>OX589594.1:14516900-15766900 GCA_951329385.1 Polia nebulosa
ACTTTGGTAGTTATCATCAATTTGAGAAAGGTTTTTCAAGACATGTGCTCATGCCGTAGCGCTGCACATGATTAATTTTATCACGTTGCAATTGCATTCGTTTTGCGACACATGGCACTCCTTAAACTAATACATAGGAAACTAGGCATCGGCACCTTGTGTAAAAGTGGTTTTACACCGGCGAGGCGAAACGTGGATGGGATGGGCGAGAATTAAAATTTGTACGGAAAAATTTCTCTCCACACCCTGCCCATCTTTAATTTAAAATTTCTAGATTTGCGAGGCGAGAATTAAAAAAAAATAATTTTACAATTGAACATTATTACTCTAAGAATAGAGTAAATACCCTATTTACTTTGTAAAACGGATATACAAATCTCGCACCGGCCATCGAGGACCCGCACCGTCTCTTTCCGTCAAGCACTGACTAGTGATGTCTCGCGGTGGCTCGCGCTGGCACGCACCCGCTTGCGCCGACTATCGCAAGACATCACTACTACTATACTTTCCAGCGCCCAGTGCTCTTTCTCCACAAAACGTAGTCAGCGCGAGGCAGCGCTGGCCATCGCGAGACATCTTTCGGTGTAAAAGAGAAAGCATGATTTCAATTCTCGCCCATCCCATCCACGCCTCGCTTCGCCGGTGTAAAACCACCTTCAGAAAAAGAAATGATAACTAACAATGTTTGTGTAAATATACATATTTACCTATGTACAGTGAGGCCGCATAAGTCCATAAGAACGCTAAAGATTACATTGCTACGAACCGAGCGAGCACGATACTTCCGTGCGTGTGTGTGCTCGTGTATGAGTATCCACATTCCACAGATAACACACACTAAGGAACTGTCGTCGCACTGAGCTTAAAAACATCATTATTATTTTTCTGTGCCATTGAATACGCATCACACAGACACAGAGGCGACTTGTTCTTACCATTGCATTGATAAAATTCGCGCAAATATGTCATGTGCTGGTAGCCGTATGAACTAAGTGTTGGATTCGCAAATAACGTAGCCCGAGTTCAAATCATGGTCGGTCCGTTGCAGTTATTTCTTACTTTGAAAATTCCCAATCTATATTAATATAGTTGTTTTTTTTATATTTCTATGAAAAATACTATTGCATTTTTTGCACTAAATAGTTGCAAATTACGAATATGATCTATTAACCACAAGAAGAATCACATTCGTAATTTGCAATTATTTAGTTGTTACATCTTTTCGATGTTGTAAGGTGGAAATATAAAGATGTGTTTAATAAAAATGTTTATTCTTTATATTTACAATTTAAGCATTTATGAGAATTGTGACGTCGAATTGTTACCTAGACAAAAAAGTTATCTTGTAACCGTTATCTATGTTACGTGTAAGATTGTTTGTTGGAAGTATACCCACTTAGACTATTCATAATATGAATAACGTAACAATGAAAGGATATTAAAATTTTAATAAAATAAAATATAATTGTTTATATCCAGTTATTTATTGAAAAGTGATATATGATTTAGATTTAGAATGTATTGAGGTCATAGCTTAATTGTTCATTTTCTTGACGAAAAGAAGATTGAAACTAAACTTCAATTTCTGTTAAAAGAACTTTAGTTCTCACAAGATAATCGTCAATTAGATGAGAAAAATAAATTGAACTATTATGTTAGAACAGTGCGGGTAGAAGAATAAAAAACAAAATAGAATCATGATTATTGTCAACAAAATTGATAGCGAGTTCACTGCATTCTTAAGATAAGGCGATGGCACAAGTTAAAAGATATAGCTGTTTTAAACGAAAGTAAACACAATATAATACAGTGTTTGTTATCGAATAATCACGGATATGTTAAAATAAAATGGCCTACTAAACATTTAGTTACACCGACTGATTTTACTAAAACTTAATATTTTGTATAACCCCCATTATTTTCGATACAGTCAAGTAGACGTTTGCGCATGGACCCAACAATATTACCGCATATTTCGCTCCCTCTAAAACTTTCCCACACCTCCATGCAATGGGTTTTTAATTGTTCCGTAGACCTCTCATTCCGCGAGTCCCACCTTTGTACTATCAAACCCCATAGATTTTCTATGGGGTTGAGGTCAGGTGATTGCGCTGGCCATGGAATAACAATTACTTCCGGGTGATTGTGAAACCACTCACGCACAGTACTCGCTCGGTGAATAGGACAATTGTCCTGGACAAACGGAAATTCTGCTAACTCATCAGCTGGGTAAATGTTGCGCACAGTAGGTAGCATAATTGAGTCTAACACTTCCACATAAGTTGAACTGTTTGCGCGTGGAGGAATGAAAGCCAGTTCTCCTGGTCCTGCTGCACTCATCTATCCCCACATATTACTTGTGATTCGACCTGATTCGGTGGTAGGAATAACGTTGTTATCACACCAGCGAGTGTTATTCTTGCGCCATTAGTGAAGCCTGCCCTTATGACTAGATTCAAATGTTTTTTCATCTGAAAATACCGCAGTATTCCAGTCAAAATCTAAATAATTACGTGCAAAACGTAATCGTTCTTGTTTGTGCCTCTCTGTCAAGTACGGCTTTTTAGCAGGTTTTCTGTGATGCACGCCTTCAGCGTGAAGTGCACGGTGAACAGTATCCATCGAGGTCTCATATAATTCCGCAAAATGTCTCGTTGGTGCGAAACCATTCGTTTCGTATACGTCTACCATATGTCGTCGCTGCGCCTCGCTAATAAGCTTTGGTCTCCCACTTCTCTTTCGACTAGCAAGGCTACCTTCTTCCTCATATCTTTTTATCCAAAGACTTACAATATTTTTCTAAAACAAAAAAAAAAAATAGGCAGCTATACCTACTTGACTTCATTTTCATTATATAAAATGTTAATAATCATAATTATTGAATATAATTTTAAAATAAAACTGCATTTATAAATCCAATAACCAATCCAATAAAAACAACGATTTATGTATTTCTCTTTTAAGCCTCATAAAGATACGATGGATGGATTCATAAATGGCATACATTTTAATTAGAAGATTAATTTATAATAAAGTTACAATTCAATAATAGCTATTATACTCACATTCAGTCCGGTTTCTTCAGATATTTGTGTTTTATTAAGACCACTTTTATGCAGCCCAATGATAGTCGCCCTCACTTCAATACTAATATTAGCCTGCATTTTGCGAATATTACAATACTGTTAACCACACGTCACTAACCAACAACTACAACCAAACGACAGTTCATTTCAAGTTCAGTTCAAGTTACAACTCATGTCTACCTCGCAGAAATCTAATTCTTAATTTAGTTTTTTTGTGATCTACCTTTCTAACTCTAAGAAATGTGTGAACAAGTTAAAGAATAATTTAATATATGTAATGCTAATCCATAACTTTCAATCGGGTAAGAACTTACAAAAAGTCAACAATTGCGTGGGATTTGAACTTGCGGCACACTGATTTGCACTTCAATCTGTGTGCTCTATACCACTGGGCCATCTTGACTTATGCTAAGTTGATGAAATTGTGAATTTTAATCATTTGTTGGCGAAAACTTGAAAATAGAAGGTCGTAAGTCAAACTAATACGTTGTGAGAATTCTTATCGACTTTTGCTGGCGTCTGTACATAGCTATAAACTATAGAAGTGTAAAGTATTTGACTGCTATGTGCACTCGGCGAGGTCCCGGAAGCACCGCACTCTCCCGCACGACTCCAGCACGTTATGTAAACTCTCCGAAGGTTCCGCAGAACTTGGGCACTTACGCGCCTTACCGGGCTCACCTGCATACTTCATGGATAGTTCCCGAAGTGGCTACATGAAAAACATAGTAGTATACAAACTCGCAGTATAGGCACCTCAGTAATTTCATGGGCTAAACATGATCTTGGTTCAAAGGGCAACTTTTTAACCGACTTCGCAAAATGGAGGGGGTTCTATGTTCGACCGTTTGTATGTATTTTTTTATTTATATTTTATTTATGTTCACCGATTTCCCTGTCAGTTGTGGACCGATTTTCAAAGTTCTTTATTTATCCGAAAGGGTGGACCCATATAAATTTTATCGAAATTGCTTTAGCGCTTTTTGAAAAAACTACAAAAAGAAAAAATGAGCATACGTAGATGACGTTTTGGTCTCCTCCAATTACGAGTATGTTCAAGTTCCATGTTCCATGTTATTGGGGTTATCAATTCGGACGTAACTTAAATATTTGGTTTTAGTTCTGGGGTACAACAACTCATCATCATCATTCTCCTGCCCTTATCCCAATTTACAACAACTAAAAAGTAAAAAATAAAAAACTTTTTGACAAAGTATGTAACCGACTTCCAAAAAAGGAAATTTATTTAAATTGAAAAATGACTTTAATTTTGGAAGTTGGTGTCAATTAACCAAGAAATAAAATACAAACACCGACTTCCGAAAGTAAAGTTATTTTTCAATTTAAGTGTAGGTATTTTCTTTTTTGGAAGTCGGTTGTATTTTTTGTAAAACAATTTTTTAGAATGAAAATTACGGTCAATCTTTCTCAAGACCGTAACTGGAGAGGGTTCAATGTTAGCTTTCGTACTTTCGGTGAAGGTGAGATGTTTATGTGTTATTCATTTGGCGCGACACGGTGCAATAAATAAAATGTCTGTCTATAATAGAATGTTTGGGCATTTTCTCGCAGCAATTTATTTTGAAAATCGTGAAACATAATATTCTGCAAATTCAATCACACTGTTTTGATCATAAATTATAAGTCTAGTTTAGTAGGCGTGGCGTACCTATAATCTATTAACATTGTATGAAGGAAGCATACTTCTAGGTAGGCAGGTATTATTAGGTGGGCAAGTAGATATGTCGGAGATGAGAGCCAAATGCAGTTGTAACGTTACATTTGGAGATCACAATGGTAATGACATGTTCCTATAAATAGAGCGCCGTCTGCGAGCGCCAGAGCAGTCCATTTCTCTACGTCGACTACATCCAGAGCGACGTAACTATAATCACCCTCACGACTATGAGTCACGTACGTCCTATCACCATCATCACCATAACCCCTCTCCTAAATCACTCGTTTTACGCCATGGCTGTGTAGACAAACTTATTATTATTTTCACTAGATAAGCACGCTTTATTGATCAGACAATAGTCCGATAAAACGAATGACAAGATTGATAACACCAGCAAATTGATAAAAAAAATCAGTATCAGTTAGCATTTATTTTCTTACATTACTTGTTAATAAACATTGTGCGCTGACAGTGCACTCAGATTGTGTAGAAGTTATTTGTGGAATAGTGTACATAATCGTGTGTATGTCTGATAACAGTGCACTGTTTGATTCACAGCAGGAAGATGAAAAAAAGAATAAGAAGAAACAGCAGTCGCCGGTGGACGACCGCCCCGTAGTCCCCGCGCCCAGCGAAGCTATGCTCAACAGTGAGTGTATAGACACATTTTTAACCAACTTTTAAAATTTAGTTTCTAATATATCATATCACCGTCTTTTCAAGTTTCAACGGCGTCACAGGCAAGACAGAACTTTGTAAATAACGATCATTACTCAAAAGTTTGGATATTATTCAAAAGTAAAAGTTCCCATTTTTCAGATGAATTTATTTTTATTTCACAATTTTCTCTTACTCGCAATGACATTTCCTGAAAATTTTCTTTAAAATATTTTGAATGTTTTATATTTAAATAAAAATTCATTTACTTTTGAGTGATAGAAAATAATACGTTACCTATAATACTCGTATGTCTGTGTCATCTTTAGTGGGAGTTTTATTAGGAGCTTGTTATAATTTGATATTTTAATTGATGTTTACATTTTGTCGCGTCATGGATTGACCTGAAAAACGTGGGTTTGGGCTAATTGTATGATCGATTCATCCACCCACGCCAGCTGGCAGTGCGGTGGCAGTGTGTGAAACTGCTGGGTGTTGTTTACCTTTGTGTTGTTTGACATCAATCATAACTATTGTCGTCACTTCCATGAACGTCCATTATATTGGTTATATTTTACTTCTTTGTTTGTTAGCTTTCTTTATAAAAGGTGTATTTGTCATGACAATATACATATAGGTAGGATACCTTAGCAGGTACGTACCTACGCTAAAATGCATATAATTACGCTTCCTTCATCAACATAGTTGCCAAAATCATAAATAAAAAGTTTCGAAAAACCAAACTTTTTATTTGTGGTGCATCGGTTTTTACTTTCCGATAAAAGCGATGACATGTTGAGCATCAATCTTATCTTGTTGCAAAGCCAAGAGGAAGAGTGACGCACAATACAATTTTAGGTACATACCTATACGAGCTTGTTATCTATTGTATATTGGAACATTCAATGACTTTATAGAGAGATCTCATCAACAACGAACAGATAAGCTAATCATGACAGTGTTTAATTGCTGATTCATTTGAACACGAACGGTATTGCGGTACCAAGACACCAGTCGTCATTGCAGATAGTTTAATTATAGTAATCAACGATAAACCAAACTGATTAATGGATATTGAGTGGGTGGGAAGAATCGAATGCGAAAGATATTCATTTCGACAAGGATTGATTTAATACATTAGTACATAACAACGCCATCGAAATAAAGCTCAAATAAAATGCTGCATTGAAATTAACGGAGTTATTACAAACATTTTAGTTCTGAAATAATATAATTCGAAAGAGTAATGCAGGCGTTCAGTCTACGTGTAACAAAGTACTCATATCAGTGCATGTTTAAACGCAATTTCGATTTATATCACTTTAAATTTTAAGTCTCGTGATTGATAGCTATACGGATACATCGTACTTAAACTAGAATATGCTACTCCAGACTGTACTATATAATTCCACATATACATAATATATATAAATTACGGTTTTTCAAAGCTGTTTTTACTGGCGTAAACTTTTTAGTGTCGAAGATTCTGCTGGTTGTTTCTTTTATATTCTTTTAACACTTGGTATCACAGACGCTAACACAAAGTGAGACTTTGCAAGTGGAAAAGTTTCTCAAAGATGAAACTTTCCAGCGGTAATCCAGTGGCTAATTATAGTTCTGTCTTCGTATCCATAGACGTGTTTCTGAATAACCTGCAGGCATTCATGTCGTAGAAACATGGTCGTTATATTAACTTAACTTTATTTGTACTCGATGGACTTGAACTGTTCGTTTTGATTGGAGTCTTGTAGCAAATAATAAATGAAATGACAACAATATAATTGTGGATATCTTGTCGTAAACTATGTAACTCATAATGATTGCTACGACGAATAGCCAATGTTTTTGAAGTCTGAAAATAATTTTTGATCACAGTCGGTACGGTTACTGCTCATAGATACGTTTTATCCTTTATCCATCAGCACCTCCGTTGAGATTGTTGACGCGTTGAGTAATTGACTTTACTAAATCTTAGTCAACACGCTTTGTCGGTCTGAAACTACCGTCACGGAAAATTTCACAAAAGTAACTCTTACGTAATGTCAAGAGAATTTGTAATTTTGCATTACTTCACCCGTAGGTACAATATTAGTTGTCATTATCTGTATGTCCGTCATGATGTAGAAACTTAATTTTCCATCATGGCCTTTGACGGATATTCTCCTCATGTTTATTTCTACGTGTCCAAACCGTTAGGCTGGCAGTGTATAATTATAAGCTATTATCTACTTGTTTACATGTAACGTAGTATTTACACGATGACAATACTAAAACATTACCCTGTGTAAACACCAACTACGTCAAATACACAACTACTATACAATACCAACTCTTCTTCCCTGAGAACACCATCAATCATCATGTTATCTGCAAGTAAACATAGTAGACCATATGTCCTACGTAACATTATGGTCTGCTTGTACTTGCTATCTATTTTCATTGCCAGACTAATCTCGGCTTCAGAGCATTTGATCAAGTTTCCGATTAGTAAATCCTTTGTTTAATCTCATTTGTGGTTGACCAAAAAACATTGAAACAAGTGGGTATAAGATTTGACAGTAAAATTGATCAAGCTGGGGATTTATCAGTAACTGTCTTTTCCCCGTGGCTTCGTGCTTCGTGGCCACAGGAACAGCGCCTTTTTCGGGGATAAAAAATAGACAATGAAACTCAGTGATAAAGTAGCTTTCTGTCATTGAAAGAATACCTACTTATTTGAAATTTGATGAAGAATTTAGGAGATTACCTTATATAACTTATTTTATATTGTTTTCGGGGGGAAACCTTCCAGAGGCGTCTCGGCTTTTGGGATAAGTCCGGGGAGTGTGGGTTTTTTAACTTACTAAAACCACCCCGAAGATAACCATCAGCACATGGGAACCCCGTCACCTCTTAAAATACCACTCCGGAACCCCTTAGTGCAACGCCTGTTAGTGCACGTCCCCGAGAAGACTATAAAGGGCCTCCCCTGAGCCTCGCAGTGCACGGCAGCACATGATCACTGTGCCACCATCTGCCCTGGATACACCCAATGGGCGAACAGAGCCCATTGCACTCTGAGCGTCATTGACAATTTATCTAAACGTACAAACTTACCTCTTTAAAATATTAGTGTAGTCCACTAGATGTTCCAGCTATTTCTGCAGTCGATACTGGGATCTATAAGTAGATATTATGGTTATGCTTTGAATTCACGAGTTTTCGCCATATTTAATGTACTAGCTGCGCCCCGCGGTTTTACCCGCCTTGACCGGATTAAAAGGTAGCCTATATGTTAATCTAGGCTATAAGCTATCTACATACCAAATTTCACTCAAATCGGTCCGTGAAGAAGTAACAAACATACACACTCACAAACTTTCACATTTATAATATTAGTAGGAAGTAGGATTAGTAGACCATTACGTACGAGTATTAGAAACTGTTATTGTTCGTCGCAAATATTGTTGTCTGCAACAATACGGTGAGCACTAGCATCTGCAATACTTGGAACTTTTAAAATAATCAAGTAAATCAAAGAAAATGAGTCGGAGTCGCGAAAAAACTCGTTTCCTAGAACTTTTTCTCGGTGAGTGATATTTGTGGAACAGGCGATACGCGGCCTGCCGGGAATAATAGTATTTTGAGTTTGCTGGTCATTATCACCAAATATTCTTACCTACATAATGTGTTTTGTAATTTAACGAGTTGCTATGCGGTTAGAGTTAATGACTTTTACGATATTTTTAATTTCACTTTGTGGACTTGTAGGTACTTGCTCTGTAATACTTACAAAACTTAGTCACTGAAAATAACAGCACCAAAGTAATATGTGACCAAACACCGTCTTTTGTTTTACATTAAGTATTTAAAATCGAGCCCTTTTTCTTTTTTTGAGTTCTGCTTATGATGGCCAGTTCGATTTTTGAAACTCTTTACAATGCCATAATTATGGGCATTTTTGACGAGAATACCTCAAAATGACGGCGCTTCTCCCTCCACCGCGTGCGATGCGTCACATTCCTCACTTAGCGTAACGAATTCTTTGATCCTGTAGCTATCCAGTGGTGTAATTAAATATTAGATGGAGATGATAGACATGTAGCTGCAACACCAAACTGTATCCCCCGGTTTTCACGTAAAACACGGCTGTGTCCACGACACAGCCAAACTCCGTTTTTTTTAACCGACTTCGCAAAAAGGAGGAGGTTTTATGTTCGACTGCATGTATGTTTTTTAATTTATTTTTTTATCTATGTCCACCGATTTGTCTGTCAGTTACACACCAATTTTCAAAATTCTTGTTTTTTATCTGAAAGAGTATAGGTACTCCAGAGGTGGCCCCGTATAATTTTTATCGAAATTGCTTTAGTGCTTTTTGAAAAATCAACAAAAACAAAAAATGTCATCTATGTAGATGACGTTGGTCTCCTCCAATTACGAGTATGTTCAAATTCTATGTTCCATGTTATTGGGGTTTTCATTTCGGACGTGACTTTAATATTTAGTTTTAGTTCTGGGGTATATCAACTAAAAAGTGAAAAATAAAAAAACCTTTTTCACAAAAAGTACAACCGACTTCCAAAAATGAAAACACGCTTAAAATTGAAAAATAACTTTAATTTCGGCAGTCGGTGTCATTAACGAAGAAATGAAATACAAATACCTACCGACAATTCTAATTCCGAAATTAAAGTTATTTTTAACCGACGAAAAAAAAGGAAGAGGTTCTCAATTCGATTGTATATATTTTTTTCACTTGTGTATTTTCTTTTTTGGAAGTTTTTACTAAGAGTTTCCACTAATTTGACGTTCCAAATTCAAATCACTTTACTCCCTAGAGAGTTTCGTACAACTTTACCTCTCTTGGGAGATAATGCTTTACTTTACGTTGAGATTTCATGGTGTGTAATTGGACATTGTCGCGCAGTTGATGTGAAAGTGTATTGCAGTGAAAAGGTACATTCATCAAATTCGTACAATTCTAAAAAAACTGTACGAATAAAAAGTGCACCTACTGTCGCCGTCTCCAATTCTTATAAAGATTAGATTTATTTCACAATACGGTTTCCGAGACATGGTCGTTGAAAAGAGACATTAAAATGGAGAAAAGTTTGATAGATGTCGGTACTAAATATACTCGTAAGCGTAGAATTCGGAAATGACGGCGCACAAGACGACCGCTAATAATAAGCCATTTGAATATTACATAAAGAAGATTGAATAACGGTTAAGTTTAGATGCATACGCATATTATTCCGAGTGTAGTTTTAATTATAACATGTCATTAGGCTTATATGTTTATAAGAGGTAATCTCCGGAAGTCCAGAAAATTCTTGCGCTCCTAGAAAGATACCCTATTGCGAAGGGGTGTACTATGTCAAATCGAATGATAAATAATCGAATATCAATTGACCGACCACTACACATCAAGTACCTCAGGCTATGCAGTTTTTTATCCCAGAAAAAAATCGCGCTTTTTGTGGGATAGCTAGTTTTATAGAAGATGGTATTGAATAATGTTTTTAGTAAGTAGTTACTACTGAATAAAAACTGAGCCGAAGACAGACAAATGGATTGGAATAAAATCATTAATACGATGTACTGATTTATATATTATACATATATATTGTCTCATATAAAGGCTCCCCGTTGACCACTATCTCATTTAATGGTATAAAGTGATGATGTGGTTGAAAAGTGTTATTTTTAAACGATGAATCTAATTGCAATGTTGGACATTTTCTTTTGAAGTTTCTCCGAAATTGACACTATTGTTTTCGAGCCAAGGCCAAATAATGTTTTCAATATTCCTACACTACACCAATGCTGCAGTCAACGAAGAGATGTCGCAATAACTGCACCTTTTAAAATAAACGAGGTATGTCTCATATTTTCCAATCCCAATATTTTCTTGTTTTGTTCCGAGAGTTTTCTTCCAAAGTTTAAACTCTGTAGGTATGTGGCTGTCTGTTGATGTTTTCTTTTGTAACTCTTATCTAGATAGCAATGGCTCAAAATAATTTAGTGCTCAGATAAAACAGGTACACGCTACAGTGTTTAATCTTTTGTCAATATTGCCGAGTATGTATATGACGAGACGAGACGACAATTTTAGTGAAAACGTGTTGTAGATAGTGGCAGGGCACATCTAGATAAAAGTGGTGGTAAACGAAGAAGAACCCAAAATACAAGGAACTTAATATAACGAACCTGTGAAGTTACTGTTCATAATATAACTGTGATGGCTTTGAATAAAGGCAATGATTTCTGTGAGTACCTGATGAGTATTCCCTCAATCTTATCATGTGGCGTTTCTTCATACAATTTTATACATTACACATGTTAACAGTTGTGTTGTCTGTGGCGACCTCAGCACGTATTTGTGAACACGTGTTGAAGATTTACGTAGGTAGGTTACCTCTGAGATACCTTTAACTTTTTTATGTGCCATGTTTTCCGACAGTCAAAACGTAACGTTTTTATTTTCGAAACCTCTCTGAAAATTCTGAATTAATCTCAAGCGTTGTCTGCGAGAAGAATCGTAACTCGGTGGAATATAATTCCAGGCGCATATTAAATAGCTTGGTTGCGTTCCGTTGCGATTTTCTCAGATTCGCCCTCCTGGTACTTTACATTGTTTACGCTGTTCTGGACTTAATTGCTATAGAATTTCTACATTAAATTTTACACTAGTCACTATTGTAGTGTACTCTTAACTTTACACACACATGTCATGTCATGTTCAGATTCAATCGTAGCTGCTACGCATATCTTTTTCAATCTTGGAAATTGGTACTACGCCGTAGCAGCTTTTGTGCATTTATTGATTGCACGAAATGTGGGTTTTATAATGCCAAGGTCCTAATTTGATACTGTTTTTGGAGGCTCATAAAGTTATCAGTTGTTGCGTTCAATACCTATGTACTTATATACAAAAATGTTCGGCCCCACACGGAACAAGTAGAAAGGGGTTGTGACATAATAGCTTCGAGCTATAACATTTTTACATGGGTGTTCCCTTTTCCTGATTCTGTTACGAAACACTTACATCATGAGAGATTTTCTGTCCCACTTACTTGTTTGAGCTTTTGAGCTATATTTTGAAAAGTTGATTGTTTTATTTCAATTGAGTATCTGTGACTTCAAACTGTAATGAGTTTAGAATGTTGTGTCTTAACACCGTGCTTTTCTATTCTGTAAGTATTTCCGTTAGAATCATGGACGAATAATATCTCTATATATATATATTATAATAAATAATCTCCATTTATTCGTTCTTGGTTCAAATCAGTCGTGCAAGAATCATCTATTCCATGTTATCATGCTATATCTCTATTTAATCTACTGCATTTTTTTTTCTGTGACCCTCTGTTGTCCTCAATGTCGCCTGATGGTAATAGTTGAGGTCTACGATGACCCATTGCTGAATAGAACGCACGAAGTACCAACTTGACAATCACATGATCACATGTATTGTTCCAGATCTGCGCACGGCATTCGGTCTACTCGACCGCGACAGCGACGGGCATGTCACACCCGCTGAGCTGCAGTTCATGCTACGCAACCTCGGCATCACGGTCAGCGATGACCTCATCGCCGAGCTCATCAAGGACGCCAGTAAAACTGGTGAGTACCACTTCTATATCAGGAAAGTGACAGGCTGTTATTGTATAGTAGCTATAGGATACTATAGCCGTGCCCACAGGGCAAGATCGTTAAAAGGATAGGGTCGGTGGTTGGACTGATATCTGGTTTATATAACTCCAGAAAAAGTAATAAGATCCCATTGACGCTGACATAAATCATAATTAAAATTTGACGACATTTTCAGTTTTTAAAGGGGTAACCGTTTATTGTTCTATGTTCCCGTCTGACATTATTTTGTTCTCAACACCCTATGGGGTGAGGTAACAACAACGCCAGTCGCATGCGAGTCCTTGACAGTAAACCTGCTGCTATTTTTTTTAACCACGACATTGAATGAGTTATTCACATAACAAAGTTATAACCAGTGCAACAGTAGAGTAGAGTCAATCAATCTTTTACAATGCTGACATTGTCAAGGCACGTGGTGTGTTTCTATTCTATCGCGCTATTCCGTTGGCGAGCGAACATGGCTTACGTCATGAGAATTACGTCCCACGCTCAGTTCGCATGCAAGAAGTCCATCAAACTTGGTAATGGAGCGATGGGCGTAAATCGGAGCCGTTTGCTCGCAAATGACACGGCACCGACCGCCCTGTCGATCATAGCAGGCAGGGTCCCCACTATCATCTATGTAATACAGTAAATCACTGTATTATGCTGATATTTATCCGTCTATATTAAAGCTGCAAACTAAATGCATTTTAATTACATAGTAGCATATTATATCTATATAATATATACAGCAAAGATAAGAAAGGCAAAAGTACCTAAATAGTACATATAAAACCTGAAGATTTTTCTATAGGTTACCATAATTAAAAATTGTTACCAACAAGTTGTTTTCTTTACCAAGTTGATTTGACTTTATACGCTCAAATAAATATTTATGTACGATCGTCGTGTTTTATGACTCAATATCGTTTGGGAGGCACGCGCGGCTTATACATATGTACTTATGTTGAGGTTACGGAGGCTTACATATGAAAGTTCGAGACGATAATGTCATTTATCTAGGCGCAATTTCCTTTGCTTAGCCTTCGAACGCATTCATGACGGAGCAGAAATTACTAAGCGAACAGCTTTAGAAGAACCCCAGACCGGGGTTGGATATGTATTTTTAGGATGAAACCGTTTTTACGATCTCATTTAGTGGTGAGAATACTGTATTTTAAACACGTCGTAAAGTGTCCAGATGTAAGTGCATGGATCTAAATTAACTGTGTGTATCTACAATAAAATATTTTGTTTTTACTTTGATTTTCTGCCAACATAACACATGTTTTTGACATACAATAAACTCGCTGAGAGATTGCACTGTTTTATGTCAGCAAATGTACTGTGACTACCAATTGGGAGATACAACGTGTACAGAGAAATTTAAACCTGTATGTATTACGTTGATATATATCGTTACATCAAATATCTAATAGCTGAAAGAATTTTGGCGTAGAAATATTCAGGGACTCTGAAAACTTTCGGTAAGTATCTACTTACTGCCTCATTAGAATACTGCGTGAGCCAGTAAGTTTTATAGTACAGCATGAATAAACAAAGCCTGATTAAATCGATCAGGCAGTTAGTTTAGAGGGTTATTGTAAAATGGCGTGCGCGCGTAAGGTGGGAGCTTCCGGCGCGCGCGGCCCTCACCCTGCCTCGTGCCTGCCGGCTGCCGGTGCTTACTTACAGTTACCTGCGCTTTTCCAAGTCGTCGTGACGTAATTGATAAAGTTCTACTTGATCACTCACCACTGGAGTGCCTAATTGGCTATGTAACTTGCTTCATTACTTTGCGAGCCCCCAGATATACTGAGTAAATTTATGTATTGCAGACTTGCGTCGTAAGCTAAGTGATTGACGGCTTTATGGCGCTAACAAAACTTATAAATAAAGCATGTCCTGGCTTTATTGCTACTAAACACTGCAGTACCTATTCAGTCACTACTTACTACAACAGTTAGTACATAAACAAAACAATTGACATTGTATGTCTCGAGGGTTACTAATTCATTTTTTAGATGCGAACATCTTGCCAAATGCACAAACTTACTATATCTAAGTTGCAGCCATCTGGTTGAATTCGACAGTCAATTGGACGCCTAGGCCGTTCATTAAACGCATTCAATTAAATGGCTAAAGGACAAGTCGTAGAACGCAACGTTTAACCAGATGACTGGATGTCGTCTAGTCATTTAGTTAAATTGGATATTGATAAGTTTGTGATACCACTGATCATGATTATGTGTGTACAAAAGGCAATGTTAGGATGCAAGAGCGAGCGTAGCGAGCTCGGGACAAGGAGCACCCCGACTCGGATAGGTTAGGTTTGAAGGGGATGGCGGGGTCTAGTGAGCGAGCGAAACGAGCGTATTCAGACCCCGCCATCGCATTCGTGGCAATATCCTCTTAAAATTTTGAGCCCCGCTTGGCGGGGCTCCGACTACGCCTTTTAATTAAATTGGACCACTAATAAATAATATTTTTTGAAGTGAAAACTTCTTTAGGCGCTTTGGGCATTTTTGAGATGGGAAAAAATATTGAACTCGCGCGTCACCGTCACCGTCACCGACCGTCGTAGCACACGTAGCGGTATGTTTCTTTTTATGAATTTAGATCTTTCTACGAGGTTTTATAAAGGGAGCCCAAATTTTGGTTGTTTTTGCGATTAGATTACTTACTTACGTCGTTTTCAAGATATTTAGGATTTCATATCTTAACTAGGTTTTGCCCGTGACTTCGTCCGCGTAGAAGTTGGAAATGGTTCTAATAGGATTTTTATTTGGTTTTTTACATTTTTAATGTTGCTATAACATATAAATTATTATGTTCAAATGTTTGATTACTTACACAATATAACAATCTTTATTATAGTGTAAGGATTTAAAGGATCCGATTTTTAAAAATTATTAAAAAAGGAGGGGGTTTACTTCATAGGGGGGAGTTCTCAACCCCCCCCTATGAAGTAAAATTTCCTCCCTTAATTCCACGGCAGATTAAGTAAAGTCGTACCTACTCTTCTTTTGTACCATGATTGTTACCATGACGGTCATGAGACATAACAGCAAATTCATCCTAATTGTTCGTCACATGACACACAATTTCTTCACGAATATCCATTGGGCGTTCTTGTGTGCCGTACAACAAATAAGAAAGCGTACGGAAAAGGCATGCGCCATCCCCCACTATTGGTACAACATAAAAGTAAAGTTTATTAATTTCCCATTGACGTTAACCAACTCTGCTCCCATTTTTTAACCGATTTCAAAAAAGAGGAGTTTCGCAATTTGTCTGTATGTTTTTTTTTTAAAATAGACAGACAAATTTATAAATGAAAAAAAAAACATGCCAAAAACAATACCCTCACAATAGATTCAACCTTTTTTTTAATAAAATCGGATTGAGTTTTCAGACACGTGTCAAAATAAAATGTAATTTAAATCAAAAGCACTAAGGAGTATTGATATCAACTTCGAAGCAAATCACCGCCAAAATTACTTTCTATCCTTTTTTAACCCCGTTAGAGGATGAATTTCAATAAAATACGAAACACGTCTTCCATCAATTCTGTTAAAAAAGGTTTATGCAAAATTTGAAGGAGATTGGACCAAGGAATCACGTTGTCCCATACAAACTTTGCTTCCCTTTTTAACCCCCTTAAGGGTAGATTTTCGGAAAATCCTTTCTTATCGGATGCCTATATCATACAAAGAATACACCCTCCAAGTTTCAGGTCTCTGCGATCAGCGGTTTAGGCTGTGCGTTGATCCGTCAGTCAGTCATTCAGGACAAAGCATTTTATATGTATAGATAACCCTTCTCTCTCCCTTTAATAACCCCCATCTTTCATCATTTTTCATTTAACTTGAAGTTTGGAATCACTTGCCTGAGTCTTGGTCAGTCATATTCAAAGGGCTGACTTTCAACACGCCAAGTTGTTAAACGTTGAGTGATTCTAGTTGAATTAACTATCGGCCTAGCCATTTAATTGGATACGTTTAATGAACGGCCTAGGCGTCCAATTGAACGGCGAATTCAACCAGATGGCTGCGACATATATACCTACTCCATCATCTGCCTAACCTTTTCCCATCTATCTTGGGGTCGGCTTCCAGTCTAACCGGATGCAGCTGAATACCAGTATTTTACATGGAGCGACTGCCTATCTGACCTCCACAACCCAGTTACTGGGTAATACGATACCCCTTGGTAAGACTGGATGTCAGACTTTCGTGCTTCTGACGACCCGTAACGACTGTCAAAGATCCACGATTGACAGCCGGGACCAACGGCCTAACGTGCTTTCCGAGGCACGGAGGAGTCTCGGTATGTAAAGATGGTCACCCATCCACGGACCAAACCCGGCAAGCGTAGCTTAACTTGATGGATCGACCCATTTTTTTTTTTTTTTTGTGGGGTGGGAAATCATCCTGTGACTTCTCCCGCTCTGGGTGGAGCGGGAGGGCGTGTCAGACTTTTAATGACTAAAACCCACCCCTGTTCCTTCCTGCCTTTGAGTTCCCAGGGGCGAGGTAACTCTGTTTCGAATTTATCCTCAACTCCCGGGCAGGCATCGGCCATGATTGGCCCCGTCTCTTGCTGACAACTCTTTGAGGCGCGCGTGGAACACTACGCGCCGTTGACTCTCGGGCCTGTTGCTGATCGGACGGCGAGCTACCCATTACTCACCGTCCGCAGGCCCGGATCTACGGTGGCCGGAGATCGTCTCGCGGCGCCGGAAGTCCCAGGCGTCTCCTGAGGCGGCTGCTGCTGAGGGTGTGAGGGCGACTCCGTTGTTGGTGCTCTCTCACGCGTCCCGCCTCCGCCTTTGCGAGCATTACTGCTTCGCAGAAGGAGGAGACGGCTTCCCATTCCCTCTTGCTCCGTACCATGGCCTGAACCAGGGCAGGGCGCGAGAGGTCGCTGCCGCCTATCGCATCCACGAGGACACGGCGTGGCTCCGCCCAAGCGGGGCAGACCTCCACCGAGCGGGGCAGACCTCCACCGTGGATCGACCCATGCGGCTGTTATTACTTTAGCCACGAGCTCCTCATATATACATAATATACCTACTCCATTACATTATATTTTTACCCTTCTTCTAAGAACCTAGCAGCTGTTGTCTTAGTCCCGATATGAAATTTCGACATGATTTCCTGAGATTACCGTAAGCCTTATCAGTTATGCAACGATAAGAATGGAAACACGTATAACATATTAAATTACTCCGAGACAGTTCAGGGCTCCGCGCCGCTATCGCGGGAGTGGGCAGCCACACCAGCTCTATCTAGCATCGCTCCCTGATAATCTCTTGATCCAATCAGATTGTATCCAAGCCTCCGCGAGGCTAACATTCTGAACACGATACAAAAACTGCCCATTAATGCTATATAAGTCACGTTCTGAACTGTGATTTATATCATGACAGTTAAGCTAACTACCTATATAAAGGTTCAAACCTGCACACGTGAGCTGAGAAGGTAATTCTATTCACTTTAAATAAAGCAAGAGATCTACCAGGGTACCTACTTAATAAAAAGGTTTCGTCGGAAGACAATAAAGGTGCAGCGTAGCCACAGGTGGTGCTAAATTCCCTCGTTCTTGTCTACGTAAGCCTCGCTGCCTTTAAAAGTGCTTGCACATCTGGCACGCTTTGTATAAATTTAAATAAATTACCTACAGGATACACAAGTTCTAAATGAACCCCGCATTAAATACAGGGATAATTATTTAAGTTTATTAGCCCGAATTAAGTTTAATCTTAGTAAGCAACATAAAAATATATTAGGAACGTAAGGCAGTTTGCAATAATAAAAGTTTATGAATGACGAGGTCTGACTTTATGGCTAAACATTGATAATGACTGTTATAATTAACTGAGCTAATGCTGTGCGGGTCGTCGTGAACTGCTGACGTCATGACTTTAACGACTTTTCCTGCCACCGCGTTAATTAAGATTTAACGACAAACCCCTTTTGTTAATTGTCACATAACATTTTGTTACATATTATTTAGGCAGGATTTAATATTATTTTAGTGATATGCTGGTGGCTGGCATCTACGTTTATTTTCTCGTAAATCTTTATCTGTGACCCCTAAAAGGTTTCTGTTGGAGGGAACATTCCTCGGTTACATACGAGTAGCTCGAAGCACATGAAAGAAAGTCGTTAAAACGTGTAACTGTTTATGTTTTGTAAGGCTTAACAGTGAGGAAACACGGCACGTTTTTTGTTTCCGATTACCTAATACACGATACGTTAGACTTTTTCTCCTTTTTAGTCACGTGCTTTGCAACTTTTCGACGATAGCACTCTCGTAGCCAGTTAGGTATTGTTGCTATTAAATAAATCAAAATCTGCAGTGTGATTTTTTGTAACCCTTGAGAGACCTCAACACTTTTCTTTATGTCTGAAAGATATAACACATATATTTTCATTATTTCTTTTTTTTTTTTTAAATGTTGCCTCATACTAGGAAATACTCTTGTATTGTGGGTGCGTTCACAAACATGTAAACTCACATTACACAGGACACCAGACCCGGAATAACTACCTATCTGTAGTAGGCCATACAAAAATATTTGTTCCGTGCGGGAATTGAACCCGCAACACGCAGCGCAACAGCCAGTCCCTCAACCACT
Organism: Polia nebulosa; assembly: GCA_951329385.1. Taxonomy (NCBI): domain Eukaryota; kingdom Metazoa; phylum Arthropoda; class Insecta; order Lepidoptera; family Noctuidae; genus Polia; species Polia nebulosa. The sequence goes on from OX589594.1 coordinate 14,536,585, forward strand.
GCGCCAACTGTGCAGTCTATTCGTATTAGGTTGCTAGTCATTTTCCTGAAACGGTAGCTGCTCTATGTGGCTCTTGCTGATTTTCGTTTAAATAATTAATATTTTAAGACTTTACTGTTTAACAAATTGTGTGATTTCTTGTGAAATAAAAATTATCTTGTCACTAGAGCATCGTAAATATCTGTCAACTCCAATGACATACCCATCGACCTCTCTTATAGTTCAATTGTTGAAGTGAAAACTTCTAGGCGCGTTGGAAATTTTTGAGATGGGAAAAAACAATTGAACTCGCCACTGACACCGACACCGACACCACTATTTGGATTGAAGTGAAAACTTCTTTAGGCGCGTTTGGCATTTTTGTTCAAGTTTTCACTTCTGTCGGCACTCCCGGAGTGCCATTTTTTTCTCTTCAGGTAACGGTCTCATAGACGAGAATGACTTCATGCAGTGGGTGACGAAGATACAAGCAATACAGGGGATGGATGTTACGACGAGCGGCGGCGACTCCGAGGAGGAGATCACACAAGATCTACTCGCAGCATTTAAGTGAGTCCCTCAAATCACCCGTTATTTAAGAAAAAAGTAAGTTAAGGAACCTTACCACCGGTTTCAGTTAGGAATTAAGAAATTAAGGTTCAGAACTGGTCAAAATCTAACATTAATAATAACAAAAAACCCGACTGAAAAAAACAACTAAAAAGTTCCAAACAAGTCACTTTTCAAGCAGTCTGATGCGGGTGACAGTTATTTTAGTTCAATTATTGATTTCATACCACCACACCAACCAGTTAGTTCATTGTTCAAAAGTTAAAAATAAATTAGAGGTAAAAAAATATTTTTAAAAACAAGCTTTTATCAGGGATAATGAACTAAAACGTTAAAAATAAATATTAATAAGTAATTTAGCGCATTGGTTCTTACCTTCATTCTTAAAAGCTTGATGCACAGAAGTATATTAAGGTAGGTAGGGTAAGGTGGGTAGGTAGTGCCTCAAGCTAATAGAATATAGGTAAGTACCTACACGCCAAATATTTACTAGAATTTATTTTCAACTTTTTGGTTCATTGTCCCAGATAAAAGCTTGTTTTTAAAAAATATTTTATTAATTCAAAATTTATTTTTGATTACTGTCATGTCTTTAGTAGCACTCACAAGATAAAGACGAATCAATTGACGTAAGAATTATCAAAATCGGCCCACGCGTTTGGTATCTAAAGCGCCCCAAAGGAACAAACATACATAATAGGCTGATAAACTCATTGCCAACTTTGGCATGAGACTTTCTTAAATTCACAATCATAATCAAAACCGGGGGTTAACCTTCTTAACTATGAAGGTTCCTGATAATATTTTGGCCAAAAACACGGACTAATCGCACAGAGAACCGTATAATATATTCAAATTGAGATGCGCGGACGAAGAAAGATCCTACTGTTGCATGGAATTGATGAAAAGCAGAAGGAGGACACTGCCAAGGTGATTGCTGAGGTAGTACGTGATAAGTTGCAGCTGAGTGACTTCACTATTGCTGACATCAGCCGATGTCACAGGATGGGGCGAGCAGTGGCCAGTAAAACCAGGCCTATCCTATTCAAGGTTGGCAGTCTTGCGGTCCGAGATAGGATTTGGTTTTCTAAAACCAAATTAAAATCTTCGGGCGTCACCATGTCCGAGTTCCTTACTAAGGGGCGACATGACGTGTTCCTGGCTGCGAGGGAAAGATGCGGCGTCACCAAGAGCTGGACTAAGGCGGGCTGTGTTTATGTCCTTGGTCCCAATGATACGCGGCACCGAGTTGAATCCCTCGCTGAGTTGGACAAGATTGGGCCACTTCCACAGATTCTCAGTGAGCCCGAGCAGAGCGATCCAAAAACCGCGACCACTATTGCTGTGAAGAACTCAAGGTTGAAGCGTACTGCAGCTTTAAAGAAGTGATCTACTTAGTGATGCTGTAGCTATCCTGGGTTCGGGTAATAATTATTGTGTTTTGTTTCAATTACCTTCACTTTAGATTTTGTTTTTGTGCTACATGCAAGCTACATGTAATTGTTTTGACACGAATTTTTTTTTTTTAAGTTGTCACTGTCAGTAACTCAGTACTGTCAGTGTCAGTCAAATTCAGTTAATCACACATGTCAAACTAAACATTTAGTACGTTTCGTTCTAGGTAGCGATTTGTTATTTTAATGTTTATTTTAATTCTTTTGTTGAAATTTCTTGTTACCTCAATGTTTTCCTTTTTATTTTATTTTACCCGGGCTGCAAAAATGTATTTTTTATTTTTTATTATTTAATAGCGCAACCGGCAGGTTGACCATAAATTTTGTATTAGTAACTTTTTTACAGGGTTTTATATATTTTTATTTTATTTGTTTTATGTCTTGCGATAACAGCAGTGACAGTAATAGTTTTTTCTCTCTTACAAGCAACGATGACAGTTTTGTCAGTGTTCCGTCTCTTGCAGAAAGTCTTACAGCGCAGTTTTCTGATGTTCCTAAGAATTTTAACGTGATTCATATCAACGCCCAAAGTATTCCGGCTCATTTCCACGATATGCTGGCAAGCTTTGACTGTAAAAATATTCATGCTATTCTTATTTCCGAGTCATGGCTTAAACCTTGTCTCCCTTCTATTAGTTACTCTCTTCCCGGTTTTGTTCTGATAAGAAACGACCGGACGGTTGGTGTTGGTGGTGGTGTTGCCATATATCTCCGTGCTCATATTCCCTTCTCTGTTATCAATGTGTCAGCGCAGCCACCGCCATCTAATGCGGGTGAACACCTTTTCCTTGAAGTCGAACTACATCATACGAAATTACTTCTTGGTGTCTATTACTGTCCCTCTTTACGTATCAACTTCTTTTCATCGTTTGAAAAACTCTTAGAAATCCTGATCCCTTCTTACAGTCATAGTATAATCATGGGTGATTTTAATACTTGTCTCCTAAAAAAAGATCATCGCTCTTCTTCTCTGACTAATGTTTCCGCTTCTAGTAATCTTTCCATTCTTCCACTAAGTGCCACTCACCATTTCCCAAACTCTACTCCTTCGCTGCTTGACTTGATTTTTGTCTCCTCTTCTGATCGCGTCGCTAAGCATGGTCAATGCTCAGCCGATGCCTTTTCCTATCACGATCTGATTTTTCTTTCTTACAAAATTCGCCCGCCTAGGGCTAAGGCCAAAACTCTCATGCAACGCAATTTTGGTGGTATGAACGTTGACAGTCTCTGCGAGGATGCCAGCAATATAAATTGGTCTCCTCTGTTGGCCTCTGCGTCAGTCGACGAGAAAGTTGATATCTTTACAGCTAAACTTGTCGAGCTTTATGATCGTCACGCACCTGTTCGAGCTGTTAAAGTTAGACATTTGCCGGCGCCGTGGCTGACAGATGAGATTAAAAAGTTAATGAACAAAAAAGTGGCGGCGAAGTCTAAATTGCAGCGTCGGCCTACAGATGCTAATAGGGACAGATATGCTTCAATTCGCAATCACTGTAATAAGGTGTGTAGGAATGCTAATCGCCAATACATTCACAGCTCCGTCCAAAATGGGGACGCATCCAAAGTCTGGAATTTTCTAAGATCATTGGGGGTCGGCAAAACTCGACAAGAGTCAATCCCTAAAGATTTAGATATCGATGCAATGAATAATCATTTCACAACTTCTTCCAATTTCGATAGGACATTGAAATTGAATACATTGAATTATCTTTCATCTCTTCCGACTCCCAGTTATTCTCCATATGTTTTTAGCCAATTTTCCGCTTGTGATGTTAAGAAGAGCATACTAGCGATTACTTCCAATGCAGTAGGAAGTGACTGTATCAGCCGTAAAATGTTGATCCCAGTGCTAGACGTAATCCTTCCTGTCATTTGCCACATCCTCAACTTTTCTATATCAAGCAGTGTCTTTCCATGTTCATGGAAAGATGCTCAAGTTATTCCTTTACCAAAAAAGTCCAACCCCACATCCTTTTCTGAATACCGTCCAATATCCGTCTTACCTTTCCTGTCCAAAGTTCTAGAACGGTTAGTCCATAACCAAATTAGTACTTTCCTATCCAAAAATAATCTTCTCAATCCCTTCCAATCCGGCTTCCGTCCTGGTCATAGCACTACCACAGCGCTTCTCAATATTACGGATGATATTAGGTCAGCCATGGAAAACAGTAATCTGACGGTCTTGGCATTGCTCGATTTCAGTAATGCTTTTAATACTGTTGATTTCGATGTTTTGCTTGGCATTTTATGCTCTCTTAATATATCTCCATCGGTGATTGACTGGTTTCGTTGTTACCTGTTCGGTCGCCGGCAACGTATTTGCATCGGAGAGACCTTGTCTTCCTGGTGTAGTACCTCAGCCGGTGTACCACAGGGTGGCGTACTATCCCCTTTACTTTTCGCAGTTTTTATAAACTCAATCTCCCATGATCTAAGTTCTTCCTACCATCTTTATGCAGACGATTTACAAATTTACTCGCAAGCTCCGCTTGGAAATCTTTCTGAGGCAATCGTCACCATAAATCGTGATCTGGCCCGCATATGCGACTGGAGCAAAAGATTTGGACTCATGGTCAACCCCATAAAGACTCAGGTCGTTGTAGTTGGCAGTCCTAGGATGGTTTCAAGGATTGACTGGACGAGTCTCCCCCAAGTTTTTTTCGATAACTCTGTTATTCCCTTCTCTGAAAAAGTTAAAGACTTGGGGATATTCATTGACAAGACCTTCTCTTGGACTGCCCAACTGCAGGCAGTTAGCCGCAAGCTGTTTGCATCTGCTGCATCATTGAGGAGACTGCGTAATTTTCTTCCGACTGCCACCAAGATTGCGCTTGCACAATCGCTTCTTCTTCCCATCCTTGATTATGCTGCTGCCAGCTATCTTGACCTGACTCAAGAACAACTCGATAAACTTGAGCGGCTTCAAAATTTTTGTATAAGGTTCATATTCGGTTTACGAAAGTATGACCATGTTTCCGAATTCCGTATGAAGCTCAAGTGGTTGCCAATTCGCCTTCGCCGGAATGCCCACATTCTTTTCCTATTGTATAATATACTCTTTTCCCCTTTCACCCCTCTTTACCTCAAAAATCGTTTTCAGTTTCTTTGTGATTCCCACACGAAATGTCTCAGGTCATCAGATAACTTACGACTGAAAATGCCAATGCATTCCACGACTTTCTTGGATAAATCCTTTGCTGTCCAAGCTGCTCGTCTGTGGAATGCATTGCCTGACGCAATAAAACGCGCTCAATCGTTGCCTGTGTTTAAAAGGCTGGTAAAGGAACACTACCTGTCACTGTGATTATCGTTGGTCGTCATTTATTTTTACTTTATATGTGTATATATATTATATTTGTGTATATATTATACAGCATATGTATGTATATGTGTATCTGTTGTATTGTATTGAATATTGTATTGTCACACCAATGACAGCCCCATATCTTGTCCAGGCAATTACTCTCCATTCTAGGTTGCCTGGAAGAGATCGCGGAAAGCGATAAGGCCGCCGATTGTATTTGCTTTAGTTTTTAAGTTTCTTTAGTTATGTATCATGCATGGTGTACAATAAAGAATATAATAAATAAATAAATAAATAAATAATAAATAAATAATATAATAAAAAAGATTAGTGATATCTTGCAACTTACATAATTAAAGTCCAAGATCATACATTGGTGCCGATTCGATTCTGCTATGCACAAACTAAACTTAATTTAGGCTATTGCTATCTTTTTCTCTCTAATAAAACAAGAAAGAGACGGAGACGGACGTAAATTAGAGCGTAAAAACATGTCGACTAAAAACACGGTAAAGCGCAAGGCGTAAACTAGTTTGTCATCTCTAACTTAGATCATAGCTATAGTCGTCCTTTTCTCGCACTGCTTTTTAGTAAAAGATAGCGATTCTCTAATTTTAGTTTAGTTATTGAATAAGAGAATCGGCACCATAACTTCTTTTCTGATTAACAAAATGTGTGGGATTGAGTAGTGTTGAGTGTGTGGGATTGTGTGTGCTACTAGTAGCTTGGCGCGACGGCCATTTTTTTTAAATTTTTTATTGTTGATAGGCACACGTTTGACCACTATCTCACCTGATGGTAAGCGATGATGTGGTCGAAGATGGAGCACGCTTGCCTAGAAGTAACCTATTCACTCTTGACTTAAAGATTCCCAGGTAGTAGCTATCAGGTAACACAGACTCCGGTAGGGAATTCCACTCCCTAGCTGTACGCACAATGAATGTTTTCTCAAAACGCTTTGTGCGTATGGATGGGATGTCCACCATGAACCGGTGGCACTTCGCCGTACGTCTTATGTTCCGTTGATGAAATGGGTTTGGCGGAATCAAATTATGCAATTCCGTCGCACATTCCCCAAAATGTAACCGATAGAAAACCGACAGGCTAGCAACTCGGCGTCTATGTTCAAGACTTTGGAGTTTCGACTCAACGAGCCTATCATTGCCGATGATCCTCTTAGCTCGCTTCTCAATCGACTCAAGGACATCAAGCTGCTATCTGGCAGATCCGTCCCAAAGATGAGAACAGTACTTCATACACGATCGAACTTGTGCTTGATAGAGTTGGAGCAGCTGTTCCGGCGTGAAGTACCGTCTCACCTTTGCGAGGATCCCTAACTTTTTGACAGCCACTTGAGCCTTTGCCATAGAGGCAAAGGCTCAAGGGACTAAAATTGAGGGTAGATGTTAAAGTAACACGAAGAAGATCAAGTTGGTCGGTTATCGGCACTGTCACGCCTCGGAAAGAAGGAGCCGGGTAAAATTGGCTCCTCTTAGCGGAAAAAAGACAAGCCTGGATCTTAGCAGAATTGAACTTGACCAGATTGGTATCGCCCCAATCTGAGACAGCCTGTAAGGACAAGTTCAAACGCTCAACCATAGCCTCTCGAAGAGACCGGACCTGAGACCCACTAGCTCGTGCGTCAGGCAGGTATCTCTCGGCAACAGTGCTGTCGTCTGCATACCCAAAGGTTCCGGGTTTTAGCAGATCGTTAATATGCAGCAAAAACAATGTTGCCGAGAGCACCGACCCCTGAGGAACACCCGGCATTAATAGCCAGCAGTCCGGACGAGCAGCCATCTATGACTACTTGGATAGACCGATCCCTCAGGAAATCTGCAATCCAATCACACTAACCAGCGGGCAGACCGAAGGAAGGAAGCTTGCCAATTAGCTGTCTGTGCCAGACCCGGTCGAAGGCCTTCGAAATGTCAAGGGAGACCGCAAGGGCTTCCCCTTGTTTGTCGATGGCCTCACTCCAGCACGCGTAGCATGACCAATTCTATCTCTACTCTGCCAAGAGTAGACAAAGTTATTTCTATGACACTCTACATCTCTACTGCCCGAGCACGGCGCGACCCGTGGACTCGCGTTTCTACGAAGACAAAGACATATTCATTCTTTCCATAGCAACGGGTAGGTAGTTAGTGATGTAGACAAGCTAAGAATTCTACGATAATATATTACGTTTCGTTATCGAAATAAATGTGTCTAACGCCAAGTTCTAAAACATTTCGAACGTAACTCAAAGCAACAACGAAACGTATTAATTTTATTCTGTCATTTCTGTCATCTGTGTTGACTGTTTTTTTTTAAATTATTTTATTATCCCCGAAGGGAAGGCGAAAGTCTTTTGACCATATTGCCTAGTCTTACGTAGTTATTTATACTTTTTTCCATTAGAATGCAGATGTAACACATTCTAATGTTTTTTGCAGTATTTGGCAACAAATGTGTCGAGTCAGCCTTCTCGGCAAACTTCGCTGAGGTAGTCAATACTACAATAAAATTCTAAGCTCCATTTTCCCGAGATCGCGCCTGTTTCAATGATTCCACATATTGTCCATTTGCGTTGACACTTGAGACACAAAACTACACCAATTTTACATCACAGTATCCACTAGGAATCAATAAACGAATAATTAAAACAGCCACTGAACTTCACTCGACAAAATTCCGCCAATTTGTTTGTTGTTTGTACAACAATATTTAATTTTGTGTTTGTGGAGACTGATCTTGTTGGATTTGTGTAAATAACAACAAACAAAGTAAATAAATAATGAAACACAGGAAAAATGTAGTTTGTTATGTTAATTTTCGCATTTTGTTACACAATACAAAACTTTAAAACACATTTTTCAAAAATTTGGTTTTTGGAAAAGTTATTTATATTTTCTTTTTTCGGGAAGATCGAGAGCCTCCGTTAATGCTCGTACTTCGTTTCTTTCTGCCTTCCTTCCATTCTTCTCGGTATAAAACTGAGACGATGGCGACAGTAGCCCCCAGACATGTTTTTAAAATCAAACTTCAAACACACACACTCACTTCATTTCTTTTATTGGCTTTTGTGGAAGATTCACCACAATTTTGAAATGAAACAGACGCCTAATTGAGTTTTTAAAATCAATAAAGATCTTGTCTAGGTCTAATGAGATGTAGACTATTTGACACTTCTTGAGTAGAAATGTTTCTACCTTCATGTGTCAAAAGTAGAGAAAAATTGGTCGTCATGCTTTACATTGTAGACTTTTGTCGACTGAAGAATAGAAACATTTCTTCTCGTCAGTTTTAACATCGCCATGCTTGACACGGTAGAAATCTTTCTACAATCTGTCATTTTGTCTATTCTTCCGTCGACAAAACCCGTTTCTAGGGTGGTCATGCTACGCGTGCAGATGTGAATGGCATACGCTAGAAGATCCCCAGTTGACTGATTTCGGCGGAAGCCGTATTTTCGGTCACTGAGGATATCGTTAGCTTCTAGGTATGCCAGGAGCTTGCCATTCAGTATACGTTCCATACTCTTACAGAGTACGGAAGTTACCGAGATGGGCCTATAATTTGCTGGGTCAGCTCGACTACCCCTCTTGGGCACGGGCTGCATGTTAGCTTGCTTCCAAGCCAGCGGCACTTTTCCAGTCTCAAACGAAAGGCGAAATAGGCGTGTCAAGATCGGAGACAACTCAGGCGCACAAGTCCTCAGTACAATTGCCGGTATCCCGTCGGGGCCACTAGCCTTGTTCACGTCCAGGTTACGCAGTACCCTTCGGACATCCTTCTGATGAATGCGAATGTCTGACATAATCGACTCGCATCCACCAAGAGTACCAGGGGGCCTCGCGCCACCAGGATCTAGACGGGAAGATTCCGCAAACAGGGAGGCAAATAAGTTTGCTTTTTCCTCAGCGGAGTGGGCCAGCGACCCGTCAGGTTTCAGCAGTGGAGGTAATGAGGGGCGGCAGAAGTTCGATTCAGCCGACTTAGCCAGGGACCAAAACGCCTCACTACCAGCTGGGTAAGAAGCAAGTTTGTTCCCAATTCGGCGAATGTGGTCTAACCGAGCCCTCCGCAACACCTTCTTGCAGGACTTGGCAGCCCTGTTGAAGGCTCTCTTCTTCTGACTCACGTCATTCGCTTTACGCGTCCGAGCGTCGACCCATGCCAGGTAAGCCGCGTGTTTAAGTGCATCAGCGCGATTGCACTCGGCACCAAACCATGGTCGAGATTCGCCTGACATTGTTACGTCAGACAATGGAATGTAGTACTCCATTCCCTGCCGCAACACATCCGTCACGGCGTCCGCGCACGACGAAACATCAGTCGAAGAAAAGTAAGTAGGCTGCCAAGGATAACATGCGAAGAAAGATCGCATGCCATCCCAATCTGCTGACCTGTATCGCCAAACCCGCCTGGTGCCTCTAGGGCTAGGATCGGGCGGAGAGAAGACGGATACAGACTTCACCAGACAGTGGTCGGAAGTACCTAATGGTGAAGAAATCACACCGAGTAAGGGTCTGGATCTGTTGTCAGCAGAAGGTCCAAGCAATTGGCTGTGTGCGAATCAACATCCGGCACCCTCGTTGCCCCCTGGACCAGCTGGGTGAGATTTAACGCTAGCGCTAGCGCTAGCTTATGCGTCTCTTGTCCAGCATGGTCTGTGCACTGGTATGGGAAGAGCCACTCCTGATGGTGGGCGTTGAAGTCCCCCAGTAACACCAATTGGGCAGAAGGATACCGCTGCTGAGCCACATCCGCCGCCTCACTGAGGTGTTGTGTGAGCCTAGTTGTCGCCAAATCACCGCTGTGCGAACGGTAGACACAGGCGTAGACAATTTTATCTAGGCCTGTGTCCACTAGGACCCAAAGAGTTGAGAACCTGGAGTCCTCAAGGTTACGGAGACGCCGATAGCAGATGTCATCCGGCGTATGCATGTACATGCATATACCAGCGTGTGGCTTAAAATTGTGCTCCAGGGTAAACCCTGGGTAAGATAGGTACGCCACGTCAGACCGACATCCGATCTGCGTCTCCGAAAGGAACAAGAGAGCCGGTCTCTCAGTCTCTAGGTGGTGTTGGACTGCGGCGAGATTTGAGTGCAGACCTCGTATGTTAGAGAGGTGCACTTTGAGAGAGAGGGAGTGCTGCCGCTGTTCAGCTTTTTTCTTATTTTTTCCTTTTCGCATGAGTTTGAAGAGTGAAATAGGGAGAGGAGAAGGAAGTGAAATGAGGTTCCATGCAGGCTACCCTCAGGCACGCACTGGCAAGATGGTATCTTTGGGGGACTAGTCTGGAGACTGCGGGGACGCCCGAGCCACCCCGGGAATGTCCATCGGGCCTTCTCGTCTGGTCGCCAACCAGCACGATGGTGCATTCCGGGATTTTTCGACAGTTGGCGGGGCAGCCTTTCATGTGTGGCTAGCACACTACTTGGGCGCCCAACTACCTGCGGTCAGCCAGCGGCGCACCGTGCCTCGGATCCCGCTACCCTCCGCGACCAGACTTCCGATACATCCATTACAGCGCGAGCCTGGTTGGTCTGTCTGCAATGGAACAACTATTTCGACCCAACTCCTCTGGATTGGCTACACTGAGCATCGTACCGGAACACGGCCAGGCCGCTTGGCGGTACGTCTTTGCCCAGTGGGTGGTCGCAAGCCATCGGTCGAAACCTACCACCAGTTAGTGTCACCTGATTAGCACCACCCGGGGACCACGTGTAGGGACTCGATGGGTATACTCCTACAGACGTGGGTGACTCGGCCCCCTAAAACATTTTACTATGAACGTACGCTTCTACTAGCTTGGCCCGACGACCATTTTACTATGAACGTACGCTTCTACTAGCTTGCCCCGACGGCCATTTTATTTTTGTTTACTTGTAGATCGTAAGTATTTGTAAAACCAAACAAGGCGTTTTACCACCCCCAAATCATCGCTGACTTTTGTTTTCATTTTTTACTCCTAATAAATAAACTATGCCCAAACAGCCTTGCGAATAGAATATCCTCGAGGTGGCGACTAGCCCTTACACTATTATTATAATAACTAATGAGGTGTTGAAATCTTATTTAATTATGAAATATTAAACAATGTTAAGCAAAACAGACATTGAAAATCAGGACTAAAACTTAAAGAAAACTGAATAATGTATATTACGTAAGTTTAACGCCTTATACCTATAGTGTGGCCATTACTGCTGTGCACTCCCTGAGGTATGCGCGCGGCGAGACGGGGGGGCGAATCGGCTGCTGCGCTCTGTCAGTGCGCCGTCAACGCTCGTGACGGCAGGTAGTGTCATCTGTATCGGACTGTCTATGTCAGACGCACATGAGATAAATATTCAAAGATGGGTCGTGCGTTATCTCGTGATAATGAAGACTGTCATTTTTAAGGTGGCTGAATATTTTAAGAAAAGAAAAGCAGACAAAGAAAGCTTTGAATTTAAAAATGATGTGAATATTGCCAAAATCGTTGCGGAGGCTACGGGGTACAGCAAAAGAATCGTGCATAATGTGATTTCTGCGGGTTATTTATCAATTAAAAATTCAAGTCAATTAAAATTACAATCGCCAAAAAAACCAAAAGTTCTAAAGAAAAAACACGATGTGGATGATTTTGACCTTGGAGTTATCAGAAGAAAAATTCATCAGTTTTACGAAGTTGAAAAAAAAAATACCAAGTGTCCGTAAGTTACTATCAAGTTTGAGACAGGATGGCATATTGAATTGTGGACGGGAATATTTAAGACAGCTTTTACACAAAATGGGCTACCGTTTCAAAAAATGCAAATCAAAGAGACATCTCCTTATAGAGCAGCCTAATATTACAGTGTGGCGGAAAAAATATCTTACACAAATCAGAAATTACAGAACGCAAAACTGCAACATATATTTTCTTGATGAAACATACATCAACGCCAGTCACCATGCCAGCAAATGTTGGCAATCATCGTCAGAACCCGGAATTCATGCTGATATTGGGAAAGGACGGCGATTGGTAATTCTCCACGCTGGGTGTCGAAATGGCTTAGTGGATGATGCATTGACTATATTCAAGTCAGATGCTAGAACCGGTGACTATCATGGAGATATGAGCGGACCTACTTTTTATAAGTGGGTAGATGAAAAGTTAAAAGATAAGTTGCTGCCGAATTCTGTGGTTGTAATGGACAACGCGTCTTACCACAGCGTTCAGGTTGAGAAGAAACCAACTATATCAAGCCTCAAAAGTGAAATGCAGAATTGGTTGCTACGCCATAATGTAGAATTTTCAGGAACCATGATAAAGGCTCAACTGCTACTTCTTATCAAAAATACACAAAAAGAACCCGTGTATAGAATTGACGAACTCCTGAAAGCCAGTGGACACACTGTTCTGCGTTTACCTCCGTATCATCCAGATTTAAATCCAATTGAGTTGGTCTGGGCTGATATTAAAAACAACATAGCCCAAAACTATATTATTTCTTCTCTAGACGAAAAGATAATCTTACTGGATAAATTGTTTTCGGAATTCACGGCGGAGAAATGGCAGAGATGCGACGATCATGTCCAGAAAAATGAAAATGATTACTGGAGTCGCGATAGTACTCGTAGGTTCGATAATGTTATCGATTCATTCATAATAAATTTGCAAGACTCTGATTCAAGTTCCGGTGGCGAAGTGGAAGATGAAGATGATGACGAAATGGAAGATGAAGTTGAAACAGAATCTATGTCAGAATAACTTTCGTTAGAATATATAATTGTTTGTAAATATAAAAAATGTTTAATAAAACAAGTCCTGCTTTGAATTATAAGTTTAGTTCTTATTTATCACCAGTATATTTTTAATAAAATATGAGTATATTTGGGTTAAATTTTAACAACTAAGTAAGTATAATATATTACAGATAGATAGCCTCCGCCCCGCCACAAGTCTTGCCTGAGAAATGCAAACTGATATCGTAAGATCTGTCCGACATGTATCGATCTCATGTGAACTCATGCACTTTTTTCTTCGCCTCCCACCTCGCTGCGCATACCTCAGGAAGTGCACAGCACTAATGGCCACACTTATAGTGGTAAATTGGCGGTCGGCCCAAACTAGCAGGTATGCGTACGTTCAATGTACCTAAATACTAACAACACTACTCAACCAAATTTTTTTAATTAGAAAATAAGTAGGTAATGTCCGGTGGCCCTGGATCTCCATCTGTACTGAAGCTGAAGAAGGCTCGACCTATTGAAACTTTAGTAGAATATTAACACTGATGTGGATTAACTAATGCCTTCTGACCTACAGTACGGAATACTTAACGTAATCGTAACTTGCAAAGTTACAATCGCATAGCAGACAATTTATGTGAAGTGAGCGTAAACTGAACTGTCTTATGTATCTTCTAAAGCTTCACGGTTATATTTTTACAGAGTTACACTACAAGTTTAATAGTATGAATTTTATTTGCAAATTACATACTCGTAGATTCTAGTTTTGATACTATTTCTATAAATAAACCTAGGCCGCATTCGCGAGTTACCTACCCTTTTTTTTTTTTTGGGGTTGTGGGAAATCATCCAATGACTTCTCCCGCTCTGGGTAGAGCGGGAGGGCGTGTCAGACTCTTACTGACTAAAACCCACCCCTGTTCCTTCCCTGCCTGAGTGGCCAGGGGCGAGGTAACTCTTTCGAATTTATCCTCAACCCCTAGGCAGGCATCGCCATGACGAGCCCCGTCATGAATGCTGACAACTCTTTGAGGCGCGCGTGGAACACTACGCGCCGTCGACTCTCGAGCCTGGTGCTGATCGGACGGCGAGCTACCCATTACTCGCCGTCCGCAGGCCCGGGTTTCGCGAGTTACCTGGCGTTGAGCGCCAAATGCGAAGTGCGGCCAGTTTACTAACATTTTAGTACATTCGCTGATGGTGGTCACCGGGGTAGTTTTAGTGAGTACTGTCTTTATGTAGAACTTTGACGTTCAAAAAGTCAGCCTAGTTTGAATAAATGACAATTGATTTTGAGGTAAAAATCCAACATTCCCTTGCCTTTTTCCCCATAAAATCCAGGCGCCTTTTGAAGGTTTCCCCCCGATAACAAAAAAAAAACATACAGACATTTAAATACCCAATTTGCGTTTTGCTAGTTCTGTACAGACACGGACCAGCTTCTAAAATGTTATCCAAAAAACAACAAATACTTATCCGATCTGGGGTTCCTATCGTAGGTATGTTCACCAGCTGTACTCGGGACCAAAAGACTACCTTTACCAACGAGGAAGTCAGAAGTTGACGAATAGGCCTGTGGCCCGCCTATAGTACCGGAGGAGCATATTTTAAGGAAAAAGTTTCTCCAACTCAATGCTGAATTAATCTCCAGCTAAATGATTCCGTGTCTGTTGCAGGGTGTTTGACCGCGACGACAACGGGTACATCACGCGGGACGAGCTCCGGTCGGCCCTGGAGATGATCGGCGAGCCGGTGACGGACGCGCAGCTCAACCAGGTGCTGGCACTCGGAGACATTGACCACGACGGCAGGATCGATTACGAAGGTACTGTCGCATATCCTATGATACAGGAAAAAATCCTAGTGTAAGCAATGTTTAAAAAATAATTGATTGTTACGGCAGAAGAGTCAGAAGACTAAAAACGAGTTGGTGGCAAAGCTCGTAATGATGCTGATTAGAACTGAAGTTAACAGGCAAAAGAAAAACTGTAGACCTTAGGTATCTACATATTTTTTAAATTTTTAATTTCAGAGTTTGTGAAGATGCTGTTGTAACGTATACTTCGTTGAAAAAGACCTCACTAGATGTAATGGTAGTGTTAATGACGTGCTGTCGGTACCGAGTAGTCCTGATCTGATTGCGAGGGTCGGCTGTGGCAACGACAGCTTCACGGTCGCCAAGGCTGGGGGCAACCCCTGGCACGTGTTGCACCCACGAGGACTTCTACATGTTCGCGGATGGAGTGGAAGTACCCAGCAGTCGACAATTGTTGAAATTGTTGTACATAGAAGTAATTTTGTAATGAATAAAAATAACAAATATCTAATGTAGTAACTAATTTAGGATATCAAAGTTATGTATAAGTAATTAAATATTTATATACCTATATAATAATCATATATTTTGCATACGTAATTTGTTTTTTGGATATATGTAATAAAACATGGCCTAAGTAAAGTCGTTCAGTAATATATGGGTTCAGTAACCTATTTCCTTTGGTCACAACATCACGCGTGAGCGGTTGGACCGATTTCGCTAATTATTTTTTTGTTGTGTTTGTTATTGTCAGGAGAAGGTTCTGAAAGAAAAATAATAAGAAAGTTGCGCGATAAATTAGAATAATTTAGAAAACTCGACTATTTAATTTAAACTTCGCGCGTTTGACAGTTCGTAGCTAAGATAGGACAACGTCTGTCGGGTCAGCTAGTTTTATAACTGGCAGAGTTCTATTTAATGTAATAAACCTATACCTACTTGTTTCAACAGACAATGTAAAAAAATATTTCTATTTATTTACCTAACTGATAAATGAAAAGTATTTTTAAAACATGCTATTATACCTATATATGTATTTATCTACCATTCTTTACCTACTTACTCTTAGCTTTAAGGTCCTAGCAAGTTATTCTTATTACGTAGCACATTATGCAGATCGTTTTTTTTTTATAATTTAACAATCCATGGTCTACGACCTATCATAGAATTGAACAGTCACTTAAATATAAAATTTTACGTTGGAATGCAAAATTGTCTACTTTTCTTACAATAAAAATAACAAAAAAAAATGTAATTTTATGGTTGTGAATGATAAGTTACACCAGAATTTGTTATTTATTTTATGAATTAAAGTTGTATAAATACCTACTGATATATTTATTTTTAAATCAGGCAATTAACGAAGTTTACACACCATCAGACCCACCGTGAAAAGAAATGCTAAATGTAACCTGAAAATACATGTATCTATTTTACCGCGGCACACGATTCGGGACAACAAGTGTGATGGTGTGAAAAAGTCGTAACTATTGAGCTTATTAATGTACCTTGTACCTATATTGCATTCAGAAACAGGCCATCTACAAATCGTATGGTTAGTTTTTGTAAACACATACGGTAGGTATGTTATCAACTTCCTACCCATCCATATTGTTACCACAAGCCATTTGGTAACAATACGGATGGGATACTTTTAGATATTTCTAAATTCATGTAAAAGCAATATAAGAAAGCATATAAAACCTTTAATTATGAGCCTTTGAAAGGCATGTGATGTGGAATGAAAGTGATTAATAAATCTTTAATTTGTTACTTATTTATTTGTAATTTTTTCATTAAATTCTTTATGGATTCAATTCATTCTGCGCCGGCGAAAAACTTCGAAAGAAAGTCGCCCGGCTGACGTTCAATGCTTGGACTCCAGTGTCTCATCATATGACTCTTCTGCTGCCATGAATGGGTTACTTCTTTAAGCTCGATGTAACCCTGAAAAACATCAGTTTTTAACAGCAGAGGTAGGTAGGTACGTAGGTCATCGGCGGAGGTTGCCGTCAGTGGCAAATCAACCTGCCTAGCCTTTTTCCCAAATATCTTAGGGTAGGCTTCCATTGTAACCGGATGCAGCTGCCGTCAGTGGCAGTGAACTGTTTATTGAGGAGATCTGGATTAAGGTCTTGTAGCACTGCGCGAAGATTTTTCAGTTGATAAAGCGACCGTAACATTCCGCTAACTTTACGACTGACACTCGTGACCTGGTTTCCGCCAGTCGAGGCAGGTATCAAAAAAAAAGGTATCAATGTGTAAGTAGACTGAGATCCTTAACCTCGGCACCAAACGGAATGACTGCGCTGTCAAAGATGTGGTAAGGTTAGGACATCAAGCTTTCTCAAGCTATGGGGGCTCCCAAGTCCCAACTATGATGTCAGGCTGCCATTTTATAAGGTGAACTACCATCCCAAATCAATCCCGGTTTAGCTCTTCGATCGCATCACACAGGTTCTGCCTGACGCTGGACTCACTTTACACCGTGATTGATATATTATACATATAATATGTTCTTATAATTACGAGTAGGTATAATATGTGGCACGTCGGTCCAGTGGTCAGCTTACCAGCTAAGGATTATGAGGTCCTGGGTTCGAATCCCGGACGTGCTTATACCTGCGTCGGGCTACACGCACTTCGAACTCGAGGGGCTCGTGGCTAAATAATACCAGCTGCACGCGTCGATCTTCAAAGTTAAGCAACGCTTGCCGAGGCAGTTTCATGGATGGGTTATTCATTACATACCTACCAAAATCCTTCCATGACTCAGAAACCACGTTATGCCGTTGGTGCACAGCTGTCATTTGTAGATACGTCAGTGGCTACGAGTAGTCAGAAGCCCGAAAATCAGACAATCAGTCTTACCAAGGACAGTTCTATTGCCCAGTTACGGGTTTGTATGTGGAGGCCAGAATGCGCAGTTTGTCACTCCATATAATATAATACTGGTACCTATGCAGCTGCATCCGGTTAGACCGGGAGCCAACCCTAACTAAGTTGGAAAGAGGCTTAGCAGATTGATTTCCTATTGTATGTCTATGCAATTAGGTAGGTACATAGTATATAACTAATGTCTCTCAAGCAAGTATATAAATGCTAGTTTAATAATAATGATGGATGCACCTTGATAACCAGCAAATCTATGACTCGAACGTCAGTGATACAGGAGTTTTTATAAAAATACTCCCTCAACTTCCATCGATAGTCTTCTTCATTTTTCGGAACATCAAAGTGTTGAACTAAAAGATACAGGTTAGTTTAATAAAGCGAGCATTGAAAGTTGTACAGATTGGGTCATGGTGATAAGAACCTTAAGGTGAAATGTACAGGGTGCGAAGGAGGAGGCGGAACGGATGAGGGAGAGGCAACAACAACAGACTCGCCCTCACGCCCTTAGCAGCAGCCGCCGCAGGAGACGCGCTGGGCGGAGGACGTCGCGAGACGATCTCCGGCCACCGTAGACCCGGGCCTGTGGACGGCGAGTAGTGGGTAACTCGCCGTCCGATCAGCACCAGGCGCGAGAGTCGACGGCGCGTAGTGTTCCACACGCGCCTCAAAGAGTTGTCAGCAAAACATGATGGGGCTCGTCATGGCCGATGCCTGCCCAAGGGTTGTGGATAAATTCGAAAGTGAGTTACCGCGCCCCTGGGCATTCAGGGCAGGGAAGGAACAGGGGTGGGTTTTAGTCAGTAAGAGTCTGACACGCCCTTCCGCTCAGCCCTAGAGCGGGAGATGTCATTGGATGATTTCCCACCCCACAAAAAAAAAAAAGGTGAAATGTACAGAGTAGCCCGCGAAATTCAATTTTTCTCACGTTCTTTGCAATTTGCATATCAGTGTCAAGTTGTATGTTGGTCAAAATATGATTTGTGGCCGTAGCAAAGTATGTGCCTTGGTACCTACCTATTTATAGAATTATAATCATTAGAATCATCAATACAACTCTCTAAGTCTAACTTTCCTACTTGATCTATGCTGTGCCCGACAGGGTCCATAATTGTGACTAATATAATAATTTCCCTACCAACTATAAACATTATGGTACGCAATAAAGAATTGAGAATTGAAAATTAAGTTAGGACTGTTATCGAATGTCATGATTTCATGAAATAGTCATTGTTTATTAATAGATATGAACGTAGAAGGTTGTATTGATGATTTTAATGATTACAGTTCTGTAAATACGTACTTGCTACGGTCGCGAATCATAGTTTGATCAACATACCTGCAACCTTATACCTAGGTACTAACCTGCAAATTGCAAAAAACGTAAAAAAAATGAATTTCGCACGTTACCTTGGCGTTTCCCCCTTAGTGAGATAACAAATTTCCATATCTCTCATTTAAATCTATGTCCGGGGCGATTTCTCATGAGCCTATTTGCCTTGCTTACCTACTGTCTCACTTCTCTGGATAGACAGAGATTTAGGTCTCCTCGGGTATCTACCTATATTGCTCTTAATGAAGCGCTCTTAAGAAGTCTTACATAGGTTATCACCATCGCCACGGCCTACCGGTGACCTTGGATTATATCTGCTCATCAATCTTGTGCTACATAAATGCACATCAGCTAAATATGCTACCAACTAACGAAACATATTATGAGCAGTAGGAACATTGTTATAAGAGTAATACTTACTGATGTACGGAATGTATCTATAAAAAGCCCTATATAATCCAAGTGCCCGTCTGCGAGCGTCCGCGAAATCCTTAGACATTAAAGGCCTCACAACTTTTGTTGACATTTTGCTGATTTTGCATAGATTTTGCTGATCGAGGGGAATTTGGTAGCCTTGTCAAATCAGACAGATTAAAAAAAAAATCTGCTGACATATATTTTTTGAAATCAAGTCTAAATTCCTAAAAACCTTTGTGGTTCTCACATCAATAATTGCGAGATTTTTAGGGTTCCGAATTTCTGAATAACAAAACGGAATACCTACTTAAAAGAGTCTTGACAGACTGACAACAAAGTGATCCTATCACTTTGTTGTTAGTCTGTCAAGACTCTTTTTCTCAGTTACGTAACGTAATGTATTTTTATTTTGATTGACATTTTATTATTACTATTTTGTTTGACATGAATATTTGCTCTCAAAAGTATTGTTTTTTTTTATTACTTAGTTATTGTAAATGTGAGGACTATGTGAGTTATTATTATTATTTTTCTCCTCCTTTTAACAGTAATTTTAACGTTGTCTGACAGTTTGAGTACTTTTACGGCCTACCCAAATGTCCTTTCTTTGGTATTGTTCGTCGAGTCATTGAGCTCCTTAGTGGTTCTAAGTTGAGCTATTCGACTATTGACAAATGCTTGCACTGACTGGACAGGCCCACTCAAAAATGTTTGGTTCTTTCTTCAAAAGACCATTAGGTACAGACACTAAGCTGCATGGTCCTCATAGAGCATAATGTGAATGCGAGAACTATGTATGTCCTTATATTCATGTAGATTTTATGATTGTCTGGCAGTTTGAGTATTTTTGCAGCCTACCTAAATGTCCTTACTTTGGTATTTTTCGTCGGTTCGTTGAGCTCCTCAAAGTTCTGAGTTGAGCTTCACGATAACTGACAAATGCTTGCACTGTCTGGACAGGTCCATTTGCGTGTTGCTTTCTTCAAAAGCTCATCCCAGACTTAAACGTACATGGTTCTCATATATGATTTGACCAATTTGATCAGTACATATTGTATGGTTATGAGACTTTGACCTCTGAGTTTGTTTCGGTGTTTCTTCTCAGGGTAGTCAGCTAGGAAACATCAGCTTCATCTAGCTGAAACTGACAAAAAAATAATGTTGACGTGTAAAAGTGTTGTTAAAACCTACTTACAAAAATAAAATCATTTATCATTTACTCTATGGATTTGAAAAATCTGAATTAAAAACTTTTTTTTGACGTGACAACGTCTAGTAAATCGATGAACGCCGGGCGGCGTGCAGCCGGCACGAAAAAGTGTCCCGTTACGCTCATTGTAAGCATGCGCCGCATCTATATTTCATCAATGTTTTGTTATGACGTTGTCACGTTAAACTATTGTCCGTAAAACTTACAGATAACCAATTTTTTTATAGAGGCATCAAGCTGAAATTATTGAATACTCAAGGTGAAAGCTCCAGGGTAGCCCGCGAAATTCAAATTGTCTTACGTTTTTTTGCAATTTGCTTGCAGGTCAGTGTCAGGTTGTATGTTGGTCAAAATATGATTCGCGGCCGTAGCAAGTACGTATTTACAGAACTGTAATCATTAAAATCATCAATACAACTCTCTCAGTTACGATTGATGCTAAATGTCATGATTTCATGAAATACTGACCGCAATCAAAAGATGCGACCGTTAATGCCGCATATTTTGACATTCTCAAGAGAATCAAAACCTATAGGGTACTTCCCGTTGACCTAGAATCATGAATGGCAAGAAGCATTGGCCTATAGCACAAATAAAAGAAAAAAAACGTTTTTTATTAATGATCGATGAAAAAAACCGAAAATCGTAGTCACAAAAAAAAAAACTTTGCAGGTACTTACGGTAAAAAATATGATTCGTTTGGAACCCTTTGCACGCGAGTCTGACTCGCTCTTGGCCGGTTTTTCTTTTTATGGGTCTACCTTTTATTGCAGAACTTTTTATATCATCATTTTATTTTGCCTATCAGCGGATAGCATAAACTTCATTTCGCAGAAAATCGTTTGGCAAACACTCATTTATCATACATTCGAAACTCATAATTTTGTAAGATAGAATCATCTTTAGGCATAAATATCTTAAATAATAATTAAGAAGTCGGTTAAAAAGTAGAACCATCATATCGCAAAAAGTGCACAGTCAGAATCGTCTTTTGGTATAGGTACATTTCATGAACTATCATATATCTCAGAAAATTTACAGTTAGAATCATCTTTTGGCTACATTTCATATCCATAATACTTGAAGGACTCATCTATCGCACTATTGAAAATTCACAGTTGGAATAATGTTTTATTTCTTACCATAATAATAAGCATGCAAACAAGCATACACCACGCATGCAAGCAAGCATGCAGCGTGCAAGCGACCATGCAACACGCAGCAGGCATGGTTTCTGTCACGGCTCTGGCGCTGCGGGGCTCCAGCGGCCCCACGCAAGCTTATCGTCGCAGATCGTTTTAACGCTCACCGCCGCGATGAATACTGTTAAAACCACGTGCTCCTCAGCTCACGGGCCGCCTCGCTCGTCCGCGCCTACGCGGGCTTAAATTACACTATAGTAATAGTAGTACACTATAGTAGTAGGGTAGGGCAGACAAGACTACGTGGAGTCGGTTATGCAGCGATTCGTTTCTGTCACTAGCTTTTGTAGCACAACATATTGACTTTTTAAGACAATAAGTATTTAATTTAATTTTAATTTAAGGTTAAAAATGATATTTTATAGAAATGGCACTAAGCCTGATAAAATTATTTTGAAAGAATTCTGCCATATTCATATGCCAAGTGAAATTGTACCGAATAGTCGTCGCTCTAAATAAACGTTATGCGAAACCAAATTATGCGGAATTTTAACTTTGCCAAAGGTAATTATGCCAAATAAAATTCTGCCATCTAATGCCATTGTAAATTCCGACATACAATAATTATATTTAATGATTTTTATGCCTTAAAAATATTCGTGGTAAAGAAGATTACGCCAAGTGTGTTATGCTAAATAAATTTCGGAGCATCAAGATTCTGCCAGATAGAGGGAACCCTTTTTTATTAACATTTATTTATTTATTTATCACATGGAAAACCAACAGCTTTACAAAAATGCAATAAGTAGACTAGAATAAGAGACATTAAGCCAATTATAGGTTTTAACGGCTAGCTATACAGTAATACAACAAGAGATCTTATACACGACAAGATATCAAGAAAAGAAGAGCATCAATCGCCAAATCGGCACCGCCAAACATAAGAAATAAACTACAATACAATTAATTTAAATAAGAACTAACATTAACACTAAGAATTAATTTTGAAGAATTCAAGGTTCAGCCTATTGCGTACGCTTGAGCCTTTGGTTGAAAAGATGTCAAATGAGAACTGCTTGCATAATTCATTAGGTAAAGTCTTTACTCGCTCGCACTAAAACTGAGTTTTGCCTGTAGTTAGAAGAAGACAAAGGAATAGCGATAGGTGGATTAAATCTGAGAGATCGCTGGGGAACATTAAAAAACAGCTTATGCAGAAGCTGCGGACAGTCCACTTTATTAGATATAATTTTGAGCAAAAATGTGCAATCAGCTAGTCGACGACGGTTAATAAGTGGTTGTAGGTGAAATTTCCTGCAAAGATCCAAATAATCAGAACTATGCGCAAACGATAACACAGAAACCGAACAAGTCTTTTTTGCACACCCTCAATGCGATCGATGTGTACGCCATAACGCGGGTTCCAAATTTGAGAAGCATATTCTAAATGACTTCTCACAAATGAGCAATACAATATCTTGATTGTTTTTACTTTCTTAAAACACGCTGCCAATCTCATTACAAAACCTAATGCTCTGAATGCTTTAGCCACTATTTACTCCACGTGAACATTAAACTGTAATTCAGAGTCATGAAATACTCCCAGGTCACGAATACCATCAGATCTCTGCAATGGTTGACCTTTCAGTCTATAGGAGGTATGAAGAGGAAAGCGTTTTCTGCTAAACGAAATTACGGAACATTTAGTAGGGTTTAGGTCTAATTTATTCACGCGACAGTATTCATCGAGTCTTGTTAGGTCAGATTGGAGAGCATCCATATCACTAAATGATGAAATAGAAGAAAATATCTTCATATCATCAGCAAAACAAAGGTTAGAATTATGGAACCACGTGTTAATATCGTTTACGTAAATAATGAAGAGTAATGGGCCCATTAGGGAACCTTGAGGAACTCCACTGGGAACCGAAACCCAGCTCGAAATGTAGTTGCTGACCACTACAGCTTGAGACCTGTTATCTAAGTAGGACGAAAACCAGCGAAGTAGGTCACCTCGAATACCAATGTTGAAGAGTTTTGCTTTAAGTAAGTTATGATCAATTCTGTCAAATGTTTTGCTATAGTCCGTGTAAATGACATCGACCTGCGACCCTTTGTCCATACTAAGTGTTAAAAAGTCATTTAGCAAAGCTAGGAGACTGTTGAACGTCCCTTTAAAAACCCGTGCTGTGAAGGACTAAAGGATGAACTAAGTGCTGCATAAACCTGATCATAAACTAATTGTTCAAAAACTTTAGCCAGTATACACAGTTTGGCAATCGATAAATGATAAATGATAAATGATGTTTATTCAGTAAATAGGTTACAAGGAACACTTTTACACGTCAATGTTTTTTTGTCAGTTTAAGCTAGATGAGGCCGGTGTTTCCTAGCTGACTACCCTGAGAAGAAACACCGAAACAAACTCAGAGGTCAAAGTCTCTTTTAGTGTTCAAATCCATACAATGTGGACTGGTTAGATCCTATGAGAACCATGTACGTTTATGTCTGGGATGAGCTTTATGAAGAAAGCAACACACGAATTCGAGTGGACCTGTCCAGACAGTGCAAGCATTTGTCAGTCATCGCGAAGCTCAACTCAGAACTCTGAGGTGCTCAACGAACCGACGAACAATACCAAAGTAAGGACATTTGAGTAGGCCGCAAAAAATACTCAAACTGCCAGACAATCATAAAATCTACATGAATATAACGACATACATAGTTCTCGCATTCACATTATTCTATATGAGGACCATGCAGCTTAGTGTCTGTAGTGGTCTTTTGAAGAAAGAACCAAACATATTTGAGTGGACCTGTCCAGTCAGTGCAAGCATTTGTCAATAGTCGAATAGCTCAACTTAAAAACCACTAAGGAGCTCAATGACATGACGAACAATACCAAAGAAAAGACATTTGGGTAGGCCGCAAAAGTACTCAAACTGTCAGACAACGTTGAAAATTACTGTAAAAAGGAGGAGAAAATAATAATAATAACCCACATAGTCCTCACATTTACAATAATTAAGTAATCAAAAAAAAATAAAAATATAATACTTCACAAAGTAAATATTTGTGTCAAACAAAATAGTAATCATAATATGTCAATCAAAAAATAAAAATAAATATAATACTTAACAAAGTATTCAAGTCAAAAAAAATAATAATAATAATAAAATGTCAATAAAAAAATAAAATAAAAAATATAATGCAATACTATACAAGTATTCATGTCAAAAACGAATATTAAAAAAAATATATATATAAAAAATTTTTTCATCAGTAAGTAGTACATATGAAAACAATGGCTCATGTATATCATTGAAGCAGCTCAATCCCACGCCTTTTTGTCCTCAAGAAAGTCATTAATTGTGTAAAAAGCTTTCTGGCATAGCTTACGTTTAATAAATGATTTAAATTTATTTATGCTTAGTTCTTGAATTTGGCTAGGAAGTTTATTATAGAAACGTATACATTGACATCTAAACGAACCACCTATTTTTTTCTTGAGCCTGGTTTTTGGTACAATAAATTTGTGTTTGTTCCTAGTATTTAAGCTATGGATATCACTGTATCTTTTAAACAGATTAATATTTTTATGTGCATACATGAGATTCTCATAAATATATTGAGAGGGAACAGTCATAATATTAATCTCTTTAAATTTGTCTCTGAGGGAGTGTCTGGGACTTAATTTATAAATTGCACGAATAGCCCTTTTCTGTAAAACAAAAATTGTCTGAATATCGGCGGCATTTCCCCACAACAGAATGCCGTACGACATCACACTATGAAAATAACTAAAGTATACTAAACGAGCTGTCTCTAAATCAGTTAAACCACGAATTTTCCTTACGGCGTATGCTGCAGAGCTAAGTTTTTTGGACAGTTTATCTATATGGGGGCTCCACTGAAGCTGCGCATCCAAAGTTAAACCTAAGAACACTGTGGAATCCTCGGGTTTCAACTCTTCACCCTTTATTGACACACTAGTGTTCACTTGTATTACATTGGGTAATGTGAACTTTATGCATTTTGTTTTTTTCTCGTTAAGGAGAAGATTATTGACATTAAACCAGTTAACTACAGTTGAAAGAGCATTATTTACATTATCAACAACCACCTGCTGACGTTTGAGTTTAAATAAAAGTGAAGTGTCATCTGCAAACAGCACTATATCATGTTTATCCTTTATGAATCGGTCTATAATTAACGATATCGTTTCTGTGACCTTTTTTATGGACCGGTGTTATAAAGGCAGACTTCCAAATATGGGGCACCGTACAAGTTGATAGAGATTTTTAAACAACAACTATATCGGTAAGGCATTAGTTTTAGCACAACCAATCAGGAACACTGGTGATAAATGATCCGGGCTTGCTGATTTTGAGGGATCTAGTTTACTAAGTAGCTTACCTATATAATCAATATTAATTTCAATGGAATGAATATCGGAGAGTAAATTAGGATTAGAAGTACTTTGGGTAGAACAATTACTATGGAGTGGGCCTGAGTTGCTGCCAGGGTTAAGAAACGTAGAATAAAAGTGAGAAGAAAACGCATTGCAAATGGACTCAGGGGAAGATACTGACACATCATTATATTTAAAATAGCTTGGCAAGACATTAGACTTTGATCGCTGCTTAACAAATCTCCAAAAAGATTTCGGGTTTTTTTCAATTGAGGTTACAGTAGCTGCAATGTAATTAGAGTAACACACCTGTTCAAGATTTTTTACCCTTTGTTGTGGTATGGGATAAGATCTGTGAGATACTGATATTGTAGGGACTAACCTACCTTGAATATTAGCAATAGTGTCGTAAAAATATTTGATAGCGTCATTAAGGGATTTGTCAACAAACATATTAAACAAATCAATTGGTGATATTTCCCTATTGATGGCCGCAAAGTCAGCTTTATTAAACAAGTACCGGATATACGGCGCGGGCTCTAAGTTCTGATATTCCGCAAAATTTACATCACCGCAAAGTGCTGGGTGATCGTTAAACATTCACGCACTGAAACAAAATCATTGCACAGAACCAAATCCAAAGTCCTACCATACCCATTTAATATTGCATTGTATTGATCGAGCCCTAACACTCGCAAATCATCCGTAAGCATTAACACAAGATCCCACTCAAGTTAAAATCACCAATAATTAAGTAGGTACTTGTCATTTGGATTGATCAATACCGACTTAAGTAAGCCACTTAAAAAAAAAAAGAATAACCGTGTTTTTGCTCACATAGATAAATGGTACAGACATGTAAATTGAAACAGTTTTTTATGATTAGGCTGTCGTAAATTCAATGTCACCCACAAGTCCTCAGCTGGTGAGTGAAACAAAGGTTGCGGCATTGCAGAGATACACTTGCGGACGGCTATCAAAACACCACCCCCCCGGGTCTGACCCGTAAGGCAATAATCGCGATCGCGACGCCACACCCATATACTGATCACCAAATAAATCGGTGTCAGTGATGCCATCCACTAACCAAGTTTCGGATATCAAACTCAGATAAGCACAATTGACGGTAAAAAAATTCTGTCTTAGTACGGAGGCCACGAACATTTTGGTAATAGATTCGCAGGCTTTTGTTTACGTTCAAAGTCATTGGTAAATAAAATAATATATAGCAACGAAATTAACATCTACATAATAAAAATACAACCATAAATAATTAGATATTAATATAATAACAACCGCAGTGTCAATAATATACCACCAACTGTAACCATTACGAAGTACATTTATAAGTATCAGTGAAATTGTTTTATAAATAATCTGGTAAACATTGAACTTAAAAAATATAAAAATAAGCGGTAGTTAGCAACCTCTTCACACGTAGCTGTGCGAATAGGCAAGCAATAAATAGGTTCAGTAATGAGTGCGAGCGAGATAGGCATACATTGCAATGTTCTAATGAACTGAACAGCGCGATAAGCAACACAAAAGGCCCATATGCGAATACAAAAGCGAGGTGACGAAGCTTAAAGCAGAGCAGCGATGCTAAACCTTTTACAAATATTAAAAAAAGTAAACAACTAGTGAATATTGTTACACGCAGCTGCATAAGGGTAATCGCCAATTCAGCACCCAATACTTTTATTATAGAAACATACGCTGCAATTATCGAACGACGGAAACGACGAGCTGAGATAGCACTTTGTGACGCACGGACCTAGATTTGCCAATTATTGTAACTCCGTAAATTTCAATTCCATATTCATACTTCGAATAGGCACCTAGGCTAATTTAAGATATAATTAATGTAATTCTTTTATTTTAAAATAAATTAAGTAAAATCATTTTTGGTTTTTTTTTTAAATCCTCCGCTTGCAGCTAACGTAATTGGCGCAGTCGGTAGGATATTCGCGGGCCGGTTCGCGAGCTTAGGGATCTCTAATATCGATATCCGCGTACGCGAATCGCCTGGGTGGCTATCGAGCCCCGGCGCCGAATATCCGAATCTACGGTCCAGCTGCAGTTCCGGAAGGAGAATCCAGACTTCGATTCACGAGAGAACCAGAGATGAAAAATTTGTAAGTAATAATATAATAAATAATAATATTCCACAACTATCAAGTACACTTGAATTGTTCCTGTGCTGCTTCCTTTTTAGTCCTAGTACCACCCAAGTTCCAAGATTTTCCACCCGAAGAACTCCAATTCCCAGGAGCCCGCATCTCGTACGGCTCGCTGGAGTGCTATAGATAACAGTAGGGATTTAAATAGTGATAGTGAAAATAGCATAAATAGTAGTATAAATAGCATAGATATGGCCCATGACCCGGATACAATTTTCAAGACCCTTCGTATGGTCCCGGAGTTCGACGGGAACCCAAATGTTTTGACTAGGTTTATTAAAATATGCGATCAAATAGTAACTCAATATGTTAGTAATGCCCCAGATAGCGAGCTAAATAACTTATGCCTATTAAATGGCATCTTAAATAAAATAAAAAGCTCTGCTGCTTGTACCATCAACTCCAACGGCATACCTGACAGTTGGCTAGGGATTAGAACAGCCTTAATCAATAACTTTTCGGATCAACGGGATGAAACAGCTTTGTATAGAGACATTTCTTTAGCTACGCAGGGAAATAAGACACCTCAGGAATTCTATGAGGAATGCCAAGCCTTGTTCAGTACGATGATGACGTATGTAAAATTACATGAGCAAATTCTTACTACAGTGGAAGCGAAACGTACACTGTACAAAAAAGTTACTATGCAGGCTTTTGTAAAAGGATTAAAGGAACCATTGGGATCCCGCATAAGATGCATGCGCCCTGATACTATTGAAAAGGCCCTTGAATATGTACAGGAAGAACTTAACGTTATGTATTTACAGGAACGTAGTGAGGTTTCAAAATCCACTACACAAAAAAATTGTAACCCTGTAACACCCCATGCAAATACCAACCCGGGTCCCTCAACGTAGTAATAATTTTGCAGTACCAATTCCCAACTGGCCCAATCCCATAGCAATCAGGCCCAGCCAACTACCACCACCACAACCATTTAGGTTCAACCCTAACTTCATACGTGTGCGATGCGCGCTCGGAAACGGACGCGTGTGCGCTACACAGCACGAATATTTTATTCGCGTTTTACGCAGTGGTAATCGCTGCCCGATTTTGTTGCAATGGCTACAAAACAGCTCATTGCCAACGAGCTTTTGGCATTCGTCAAACATGCCATCGACTACATGGACGAGGTCAGCATCTTGCAGATCTGCAAGTCCTCTTTCAAAGAGGAAGAGGTGTGCAGTGCTAAGTTGCTGGTATTTCAATCACTCGACCAAGTCGGACAGATGCCATCTCGCCGGAGGGATGGTGGCGAGAAGAGTCTGCAGGACATCATCGACCTGCTGAAGAGGACCGATCCGGATGAAGTGCCAGATTTTGTGGCGAAGGAGCTGCACAAACTGCCTCCCGTCACTTTCGACCACGTCGACGTCACCAGGCTGCTGAAGGACATCACGTCTCTGAAGGTGAGCCTGGCTGAGATGAAGTCCAAGTTGGAGTCATCGGATGTCACCATTGGTGAATTGCGAGCCGAAGTAGCGTTGTTGCGCAACGCTATTCCGGCAAGTGGGTCACCGGAAGGCTCCAATGTAAACACACGTCGCGGGGCACAAAATGTTTCAGTCTGCAGTTTTCAGTCGGCGAGTGCATCTACGTCATCGGCTGTCAAGAATGCAGGCGTTACAACGTGTTCCGCTGATCGCGTCGTACCTGCCGGGGAAGCGACGCGTGTAATAGGTACATCGACCCCCAAAGGTGCCTATTCTGCAATTGTCGCCAAGACGAATTCTGCTGTGTCGCAAACGAAACGACACGCAGAACCTAAAGGGGGAAAGCAGAGTCGCTCAGCATCGAGCGCGACTAATGGCGCTGTGATGGACCATAAACAGCAGGGTCCACTGAAGAACACATGCGATGAGGACGGTTTCATCAAGGTGGAGAGAAAGAAGAGGAAGCCTACTTATCGCAACCAGTGTGGGACAGCGCCGGCAGGATCCAACATGCTGCTACGTCCTGCAGTACCGACGACGCAGCTGTACGTGTCCCGTTTGCACCACTCTACGAAGACTGAGGACATCGTAGAGTATATGCGGGTGAAGACCAACTGGACCTTGAGGGTGGAAAAGTTGGAGGCGCGCCATAACACCAATTTCAAGTCGTTCGTGGTGCGCGTTCCGACTCACCACTTGATGACCTTCCTCAAGGAAGAGTTTTGGCCGAAAGGTGTGCTGTATCGGCGTTTCCGCGGCCAGCTACGCGACACCTCGCAGCGTAACACGACGCCGTCACTTCGTGTACCGTAGTTTTTGTTTATTTTATTGTTTTTGTTTATTGTATAAAATATGTATTAGTTTATAGTAATTATGTTTTATACTTATATATGTATTGTGTTTTATGGGCCATAGTTGTCTGAAATAAAAGATAAAATAAAAAAAATTAATCAGCAGCCCCAAAATCGCATGCCTAATTGGACACAGCAAATATTCCGTGCGGTACCTCAAAATTATAACGCTCAAAGTAACATGTTCCGATTGCCACCTAGAAACATTCCGGCGCAAAATCAGATTCAAGGCCCTAAACCTATGAGTGGGGTACAGCATTTTACACCTAGACCCATGTTATCCGGTCATAATTGGCAGAACTCAGGCAATCCACCACCAACTAATTATTTTAAATATCGTGAAATGAACATGAATGAGTGCGCGTCATACGACGACTCATATTACCCGACGGAGTACTATTACGACCCGACCTGTTTTAATTACGAAAACATTTATTACGATTACAGCCCGTTCACCATAGTAGAGTGCAACCATGATCCGACCTTAAGCGATGTAAGTGCTCAAGGGAAGATTACAGATTCAACTGATCCTCAGGCAGGTCAAAGTCAAATAAGTCAGGATTTTCAGGAGGCACAGAAATCAAAAAAGCAAAAATAGAATTGAATCTCCAAACTCAGCGTCAGTTGCCGTACATATTAATATCAGAACCACCCTTGAAACTACTAAATGACACCGGCGCGAATCAGTCTTTTATAAGTCCAGAAGTTGTAGGGAAACATTTTTCGAATTTTCCCTTAAATTACGACCCGTTTGAAGTTACCAATGTACACGCGGTCAGTAGAAATAATTATTCTATAAGTTTACCTTGCTTCGCGGAATTTAACGATCTAGAGTTTATCTAATTATTTGTATATCGTTTTCATGAATATTTCGATGGTTTAATTGGTTTAGATCTGTTAACTAAATGGGAGTCCAAGATAGACTTAAAAGATCAGAGATTAATAACGCGCACATCATCAAACCCAATCCGTATGTATAATTCCTGCAATGTTAACTTGTATGAGGACATAATACCTGCTCAATCTTCGAAGTTAGTCAGAGTACCGATCGACACTCCAAACGGTGCAGCATAGGTTAGCGAACAGACTATATGCAATTGCACCGTACGCGAATGCCTTACCATTGTAGACAATAATCGCGGCTACTTAGAGATATAAAATACGAGCCCGAAAGATATTATAATATCACTTGACCGACCAGTGCATGCAAGCTTATTTAATATCGAGTGCACGCGTACCGAACATTGTACCAAGCGAGTTCAAGAAGTGACAACGCGATTACGAACAGATCATTTAAACGAGGAGGAGAAAGTCAACCTTATAGCTCTTTGCTCAAAATATGCTGACGTGTTTTACATCGAAGGCGAAGCGTTAACCTTTACCAACCAAATAAAACATCGCATTAAGACTACAGATGAGGTCCCGGTTTACACAAAAAGTTACAGATACCCATTCATTCATCGTCAGTAGGTTAGGGATCAGATTTCAAAAATGTTAGATCAGGGAATAACAAAGCCTTCAGATTCAGCATGGAGCTCACCCATTTGTGTAGTACCCAAGAAAATGGACGCCTCGGGCAAGCAAAAATGGCGTTTAGTAGTGACTTTAGGCAGCTCAATGAAAAAACTATCAACGACAAATACCCTATCCCGAACATTAGCGATGTTCTTGACAAACTGGGTAGGTGCCAGTACTCCACCACCCTAGACCTGGTTTGCGGCTTCTACAGCAGAAAACAGCTTTCAATGTCGAACATGGACATTTCGAGTTTCTTTGAATGCCCATGGGACTTAAGAATTCGCCCCCTACATGTCAAAGGGTTATGGACAATGTCCTCAGAGGTCTCCAGAATGACATATGCCTTGTCTACCTTGATGACATCATCGTTTTTTCCACGTCACTACAAGAGCACATGACCAATTTCGACAAAGTTTTCAATAGGCTTCGCGAATCGAACTTTAAGATCCAAATGGATAAATCCGAATTCTTAAGGCATGAAACTAGTTATCTCGGACACATAATAAGTAGCGATGGAATAAAACCTAATCCGGATAAAATTCACGCAATAGAAAAATACCCCATTCCAAGGACTCCAAAAGAAATTAAGCAATTTTTAGGCCTTGTAGGTTATTATCGCAAATTCATCCCGGACTTCGCAAAAATTACGAAACCTCTCACAGCATGTTTAAAAAAGGGTAGAAAAGTTGTATTAGACTCCGAGTACATTAACAGCTTTGAAAAGTGCAAGACTCTCTTAACGAATGACCCCATATTGCAGTATCCCGATTTTGATAAGGAATTCTTACTGACGACAGACGCTTCGAACGTCGCTATTGGTGCTGTTCTATTAAGGACCTTTAGGTTCCGACAAACCTGTGTGTTTTGCATCCCGAACCTTGAATGAAAGTGAGCTTAACTATAGCACCATAGAAAAGGAACTTCTTGCCATAGTTTGGGCCACCAAATATTTTAGACCGTACTTGTTTGGTCGTAAATTTAGAGTACTGACAGATCATAAACCTTTACAGTGGATGATGAATCTTAAAGAACCGAATTCGCGATTGACTAGATGGAGGCTGAAACTCAGTGAATACGATTTCACCGTTATCTATAAGATAGGCAAATCCAATACAAACGCCGATGCCTTATCTCGGGTGGAGATTCATAATGAAGATACTAGCGCTCTAATAGACGAATTATGTTCTTTGATTCCTAACCCATCAGAAAACCCGCCATCTGCGAACTCATCCACTGCAACCGTACACATCAGTCACGAACATCCCATATTAGAAGTCCCAATTACAGACGAGCCCCTTAACAGATTCCATAGACAACTATGCTTTACGATAGTGGAAGATGTCAAACGCAAACCAGTAGTTACTAAACCATTCAAAACCCACACGCGCATAGCAATCCAGATATCATCGTCCAAATTAGAACAAGATGTAGTCAATGCCCTCAAAGAGTATGTTAATTCAAAAGTAAAAACCGGTATCCTAATAAATCCACCCCTTGCCATGTATTCCATCATACCAGTCATACAAGACAAGTTTAAGAGCTCATCTATGAACTTAGAACTAGCTAAGATAGAATTAGAAAACGATAAAGATCATCTACGTCAGCAAGAGATAATTCAACACTACCATGACGGCAAAACTAATCACCGGGGAATTACCGAATGGTATTTAGCCCTCTCAAGAAAGTATTACTGGCCTAAAATGAAAGACCAAATAACCAAATTCATCAACGAATGCATTATTTGCGGGCAAGCTAAATATGACCGGAGACCTATTAAACCCCAGTTTAATGTTGTACCCCCGGCAACAAAACCATTTGGAATAGTTCATATGGATTTATTCACCGTTCACAATGAAAAGTATGTTACATTTATAGATGTTTTTACCAAATATGGACAAGCATACCATCTCCGAGATGGCACGGACATTAGTATACTTCAATCATTTTTACAACATTGCACCCACCATGGAGTTACCTTAACTTTAGTGACTGACAACGGAACTGAATTTACTAATCAACTATTCCTAAAATTCACACGCCTTCACAAGATAAACCATCATAAAGTTTTACCGCATTCGCCTAACAATAACGGTAATATAGAACGCTTCCACTCAACTCTCCTTGAACACATAAGAATATTAAAGTTGCAATACAAAGAGGAGTCTATCGTAAATCTTATGCCCTATGCTATAATCGGTTATAATTCCTCAATACATAGCTTTACTAGATGCAGACCATTCGATTTATTAACTGGACACTTTGATCCACTCAACAATCATTACAACAGTACGTTCATCATCATAGGGCGCAAATGAAACAAGTCTACGATATCATTAACGAAACTTCTCTATCAAATCGTACTGCGTTGATAGAAACTAGAAATAAGAACCGTGAACCCGGAATAGAATACGTTCCTCAACAACAGGTATTCATTAAGAACCCTTCTGCAAGCCGCCAGAAAACGGCACCGCGGTATACCCAAAATACCATTTTGGCCGATTTACCCATAAACGTTTATACGTCCAAGAAACGTGGGCCTGTAGCCAAAAATAGGTTCAAAAGAGGCCCTAAGGAACCTAACTTATTGCAGGATTCTACTGTTGCTGGTACTTCGCGAGACCCGGTCATCGGAGATAAAACTTGAAAACTTGGCCAATGGACCCGGCCTATTACCGTATAAACTTGGATTTACGAGAATGACCACTCATCATCATACATTTCTTCAATACGTGAACCTAAGGGACATTGAAAATCAAATTAAAACACTATAGTATCAAATATCAGAATACAAAAGTCGGCTTAGTAATGACACCTTATGGTCTATTTGAATTCCAAATTAATTATCTTACTAACAAAATTGGCAAAGTATCTAATCAGCTTAAATCTTTAGAGCCTGGTCGTGTAAAGAGAGGTCTAGTAGACAGTCTTGGATCGGTAGTTAAGAGCATAACCGGAATTCTAGATTACACAGATGCCTTAAAATACGAAAATGCTATCAAAATTCTACAGATGAATAACAATAAGTTAGTTAACGAATTTAACGATCACATCAGTCTCAGCAAAGAATGGATGTCTAAGCACAATAACGTTCTACTACAGTTAGTCGAAAATCAAAGTAAAATCAATAGCACCTTAGAGTTTACTGTTAAATAACACTCTTTCAACAGGAAATTTAATAACCTATGCAAAGTTTGGTCAACTCATGTCTATTATAAGTGAAAATGTAGAAGACTTAAGATTAGAATTAGTTAGAATAGAAAATATGTTAGCGTTCATTCACGCATCAAGCACTGTTCATTCGATGATAGATGTAGAAACACTTAGGTCTATGATAAATAAGTCAGAAAAAATATACAGTAAGGATGAGATACTAAGTCTAGAGCTCAGAGAATACTACGACGTTATCAGGCCCGGATCATATTTCAATGAAAAACAGATAGTTATAGCTTTCAGATTTCCCATAATTTCCAAAATTGTTTATTATTTATATAAGTTATCCATAGTACCCAACAAAAACCGTCAAGCCCTTATCCCTACCTATCCCGTTATAGCAACTAACGGGGACTCTTTCGTGTATATAGAAGCAGAATGCTCGAAGTATAGTAACTGGTATCTCTGTGAAAAGCAAATAACCCATCAAATACGAACAAAAACTGACTGCATACAAGAACTTATCATGAACCAAGCCCTCAAGAGTTCCTGCCAATTCACTACAGTATTTCTGGAAAAAGAAACAATGGAAAAACTAGATGACCAGCATTACGTCCTATCGTTTCCAAATCCAACGAAAGTACAATCAGTCTGTGGGAGAGAAGACTTCAATTCGCTACAAGGAAGCTACCTCGCTACTATACCTATCAACTGTTATCTCCGCACAAAGGAACTAACTATAATCAATGACAACGATGTAATACAAGGGCAGCTTTTGAAATTAATGAACATTCCCTACGACGCAGAGACACCGGGCGCCGCATTAACCCAAGTTCATCTTAGTTCAATCGACTTAGGAGGACTACACAGCATCTAGAACCAAGTCATGACGAGCCAGCCGATACAACTTGACCAGCTGCAATCAGATGTCATATACCATACGACCATACCCTTCTACATTGTATTATTAAGTGCAGGCGCACTTATCATAGCCATACTGGGCTATCGCAACAAATGGTTTTGCAAACGATCCGAAACGCCCAACACCAAGGGACATACTTACGAAGAACCCGGGAAAAAGGAAGAGGTTCGCACGCCCAGAGGACAAGTTCCAGAAACATTTTCTCTCAAAGTTCTAAAATAGTTCCTGATCTGCGGGTGGAGATGTTACACGCAGCTGCATAAGGGAAATCGCCATTCAGCACCCAATACTTTTATTATAGAAACATACGCTGTAATTAATCGAACGACGGAAACGACGAGCTGAGATAGCACTTTGTGACGCACGGACCTAGATTTGCCAATTATTGTAACTCCGTAAATTTCAATTCCATATTCATACTTCGAATAGGCACCTAGGCTAATTTAAGATATAATTAATGTAATTCTTTTATTTTAAAATAAATTAAGTAAAATCATTTTTGGTTTTTTTTTAATCCTCCGCTTGCAGCTAACGTAATTATATTGTATATAATAAACATAACATAACATAACATGGCCTACATTACCTGAAGGGTTTGGCAGAGGTGTATAGTACACCCACGTTTGAATTTTAATAAAAAAATATGTTAACACGATTCCGACTAAATGAAAAGATAAATATTAAACTGTGCATTAATTTAACTTGTTTCGCGTGAGGCCCCTGCGTCGCCACCAACAATAGGTTTTAAATTGTGTCTGCTAATGAGGGACTTGACGCGTTAAATCCCTATCCCTGGATATTATGAGGACAGCTGACGCTTCTTGCTTACGGACATGTATCTTCCCATGTTTGACCCATACATATTTGAATTTCTTTTCCTTCGCTAATGCTCGGGCTTTGTTCAGCAGTTGTTTGGAGTCAGGGTTGAGGTGATCGTTGACATACACCCGGCCGGTCTGACCCACATATCCAAGATCGCAGGCTGATAATGTTTTCATGGAGCGAGCAGCCGCAATCAAATCCTCTTTGATGTATCTGTTTAAAAAGCTCACCACAATTGATTTATCTTTAGAATTAAATAAAGGGATCCTGGATATATAGTTAACCTGGGTCTATGGAAATGTAAAACCAACTTTCGCACTTAACTTGCCCAAAATGTCAAACCACTCATCACTCATCCTTTTTCAGCGGTACGCCCTTAATTTCGACGTTGTTTAATCTAGATCTCTGGTCACTAGCAGACAGTTCCATTTTGATGGAATCAACAGCAGATTGTAGGGTGAGGACTGAATCCTGCAGACTCTAAAGACCGATAATTCTGGCTTCAATGCCGGCCAATTTGGTACAGAAGTCATCTATCCGATTCTCTTCAAATTCGAAACTAGTTTTGAGTTCTCGAAGCTCTTCCTTCATAGATTTAACATCTTCAGACAGCGTAGGGAGACCAGCCAGCTGAATCTTGAGATCCCGAATCTCCATCAAAATAACTTCCAGTGAACCTCCGGAGTCGGCACCGGAGAGGGGGACGGGGATAAAGTTGGGGAAGCGGATGTTGATATTTTGCATTTCGAGCATCTCCATTGGGCCCTTCTATCCAATGCAAGCCGTCTCCAGCCAGCCTCAGTAATACCGGCACATCCATAGTCAAGGTGCCTCTTGCAGGAGGCACACTGAACTCCATCATTGAAGCCGATATTACAAATAGCACACTTCATCATAGCAGCAGATTAATGAAGAACTATAAAATGTTGTAAGCAACTGGACGCGCAAAAACCGGTCGAGATAGCGAATGCGAACCAGCGATCGACACTACGCGTAAGCGTGCACAACGTATGAGTGATCTCAGCGTACTAAACAATTAACAGTACCTACCAAAACAGTTAAATTTTTGGATTATGCCAATGGGTAAGTATATAGGTTAGGGTCAAGAGATTGGAATTCTCACGGTGGCATCTCAATTCTTTTTTGCAAACATATTATACATTAGACAATATATAAATTTATACAAAAAGACCAGTGATATCCACAATTTTAACACCTGAAATAAGCATAAACTTCATGTTCCTTCCCACCGTGTTTGTAAGGTTCATGGTTCGTTTGAGGGTCTCGGTATCGAATTTAACAATAAGCTGCCCCGTTCTTTTCTTGACCCGCCTTAGTCTATGCTCTGTATTTAGAAGATAATAAGAGTTGGTCGCTGTGTTGGACGCAAGACAATGTTAGACTTGATGTTCTTTCTCCATATTTAGCTTATGGTTATGTTAGATTATATAAGTTCATATAATATTTGTTTACTAATTGTAGTGTGATGGCCCTAGTTCATCACTTGTGGCTTCGAATCACAGCCCTTTGATAGATTCTATCTTTGCACGTGTAAGCAGGCACACCAGTTATGTGTGGAGGCTTATTTAATTTGGCTTAGTGTTTATGCTTGAGTTCGTTTTTAAATTGAGTGCATAATTGAGTGTGCTAGCTAACAAGTGGCGGATTATTTAATTTTATGGTTATATTTTAGACGATATATGTTTATTTTTCTGTTTTACGTTCGTTACATACACATATGTTATGATTGTTGCATATAATTATATAGATTCATGATCTTCAAACTTAATAGACAGATGTGTTGCTGGGGAGTTTGTTGGCCACTTCTTCTTCACAGCTAAAACACTAGGAAGTGGTGACGGGCGGGCGTTTTTGGGGACTGTCTTTATGTAGAACTTTGACGTTCAACAAGTGCTGGCTCTCAGCCTAGTTTGAATAAATGACTTTTGATTTTGGGTATTTTAAAATTAGTATGGTGAGCATTGTGTAAAAAAGAGTTTTTCATCGTACTCTATTAGTAGATAAGTGCAGAATATAAAGTAGGTAGGTACCTACAATACTCTATTTTAGAGTACGGTTGGCAACCCTAGTCCTAGCGGTCTTCATTCCAACCAGCTGTGATAGTCTGTAAAGTCTCACCGTGAAAACTTAGGTGAAGTGGACTGTCAATCCCATAGATGTATAATTCTATAGATTGGCAATGTCATCAATCGAACGAGACCAAAAACCATTGATCTAAGTGTGCGTAAATTGTGAATGTGTGCATAGATAGTGTTGTACGACTTGTTCTTGCGATATCGATAATTACATCTTTCTAATATTATGTTATGGATAAGAAGTAAATTTCTTCTGTGTAATACAGTATTTAAATTTAGAATAATAAATGTAGCTGCTTTACCTGTTAAGCTGAGCAGCGGTACAATTCTTCATGGCTCGGTTGGTATTTAATATTTTTTGGTTATTTAACTGATGGTCTCATTAGATTTTTTTAGTAAACTACCCTATTGGTCAAATTTCAATTGGTCCATGGAGCACTGATGGTTTCCTACGCAATAATGCTGCTGGCATGCCACTAACCCTCATTTAGCAGGAAGATTTGAGTGAGATGACACAGCAAAGTATTAATAAAAAAGAAAAATAACTTCTGGGAATGAAACTGATGCCGTAAATATATGTTTGCAATGTTTCTCTGTCTGAGTAAAACGCAATTTCTATTAGAAAGATTTTAAAATTTACATGAGTATTTTGAGCGTGGCACGCCGTGTCACTAAGTTAGCGGCCATAAAAGTAACATCTACAGGAAAATAGTGAAATAAAAAACACTTAAAAAGAAAATAGCTTTATTAATCACATAATTAATGTACATAATGATAACAATGTTGAAATGTCGATAACAACAAAAAACCAAGCCATCACATCACTCAAAAGTGAGGTTATAATGCCCTCGTATTTCTCTATTTGTTATTTCTGAAATTAGTCGGTTTTAGACATGCTAATTAATCTAAGTAATAAATAACATAATTTTTTCACCTTATTTTGCTTACAGCCGGCTCCTTTGTGAATTCTGATTGCAGAAATAAAGATGTAAACAAACAATAAACTTACTTGTGAAACGAGTAGGTAATCCTGAGGATTTTTATTTTTGCAAGAT
Source organism: Polia nebulosa (assembly GCA_951329385.1). Classification (NCBI taxonomy): domain Eukaryota; kingdom Metazoa; phylum Arthropoda; class Insecta; order Lepidoptera; family Noctuidae; genus Polia; species Polia nebulosa. Next base: position 14,576,847 of record OX589594.1, read on the forward strand.
TCACATCTTATTACTGCACAAGAAACCATCGCAATACAGTTCTTAAATCAGATGTTATCACTATATTCACTGAAATAATTGTCGAAACACTTGTATGTACATTTACCAAGGGCCCTACAGGGCCTTAGCAAATACGTGTTTGGTCCTGTTGACAGCGTGTTGCTTTTTCTCTTTCTAACACAGCAAAGTTCCGTTAAAAGCGGGAGCTCTCTTTCACTCTTAAGCCCAATCTACGGAGTATATACTACACCTATGGTCAATCCATACAATCACGGTGGAATGACAGTTCACTTCACGCTCACTCCACCTAAGTTTACACGGTGAGCTGTTAACAGAATCGACCGGCAGCGTTCACTTGACGCTCACTGCTACTGAGTGTTCACGGCCTTTCTCCAGCACGCGTAGCATGACCACCATAAAAAAGGGTTTTGTCTACGAAAGAATAGCCAAAATGACAGATTGTAGAAAGATTTCTGCCATCCTAAGCATGGCAATGTTAAAACAGAAGAGAAGAAATGTTTCTATTCTTCCGTCGACCAAAAGTCTACAATGCATGACGACCAATTTTGCCAGTCTTACCAAGCGGTATCGTATTATCCAGTAACTGGGTTGTGGAGGTCAGATAAGTAGTCGCTCCATGTAAAATACTGGTATTCAGCTGCATCCGGTTAGACTGGAAGACGACCCCAAGATAGTTGGGAAAAGGCGCGGGCAGATGATGAATTAATGTCAAATAAACATCACAGCATCACACAACATGTATAGGGTGTAAAAAGACAGTTTCCGAAGCCGAAAGCCATATACTCTACCCATTATTTGGATCATTTTTTTCCGTTAGACCATACCTGGGAATCCACTGGTTCTGGAGATATTGAAGGTCAAAGTCGCAATTTTTTTTTTACTTTTTTACGAAAATGAATTTCAAGTGTTAGTCGCGCGCGTTTGTGCCGAGTCACGCATTGACTGCTTCTATGCGACGATGTGGAAACGGTGCACATCCTTGGTGCGCAGGGTCCGTGCCAGCTCCAACACCATCTTGAGGATGATGGCTGAAAGGTTGACTACATTAACCATTGTTGTATGCTTAGTGTGGGGACAATAACAATGGAATTAAATAATCATAACATATTATTCATATTTAATTGAATTAAACTTTTTTCCAAACCAACACCTGAATTTTCAATTTTCTTCGAAATTTCGCATTTGTAGTTACAAAAACGCAATGAATATCAAACGTATCCGACAAGTAGGTACCTACGTGGATTAGAGCGAAGGGGCGGGGTTTAACTCCACGTGCCTGGGTTCGCGTATAAAAACAGTTTTTTTTCATACCTAAAAATAAAAGTCGTTTCCCAGCCATAATTTTTGCGCAAAGCTACTTTGTTAGACGTACAGTAGTCGTGGTTAACGGCTTTGTGATGTGTCTTTTTACACCCTGTATAATGATTTTAAAAACCCAATTTATTATGTGACTCATTCTATAATTCAAAATTGTGATGAATCTTCCACAAAAGCCATTAATCAAGAGTTGAAGCCACAGAGCAGCATACTCATCATAGAAGTTGAAGTTAAAAACATGGGGGGGGGGGGCTACATTAGAACTTTGCCAAAAAAAAAATTAGGTAGTTATTTCCCACCTTAGATTATAAAATGTCAGGATTCCGTGTTCAACACAAAACGCAACGTTTATCGTGAAGCCACTTTTTCATACGTGTGTGAGTGAACGCGACGCTCGCGAGTGTATTTCGTATCGCACTTGCGTTTGTGTGCATCATGCGTATAATACCAGCGCCAGAGAAATAACCTAAAAATGTGGGCATTTTGAAATATTTAAAGGATATTGTAAAGGATAATTTTTATCATTACTGTTGATGATTTGTTATGTTATTTTATATAAAAAAAAAAAAACTTGTATGGATGTGGATGGCTATAAGAGTAATGGAAGGCCTAAGAAACGATGGTTGGACTGTGTGAAAGAGGATACGGGTAAAAAGGGGGTGACTATAGAGATATATTATTTATTTATTTAAAAAAAAACGTTGCCCCACACTAGGAATTACTCCTGTATCGTGCGTGCGTTCACAAACATTTAAATTCACATACACAAGACACCCAGGCCCGGAACAACTATCTGTAGGCCCTACATATATTTGTTCCGTGCGGGGATCAAACCCACGACACGCAGCGCAGCAGCCGAACACTCAACCACTACGCCAACCGTGCCGTCAAATGAGAGATGACGACTAATAGAGGAGTATGGAAGAAAAAAAAATGTTGCGCCGACTCCAAATAATTGGGATAAGGGCAGTAGAATGAGGATAATTTGTTATGTAATTTGTTTTCATTTGTGTAATTTTCAATGTACCTACGACCGCATGTTTATGTCATGAATTTGTGAATGTTCGGAAAATCCATCATACATATTTTTTGTGTAGTGTGCTTGTGTACGATAATGAAATGTGTTTTTCACAGTTTCCTCAAATGGGTAGTAAGCAGGGGTAGCCCAATCGATAGCTGCGAGGGCTTAAAATCCAATTTATGGGTACGTCATTTTCATCATCATCAGCCTATAGCAGTCCACTACTGGACATAGGCCTTTCCAATTGCACGCCATTCAGCTCGGTTCTCGGCAACTCTCATACAGCTGCTACCGTCATTTTCATAACAACGCTGATTTGTTCACGTGGGGTTTATATTTAAAAAAATCTGCCCTGCTTGAGAAAAATCCTGCGTGTACCTTTGTGCCCCATTTTCACATCTTATAATAATGAATAATTAGTATGCCTAAGCCCAAGTCTAAAATCCAGCAAATAACTATTTTAGAGTTAACAGGCAAGGTTTCCAAAGATTGGGGATAAAATAAAATTAAAGTTAATTTCAATCATAACTATTTCTTTTTTTAAAAGAGGTACGTAAGTATACCTACTTATTTTTTCAATGCAACCATTGGCAGCTCCCGCAGCTACCAATGGACCTGCCCGGGGGTTGAGGATAAATTCGAAAGTGTTACCTCGCCCCTGGGCATTCGGGGCAGGGAGGAACAGGAGTGGGTTTTAGTCAGTAAGAGTCTGACACACAAAAAAAAAGCTGCCAATGGACATGGTTGCATTGAAGAAATCGGTTAGAAAATGTAAATAAAATGATATTTTGAGAAAATGAAAACGTTAATGCTCTCGACATACTTTCAAACTGTAAAAACCACATCGAAAACGGTTCAGCGCTCAGAGAGCTGTTAGGTTGAAGAAACAAACCCACGAAAACAATAGTCGTTCATGTTAAAAAAGCGTGTGTGTACCTACTTATGTACGCACGTAAGAAGTTATACTTCTTTGGCGTAACAAGATAAAAAACCAAACTGGCACAAAGTTTACAAAAGGAAAACAATCATTCTTCATGAACCACAGACCATAGCTAACTTCAGGGTGTCGGTTCTAGCTAACTTCAGGATGTAGGTATTTTGTGACGGTGTGCGCGCGCATCGTAAAAGTTTACTCTCATCATTTTTCCCTAACGCACTAAAAGAAGTATAACTTCAAAAAACTCCTTTCTCATCCCTAGTTTTTTTTCGAGAGGTGTTAAAAATATTGATATATAGATTTCATGCCCTTGGCAACACTTCAACAGTTACAGTAACTGTTGAAGTTGCACCAATTTTACATCACAATATCCACTAGGAATCAATAAACGAATAATTAAAACAGCCACTGGACTGCACTCGAGAAAATCTCGCCAAAAACCTCTGAGTGTGACACAGTACTAGTAGTAGTAGTAGTACGTACGTACGTAGTAGTACTAGTAGTAGCTGGCTGGACATGTTTTCGATCGATTATCTAAGATTCTATAGCGTCACAGATTCTGAAATAAGGGTGTTTAGCCGTCACATAAAGTGCCCTATTGACCTATTACATGCGAGCTACTTTGAAGATTTGTCCAGCCAGCCTGAGTTACATGTGGCGCGGGGATCGAACGAAGTGGTCAATATTGGCTACTTGTTTTGGCTGTAATTTACGGTGGCGTACTAGGAATCTGGACATTTTATTATCTAAGTTTTCCATATTGTTTCACAATGCGAAAATCTTAGATTATTTTTAATCTAAGGCGAAAATTAACTAAACAAACTACCTACTTACATTTTTCCAATGTTTAATTATTTATTTACTTTGTTTGTTGTTCTTTCGATCAGTCGATCCGACAGTCACAGATAGAGTACCTACAACAAACAGCCGACACAGTCCGAAAGGTTGGTTCGAGAGGTTCGTTCAAAGAACTTGCCGTTTGACACATTTATTCCAATAACGAAACATAATTTTATAGTAGAATTCTTAGTTTATCTACATCACTAATTAACTTCCCGTTGCTATGGAAATAATGAAGTAAGTATGTCAAAGAGTATAATAATAATACGGGACATATGTTTTGACTTCATAAAAACCCGAGATTATTATTATACTCTTTGAACCCGAGTCTACGGGTCGCCCCGTTCTCGGGCAGGAGAGATGTAGAGTTGGATAGAAAGGACTTGTCAATTCTTGGTAGAATCGAGATTATTTTATGAAGTGTATCATCTATGATCGAGATAGAAATTGGTCATGCTACGCCTGCAAAAGCAGATTAGGCCTCCCAATTTATTCAGGGCGGGAATTCGGTGATTCTTGTAACTATCTCAGACGTCTTTTACAAAATCCCTGTTGCTATGGATGAGCTGAAATATTCATCAAGTGGAAGCCACTATTTTCCTTCGGTACTTCTACCTCTAAAAAGCTCGATATTTTGTGACATATAGTTTTTCCTTTATAATATTTTAATATATTTTAAAAAAAAGATCCTCGTTTTTATTTTTAAATTACTTATACGTTTTTAAGTGAACTAAGGATTTTTATTACACTTCATATGGTGCCACTCACTTTATTACACTTCAATACGTACCTACCTATATCCGTGACGCTCGTGCGCAACCGTTTCCCCTCGTCTCCATGCATGCATGCTCCTGTGTAGAACAGGGGATTATCCATTACCCCTATTGTGTGAAAGTGTTTATTTAGTGAGCATTGTCTGGTGATGGTACCCGCTACCACGTGCAGGCTGAGTTAGACATCCTAGAGTGGGACTCTCGGATGATGCCAAAACATTCCGCCTGATAGATGGTGTTCAGTTTTATCAGGGGAGAGATGCCATCATGGGCTGTTGTTTAACAGCATCTACCAATATGAGTAGTTGTCTGATTCTAGCTAGACTCTTATTTTTTTTAGACCATTATTATTAAAATAAATTGCCCGTTGGTTTTTTTTTAGGCTATTATTAATAAACAAATAGGCAATGTATTAATAAACTATATTAAAACTGCAACAATGATGATCTGAATTCTCTATTTTCGTAACATATTGTTATAATTTAGTGTATGTTAAACTATTTACATAAGCCCATATTTGTTTATTCATTTCCATTGAAGAATTTTGAAAGGAAATCTTTGGGTTTGGGTTCCTCCGTGGGCTTGAAGTAGGTCATAATGTGACCCTTTTGTTTCCACATGTTCACTGTTTCTTTGAGCTCCATTTGACCCTGAAATTAAGTTGAATTTAATCAATTAAAAAATGTAACCAATAAACTCGGTATGATTGTAATGAATCTTGCTATATATTCTCAACAGTTTGTAAATACATTATTTAGAATACACTAAACCCTATCAGAATATAGTCGTCAAATCTAACAATGCAGAAGTCAAAATTGAGAACTTTTCAGGAGTCAAATAAACTGTTTACCAGCATGTAACTCAGGTATTTTGAAATAACTGAGATACGCGCTGCTGCTATGACAGTTTTTTTGTACAACACTGACATCCATTGTTTTAGTCACTAAATTGCGCTTGGTTTTAATTCTCGTGTTTGATTCCTCAACTGATGCGTCTTGAGATTCCTTATCAAAACGTATTTCATAGAAAAATTTACTTCCACGGTGTTAGAACTTTAAGCCATGATATGATACTTTACAATTTGTCTTTCTGAGAATACTGACATAACCAATCACTTAATAAATTAGAAATATGATTTAATAAATGATATTTCTGTTTGTAATGAATTGAGTTTAGATTTAATTCTAAACTTGCAGCTTAATAAAACAGATAGGTAGTGGCAGTCTCCTAATTTGTAAACTTTTTTTTAAATAACATTTCAAAAATATTACCTTGATAACAAGCATATCAATAACCCTGATGTCGGTCACCTCTTTGTTTTTTAGGAATAATTCCTTCAGCTTGGCACGGCATGCATCTTCTGTCTTTGGAATATCATAGTCCATAACTGAAATTGAACACAATGTTATAACAAGTGAATACTTTCTAAGTGCACAAATATTGTTTATGAACTGTCCGATAATACAATCTTTAATCAAGGCTTATTTCTTAACTTATGAAGAATTTACTGTTCTAGAGTCACAACATTTTACTCCGGGACAGTAAATAGAACAGAACGGCTGTTTCTTACTGAAGAAGTTCAGAGATTTATATCTACGAAGCAAAGCTATAAAATAAGCAGCGTTGATGACATAACAGGCTACTTACCCAAGTACGGGATTTGGCGATACCAGGCCTTGTACAGGTTCAATACTCTCATTTTTGCCTCTCCATGGTTAAGGGAGAGTACTGGCCTTACGGTCTTTGAGCCTACTTGTATGGCTTGCCTCGCAGACATTTTATCCCTAAAATAAATTTAACACTTGCGTCGTATTATCGAAATGTTTTGATTTTGACAATGACACATGACAGGCGACAGCTTTTTAGGATTGCTAGCCTTAAAAAAAAAATTAAATATACAATATATTCTCTTTGAATCCGATAAGCAAAATGTTATACTTTATACCGCGTTTACACATGCGTACTCGTGATTCACCTCACCAGTCACCATTTGACATAATTCTGATTGCCTTATGCTGACTCGACCGTTTACATATTCGCGTGAAATAATTTCTACTGCAACTTGACGAATGAACGACTTCGTTATTCTAGTGGCTTTTAACTACATTTGCAAAGTCAAAAGTATTATTATTTAGGTGCTACAAAAAAAATCTTATAGCTTTGGATTCCAAACGGATGTGTAAACACTTGTACGCCTCGTCAACACTGTGCCCTGTGACTCGTGTCTAAAAAACCGTTCCCCACGCGAACGTCACGAGCGGCGAGATGAAACAAGAGGTGAACGACGAACGTACTGTTTAAATATTCGTGCTCGAACCCAGACTCTCCTCTAAAAGATAATTCACGTTACACCGTGTCGCCACCGGGCCCTGCCCAGACCGGAAAACAATTGCTACCGACACGACGCCGTGCCCCGGCCGGGGCATGGTCTAGCATGAATCACTTCATACAAAATGTATACAATAATCTTTGACCGTGTCCCGGCCGGGGCACGGCCCGGTGGAGACACGATGTAACGTGAATCATCCTTTACCTCGTGCGAATGTGGAAAGCTACTCATCTATAACTTTTTTGAAGAATATAAATTGACTATTATGTCAATATTTACGGGTGTGTTAAGTACGGATCCTTAATGGATATCGCCGAACTTGCACATTCCTACATGTTTACGCCAACCGCATTGAGACTGCAGCGATGACGTCCGTTCAGCCATGAGCCGCCGACGCAGCAGAAACTCACGAGTAGCAATAAGTTATATTTAAGTATTTTATTGTCATTCCATATTCTTACATCGAATAGGTTTCATCAACTTAATTGTAATAATTTCTTTTAATTAAATTAGTATTAAAAACACTTCGGTTTTTTTTCGATCCATCGTCTGCAGTCTACGTAATTGGCGCAGTCGGTACTATTATCGTATACTCGCGGGCCGGTTCGCGAATCGCGTTAGAGTCATCTCATATCGGACACCACGATCGCGTATCACCCGCGTGGCTATCAAGTCACGTCACGAGTATCCGAATCTACAGCAGAGCTGCGGAGCCGCGTGGAGAATCCAGAAATCGATTCACGGAGAAGAACCAGAGATGAAATATATGTGAGTACATTAGAATCTTTCTCGTATTGCTTCCTTTCTATTCCTAGTTACTTTTATGTCCAAGATTTTTCATCACGAAAGATCTAATCGTCAGGTACCTGCATCACGTCAGTTTCGCCGACATTTAGTAGATATTAACAGAGATTTAGATAGCGAATCGGATTTCAATTTAAATAATTTGCTAGAACCTAAAATGCCTCACGACCCCGACGTAATTTTCAAGGCCTTACGCCTTGTGCCTGATTTTGATGGAAACCCCAATATACTGACGAGGTTCATTAATATCTGTGACCGAATAGTATCTCAGTATGCAAGCTCAGAGCCAGGTAATGAGCTAGGGAATCTGTGTCTTTTAAACGGCACATCAACTCAAATGGGATTCTTGAAACTTGGGCAGGTATTAGATCAGCTCTAATTAACAACTTCTCGGACCAGAGAGACGAAACAGCCTTATACAATGATCTCTCGTTGGCTACGCAAGGTAATAGGACTCCACAGAAATTTTACGACCAATGTCAAACCTTGTTCAGTACAATTATGACTTACGTGACGTTACATGAGACCTTACAAACGACTATTGAAGCGAAACGGACACTTTACAAGAAAGTGACAATGCAGGCTTTCGTGCGTGGACTAAAGGAACCTTTAGGCTTACGTATACTTTGTATGCGTCCAGAAACCATAGAAAAAGCCCTGGAATTCGTTCAGGAAGAATCAAATAATATATACCTACAGCAACGTAATGATGCCCCAAAGGCTCAAACTACCCAGAGCGCAGCCAAAATTCTATATAAATCTCCAATGACGCCTGCTGTGCCGTTTAACGCGTTCAATGTTCCGCGACCCCCAGTACCTAACTGGCCCGCTCCAGTAGGACAGCGTGGCTACCAACCCCAGCCTCAGGCCTTTAAATTCAATATGCCCAACCAGCATCAAAATCGCATGCCTACTCGAACCCAACAAATGTTCCGTACACCATTACCAAACCACAATCCACAAAGTAACGTTTTTAAATTACAACATAGGACTAATCCACCACAAAACTCGGGTCCGAAACCCATGAGTGGTGTCCAACATTTTATTTCGAAACCGTTGCCCATGATGCCAGGGCATGATTGGCAACGAAACGGGAACCCACCACCGGGTAATTATTTAAAGACGCGTGAGTTAAACTTCAGTGAACTTGCTTTACCTGATAGTTCCTATTATTCTGCGGACAACTACTATGAGCCACTATATGACTACTACACGGATGGTAATGACTGTTACGTTGTTTGTGACTTTGACTACAACACCAACATGACCGATTTCAACTTGACTACAATTCCCGATAGTCAAGTAGCAAGTGAGGCAGAGCCACAACCAGGCTCCAGCAGTGCAAATCAGAAACAGAACCAAAATTTTCAGTCGGACCAGACATCCAAAGAGCAAAAATAGACCTTAATTTACAGACCCAAAGACAGTTACCCTACATAGAAATTGCCCTCCTTTAAAATTTTTGATTGACACTGGCGCTAACCAGTCATTTATAAGCCCCGAGGCTGTACAAAAGTTCTTCTATGACTATCCTCTCAGTTATGACCCGTTCGAAGTTACACACGTACACGGCGTTAGTAGAAACGATTATTCCATAACGCTACCGTGTTTTAATGAATTCAATGAGACCGATAGTGTAAAATTGTTCGTTGACCGTTTTCACGATTACTTCGATGGCCTAATAAGACTAGACTTGTTATCCAAGTGGGAGGCTAAAATTGACTTAAAAGATTACCAATTAATAACGCGTACTGCTACGAATCAAATAAAAGTATACAATTCACGCAATGTTAACCTGTACGAGGATATTATTCCTGCTAAAAATTCTAAATTAATTAAAATACCCATAAATGCCCCGGACGGTGACGTTTTAGTAAATGAACAAGTTTTTTGTAATTGTATCATCCACGAGCGTCTTACCACTGTCACCAATAGTCGTGGATATGTGGAGCTAGAAAATCCAACACCTAATGACGTTATATTCTCGTTAGACCAGCCAACTTGTGCGGAACTGTTCAATGCTAGTTGCACGCAAATAAAAAAAACAAATTGCGTTGATGACGTTTTATCGCGTTTGCGTACGGACCACCTTAATCCAGAGGAAAAAGCTAACCTCTTAACCCTCTGCTCCCACTATGCAGATGTCTTCTACATTGATGGAGAACCATTGACATTCACCAACAAAATTAAACATCGTATAAAAACGACAGATGAAATTCCCGCATACACCAAGAGCTATCGATACCCTTTCGTTCATCGGGAAGAAGTTAGGGACCAAATTTCCAAAATGCTAGAACAGGGTATAATAAGACCTTCCGATTCCGCATGGAGCTCGCCCATCTGGGTTGTGCCAAAAAAAATTGACGCTTCTGGAAAGCAGAAATGGCGTCTTGTAGTTGATTTTCGTAAACTAAATGAAAATACAATAGATGACAAATATCCCATACCGAACATCAGTGACGTCCTTCACAAATTAGGCAAGTGCCAATACTTTACGACCTTAGATTTGGCAAGTGGGTTTTATCAGGTAAAGATGGACCCTCAAGACATATCAAAAACCGCATTTCATGTGGAACACGGGCATTTTGAATTTCTTCGAATGCCCATAAAAATAAAATAAAATAAAAAAATAAAAAAGCCTTTTAATTTTCTATAAAAATCTTATAAAATATTTACAAAAAAAGTGTTCTTAATCTAATGTTACTAAATGACTCTAGTTTAGTGTTAGTTACAATTTATGCATCTTTATAATATTAAATATTTTACAGAAATCCCTTGATAGGGTATAGGCCTCCTCCAATTTCTTCCATTTTTCCCTGTCCTGTGCTGCTCCGATCCAGTTTTTGCCCGCCACCTATACTATACCGTCCACCCATCGTTTGTGTGGTCTTCCCACGTTTCTCTTTCCTTGTGGGCCGGTCCATTTAGTAATCTTAAGAGTCCAACGCTGGTCGGTGTATCTCGCTACATGGCCGGCCCAGTGCCATTTTAGTTTTATTGCTCGATGTAGGGCATCCGTAAGTTTGGTCTTTTTTCATATTTCGTGACTTTTACTTTGTGAATTTTCCTTAGGTTTAACATGCTTCTTTCCATTGCCCGCTGACAAGTTGTTATTTTGTTTTTTATTTTGTTTGTAAATGTCCAAGTCTGGGAGCCATATGTCAAACAAGGCAGAATGCAAGTGTCCATGATCGTCTTTTTCATATCCAGGTCGTAGTTACCCTTCAGTATTTCCCTAAGTGCCCAGTATTTGTTCCAGCTGGATGTGATTCTTCTGTTGACTTCATCTTCACTATTTGTTTTACAAAAGGATACCTGCTTTCCTAAGTATATATACTGGTTCACATAATCCAGAACAACACCGTCTAACATGATTTTTCCTCTTTTGCTGTTTGTCATTATTTTTGTTTTATTTAGATTCATAAGTAAGCCTACGTGTTTGCTTTCTGTGTTCAGTTGGGATATCATTGTTTCTAGCTTCTTATGGGTTTCGGCGAAGACTACGATATCGTCAGCAAATCTAAGATGTGTGAGACGTGTGTTGTTGATTGGTATGCCTTCAGAGACCCAATTCAGTTTAATGAATACACTCTGCAGGACCGCTATGAAGAGTTTCGGAGATATAGGGTCTCCCTGCCTGACACCTCGACCTATTCTGATCTCATCACCTCTAGTTTCTAGTTTAACTCTGCTCACACTGTTCTCATATATGTGTTTTAGGGTTCTCGTTATTATCGGATCTATGTTGCAGTCATTCAAAGTTTGCCAGATAGAGTTATGATAGAGACTATCAAATGCTTTTGTATAGTCAATGAAACCTATGTAGAGGTCTTTCTTGAACTCCATATATTTTTCTATGACTTGTTCTAGTGTATGGATGTGGTCCATAGTCGAAAAACCGGAACGAAAGCCCGCTTGCTCTACTGGCTGCATACTGTCTATTTGGGGACTAATTTTGTCATTTAAGATAGAGGTAAATAGTTTGTACACACTTGAGAGCAGGCTTATTGGGCGGTAGTTACCTATGTCGAGTGGATCTCCTTTTTTGTATAGCAGTGTTATGTCTGATTTTTGCCATTGTTCCGGTATTTTTCCTGTGATTAGAACCATATTAAAAAAGCGTGTCAGTGGTACGGTGAGTAGATTGCTCCTGCTATCAACGCTTCGTTCTTTAAACCATCAGGCCCAGGGCTCTTCTCTCGCTTCAGTTTTTTAATATTTTTGAGAACGTCTTCTACTTTTATAATAGTCGTTTCGCTCGTGCTTGTTGCTAGTCTATTTGTTTCTATAGCTGATTTTGCGACCTGCAGGTTAGTAGCATATAGATTTTTGTGTAAGATTGTATTTATGATTGTTTCTAATTTTATTTTTTTTTGACTTTACCAATTTAATGTGTATATAATCTATCTGTATGTAATAATGAAATTGTGTGTTGTGTTTTGTCTTAATTTTATTTCTATTTTTAATTAATGTACCTAATGCTGTTATATGATCCAACAAGTTCATTGAAATAAAGGAATTGAATTGAATTGAATTGTAGCGCAGGATATTATGTCTTTTCTAGATTTTGTTTCATTATGTCCATCTTTTAAGCTCTTGATCCAGTCAGTATGAGTGATAAGTTGTTTGTAAGCTCGTTTGGCGCTTCTATAATGTGTTATGTTAGTTTCTATAATTTTTCTCTCATGCTGCTTATAAATCAATAATTTGCTAGTTTGTTTGAATAGACTTGATAGCTCTTTTTTCATTTCTTGTGATTTTTCCTTGGTTTTTATAAGCTCGGTGCGTCTTTGAATTAAAAGTCTAGTAGTTTCATTGAAGAAATAGTAACTTTTTTCTTTTCTTTTGTTTGCGGTTTCTAGTTTTAAGCTGTTTTTTATGTAGAGTTCAAATTTATCGTAGGTCTCTTGTATGTTCTCTTTGTTGATGTTTGTTAGGTCTATTATGTTATTTTTTAGGTTTGAAATATATGTTTCTATTTCTACGTTTTCGAATTCCCATGGGACTCAAAAACTCACGTCCACCTTCCAACGAGTTATGGACAATGTCCTAAGAGGCCTCCAAAATATCGTCTGCCTCGTTTATCTTGACGATATTATAGTATACAGCACCTCTCTCCAAGAGCACATGGACAATCTGGAAAGGGTCTTCCAAAGACTTAGAGAGTCCAACTTCAAAATACAGATGGACAAGTCAGAATTTTTGAAACTAGAAACAGCATATCTGGGGCATATCATTAGCAGAGACGGCATCAAGCCGAACCCTGACAAGATCTCTGCAATCCAAAAATATCCAATTCCCAAAACCTCTAAGGAAATCAAACAATTTTAGGACTTCTAGGTTACTACCGAAAATTTATTCCCGACTTTGCTCGCATCACCAAGCCTCTTACCTTATGCCTAAAGAAAGGTAGCAGAATTACTCTCAGCCCCGAATATGTCAATGCCTTTGAAACATGTAAGACTTTACTAACCAATGACCCTATTCTACAATACCCAGAATCAAAAAAGATTTTAATCTCACAACAGACGCTTCGAATATCGCTATTGGAGCAGTGCTATCTCAAGGATCTATAGGTTCCGACAAGCCCGTTTGTTACGCTTCCCGCACACTTAACGAAAGTGAGCTAAACTATAGCACAATCGAGAAAGAGTTGCTTGCCATAGTCTGGGCCACGAAATACTTTAGACCTTATCTCTTCGGTAGAAAATTTAAGGTACTGACTGACCATAAACCCCTGCAATGGATGATGAACTTGAGAGAACCTTACTCGCGACTGACTAGATGGCGACTCAGACTAAGCGAATATGGCTTCACTGTAGTGTACAAAAAAGGAAAATTTAACACTAATGCCGATGCCCTCTCCCGTGTAGAAATCCGTAACGAAGAAATAGAGGAGATTAACTCGTTGATTGAAAATATTAAGAATCATATGAAGAATCTCAGATCAATGGTTAACAACCCAGCAGTGGCTCCACCTCCACCAGTAGACTCCTCGACTGACACCGATTCACTGATCGAAACTAATGACCCCAGATCGCTGATCAACAACCCATCCGAGGCACCACCTCCACTAACAAACTCCTCGACTGACACCGTGCATACCAGTAATGAACACTCGATACTAGAAATCCCCATTACAGACGAACCTCTCAATAAGTTTCATCGACAGATTTACTTTACCATAGTAGGTGACATAAAACGCCGACCGACAGTAACCAAACCATTCGAAAATCATACTCGAATGGCAGTCCAAATTTCGGAATCCAACCTAGAAGGCGACATTATTAAAGCTATAATAGAATACGTGAATCCGAAAGTCAAAACAGCTATCTTGATTAACCCACCTCTAGCCATGTACTCGTTAATACCCATTATACAAGACAAATTCAGAAGTTCCTCACTTAACCTAGTATTAGCTAAGACAGAACTCGAGAATGTTGAAGAGTATCTCCGACAACAAGACATCATCCGACACTATCACGACGGTAAGACGAACCACCGCGGTATAAATGAATGTCACTTAGCCCTCTCACGAAAATATTACTGGCCAAAGATGAAAGAACAAATGACCAAGTTCATTAACGAGTGTACCATCTGTGGTCAAGCTAAATACGACAGAAATCCAATAAGACCTCAATTCAACATAGTGCCTCCAGCTACCAAACCACTTGAGATTATCCACATGGACCTCTTTACCGTTCAGAACGAAAAATATGTAACTTTCATAGACGTCTTCACGAAGTACGCCCAAGCGTATCATCTGCGAGATGGTACCGCTATTAGCATTATACAAGCACTGCTACGCTTCTGTAGCCATCATGGACTACCTTTGACCATTATCACTGATAACGGCACTGAATTTACGAACCAACTCTTCTCAGAATTTATACGTCTTCATAAGATAGTCCACCATAAAATACTACCTCACAGTCCAAATGACAATGGCAACATCGAACGTTTTCACTCAACCTTATTGGAGCATATTAGAATTCTAAAACTACGAAATAAAGAAGAACCAATAATTAATCTTATGCCATACGCCATCACAGCATATAATAGTTCTATCCATAGTTTCACGAAGTGCAGACCGTTTGACCTAATGACCGGACATTTTGACCCCAGAAACCCAACTGATATAGACCTGACTGAACACATCTTACAACAATATTCGCAGAATCATAGAGAACAGATGAAACAGGTTTACGAAATCATTAATGACTCATCTCTTGCAAATCGTACAGCCTTAATTAAAAATAGGAATAAAACCCGCGAGCCTGAAATAGAATATGTCCCTCAGCAACAAGTTTTTATTAAAAACCCGTTTGCCAGCCGCCAGAAAGCTGCACCACGTTACACGCAGGATACGGTACTCACCGATCTGCCTATACACATATATACCTCGAAAAAACGAGGCCCCATAGCCAAAGCACGGCTGAAACGTGTTCCTAAAGCAAGCCAATTGTTACAGAATCCTGCTACTACTGATAATCCATGCGACTCATCCTCAAGAGATAAGACTTGAAACCTTAGCTGATGGACCAGGACTGTTACCATACAGATTAGGACCGACAATACTAACTATACATTACCACTCATTCATACAGTACATACAATTAACCGACATAGAAGATAAAGTAAATTCCGTACAAACGCAATTAAAGACTTTTAGAACCAAACTTACTAATGAAACTTACATGCTTGAATATCAGATTGACTACCTTACTAACAAACTAAGTAAAGTATTGCAACAAGTAAAATCCCTGGAACCTGTTAGAGTCAAAAGAGGTCTTGTAGATGGCCTTGGGTCAGTGACAAAAAGCGTCACTGGCAATCTAGATTATCTAGATGCCTTGAAATATGACGAGGCTTTTAAAACGTTGCAAAAGAACGAAAATAAAATAGTATCAGAATTTAATAGTCATATCAGCCTGAGTAAAGAATGGATGTCCCAACATGGTACCATCTTAGACCAAATAACAAGAAATCAGGAAAAGGTTAATGCAACGCTAGAACTACTTCTAGAGAAAACTGCTTATATAGATTACAGCTTAATAAAATTGGCAAAGTTTGCCCAAATTTTAGGAATCATAACTAATAACGTAGAAGATTTAATGTTAGAGATAATTAGATTAGAAAATATAATGGCTTTTATACGGGCGTCCAGCACCCATCATTCTATGATAGACATAGAAGTGCTAAGATCTATGATAGATAAGTTAAAATCAATATACAGTCAAGATCAAATCTTGAACTTAGAGTTACGTGAATATTATAATCTTATAAAACCATGTTCCTACTTTATAAAGAAGAGAATAGTAATAGTATACAGTTTTCCTATAATCTCTAAAGACTTTTACGACTTATACAGACTATCCATTGTGCCTAATAAGAAACAACTTGCCTTTATTCCTTCCTCTCCCTATATAGCAACAAATGAGAAATTCGTGTACATAGGAGGCTGAATGCCCGAAGTACAGCAGCATCCATCTCTGTGAAAAGAAGACAAGTCATCAAAGCCGAACGAAGCCTGATTGCATCCAACAGCTCATCATCAATCAAGGTCTAGAAGACACCTGTCAATTCACCAAGATTTCACTCTCCAAACAAGCAGTAGAAAAACTGGACGATCAACACTACGTTTTATCATTGCCCCAACCGACCAAAGTACAGCTAGCCTGCGGCAGAAAAGACTTTAATATTCTACAAGTAAGTTACCTCGTCACCATACCCATGGACTGCTATCTGGAAACATCAGAATTCACAATCATCAACGACAGCAACGAGATAAAAGGACAGACACTAAAGTTATCAAAGATTCCTTATAACGACATGAACCAAACAACTGGCTCCACTCACATCATTGGCTTCAATTCAGTCAACCTGGAAGAACTTCACAGCATCCAGAACAAAATACTGATGGAGAGCCCTATTCAGATCGACAAGACTCAGCCGGTTGCCCTATATCATACAACCATACCATTTTATATCATTGTACTATGCGCAACCATACTTATAAATTTTGGTAATAAGTCGCAGATACAAATGCTGGAACCTTAGAGCAGGCAACAAAGAAAAGCAACAGATTCTTCAGATACATACTCACGAAGATGTGACCAGGAAACGAGATGAACTCCCAGCAACATTTTCTCTCATGGTAAATGCTGTCAACTACAACAATCTGTTCGGTGGAACCTTAGCGCCTGACACCGAAGCAAGGCTACGTTTCTTAATACCAATAGTGCGCCTAGCCAAAATTTTACGCTGCGGGAATTCGCTCAGTGAACGCCGTTATAGAAAAATAAAAAGAAAACTAC
Source organism: Polia nebulosa (assembly GCA_951329385.1). Classification (NCBI taxonomy): domain Eukaryota; kingdom Metazoa; phylum Arthropoda; class Insecta; order Lepidoptera; family Noctuidae; genus Polia; species Polia nebulosa. Next base: position 14,594,206 of record OX589594.1, read on the forward strand.
TTGAGTGGCCAAATGACGAAAATTCATTCAGTCGGCGTAAAAAATGGATTTGATGCCATCCTGCCAACCCTGAAGCCATACTTAACATCACGCAAGGAAACTTCGGATGCTTTGCAAGCTGAGGCCGAAGAAGACAATGTTACGTCTGATGCGTCGCGTGTTTCCAAGAGATATCGCAGTCCTGAACTACAACCAAACCCTAAAGTCCCTAGAATCACAGAAAGCTTCTCAGCGGAATCCGTAAAGGACTATATGTGCCAACAAAATGAAATCTTAGGAAGACTGTGTGAACTCACCTATGACCTGACGCGTCCGCCACCGTCGACCACGCGGATCGAAATTCATGCACCTTCGGAGGCAGACTCGACAGCTGATGAAGTAGAGGAAGCTTGGAACGCGCCACCCTTATGGGAATAAGAAGGGGAAGATATAGAAGAAGAGGTCCTCCTTTTTTTTTTTTTGGGTTTGGGAAATCATCTTATGACTTCTTCCGCTCTATGGTGGAGCGGAAGGGCGTGTCAGACTCTTACTGACTAAAACTCACCCCTGTTCCTCTCTGCCCTTATGCCCAGGGGCGAGGTAACTCTTTCAAATTTATCCTCAACTCCCGGGCAGGCATCGGCCATGACGGGCCCCTTCTCTTTGCTGACAACTCTTTGAGGCGCGCGTGGAACACTACGCGCCGTCGACTCTCGGGCCTGGTGCTGATCGGGCGGCGAGTTACCCACTACTCGCCGTCCGCAGGCCCGGGTTTACGGTGGCCGGAGATCGTCTCACGGCGCCCGAAGCCCCTGGCGTCTACTGCGGCGGCTGCTGCTGAAGGCGTGAGGGCGACTCTGCCGTTGTTGAGTCTCCCTCACGTATGCCGCCTCCCTCTTCGCGAGCATTACTGCTTTGCAGAAGGAGGAGACGGCCTCCTATTCCCTCTCGCTCTGTACCATGGCCTGAACCAGGGCACGGCGTGAGAGGTCGCTGCCGCCTATCGCATCCACGAGGACACGGCGGTGCTCTGCCCAAGCAGGGCAAACCTCCACCGTATACTCCACCGTGTCCTCTGGGCGATCCTCGCAATGGAAACACCCAGGGGTCACCTCCGCCTTAATCCGAAACAGTAACCTCCCGAAACAGCCATGTCCGGTTAGTACCTACGTCAGGCGGAAGGTGAGGGCGCTTAAAAATGTTGAACGCTTCACGATTTTGCGTGTCATCCTTGCGCAGGGGCCATGCTAATCTTCTCTGTATCGTTCCAATTTTAGTATACGAGTATGTACTGCCGAAGCAAGTACAGAGGTCCTCCTTGACTTTGCACCTGAGATGAAAGAGAGTGAAGGAAAAATCAGCAAGGCGTCTGAAAAATTAGTGAAAGAAGGTTCCCACTGCCAAAAAGTAGAATCTGACGGCTGCAAAAACATTCAATACGCGGATGTCTCGAAACAATTCCAGGCAACGCCTGTCTCCACTGCACTTAAACTAAATGGACATTTGGCAACAGTTTCACTTCAGTGGCAACTAGTCTCAGTACTGGAAAAAAGGGACCAGTGCTTAGGAGCTATAACCCACGGTTTGTTGCAACAGCGTCAGGAATTTATAGATGCCTGCACCAGTGCGCCTCCGGAAGTAAAAGCGTGCCTCACAAAAAACCTGGACATTAAAGACAAAGCTGCATTCCGAAGAGTTTCGGATCCTCTCCTACAATACACTTGTGTGAAAAGGGCAGAGGTTCTGGAGCAAAGAATGAAAAAAATAAAACCATAAGCGATGCCATCCCACCTTCCACAACCCACCTGTTTGTGGAACCACAGTTGTCCGACTTGATCAAAAACAAGGAGGATTGAACAAGGTGTTTCCAGGAAAATTCAAAAAAAACTTTTAACAAAAAAAATACAACCGACTTCCATAAATAATACTAAAAAATGCAAAATAACTTTAATTTCGGAAGTCGGTGTTTCTAGTTTGGTTTCTTCGTTATTTGACACCAACTTCCGAAATTAAAGTTATTTTGCATTTTTTAGTATTATTTATGGAAGTCGCTTGTATTTTTTTTTGTAAAAAGTTTTTTAGTTTTCACTTTTTAGTTGTTGTACCCCATTCTAAAACTAAATTAATAGTAAAGTTATGCCCAAATTGATAGCCCCAAAAATAGGGAATTTGAACATAGTTGGTGAAATTAGGGTGTATCAGAGTGAACTGTACAAATCTTTATACCCCTTCAGAGCGTATCAGCGTGATGTAATGTTGTGAAGTGGTGAAAACAATATACAGTAGTGCTATTCTGTAAAATCTCACCGTGAAAACTTTGGTGAAGTGAACGTGAAATGGGCTGTCATTCCACCTAGATTGTATGGATTCACAGCCCACTTCACGTTCACTTCACCTAAGTTTTCACGGTGAGATTTTACAGAATAGCATTACAGACATGCGATTGCAGCAATTCTGGAAGGTTTGCTACCATTTATTGAAGAGTTCCATTGTGTATCTCCGAAGTTTTTTATCAGATCTTCACCAAATTTAAGTGGGACCACATGTAAAGCAACAGCTTTCAAATAAAAAAAAAAATCTTCAAAATCGGATCACGTAGTAAAAAGTTATGGAGAACACACATAAAATTAAAAAAAAAAAAATACAGTCGAATTGAGAACCTCCTCCTTTTTTGAAGTTGGTTAAAAAACCCACACAACTTGTGCCAAAACCCAAAAACAAACAGGATTCCAAAGAATGGCGGCCGTTTCGTAAACCAAACTTTCGGAACTCCGATAGAGCGGCCACACGTACCTCCAATCAGCGACCATCGCTGAAAAGTAGAAGAAGATACTCGTATGATGCCAAAAAATACTAAATTTCAAGCCGGACAGGTCAGTATTATATTTAATCCCACTCATGGTATTCCATGAGTGGGAAAGCCTAGGTGCCTCACGCTGTACTTCTGTCAATAATGTCTGGTTATCGTATTCCATTCATAAAACGTCGGTCATCTTATCGACTTGACAGGGACACTTGCGCCCGATACAAAATCAAGGTTTCGACAGCCATGTCGAAAGAAATCGGAAAGTTAAAAGATATTCCTCCAAAGGAAGGCAGACGGCTCAAACAGACCAATTTTCAATTTAGAAGACTTAATTTATATTTGCGTCCTCCTAAATTCCGTCTCATAAATCAGCACAGAATTCCAGACTGCTTGAATGCCACAGATTATATGACGAAAATTGATTTATCTCAAGCGTATTTTAATTTTCCGATTGCTAAAGACCAACAGAGATACATAACATTCTCTTACGCAGGCGTCGCCTACGAAATGACCTATCTGCCTTTCGGATTAGTAACTGCTCCTTGCTCATTTGCTAATGTATCTAACTGGTTGGCAAATTGTTTCAGGAAACAATCTATCCGAATTATCGTCTACTTGGATATTTTTTTGCTGATGCATACGGACCTTTACACTCTCGAAAAACAAACTCAGTATGTCACGGACCAACTGATCAAGCTAGGTTCGTAAGTAAATCAAAAAAGTCTGTGTTGACCCCTACAAAATATCTGGAGTATTTAGGACTGGTATGGAATACGCACAACAACAAAAAGCCTCACGTCCAGCAAAATAACCAGAAACCGTACTCTGCTAGAAGAAACCCTACAAAGGAACTGGTGGACGTCTAGCAAAAGTCTTATTAGGCAACATCAATTTCGCCTACTGCGTATGGTACTACGCAGTAGGCGAAATTGATGTTACCTGACGGACGACTTCATTGCAGAATGCTCCAGATAGATGCGAACAAGCTCCCAGAAGAAAACCACAACAAGCGACACGTGCTGCCCACATCTGTGAAAGAAGAGCTTTGTTGGTGGAGAAAGAACATAGCGCGGCAATCGCCAATACATCACCAAGAGCCTACCATATTTGTAAGCATGGACGCAGCCGAATTGGGTTGCGGAGCTACGGTCAACGGAGTCAAGTTAAGTGATCTCTGGAACCAAACGCAACGCAAATGGCACAGCAACCAGAAGGAGTTATGGGCGCTAACAGAAGTGCTGAAGATAATGGGTCTCAAACTCGAAAATCAAACAGTGATGGTACAAACAGACAACAAAACCGTAGTAGCTTATATAACAAAAGAGGGAAGTACGAAGTTTTTAAAACTCCTCCAAACGACATTCAAGATCTTCCACTTCAGATTCATTTAATATACATCTGATTGCCCGGTATCTCCCTGGTCGATACAACCTGATTGCCGACAGCCTATCCAGAGAAAACGAATTGCTCGAATGGACTCTGACTGCTGACATCGTAAAAGTGATCTTTCGGCGATATGGAGTTCCCTCGATAGACCTCTTTGTAAGCGAAAGATCTGTGGTTGTGAAGAATTATGTCAGCGAGGACGCGCACGACATGAAATGCGTGTATGTAGATGCGTTCAGTCGAACGTGGAATTACGAACTAGGCTGGATATTCCCACCACCTGCTCTAGTACCTCGCTTCCTACGACAACTAGAGAGGAGAACAGGAGTATACCTACTAGTAGTACTTTTAAAACCTACTAGGTCTCATAGTGCAATCAAAGCACTGGCTGATTTATATTACTGTTTTATGTTTTTATTTTTCCTCTTATGTCATTGTCAAAATATACACACGTTGAACGCAGCTCTCTATCTAACTGTTTTATTCTGAAGAATCTTAAATAAAACCTTTATCTGCTACTCTGTATAGGCTTTAGAGCCTATAGGTTATGGGCCCAGCTCATAAGATTCGAAGAGAATAAGAACAACTATGGGAAATCAGTCGCAGGTGCAACCTCCCATTTCGATGATCGAATACCAGTCGTCGGTGCCGCCGCCACAGCCATCTTCAGCAGTAGTGATCACCCACAGCACGCCAAATTAGAAGATAGCTGTAACTACGCGACCTGGAGCCTTGCCATGAAAATGTACCTCGTCGATAATGATCTGTGGGACTTCGTAAATTAAACTTCAGAAGACGCTGGGAAATTTGCTCAAAAAGATGCAAGGCCAGAGCAAAAATTTGCCTGAGCATCAATGAAAGTCTCTATCATGTCGTTATGCCGGCGACAACATCAAAGGAAACTTGGACGCTTACGAGATAGCAGCCTAGGGAGACCGCTTAAGCTTATGAAGAAAATACTAACCTCTAAGGTTGAAAACTACCTAAGCGTGGAGGCCTACGTGAACGACATACGCCATGTGCAGCAGCAACTGATTGCCATTCAAGCTGGTCTGGACGATGAACTTGTTGGAGTCATTATGCTGGCTGGCCTCGGGAACAGCTACAGCCCCATGGTGATGGCAATAGAGCACTCCAGCGCCCGGATTACTACTGACTCGATAGCATCAATCCTGCTCAAGGAGGAAAGTCGAGATACGCCTACTACGTCAAGTGCTCTGATGTCTAATGTAAATAGTATGCCTGCGCGTAATTTTGATAAAGTGTCGTGTAAATACTGCTAAAAGTTAGGCCACGTAGTGTCTCAGTGTAGGAAACGCATAAACCGAAACAAGAATAATTAATCATCATCCTCTTCTCATGTATGCAACATTACATCTGACGTTACACGTCTTTCATTTTGTTTTAATGCAACTCTTCCTACAGGTTTCACTACCCCTTCAATGTATACCTCTACCGACTGGTATGTTGACTCTGGTGCTACAACTCATATGAGTAATAAGAATGATTGGTTCTTGGACCTTAAGCAGGAAGGTAAACCAATTACTGTTGCCAATGATATAGCTGGTAACACTGGCCAAGTAAACAACTCTTTCGCATCTCCTGAACTTTTAATAGTTTTTAATAGTATTTACGACGAATAGTGGATAAATATTCAGTGGAACCCTCAATCATAACCTCAAAACTTTGAAATAACAAAGAACTGAAGTACCTGCCTGGATTTCGTGAGTTAATTCATAATAGTCCAATTTAGAGAAACTGTTTGCAATTTTCAAAACACACTCACACCACGATAAACAGCTGATTCACAGCTGTTTTTGGAATTGCGCATACGCTCGACAAGCACCCACACAACTTACTAGTAACGTCATTTTTGTTGACATTTCAATAAGGCTGTGTTCGGTGGTGGCGCATTGATTAATATTTGAATAGCGGACAAATAGTTGCGTTCAAAAAAAAATAAGTAACTGTAGCGATAAATCGACTGAGTTCGATCTCAAATCAACATGCCGAAATGTGCACGCACTCCACCTCAAACATCTACCGCGTGTATTATGCCCCCAGAATCAGATAAAACCACGCAACATAGTCCTGACAAAATCGGAGACACTAATGTACCGTGTCGGTATAAACGGAAACATGCCTGTTGTTCACCAAAAATTGACTATAGCGAATTTAAAGAAGAGGGAGATGCTTAAATCTTGGAAAACCGAGCATGATGCAACTCTCTCTAAATTAACAACAGACATGAAGGGCCTTAAAACTAGACTTCAAGAAGTTAAAGAAACATGTGCGGAGGTTGAGAAAAATATTATATTTGTCGATCGTAAGTATGACGAGATACTGCTAAAGGTTCAGGAACTCGAAAAGGAAAAAGCAAACTATATAGATCAGCTGAAAGCACTGGAACAAAGCGTCTTCGACCTCCAGTCTGGACCACGCTCATCTACCATTGTTCTCCGCAACATACCCGATGACGAAAAGGAATCCTCTGAAGACTTAAAGCGCATCCTCTCAAAGTTCGGCGAATTTCTCCAAACGCACATACATCCATCTGAAGTACGTGACATTTACAGGGCGCCAGGAAAGCCTGGCTCGTCCAAGTCCATTGTAGCTGAACTAAAATCAGTGCAAACGAAAAGCGCAATATTGTCTGCGGTGCGAAGTTTCAACAAAAATAAAACAGCCTCAGAGAAACTGCACTCAGATCATCTTGGCTTCGTTGGGAGGCGCACACCAATATAATATGTTGCTGAATACCTACCGTCAAGCAAGAGGAAACTTTTTTATGAAACCCGCCAATTCGATAGTTTAAATGGCTACAAGTTTTGCTGGGTTAAAGAAGGCAGAATCTATTTACGCAAGGAAATAGGAGTCAATCAAGTACTTATTAAAATACTGGCACTCTCAATTCGTTAACTGCGTGACTATGTGCCGTGACCTTAAAAACTGTAAATTTGCATGTATCTAAATTACCTTTTTATTTTCATTTAGATTTTCTGAAGTTTGATAATATTGTTATCAAACCCGGTCATATTCTACATTATAATCATATTTTGTTAAAAATACTCCATGTAAACACTATACACACTTTCAAAACGCCTAGTGCGTATTACAACACCTGTAATTGGACATACCTCAATAGCTTACGCTGTCCCCAAACTAAAGGGAACACATTCTATTTAGTTCTCATGTCATATTCGGTACATTCTATTGGAATTAATGGTATCAAAACTGCCGCTTTTATGTTGGAACTATTACCTATACTATGACAAAATCCTATTTCTATTATTTCGGACCGGCGAACCCTTGGTTGCATCATAAATATGTTAAAAGTGTAACAAGCAGATTAAACTCGTGTTCACTTGGTAACTGTCGACTTGATCAATTGTGTTACGAGTACTTGCTTGTCAATGGCTGACTTTGACCTTTCGAAAAACATCGATGACTTCGCTATATCGGAGTCCTTCGAATGTGAAGTTGATGACTGCAGCAAATTATTTCCGCTACATTCTTCTTTGTCAATTATTACGCAAAATGTTCGCAGCCTGAATTGCAATTTTTCCGAATTTCAGATTCTTTTAACCAGACTTGGTTTTGATTGTGATGTGCTCATTCTAACAGAGTGTTGGCTGTCATACGTATCCTCTATCCCCACAATTGGTGGTTATTGTACGTTTAGAACTACATCAAATACGCTTCAAAATGACGGTGTTGTCGTATATATAAAAAGTGAACTAACATATTGTGTTGAGGAGCCCAATATTCAAAACTGTAATAGCCTCTTAATTAAAATAGGGAAATTGACACTGCGTTGTTGGCTGTCTATCGTTCTCCTTCCTATAATAATACTGATCCATTTATGACGTCGCTAGAGGAAACTTTGGCGAACTTAACAGGTTTTAAAAATGTAGCAATAATAGGAGATGTGAACATAGACATAATAGCCGAGAACTTGAGTGCGTCCGCGGATCAATATCTTGCTCTTACAGCCTACCACGGTCTTTTGCCAGCGCATCATTTCATCACTCGTGACGCTAGTGGTGCCTGTTTGGATCATGTGCTCCTGAAAACCGGGTCTCCTTCAATTACTATTGTTCCTCAGTCTACTTTAACAGACCACAAATCGGTTATTTTATGTCTAATAAAGCAACAGTCGCCACGTATGCCATTCTAACGAGTGTCAAAATTGACCAACAGGGTTTATCTCAGGCCATAAGCAAAATTGACTTTAGCCCAATCTATGCAAATGATGACTGTAATTTTGTGGTTAGTTATGTCATAGGAGAACTAAAAAATGCATTGACTAGGAATTCGGTAACCGTTGCCCTTCCACGTCGCAAAAGGATAATCAAACCTTGGATAACTCAAGGCCTGCTGCGCTGTATGCGCAACAGGGATAAACTACACAAAAAATCTAAATCCTCTCCAGGTGATCTAATAGTTAAAAAAACCTATATGCGGTACAGAAATTTTTGTAACACAATCATAAAAAAGGTTAAACTAAACGTAATTATGAAAAAGAACTTGTAGAAAAGGCTGGAGAAAATAGCAAGAAGTTATGGGAAACTGTTAAAAGTATCACAAATACCACAACAAATATTAACTATCCAAAGGAATTACTTACACTATCTGATACTCCATAGAGCTCTGTGAATCTGATTAATTCGTATTTTTCAAAAGTAGGCAAATCTTTAGCTGAACAAATAGCGCTGGTCCAAACGAAGATCCAAGAATATAGTAAGGCACCCCTTGAGCAAAATATTGATTCAGCTGTTTTCTTTGACACTGATGAAGATGAAGTTAGGAACATTATAGCTTCTCTTAAGAATGAATGTTCAATGGGGTGGGATAATTTGTCTAATCAGCTCTTGGAAGATAATAAAGATTTTCTTGTGCCACACTTAACCTACATTTTTAACATGTGTCTCGAAAATGGTTGTTTTTCGACAGACCTCAAAAAATCTCAGGTGCGACCAATACACAAGGGTGGGGATAGAGACCGTGTCGAAAACTTTAGGCCCATTTCGATTTTACCGTCGCTTTCAAAGATTCTAGAAAAAATTATGAACACTCGGTTAGTAAACTATCTCGAAAGCAAACATATTCTGTCTGATCATCAGTTTGGCTTTCGTAGTGGTAAATCCACTGATGATGCAGTTGTTAATTTAACAAATTTTATATCTTCAAACTTAGATAAAGGTAATAAATGTATTACAATATTTCTGGATCTAGCGAAGGCCTTCGACACGGTTTCTGTTCAAATCCTTGTGCATAAATTGGAAAAGATTGGCATTCGGGGTAAACAACTTAGCCTAATGACCGATTATCTAACAGACAGGACCCAATGTGTTAAGGTAGGTCCGTATATTAGTTCTGATCTTCCAATGACTTACGGAGTGCCGCAGGGTAGCATTCTTGGACCGACTCTTTTTCTCGTGTATATGAACGATCTCCTTTGTTTAAACTCATTTCATGGTAAAATAATCTCATACGCAGATGATACTGCCCTCATTTTCGTTGCAAAAACATGGAATGAAACTTACCAGCTAGCGCAAAAGGGTTTTGATTTAGTGAAGAAGTGGCTTGCCGAAAACATACTTACCCTGAATGTTAAAAAAACTAAGTACGTGACTTTCTTAATCCGTAGTTTATCACATGCGAACCTAAACCTTATCGCACATAACTGCTCAACTCACGCTTCGTTTGATTATAAATGCTCATGTGATTCGCTGGAGCGTACCAAAACAATTAAATACCTAGGTGTAATAATTGACGAAAATCTTAGCTTTAAATCCCACATTCAAGTGCTCAGTAAGAGAATTCGCAAACTTACCTTCGTGTTCAGGACATTGAGGTATGTAGTCACCCCGATAATACTGAAGCAAATATATGTTATGCGCTTTGTCAGTCACACTCACGAAGCCATTTCAACAGGAAAGGCTTTCCTAGTACAACCTTTAACCACCCTGTTCAATAAAATACTTGACGACAGAAAAATTCCTACTGAATGGGCAAAATCAGATATAGTGCTGCTTTACAAGAAAGGAAACCCTACCGACATAAGTAATTATCGACCAATTAGTCTACAGTCAAATCTCTACAAGCTACTTGCTTCATGCCTTGAGAAACGCCTTGCGATATACACCGAAGAGCACCAGCCAGTGGAGCAAGCAGGATTTAGAAGTACGTATTCAACTATAGACCACATTCACTCATTAGAACTGATTATAGAAAAATACTAAGAAATGAAACGCCCGCTCTACCTAGCGTTCATCGACTACGCTAAAGCATTCGACTCTATATCCCATATCAGCATGTGGAGAGCCTTACAGGAATGTGATGTACCATCAGAAACCATAATGCTTATACAAGACATCTATAAGAAAAGCACAAGTAGAGTAATATTAGACAAAACAGGCACGGAAATACATATATGTAGAGGCGTTCGTCAAGGGGACCCCCTCTCTCCCAGAATTTTTGTTACTGTTTTGCAAAACATCATGAAGAAGCTAAAGTGGAAAAACAAAGGTATAGACATAAAAGGTCAATTTTTAAGTAATCTCAGATTCGCTGATGACATCATACTCTTCGCAGAAAATCCATCGCAATTAGAGTCAATGATAAATGAACTAAATTATATTAGCAATGAAATTGGTCTAGAACTAAATACAACGAAAACAAAAATTATGACAAACAGCATAAAGGCACCAATACACATTAACAGTGTCCTACTAGAATATGTCCAAGAATACACATATCTAGGCAAACAAATATCGTTTAAAAAGTCTAGACACCAAGATGAGCTAATGAGACGTGTAAACATGGCCTGGAATAAATTTTGGAGCCTGAAAGAAATTCTAAAGTCAAATATTTCAATGAAGCTGAAGAAAATTGTGTTGGACTCTTGTATCTTACCTTCACCTATGCATCCCAAACATGGATTTTCAACAAACAAACCAGAAACAAAATAATAACAACCCAAAGATCCATGGAACGGAGCATTCTAAATATAAAATTGAGACACAAAAAGAGAAGCACAGAGATAAGAAAGGCAACAAAGCTGATTGATGCTCTAGAACACTGCAAAAGACTGAAATGGAAGTGGGCCGGCCATATCGCACGTATGAACGAAGACAGGTGGGCCAAAAAGATATCTTCATGGAAGGGACCTGCAGGCAAGAGAACTAGAGGCAGACCGGCGGAACGATGGCTCGATGAAATTTTGAAAACAGCGGGCAAAGATTGGATTGATAAAGCGAGTGATAGAAATATGTGGAGAAAAATGGAGGAGGCCTTTACTCTATAGAGAGGTCCTTAATAAAAAAGTCAAAAAAAAAAAATATAAGTAAATAAATAAAATAAATATAATTATGAAATAAAATTGAATTGAATATTCTAAATTTAAATTAATTAATACGTTAATTGCATGATCTTTAATCATATTGTCTCTGTAAAAATATTTTTATTTTTTTTATTAAGGAAATAAAAAGGCTTAATTATTATTATTATTGTCAGTCACTCATTACATACTGCATCTTGTCCTGGGGTGGTGCACCGAAGACTACAATGAAACAACTTGAGGTTTCCCAAAGAACCATACTGAAACTCAGTACATTTAAACCTTTTCGTTACCCTACTACCCTCCTATATGAATACTGCGAGGTTCTGGCTGTTCCCCAACTATTTATCTCTAGCATTATTCTAAAACAACATGCCACCATGGAGTACAGTCCGAGTCAGGTAACAAGGCAGAGAGGTTTACCTGTTTGTAACAGGGTACACTCAAGAACTGCCTTTATTAGTAGATTTTTCCCCTTTTGGGGCCCGTTTTTATATGACAAAATCAACAAAATTCTTCAAATCTACCCTAAAAATAAACAAACTCTAAAAAAATATTTATTCCAATGGCTTTGGAAATTAACATACGATCGAACTGAGAATTTGCTGACCATCTTAAAGTAGTAATTACGATTTGTGGTACCTATCAATAAAAGGTGCGCGTGTACGAGTATCCACATTCCACAGATAACACATACTAAGGAACTGTCGTCGCACTGAGCTTAAAAACATCATTATTATTTTTCTGTGCCGTTGAATACGCATCACACAGTCACAAAGGCGACTTGTTTTTACCATTGCATTGATAAAATTCGCGCAAATATGTCATGTGCTGGTAGCCGTATGAACTAAGTGTTGGATTCGCAAATAACGTAGCCCGAGTTCAAATCATGGTCGGTCCGTTGCGGTTATTTCTTACTTTGAAAATTCCCAATCTATATTAATAAAGTTGTTTTTTATATTTCTATGAAAAATACTATTGCATTTTTTGCACTAAATACACTGGACAGCAAATAAACCGAGCCACCCGCTACCTAGGCACTCTAATTCGATTTTCTCAAAAACTAAAAAACCCACAATTATCAAAGTTGTACCTACAGAAAGTGCGTTTCATGGTGATTAAAATGAAAGGAAACTCATTGAGTTTAATCAATATTTCAGTGTTTATTAAGGATTTTACAAAGAAGAGTCGTTTTCCAGTCGTGACAATCGTTAGTAATGATAAAGTGAAAAAAAAAATTAAAGCCAAAAACAAAGATAAAATCAAAAAAAAGTTTTTGATCAATATTTCGTATTCCCTCCCCTTGCTCGGATAACTGCCAGCATCCTTGTATTCATCGACCTTACGAGCCTGACGATAAAATCTTGAGGAATTGTATTCCACTCCTCTTCAATTGCGATTCGCAGCTCTGGAAGCCTTGTTGGAGCAGGTACCCGGGCTCGAACCCGACGTTTCAGCTCATCCCATAAGTGTTCTATCGGATTCAAGTCCGGGCTTCGAGCTGGCCAGTCCATCGTACGAATGCTGACGTCGCGTAGATACTGGTTCACCACATGAGCAACATGAGGCCGTGCATTATCATGCATCAATTGCATATCCTGTCCGATATATCCTGCGTAAGGTACCACATGGTCTGCGAGGATTTCAGTAATGTAGCGATGAGAAGTCAGTCCACGTGTACGGCCCGTCGGTTCGATGAAAACTAACGCTGTATGTGCTGTTAACGAGATGCCGCCCCAGACCATTACAGATCCTCCTCCATAAGCAACAGTTTCCTCGATGCAACACTGAGAATAACGTTCTCCAGGGCGACGATATACTCTCTGACGTCGATCACTTCCATGTAGACTCACCCTGGTCTCATCAGTGAAGAGTACATTACTCCACTGCTCTAATGTCCAATCCCTATGCTCTCGAGCAAATTCAAGTCGTGCTCGACGGTGTGCTACCGTAATGCTGGGCCTGTTGCAGCTCTTTTTGGGGTCAGGTTCCGTTCAGCAAGTCTCCTTCTGACGGTATCTGAACTTATGACCACTTGGCGTTCGTCACGCAGACTTTGTTGGACTTGAACTGCGTTGAGGTGGCGATTTCGCAGAACAGTAAGGTGGATATAACGATGATCTGCTGCTGATGTAGCCCTAGGTCTGCCCGTACCTGGACGGCGATCGAATGCTCCAGTCTCTAGGTATCGTCTGTAAACTCGTTGCACCGAAGATCTGCTGATTCGAAGCCTTCGAGCGACTTCACGTTGCGCAATGCCTGTGTTAGATTTCATGAATTATGTGATATAATTTCATTATATATTTTGATTTTCCAAGAATATTGGTCGTTGCATTTTAAACATTGGTCACATTTATGAACCTTGGAACAAATGTAGACGTACCTACCTAAGTAAATCTTATTGTGTGTACAGATATAAAACGCATATTATAATGTACTCTGTGTAAAACGCTTAACTTCTAAAAAGCTGAATTGATAATACTCCTATAAATTATTACGCATTTTTTAATGATCGTTGTGTTGTATCTTGTATTTTATATTGCTACTTTAATGTAATAAGTTGTTTGAAACGATTGGGACAATACTGTCAGATAGTGTTGATATTCTTCGAATATCAACTAAGAATTAAAGATCCAGTGTTATTAAATTGCTTAATACAATCTTATTATGTTTTAAAACAATTGGACTACACAATAATTGATTATTATCACATCTATTATTAGTTTATTCATGACAATCTGTGATTGGTAGAAAATGGCGGGATATTATATGTGACGTTTAAGAAAAGTATCTACTCATAACTTACTATAAAAAGATGTGTTACTAGTTACTCTGATTCATTATTAAGTTGCTGACAGTGTAATATATACAACCTCATGGAGAAGAAGCTCTGTTATAACAACTGCTAATATACTTGATGTGAAAGATTGATTACAAAGGCTCACGTAAGTTATTTGATGTTATATCTTGTTTGTTGCTAATGATTGTGTTGATTCTGTGTATGTGCTATGTTAAGGCCCTTGTTTCTAATTATATTAAATGGTATTAAGGAATACCTATTCATGTTCTTTGCCTTGTCACTGTTATTGTTTCTAAATTGCAAGATATTTCACGTTGTAAATTGGCACAAGCGATAGATCATAGAATTGGATTTATTGTGATAAACTATTATTTATGATGTGTGGGTATAACACTACAAGAGAGCTACCGTGGAGTTTCTTGGTTCGTTCTTCTCCACGAAGACCTAGTTTTGCGAACGGGCCATTAGATTTTCGATTCATGACAAGCCTATTGGAAATAAATACCTTGTCTTGTCTCTCTGTATTTTTATTAATAAACCTTTTCCCGACATACCACATTAATAGGAACTTACATACCTATAGGTACAGTAAATAACTAGTACATCAAAGCTTGATAGGTAGGTAGATATAAATATCTACTCTTAGTCACCTCCATCCTGCTGACACCTGCTTGAAGTAATGCTACAGCTTGAGCTGCTTCCTGAGGTGTTGTATCCATTATTAATCGAAAAAAGTAGCAAAAACACACGCGTCTGAGCAAACGATGGACAAAAACTAAAGAAATGATAAGAAATATCCGACTAGGGTTCATTGTAGAGAAAAAGAACGCTAATTTCAAACTCTGGTGAAAACAGAGCAAATCGTTAGCATTGTGTTTGTTGCTTGATTACAATGTGAGTTGACGGTACTTTCGAATTCATTTGTAGTCATTTTAATCACCATGAAACGCACTTTTTGTAGGTATAACTTTGATAGTTGTAAGTTTTATACTTTTTGAGAAAATTGAATCAGAGTTCCTAGGTAGCGGGTGGCTCGATTTATTTGCTGACCAGTGTAGTTGTTGCAAATTACAAATATGATCTATTAAGAGGCCGTACCCGAAATTTTACCAATTTCGCTGATTTACGTGATTTTACAGACGTGATTTTACAGTTAAAATAATGTATTTCTAAAAGTTTTAATGCACAACATGAAAGATCATTTCAATTCCGTTGCCGTTCAGCTATCGAAGAGAACAGACGTGTACACCGTATTTTAACTAACTACTGATTTATACTTCTAAAGTACAAGCAAAAGTGATTCTATGAACAATAAAACTTATGAACAAAATTGCGTGAACTGGAGTGATAGTGTTACGTGCTAATTCTTTTGAACTTACAACCTGCCGTGAGCGACAGTTGCCGCGACCGCTCTTCACCACCTTGGGGAAAAGAGACGAGACCTTAACACACCGATTTTTCATCTCGCTCACTCTTGTACAATATCCCCTGTGTGTGCGTGCTTCGTCACTGCCATATTGTAAAGATGAGTGCACAACAATCGTCGAAATAAATATGAACATAGGCAGCAAAGGAAGTGGATCGCTTACTGACCTACGTACGTTAGTAAATGAAGATGGCAAACTTACACTGCGGCAAAGAAAGCAGAATTTTGAAGCCGAAGTTATGCAAGAAACGTCCGACTTACGAACTGAAATGAAGAATTATTTCCAAGCCTTCAGCGAAAAACTAAATCAAATTTCAAGCAATCTATGTCAAGAAATGGTTGATGTTAGAAATGAAATAAAAAGCATAAAAAGTGCAACCGATATTCTTACATCTGAGCAGAATGACATCAAGGAAGAACTGAAAAAGTTACAAAACCAAAACAGCACTTTCCAAGAAGAGATAACCCTTCTCAAAACTGGATTATTCACCGACAGTAAAACATCGTGCGACGTAAGCAAGAATCAGCCTCACTTCGACTGTGAGTACATGGCCTTAGAAATCCAAGACCGCGCAAAGCGACAGTATAATGTTTTAATTGGAGATATATGTGAATTAAGCGACAAAAACTCAACAACAAGGCGTGAATATGACACAAATCAAGCGCTTAGCGTAATTCAAACAATCTATAAGGAATGTCCCTCCCCTATAAAATGCATGCGTCTTGGAAAGTATAACTCGGAAAAAACTAGATACCTTAAGGTTACCTTCCAACAACGAGAAGCAGTTATACACATTCTGCGTAACAAATCGAACCTCAAATGATAACGTTCGCATAATACCGGATCAAACACCAATCCAAATAAATACATGAAGGATCAACGTGCGGAATTGTTACGACGAACGGAAAGTGGTGAATCAGATCTCACGATAAGGTACATAAACGGTATTCCGAAGATAATTAAAAATGCAGCAAAAAAACTACCCCCAAAACAAATCTCTCGACAAAGCAACTACGACACTTTAGAATTAGATAACGTGACCTATCAATATGTAGATACCTACCAGAATATATGTACATCTCTAACCTCGTTAAGAATGTTTTATGCTAATGTGCGTAGTTTGGTAAAACCAGGTAAGCTTGATGAGTTAAAATAATAATAATGGCTGCGTGTCGGTGACCTCTTTGGGGAAACCGAAGGTTTTGTCTGTGCAATTATGGACGAAGTTATCATGACGAAAAATTACCGGAGATTTATTGTGAAGGACGGCACGGTTGACATATGTCGGGCATGTCATCGTCCGGGAGAATCAATCCGCCACATAATCTCTGGTTGTTCTCGTCTAGTTAACGGTGAGTACTTGCATAGGCACAACCTCGTAGCCAGGATTATCCATCAGCAACTTGCTCTGAGGTACTCTCTTGTGGAATCGGAAGTGCCGTACTACAGATATGCGCCCGACCCAGTTCTCGATAATGGTCATATCTCATTGTACTGGGATCGGTCCATCATCACTGACAGGACTATTGTAGCCAATAAGCCTGATATAGTGGTGGTGGACCGAATCGAGAGGCGTGCAATGATTGTTGACATTACCGTCCCACATGACGAGAACCTCGTGAAAGCCGAGAAAGATAAACAAATCAAGTATATTGACTTGGCTCGCGAGGTTGTCGACATGTGGGATGTGGACTCAGCGATCATTGTACCGATAGTCGTGTCAGCCAATGGCTTAATAGCCACGAGCCTCGACCAACACCTCAGGAGGCTCTCGTTAGGCGGCTGGATCAAAGGCTTGATTCAGAAAGCAGTACTTCTGGACACGGCTCGCATTGTCAGGCGGTTCCTCTCTCTGGAGCCCTGACCGCCGGTAGCTTGGACCCTGTTCCCGATACCGGTGGGATACTATTTTTTATATTTTTAAATGTTTTTTATATTTTTTTTTAAGAAATATTTAAAAATGTATTTAATATGTTAAAAAGATAAATAAACAAAATAATAATAATAGTACTTCTGGACACGGCTCGCATTGTCAGGCGGTTCCTCTCTCTGGAGCCCTGACCGCCGGTAGCTTGGACCCTGTTCCCGATACCGGTGGGATACTATTTTTTATATTTTTAAATGTTTTTTTTTTTTTCATTGAAATATTTAAAAATATAATTTATATGTATTTACAAATGAATAAACGAAATAATAATAATAAATTTATTTGCAAAAGTACACAGTTACAGGTGACACTTAATTTAGAGTACAGTAGACGAGGGTACAGAATACATGGTCAATGACCCCCATGCTAGGCGAACCTGTGTTACAGGGGTCATCCATCCTTCTATTATTTCACTGACAAAATTTAAACATTGTATAGACTAGTACAATTTTGGGATTAGGGGGAAAGGAAAAAACTAAATTGGAATTAAGGAGCAAGGGAATATTTTTGTGTCGGGTGTGTTGTGTGTATGTATGAATGAATGTGATTGTGCCTTGAGTTGCGTGTGCGTTATGGTTAAAGTATTTCTTCCGTATCGTCGTAGTTAAGGGTAAGGAGAAATTCTTTTACCTTGGATTTGCATTGGAACTTGTTCAAATTGTGTATTATCAGTTTATTGTGGAGTTCATTGTAAATTTGTGCACTTAAGTAGCGGTTATGCCGACGTGCCGAAGATCGTATTAGTACAAACTCTAGAACAAACTGGTTTGGGTCGTCTTCTGATCGTAGGGCTTTTATCTTTAGTGTTCTTAAGATTATTCGAAGCAAATATATTTGCCGGACCGTTAGCACATTTTTTTTTTTTTTTTTAATTCAGCATATAATTGTCGAGTACGATACCTAAACGGTTTACTGAGGAGAACCTTTGTAACCGCTCGCTGGGCTCTTTCCGCTTGTATAAGAATTGTTTTGGCTGCACCGCCCCACGCAACGACACAATAGCTTAGTATTGATTCACATAGGGCAGTATAAACCATTTTCAGGACGTCTTTGTGTGCAGATGTTCTTAGCTTTTTAAAAACGTAAATGAGTTTTCTTGTGCGAGCAGACAGGGATTCGATGTGGGTTTTCCAGCTGAGACAAGAATCAAGGTATAGGCCGAGATACTTAACAGACGGAACTCTCATCACTGTCTGACATGAGCAGAGGTTGTTTTGGACATTCTCATCACAAACGTGGGCTTTCATTTGTAATGAAAGATGTGATGGAAGAGCAGATGGTTTGGAACCAAAGGTGATGAAATTAGTTTTAGCGACATTTAGAGTTAAGCTGTTACTACCCAGCCAGAACGTAACTCGCGTTAACGATCTTTCGGCGGCCTCCCTAGCCGTTTCCCAGTCGGGTCCACTATATACTAAAACAGTATCATCGGCGTATGCTATAATGTGAGTAGAGGGAAGAGTGAGTAGACAGAGCTCGTTAACGTAGATTTGGAAGAGCAGGGGGCTGAGCAGACTTCCTTGGGGTACACCGAAATCAAGTATTTGTTCGCTACTGATGTATTCGCCCACTTTAACGCACTGGGTCCGTTCGGAAAGAAAGTTCTGAAGCAATTTGAAGGCTGTGCCACGTATTCCAATACATTCTAGCTTTCTGAGTAAAATAGGGACAGAAACAGTGTCGAACGCCTTAGATAGGTCAAGGAATATACCAATACATTTGTACTTGTTGTCGATTTTGTTGACAACAGAGTCCAGTAGTGCTGATACGGCGTCTTCCGTCGATACGCCTTTCCTAAAGCCGTACTGATTCTCTGCGATGATATTATATTTGTTTAAATAGTTAATGAGATTCTTATGAATAATTCTTTTTAATATTTTGGAAATTGCTGGAAGTACAGAGATTGGCCGATAATTAATAACACTGCCCCTGTCACCTGCTTTATGGATCGGGTGAACTATGGCTTTTTTTAGGGTCTTCGGGAAAATGCCAGTGGATAGAGCGAGATTGCAAATGTGTGCTATGGGTGGTACTAGCTTGTGACTGGTAGATTTTAATAATTTGGGAGAGATACCATCCCAGCCAGAGGCACTGTCTATGCGGAGGTCTTTTATTATTGCATCAACCTGTTCCTCGTCTGTCTCCAGTAAGCCTAAAGAGTTTAGCATCGAGACGGCGGGACGGGGAGGGATACAATGAGCGTTGCTTACGTTTTGTGGGATGTTGTTGGCCAGGTTTTTTCCCACCTCAGCAAAGAATCTATTTACGTAATTGACAGACTCGACTGGATCATTTGCCGTTTTTAGGAGATCCAACGGAGCTGAGGTAGTTTTATTAATATCTAGAACACTACGTACGGCTCCCCACACCTTTTTAGGGTCATTATTGGCATCTAAATAAGCTTTTTTCTCATATGCGGTTTTAAGCTGTTTTAGCAATTTGTTACAAAAATTTCGGTAGCGCAAGTAAGTTAGTTTCAAAATAGTATTATTGGGTTCTGTGTTGGCTTTCTTGTGCATGTTATCCCGGTTGCGTATGCATCTCAGCAAACCGACGGTTATCCAAGGTTGAATGATTTTACGTTTACAGGGGATGGTTTTATAAGCAGTGTTCTTTATTATTATGGGAGTAAGTATTTCGTAGAGCTTATCCATAGCGAGGTTGGGGTCGTTTAGGTTTGAAACACTTGAGAAATCGCAGCTCTCAATGTCATTGATTGCGCAAGGTAGGTTTAGCCGGGGCGAAGTGCATTTGTTTGAACGGTGGTTTGGGTGTTTAAAATCTATGCTTAAAATAATAGCGGAGTGGTCCGTTATTGACGTTTCCACAACCAACGTGGTTGCATCATAAGTTGTCTTAAGCAACACATGATCCAAACAATTGTTAAGACGAGTTGGGAGAACATAGGCGGGAAGGAGACCGTGTGAGGCTACTAAATTTAGATATTGACTGGAGCGGGTGTCATTGTTATTATTGGCAAAATTTATATTGATGTCTCCTATTATTGAGACATTTTTATACTGTCTGCAATCGGTCAGCAATTTATCCAGGCTATCCAAGAAATGGTAGTGTTTTTTGTGCAGGTGGTCTGTATATTGCTATTATGGTAATTTTGTTTTGGACTGTGCAAACTAGGCAGCTAGCGTCCGAAAAAACCGGTTCAGAAATGCAGATATCCAGCTTTTCATCAACATAGATTACCACGCCATCATTCTGGTTAATCAGATTATTGGTTTGTGCTGAGGTGTAACCTTGAATGCTAGGTATTACCATATTCTTCTTTAGCCAACACTGTTAAAATTAATACATGGCACTTTAATTTAATAGATGCAAGAAAACAGTTCAGTTCGTCGAAATTTTTGTTTAAGCTTCTAATGTTGAGATGTAAAACATTTAGTGCGTGAGGAAATTTTAAATAATCAGCGCATTTATCTGGAGTACAGGTGAAGGTCGATGAGACGTTAATACTATCCAACTCGTTGTTGATTTCATTTATTGACGCCATTGGTTATCATAGTTATCATTCCAGAATGTGTTTCTTGTATACGGCGAAGTATGGTAATGATACGCGACCAAAAAACTAAAACATTTACAGTTGGGAAGCTTTAACCGACCATGCAACAAAAACAACAGACAAGAGCAATTGATTGGCGAATGTGACTGTGAGTGTGGTTTTGAGCTTAGAAATGGGTAATTACGTTCTTTATTTATGTTATTGTTTGAGTATGCTATGCAAGACACGAACGTGAAGATTATTATGAATGGTATGTGTTTACAATCAAATTTTTGGGTTTCGACACAAGGTAAGGGATTTGTAGTGTGCGGATAGTATACATGGGGACTAGTACATGGGGTTAATATTAAAGAAAGGGACTTACAACTTATTAAGGTAATTTTTTTTAAAGTAACATTTTTTTAAATATTTTTAAAATCAGGCGACATAAGTTTAGTAGCGACAGACAGCAGTAAATACAATATTGCAAAGATCAGTCATTGTTTTGCTATCTGTTCCAAGTCTCGTAGGGTTTGCT
Source organism: Polia nebulosa (assembly GCA_951329385.1). Lineage (NCBI taxonomy): Eukaryota > Metazoa > Arthropoda > Insecta > Lepidoptera > Noctuidae > Polia > Polia nebulosa. The sequence continues at coordinate 14,615,904 of OX589594.1, forward strand.
CCGACCTAACTAGTATTGGTTTGACTTCTGTGACTTTCCTCAAGAAAATGTTGCCGTTTGAGCTCCAGCAGAAGTCGTACTTGTTGAGTTTCGCAAATTCCTTGGCAGTGAAAAAGAGTTTTCTGGAGCTGGCAGGAAGGTGCTCTGATATAAAAATCGGTCGCCGTTCGCCCGCCAATCCAATGGACCGAGTACTGAGGCGATCATCATCTTTATGCGTTTTGTTGAAGTGCCGGGTCGCGATAATAAGTTAGTTTTTGGTTTGAACGCTAGTTCGACTATAATTGGCCTAGTCGTGTCTGGTTTACCCGGTAGGCGGTACACATCGCGCAAGTCAGTACTTTTTAGCTGCAAATCGACAAATGAACCCACTTTGGTGACTATTGCAGTAAGGTCCGACGCAGTTTCATTCTGCACATGAGGCACGTTGCGTATTTCAATAGTTGAGGACCGGGATATACGCTGTAAATCTTGTATTTTGGTTTCCATGCTTAAAATACTATTCCTGTAAGTGAGGTTTTCTCTTTTGAGCGACTCAACTTGTTTTGACATGTCGTCGTACTGTTTACTAATAAAGGAGACGCTTTTTTCGATTTCAACGTTTGACTTTTGAATAGCCAGATTTTGTCGTTTAACTTCAACCATGTCGGCAACCAATTTGTTCAGAGAAGAGCTTTGATCATTGCATAGTTTGGTAAGGTAAGCTTCTTGGTCCGTTTTCCAGTTCTTCAGCATTGCATGGATTTCCCTTTTGAAATCTTGGAGCTCGGCAGCCGGAGAGCAGCACGGCCGCGGACGCTTTTTAATATGACGCGTCGTTATTTTTACATCGTCAACCGGGTCGCTTAAAATCATTTGAGGAATGTCCGAATCGGACACAGATTGGGTAGTGTTGATGTTTGAAATGCCTGGTTGCGGCGCGGGTGGCGAGCGCTGAACGCGAGGCATCTTGAGCGGTAAGGTGACTTAAAATATTTCGTAGTAGGTAGGTACTCACGGTTATAACAGACTATTAGTAGTAATGAGCTCGTAGTAAAAAAAAAGTTAAACAAAATGCGGGTAGCCGTAACTTCTTATCAATCGGCGCATGCGACGGTGTGGTGTCTCGGAGGAGGCGGGACAGCAAATTATGGTCACTGTGCTGCTCTCGCGGAGGTGAAGATATTGTGTGCGGGGCGAGGTCTCGCATATACAGAGAGTTGTTACTGACTCAGTTTTGCTCAGGAGTAGTGAGATCAGTGTTGATAACACTTCGTGTGATCGGTGATTTCCGTGAGCCCGAGTGACCGGGTCCAGCCGAATGTGTCCTTGGAGCTACGAAGTGTGCCGAAGGCCGGCCGTTGAACCTGGGTCACCTCGTCGCTCAGCTGTACGATGATACATGCGCACGGCCGGTGAATAATTGTTTAATTGCACTGACCTTTACTAAGAAAAAACTGTGTTTACTTGTTGTTCACTGGGTGGAATTAAAAATAAATTGGCGCACTATGAGGTTTGTACACTTAGCCACACAACAGTATACCTAGGTTTTAGGGTATGATATAAACTTTTGACACTGGTAATGGATTTTACTATGAGAGCACAGAAAAATACGTGTTGTCGCGCGGACGGTTGATTGGGCGGGGGTCCTACGAGTGTGAAAATGTATCCTACGAGGTTTTAAACATACCGTACATATTGTGTTGTTAACTAAAACATGGATTAAATCTAAAACTGATGCCGATATGCTGGATATACCCAACTACACACATATATTTAATTTCAGGAAAGGCCGTACAGGCGGGGGTATATCAATGTACATACACAAAAGTTTAAAATTTGAAATCGAAGAGGAGCGTTATGAGTGCGGTAGTAATTTTTTATGGATAAACTTATTAAAACACTCTCTGACCATTGGCTTAATTTATAAACCGCCATATACGAACCTGAGCGACTTTCTTGGCATTTACACGCAGAGTTTGGAAACGATCAAACGTAAGACAATCATTTTTTGGGACTTTAATACCGACTTACTAAGTAGTGAGCGCAAAACAACCGACTACACAGATGCTATACAAGAATCAAGATACTATATACTAAACAATATACACGAAAATTACTGTACTCGACAAACCAAGGACACAAAAACCATAATCGACCATGCATGTACTAATATATGGAACGCTAAGGTACACATGGCAATAATTGAATCAACACTATCAGACCACAAACAAATCTACCTAGAACTCAAACAATACAAACAGACCTAATAGTAATACAAAAAGTTCAATATGATGCGATTGATTACAAAGCTCTGTATGAGAACATGCTAAGGTACGACTCAACAAAAGTAGGAAACCATTATGCCATTCTTGAACAATATATAACAAAGAATATAAATGACTCGAAAATAAAAAAAATACAAAAAGCTAAACCTACCATAAAAGGACTGGATCAATAAAACAGTAATTAACTATATAAATGAACGAAATCAATTATGGCGTAGTTGTTTGAAAAATCAGGATAATGTGCAACTGCAATTTAAATATAAAACTGCTAGAAAAAGAGCAGAATGTAAAATAAAAGAAGATAAAAAGAATTATTATTATGACGCTTTTTCAAGATGTAGTAAGAACCCCAAAAAAAATTGGAAATTGATAAACACCCTAGCTAAAAATAAGACAATGTCTGTGCTCTTCCTAAACTTCAGCTTGACGGCAAAGAAATGGCGAGCGGCACAGAAATCTGTAACGCGTTTAGTAACTACTTTGCTACTATTGGCTCTCTGTTGGCCCAGAATATAGTACGAGTACAAACTAATCCTAACCCACAGATTACATTAAATACGCTAGGTATTGACCTTCAACTTACCACTTTAGAACATTGCACTGAGGATGAGATATCCAAAATAATAGATCATTTGGATAATGATACCAGCTGTGGAATTGATGGAATAACAGCAAAATCTTTAAAATGCATTAAGAACCTAATCTAAGCTTGTGTGGTGAAAAAAAGAAAACCAAGGGTGGTGGAGAGATAACATGGCAGGTGCATAAACTGAAAAAAAAAATACTAAGACGAAAATAATTACAAAAGTATATATATATAGTTAAAATAAACATACATATATATTTAATATAATATACCTACATATATAATATTAATAATAATAATAATTTATTAGCATAAATACACGTTTGACACAAAATTAAAAATTACAGTAAAATTAAAATTACAAGTTGCAGTAGTACAAAGTTACAGTACACAAAATTAAGTAAATAGGAAATCAAACAGGAAAAGTAGTGTGCTCAAGATGGGTAAGGTAGGTACAGTCAATACAAGATTTGAGCCCTGCCTCCTAAACTACGAGTAGGAGGATCCTGTATCTTAGGAGGCAGTGTCTTCGCAAAATATAGTGGACAAGCAGAATTTATGAGCGTACTAGCAGACTAAAAGGTAGAAATATAATTATATAAATACCTATAATTATATAATTAGTATTTTGTAATTGAGTAGTAATATTTGTATTGAGTGTATGTGTGTAGAATATTTGTGTGGGGTGTAATGTGCTACTGTTGTGTGTATGTAAAGGAGAGGGGTGTGTGGTGTGTGTGTGATGTGGTGTGGTGTGTGTGTGATGTGGTGTGGTGTGGTGTGGTGTGGTGTGGTGTGGTGTCGTGTGGTGTGGTGTGGTGTGGTGTGGTGTGGTGTGGTGTGGTGTGGTGTGGTGTGGTGTGGTGTGGTGTGGTGTGTGGTGTGGTGTGGTGTAGTGTGGTGTGATGTGATGTGCCGGGGTGTGGTGTGGGGTGTTGTGGTGTCGGGGTGTGTGGGGTGTGTTGAGAAAGTGTGGAACTATGTGTGTGGATGTAATTTAGTAGAGGCTGCCGCTCCCTTCGTTGTGAATGTGATGTAATTGATATAAGTGGTTTAGCAGATCCTGGTAAGTAGACTTTCAGTTGCTTCGAAGTCTTGATTTTTAATCCACTCCTCAATTTTAACTTTAACTCTATAAGAATCCAATTCGATTATGTTTATTTTTTTGTTTATTAATGTGTACAGGTGTGGGCCTAGAACATAATGCTGGCGTCTAGCGAAAGCGGTCTTATGTGTTACCGTGAGAATAAAAGGTTTTTTCATACGATGTGTTGGATCTGGTGGGGGGACCTTGGTGTGTTTTCTCAGTACGGATCGTAGCACAAACAGTTGCCTAACAGTAAGTACGTTTGCATCTTTGTATAATTGTGTAGTGGGATACATAAAGTGCTTCTTTGACATCACCTTCAGGACAGCTCTTTGTGCTCGTTCCAACTTGAGAAACTTTGCCCGAGCTGCGCCTCCCCACACTGTGATACAATAGGTGATAACGGACTGGCAGATAGCAAAATACACCATTCTAATCGTGTTGAATTCAGCACAAGAATAAAGCGCCTTGAATATATAAATCATTCTTCTAACTCTTGTAGTAATTGTATCCAAGTGCGAGTACCAGTTGAGTCCGCTATCAATAACCACACCCAGATACTTAAGGTGGTTCACCTCACGAAGAGAAAAGCAAGAGCAGGATATGTGGCTATTACAAGTGTGCGGCGTTAATGACAAAGTGTGTAGGAGGATTAGTACAAGGGTGTAGCTTGAACGGGATGAAGTAGGTCTTGTCCAGGTTCAGAGTAAGGAGGTTTTGCTGCAACCAACTGATGACAGATTTAAGTGACGTTTCTGCAGTGGTTCTCAGATGGTCCCAGTCGGTTCCATGAACAATAATTGCAGTGTCATCAGCGTAGGTGAATATTTTGGCGTTTCTGAGGTATGCTGCAAAGCTCGTTGATGTAAACCTGGAAAAGGGTCGGGGCAAGCACACTTCCCTGCGGCACACCGAAGGTGGTGGTTTCCTCTCTACTAACATGGTCACCGATTCTAACACACAGTCTACGGTTAGTGAGATAGCTTACAAAAAAATCATGAGCTGAGCCACGTATTCCGATGTCCCACAGCTTCGACAGGAGGGTGGGAACAGAAACTGTATCAAACGCCTTTTTTAGGTCTGGGAATAAACCTAAGCAATTCTGTTTTTCATCAAGTTTTCTTGCAACAAATTCAGTTAAGTCGAGAACTGCATCTTCTGCCGATACTCCTTTTTTAAAACCATACTGATTTTGTGCGATTAATTTGTATTTATCGAGGAATTGAGTAAGCCTTATATTTACCAATTTTTCAAAAATTTTGGAGATAGATGAGAGGACTGAAATAGGCCTATAATTGTTCATACAGTCCCTGTTACCACCCTTATAAATCGGATGTACAACAGCCTTTTTAAATGCCTCCGGAAAAATCCAGTTGCAATTGAACGATTGAAAATATGCGTAATTGGAGATACGAGGATATGACGACATTGTTTTAATAGGTTTGTAGAGATGCCATCCCAACCGGTAGCAGAATCTCGACGGAGCTGAATAATGGCGTTATTTATATCCGATTCATCAAAATCGAGGAAAACCAGTGAGTTAAGGGGAACATTTTTCCGAGGCTGTGTGCGCGGGTTGGGGGGCATCGGAAAACGCGAGGTGATATTGGACGCGAGGTTTTTGCCAACATCCGCAAAATACCTACACACACGATCGACAGCTGCTTGAGGATTAGGTTTAATTTTTAATAAGTTTGTAGAGGATGTGGGTGTTTTTTTATAGTTTGTTATGTCTTTGATTCTACTCCAGAGTAACTTAATATTTGTTTTAGCTTTCTCCAACTCATCCCTTTCATATTTAGCTTTTAGGTTACGTAATATAATGTTACAGCGATTTCGGTAGCGATTGTAGGTGATTCTTAGGATATCGTTATCAGGTGACTTTTTCGTGTTCATGTGAAGCAAATCACGATGACGAATGCATCGCATGAGACCAGGTGTTATCCATGGCTTAATATTTCTATTTTTTTTGGGAGCTTTAATCTCGTATGTATGTTTTTGTACTAAGCCCTGGATAACACCGATCAATTCGTAAGCGGCTACATTCGCATCGTCCATGCAGAAGATATGTGAGAGGTACGTACCTTCAAATTCCCGAACCAGCTCAGCATAGTCCACTCGGGAAATAGTTTTTTGAGGTTTTTTGGGCGATTTTGTATCTTCAATATGTAACAAAATAGGCACGTGATCCGTAATAAATGATTCCAAAATAAGTGTTGTTGCTGGTGTTTTACATTTGAGAATGATATGGTCGAGACAGTTTGTTCCCCTCGTGGGTAAATGATGAGCCGGTAAAAGGCCATGCGACGCGCTTAATGTTAAGTAGTCAGTTGTACGGTCGTCATTATTAGAGGGTTTGATGTCCACGTTAACATCCCCCACGATAGCAACAGTTTTAAATGTTTTTAGTTGAGTAAGTATAACATCCAAACTATTTAGGAAACATTGAAATTGTTCTTTTTTTTTAAATGAAGGCGATCGGTATATCGCGACTATTGCTGTTTTTTTATTAATTTTGCATATGAGACAGTTCGCAATTCTGGTTCTTGAACAGGGTAAGTGTTGTTTTGTAAAAATCACGACCCCGTCATTTTGATTTTGTGTATTTGATGTATAATGTGAATTATATCCATCTAATATTGGAACATTCGTCACCTTACTCAACCAACATTCTGTCAGAACTATGACGTCACAGTTTATTTTAATAAGAGACAACAACACTAAAAGTTCACTAAAGTTCCTATTAATGCTACGAATATTTAAATGAAGGATTTTTAAGCCAGAAATAGTTAAGTTAATGAAATCTGTACATTTATCCGGTGGACACTTGTATATTTTCGCAATTTCAAGTTTATCCAAGTCACCGATAACATTTTCAATTATATTAGCCATTAATTACAGGTATAAATAGCAAAACAGTAGGCGAAAATAACCGAGTTCAAGAATGTATTCAACAAAACATATGCATTGTAGGTACCTACATTCGCAACCGAAAACAAAAAATAGATAACCCGGTAAGATCAGTAGAATAAAATATGTACTAAACAAATGCATTATAACTAAACAAAACCTTGAGACACTACTTATTATGAAGGCAGAGTTAGTTAACGAGCAGCTGTTGAGATAACGTGTAAGGATGAGTGTAGATGTAAATTGTGATGTGTTATATTTATAGTTTTTTGTGTAGTGTACGATAATTATTGTTGAACTTGCGGTGAAAGGACACAGCAGGGTCAATCTGTAATGAGTTGAGTGTAGAATGTGTGATACAAGATATAGAATTAACTTACGGGGTTTGATACTGGGTACAATTTGCATAACTTTATAGCACAATGTACTAAGTATAGATATGAATAAATGCAGAAATGACAACAGAAACCGTTTAACTGACACAATCACTTTAAGTCACTGAGTAGACTGATTTAACACTAAATTTTTCAGACAACGCTCCGATTTAATGAGGATTTGTTGGGCTCCTGTTTCTTTACGAATAAAAATGTTGCCATTTTTTGTCCAGCAAAACATATACTTTTGAATCTTTGCAAATTCTCTCGCCTTGAAAAATACATTGTCACTCTCGCTACATATCGCTTGTGGAATATCCATATCTGATAACGATTTCGGCACCGTGTTGTTTTTGTTTGTAGTTTCTGCCGGTGGAGGTGTACGCTGTAGGCGAGACATTACGGTGACGCGTCGACGGTGTAAGGTGAATCGGACCTTATAGCTTGCTGGTTAGGCTGAAGTTGGTTGTAGCAGATCCAGAGGTCCTGCATACGTGCGCATGCGCACACGCAGCAATAACGTCGGGTAGATGAAACCGGTGAGACACAGGTTGGAGCGGGAGAGCAATTATGGCGGCCGTACTGCTCACGCGGAGGTGAAGGAGGGCGCGCGGTGCTCGCCCGCAACTAGATGACGCGAGGATTAGGTCAAAAAGCGCGACGCGAAATTGACAATAACACTGTGAACTTTGACTGGCCGTAGGGCTTAAAATTCTATGAATAGTAATTAAACTTAAAATAAAATAGTTAAGAAATTTTAGCACACGTCCGCTCTCGAACAAGGCGCGCAGCGAAGGCATTAATATATAAAGTTAGAGTTAAGGATTTTGGAAGTATCAAAGTAGGACAAGCTGCAAAAACAAATCAACAACACCTACAACAAACACAAAATAAAATCATCAAAGTCCTCTTCAATTATAACTATTATACTCTTACAGAATTAGTCTACAAAAAACAAAATTATTTAACCTACAGCAATTGTATACGAGGGCGGGTCAATAAGTCCGTGACTTTTTGAATTTCTGACCTCTTTACTGAAAAAGCAACACTACTCCTGTCAATAGGCATCTGTCAGTTGACTCCTGTCAAAATTTGAACTTGCTGCTTCAGTTAGTTTGTGTTTGACAGCTATCTTTATCAGACTACCCAGTAATTTGAGGAAAAAATGGAAAAAAGTGAATTTCGTGTGCTTATTAACCATTATTTTTTGCGAAAAAAAACCATTACCGAGACCAAGGCTAAGCTTGATAAATACTATGGGGACTCTGCACCATCGATTTTAATGGTAAAAAAGTGGTTTACTGAATTTCGTTGTGGCCGTACAAGCACTGAAGATGCCGAACGTCCTGGACGCCCAGTTGAGGTCTCTTCACCCGAAACAATCGAAAAAATTCACGATATGGTGTTGGCCGACCGAAGATTGAAAGTGCAAGAGATTGTGGAAGCCGTAGGGATCTCGCATGGCTCAGTGGTTTCAATTTTGAATGATCACTTGGGCATGAGAAAGCTTTCCGCAAGATGGGTGCCGCGTTTGCTCACAGTCGACCACAAACGCAATCGTGTAACAACTTCACAGGAAGGTTTGTTTCATCGCAATATGGAGGAGTTTTTGCGCCGTTTTGTAATCGTGGACGAAACATGGATCCGTCACAACACACCAGAGACCAAACAACAGTCAAAACAGTGGGTTTCTAAGGGTGAATCGGCGCCAAAGAAGGCCAAGGTGGGTTTGTCAGCCAATAAAGTTATGGCGACTGTTTTTTGGGATGCACGCGGGATAATCCACATTGACTACCTTCAAAAGGGAAGAACAACCAATGGGGAATATTATGCCAACTTATTGGACCGATTCAATGACGATTTGAAAAAAAACCGACCTCATTTGGCCAAGAAAAAAGTTCTTTTCCACCAAGACAATGCAAGGGTGCACACATGTGCAGTTGCCATGGCAAAAATCCATGAATTGGGCTATGAATTGCTCCCTCATCCGCCCTATTCTCCAGATTTGGCTCCGAGTGACTACTTCTTGTTCCCAAACCTGAAGAAATGGCTTGGTGGAAAAAGATTTGACTCCAATGATGAAGTCATCTCGCAAACAAAGGCCTATTTTGAGGACCTCGACAAATCATATTTTTTGGAAGGGATAAAAAAATTGGAGAAGCGTTGGAAAAAGTGTATAGAGCTCAAGGGAGACTACGTTAAAAAATAAAATGATTTATTTATCAAAAAATCTGTGTTTTATTCCAAAAGTCACGGACTTATTGACCCGCCCTCGTACATACCACACATGCATGACTATCCAAAAATCCTTAAGACCAACATACACACAAATATTTCATTTACACAAAAGACTCGTAGACCCGTAATCAAGATGACCTAGAAGTACCAAGAGTTAGAACCCTGTACGGCAGGAAAAATATACAGTATGAGGGGGTTCGGCTATACAATAAATTGTCAGAGAGTGTTTAAGCATACCAACATTTAAAAAAGGCCTAAGGAATTATACGAGTATATTAGACACATAAGTTTAGTTTTTTACGTTAGACACATAAGTTTAGCTTGAACTATTGTGTTATCTGATTTTGACTTAAGTAGCTATGTTTTATAGAAAATCAAACTATGGTGTTCAGTTTCTTGGATGGCATGAACGTCGTAAAGTAAACTATAAACCTATTGTTAATTTAGTTAAGTTTCTCTTTAAGTGAACTGTAATTTGTTCTTTGAGAAAATAAATGTCTTTAAACCGAATTATGATCTAATGTATGAGCTAGTTTTTTTTAATATTTATTAAAATTACGATTAATCGACCACAAACCGACGATGGTTTTGTGAATTTTGCTGTAAGGGGTTTAAAATATCACATAATTATGAATCTTTTTGACGTGTTAACGATATGAAAAAATTAAAATGTATTGTTGCAAAAGTCGTCTACAATGTATGAATCACTTTTTACCACTTTCATATAAAAATTTTGAGTAAAAAAATATTTAACTTAGTCAAATTTTAGAGAAAATGGGCAAAGAATTGCTTTTTGTTTTGGCTATTTAGAACTCTCATTTATAAAATTAAAACAGCAAAAACTAAACTTTAGTTCACTCTCAATGCATTTCTTGAGAAAAAAAAAGTAATAATTACAAAAATTTGGTAATAAAACATCTTTTAAAACCACCCAAATCTCGACTTATAATACGCAACGCAAGCTTCGAATCTAACTCATTCATTAGATCATAATTGAAATGATCTTTCATGTTGTACATTAAAACTTAAAGAAATGCATTATTTTAACTGTAAAATCACATCTGTAAAATCACGTAAATCAGTGAAATCGGCCTCTTAACCACAAGAAGAATCACATTCGTAATTTGCAATTATTTAGTTGTTACATCTTTTCGATGTTGTAAGGTGGAAATAAAAAGACGTGTTTAAAAAAATGTTTATTCTTTATATTTACAATTTAAACATTTATGAGAATTGTGACGTCGAATTGTTACCTAGACAAAAAAGTTATCTTGTAACCGTTATCTATGTTACGTGTAAGATTGTTTGTTGGAAGTATACCCACTTAGACTATTCATAATATGAATAACGTAACAATGAAAGGATATTAAAATTTTAATAAAATAAAATATAATTGTTTATATCCATTTATTGAAAAGTGATATATGATTTAGATTTAGAATGTATTGAGGTCATAGCTTAATTGTTCATTTTCTTGACGATAAGAAGATTGAAACTAAACTTCAATTTCTGTTAAAAGAACTTTAGTTCTCACAAGATAATCGTCAATTCGATGAGAAAAATAAATTGAACTATTATGTTAGAACAGTGCGGGTAGAAGAATAAAAAACAAAATAGAATCATGATTATTGTCAACAAAATTGATAGCGAGTTCACTGCATTCTTAAGATAAAATGCTAATCCATAATTCCAATCGGGTAAGAACTTACAAAAAGTCAACAATTGCGTGGCATTTGAACTTGCGCCACACTGATTTGCGCTTCAATCTGTGTGCTCTATACCACTGGGCCATCTTGATTATGCTAAGTTGATGAAATTGTGAATTTCAATAATTTGTTGGCGAAAACTTGAAAATAGAAGGTCGTAAGTCAAACTAATACGTTGCGAGAATTCTTATCGACTTTTGCTGGCGTCTGTACATTTTGGTGACGTCACAGGTTAAATGTTGCCAAAATCAGCAAAAACAAATAAAATATGTTGTCGTCCTGCTTTCCTTACGCGAGACAATATAAGTTAGAAAGAAAAAACAATATTTTTGGTTTTGCTACATCGATTTCACTAACAAATGTATGTACATATAGTAAATTACGCCCACTCCATAGTATTCTTACCTCTATGACTTTGCAGCTCTATCACCAGATTAGCTAAATGTCAGTAATATTGCATTGTCATCTGATTTACCTACAGGGTGTACAAAATGAGAAAGGTGTGGTCATATTTTAAGGACCGGTACTACCCATGAATATGAACAACTTTCACTAAGATCAAAATATGAAATTCCCAAATTAAAATTGGACTTTCCCTGTACAGTTATCATCAGCTGATCAATTTGTATTTACGAGAGTAAAATTTTTTTTTGAGAATTTCTTCAGTTTTTTTTTAGGAAAGTTGTTCATACCCATGGACAGACTTAGTTCTTAAAATATGACCACACCTTTCCGTTACAGCCTGTATATGCATGCAAAAATTCAGCTCCATGGGAAACCGGAAAATGGGTCTAATTTAACTTGCAAGATTTCATCACAGACACCGGGACAGGTGAAACTAAGTAAAAACATCTTAGAAGCATAAAAAATAAATAATGAAAACGATTTTCAATTGTATTTTTTTATTTTGAATTTTAGGTTATAACCTACCTGTATACAAATAACAATTTATGACAAAACACTACCTTTCCAAAGAAAATTCGTAGTTATGTGACAAATAAGATACCTTTCATTACTTATTCGTAGATCTTTCGATATAAATTTCGATTTTTGCCCCTGAAACAAAAACTACTTTCTTGAAGTGAGAAAACACACGGATCTCAACAAATTACCTATAAATTGTGGGAAACATTTGCAATTTTCGCACGAAAGCCATTATTTTTTGTTCAATAAAATTTAGCTAGTTTGACGCCACAGACTACTTATTTGTACCTACCTACTTAAAACTAAGCTGAAAATATACCAAATGTTCTCTTACAAATTATAACTCAGAAGCTTAAAACAAAAGTGCCACCATGCACGGGGCGGTTGGAGGTGCGAATGTGAATAGGTATTCGATTCTTTATTGCTTGATGCTCAGTTTCAGTTAACTAATTTCCCAAAGGACACGTTTTAGCTCCATATTTTGGAGTGAGCTCTGAGCTGTAGGGGTTGACCAAGCAGACATCTTTACTTCTTCCTGACATGTAAGTGAAGAATATGTCTCTGTAAAAACAAGATTAACTCAGATACGTACCCTTGATTCCTACTTAGGTAGGTACCTATAGTATTGTCCGCGGTTTATTACCGAGGAAGTAATATCCTGGCTTGGCATATACAACAATGAAGAAAGATCGGTATAAGTACGAGAAGTCAAAGTGACTAGCTTGCTAGCTTATAATATAGTGAAAAACTAGCCTAGTGTAGGTAGCCCTGCTAAGAGTTTGCAATATTTTTAATTTAAAATTATGGTTTGACTTACAAGAACGGTTTGTTAGGGTAATAGTCATATTTAGTTGTAGGCCACCAAAGGCGTGTTTGTTCCACCTGCTTCAGTCTATTCCTTGAAGTAAAATCATGCAACAAAATTTTGAACTGAAAAAACAACTTGGTATTTTAATGTTTGTTTTCGTTAGGTACCTACTTAGCTATTGTGTGTTTGTAGGACGTGTAACCAAAATTAATTTATTACTCTATTTAATTATTAAAAAGGATAAATAGCTAGTTTAACTACAGCTTGCCAAACGGATGTTGGCTAGAATTATTTACGATGGTTATGGTATCTCAATTGACAAACAACATGGATATAAATTATTAGACACAGCTGTCAGACATACATTCTTGTTCCAACTGTTGAGCCTGACGTCTGCTTAATTAAATGTAATACTAAGTGTAAGTAAAGCTCTTATTTGATATGTATAATTATGTTGAACTATAAACCTAAGAATATCCTTGTTCCAACAACAACAGTGTTTGGACTTCTATAAACTCATGGAATTCACATCATACTCGGCAGAAGCACATCTTGTCTGGTATCGGTGCTATGGGGTCACGCAGTGGCGCAGCGTGACCTTTTCCGCATAGGGGATACCGACCTGGTGACTTGATATTTCTACCTGACACAAGTGAAGGACAAACCTCCTAAGTTTGTTACAGACGTAATCTCCGGCAGAACAGATCCAAACACAAAAATTCTTATTGGACACACTTACTCGAAAACTGGTCTTGAAAACCCCCCGCTTTTAGGCTAGCAATGAAGTGTATTTCGTACTCGTGCGAAAAAATGTGGCTGCGTAACACAAATGATTTAATTTGCCTGGTTGGCGATAATCTCCACGAGCAAATTCTCATAATAATTTGTTACTAACTAATATTATTTTATATTCTTTCGAGTAAGTGTGTTGAAAAACGTTATTTGATTCACGTTGGCATTTCTCATTGTAGTCTCTCGGGTCCAAAATAGTCTAGTTTTCGGCTCGGGCATTTATTCCGCCTCAACTGCAATGGAAAAGTTTGCCCACTTGCATTAAAATGAAGTGTAGGTACTATTCCTGATAGAAAACTACTCTGCCGCTGAATGTCGCAGGCTTCTGCGTCACTGAGGAGGTGTATGTACATATATGGATATAGAAAGAAAGAAAAGGAAGAGAGACAAAAGGAAGGCGCACAACACAGAGGGATACATGGTGGTGGTCGACAGAAATACAGGAAAGAAAAAAAAGAAGAAATTCAAGGAATGGCAGAGTGTAGAACAGGGAAGCTATAGTTTGAAAGCTGAAAAAAGAGCGAGTATGATGCGTTCAAGAAAAAACTAAGAAATCCGTGACAATAGCGAGAGCAAAAACTCAGGACAAACTGTACAATACACTGGACAGTCCAGCTGGCCAAAAAGATCTGTAGCGGTTTGATTGAGCCAGAGAGAGGAAGGCGAAGGAAGTCAGATAAGATGTGTAAGGGAAGAAGCTGGAATGCTTAAGGACGAAATGATTAAGGGTAGATGGAAGGGCTATTTTGAAAGATTGATGGATGAATAATTTCTGGAGTGGAACACCACTCCAGATATTTTTCACCCCTCATTCATTGGTTTATTGTCTACTGTTGTAGAGACTAAACCAATGAATGAGGGGTTAGTGAGAATGGTCAGTGTGGATGAAGTGAGAATAGCAGTGAATGGAATGAAGAATGGTAAGGCAATTGGTCCAGACGGAACACTAATTGAAGTATAGAAGTCATTACGGGTAGATGGATGGACGTGGTTAGCTTTGTTGCTCAATAAGTTGTTTCTGGAAGAAGCCATACCTGATGAATGGTGCAACAATTCGTTGGTGCCCATCTTCAAGAACAAAGGTGATGTGCTGGAGTGCATCAACTAATGAGGAATAAAGCTAATGTCACATAGTATGAAAGCATTGGAAAAAGTTATTGAAAAGCGGCTGAGAGAAGAGAGTGAAATCTCACAAAACCAGTTCGGTTTTATGCCTGGTCGGGGTACAACGGATGCCATTTTCGCTATCCGCCAGCTGTCCGCAAAATACAGAGCTGTGCGTAATAACTTGCACATGGTGTTCGTTGACCTCAAAAAGGCATATTACCGGGTGCCTCGAGAGGTTTTGTGATGGGCCCTTAAGGAGAAAAGTGTGCCTGGGAAGTATGTGCAGTTGATCCGAGCGATGTCCAGTCGATGCAGTACCCAAGTCCGGTCTGCAGTGGGCACCATTGATAGCTTTAGTGTAGCAGTCGGTTAGCACCAGTGGTCGGCCCTCAGCCCTTACCTCTTCCTGATGATAATGGACGCTCTGACGTTGGACATCCAGGAAGAGGCTCCCTGGTGTATGTTGTTTGCTGATGACATTGTGCTGGTTGCCGAAAGCGGCTTAGATGTCCAGAGCAGATTGGAGACGTGGTGGCAAAGACTGGAGAGTGTTGGCCTCAAATTAAGCAGAACCAAAACAGAATATCTATTCTGCGATTTCGGCGGTCTCTCCAGTCCTATGCCTGTAGCTCTCAACGGAACGCCTATACCGATCTGCTCGGGTCGCTTGTTCAGGAGGATGGCGATATAAAACGAGGCGTAGCACACAGGATCAACTCAGGATGGATGAAATGGTGACAGGTCACTGAAACAACTTGCGACCGACGGATGCCGCTCAAGTTGAAGGGGAAAATTTATAAGTCCGTGATTAGACCTGTCGTACTGTATGGGTCAGAATGTTGGGCTGTGAAAAAGACAGATGAAAAAAGACTGCATGTGGCGGAGATGAGAATGTTGAGATGGATGTGTGGAGTAACGAGAATGGATAAAGTGAGAAATGAGTCCATTAGAGGTAGTTTAAAAGTGGCGCCAGTCACAGAAAAGTTGAAAGGGAACCGCTAATCTTGGTATGGTCATATGTAGAGGAGGGATGAAACACATGTACGAGTAACTAAAAGAGTTATGAATATAAATGTGGATGGATGGAGAGGAAGAGGGAGGCCAATGAAAAGATGGATGGATTGTGTGAGGATTAATATGAAAGAAAAGGGAGTTAGTGATAGCGTGACGGCTGACAGGACAGAATGGAAGAAAAAAACGTGTTGCGCCGATCCCAAGTAACATGGGATAAGGGCATGGAAGATGATGATGTATTAATCTGTCTCGTTCACAATCGCTTCATTGAATCTTGCTAAAACAAGAAGCACCTAAGTACCTACTATTATTATCCGAAAATTCAAATTGTAGTCTTAAAGAAGATATCATCCTTGAAAAGTGACAAGTATTTCTTGTCGTATTATCTGTTATGTTCCTAACTTTCAGTTCGGAAACACTGCAAGAATAATACAATACATATATTATTTTACAATGTTGAAGTATTACTTCCTTTAGTAAGTATGTAATAAAAAGGTCAAATATGTGTTACATGCATAACATATCACCTAACAATAAATAAGATCTAAATGAGGGTAAAATCAGTACTGTACGTGATATTTACTGACAGACCGTGCATAGAAAAATAACAGGCTGTTATTTAATAGCAGATAATGACATCAGTTATTATTGCGTAACAGTAACAGGAATAACATATATCTTGTTTGAATTGTTATAGTTACCATCCCGCCAAAATATACATAATAGTCTTTTTTTATTATTTAAATATGGAACACAGCGCGTCACCGCCGTAGGCCGTCCTGCTTAATAGGTATTTTTTTTAATTCACAGAGACTAACTTGACTTGGGTTATAACAAGTCAAACATGATACCGTATATGTTATTCCTGTTACTGTTACGCAATAATAACTGATGTCATTATCTGTTGACTGTTATTAAATAACAGCTATATATATTTCTAAGCACGGTCTGTCAGTAAATAAATCACGTACAGTACTGATTTTACCATTATTTAGATCTTTTAAATTGATAATTTTATAAATGTTTTGACCTTTTTTTATTACATACCTACTAAAGTAAGTAATACTTCAACATTGTAAAATAATAATCGGGTGTAAAAATACAGTTTCCGAAGCCGAAAGCCACATATTCTACCCATTATCTGGATAATTTTTTTCCACTAGACCATACCTGGAAAAACCACTGGTTCTATAGATATTGAAGGTCAAATTCGTATTTTTTTTTTATTTTTTTACGGAAATGAATTCTAAGTGATATTACTAAAAAAATTTCCAAACAAACTACCTGAATTTTCGTTTTTTTTTTCGAAATTACGAATTTGCAGTTACGATAACGCAATGAATATCAAACGTATCTGACAAGTACCTACGTGGCTTAGAGCGAAGGGGCGGGGTATAACTCCGCTTGCCCGTGTTCGCGTTACATAGCGCGGAATAAAAAATAGTTTTATTTTTCATACCTAAAAATAAAAGTCGTTTCCCAGCAATAATTTTTGCGTGAAACTACTTTGTTAGACGTACAGTATCCGTAGTTAACGGCTCTGTGATGTGTCTTTTTACACCCTGTATGTATTGTATTATTCTTGTAGTGATTCCGAATTGAAAGTTACATGTAACAGATAATACGACTAGAAACAGTTGTCACTTTTCAAGGATCATAATTATCTTCTTTTCTTGTAAGACTACCATTTGAATTTTCAGATAGTAATACTAGGTAGGTGCTTTTTGTTTTAGCAAGATTCAATGAAGTGGGTATGAGCGAGACAGATTAATACATATGAAGAAGAAATTACAGATGACACGAATAGATGTTATTGAGTACCTACTGTGACTAAAGAGTGTAGTGTAGATTGTGATTGAGTATTATGAATTTTGAATGATATTTTTTAACATATACATAATATCACAGGAACAACTGTTTGAGACTGAAGAGTGTATCGTAAATTGTAATTGAGTATTGTGAATTATGAATAATGTTTTCAACAGATACTTATATGATATCACAGGAACAACTGTTAGCTAGCATCTACGTATACTTGTAATTTTTATGTTACGATAAATACGCCTCACTCCTATTATATAATTTGGCGGGAAACTAACTCTGTAAGTTGTACTGAAATTCAAAAATGTCGGTTTTATAGACTTAAATTTATTATTATTATCCGTTTATTCATTTTTATATACATATTATTTACATTTTTAAATGTTTAAGTAAAAAGTTATAAAAAAAAATATGTAAAAATAGTATCCCACCGATTCAGGTATCGGGAATAGGGTCCAAGCTAACGGCGGTCAGGGCTCCAGAGAGAGGAACCGTCTAACAATGCGAGCTGTGTCCAGAAGTACTGCTTTCTGAATCAAGCCCTTGATCCAGCCGCCTAACGAGAGCCTTCTGAGGTGTTGGTCGAGGCTCGTGGCTATTAAGCCATTGGCTGACACGACTGTCGGTACAATGATCGCTGAGTCCACATCCCACATGTCGACAACCTCGCGAGCCAAGTCAAGATACTTGATTTGTTTATCTTTCTCAGCTTTCACGAGGTTCTCGTCATGCGGGACGGTTATGTCAACAATCATTGCACGCCTCTCGATTCGGTTCACCACCACTATATCAGGCTTATTAGCTATAGTAGTCCTGTCAGTGATGATGGACCGATCCCAGTACAATGTGATATGACCATTATCGAGAACTGGGTCGGGCACATACCTATAGTACATCATCATCAGCCTTTTAATGTCCCCACTGCTGGAGCACAGGCCTCCTCTCAGTGAGAGGGTGTGGGCTGTAATCCACCACGCGGGCCCAGTGCGGGTTGGTGGATGTCACATGTCTTCGAATTTTAAGTTCTAGGACATGTCGGTTTCCTCATGATGTTTTCCTTCACCGTTTTGAGAGCAGTGGTGATGAAATAATTTACACAAAGTAAAAGCGCCTGCCTGGGTTTGAACTCACCAACTACAACTTGTAAGTCGCGGTAGTTACCACTGGGCCACCACTGCTCTACCTAAAGTACGGAACTTCCGATTCTACAAGAGAGTATTTCAGAGCAAGTTCCTGATGAATAATCCTGGCTACAAGGTTGTGCCTATGCAAGTACTCTCCATTAGCTGTACGAAAGCAAACAGAGACAATGTGGCGAATTGATTCTCCCGGACGGTGACATGCCCGACAGATGTCAACCGTGCCGTCCTTCACAATAAATCTCCGGTAGTTTTTCGGCATGATAACTTCGTCCATAATTGCACAGACAAAACCTTCGGTTTTCCCAAAGAGGTCACCGATATGCAGCCAGACTACGGACGCCAGTTGGTCTACATCGGGCCCATGTAGGGCCCGGAAAATACTCCGTGAAGTTCCTTACTCTGCCTTACTTCTCTGCGATCGTTAGTGTCAAGCACTAGAGGTTTGCACCAGTTCTCGTTAGCCAAGGAGTGTGGAGTAAGGTCCACCGCCACTACATCTCGCTTCATACCCACGTCAGCAGCTAGGAAATATTCCCTCAGACTGCATACCTCGCGGTTGTGGAGGGTCTTAGCATTTAAAAAGCCTCGGCCTCCACACTTCCGCGGGACATACAGTCTCATCACCGACGAAAGTGGCTGATGCATTCGAAATGCAGTCAGCAGTGTGCGGGCATGCCTATCCAGGGCGTCAAGTTCTGTTTGAGTCCATTTGAGTACGCCGAAAGAGTCCATTTGAGTACGCCGAAAGAGTACATCAATAGCGGCATGACCCAACCATTGAAGGCGCACACCTTGTTTCCGCCCGATAGAAGGCTACTAAATACCTTCTTCAGGCGGCCAAAGAACCGCTCCTTCAACGATTGCTTCATGTCAGTAACATTGATACCTAACGCTTTCGACATACTCAAATACTTATAGGTTTCGGTTGGAGAGAGGGATATATCTCAGGTTTATGGAATCAGAGAGTTGTGTTGCCACGGATTCCACAATCCCCCCTCGATTTACATGCATGACCGCACATTTGTCCACACCAAACTCCATCCTGATGGCACTACTGAAGGTTTCAGTTATCTTCAGTAGCTTCATCAGATGCAGATTGCTGGGATCAAAAAGTTTCAAGTCATCCATGTAAAGGAGGTGAGATATAACCTGACCACCTCTCTTCAACCAATAGCCTAGTCCTGAATTCTCCAGCAGTGTGCTTAGAGGATTCAAGGCTAGGCAAAACCAAAGCGGAAACTTACTATTACTATTATTTTTTACTTTCCTTAAATTCGAAATGAAAAGTAGAGTGTTTAACACGGGTGAAAGTCACTAATTCCTACTCGGGCTAAAGCCGTCTAAATATCTCGTATGGAAATTGATTCCTTTCGACCCCTTTTTTTTGTTGGACTGGGAAATCATCCAATGACTTCTCAGGCTCTGGGTGGAGCGGGAGGCGTATCAGACTTTTACTGACTAAACCCACCCCTGTTCCTTCAGTTGCCTGAGTACCTATTAGTTTGGAGACTTGTACCCCTAATTTATCTACCCTACCCAACCGTTAAAAAAATATTTTTACCAATTTTTGTATCATTTTTCGATGTGACCAGTTAATATGTTTCAATTGCTTTAAAGAGAACGGTATTCTGAATGCGCGCGCTCTGAAGTCTATGTGTTTTAAATCGAGCCATCGCCGCTGCGTCTGTAGTAGCATTTGTTCTGCGGAAATGCAAGAAAAAATATTATAGTAAAAAAACTAAAAACTTGAGTGAATTCATTTTATTTTTCATTTTCTGGGGAATGGGAATGCATAAAAAGCCGGCCAAGTGCGTGTCGGACTTCGATCATTTAGGGTTAAGTACCAAATAAGGGAATTTCAAAGACAAAATCTGATTTATCAATACCTATATTGGTATTTGTTAGTAAAATATACGTTATATTAAACATTATCACCTCAAGTTCATAGGTCAATGGGAAGTTAAAAAATTCTTCGGAATAAAATTTTGTGACAGACGACGGACACGTGTGTAACAGCAATAGTAGGGCTCCGTTTAGACCCTTCGGGTACGAATCCCTTACAAACAACTAGCCCGCGAGCCATCTTTGGGAGTGCGCCATATTTGATCTAGAATGGCGATGCAGTCATGCATACTGCACATGTACCTATGCAAAATATCAGCTACATCGGAAACCGGGAAGTCGGTCAAATTTAATTCAAAGATTTTTTACGTAGAATTACAGAAGCTAATAAAAGCCTGTTAAAAATACAAACTGGGTTTTTCAGAAATAAGCGAAACACTGCAACTGCGTGAAGTCAAACTCGATGCTAATAGTGCTAGTTTTTGTTAAACAAGATTGGGCTATCGTTTAGGGGTTATACCGTAGTGCTAAATAATGGGAATGAAATGTTACTAGTAAAAGCTAGGGTATTTCACTAACTGTGGTACTTTGGTTCCAATTTGCCCCTCACTCGGTGTCTGGCCCACTCCTGAAGATTATTCAGCAGATTTGCTTGTGGTAAATGAGGAATCAACAGTGGTGTATCCGAAAGATCAGCTAAAAATGCCTGGAATTGCATATACGCAATTTGAATAACGTATAACAACATCGAAAAAAAAATTTAGGTAGACTTAGTAGACTTAATGTCATCATACCGAGAGGAGTTCACTTTTTTTCAATCCACTCGCATTTAAAGTGGGTTCTGATGCCATAGGCTGAAAATCAAATGTTAAAGTATGTAGTGGAATCATAAGTAGATGATGATGGGTCTTTTTAAATTTTAAAAGTTCTTACAGATGCTTCATCCGATCTTAGTCCTATAGCAAAAGTTTCTTTGATGAAATCTTCCATAGGGTCCATTTGAAAAACTTTAGCGTGATCGAACCACAATGGTGCATGTCTAGTAGGAGGATAAAAGTACTTTTCATTGTTCCTTAAACTCTCGTTGTAGAAATCGTATAAATGGCCACATTTACATTTGGACTTCTGCAAAAAGTCTATTACGGCAGGCTCCCTATAAATAGCAAATTATTTATTATGTAATAATGATACCTTTTCTACAGCCCAATTAAATGAAGATGAATGACAACTTCAACTATTCAAATATTTGTGTCTTAAAGATTGTTGGTCTATCTTAAAGATTGGGTGTCTTGTGTTTGTGTATGTGAGCTTACATGTTTGTGAATGCACTCACAATACAGGTGTAATTCCTAGAGACGTTCTATTAAAAAAAATAAAATTGTGAAAATAGATAATACAGGTGTTAGGTATGTTTTCGGAATCCTGAAAGACCTAAAATAGGATAACATACGGGATAAGTTTCCGTGTTACCCTGGCCGGATAATATTGGGTTGGGAGTGACACCGCCCACTTAGTGGACACCAAAAATTTTAAATTAATACAAAGTTGAATTTAACCCATTTAAGCTTTACTTTACAGTAAAATTAGTTAACTTAGGACTTACAATTTTAAGGGCTTAGACCGTACTTTTAAATTACATGACATGATATTTTTTTAATTTTAAATGACGTCACGGTTGGCGTAGGTAGTGGTTGAGCGTTCGGCTGCTGCGCTGCGTTCGCGGGTACGATCCCCGCACGGTACAAATATTTGTATGGTCTACAGATAGTTGTTCCGGGTCTGGGTGTCTTGTGTATGTGAGTTTAAATGTTTGTGAACGCACCCATGATACAGGATTAATCTGTGGTGAGTGTGGAGCAACGTTTTTTTTTAAAAAGAAAGAATTTTCTTTTTACCTTCTTTGGCTCTTGAGAAAATCACCTAATTTGGTTACTTACCATTTGTTCAAACAGTCGCATGTATGGTCACATTTATCCACCACGTCTTTCGGGTATCTCCAATAGCCGTCTATGCACGTGACGGTTTCTCCGTTACGGATAGCTATGCCATCGTTGATAGCGATGTAACCCGTTGGCATTACAGCAACGTCTAAACAAATCAAAATGAATCTAATTAAAATGTTACCTACATTTTAATTAGGTATTTACGACTAAGGTCTATATAAGTACTCGTAGCTACTTATTTACAAACTTTCGCGCGTAGCGTTGCTTGTGTGGATGTCGGAATTTCGGAAACTATCCCACGGGAACGCAAATACAAATTATCCTTGGTCCTAACCCACGACATGGTCTATCCGTGTCCCAAATATACAAATTATCCGTGGTCCTAAGTCCTTGCCCACGACATGGTCTATCCGTGTCCCAAATTTCATTCAAATCCTAACGGTCAGACGGAGTTACAATCGCATTTATAAGTAACTAGAATGACTGCCTCTTCTAGCATGGTTGAGGCTCTTCTGCAAACTTAAAACTACGTTAGAAAACCGCGGGGTCTTCTTTTAAGGCAACTATCCTTCCAAAAGATGACGCATTAACCTGTCCATTCTTCAGATGGTTGTCTGACAGTCCAATCTCGAAAAGTCACTAAGTCTAATTCAGCACGCGGGCCCAGTGCGGTACTTCTGTGATATTGGCTGCTTTCCTCACAGAGAAGTGGTGAAATAATAATACGAAAAGTGCTTGCCTGGGTTCGAACCCACAACCTACCTACAACTCTACAAAGTCAGTACTGATCATTTGTGCTGCGATATACATGATAGGTGTCTATGTCGACACAGTGACTTATGTGCTAGCGAGGGTAATAGAATACTAACTGGAAAGCAAGTATCGTGGTTTTCCTCCCAAGAAGGCGACGCCGGCGATCTGGTACTGGACGTTTTCGTAATGGGCGCGGTACTGTGGCTTGGCTTTCATCCTTAACATGCGCAGTTTCATCACATACGCACACAGCTTCGGATCAGTATTACCTGAAATAATATTATACTTACAAATAATATTAGAGTTACAAATAATATTATAGTTACAAAAAACAAGCTTTATCGTATTCTTCTCAGCAAACCGTTTCATTTGATACCCATTTCATGCGAATGCATAAAAAATAACTAGTCTCGGTGGGGTGACGACAATGAGTCGTACTCTAAAAACAGAAAATTAAAAGAATACAGGACGAAGTCGCAGGCAGGGTGCTAGTATTTAGTAAAAGAAATGCACACATATCTAGTCCTAAATAATAATAATAATCTGTGGCTCGACTGTCAACTGAAGTGACATAAAATTTTCCTTTACGTGATTTTTGAACCAAATTAAATATTTAAACTATTAGAAATGAATACAAACCAAGCAGAAAATACAAATAGACAATAAAAATAAACCAAACAAGAATGAAAACAGTAAATAATCTGGTGAATAAACGATATAGCAAAAATATGGCAATAACTAAATTAACAAGTTGACGTCGAAGGAAAAGATGTTGACGAGAGCCGCAGCTCGCAGAGCACGCCCACCACCGCCGGCCTCGTCGCTCAGCTCCGCCTCGCCGCCGCCGGAACCCAGCCCCACCGTGAGTGCTGTGACACCGGCCGTGGCAGTTGCGTCGAGCTCCAGCGACGAGTTCTTCTCGCCGCCGACGACACCACCACCTGCGCGTCGACGGGGAGGACACCGGCCGCCGAGCGGCTTAGGACCTCGAGGCCCACCGGCCTCTGATAGGGTCCCAACTCCCGGCGGAAGTGTGCAGCGCATGAGATGGACTCAATCCATCAATGAGAATATCATGCGCTCATACTATGGGGCTACAGAGGGAGGTAACAACCTGACCGCGTACTGTGTTCGGATGCTCTCTTTGTTTCAGGTAAGAATCAAGCAGAGTATATTCCAGGGTGACATGTTTGAGTCCGCTTTGGTTCTGTCTAGCCTCCTTTAAGCACACTGCTGAAGGCTTCAGGCCTAGGCTAGGTTGAAGAGATGTGGTCAGGTAATATCTCACCTCCTTTACATGGATGACTTAAAACTTTTTTCCCCCAACAATCTGCAATTGATGGAGCTACTGAAGGATCTGAAACCTTCAGTAGTGCCATCAGGATGGAGTTTGGTGTGGACAAATGTGCAG
Organism: Polia nebulosa; assembly: GCA_951329385.1. Lineage (NCBI taxonomy): Eukaryota > Metazoa > Arthropoda > Insecta > Lepidoptera > Noctuidae > Polia > Polia nebulosa. Next base: position 14,640,629 of record OX589594.1, read on the forward strand.
TCATGCATGTAAATCGAGGGGAGATTGTGGAATCCGTGGCAACACAACTCTCGGATTCCATAAACCTGAGATCCCTCTCACCAACCGAAATCTATAAGTATTTGGGTATGTCGGAAGCGTTAGGTATTGTGACGACCTTATGTTGGCGACCTTATGGTGGAGACTGGCACGTTAGAAGTTTGGAACGCCGATTGAAAATTAAGAAGAAGGAAGACTTTTGTTTGAATGGGACTTCTCCTAGCCCGCTCGAAGAGGGCACTTGTATTAATTTTATTATTCAATATAACGTATTAGTGTGCAAGTCCTCTTTCTTTTATAACACAACACCCATAAGCAGTCACTCGTATACACCACACTCTCGCACCGCTAGCGAGTAAGACAAACCCCCAGGAATGTGAAAGGAATCTCCAGGGACCTAGCACTAAGAGAAGCTGCTCCAGGTCCCTATAAGTGGTGGAGGCGCCGGGTAAGAGCGCCGTATGTAAGAGTGACGGCAACGGTAACGGTGTGCGGTGGACAAACTGAGGACTGATGCAGTGACAGCCACCAGGATAAGAGGAGTATAGTCCAAGCTGAGTGGTTCTATTTTTATTAAGTGTTAAATAATATTAAAAGAGGAAAATGCGATACTTTTACGTTATATTGAATAATAAAATTAATACAAGTGCCCTCTTCGAGCGGGCTAAGAGAAGTCCCATTCAAACAAAAGTCTTCTTCTTAATTTTCAATCGGCGTTCCAAACTTCTAACGTGCCAGTCTCCACCATAAGGTCGCCAACATAAGGTCGTCACATGAGCTACGCCCCTACGAATAGAAGCGCAGACGCTAGTAAGTCTTCTATTCAACTAAATATTTGAAAAGCCGATTGAGGCCTACCTAAACCTACTGCGAAGGCCCTACCTATGAGAGGTACATGTCGCAGCAGAGTCCACCTATGGGACACACGTATGAGGTGTGCCTCGAAGAATTTATCGAAGAGTTTGTGTCGATGGCCATTGCCAAGGGGTGGCGAAAAAGCGATTATTCGTTAATTCTTGGTATTTGGTTAAAAGGAGCTGCGCATTATTTTTTTAAATATACGTTCCAGTATGAGATGGAATTTGACACGCTGTGCGCGGAGCTTAGGAGAGAATTCCCATGCAAGTGTGTGTCTTGCAAGCAGAGAATCAATCAGTGTTTTTATAATCTTGAGAGGCCGGACGTTGTGTCCGAGGCGGATGAACAGTCCGAGGATAATGTGAGCGAAGATAATCAAGTCATATTATTTTCTAGCTCAACAGTTAAAGCAAAGGAGAAGGACGATGATGACCAGAGCTGCGCTGATGCCGGCCTAGTCAATGATGTCCAGGAATGTGAAGACTGCGGTCTGGAAGATGATGACCGAAGCTGTGAAAATGAAGGTACAGAATCGGGTCGGTTATTTACAATTATTCCTAGTAATAATATTTCAGAGAAACAAGAGATAATTGTAGTAAAAGAAACATTTGGCGAGCACGAGTCGAATGAAAATTTTATTTGTTTGGGAGTTGTTTCGGCTGATGTCGTCGACATGGAAAGCTGTGAGGTGGAAGTTCCGTCGGAGACACATGGTTCTTGTAACGATGATTTTGTTCAAGTTGAGTATGTTTCTGCTGATGTTTGTGAGCAGGAGAGCTTCGAAATGGCGGTGGAGTCCAAAGAGCTGTGCGTGCCGGTGGAAGTCATGCAAAATCCTGCTATTATTGTTCCAATAGGTGATGGTCCAGCGGATATCTATCGGGATGAAAACTGCATCATAAATATCACTTCACAACATCACACAACATCACAACATTTCACAGCAAGCGGAACGGCATTTTTCACTGAATATGCTGGAGGAGGAGATATGCCCTCCCGTATTATACGAAGAAGGATAATTTCCATTTCTTTGCTAAACATAAAATTATTTTTGTATCAATTTTATTTATTCTAGCTGACATGCATAGTCATAGCAACGTGACAAACAAGTTTTCGACCATAAATATAAGGTATGGACATAGTAATTACGATGACCCAAATTTTTCGATAAAAATAAAAATATGCGAAAGAGGTCAGCAATTGCTTGTAAACTATTTATTAAAGCAGTATTCCGTAATTAGATATAAGTTTTGGAAATTTAAGAAAAAATTTATAAATTGTTTTTTGAAAATTATTTTATTTTTAAAAAGATTTTTAGAGAATAGACAGTGGTGTCAGATGTCATTTGACATGACAAATAATTGTCAGATATCTGGTACGTCAACGATATTACGGTTGACAATATAGAAAAAGTTTAAATTTTAACCGACTTCAAAAGTAGGAGGTTCTCATTTGTTTTGTTTTTTATGTGATATTAATCGTTGTGTTTTTGTGTGTTTCATGTAATCGATATGATGAGCTGCACGGATGTGACTGAAGACCGATGGGAGATGTGACCACATACTATGAAAAAAAAATTTGTTAGGCGATTATTAGTGAGAAATAGGTATGAGTTTCTCCAGAGTGCGATTTTAATAAAGATGTTACTACGGTTAGGAGGTAGAGGGAATTGCGATCCTCTCTCCTAGGGAAAGATGTGTCTGGGTTTTTTGTCGGTTTATACCAGCTTTGTTTATGGGGTATAATGCCTTCGCAAAGTGGGATCGAGTTGATTCTGTATGGTGTGACCGAGCCCGTGACAATTTTTATGTATTATTCATTTAGAGAGTATACTTCAAGTTATATTTATGGAGCACTCTGGGGGAAGTTCAGGAACAGTGAGTAGGTGTTCATAACAGTGGTCGTTTTTTCTCCTGGTCTTCATAAACGTCCAATGGAGTTAAAATTATTACAGTTTTGAATTTTATTTTTGTAAACCCCTTCTGGGTAGATGCTAACTAGAGCATCTTAGGTCAGAAAATTTAGCAGAGCAGTGTGGCTTTTTAGAGAGGTTTTTACCTCACTGAAGCCATGTGCATTGCCGGGATATGTGGTACGCCGAATGGCTTAATTAATAATAAGAAAGAAGACCACTTTACTCGGGGTTCATTTTTGGCTATCCATAGGTGGACTCTGTTGCGACATGTACCTCTCATAGGTAGGGCCTTCGCAGTAGGTTTAGGTAGGCCTCAATCGGCTTTTCAAATATTTAGTTGAATAGAAGACTTACTAGCGTCTGCGCTTCTATTCGTAGGGGCGTAGCTCATATGACGACCTTATGTTGGCGACCTTATGGTGGAGACTGGCACGTTAGAAGTTTGGAACGCCAATTGAAAATTAAGAAGAAGGAAGACTTTTGTTTGAATGGGACTTCTCCCAGCCCGCTCGAAGAGGGCACTTGTATTAATTTTATTATTCAATATAACGTATTAGTGTGCAAGTCCTCTTTCTTTTATAACACAACACCCATAAGCAGTCACTCGTATACACCACACTCTCGCACCGCTAGCGAGTAAGACAAACCCCCAGGAATGTGAAAGGAATCTCCAGGGACCTAGCACTAAGAGAAGCTGCTCCAGGTCCCTATAGTATCAATGCCACTGACATGAAGCAATCGTTGAGGGAGCGCTTCTTTGGCCGCCTGAAAAAGGTATTAATAACCTTCTTTCAGGCGGAAACAAGGTGCGCGCTTTCAACGGTTGGGTCATGCTGGTATTGATGTAATCTTTCGGCGTACTCAAATGGACTCAAACAGAACTTGACGCCCTGGATAGGCGGGTCCGTACACTACTAACTGCATACCAAATGCATAACCCACGTTCGTCAGTGATAAGACTGTATATCCCGCGGAAGTGTGGAGGCCGAGGCTTTTTAAATGCTGACCCTCCACAACCGCGAGGTATACAGTCTGAGGGAATATTTCCTAGCTGCCGACGTGGGTATGCATCGAGATGTAGTGGCGGTGGACAAGGGCCTCACTCCACTCTCCTTGGCTAACGAGAACTGGTGCAAACCTCTAGTGCTTGACACTAACAATCGCAGAGAAGTAAGGCAGAGTAAGGAACTTCACGGAGTTTTTTCCGGGCCCTACATGGGCCCGATGTAGACCAACTAGCGTCCGTAGGCTGGCTGCGTGTCGGACACCTCTTTGGGGAAACCGAAGGTTTTGTTTGTGCAATTATGGACGAAGTTATCATGACGGAAAACTACCGAAGATTTATTGTGAAGGACGGCACGGTTGACATCTGTCGGGCATGTCACCGTCCGGGAGATTCAATTCGCCACATTGTCTCTGGTTGTTCTCGTCTAGCTAACGGAGAGTACTTGCATAGGCACAACCTTGTAGCCAGGATTATCCATCAGCAACTTTCTCTGAAATACTCTCTTGTTATATCGGAAGTGCCATACTACAGGTATGTGCCCGACCCAGTTCTCGATAATGGTCATATCTCATTGTACTGGGATCGGTCCATCATCACTGACAGGACTATTGTAGCCAATAAGCCTGATATAGTGATCGTGGACCGAATCGAGAGGCGTGCAATGACTGTTGACATAACCGTCCCGCATGACGAGAACCTCATGAAAGCTGAGAAAGATAAACAAATCAAGTATCTTGACTTGGCTCGCGAGGTTGTCGACATATGGGATGTGGACTCAGCGATCATTGTGCCGATAGTCGTGTCAGCCAATGGCCTTATAGCCACGAGCCTCGACCAATACCTCAGGAGGCTCTCGTTAGGCGGCTGGATCAAGGGCTTGATTCAGAAAGCTGTACTTCTGGACACGACTCGCATTGTCAGGCGGTTCCTCTCTCTGGAGCCCTGACCGCGGGTAGCTTGGACCCTGTTCCCGATACCTGTGGGATACTATTTTTATATTTTTAAATGATTTTTATCTTTTTTAATTAAATATTTAAAAATGTAAAGAATATGTTTAAACAATTAAATAAATGGAATAATAATAAAGCCATGTAATCCCAAACTATAAAAAAGTAACAAATCTAGAACATTCCTCAATATCTAAACCATTTCATGCAAAAATTATATACCTACCTACCTACCTAAATTAAAAATCTACAAAATACCATATTTCAATTTCATAATTAAATTATCCATTCAGTAACAACAATAGTAATTCAGTAATAACAATAATAATTCGATAATAACGATAGTAGTAATTTAATAATAACAAAAATAATTTAATTGTTACAGTAATGATTCAATAGTATTGTTACGTCGACCGTGTTTACACTAGAACGTTCTAGAATGTGGTCGAAGTTTCCTGACGATTCCACTACGTTTGAGAACATTCCATTATGGTATTGCGTAGAAGGTCAAAGATGTTTCTGGAATATTCCACTATGGGCTTGTTCGACAATGTTCTTCGATTACTGTTTATGCAGGGTGTAACGAAAAGGTGTGGTCATATTTTAAGAATCGGTTCTGCCCATGGAAATGAACAAGTTTTTCTAAAAAAAATAGAAAATTCCAGTATTCTAGAAAATATTTGTATGGGAGGTAAAAAAAAATCTATTTAATATTATTATTATTTCGTTTATTTACTTATTACACATATCAATTATAATTTTAAATATTTTTAACAAAGCATACAAAAAAAAAAACATTTAAAATTATAAAAAATAGTAGTCCACCGATGTCGGGAGCAGAGTCAAAGCTACCGGTGGTTAGGGCTCCAGAGAGAGCTCCTCACAATGCGAGCCGTATCGAGGAGTACTGCCTTCTGTATCAGGCCCGTGATCCAATCGCGCGACGACAGCTTCGACAGGTGGTCGTCGAGGCTTTTGGCAATCAGGCCGTTGGCGGTAACGACTATCGGTACAATGACAGCCGAGTCCACATTCCACATATCGACAACATCGTGTGCTAAGTCAAGATATTTGATTTGTTTCTCTTTCTCAGCTTTCACGAGGTTCTCGTCATGCGGAATGGTGAGGTCGATTATTATTGTGCGGCGCGCTAATCGGTCTATCACCACTATATCCGGCTTATTGGCAACAATAGTCCTGTCAGTGATGATAAACCGATCCCAGTACAACGTGACATGGTCATTTTCGAGAACTGGGGTCGGGCACATACTTGTAATACGGCACCTCATAATCCACAAGTTTATATTTTAAAGCAAGCTGCTGATGAATAATCCTGGCCACTTGGTTATAATAATAATAATAATATAATTTTTATTTCAGACCAGAGATGATGTCCATTTTGTTAGTAACAATGTTCTTATAGACTAGTGTTAATAATACTTAAAATTACCCACAACCAAACACAAAAAAAAAAAAAAAAAAAAAAAAGACAGTAAACCCATCTATCACTACCTCGCCATTCCATGACAAATGGCGCAGCAATGACCGATGTAATCGCAGTCCAGACGACTAGCAATCATGCTAAGGATGCTGTTGGCGCTGCCACGTACTCTACGCACCAGGGATGCGCATCTTTTACGCATCGTAGCGTAAAAGCAGTCTACACGATGTTCCGCAAACATCCCTGATGCACTACAGAATCGCCGCAGCCCCATCAGCACCCTGAATGCATTATTAAATTGAACTCGGAGGGCACTGTAAGACTTTTGAGTATAGTCGGCCCACAGGCTGCACGTGTAGAATGATGTACAATATGATCTAAAAAGTGTAATTTTGACTTCTGTCGAACAACGTGCAAACCTGCGAGCTATCATGTTCGCTCGCACTGCCAGCGCCCTCCGTTCCCTCTCGATGTCATCATTGTCCTTGAGGTCAGAGGTCAGCACATGTCCTAAATACTTAAATTTAGACACTCTACGCAAAGCTGTACCATTAAGCGTAATATTGGGAAACACGTAACCTGGACTGTTTCCTCTGGCCTCAAAGACCATGACTTCACTTTTGAGTGGATTATATTTTAATCCGTGTTGCTCGGCATAAGCTTCACAGATGGTAAGCAGCTTCTTAATGCCACATACCGATGCACTCAGTAGAACCATGTCATCAGCATAGCTTATGTTGTTTATATTAATTCCGTCTATGTGACAACCTACCCGGGTGCTACTGAGTGCCACAATCAGATCGTTCATATACAGATTGAAAAGGGTTGGCGAGGACAATCCCCCCTGCCTCACCCCGCACTCCAACCTGTACGATTGCGACATGGTTCCCGACCATCGCACGCCATTGACCTGATTTCCATACCAGTACTTGCAGATGTTGATGAGTTCTATTGGTAGACTAGTGTTTTCCAACTTTTTCCATAGAATATCATAGGAAACCAGGTCAAACGCTCTCGAAAGATCAAGAAAGCATGCATGAACTGCAGTTTGACGTCTAGTGTAGTATTTGACAGCATGTTTAACACACAAAACTGCACTTTCAGTGGAAAGTCCGCCCCGGAAGCCGAACTGATTGTCGTGAAGTTTAATGTGTTTGGTCAGCTGTGAGTTCAACACGCTGTCAAACACCTTCGATACAACTGTGGCAAGAGAGATAGGTCTATAGTTATTCCTATCTGATAGATCAGCTGTTTTATTTTTAACAATAGGTATTATAATTGTTTTAATCATTTCTTGTGGCAGATATGAGTGGCTTAGACAAAGGTTAAACAGCATAGCCAACAATCTCGGTAAGTGAGGTCCAGCATGCTGCAGATGTTCAATGCTCAACCCATCATGGCCGGCAGATTTACCTCTAGTCATTGATTTGATTATGAACTTCACTTCTCTAGTTGTACATCTAAAACCTATCTTTTCACCGTTCTCAACACTGATCACCGACTGCGAGGACCCCAATGGCGAATTTACAGTAAAATGTTGTCGAAACAGATCCGCTATTTCACCGGCATCGCTTACGCCGTCGATACACACAGGAGTAACCGGTTTGTTATTTAGTTTATTAGTAGCTTTCCAAAAAGATCGAAAATCGTTTTTTGAGTGATGGGAGGCCAGGATATCCATTTTTACCTGCTCTTCATGGTTCTGACACCATCTCAGTCGGTTCTTAAAGATTTTCCTGGCCCCACACATCTCGTTATAAATTGCCCCTGAATTTGGTTTGCCATACCAACACCACAAATAAAATTTCTTCTTAGCTTCCCTGTGTGCATCGCCAACATGTAAGTTCCACCCTGCAATAGGTTTCCTCCTCTTACATACATGTTTACTACGTTTGCTACAAAGTGCTGCCTCTCTTAATATTTTTACAATATTGTTATACAAACCATCAATGACCTGTCTATGCTGCAAAATATTACAAGTGTAATCTGCACAATTTATAAACTCTTCAGGAAAGTCAAGAAGTCTTAAGTGTCTGTGACATTCAGTCATGTATTGATTTACTTGATCTAAACTTCTTTCTCCCCATATAGCATCATTTACAGTCAATTTACATTCTAGTAACTTAGGTGAGACAATGCCCAGATTACACTCCATCACCAACGGAAAGTGGTCCGACCACAGTACGTCATACTTGACAAACACTCTGCGCACAGACGGCACAGCTGCTTTAGAGACTATACAGTGATCAAGCCATCGTTGCGAACCGTGAGCCTCGCTTACAAATGTGAAACAATCAAACGAATTAGAAACGCCCTGCAACATTTCCACATCAATGCAAGACCACTCTTGGTCCTCACAAAATAACGATAGTTCATTATAAAATTGTTCAGTAGGGTGCGCATTAAAATCACCTAGTATGTATACACAATCTATGTTACAACTGTCTATGATAGCGCTTACCGACCCGAGGATGTCCGTAAACTCGACTAGATTCGCCGCAGCGTCCACAGGCATGTAAACATTCACCACTAGTATAGACCGCTCAGGCAACACTACGCGTATCGCACATATACGCGGATTATTGCACTGCACCACTATCACATTAGGAAACACTTTTTGCCGCCAAAGTATTGCGAGACCGCCGTGAGGACGTCCTCGCAACATGCCCGACGACATGTCCACCGCCGAGGTCCCCGTGCAGCTAAACTCGTCATCAATACTGCTCAAGTATGAAATATCACTGGGCAGCAACCATGTCTCCTGAAGAGCTATCATGTCACATGTTTTGCACAGCTCACGTATTCCATTTACAGAGCGCTTGACACTCTTGCAATTAAAAGTAGCAAATTTGTAAACATCACTCGCCATTTAATATGTTATACTGACCGTCATCAGAAACTTTTACTGTCTCGGTCGAAAATCTCTTCTTGAAATGTACAAAGCGTCTGAAAATAATACCACTCGGCCATAGTTTCTCATCCAAGAACACCTGTAATTTTGACGCAGATACAAAGAACTTATAAGCGTCATGGTCAGTTTGCTTCTTCATTACCATTTTCTCTAAAGTAACATTTTCACCAGTTTTGCTATAAATATATTTGCATATATCAGATTCCGATGTTCCTTTATGTACGTTCGTAATGAATATGGGTATTTTTCGGTCGGCCGCCCTAAAATTATATGCGGTTTCTACCGTACTATTACCCATCTTTCCCTTTAAACGGTAATTCTTTATTGGTCTACGTTTTTGTACTAACGTCCATCCTTGTTCGTTGTCATCTTTTTTAACCTTTGAACGCATCAGCACATTTGAAAACGAATATCTGTTTGATTCAATCAGCTGTTCGCATACATCGTTATCTGCGGCCGGCGATGACTCACAGACCTGCTCGACCGCTCGTGCAGCGCTACACGTCCCCGTGCGCCCCGCTCCTTTGACGTCCAGCCGCTCACGATCTACCGACAATGTTATGTTTGTCGGAATATCTTTACTACCCTCTATGGAATCGCTCATACTAATTATACTTCGATAATTCAAATTCTCATTTGGTGAAGAATCAGACTTTGATATGTCGTTTGAAGCACGTATACAGGAGTCATTGAGATGTGACAATCCCATGGGTCCGCTATCTTGCCCTTGGTAGTCACACGTACCACCTCTTTTAACATTCACATTTCCGATAGAAAACGCGGGGACAGAGTGCCTCATACTTTGCAACTGGCTTTTTACTTCTTCTTCCAATTGAGTTATTGTGACATAAGAAGATTTGATAATCTTGATCTCAGATTGCACCAAAATTAGGTCTTTTAGCAGTTTAGACACGTCTAGATGATCGAAAGTTATTGGAGGCAGTTTCTTTAAATCGTGGGCTACAAACACTGGCATCACATCACTGTCTACGACCTTGAATAAACTAATGATATCCATAAAGTCCCGATTTTCTTTGCCTTGCCCTTTTCGCACTTTTTTCCGGTAATCAGCAGGTAAAGATTCAAATAGCAACGTCTTTGCTTCATCAATTTGATCACTACTAAACGAGGACAAACAAATCTTCATTAAACTGTCTTCAGTTATAATCGAAATTTTATTCTGCACATATGCCAAAAGCTCATTTATAACGATATTACAACTAGCACATTTCACTGTTGACGACATTTTTTTTTTTTTTCTTTTTTAAACGCAAACGCTCTTATCGCGTAACCGGGACCACGCTCGCTAGCTATCGCTGCGCGCGCGCGACGAATGCCTGTGCAAATACTCGCTGTTAGCAAGACGAGAACAACCAGAGATAATATGTCTGATGGACTCACCCGGACGGTGGCATGCCCGACACACGTCAACCGTCCCGTCCTTCATGATATACCTCCGGTAGCTATTCGTCAAGATAATTTCGTCCATAATCGCACAGACAAAGCCTTCAGTTTCCCCGAAGAGGTCACTGAAACGTAGCCAAGCCACGGACGCCAAGAAATCTACATCAGGCCCATGAAGAGCCCGATAAACGCGCCCGTGAAGCTACTTGCCTTTCCATACCTCCTTGCGGTCATCAGTAGTGAGTATTACAGGTTTGCGCCAGTTCTCTTTAGCCATGGACAACGGCTCATCATTCCTCTGGATTAATCGACATCCTGGATAGCGAAGGACTGTCTTCCATGCGGAAAGTTGCATCTTTTTTGTATAACTCCAGCACCCTCATGAGCCATGTATGTGGAACAGAGTCGTAGGCCTTCTTATAATCTATCCAGCATGGCGACAAATCCTTGTGGGATCGACGAACCTGCTGGCTTATGGCCATGTCTATGAGGAGTAGCTCCTTAGTACCGCGGGACCCGTTCCTACATCCATTCTGAGAGGCAGACATAATTAAATTATTCTCAATGTGCAGATTAATTTTTGCTCTCAGGATGGATGTAAGAAGTTTATAGACCGTTGACAAACATGTAAACGGGCTTTAATTCTTGGGTTCCGCGGGACTACCTGTCTTATGGAGCAGGTGGGTGACACCGGTTGTTAGAAACTGATATAATAAATATATAATAATAAAGTTTATTGTTCTTCTCTCACATAGAATTTTACTGAGGCAGGGACCCAGACTCTAAGGATGACATGAATTGAGATGCCAGGAGTGCGTTTGAGCTGCTGTACCATTTCAGCCAAAAGTTGCGCAGTCCGTCCGGTCCCGGAGATTTCCAGTTCGGTAACGGACGAACCGCTTTGGCTACAACTGATGGAGTAATGGTGACTTTATCCATTTCTGGTATAGCGTCACACGCGCGCTCGACATCACGCATCCAACCACCCTCAGTGTGACTGACGGGCAGCGACCAAATGCTGCGCCAGAATGTACTCGTGGCAACATCATCCGGACGGTACCCGTCAGTCACATTTTGTTCAGGTCGCTCCCAAGCTCTATATACCCACCTCTCATCGCTCTGGAACATGCGATTCTGTGAGTACCGGTTAACTCGCCGCTTATACCGCCGAATACAGTTTGCCCATGCACAAACTTTCTGCTTCAGGAAGTCAATGCGCTCTGTGACACGGGACATGTATTCTCGAGGACTAATTTCAGTCCCCGAAAACGCCCGCCTCACAAAGCGCATCACACGTGGTCGTGTATTGCCCTCTCTGAAGCAGAGTAGTTTGCCGATGAGTACCCTAGCCCCATCGATACTTCTCGATCCTGCATTGCCAGGCTGGTGCAGCAGGCTTTGGCCGAATAGCTCCTTCAATATTCGGAGGCTTTACGTTGGCCAAACGACATGTTGCAACAGCCCCGCAATACAAGATTGAGTGCGTATCAACGAGGTTCTCGCTGCTTTCAAAGATGTTTTTAAGCAGCGAGTCCAAAGCACACACTAACGCCCTATTTTTTTTTGTGTATGGGTAGCCGTAGTAAACGGGGTCTAAGTTCGGTCGGAGTGGATCTATACTCGCGAAGCGCATCCTCAAGTGCGCTCCTCAGTCGATCGTTGCACTGGCTACTTACCGTGACAACCCTATCATCTCCCTCATCACTTACGTTAATGGCCCGCGGTGGGATTGCGCCTCTAGCCGGCTCTTGTACCACGGTCTGTGTCGGGGTCGAGATGATAGGGTTGTTCAGTACCTCTGAGCGCAGCCTATCAAGTGCAGCATCGTCCAACTTGTGGTTACGTTAGATGACCCACACCTGATCCGACAATCGTTGTGCCGAGACGTCGACGGTTGGTTCTAGGTCAGAGACAGCATCCTGACACGGTACGCAGTGAGGTTAGTTCCCCCCTCTGTAGACCCATTATATGTGCGCATGACGTTCTCGTTCATGGACTGAGTCCATTTCATGCGCTGCACAAAACCACCGGTAGCGGGGACCCGGCTCGAGGCCGGTGGGCCCCTAAGTCCCAAGCTGTTCGGTGGCCGGCCTCTCTCCTGCCGACGTACAGGTGTTGGCGACGTCGGCGGGGAGAAATACTCGTCGCTTGAGCTCGACGCGGCTGCAGCCGCCGGTGACACTGGTGATCCAAGGTCCGGCGGCGGCGAGGTGGAGCTGAGCGGCGAGTCCGGGGGTGAAAGGCGTGCGCGACGGGCAGCTGATGATCCATTTTCATTGTTTTCCTGTAAACATTGTGTGTCGTCGTTGACAGACGTCATTCTGTGATTTCTTGATTAATTTTCTTCTTTTTTGTTTATTTTATTTGTTTGGCTGGTTAATCAATGAATAGAATAGAATACAATACAATAGAATAGACATTTATTTTGCAAATATGAGCCACCAACACCACCACCATTCGGCATGCAAACATTTATAATATAAAATTAACAAGATTAATTAATTATTTATAGGATTATTTGCAAGATTGATTATTAATACAATATCCATTATTCCGATTTTGGGTAAAAAAATGGGTTTTTGCGATTTTTTATGGAATAAAAAAATAAGACTTGTGTTGCCAGTGGGTTGCCAAGTTATTATTATTCCATTTATTTTATAATCTAAACATGTAATTTACATTTTTAAATATTAAAATAACAAAATATAAAAACATTTAAAAATATAAAAAATAGTATCCCACCGGTATAATAGGGTCCAAGCTACCTGTGGTCAGGGCTCCTGAGAGAGGAACCTCCTAACTATGCGCGTCGTGTCCAGGAGTACTGCCTTCTGGATCAAGCCCTTGATCCAGCTGCCCAACGATAAATGATAAATGATAAATGATGTTTATTCAGTAAATAGGTTACAAGGAACACTTTTACACGTCAATGTTTTTTGTTAGTTTAAGCTAGATGAGGCCGGTGTTTCCTAGCTGACTACCCTGAGAAGAAACACCGAAACAAACTCAGAGGTCAAAGTCTCTTTTAGTGTTCAAATCCAAACAATGTGGACTGGTTAGATCATATGAGAACCATGTACGTTTATGTCTGGGATGAGCTTTATGAAGAAAGCAACACACGAATTCGAGTGGACCTGTCCAGACAGTGCAAGCATTTGTCAGTCATCGCGAAGCTCAACTCAGAACTCTGAGGTGCTCAACGAACCGACGAACAATACCAAAGTAAGGACATTTGAGTAGGCCGCAAAAAATACTCAAACTGCCAGACAATCATAAAATCTACATGAATATAACGACATACATAGTTCTCGCATTCACATTATTCTATATGAGGACCATGCAGCTTAGTGTCTGTAGTGGTCTTTTGAAGAAAGAACCAAACATATTTGAGTGGACCTGTCCAGTCAGTGCAAGCATTTGTCAATAGTCGAATAGCTCAACTTAAAAACCACTAAGGAGCTCAATGACATGACGAACAATACCAAAGAAAAGACATTTGGGTAGGCCGCAAAAGTACTCAAACTGTCAGACAACGTTGAAAATTACTGTAAAAAGGAGGAGAAAATAATAATAATAACCCACATAGTCCTCACATTTACAATAATTAAGTAATCAAAAAAAAAATAAAAATATAATACTTTACAAAGTAAATATTTGTGTCAAACAAAATAGTAATCATAATATGTCAATCAAAAAAATAAAAATAAATATAATACTTAACAAAGTATTCAAGTCAAAAAAAAAAAAAAAAAAAATAATAATAAAATGTCAATAAAAAAATAAAATAAAAAATATAATACAATACTATACAAGTATTCATGTCAAAACGAATATTAAAAAAAAAAAATATATATATAAAAATTTTTTCATCAGTAAGTAGTACATATGAAAACAATGGCTCATGTATATCATTGAAGCAGCTCAATCCCACGCCTTTTTGTCCTCAAGAAAGTCATTAATTGTGTAAAAAGCTTTCTGGCATAGCTTACGTTTAATAAATGATTTAAATTTATTTATGCTTAGTTCTTGAATTTGGCTAGGAAGTTTATTATAGAAACGTATACATTGACATCTAAACGAACCACCTATTTTTTTCTTGAGCCTGGTTTTTGGTACAATAAATTTGTGTTTGTTCCTAGTATTTATGCTATGGATATCACTGTATCTTTTAAACAGATTAATATTTTTATGTGCATACATGAGATTCTCATAAATATATTGAGAGGGAACAGTCATAATATTAATCTCTTTAAATTTGTCTCTGAGGGAGTGTCTGGGACTTAATTTATAAATTGCACGAATAGCCCTTTTCTGTAAAACAAAAATTGTCTGAATATCGGCGGCATTACCCCACAACAGAATGCCGTACGACATCACACTATGAAAATAACTAAAGTATACTAAACGAGCTGTCTCTAAATCAGTTAAACCACGAATTTTCCTTACGGCGTATGCTGCAGAGCTAAGTTTTTTGGACAGTTTATCTATATGGGGGCTCCACTGAAGCTGCGCATCCAAAGTTAAACCTAAGAACACTGTGGAATCCTCGGGTTTCAACTCTTCACCCTTTATTGACACACTAGTGTTCACTTGTATTACATTGGGTAATGTGAACTTTATGCATTTTGTTTTTTTCTCGTTAAGGAGAAGATTATTGACATTAAACCAGTTAACTACAGTTGAAAGAGCATTATTTACATTATCAACAACCACCTGCTGACGTTTGAGTTTAAATAAAAGTGAAGTGTCATCTGCAAACAGCACTATATCATGTTTATCCTTTATGAGGTAAGGCAAGTCGTTGATATAGATTAGAAACAAAAAAGGACCCAGAATTGAGCCTTGAGGAACCCCCATTCTGACTACAGACCCGGAAGACCTTTTGCCGTTCACATCAACTCTCTGAATCCTATTACTCAAGTATGAAGTAAGAAGATCCAGAGAGGCGCCCCGGACTCCGTAGTAGTGCAGCTTCCTGATCAATGTATCATGGAGAACGCAATCGAAAGCCTTAGACAAATCGCAAAAAATGCCCAACGCATCGCATTTATCTTCCCATGCATTATAAATGTGTCCTAAAAGTTCAACACCAGCATCAGTTGTTGAACGACCCTTTGTGAAACCAAACTGTTTGTTGTGTAATAATTTGTGTTTATTAAAATATCTTTGAATTTGATCTAAAATAATTTTCTCAAAAATTTTACTAAAAGTAGGTAGCACTGATATAGGTCTATAATTAGTAGGGTCTGATGTACTACCCGATTTAAACAATGGTATAATTTTACTATATTTCATTAGATCAGGAAACTCACCACAATCTATACAATTATTAAAAATTACTGCTAAAGTAGGTGCTACAATGTCTATAATAGACCTAGCAACGTCAACAGAATTACCCCATAGATCTGAAGTCTTTTTAACATTTAAAGTATTAAAAGTTTTGATTACATCATTACAAGTGACATATTGGAAATAAAATTGGGATTCACAAACTGGAACGTTTTCTTTAAGTAAAATTTCTGCAGCAGTTGGTGATGAATTTAGAGATTTTGTAGTCGATACGGGAATCTCTGCAAAGAAATTTTCAAATGCCGCGGCGACTTGCGAATCTGATTTAATGATACTGTCATCAATAGCAAGGCTGTAATCACTACTTCGGTTGCAAGACCTTCCCGTTTCGCTATTAATAATATCCCAAGTCATTTTAATTACATTACTACTATTTTTAATTTTTGAACTTAAGTAGCGAGATTTCGCCAAATAACATACTTTTTTAAATAATTTAGAATAATTCTTAACATATAAATTAAATTCTACAGTGTTAATATAAGTCCGTTCTTCATACAGCTCATACAGCCGTTTTCTACTTTTATTAATACCAATGGTGGCCCAGTCACTGAAGGAAGTATTGCTATTTACCGAAATCGTCTTAGGAATAAAAGTAGTATCAAATTGCGTGCAATACATTTTGAAAAAATCATTATAATGTTGATTAGGGTCATCATTAGTTGACAAAAGTGGGATCAACGAGAGCCTCCTTAGGTGTTCGTCGAGGCTTTTGGCTATTAACCGTCACGACTATAGGCATAATAACTGCTGTATCTACCTCCCTCATGTCGACAACCTCGCGAGCCAGATCAAGATACTTTGTTTGTTTATCTTTTTCAGCTTTCACGAGGTTCTCGTCAGGAGGGACAGCTATATCAACAATCATTGTGCGACGCTCTAATCGATCTATCACCACTATTTCAGGCTTATTGGCAACAATAGTGCTGTCAGTGATGATAGATCGATCCCAATATAACGTGATCGAGAACTGGGTCGGGCTCATACTTATAGTACGGTACTTCGGATTCCACAAGATTGTATTTAAGGACAAGTTGCTGGTGGATAATCCTGGCTACAAGGTTGTATCTATGCAAATAGTCTCCGTTAGCTAGACGAGAACAACCAGAAATAATTCCGCCAGTTCTCGTTTGCCAAGGAGAGCGGGGTGAGGCCCTTGTCCACAGCGATCACATCTCGATGCATACCTACCCACGTCGGCTTTGAGGAAGTATTTCCTAAGGCTGCATACCTCGCGGTTGTGTAGGGTCTTAGCGTTTAAGAAGCCACGACCCCCACACATTCGCGGGATGTACAGCCTCATCACCGATGATCGTGGGTGATGCATCCGATTTGCGGTCAGCAGCGTGCGGACCCTCCTATCCAGGGCGTCAAGTTCCGTCTGAGTCCATTTGAGTATGCCGTAAGAGTACATCAATACCGGCATGACCCAACCGTTGAAGGCGCGCACCTTGTTTCCGCCTGATAAAAGACTATTCAGTACTTTATTCAGACGGCCAAAGAAGCGCTCCCTCAACGACTGCTTCACGTCAGCAGTATTGATGCCTAACGCTTCCGACATACCCAAATACTTGTTGGTTTCGGTTGAGCAGAGGGATCTAAGGTGTATGGAATCCGAGAGTTGAGTTCCCACGGATTCCATAATCTTCTCTCGCTTTACATGCATGACTGCACATTTGTCCACACCAAATTCCATCCTGATGGCGCTACTGAAGGTTTCTGTTACCTTCACTAACTTCATCAGTTGCAAGTTGTTGGGGGGCAGAATTCCAGATTATCCATGTAAAGGAGGTGTTATATGACCTGACCACCTCTTCTCAACCGGTAGCCTTGGCCCAAACCCTCCAGTAGAGTACTGAGATGGTTTAGGGCCAGACAAAACCACAGTGGACTCAGATTGTCGCCCTGGAATATGCCACGCTCGATCCTTATCGGTTCGCTGTTCCTCTGGATCTGTCGACATCCTGGATAGTGAAGGACCGTCCTCCACTGCCCCATACACGACATCAGGAAGGTGCGCAAAGTTGCATCCACTTTGTACAGCTCCAGCACCCTCATGAGCCATGTATGTGGCACTGAGTCATAGGCCTTCTTATAATCTATCCAACATGACGACAGATCTCTTCGAGAACGACGAACCTGTTGGCTAATGGCAACATCAATGAGGAGCAGCTCCTTAGTACCGCGGGACCCGTTCCTAGATCCATTCTGAGAGGTAGGCAAAATGCAATTTGTGTCAATAAGATTGTTAATTTTGGCTTTCAGGATGGACGTTATAACTTTATAGACCGTCGGTAAAGACGTGATCGGTCTATAATTTTTCGGCTCCGCAGTACTACCTGATTTATGGAGTAGGTGGGTTACTCCTGTCGTAAGGAACTGGGGTAGCGACCCTGACTCTAGGGTAGACTGGAACTGAGCTGCCAAGCGAGCGTGCGATCTTTGAAACCATTTTATCCAGAAATTGTGCAGCCCGTCCGGCCCTGGAGATTTCCAGCTAGGCAACGGAGGACTGCACGTGCTACATCTTGGGAGAGGTTATTATTATTATTAAATTTAATTATATTTTATTGAGTATTTACTCAGGTTTTCTTCAAGAAATTTATTCATATCGATGGGAAGATGCAGTTCTTAAAATATGACCACACCTTTCCGTTACATCCTGTATATAGGCCGTGCGGGCGGCGAGTGAGTCAGTATGTTTTCGACTACGGATGCGAATACAAGCGATTACAAAGAAAATAGTGATCATTAGTGAATTTGTGTTTGTGTAAATAAATTGTTTAAGTTATTATAGGATATTTGGTTAATTAATCGGTGTAAAATAATTTATCCCATACCCAGCTCGTAACAGCAATTTATTCTAATACTAATAATTTGTTCAAAGAATTAATAATTCTTACTAATTTGGCACATCGCAGTTCAATTAGTGAAATTAAATTGATCAAAATAGTATACTCTTATATATACAAGAAGACTCAGGAAGATACAAGGTACCGTAAGCCGGAGTTACTTTGATCAATATTGAACTTTGAAGCTCCTTATCTTTTAAATTTGAGGGTGTAAAAAAAAAACAAAAGTCTAGTAATCGGTTTTTTTTATTACTCTCGATTCCTGTATCAATGAAAAAATGTGGCTTGATTTTGAGAAAAAAAAAATAAAAACTGATCAAAGTTACGTATACGTAGGATGGGGTTATTTTGATACCCCCCTATTTTATTGCGTAACTACAAAGTAACCACAATTATGATGCCAGTGAAATTTAAAAAATCAAAATCTGCCAGCGGGAAAAATAAATATTGACATTTTTGTTATATTATTATGGGGTAACTTCGATCCTAGTAAAAGTCAAATTATAAACATTCTTTTATTAAAAATGTTGCTAACAAAATTTTAGCTTAAAATCAGCCCTTCTTATTTATTTATTTTAAATTATTTTCATTCCACTCGAACGTCCCAGCGGCCTAGCTGGTTCAAAAAATTGTTCTCAGGAACGCCAAAACTACCCAGCTGGTTCGCGCGGTTTGTTCGCTTTAAACCATTTTCTTTTATGTGGGGGCATGCTAGTGTGTTTTTACTTTATTGTTTATGATACTCGACTAAATTCTGCGTCTTTTTGTTTGTGGGCACCCCGCACTATGACACAGATTTTTTTTTTAATAAATTGTTGAAATGTCATCTGTCAACACTCAGTGTCAACAGTCAATATACGTCTTATTTGTGATTTAATAACGGCGTTTTACCCGAAATAAAATGCTTATTAAACTACTTACCTTATTTGAAGCATAATTAAACAATTGAGATAGGCTGAACCTTGTTTCCTGTGCCTTTTTTCCTTACGTTTCTAGCGATATACCTCGGTCTTGCTCTCATGACGTCATCAGGTCAGAGAGGGGAGCGCATTTTTGCGCGCGGGCGCTCGGTCTTGTTCATTGGATGATTGACTATGTCACCAGGCAGAAATTACTATTATGCTTCGAATAAGGTAAGTAGTTTAATAAGCATTTTATTTCAGGTAAAACGCCCACTAGTTACCCGTGGTCCCGGTGGGTCGACCCATTACCGGGTCCACGGATAATTTGAATTACCCGTGGTCCCATGGCATTAGGGATTGTTTCCTGGACTTCTGAATTTATCGATAGAAAATGAAAACCATTAGTTACATACAGTATAGTTTACTCATTTATGCAAATAAAATAATTCCATCCTTGGGAACAAAAAAATAATTCCATCCTTGGTAACAAAAAAATAATTCCATCCTTGGTGAAAATATACTCATACCAGAACTATATTAGAAATGATGAATTCATAACAGATACACTTATGACTTATGACTCTTAAACTATCTTAACATTTCTAATGCGTGTCCAACTGATATGTATGACTTATGACTCTTAAACTATCTTAACATTTCTAATGCGTGTCGAACTGATATTTCGCCAGTAATTAATTCCATTAGTGTTTGGGTTATGAAATCATCATTTTCAATTGCTATTTTTGTTCTAGTTCGAACTGGATTATTATTTTTAATTTTTCGATAATTTAACCAAAACGTTCAGGAGATGCATTATGTTTGTGCAATTTTTTTTCAATTTAATTTTGCTATGCCAAGACTCCGACACGTTATTGGTTCGGTGCCTTTCTCCAAAGACACTGACAGTTTTAATCATATATCATTCTTCAGCCAAAAACGTTGCAAGTAATTTAAAAATTTCTGGATTTTAACATTTTTGGTGTTGCACCGTTATTTAACATATTCCCACCCTTCCAAAAGTCGTTCACTTGGTAGTAATGGCAATACTGAACACAATGACAACTCTGGCTTGAGGTTTACTTTTTGTAATTGTTCATGCAGACAAGGCGTGAATCATAGTCCGCGCCAGGGGACGCGCGGAGGGTGCGGTGCGGCCGAATATCTTTTTGCCCATCCTCCACATAGCTTGCTGCCAGTGATAATAGCACCCTATAATCTCAATGTCGGGAAAAACATTATGTATTGAATTTAAAGCTGCAAGTTCAAAATCACAATGATATTTTAATGGTTTGGAAACTGGGATTTTAATATATTGAAAAGGGCTGTATACGTTTCGGTTTTCTTATCACTCAGTAAAGCGTAAATTATTGGTTTTGTTTTAATTGTACTAGCAGTACTGCCTAATTCGTAGTGTTGCCCAAAATCGGTCTTGGTCTTGCAGTCTTGGTCTTGTTCTCGCATTTTCGCAAGACCAAGACCAAGACCAAGACCGCCTTATTGTAGCAAGACCAAGACCAAGACTGAACCCTGCAAGACTTGAGCAAGACAAGACTTAAGCCTGCAAGACTCTTGCGTCTTGCAGTTAAGACAAACTGAGATTTGGGCGTTATTAAGTAGGTATTTGGTTTCAATCTCGATTTTGAGAGACGTTCCCCAGTATCAAAACCGTAGGTATCGTTATAACACTAAACTAAGGCAACGTGCCGCTCGTCTGAAAGAACCCTAAAAGGTTGTATTGATTAGGTAGGTAAGTACTTATTATGTTTCAACTATTTATTAAGTAGGTAGCGAGTTAATACTCACAAATCTGTTCCCATCATCGCATGTGATAAAATGTACCTAGAATAACTTTCTAGCAAAGTTCATACCTTGTAGGTATCTACCTATAATAATATATTATGCTTGTTTATGTCTAATGAGCAGATCTAACGTTAGTACTCGTAGGTTGGTATGTGCTTAAAATTATAGCCAACAAAATTATATAAACATTATGTAGGTACCTACTTATGTTTCAAAGTTTATATTATTCTTCTATTCAGCAAAATTCAAAACTAACAGCGAGTCGAGTAGGTCTAGTAACAGTTTCTACGGCAGCCAATGTTATGGTACAGACGCCAGCACATCAAGCTACTACAATCTGTCAAATTTCTTTAACAGATTTTCAACTTTATCATTAAAGAATTAAGGTTCAAGGTTGATTGGGAAAATGTGACGTTCTGCGAATAAACTGTTGGTCGGTCGGTGTATTATATACCTACTTATTTGATAATTTACCGACAAAGACGCCGCGGTTTGCAACAAGTGTATCACAGCATTTGACACTGTTTGAGCGCCGCATTCGCCGACAAAGAGTACGGACAGAGGCACACAAAATTGTTACATATTTTGGTAGGGTTGGTACAGGAGGATAAAATTAAATGACCTTAAAGATGTCTCAGCAGTAAGTAGGTATAAATTGAATGCTCTGAGTTTCTTGTATAAATACATTCACACACTGGCTCGAATTCGAACACTACAGCGTTTAAAGCTGTCGGGCGAGATGATAATTAATAACTAAGTAGGTATTGCATCTATTGAATTGCGAATATTTTGATTACGAAATAATAATATCGGTAATATCGGTAAATGATAGATAGTGAGTGATATACCTAGGTACTAAAATGTGAGCAGCAAGATTGAAAATTGATATTCAAAGGTCGAGGAATGAGTTTGACCTTGAAAAATTCATTTTTTTTTTAAATAATTCCTCGACCTTTATGAACTTGGAGGGTTGTATTGATGATTTTGATGATTATAATTCTGTAACTACATACGTCTTACAGCGCGAATCATAATCTAAAATCTAAACTAACGTATTCAATAAATAGCAATAGGCTAATAGGTATTTGCAAGACTTGCAAGACTTGCGAGACTCTTGCTGCAAGACCAAGACCAAGACTGAGAGCGCAATACCAAGACCAAGACCAAGACCAGGTGTATTGACGCAAGACCAAGACCAAGACTGGCCTAAGTCTCGCCTTGGTCTTGCATTTGGGCAACACTACTAATTCGGCGTGTATTGTAAAAAATTCAACGAATGGAAATGGGCTACAATTGAATGTTGCGTCACCAAATATTTCCTTTGTTTGCTCAATTTTAGCTCTATCTTCTTCCATACAGAACACCAAAATTGTTGTGTCTTGATAATAATATTCTGCCAACACTAAATTTCGGTGTTGCAATGGAACTTGCACTTCATGAAATGTTTTAAAATTCATTTTAGTAACTCCAGCATATTCATTCCGCGTGGTATAAAGACGATGCTTGACACTGTTGAATTTCGGAAACGGATTCAATGGATACAATATATTGTTCCTTTTATCCATCCAGGTCTCTTTCGCTTCTTCATACAATTGTGTAATAGGACGATCAGTTGTTCGCACGTCCGATGTTAAACTGTCTAGAGATTCGGTTAGTGCATTTGATATGATATCCGGACATGTATGACATATGTTTTTCATTACAATCTGTTCCTTTAAGAATGGGAATACAAAAGTTAAAGCAAATGATGAATTAAATTATATTACTTTTACGAAATCCAGCATTAAAATTAAAAAAAAAACCGATAGGTACTCACTTTATTAATAGTTATGGATCCTTTGCACTGATTTTTCCGCTTCAAAGAACAGTTCCAAAGAGAGGATTCATTTTTATAAACAGTATGCTTGTAGTACTGATGATTTTTGAACAGCAAAACACTACCTTTCTTTCTTTTAATTATTTTTACCTTGTTTTCCATGTTAGCAAATTAATTTACTTAAGTTTCCGCAAAAAGAAATCAATTTCAGTGCGTACGTGCTTATAAATAATTATGTCAAAAGACAAAAGAAAACAATCACATGACTAATACAGGAAAAAGTTTACTCTCTTTGTTATATGTGATCTCTTTTGACGTACTTAATAAAATATGCTGTTATTATGGATTTGTATTTTTATCGATATATTCAGAAGTCCAGGAATCAATACCTAATGCCATGGGACCACGGGTAATTCAAATTACCCGTGGACCCGGTAATGGGTCGACCCACCGTGACCACGGGTAACTAGTGAAAACGCCGATATTAAACTACTTGACCGTTATTCAAAGCATAATTAAACAATTGAGATATATTATGTCTGTTATCACCTGGTGACGCTCATGATGAACGCCGATGTGTAGAGAAAAAACAAGACGGAAAAGATAGTAATTGCAATCTGTTTTTATTGCAGAAAATCCTACTAATATTATAAATGTGAAAGTTTGTGAGTGTGTATGTTTGTTACTTCTTCACGCTCAAACGGCTGGACCGATTTGGATGAAATTTGGTATGTAGATAGCTTATAGCCTGGATTAACATATAAGCTACCCTTTATTCAGGTCTAGGCGGGTAAAACCGCGGGGCGCATCTAGTATGAAATAAAATTATTAACCACGTTTTATTATAATCTTAAGTGTTATTTATTATTCCAGAAAAACATAAATAAATCATCATAATTCACTATAAGACTGGGTTAAAGAGAGCAGTAATGCTGTTATTCCTAGAAGAGCCCGAAACCTGCCGTTTATAAAATCGATTAAAAGTGTTTGAGGATCTCCAATTTCCCCGAGCCATAATATCTTCCATGGGAAAGTTGTCAAACCAATTCTTGAAAGCAGCAGCGGACCGGACACTTCCAGGGGTAGCAACAATACCTGCCTGATGCATCAGAGTTTGAATCCAGCCTGCAATAACAGTTCGTTAGGCCGCACGAGCTATATCTCTCGTAGTGACAAACAAGTTAGGGCATTTAGCTTCCTGACTGACGTCTAGTGGAAAGCAGTGATACGGTTTGTTCAACCCAGTATACGGGGTCCAAGTTCCTACTATCATTATTTTTAAATAATCTCCATCCTGATTGCCTATAGTCAGATGAATCAGTCTTAGACCCAAAGGCTGGCCACAAAGTTATAAAATTATGGTCTGGTGATGTAATATAATTATCGTTATCGGTAATAAAGAGTGTCAGGTCATAAATACGCCTACCAGAACAGAGTACTAAGAGGGCAGCGGATTGACTCGATACATCAAAAATATTGTCATGATTTATCGTTCTATCGCCAAGAAAACATACAAAATCATCAATGTTCCACACGGGTGACTTAGAAACATATGTTTCACCAAAACATGATTAGTTAGAACCCCTGAATCATTTACATCACAAAAGGTGGAGACCACCGACTTATGTAACAATATTGTATTATAAGATAGTTTATGTTTTATATGCAGATCGGCCAGAAAACGAGCCAGGTCAGATCCTGAGGGATTCTTAGGACTAATATGACTAGTTCTACACCACGAAACCCTGCGCATCCATGCAGGTTTGTAAGTTCTTAGGGTGGAAGCGCGCCAAGAACTTTTCAAGATCTATCTGAGAATTATTCCAATTACCTAAATGATGCGTCCACCCCCACATTTCCATACTTCCAACACTAGATCCTGGATGCGAGGAGGTGGCAGTCCCGTTGTCGTTGAAAAATCTATCCCTGTGTTAAGATAGATTTTTAGAAATTTATTTGCCAACCCAGATATTTTAATGTTTTTACGAGAAGATTCATGTGGCCTGCAAGAACTACTGGGTCTTGGTGAGCCAGAAGGAAATCGACGAGAAAGACCAATATTCTCACACCTTGGCTTCTCATAACTTGGGCAATCCAATTTGTCAAACTGGCAAAAGTCTTTGGAGCCGTACTGAGACCGAAAGGTAGGCAGGTCATTTGAAGAAACTGTTTTTTGTAAACCTTGCTGTCTAATCTGGGCATGATTAAGGGAGGTTTTTGTTGAAAAGGTATACGGTACCCTTGAATTATTTGAATAAGGAAATCTGGTGCTTGCATTTCCTTCCAATGATCGACGAAATTCAATAACTGACCTGCTTGAAATATTTTCATGTCAATATTTACTTCTCTTAGCATTGAAGCCTGAAGGTTGACCTTCGCTTATTTCCACCACATTTATGAGCGTGGTATCTTTGGTTTTGTTTTGCTCCGCGGGAGCGAAAGAAACCTCTATTCACTGCGCAACTACCCTGTTGAGGATAGTTGTAATAAGCATGTACCGGTCCTTGCGAAGGACACTGTATATTATGCTGCAAGAAGCCACCCTGCGAGGGGACGTTGCAGTTCTGACAGCCTTGTGAAGGCATGCTTGAGCTATAGTTCTTACCCTGCGAGGGTGGAACTGAATATTGCCAATATTCACAGACACGGCGAATGAACACGGCGCGGGACGCGGGACGCGGGGGCGGGCCGCCGGCGACGGCGCTCGCGCTCCCGTTCGGCCATCATCGGGCAGACTCGTCTACGATTCACGGAAGAACGCACGCGTACCTACTTACTGTCACGCCGGTTCAAATATTGTAACCGTAATTTTTTAATTGCCATTATAATCAATTTATACAGTCCAGTTGTTATTATTTAACGAGGCCTAGGTATCCAGCTATTAATATAGCGGACCGGGCCCAACATATGGTCCTTCGAGCTAACGTAACGGAGCCGGCATCCAAGGGATTCAAAGGAGTTGCAGCCATCAGGAGGGTAACCTGAGGGCAAAGACTCAAGCCTGGGCAACTTCAAAGTTCAACCGTCATCCTGTTTGCTCATCGTTGGGGAATATTGCTGAGGATTGCACTTCGACACCTCAGCTGACACTCAAGAGGCATCAGCGGTGTTGAGCAGTCCACTATAGGCGGTCATCACCATCACCTCACTTCCGGACATCAACTATTGCATCAGTGGCGAAGATTTCAATCAGGACAGTGCATAAAAGACCGTGAGATCGTTCCATATTCCTCTATTTATCATTCATTTTTCCTATCATTTCACATAGTCATCATCTGTCATAGGATAACCTTGGCGAGTGTCCAGAGGTGACCAATACGGATTGTAAAAAAAAAACAACACAAAAATAGATTAGTATACTTACCTTTATTTTCTTTGTTATAAACTAGTTTGTGTTGGTACTTTAGATTAGTTCGAAATTGTGTGTGTTTTGGCTTGTTAGCTTGTTATTATTGTATAGTAGTTAGTGTTCTTATTTCCCGACTTAGAATAATACTCAATAACACTAGTTTACATTTCACACAGTTAATTAAATTATAAACATCACAATGAGTAAAGTTAAAGAATTAGTCAAGAAACGTGGAGTATTCAAAGGCAAAATGACAAATTTCAGCACATATTTATCTAGTGTTAAGGAAAGTGATCAACTTAGCAAACTACTAGTAAAAAGCAGGATAGAACTGGATTTGCGTCTTAAAAGAATTGAATCTTTGTTTGACGACTTTGACACTTTGCAGAGTGAGATGGAGGAGCTCTCAGATAGCCCAGACGAGCAGTTCAAGGAGCGAGATGTGTGAGGCGCAGTATTTTACGCTGATATCTTCTGCTCGTGCTATGCTCGAGACCTACAAAAACGCGGAACAAGCTGAGGTAAGCTTTTGTAATGCATCAGCCTCTCACGCTCAGAATTTCGTTCGTCTTCCAAAGATTAACTTGCCCACCTTTAACGGTAATTACCAACACTGGCTCGAGTTTAGAGACACTTTCCTCTCCTTGATACACACGAACGATAAAATAGATAATATTAATAAATTCCATTACCTGCGCGTGTTAGATTTAATGAATTATGTGATATCATTTCATTATATATTTTGATTTTCCAAGAATATTGGTCGTTGCATTTTAAACATTGGTCACATTTATGAACCTTGGAACAAATGTAGACGTACCTACCTAAGTAAATCTTATTGTGTGTACAGATATAAAACGCTTAACTTCTAAAAAGCTGAATTGATAATACTCCTATAAATTATTACGCATTTTTTAATGATCGTTGTGTTGTATCTTGTATTTTATATTGCTACTTTAATGTAATAAGTTGTTTGAAACGATTGGGACAATACTGTCAGATAGTGTTGATATTCTTCGAATATCAACTAAGAATTAAAGATCCAGTGTTATTAAATTGCTTAATACAATCTTATTATGTTTTAAAACAATTGGACTACACAATAATTGATTATTATCACATCTATTATTAGTTTATTCATGACAATCTGTGATTGGTAGAAAATGGCGGGATATTATATGTGACGTTTAAGAAAAGTATCTACTCATAACTTACTATAAAAAGATGTGTTACTAGTTACTCTGATTCATTATTAAGTTGCTGACAGTGTAATATATACAACCTCATGTAGAAGAAGCTCTGTTCTAGTAACTGCTAAAATACTTGATGTGAAAGATTGATTACAAAGGCTCACGTAAGTTATTTGATGTTATATCTTGTTTGTTGCTAATGATTGTGTTGATTCTGTGTATGTGCTATGTTAAGGCCCTTGTTTCTAATTATATTAAATGGTATTAAGGAATACCTATTCCCGTTCTTTGCCTAGTCACTGTTATTGTTTCTAAATGGCAAGATATTTCACGTTGTAAATTGGCACAAGCGATAGATCATAGAATTGGATTTATTGTGATAAACTATTATTTATGATGTGTGGGTATAACACCACAAGAGAGCTACCGTGGAGTTTCTTGGTTCGTTCTCCTCCACGAAGACCTAGTTTTGCGAACGGGCCATTAGATTTTCGATTCATGACAAGCCTATTGGAAATAAATTGACGGCACGGTTGGCGCAGTGGTTGAGCGTTTCGGCTGCTGCGCTGCGTGTCGCGGGTTCGATCCCCGCACGGAACAAATATTTGTACGGCCTACAGATAGTTGTTCCGGGTCTGGGTGTCATGTGTATGTGAGTTTATATGTTTGTAAACGCACCCACGATACAGGAGTAATTCCTAGTGTGGGGCAACGTTTTTAAAAAAAAAAAAAAAAAAAACCTTGTCTTGTCTCTCTGCATTTTAATTAATCAACCTTTTCCCGACACACCACATTAATAGGAGCTTACATACCTATAGGTACAGTAAATAACTAGTACATCAAAGCTTGATCGGTAGGTAGATATAAATATCTACTCTTAGTTACCTCCATCCTGCTGACACGCGCATCTCTTCAAGATAGCGCAGCGTTAGTGGTAAAGAATTTTGATTTTAGGGCTGATAACTATCTTTCAGCTTGGCAATTAATTTGCGAGAGATATGATAATAAACACTTACTCGTGAATAATCATGTTCACGCACTCTTCGCTGTGCAGCCTATAACTAAAGAGTCGAGCAAAGCTTTAAAGTACATAGTGGACATCACTAATAAAAATCTCGGGGCGTTGTCTACGTTGAATGAACCAGTAGAACACTGGGATACTTTAATAATTTATTTAATGAATTCCAAATTAGATTCTACCACTAGTAGGGAATGGGAGGAACGAAGAAGTAGCTCTGACGATTCAGCTAAGCTTAGCCTTTTCATTAAATTTCTATCCAACAAAGCAGACATACTAGAAACACTAGAAGAGTCACATTCGCAGGGTAAGTCCAACGCACATCAAGCAAAGGCTAGTAAAAGCTTACTCGCTTCAACTAGCAAAGCTGCTGACACCAAGACGAAGTTTTCTTGTGGTCTGTGTCATAAACCACATAGCTTATTTTCTTGCAAAGAATTTAGGAAACTGCCTGTGAATATGCGCATACAAAAGGCTAAGGAATGTAAGGTTTGCTTTAATTGCCTTCATTCAGGTCATGCTGAACGCACTTGTAAATTTGGTAATTGCAAATATTGCTCGCAAAGGCACAACACGTTGCTACATTCTGATTGCTCGAATGAGCCTGCTGCTATTGAAGCTATAGCTTTATCCACCAACACGGGAAAGGTCCAAAGTACATGTTTTGCTTTCCACAGCATTGGTGAAGGTGAGAGACAACAAAGGAAAGCCGCATGTCGCCAGAGTCTTGCTGGACAATGGAAGCACGGCAAATTTTGTATCGCAGGATCTCTGCTTGGGATATCATAGGCACAAATCGCATCCAGTTAGATAAAAATCAACCAACGTTAGTTGAATCGACGCTTGGTTGGTTGGTCTCAGGGTCAATCTACAATGGCAAAGCATCTACTGTGAGTCATCTTTGTCAGGACACTCCAGTAGAACTATCTAAGTTTTGGGAACCAGATACAATCCCACCCGAACATGATTTTACAGCCGATGAAAAGGCATGTGAACTGCATTTCACTAAAACTACAAAACACAATTCACAAGCTGGGTCGGTTCATAGTTTCCATGTCTTAAAGGAGTCACCTAGCGCTTTAGGCGATAGCTTTCAAGTAGCTAAGCGTAGGTTTCTTTCCATTGAGCGAAGGTTGGAAGGAGATATGAGACTAAAAAATTTGTACACAGAATTCATCACAGAATATATCAACTTAGGTCACATGAATGAAACAACATTTAATTCAGAGAAAAAGATTTCATGTTTTCTACCCCACCACAGGGTACTTAGGTAGAGTAGTATTACTACCAAGTTACGGGTTGTAGTTGACGCTTCCGCTGTGACGTCATCAGGAAAATCATTGAATGACATACAGCGCGTTGGGCCAACAGTACAAGACAATCTATTGCCAATATTAATTAGATTTAGACAACACAAGTTCGTCATAACCGCTGACATCGAGAAGATGTATAGACAGATAGAAGTTGACCCAACACAACGTTCTCTTCAGCAAATATTATGGCGTTCAGACCCGTCGCATCCGTTGAAGGTTTACACTTTGAACACCATCACCTATGGTACGGCGTCAGCCCCATTCTTAGCCACTAGATGTTTAAGACAGCTGGGCTTGGAAGCAACAAATGACGAAGTTAAACGAGCCATTTGTCACGACTTCTACGTGGATGATCTTCTGACTGGCCATGAGTCTTATCAAGATGCAGTTGATTAATGCCAGGGAATCATAAACTCGTTAGAATCTGCCAAATTATGTTTGTGAAAGTGGAACTCAAATTGCACAGAAATTCTAAACGCAATCAGCAAATTAGACAGTACACATCATCTTGTGGATTTAAGTGAAAACGAGCTTTCTAAGACGTTAGGCCTCAATTGGAACAGTGCAGCCGATTGCTTGACATTCTCCATCCACATAGAAGGTAGTGACAAAATTAGCAAACGTCATATCCTATCTACAATAGCTTTGCCAAGCCAAGTATTTGATCCTCTTGGTATCGTGGCCCCTTGCATAATATCAGCAAAAATAATTATGCAACAATTATGGAAGGATCAATGCTCATGGGACGAAGATGTTCCACAGCACATAAAAAAGGAATGGCTTAGTTTCGTGCATACTTTATCATTTAAACAAATTAAACATTCCACGTTGCATCATAGTTAATAGTCCTATTAACGTGCAATTGCACACTTTTACAGATGCCTCGGAGAGTGCATATGGTGCATGCGTGTATGTGAGGTGTGTTGGTGGTGATGGGGCAGTCACTGTTCGGCTGTTGGTATCCAAGAGCAAAGTAGCGCCCATTAAACCCACTACCATGCCACGCCTGGAGCTTTGTGCAGCTTTGCTTGGGACAAGGCTATGGAAACGGGTAATCGCTTCAGTTACTTTTAAGTACGACGATTGCTTCTTTTGGTCGGATTCGACCATTACATTAGGCTGGCTTGCCCATAAGTCAGAGCAGTGTAAACCTTTTGTTAAGCATCGTGTTAGTGAGATACAGGAAGATTCTAGTGGTTTTACGTAGCGATACGTAGCTTCCAAGGAAAACCCCGCAGACCTAGTATCTCGCGGTGTGAGTGCCGATCAATTAGGCAGTAATTCCATTTGGTGGTCGGGACCTAACTATTTAAAAGGTGACATGTCTCAGTGGCTGAGTGTTCCTGGTAGAAATTGCAATTCAGAACTATTACTCTACTACTCTACTGCTAGAGAACTAATCTCACTCCACACAACATGTAACACAAAACCTGCCGAAATGAATTTAGTCTCGACATTAATTTCAACATTTTCCAATTTTACTTCTCTACAGAGCCTACTTGTTTAGATTTATAAACAACTGTCGACAGAGCAAACGGTACGGCTGTCTTACTACGTCAGAATTAAATAATTCAGTGACGTTTTTAGTGGGCATGGCTCAACAAGAGTCATTCCCAACTGAATAACAATGTCTTCTCTCGAACGTGAAGTTGCCACATAAAAACCGATTGCTATCAGTATCTCCGTTCATGGATGCTAACAATACTCGTATAATTCGTATCGGTGGTAGACTTGGAAATTCTAATTACGAGTATAATGTAAGACATCCAATTTTATTATGCAGTAGACACCCCTTAACAAAACTATTATTTGAGATGTTACACAAAACCCATATACATCCTGGTCCCCGTTTACTATTAGCTTTGGTAAGAACCAATTACTGGGTGATTGGAGGCACTGCGTTAGCCAAGCGCACAGTTCACAGAACCTGCGTCAAATGTTGCAGGTTTAAGGCCCAAACAATTCAGCCTGTGATGGGAAACTTACCGGAACAACGGGTTGAACTGGAATTTCCGTTCCTAAACACCGGTGTCGACTATGGCGGGTGATGATAAGTGACCGTAAAGGAAGGGGCTCACGATTAGTCAAATCTTATATATGTATTTTTGTTTGCCTAGCGTCAAAGGCTGTGCATTTGGAGCTTGTCTCAGATTTGACAAAAGAAGCATTTATACGAGTAGCAGCTCTAAATAGATTTATCAGTCGCAGAGGTAAGCCGCAGCATCTCTTCTCTGACAACGGTACTAGGTTTGTGGGCACGTTCAATGAACTGTCGAAACTTCTCCATCTCACTTTGTCGTCACAGGTGGCCGAACAAGGTATATAATTTTCATTTATTCCAGCGTACACGCCGCACTTTGGCGGGTTGTGGGAATCAGCTGTTAAATCAGTCAAACATCACCTAAGGCGAATATTAAGTTTAGCACACCTAACATTTGAAGAAATGTCCACACTCTTGATATAGATTGAGGCTATATTGAATTCCAGACCTCTTACTCCTATGTCCGATGATCCTTCTGACCTTTACCCGCTCACCCCGTCTATTTCCTCATTGGGCGATCGCTAATCTTTGTGCCTCATCCACAGATTACAGAAGCTAAAATAACATCACTACAGCGATTCCAACGAGTCGAGTATTTGAAGCAGCATTTTTGGAACCGGTTTTCTAATGAATACATTACGTTACTTCAGCAGAAAACTAAATGGCACACCTCGTACGGTGATCTCAAGCCCGGTGATTTGGTGGTCCTGAAGGAGAAGGCGCTGCCACCTCTCATGTGGCTACTGGGCCGCGTAGAACAGGTTCGTTCGGCCATCATCGGGCAGACTCGTCTACGACTCACGGACGAACGCACGCGTACCTACTTACTGTCGCGCCGGTTCAAATATTGTAACCGTCATTTTTTAATTTCCATTATAATCAATTTATACAGTTCAGTTGTTATTATTTAACGAGGCCTAGGTATCCAGCTATTAATATAGCGGACCGGGCCCAACATATAGTCATGGAAGTTTCCAGAACATTGTCGAACTATCCTATTGTGGAATATTCTAGAAACATCTATGAACTTCTAGACAGTACCACAATGGAATGTTCTCGAACCTAGTGGAAACTTCTACTACATTCTCGAACGTGCGAGAGTAATACGGTCGACGTAACAGACTTATGGTTAGAAGAACTAGATGAACTGGAACTGGAATCGCTACTACTACTACTGCTGCTGGAGGTACGTAAACGGCATCCGTTTGGCACTAGATTCTTTATTATTAGTAGTATTCGAAGGTCCTGCGACCCGTTCATGTTTCGAAATCAACGTTATTTCTTTATCCATTACGTATTCGGTACTTAAAACAATTGAACACTTACACACACTGGAAAAGAAAAGAATAAACAACACACGAACGGAATACCGTTAATTCTTGAAAATTTCAACGTTGATTCACTGTATTATCAAATATCATTCACTAGAAACAGTTTTAATAAAAATTGAAAATTGGTATGCCAACTTTCGATCGAAAGGAAAAATATAGACAGTTGTGGAAAATAAGTTTAGATAACTCACCTGCTAATGCTAGCAGTAACCGTCACCGGCAAGGAAAAGAACGCCAATGAACAAGACCGAGCACCCGCGCGCAAAAATGCCCTCCCCTCTCTGACCTGGTGACGTCATGAGAGAGAGACCGAGGTATATCGCTAAAAACGTAAGGAAAAAAGCCACAGGAAACAAGGTTCAGCCTAACTTAATTGTTTAATTATGCTTCGAATAACGGTCAAGTGGTTAAATTGGAATTTTCGTAAAATCAAACGTAATTATGTTAATTATCCATAAAATCGGCAAAATTTCAAGGATTACGAATAAATAAATTTCTCAGAAGTTCCGTGCGTGTTGGAAAATACTAAAATTGAAAAATGGAACATAGAAATGGTGGGATGTTTACGTAATTATATTTTGTAATTTTTTTTTGCTAGTGTTACTACATAATCTCGTAAAACATCGCTCGTAATGTGGAAAATAGTTAATAATTAGTATTTACCAACACTTAAAACAATAAAATACAACGATAAAATAGGTCAATATTTACGTTTAACGTTACATTTACGTTTACATTTCATTTGAAGTACTTATTATAGAACACGTTATCGTACTTTAGTTTTCACATATGTCGATTCTCTATATTATCAGAAATACACACGTATTTATTATTTGCATATAGCTCCAGTAGTTTAGAGAGAGAGAACCAAGTTCAGGTGTTGGCTATTAACACGCCACACCAGTAATAAAGATTGGAATAGATGTTACTAATTAGTCTTACTATTATTATTATTTTATTATAATGATGTTAAAATTATTGTAATGTTGCCGTGTCCTAACCGGGTTTCATGTTGGAACTTACTTATTTATTATAACAATTAAACGTACACATGAATGCAATAGAGAGATTTGATTTGATTTGATTTAACGGCACCAAAATACAGGTGTGTCTTTTTACCGCAAAAAGGAGTCGTTTCGTCCAAACTTCTACTTTTCGGGGTATGTCTGTGTCTGTTCTGTAACTGATCGTCTCGAACTTTTAGGCAAGGAGTTGACATCCAGCCTCAACTTCGGCGCCACCATTGAGTATAAAGCCCAAACTGCGGCCAAAAAGCTGGGCATCCTAAATAGAGTGAGGCGAAACTTCACGCCTGGACAGCCTTTAACCCTTTACAAATCACAAGTCCGATCCTGCATGGAGCAGGTATTGCAGCCTGTCCTTGGGATCATCATCATCATCATCAGCCTTTTAATGTCCCCACTGTTGGGGCACAGGCCTCTCTTTTGGTAGAAGGACCTTTGGAATGGCTCAGCTAAATACCAACTTGACTGGGTGCAACGCAGAGCTAAGAGGCTCATTGGTGACGTAAAACTGGTAGATGCCAAGCTTCACAGTTTGGCTCATCGGCGCAAGGTTGTCTGCTTGTCGGTCTTCTACAGAATGCACTTCGGAGAGTGTGCCCAAGAACTTCACGACCTCAACCCACCGGCCTCTTTCTACCATCGGACATCTAGACACACGGCATGTTACCATCCCTACCTTGTTGCTTTTCCATCAATTCGCACCTAGCATTTTCAATCGTCTTTTATAATGCCCACAGCAAAGGAGTGGAACTCTGTGTTTCCAAACACATACAACCCTAATTTCCTCAAAGTTAGAGTGAACAGGCTTCTTCTGGGTAAGCTCGCTACATCGTCGATTCTGACACTGTTACCTCTGACCTAGACTAGAGTCAACAGCAAACCCATCTCAAATAAAAAAGGACACCATCGTAAGTATAACTAAATGTGCTGAGAGTTTGGTCCAAAATAAACTTTTTTTTTTGCGAGTCCGCCATATTGGAAGAATGACGTCAGCCTTGGTCAGTTTAGCTTACCATGCATTTTCATCTAAATAAACATGTATACAAAATTTCAGCTCAATCGGCAACTGGGAAGTGGGTCAAATTTAACTTCTGATATTTTCTTACTTAGTGAGTTAGTTAATAAAAGTGAAGCTAATAAAAGCGTGTTAAAATACAATTATTTTACAAGAAGTTAAGTTCGGCCATAAGATAAGTTTGGCCATATTTCAGGAGATAATTCTTATGAAATGAATCCTATTTACTAGTAAATAACAATTAGGTACTAACGCAGAGTACTTGGTGGTTCCCAAAATTTATATTTACAAACTCTATCTTGTTTATTCGCCTTTTTATTTCTTTCTTGGCGTTTCTCCAACTATCAATGAGATGAAATAAATCAATGAGTAAAGTAGGTACGATTTCTTTTTTAAATCTAATAATTTATAATATTATTATTAATTTATAAATAGTCATTGTTTAGGTATGTACTCACGAATTCTTTACTATTGCATAATCTCTCATAGCTCTGTAAAAAAATAAAATAATGTGATTTTGTCAAGCAAAAATAAAAAAATAGATAAAAAAATAATATTTTCAGAAATCCCGACTGAAAAAACAACTAAAAAGTATCAAACATCAAGTACATAGTCTGATGCAGTTTGTGGCAGTTTTTTTAGTTCAAGTATACACGCTGAAATTTTAATGGTTGTTCTCACGCGACAGAAAGATCTGCCCTCAGTAATACTATTGAATCATAGGGTTAAACTTAAAAAATAAATAGTTTTTGTTTTCAAATAATTAAAGAAATATGCATCAACTCGAAAGCGAGAGAAATAATAGTAACTCACTAGACTAGGAGTAGGTATATCAGCTGTAGCTGTAGCAACAAATACTGCGCTTCGCTCGCGCGCCGGCGCGGCGGGGCGGCGGCCGCTCGCGTCAACTCGCGTGTTTTACTATTGGTTCGAGTTCGCTTTCGGGTTTTCATTTTGTTTCTCACAATGCCATTTTGATATTTTAATTTATTTTTATAGAAATCTATTGTACTACCAAGACAAAATCAATTATTAAAATTTCAGCGTGCAGATTTCGTGCCACCAACTGCATCAGACAACAAGTAGGTATTATGTAATGAAACACCTTTCTAAAAACCCGATAAGGAAACATTTGGAATTCCAAATCAGTCCAAATGATTCCGATTTTCTTTCGAATTAGTCCGGTCAATTTAGACCTTAGACGATTTTGAATTATTGTAACCTTGGATGGTTACAATAATTCACACTTGGCCGAAAATTAGTAGGATTTTTCAAAACACTATTATAAATGAAATGTGAAAAGTTCTTATCGATCCGACACCTGGTAAAAAAATTACTCGGGGCAAAGGTCACAAAAACGGGTTTTTCGCGATTTTCAGCAAAACGGTAAGTTTTATCATAAAATTAGCCCAGACAAAAATTGTAGATCAGATAATTATCTATAAAAACTTCTCAATACTTTTTTTTTAAGAGCCACCGTTTTTGAAATATAACGATTCAAAAAGTTGAAAGAATTGTTATCGTCATAATATGTGTACACGTTTCCACACCACCTTTGAGGTAGTGTACTTAGCGCGTTTTTTTAATGTGGGTCCCCGGTAGGCCTATTCCACTGATCTGTAGAGATTCTGTTTAATTTGATACTATTAAATAATTAAAGATATTGGCAAGGGCTGAAAATGATAAAAGGGGTTTAAATTTAAAAAAAATAGGGTTTATCCATCGGAATCATCATTATCTGAAACTTTTGCGTCCTCTTCTCCTTGTTCTTCTTCTTCGTCTTGTTGTTCTTCTTCTCCTTGTTTATCTTCTTCATCCTGGATGCAAGTAAATTGCCCCAATAATGACACATCGCATGTCTCTTCGTTAGCATCAAATGAATCTTCAATTGTTTAGCAGTTTTTTGCCGCAGGTGGGAGTAAAGTTTGAACTGGCTCTAATGAATTGTTGACCAACTTCCAACCCCAGTCTTTTAGGTCTAGCTGATAACCAAGCCACACTTGAACTTGTTAATATACCCGAAAAAGATGTTGATGAGCAGCCGCTGAGGTTGGAGGAAGACAAGCTAACTGCACTTGTTTTTTATTTAGATTATTTTTCCGACCCAAATATCGACCAATAGAATTGCACCATTCGACGTCACGTGGTACAACCTACATGGTATTATACTGAAAATTTTTTGAAAATTTTCTCTGGTCGTTGCTATATATAAAATAATCCCCCGAATACCACACGAGCTTCAAAATTATCTGGTATTTCCCGATAGGTTCCCTGCAAACAAATAAAATCGTCAAGTTTTTCAGGAAAAATCACTCGCGCTTCGCGCTCGTGATTATTTAACCTGAAAAACTTGACTCCTTCATTTGTTTGCAACGAACGGAAATACCCGATAATTTTGAAGCTCTTGTGGTATTATAAGTGAGTATTTTTAACGAAACATGCATATCTAAAAAACGGTGAAGGAAAACATCGTGAGTAAACGCCTCTCCTAGAAACAAAAATTCGAAGACATGTGACATCCACCAATCCGCATTGGGTACGTGTGGTGGATTACGGCTCACACCCTCTCACAGAGAGGAGGCCTATGTTCCAGCAGTCACAGACATTAAAAAGGCTGATGATGATGCTTATCGAAACTTATCTAAGCACGTAATTTTTCTAGGAGCTCAGCTCAGCTCCAATATCTTTAATTATTTAATAGTTTCAAATTAAACAGAATCACAACAGATCAGTGGAATAGGCCTACCAGGGAAACCACATTAAAAAGAACGCGCTAAGTACCCACTACCTCAAAGTTGGCGTGGAAACGTGTACATATTATGACGACGATTACAACTCTTTCAAGTTTTTGAATCGTTATATCTCAAAAACGGTAGCTCTTGGGAAAAAAAGTATTAGACATTTTTTATAGATAATTATTTTTCTGCACTAATTTTATGATAAAACTTACCGTTTTGCTGAAAATCGCGAAAAACCCGTTTTTGTGACCTTTGACCCCGAGTATTTTTTTTTCCTCGTGGCGGATCGATGAGGACTTTTCAGATTTCATTTATAATAGTGTTTTGAACAATTCTACCAATTTTCAGCCAAGTGCGAATTATTGTAACCTCACCCCTACTTTTTGCTCTAATTTGACCGGACTAAATTGACGGGTTGGTCTCTTATTAAAAGTTGTTCTTAATGAAGATTATAATGACCTTTTTTCAGTTGTTTCAATTACACGTTGATATACCTATTGAATAATTGAGTTTAAATACCATCTCTTCTTCCACTCACTCACTTACACAAATAAATGTAGGTAGGAACATACCTACCGATATTTTTTGCTTATACATATGTATAAAATATGTAAATGGAATCATCGACACGAAGAAGAAGACTTTTCTGCTTAACAAGCAAATTATTCGTCACAACTTACCTTAGCGCTCCTAAGTTTCAACTTGTAGCCTAGAGGCAAAGGTTTCTTCTCCTTCTTAGGTTTGTGGTTGGTGTAAAGCGGGACGTACATCTTTTGTAAGTATTCGCCGTATTTCACATTCGGTTGAAAGTATTTCTTTTTTTCTACAAATAATTGATCAGTCAGTAACAATATACCAAACCAAAACCGAATCACTTACGGGATCCATCGTAGCCGGTGCCTGCATGCCTAGGGGTAGCGGATAAATTCTGAACATGAGTTACCCGCACCCCTGGGCACTCAAGCAGAGAAGGAATAGGGGTGGGTTTTAGTCAGTAAGAGTCTGACACGCCCTCTCGCTCAACCCAGAGCGGGAGAAGTCATTGTATGATTTCCCACCACACAAAAAAAAAGGGGTTGAGGAATGATGACGAGGTAAATAGCCCACCTTTTACCTCTCTGTATAAGTACGCCACTTTGGGCTGCTCCGCAGATGGAGCATCTTTTATCGAAATACGAGTACCTTACGACAAATTACCAGAAAAATTTTTGGCACACGACGTACCTAATGCAGGTACAACTAATTAATATGTATAGGTAATAATAGCAATATTTAACGTGTGGGTACATACTCAGAGGCATCTTTTAATTGTACGTAATGTGGCGGTTCTTAAGCTGTAACACACGCTCCGATTTAGTTCGAACGGACCACGGATTTGGTACGCTTCCGAACCATATATGACCGTCTGTAGAGTCCTGCGAATATTATTATTATTAATTGAGTCCGCCTCGGTCCGCTCGGATAATTATGGTTTGCTCCGTACCATGGACGTATAAAAAAGGTCGGACGGAACTCCTCCTAAGACAAAATGAAGGTTTATTTAATGTAAACATATAATCGGGAACTAAGTGATCGAATTATTCATTTACCTATAAAACATAATTCCTGAATTTTTTTTCTTTCGATCACAACCATTTCACCACAACTTTTTACATTTTTTTGCCACATAAACGTGTCGACTGTGTTGACGTTTGCGCGCGTAATGGGCTGAGGGCTGACTAATGTGTGAATGTGTGCGTGCCGGGCTTTACGTACAGCGAACTGGCCGATTCTGAGTGACACAGTTTTATTTTAGCGAGAATCTGTCCGACCTTTTTATACGTCCCTATGCTCTGTACCGAATCGTGTGGACGCGATTCGCGAATGCCAAGAAGGACGTCCATTTTTAGGGTTCCGAAAGTCCGAATGAAAAAACGGAACCCTTACAGTATGACACGTGCGTCTATCTGTCCGTCTGTCACAGCCATTTTGCTCCAAATCTGCTGGACCGATTGAGTTGAAATTTGGTGCACACATGAATATCTGTGATCCAAACACGAACGTAAATTTGGAAAATGGGGGTCACTTTTGGGGTGAAAGTCGGAAAATTAAAAAAAAAGTTTTTTCAGACTGTGCGGTGCGACATATCAAATGAGATATTGTGAGGATCTTGCTTGAAAGTATTGTTTTCATAATTTTAAAAAAGTTTTAAGGCTTTAGAGCTTCGAACTAAAAACGAGTTGGCGAGCAGCGAGTAGCGCTACTCGTAGTTCCGATAGTTTTGTCACTGGGCTAAGCGAGTGTTCGAGTGCGACCGACGATTAGTCGCACCCCTCGCTCGGGTTGGTCTCTCCCTCTCGGCGTGAATTCTGACCACCAAGCGATCATCGCTGAGCGAGTGTCGCTGATCGAGTGCTCTTTGATAGCTCTTGCCGCTCAGTGACAAATTTGTGGAGCGAGTCCTCGCCGGCGGCGGTGTGAACAGTCAGCGATCAACTATTAATATATGCATCTCTTTTGTTTACACGGAATGTATATTTACTGTACGTTTCTTAAGCGTCGGCTGAGAGTTAGTCGAAAAATTACCATTCCACGGGGTCCCTTTTATCTCATAAACCACTAGGCCTAAAATTTTGAAAAAAATACAGAAAGTAGTTCTTTACTTATAGCCTGCCTAGCCTTTTCCCAGCTATCTTGGAGTCGGCTTCCAGTCTAAGCTGAATATCAGTATTTTACATGGAGCGACTGCCTATCTGACCTCTACAACGCAGTTACTGGGTAATTCGGGTTATATCTTTGGAGGAGGTAAAAAAAAAATCCTGAAAAAAAAATTGATTTGTTCGGAACCTTTTGCGCGCGAGTCAGACTCGCTCTTGACTGGTTTTTTACAGTGTGCACTAACGTACGTGAAGCAAATGTCCAGTCCGGTCTGGTCCGATCGTCTGTAGCGAGATCGGATTTGGTACGCGGATGTGGTCCGCCAAACCAAAACTGAGCGTATGTTACAGATTTTACACAACGCCGCGCACCGAGGAGGTGCATGAGCGGGTGACTACTCGATGGATAGCTACTTCATCGAGTAGTCACGCGCCGCCTCTGAGACACACACATAGGTATTGTGGCGTTTGTATACATAGTCTATATAGCCTGTATGTCTTGAGCAGTTGACGTCGCATTGCATGGAGATATGGGAAAATATAAGAGGAACAGAAATAGGTTTTAATCTCGTAGGCTCCATGTATCAACGTCTACTTGACTGTATCGAGAATAATGGGAGTTATACAAAGTATTAACAAAAGTATAATAGACAAAGTATTTTGTTTTACCTACAGTTAATACATTAACTTGTCTAAGACTTTTTTCAGCACGTATTCAACATGGTGTTTGTCAGTGTTTGACGTAATTTCTTGTAGAAAAAGAATTTACATTATTTTAGTAATATCTCCGTGTATAGGGTGACTGATAATTAGTGACCGATACTTAAATACGTGATTGCTCATGATAACAAACAACTCTCCCAAAGAAACATTTTTAACCGACGGAAAAAAAGGAGGAGGTTCTCAATTCGACCGTATATATATTTTTTTTCGTTTTTTTTTTTTTTTTTTTGTGTATGTTCAGCCCTCACTCCGTCATTTATGAACCGATTATGAATGATTCTTTTTTTGTTAGATAGGGTATACCTCAAGGGTGGTTCCATGCCAAGGAAATCAGGATCTGATACGATTTTGCATTTTTTAGTATTATTTATGGAAGTCGGTTGTATTTTTTTTGTAAAAAGTTTTTTTATGATAGTTTTGGCTTCTAGTACCTACTGTCTTCTAGAAACCCTTGATTTATAATGTCATTGTATATAAGCGCTAACGAGAGATTAAAAGTCATTGACATATACATTATACGGACTAGACATGTTTGACTATAGAAAAAACAGTTATACAAATATGTGGCATATCGACGCCAAAATCATAAAAATACTGCTATCTCTTTTTAACTTTCTTAATTTTGCATAAGTGAAAAAGGCTAGTAGTATTTTTGACAGTTACTGTAATGTCAACCCTTCATTCCTATCGTCATTGAAATACCTATTTGCGGCCAGTTCGCCATTTTCTCCTCTCGGTGTTTGGTACCAAAGTTGGGTACGTCAACTGTCAAATGGTCGTAAACAATGGATATATTTTGTGAATTTTGGAGTAATTTTGCTGTGTTATTGCGTTTGAACTCGGTTGTTTAGTGGAAGTCGTCAATAGCAAGATGCCTAATTGCAATATAATCGGATTTGGCATCAAAAGAAGCGGAAATCACCCGAACATAACTTTACACCAGTACGTATAATTAATTTTAGCTAAAATATCTTTATATTTAGTTATTAAACAAAAGATTCTGTATTCGTTGAAGAGTGTATGTAAAAAGCATTCATAATTTTCCGTTTGCCTTTCTTTTTAACAGTTGTATTTCATGAAATCATTTTCTTGTTTTTGTAGGGATAGAGTAGTGCATGCATGACATTTTTGTTTATCGATAATGCTATATTATTATGGTTCTTTATTGGTTTTACGTTTTACTTTCAAGGCTGCCTGCTAATAAACGAAAAAAGAAAATTTTGCTGGAAACAATCAGTGTCGTAAAAAAGCTGTCAACAAAAACAATTCTTAATATTCTGTTCCCTTCACTTTGTCATGTTTCAACCGGACACTGAATAAAGTAACACTGCGTGACGATGCTTTACGTTCACGAACCATAATGGTAAGTAACATTGTTTGTTATAAAATGATTGCGTAGTGGGTGATAAATGATGGTGATGACTTCAAGTGCAACTCTTGCCTAACGGCCACAAAGAGTGTGTTTGAGTGTAGTCCTAAGATTAATTGCCAAAATAAGACAAACTTGTTTATTTGGTTGCACTAAGTACATACGTACATACTCCTTTTGAAGGAGTTTTTTATTGTCACCAGTTGTCTGCTTTTTGTGTCAATGGACTTTTAAGTATATTAGCAGTGTTATTCTGTAAAAATCTCCCTGTGAAAACTTGGGTGAGGTGAACATTAAGTGAGCTTATGTACGATTATTTAGCTCATTATCCACTCGAGAGCTACTGAACTAGTGAGCTATTGAGCGAGTGAGTGAGAAGTGCACTCAACGACCGAACGAGAACTCTTCTCAACCTACAAATTGCAAATTAAATGAGGCCATTTAAAATAATAAGTAACAATCCTAATAATAAAATTGAGAAACATCAAACATATTAATAATTTTATTGCTTGTTTACAGCCTGCAATTCCATCAAATATGTCTGGCATTTTAATTGAAAGTGATCAAAATCAAGACGAACTCTCAACATCTGGATATGGTGCTCTGAATATGGTATTTAGTCTCCAGCACGTCCGCTGCGCCAGGTTTAGCCGCTAACGTCTTCGCTGCACCAGATTTGGCTGTTAGCACCTCCACTGCACTAGGTTTAGCCGCTAGCACCTCTGCTGCGCCAGATTTATCGGTATGACTAGCTTCAGTTTTTCTTGCCATCATTATTTGCGAATTTGATCTCAATGATAATATGTAATCGACTGAATTAAGACTGTGTGGTATCTCTCGCTTGTCTTCAATATCTATTAAAGCTTATTTTTATTTTATTTGATTTCAGGTACACATTTAAAATGATTAAGAAATTAAAGGACAAATGTCAAAAACAGCCCAAGAAGAAAAGTCTAAAAATGAAATGATAAAGTTAGAAAACATACGAAAAAAAAAATCTTCAGTAATAATTTCTTTCCCTTTTAAATCTTTGATAGATTTAAAAAGGAAAGAAATTTATTAAATTCAAAACCCCAAGCTTTGTTTATTAATTAAAAGTGTAATAGACGTATACATGAATTTGATATACAAATACTGTGGGAAGAACTACTACTACTCTACTGAAAGAATATCACACAGAAATTACCAGAACAAAATTGTATTGTTCAGAAATGAATGAGATTAATTTGTTTAATATAAAGACTATTATAATTATTGTTGACTTTTAATTAAAACCCAAAAATCTGCATGTTAGAAAAGATATATGTTGGAGATGTCCATGCCTGGGAGCCCACTGCGGATTCAGCGTCATTTGTTTTCTTTGAACTTGTTGCCTCCGTCTCGAAGGTCTACTTAACGCAAGGCTCTAGAATAACACTAACACTGTTACTTTTACATTTCATTTTAATTGACGCAAAATATTCGATGTACTATTGATGACAAAGGTGCATGGAGAGCCTAAGGTCGACTTTTGACTGTGAGGTTTTGCATTACGTATCATGACTTTCATGAGACGACTAGATGGCGCTGTTCAATCATGAAAATAACACTGCAAAGCTTATAAACCTTATTATGCAGAGGCAGATAATAAGGTTTTTAATACCTAAAATAATTACTAAGTAATAATAATATATTTATATTCAAATAAACAAAAATTACTATATTTTCTTATTTCCGAGTACTTAATACAGCGCCATCTAAACCAAACTAAATAAGCCAATTGGTACTATATCGGTTAATTCGACTACAGATGGCGTCGATCACAAATAATAAAAATCCCTACATTCACAAAGTAGCTCTTATTTTCACGTTCCAGAATAAGTAGTCAGTAGCTCAGGTGGATAAGCATGGCAGAATAACATAGATCGTTCAACA
This sequence comes from Polia nebulosa, assembly GCA_951329385.1. Classification (NCBI taxonomy): domain Eukaryota; kingdom Metazoa; phylum Arthropoda; class Insecta; order Lepidoptera; family Noctuidae; genus Polia; species Polia nebulosa. Next base: position 14,685,507 of record OX589594.1, read on the forward strand.
GGGCACCGGTTCGCAACCCAGCTCTCTGTCGACTTTTTTTAAATTTAATTATTCTAATAAATAATTTTTATTCTATTTTTTGTATTTTTAAACGTTTTTATTTTATTTTTTGTTATAAATAATATAAAAAATATGAGGTATAAGATGTATAAATGAATATAGGGATAATATACAAGTATACATATACTACTATATATAACATTATATAAATATATATTATATAAATTACTTTCATAATTGGTGGTAAGTATTAGTATTATTAGTAAAAAACATTTATGTAGAAGATTTAGATATATTTTTCTTACAGCTTAAGATTTACTAAGTTTAATTCTCGTAAAGGATAAGAAATGAAACTATTTTATTGATTATAGTTTAAGACATTTAATTTTCAAAGAAGAATACAATTTATGTCTTTCTTTCTTATAGAATGTATAACCTAACCTAGCAGTTTTACATCCAATTAACAATGATTTAATTCACTTGTTAAGGAGAAATACAAGTAAAATTTATAACTGAATAACTCTATTACAAAATAGAAGACCTTAACAAAGTAAAACTGTATAATAGATATTATAAGTATTCTAAATCAAAACTGTGTTGTGCTATTCTTCTATTATTTAGTTTTATTTACATTATGTTATAATAACTTTCACTATATATGCAACCTTAGTTCTGTAAATATTTTACCTACTCATAAATTATAAAAATTTTACGTTTTGCATAATTATGTTTAGTGGTATTGACTATAATAATTGATTTGTGCATTATGTTATGACTAAGGTTCATAGCTTAAGTATTCGTTCCAGAAGGAGGAAGAAATTGAAGCTAAACCTAAAATCAATAACAATTGTAAGACCGGGTTATAGCTGTCATTTTGGGACCGAGTTGTTTATAATAATAAATAAATAATTTATTATGTTGGAAAGGAATCTATATTTATATTGTTTTTATTTTAATTTCTTATATTATATAAGAAATCAAAATCATTAGTGTAATAACATTTTGTTGTTATAAAGTAATGTATAAATTTATCCAACTTACACCAAGTTTGATTACTGTAATTTATCATATAAATTATAGCTACCCCGGTCTTTTCATTTTTACTCAATCATTATTACTCAATTCAATAGTCAACACTTTATATTCTTTAATATTTCGTGTATCCGCCATTTTGATCGATTACAGCTTGGAACCGCGAACCCATGGAGTCTATTAATTTTTCACATAAATTGTGACCCCGTATAGAATCCCATACCTCCATGCAGTGAGTACTCAGTGCTTCCTTAGTCCTTTCGTTCCTATTGTCCCACTTTTGAACCATAACGCCCCATAAATTTTCAATGGGGTTTAAATCTGGCGATCTCGCAGGCCAAGGAATAATTCGTATGTCCGATTGCTGGCTAAACCACTCTTGCACAATTATGGAACGGTGTATAGGACAATTGTCCTGCACGAACGTTATTACTGGCATGTCTTCTACAGGAAAAACATTCCGCACAGTGGGCAACATGACGTCATTCAGCACATCTAAGTAGTTAACACTGTTTGCACGACTGGGTATTACAGTAAGTTCTCCTGGTCCTGCAGCTGTCATCCATCCCCAAATGTTCACTGTTATACGACCGGATTCAGAGTTAGGCACAACGTGATCACTATCATAACGCGTATTATTCCTACGCCACAACCTAACTCGCCCGTGCTGGCTAGACTTGAAAGTCTTTTCATCACTGAAGATAACGTTGCTCCAGTCGAAATGTCTGTATTTCAAAGCGAACTCCAATCGTGCTCTTTTATTAGCTTCGGTTAGCAATGGCTTAATAGCATGTCGACGATAATGCAGACCTTCACTATGAAGAGCACGATACACCGTCCGCAAAGATGTATCAAACAACTCTGCGTAATATCTTGTTGGTGTAAAGCCATTTTCCTCATAACCTTGCACCATAAGTTGACGCTGGTCTGAGTCAATATGGCGTCTTCTGCCAGATCTACTGCGGTGTTCCAACGAACCCTCTTCTTGAAACCGCTTTATCCATAAAGTGACAGTCTTTACCTATAAGGGAAATATATTATTTATTATTTTCGTGTATCGATAACCATGGATAATAAAATAAATAACGAACAGTGATTTTAAAACATTACTTACGTTTAAGCCAGTTTCTCTCGAAATTTCAGAATAATTTAGGCCTTGATTATGCAATGCTATTATTTGGGCCCTCGTAGCCATATCAATATTAGAACGCGAACTCATGGTAAAGATAAATATTAAAAAATTGTTAAATGCAATCGTAACTGAACTCACTCAAAGGTAGTAAAGAACGTTATGATTGAACAAAAAGATTTAATTTTTATACAGTCAATATTAAACTACCCTCAATTCTTTTGAGATTTATGATACAGGTTAAAGTCGCTAAACAACTTCGATATAATAAAGAGTAGGATAATTTCAACTCATTGCGTAATGACGCAATAGTCCAGTGGCTATGGTATCGGTAAATTTTATGCCACCGAGTTCGAATCCTAGTTATTACGAGCTTTGCTTTATAAGGTTTGTAATGTCGTAGGAGAATTTGTGTTAAAATTAAGTAATATTGTAACTAGCAAAAAACAAGATAATGTTCTTTAACGAGAGATGTATATTTTCCAATCCAACTACTATACTAGCGCCATCTATGTCGTTCAAGACGTATTATTAAGGCGATGAAACCCTGTACAAACGATTTTGGTTTGGAACTCTCCATGCAGTTCTGTCTTCATTAGTACCTACTTACTGCATTTCGTTTCTTGTAATAGCTAAAAGCGTATATTCCAAGACACTAAAACAAAACTGACTTCAAATATTTTTTTTTTTTTTTAAAAAACCTGGCTGGAAAACAAGTTGGTGGGAGTTATTTTAGTTCAATTATTGATTTCATGCAACCAACTACATCATACTGCTTGAAAAGTGACTTGTATGGAACTTTTCATTTGATTTTTTAAGTCGGGTTTTTGAAAATGTTTTTTATTTTTATTTTATACACTTCAGTAAGTTAGATTTTTGGGATCTCCTCGAACCCTTTATTTTGATAGGTACTTAATATAGTTAGTCGACTTTCATTTTTTTAACCGACTTCAAAAAAAGGAGGAGGTTCTCAATTCGACTGTATTTTTTTTTTTTTTTTTTATGTGTGTTACCTCATAACTTCTTACTACGTGAACCGATTTTTAAGATTTTTTTTTTAATTTGAAAGCTGTTGCTTCACATTTGGTCCCATTTTAATTTGGTGAAGATCTGATGAAGAACTTCGGAGATACACAATGGAACTCTTCAATAAATGATAGCAGACCTTCCAGAATTGCTGCAATCGCATGTCTGTATATTGTTTTCAACACTTCACAACATTACATCACGCTGATGCACTCTGAAGGGGTATACAGATTTGTACAGTTCACCCTAATTTCACCAACTACGTTCAAATTCCCTATTTTTGGGGCTATCAATTCGGGCTTAACTTTACTATTAATTTAGTTTTAGAATGGGGTAAAACAACTAAAAAGTAAAATATAAAAAACTTTTTACAAAAAAAATACAACCGACTTCCATAAATAATACTAAAAAATGCAAAATAACTTTAATTTCGGCAGTCGGTGTCAAATAACGAAGAAACCAAACTAGAAACACCGACTTCCGAAATTAAAGTTATTTTGCATTTTTTAGTATTAAGTCGGTTGTATTTTTTTTGTAAAAAGTTTTTTTCTTTTTCACATTTTATGGCGTCTGGTGGTCGCCATATTTTATTTTGATTACTGTCATGTCATTAGTAGCACTCGCAAGATTGAAATAAATCGATTGACGTAAGAATTATCAAAATCGGCCCACGCTGTCGGTCTCTAAAACACCTCAATGGAACAAATATACATACATTTAATTATAAATACAAACATAGGCTGATAAACACATTACCCTCCCTTGCGTCGCGCAGTCGGGTAAAAAGGAAACTACGTACTGCGGGGTTCTGGAAAATCATGGCGCTTCTGACCTTCTGGTCGCGAGAAAACTAAACCTTAGTAGCGTTCTAGCGCTGCGTGTCTATACTGTTTTGTTAAGACGACTAATTATTGTTTCAGCGCGAACATTAGTTACTCTTGTCAAAATGTAGCATTTTCTTTGCTTTTATGATAGCCTCTCTTTAATAGAGAGAGACATATTACCTCAATGCCACTGGTAAAAATACCCGTTGATATTGTACCGTAACAATATAACAATATGAAAACATTCTCACAATCTTTTATCGATGTTTTTAATAAAGAGATATCGATATGGGCTACTCTATTATCCGCCATTTTATCCTCTCAGTGAAGTGTAGGTATGGCACGTTTTTCTTGTAGGTATGCCCAAGTCCATATAATTTATATGTCAATGTTAAAAGTCCACAATTGAGGGCTTGAATGACATGACGTACCTACACCAGATGGCATTACTGAGACGTCAGATTCAGACACCTGTCAAAACGTTCAGATAATGTAAAAAACCGGACAAGCGCGAGTTGGAGTCGCGCATGAAGGGTTCCGTACCAAACGTTCAGATAATGTAAAAACCGGTCAAGTGTGAATCAGACTCACACATGAAGGGTTCCGTACCATCGCACAAGATTATAAGCGTCTTCTTGTTGCCATTATTAAGATCAAGCAAAAAAGCCAAAAAAAGACACGTTTCTAGTATGGCAGTCTCCTTTAATTTTTATTTTATTTTAGTTTTATTTTTTATTGTTATAGCGGCTACAGAAATACACATTCTGTGAAAAGTTCAACTGGAGATATAGCCCGCTGACGGACGGACGGACGGACAGCGGAGGCTTAGTATTAGGGTCCTGTTGCTTACCCTTCGGTTACGGAACCCTAACAACACACACATGTTTTCATTATTATGTTTCCAAAGGGCGACGGTAATTTTCACAAATCACGCCCTAGCCGTTGTGGCGACACTTGGGGGCAGCCTATGTACTGGCGGCGAGTACTGGCGGCGAGTACTGGCGGCGAGTACTGGCGGCGAGTACTGGCGGCGAGTACTGGCGGCGAGTACTGGCGGCGAGTACTGGCGGCGAGTACTGGCGGCGAGTACTGGCGGCGAGTACTGGCGGCGAGTACTGGCGGCGAGTACTGGCGGCGAGTACTGGCGGCGAGTACTGGCGGCGAGTACTGGCGGCGAGTACTGGCGGCGAGTACTGGCGGCGAGTACTGGCGGCGAGTACTGGCGGCGAGTACTGGCGGCGAGTACTGGCGGCGAGTACTGGCGGCGAGTACTGGCGGCGAGTACTGGCGGCGAGTACTGGCGGCGAGTACTGGCGGCGAGTACTGGCGGCGAGTACTGGCGGCGAGTACTGGCGGCGAGTACTGGCGGCGAGTACTGGCGGCGAGTACTGGCGGCGAGTACTGGCGGCGAGTACTGGCGGCGAGTACTGGCGGCGAGTACTGGCGGCGAGTACTGGCGGCGAGTACTGGCGGCGAGTACTGGCGGCGAGTACTGGCGGCGAGTACTGGCGGCGAGTACTGGCGGCGAGTACTGGCGGCGAGTACTGGCGGCGAGTACTGGCGGCGAGTACTGGCGGCGAGTACTGGCGGCGAGTACTGGCGGCGAGTACTGGCGGCGAGTACTGGCGGCGAGTACTGGCGGCGAGTACTGGCGGCGAGTACTGGCGGCGAGTACTGGCGGCGAGTACTGGCGGCGAGTACTGGCGGCGAGTACTGGCGGCGAGTACTGGCGGCGAGTACTGGCGGCGAGTACTGGCGGCGAGTACTGGCGGCGAGTACTGGCGGCGAGTACTGGCGGCGAGTACTGGCGGCGAGTACTGGCGGCGAGTACTGGCGGCGAGTACTGGCGGCGAGTACTGGCGGCGAGTACTGGCGGCGAGTACTGGCGGCGAGTACTGGCGGCGAGTACTGGCGGCGAGTACTGGCGGCGAGTACTGGCGGCGAGTACTGGCGGCGAGTACTGGCGGCGAGTACTGGCGGCGAGTACTGGCGGCCAAATTTTAGCAATGGGATTTAACTAGCCAACACAGCACATGATGCGTGTGACGAGGGCATAGCAAAAGCGACAAAAATATGTTTTTTGTTTCGTGTTACGAGACCATACGAGACCGACGCGTACGGAGAAGATAAGGCGTGTGTGTGAAGTCTTTGTGGTGTGTGCACCGCGTCAATTACACATACAGACGTAAGGACTGTGTACCGTGTGTTCACAGCAAAACGACTCTAAACGTGCAAATGCATTTTTATCTGCGACCGTATTTATTTTGTATTTATAATAAAAGCAGCTCGCTAATCCAACGCATTTCCCTTCGTACACTTCACATGTAAAGCCAGTCACTCTATATACTGATACCCTCGCACAGCCAGCGAGTGAGACAGCTCCTCACAGCTACAGCAGCGCCCCTGGAGCCCTGCAGGTTCTACAGTATCTATAGTTGCCTAAGCAAAAGTCATAGGTACCAACAAAAGTCCTTCACATCTATTTCTAGAAGAAGTCAAGGTGCCATCTGTAAATGGCGTATATGAATTGATTAAATAAATAAAAAATGTAGGTAACTAAATAATAGAAATAACTGTACTCACTTTTCTCACGTTCTATTGATATGGATTTATCGTAATGCGTAACACGGTTTAGTGTTTTTACGCACTCCTCCATGTCAACAAACACTAAGCACGATATAAGGATCCTGGCATCCATGTCGTATGCTGAAATTAATAACACACCTATTATACTTAGCAATCAATATAAAACAGACAACATCACGTATATATTCCTCGAAGAGACAAGCAGGGGTTTGATGTTTTATGCACATTATGTGATAGGGGAGAGCGCTAAAGACATCAACCAGCAATTTAGAGCGTGGATGCTTCAGGGAAGTTCTAATTGAAAATTTAAAGCGACCTGGGGATGGAACCCAAGACTGACGAACACAAGATGTTTAGAAGAGCGCTTGCGACCACTACACGAATGTGCAGACTATTTAAACCTATACTCCGTTCACAATAGCATTAGAAATAAAACCAGCCAAGTGCGTGTCGGGCCACGCGCAAGGTAGGGTTCTGTAGACGCGCGAGGAGACCAAACGCCGGGGCGAAACTCTGCTGCCGCGACGCCTCGTGGCTCGGCGGACGGAGCTCCGGCAGGATCTCATGGTGACATGGAGACAGCGACTGTCGCAACCCAGCGCTGGGCATGCCACCATTGCGGTGGTAATGTCCCTCTTTGAGGAGTGGCTGGAGAGGCGTCACGGCGTCCTCACCTTCCACCTGACGCAGGTCCTCACCGGGCACGGTTGTTTCGGGAGGTTCCCGCATCAGATCGGGCGGGAGGAAACGCCCAGTTGTTACCACTGCGCGGATCGCCCTGAGGACACGGTGGAGCATACGGTGGAGGTCTGCCCCGCTTGAGCGGAGCACCGCCGTGTCCTCGTGGATGCGATAGGTGGCGGCGACCTCTCGCGCCCGGCCTTGGGTCAGGCCATGGTACGGAGCGAGAGGGAATGGGAGGCAGTTTCCGCCTTCTGCGAAGCAGTATTGCTCGTGAAGGCGGAGGCGGGACGCGAGAGGAAAGCTCAACAGAGTGGCCCTCACGACCCCGGCCGCTACCACCGCAGGAGAGGTACTGTGCGTATTGGGCGTAGGACGTCGGGAGACGATTTCCGGCTACCGTAGACCCGGGCCTGCGGACGGCGAGCAGTGCGTAGCTCACCGTCCGATCAGCACCATACCCGTGAGTCGACGGCGCATAGTGTTCCACGCGCGCTGACGGGGCCAATCGTGGCCGGTGCCTGCATGCCTAGGGGTAGCGGATAAATTCTGGAAATGAGTTACCGCACCCCTGGGCACTCGGGCAGGGAAGGAACAGGGGTGGGTTTTGGTCAGTAAGAGTCTGACACGCCCTCCCGCTCCACCCAGAGCGTCATTGGATGATTGCCCACCACACAAAAAAAAGACCGTACTTTATTACTCTATAACTAACAAAGCTAACTTAGCCGTGACAGTTTTCCTTTTAGTTTTTCTTTTGTTTTTTTTTTAAAACATTATATGTCAAAGTTAACACAATTTTATTAATTTATAAAAGAGTAACAAATAACAACCTAAAATCACGAAAACTCGGCAATAACAATTAACAAGGCGTCGCATTCACAAGTATTCACATTGAATGACAATCACAGGAAATTGTTTTTACGTCAATTTAACAGACGACATAAACCAGTAAAATTGGAAAAACCCGGCTGTCACAACTTATGAAGGGATAAGGTAACATTTTAAATTTGATAGAGGTATAGTGAATCGGAAAACTACTCCATCGAGTAGTCACGCGCCGCCACTTATTTTCATAAGATAGTTATTATTCTTTATTGTACACACACATAACATGTAAATAAAACACAAATTAACAGTTAGTTACAAAGGCGAGCTTAACCCAGCATTTGGGTTTTCTTACAGCAAACCTCAGGGTGAAAAATACATTTGCATAAGTAGGTAGGTACATCTTAAGTGCACAACAAAAACTTAAAATATAATCTGTTACTAAACTAAACCATTATGTGATACACACACATACTACATACTATGGGTATGGCTTACAAAGAAATCCTTTTACAAACATATTACGGGTCATGGCGACAGGAAGTGATCCCTAATTCCTCTCCTGAACACCTCCAACGAAGGGCTAGCCCTAAGAGTGTGTGGAAGAGAGTTCCAAAGGCGTACAGCACGAACAGTAAAGGATCCACCGTAACAACTAAAGGAGTGGGGAGGGAACCGAAAGAGAAGAGAAGAAGACGAGCGGCAAGGTTTTCCTCTTTGAAAAAGATACTCAAAGCGTTCCCGAAGATACAAGAGGAGTTGGGATTGTGAAGAACTGAAAAGAGTAAAGAAAAAGTGTGAGTATCCCGACGCAGCCGAATAGGCAGCCACCTCAAAAGCATCCGACATTCCGACACATGATCGTACTTCCGGAGGCCAAAGATGAAGCGTATGCACAAATTTTGCAGACGTTCGAGCTTATCAAGGTGTTCCTCAGTCGCATCAAGGAAGCCGACATCAGCATAGTCTAGAAGAGGTAGAAGGAGACACTGAGCAAGAGAAATTTTGGTGGGAAAAGGCAGGAACTTCTGGAGACGTTTCAGCGACTGAAACGAACAAAACGACCTCCAGCTTACTTCTGCAGTGTGAACATTCCAAGATAGGTTGCAGTCCAGGAAAACGCCTAAGCTTTTGACCTTTTGGGAATAGACTATAGCGACGGTATCGTACAAAACAGGAAGAAGAAACTGGCCACTCAACAGATTCACGAAAAGTGTCTGCCACCAATAATGAAAGCTTGTGATTTTGTTGAATTAACTAAAAGTTCAAAACTTTTAGCCCACTGACTGATATTTTTAAGATCATTATTGACGGCATCGATAGCTCCAGTAAGCTCTTCAAGTTTAAAGTGGCGATATAGCTGCAAGTCGTCTGCATAGAGATAGTAATGTGAAGATAGGACCTTAGTGATAGCGTTAATAAATATAGAGAAAAGAAGAGGAGAAAGGACGCCACCCTGAGGAACACCCGCACCGAGGTTGCACCAGTTAGAGGAAGCCTCCTCCGAGCGAACCGACTGCGAGCGACCCCGAAGATAAAAATTAAACCACCCAATCACAGGAGGAGATATGTTAAGAGATGACAGGATACCTAAGAGGATGTCAAAATCAAATGTTAAAAGCACTGCTAAAGTCCAGTAAAATCAACACTGAAAGAAGCCTGTTTTCCATCGCCAGTTAGATGTCGTCAGTTATTTTAACTAGTGCCGATACTGTGCTATGGCCAGGGCGGAAACCAGATTGATAAGGACTTAGCAGGCTATTAGAGGAAAGGAAATGAGACAATTGATTATTAACAACACTCTCAAGGACTTTGGATAGGATTGGAAGTATGGAAATGAGACGATACTGGGAAACCGACGAGGGATTAGGGACTTTGGGTAGAGGCAGAACATGTGCTGTCTTCCACGCAGAAGGAAAGCAGCCAGTAAAGAGAGAGCAGTTGATAGTGTGGAGGATGACAGGAGCGAGTTAATTCAGGATAGGAAAAAGCATCTGGAGTTGAAGACCATCATCGCCCACCGCTTTCGTGGATATAGATGTGATGGCCCGCTTAATATCCCCTTCTGGTTGAAAAGAGAATGAAGTACATATTGGCAGTGGAAGTTTAGAGAGATATTTAAGAGTGGAAGCTTTAACGTTATCGTCCAGAACGACAGATGATTTGGAAAAATGTAAATTAATTGCGTTAAGGTCAATATCCGGCGTGCTGTCATCCACAGCTTTGCCGACACCAAGAGATTTGAGAAATTGCCATACTTGTGCTGTTTTAAAGTTTTGAACAGAGTTGTGGATATGGCGCCTTTTAGCATCCCTATACATACGACCGCAGCGATTGCGTAGTTTTTTGTATAAAGACCAGTTCTCATATAGATAAACAGTTATACATAATTAAGTCTGACAGCTGCTGTTTATAATAAATTCGGCGTCTATCGTAACTGTAACATGTTTATTGTACTTTTGTTACAAAGTGTGTATTAAAAAAAAGCTTTTTTAACTTCTGTGTAATGCTATTGCGAATGGAGTACGGTTCAAAATTTGTGCAGCACTTTGCCATGTCGAGCTATTGACTACGTACTTCACGTGAATGGCGATCGACTACTGCAGGTAGCAGTCGCGTCGGCAACAAGCTTCCATTATCAAAGTTAAAAACATACATAGTAGTAATTCACTCGGCGATTTCTTGTAAACTAATTGGTAGAGTTTCCAAAAGAAAACGCCGGGATCCTCAACGCTGACATCCATTGCATGCATCAACACTTTCTTCGGAATTCTTAACGTTATTCCGAGATCAGATAAGTTCTGGCGCATGCGACGTGGTATATCCTCCAACAAATCTTGATGGATGTCACCTTTCACATGAGCTAGAACTTCTTTCTGCTGGCTCGAGAGTTCCACGTACCATCTTGGGCCAACTTCCTTTTGGAGCCTTCTTTCCCTCTTTTTACCTTTAAATAAGCAAAAAAATATTTAAACACTAGAATCCTAACCAACCTTTTCGCTTCGCCGTAGTCGAGTAAAAAAGCAAACCTACCTTCAGTATAGTAGTGATATCTCAGATCCTTAAGAAATCGAAGCCATTTTCCTACTTTCTCATTGTATGGTTTTTTGTCGGCATTTTGTTGCATTTCATTTTCTAGATAAACCCATACTGGAGCTTTCTTGGGGCCGTATATAGTCTAGAAATGAAGGTTTAAATAAAGCCATGCTGACGGTACGGACGGACGATAAAATATTAAGTATATAGTTCTGTACCTAATTATTAGTGTAGGGCCATTTCTAACAGATAAGTTAGTTACCGGACACTACTACGTTATGCGTTGTCTAGCCTGAGTGCCCTTAACCTCAACAACTGGCTTAACCCGCTTTATCTAGATATAGAGTTCCGTAAGATTCCCCCATTAGAAAAAATAAGCTAATTTAAGTTCGTACAAGGTCCGATTAGAGGGAAAAACCTACGTAGGTCGTTCTGCATCTACCGTTGTAGTACCCGGGCCTGCGGACGGCGAGTAGTGGGTAACTCGCCGTCCGATCAGCACCAGGCCCGAGAGTCGACGGCGCGTAGTGTTCCACGCGCGCCTCAAAGAGTTGTCAGCAAAGGACGGGGCCTGCCACGGCCAATGCCTGCCCGGGGGTTGAGGATAAATTCGAAAGAGTTACCTCGCCCCTGGGCACGTAGGGCAGGGAGGAACAGGGGTGGGTTGTAGTCAGTAAGAGTCTGACACGCCCTTCCGCTCCACCCTAGAGCGGAAGAAGTCATAAGATGATTTCCCACCCCCCAACAAAAAAAAAAAAAATCTACCGTTGTAGTGGTTTTGGAGATAAGGAAGGGGAATGGACTTTTTTTTTATTTCTAGGTCAGAGGTGACAGTGACAAAGTCAACGATGGAGCGACCGTTTACTTTAACTATAAAGAGATTGGGGTTGTATGCATTCGGAAACACCGACGCAGGTAGAAAGTTCCACTCCTTTGCTGTACGCATTATGAAAGACGTTTGGAAATGCTTAGTGCAAATTCGTGGAATAGCAACAAGGTAGTTATGGTAACTTGCAGTGTGTCTAGATGTCCGATGTACCTCGAGAAGTAGGAGTTTTGTCGCAACGACTGCTTTTGCGGTAAAAAGACACGCCTGTGTTTTGGTGGCGTTAAAAGAGACCAGATTGTCATCACCCCACAACAGACAAGGCTTAAGGTCAAATTTGTTCGCTCTACCACTTATCATTACTCCTATTTTTATAATTCCTAAATTTCAATATTCCTAACGTTTATAATTACTAATCTCAGAATATCTAGTTTCAATAGATCGAATAACAAAAATCCGACTTAATGGTAATTTGAAACATCAAAAATACGATTCCGATTATTAAAATACCGATTAATACAATTCCGAAATAAAAACGCCTTGTAAAACTGAATAGCAAGACAAATAAACACATAATTGCTCGTCAGAGAGAAGTATAATATTATGTTTAGTATGAGGACTTTAATAGTCAGTTCTAACCTAACCTAACCGAAGTGATTCATCAATAATACAGGGGATTTGCAGCATGCAAGCAAGCATGCAGCATGCAAGCAGGCATGCAACATGCAAGCAGGCAAGCAGCAAGCAAGTAGGCATGCAACATGCAGCAAGCATTGTTTCTGTCACGGCTACGGCGCTGCGGGGTTTGGGCGGTTCCACGCGCCTACGCGGGCTTAAATTACACTCTAAGGTAGGGCAGACAAGACTGCGTGAAGTCTGTTTTGCAGCGATTCGTTTCTGTCACAAAATTTTGTAGCACAACATGTTGACTTTTACTTTATTCGAAGTATTGAAAATCGGAATGTCGTTTTTCGGACCGACAACCCTTCGAGCATTTGATTCTTCGGACGTATGAAAATCGGCAAACTAACAAATCGCATTTACGACTTTGGGTAAAATAAATTTCGTGATTTTTAGTAATAGACATTATAATTCTTAGGTATTATGAAATTCGGAATTTTGAAAATCGGAACATCGAAATTCGGAATAAAATATTTTGGAGTATTTGGGTGTTCCCCTTAAAAACTATACATTTCGAAATTATGAAAAAAAAACTTTTTTTGTAATTCTTTTAATAAGTCCTTTCATTTTATACAGCACACATTACATTAAAAAACTTTTCTTGTTAATTTTCTGATTTGCACCCCCAAAGTGCCTATATTCCCCCATCCATAAACCCCCATATTCCTGCTCCAAATTCATTTAAATGTGTTTGGGTCATAGATATTCATGCGTGTACCAAATTTCAACTCAATCGGTAGAGTAGATTCGGAGTACATTGGCTGTGACAGACGGACGGACATACAGCCAGATGGCCGCGCGAGTGATCCTGTAAGGGTTCCCTTTTCACATTCGGATGTTCGGAACCCTAATTAGATTAAACTTACCAAAATATGAAACAACTATTATTAAAGCACTGACACTACCACAAGTACACATATTCAATCTATAGATATAAAATTCTCGTGTCACAGTGTTTGTAACCAAACTCCTCCGAAATGGCTTGACCAATTTTTATGTTTTTTTTTTGTGTACATTTGGTAGGTCTGAGAATAGGCCGTAAACCATTTTTTATACCCCTAACTGATAAGGGTGGCACCACCAAATTTTTTTTTAATTTTTTGGACAATATTTTCTATTTTCATTTTTTTTATGATTTAGCATTAAAAAATATTTGTAACCCTTAATTTTCACCCTTCTACCACCAACCCCCATATTTTAATAGCGTTAATAGTACTGCTCTCAGTGGTCGATAACTAATCAATTATCAATCGATCAGTTATGCGTATTATTAGTTATCAGCCAGTCCGGTGTCACTTCTCACCCAGCAAACAGCATGGAGTAGGGATGAGAACGAAGCCGGACTCGTCTTTCTCACACAATAAGCTTTCTCTCACTCCCTACACATTTTTCGGCCATTTTGTTTGTGCATCGATCGTAGCAGTGACGCTTATACTTAACTTATCATTTTGCTTTAATGCAACTCTTTGGGTCGGATCTGCCAGATACCAGCTTGATGCCCTTGAGTCAATTGAGAAAAGAGCTAAGAGGATCATCGGCAATGATAAGCTCGTTGAGTCGAAACTTCAAAGTCTAAAACATAGACGCCGAGTTGCTAGCCTGTCGGTTTTCTATCGGTTACATTTGTATTACATTTGTATTTGGTGGGGAATGTGCGACGGAATTGCACAATTTGATTCCGCCAAGCCCGTTTCATCAACGGACCACTAGACGTACGGCGAAGTGCCACCGGTTCATGGTGGACATCCCATCCATACGCACAAAGCGTTTTGAGAAAACATTTATTGTGCGTACAGCTAGGGAGTGGAATTCCTTACCGGAGTCTGTGTTTCCTGATAGCTACAACCTGGGAGTCTTTAAGTCAAGAGTGAATAGGTTACTTCTAGGCAAGCGTGCTCCATCTTCGACCACATCATCGCTTACCATCAGGTGAGATGGTGGTCAAACGCGTGCCAATCAATAATAAAAGAAAAATAAAAAAAAAACTCTCATGTTAATTATATTCTCATAATAAAATCATAAATCTATATCTTCTATAATATAAAAATGAATCCCTATTTCCTTGGTCACATCTCGCGTGAAAGGTTGGACCGATTCCGCTAATTATTTTTTTGTTGTGTTTGTTATTATATTCATCAAAATTAGCTGGAAAGTGGAGCAGCTGTGGAAGAAATCGAGAGCGGTTCCTAGAGAAGAATTCGACGTGGCTGAAGGGAATTGACATATCTTTCGATGTGTCCGTTTATTTATGTATGCCAAGTACATCTACAGAACCGGGACCTGGAAGACCCTCTAAAGAGTTTGATGATTCCAGTCTTAAAACGAAAAGACGACGCGTAGATGACCTCTTACAGTCCAGGAGTGCTAGTGAATTGATTTACGCTGCTGAGGTATCAGCGCGTATGTCAGGTTGTAGAAGTGTAGCAAAAATGTAACTGGTGACCCTTCAATAACCCATAATGACAGTGAAATAAGTGCCCCCAGGTGTTTGACAAGCGAGGAAGCTTTAGCATACTATGTTGATAGTAAATCAAGTAGCCATAGCTAGAAGCAGACTCGGAAGTGGAGCATCAAAGCCGGACATAAGGTATTTCCGTCATTATACAGTGTTAGAAAGGCAAAAATAACTTGCTATCCTTCAGATGAACAGATTACTGTTACCGAAACGCGTGCTGAAATCAAAGTTCAGGCAATTCTTGATAAAACTGCGGAACGTTTAATTTCAGCGCAACAAGAAGTTGTTAGTAGTCTGTTACCTTGCACATCATTCACATTAACCAGTAAGTGGGGTTGTGATGGAAGTTCCGGTCATAGTTTGTACAAACAAAAATTCACCAACTGTGGTGACAGTGATGAGTTTTTGTTTGTATTTTCATTCGTTCCCCTTCAATTGCGAGACGAAACAGGTAATATTGTGTGGCAGAATCCTCGGCCCTCCTCTACTAGTATTGTCGCCCAATAAAGTTTATCTTTTCTAAAGAAACCAAAGATTTTACGATAACCGTAACCAATAAGGTTTTAGAAGAGATAAATGCTTTATTGCCGACAACAAGCAAGGTGATGGAGACCGAGATATCTGTCACACATCTAATGCTTTTGACAATGATTGACGGGAAGGTTTGCAACACTCTAATGTAAAAAAATGGCAACTTAGATCAGCCGAAGACAAAGCTAGTGTGAAGCAACGTTCAGATGACATTAAAAGACGTTTTAAAAGCGAGATGGGCTTGATTGTAGATAAGATAAACCAAAACCCGGGTTCAGTAACACTAATGACGGAAACACAGCGCGAAGATTTTTTGAAAATCCCGAGGCAAGTGCCGATATTACAGGGTTAGATAATAATAATATATTCCACTACTATTAGATGTTTCACTTATACAAAAATTTGGCATACTGCTCCGTGTTTTATCATCAGGATATGATATTAATATTGGAAAATTTGAAACCTTAGCTCAAGAAACCAGACAACTTACGTAAATCTCCATCCATGGTATTATATGGTATGGAGATATTATATTATTATGTATTTGAAAAGGTGATTTCTACTCGGGATGAATCCCGGTGATTTTCCTTGCTCCCGCCCTGAGACCCTCAGGGAAAAGGAGGTTCGGATCCCCTGCTAACTCGTAATAAATACTGTGTCCCCCAGTACTTTGCTCAAAATAGTAACGGTATGAATGGCTGCTTGTTTTTGAATTATGTGTATGTTTATACCTGAGTCTAATTTGTCACAATATCTATGAATGCTTTTTGCTACTATTCCTGTCGCTCCTATTACTACCGGTATTACTTCTGTAGATGTATTCCACAATCGGGCTATTTCAGTTTTAAGCAGGTGGTATTTGCTTAGTTTTTCTATCTCTTTGGGCCCTATGTTATAGTCTGATGGTACTGTAATGTCTATTAAATATGTTTTATTTTCTATTTTATTTTCTCGTATGTATATGATATCTGGTCTGTTATGAGTAACTGTTACATCTGTCTGGACTGGAATCTCCCACATTAACTTTGCTGTCTCGTTTTCTTTTATCTGTGGCTGTGTTAAGGCTTCTTGCCACCAGAGGCTAGCAACTTCAAATTTGTGTTTTCTTGCTAGTGTCCAGAATATGTATTGTACGATATTGTTGTGCCGTTTGGTGTAGTAAGTGCCAGCCAGTTTTTCACACCCAGAGATGATATGTTGAGTGGTCTCATCTTTCGTCAGACATAGCCGACACTTACCATCGACAGGTAATTTTAAAATATCTCTTTCAAACTGTCTAGTCATAATAGCTTGATCTTGTATTGCAAAAATTGAAGATTCTAATGTAGATGATACTGGTTGTTTTTTGAGCCACTTGAAAGAGTATTTCCTATCTATATTTTCTTTTCCTAATACTGATTTACAAAACTGCCCATGAAGTGGTTTGGCCCTCCACTTCTCTATTGCTTTTTGAGTAGTTGCCATTTTTATTTCTTTAACTGTGTAATTATTACTTTGCACAAGTCCCATTTCCACTGCATTATTTCTAGATTCTTTATATATTGAATATTTATCTTTATCTCTATCATGTCTAACTATCATTGTAACTATTTCATCCTGTTCATTATCTAAGTATTGCTTGTATTTTATTATTTGAGTCTTATGTAGTGTTTCTATGTTTGTTAGGCCTCTCCCACCTTCTTCTATCGGTAGATATAGTCTAATTATATCTGCCTTTTGTTTTTGTGCTTTATTAATGGCTAAAAGTTTTCTTGTTTTAACGTCTATATTTTTTAAATCGCTATTTTTGTAATTAATTACACCAAATGAGTAGAGTAGAACCGGCACCGCATAAGTATTAATCGCTTTTATCAGATTCCTAGCATTTAATTGCGAATTAGCTATTGATTTAATCCGTTTAAAATATTCTTTTTTTAGTTGTTCCCTTATTTTACTGTGATCGATTTTACCGGCCTCATTAATGCCTAAATACTTATACGTCTCGTCTTTCTTCAGGTGTTCAAATCTCAATCCGCTTAGTAGTGTGTGTCCTTCTCCATGCTGTTCACTGACTCTACCGGCTGTAATGTGTAGTACGTTACATTTATTTAATCCGAACTGCATTCCTATGTCTCGCGTAAATATTTCGGTACTATCAAGTAAAATTTTTAAATTATTTTTATTGCTTGCATAAACTTTCAAATCGTCCATATATATTAAGTGATTAACTGATAAATTACTCTTGAATTTATAACCTTTTAAAATATATTTGTTCAGTATGGTTGAAATTGGGTTTATACCTAAACAAAACAGTAATGGTGATAATGAATCTCCTTGGAAGATTCCTCGGCAAATAGCTATGGGTTCAGTGGTTACAGAAGCGTTCGCACCACGGGCCGTCATGATAACATTCCATGTAGGCATGACCATCTCTAGAAAACCTATGATAGCACCGGAGCACTTGTACAACCTCAACACCTGAAGAAGCCATTCGTGTGAGATGCTATCAAAGGCCTTTCGATAGTCTACCCATCCCATACTTAAGTTTCTATGGCACTGTTGTGCTTCTTCTAGTATGGCTTTGTTAATCATGAGGTGGTCTTTGCAGCCCCTGGCGCGTCGCCTGCATCCTCTCTGTTCTGGAGCAACAATGTCGTTACTTTCACAATGTTTGTACAGTTCGTTGGATAATATGGAAGTTAAAAGCTTATACATAGTAGGTAAGCATGCTATTGGGCGCCAGTTTTCTGGTTCTTTAGTGTTTTCATTTTTGGGGATCAATATTATCTGTTTTGTTGAGAATTCTATTGAATAGTTTCGTTATGTATTCGTGCGTACTTGTGAGATATTTTAAATAGTAATTTTGTATTTTATCTATCCCAGGTGTCTTCCAGTTATGGGTTTTTCTTAAAGCTTCTTTAACCATCTCTATTTCTATTTCTTCAAACCTCTGCTCCTGTATGTTCTCCGTCTCATTTTGAATCTCTGAGATCCACGTTGCATCTTTATTGTACGAGACAGGCTGCGATAGTATCGAAGACCAGAAATCTTGAATTGCATCCTTGTTTGGGATTTCTGCTGGGGCTTGTTGTTGATAGCCATTAAGAGACCTGTAAAAGGAATGCTGATTTTCGCGGAATTTTTGGTTTTGAATTTTTCTATTATTTATGTCGTCGTATCTTTTTATCCTACCTGCTAATGCTTTAACTTTCTGATTTAATATTTCTACTGTATTATCGTGATCTTGTTCAGTGAAAATGTTGTATTTATGGTATAAATTGTCTCTTATTTGTATCATTCTTCTAGTGTTAACCCCTCTTTTTACTTCTATGAGTCTACCTAGTTCTTTCCTGATGTCTTCGATTTTATTCTTTATTCTCAATTTCCACGGCGGATCTGTTTTAGGTTTTATTATGGACGGCGGAGTGTATGGTTTCTGCCCGTTAGCTGTTATAAGGGTCCTGGCTGCCGCGTATATTATGTCATTTAGTTCGCGGAGAGTGTTATTAGTTGTTAGTAGCTTTTTTATGTAAATATTAATTAAATTAAAGTGATTCATAAATTTTTTATTAAACTTTGGCTTCGGCAATAATTTTCTATCTGTTATCTCTATTTCTTTAGTTTCTGCTAGAGTTTGTAGAAATTGAATGATGATAGGGTCTTGATTATCATCTACTTCTATATGTTGTGATAGCAAATCAGAATCAAGAGTTGATTCAGAAATTATGTGCATGTCATATGATATTTGTGTGTTAATATTGTTGGGGCTTAAATCAATGTTAGGCGTGGTAGCTAAGGTTGGCGTTTGAGAGAAGTCTGTTACTATTGGTTCACTATTATCTAAATTTATGTGGGTGTTTGCGTGTAGTAAAGACTGTTCGGCTTTTAATTTAATTTCATCTAAAAGTTGACTGGATATGGATTTACGAGTTATAATACTACGGGCTTGATTTGAAAGGGTGTTTCCAGTGAATCTATTTACTTTAGGGTTGTGTTGGTTTCTGTCTTTAAATAATTTTTCAAATCTTTTTATGTAACCTGGACCTTCAGCTTTTGCTCTATAATAACAAAACATTAATTCGTGTAACTCTTCTTGTGACCACTTTCTTCTTGAATCACCATTGAGTGAACTTGTCGTGGTAGCATCCGATGCACCGGCAGGACTCGTAGGACCATTTCTGTCCACGTCTCGCAAAGTATCATCGGCATCCCTGATAATTTCGGCTGTGACCTCTTCGGATTCCCCGACTCTCGCCCGCCTGTTCAGCGAAGAGTCACTGACGGTCCGCATGCTGTCACGTCCAGCGTCAGCTCCAGACATGCCCCGGCGATCGCCCCCGGGCAGCGGCATTAAACGTATACTTTCATTATTAATCTCCATATTGTTTGGGGTTTGCCATAGCCCCGTTGGCCACCTGTATAGAAACTGTGTTTCAGGTGTCCGCCTCTCACGTGAGCAATGATGTTATACTCGGACGTAGGGTTGGCCTTCTGAGAGGCATATTATATTATATTATATTATATTATATTATATTATATTATTATGTATTTGAAAAGGTGATTTCTACTCGGGACGAATCCCGGTGATTTTCCTTGCTCCCGCCCTGAGACCCTCAGGGAAAAGGAGGTTCGGATCCCCTGCTAACTCGTAATAAATACTGTGTCCCCCAGTACTTTGCTTAAAATAGTAACGGTATGAATGGCTGCTTGTTTTTGAATTATGTGTATGTTTATACCTGAGTCTAATTTGTCACAATATCTATGAATGCTTTTTGCTACTATTCCTGTCGCTCCTATTACTACCGGTATTACTTCTGTAGATGTATTCATAAGTATTATTATATTATATTATATTATATTATATTATATTATATTATATTATATTATATTATATTATATTATATTATATTATATTATATTATATTATATTATATTATATTATATTATATTATATTATATTATATTATATTATATTACTTATGGTCTAGTGGTTAGTGACCCTGACTGCTATGCCAGAGGTCGTGGGTTCGATTCCCACCCAGGACAAATGTTTGTGTAATGAACACGATCATTTGTTCTGTGTCTGGGTGTAATTTATCTATAATATGTATGTATTTAGAAATATATAAGTATGTTTATCAGTTGTCTAGTACCCATAACACAAGCTCTGCTTAGCTTGGGACTAGATGGCGTTGTGTGATAGTTGTGGAATATATTATATATTATTATTATATTATATGCCCGCGACTGTTCACAAAGTACTTCTGCACAGTGGTGATGTAATTAAATCATCACTTCTGCCTATCGGTCAGCTTTCCGAGGAAGCACAGGAAGCTCGGAATAAGGACTGCAGAAGATTTCGTGAACACAACACACGAAAACGATCGTGAATTGCTACGAATAGAGATTTACTTAATATGTTATTGATAACATCTGACCCTGTAATACATGGTTTAAGAGAAGTTCCCAGGAAAAAATTAGGTTCGTTCCCTACCGAAGTCCTAGATTTAATAGTTCAACCTAGCTGTAAGGAACAAAATGTTAGTATAGTTTCAAGTTTCCATAGTTAGAATAGAATAGAATAGAATAGAATAGAATAAAACTTTATTGTACACCAAAACAGTCACACAATTGTTTTACACGAGCTTAAATCTACGGGTACAACGGCGGTCTTATCGCTGAACAGCGATATCTACCAGACAACCTTGGGATGGACTGAAAGAACTTAAAATCTAAAAGGGGTAGTCAGAGTCTGTGGTGTACTGCTAATAAAAATAGATGTCAAAATTTTACATTTAAAAATACATACATATATAAAAATATATCAAATGTTACATAATTTCGTAGGAGGTGAGAAAAAAGGAGAACAAAGAATAAAAGGAGGACTAATTATGGAAAAGATGAGAATATATATAAACAGAACGGTATTAGAGAGAAAGGAAATGGTCTTTTACTGGATTTTTAAAAGAAGCGAGTGACTGGGCTTGTCTAACTGGCATCGGCAACGCATTCCACAATCGCACAGCTTGAACTGCAAATGATTTGTCATAAAATTTGGTGGAATGCGAGGGCATCAAAAGTATCAAGTTCTCCGATGATCTCAAGTGTCTAGAATGAGTGTCATTTATTTATTTATTTGGGAAAAACAAACAATTGTACAATGTATGTTACGGTAAAATATGGTATGACATATGGGTAAATGTACAATCCACAACGTCATGAAGGAACTTAAAACGTTCTTTGAGATAAGAGGGGGTTGTAGGAATAAACAGAACACTGTAGAGTAATGACAAAACATGGGCATTCCGGCGAAGGCGGATTGGCAGCCACTTGAGCTTAGTACGAAATTCAGAAACGTGGTCATATTTGCGTAAGCCAAATATGAATTTAATGCAAAAGTTTTGGAGTCGCTCAAGCTTATCAAGCTGCACTTCAGTAAGATCATGACTATTCAATGGATGATTCATCTGATGATAGTGATGATAATGAGTGATAGACTTAGTTATTAAGTATTTTTATGTAAGTATGTTATTACATTTTATAGTTACATTTATAGATAATTATTAAAAAAATTGTTTATAAAATTATTTATGTTTTTATTTGACTATACCCGCTCAAACGACCAATGGTCCTCAAAAAAGTATTAAGGCCCTCATATCTATGCTTAATAACCTCATTTATGAATAAAAATCGAAACAAATAATTTCGTCCAGCTAGCTTGTTCTACGCGAACCATAGTGCGTCTGTCGGGTCAGATAGTATATTTAAATAATAAAAACCGGTCAAGTACGAGTCGGCCTCGCGCGCAAAGGATTCCGAACCAACTAAAATCATGTCTCAAAGATATAAACCGGAACAGCTCCTCTTTCCGTGTTTCCTTTGGGTGTTTTAGCCATTCATCGAAAAAATCAATTTTTGAGACGGTGATAACAGTTAAACGAAAAAAAAAGAAAAAAAATAGTTGTGCAAATAATTAGCAATTTTTTTTTTATTAATTTCTACTAGATACTTGTGAAAATCATTTAAAATAGATTTTACAGAGTGGACATGAGTGGACATGTAAGTTTTTGACCATTGAATTAAAAAATATGGATGAAAAAGTCCACTTTTATCTAAACAATTAATTTTAGAAAATTATATAATGAAGTTCCTGTGATAAAAATGAATTAAAACAAAACTAATTACCCTTATGTACACAATCCATCACAAAAACACTATCACAAATGTCTTTTAGTTACTTAAATAATGTTATCAATGATGGTGTAAAAATGCAAATAAATGCACTTTGAATTATCAATTCTTTAAATACTTACGAGTACCTTAGTGACGGTCCTAATGAGGGGAGTTACGAAAATTAATATGTGTGTTCCTTAATGTATAGGTCTAATGATTTCATATTAGTAATAAACAACTAGGAATTGAAGAGTTGTTTTTGTCCAGCTAGTTTGTTCTACACGAACCAGAGTGCGACGTCGTGTTACGCTGCGAGGTGTCGCGTAGCTGGCCGCGGAAACGCCGATACTGCACACCTTTCGGCCAAAACTCTTTCTTGAGGAAGGTCATCAAATGGTGAGTCGGAAAGCGTACCACTAACGACTTGAAATTGGTGTTATAGCGCGCCTCCAACTTCTCCACCCCCAAGGTCCGGATGGTCTTCACCCGCATGTACTCTACGATGTCTTCAGTCTTCGTAGAGTGATGCAAACGGGACACGTACAGCTGCGTCGTCGGTACAGCAGGACGTAGCAGCATGTTAGATCCTGCCGGCGCCGTCCCACACTGGTTGCGATAAGTAGGCTTCTTCTTCTCTCTCCACCTTGATGAAGCCGTCCTCATCGCATGTGTTCTTCGGTGGAACCTGCTGTTTGTGGTCCATCACAGCGCCATTAGCCGAGCCCGATGCTGAGCAACTCTGCTTTCCCCCTTTATGTTTCTCTACTTGTCGTTTCGTAATGATGGTGATCATTAGACCCCAGGCACCTCCTAGTGAAAAATCACTTTTCAATACATATCGAATAAGCCCAAACGTGATGATGTTGCTATCTTGTTTGGTTGCAGAGATCCTTTGGCCACCGTCAGACTTCATCATCAGACCCTGGGTTAATACCAATTGTAAAATCACTTTTCAATACCTACACATCGAATGAGTCCAGACACAATAGTGCTATCTTTTTTGGTTGCGGAGGTCCTATGGATTACCTTTCGGCTCCATCATCAGACCAGCTTCATAGTACTATAAATTATTGCATTGGGCATTTAATTTTATAAGTAATGCAAATGGGTAACTAAGGAAGCCCCCCGCCACCGTCGAGGCCGGAGGTTGTTCGCTAATCCGCTCCGCACAAATTATTCTAAAGTATAAGAAATGTTGGGCAAATCGTTGGAAACTACAATTGGCGAACTTACAAAAACTGTGCACTCAGGAAACATAATAGTTTCGCTAGAAAAGGTCGTCCTAGATCAAACAAAATTAATACGGAAACTTATTGGTGTTAGTGATGATTCAAGTTCAATGGCGATAACCACAAAAATCGGAGAAAAAGTGGGTAGGAGCACTGTCAACGCTGTACAGCAGGCCCAACGGCCAGTGCGAGAAGCCCGCGTTCGGGCTGAGACGGCGCTCTCCGTGGGCGCTCGTAAAACGAAGGGAGCGCGCAACTTATCGCCTGTCTCGCTTACGGGCCGACTAGAAGCGATCGAGCCGAATGTATCAACGTGTGTCAGCGAACCCCCTACTCCGATTCCACCGCTGCCGTCGGAAACGTCACAACTGGACATCGTTAACATAACATCAGCGCCGCCGGTGAATCTTGCGCAGCTAAATGATAACAGCAATGATTCAGACTGGGTTGAAATCAAACGGCAAAGATCACGCCGTGCACCTAATAATGTGACTCATGGAACGGCTGCCCGGGTTCTATATGTGCATTAGCTGCGGCGGAGAGAAAATCTTATTTGCATTTGTTCTACGTAAAAACTGGTACTACAGCTGTTCAGTGGAAGCATTAAAGTCGCGAGGTGATTACGCGTCATTTAAGCTAACTGTACCAACAAAAAATGTTGAAAATTATCTAAAACCCGAAAACTGGGCAAAAGATGTCCATATTAAACCATGGAGAAGTGGATTTCGAAAGTCACAGTAGCATGAGGGTTAATAAACAGCAGAAGACATGTAATATTTTTTACCAGAATGTTCGTGGTCTACGTTCAAAGCTGGACCTTTGTAAAAAGGCCATATTAGTTGAATCATCTGATTTATTTGCATTTACAGAGACTTTTCTAACTAGTAGCGTATGTGATGCTGAATTGTTTCCCCGTGGTATACCGTCTTGCGTCAGGACCGTGCTGGTGACGCAGGGTGGGTGGTGTGTTGCTCGCGGTACGTAATCAGTATAAAGTGCAACAAGTAGTTGATGTTGAAGGCTACTCGAGTGATATTGAGGTGGTGATTGGTATTATAACCCTTTCTTAATGAATATGGAGTTGCCCAAGCGTGTAAATAGCTGTGGTTCTTGGCAGGATGCAGGACATTAATTACGGCCAAACACTTGGAGTGAATGCTGGCCCAAAATTGCCTATATTTGTCTGTATAACTTCAAGTTGGGAGTGGTTGGCAGTAGACGGCGTATGTTGGCCTAACTCTAAGCGAGTAAAACAAAGCGGTACCTGACTCTTCCTTCGGCAGCCTCGCAGGATCCCGACGAGTGGCCACTCGATTCTCTTCACACCAACACTCCTGGTTATTCTTGTTCACTAGTTACACGGACGCGGTAAATATGGGTTATTTATTATTCCCGGAGAATCCCCAACGTTTACGGGATATTACTCGGGATTTTAGTGTATTTGCGGGGACGATGTTAATAAGACATTAATTTAGTCTGTGGTGAGATGTGTTCGGCCTCGCGGCGTATAGCGCACTGACGTCGATTGCTGCACTTTAGATTGCCTATGGCTCCTGTAAAGCCGGCTACACACTTTGCATCACATGCTAAAGCAGGACACACACGCGTCGTGATACCACACCCCATCCAACTTGCAGAGTGGCGGCAACTCGCCACACCATGCTCCCCGCCTTGAAAGGTCCAGGAGCTTTCAAAAGCTGCTAATCTATGCGGCGCGAGTGAGGTTCAAGAAGCGGTGATAATATGTAAGCATTTACTTGTTGAAGAGCTTTGAGGGAAATCCAAGCAGCAGTCCGAAACACCATCGCATTGATATAATGCTCGGGAAAAATAATTATCAGTATCCTGAGAATGAATTGCGGTTCGATTTGACTATGGTAAGTCGAATAAACTAAATTACAACTATGTAATGGCGTACCATTGGAACGTATACTATGAACCCTAAACTAAATTAAACTAAATTACGTAGTAATAATAATCTATTGAGTTGGCAAAGGATACAACTTAGTGACAGGACGTTTATACGTGCCTGACGCGGTTTTTATTGAAGCGACTCGAATTACACCATCCGATCCCGGAAAAACTTCCTCTATGATACCTAATGGCCAAGTCAATGGAGGTACGTTATCTTGACCCAAGAGAACGACAGTACCTATCTCTATAGGGCGATCGGGAGTGCACCACTTCTGGCGAACTTGCAGCGTGTGCAAGTACTCATTTCGCCATTTATTCCAGTAGGATAACACAAGTTGATCCAAGAGCCTTTTGCGGTTGTTTAGGTTTATGTTTTCTTCTGTCAATTCAGAAGAAGGCAAATACGTGAGTGGACTGGACATTAAAAAATGCGCGGGCGTGAGTACCTCCGGATGTGGGTCTGACGAAATGACACTAAGTGGTCGAGAGTTCAAAAGGCACTCAATTTGCACCAATACGGTCGAGAGTTCCTCGTAAGTGAGAAGTTGTTTACCTACGACTCTAAACAAGTGAGTTTTAACACTCTTAATATTCGACTCCCAAATACCTCCGAAGTGTGGAGCTCGCGGCGGTATTCTTGTCCACTCGATGCGTGATTTAAGAAGCTCATTTTTAATATCCGTTTGAACAGTTGAATTTAATAAAAAAGAATAAATATCATCCAATTGCGCCTTAGCGCCAACAAAATTGGTACCATTGTCTGAATACATAACAGACACTGGACCGCGGCGGGAAATGAATCTCTTAAATGCGGATAGGAAAGCCTCAGATGTGAGATCCGATACAAGCTCAATATGTATGGCTTTAGTCACCATGCATACGAACAAACATATGTAAAGTTTCTGCGAACGTTGACCCCTACGTCGAATAGGTATGTAAGCAAGCGGCCCGGTGAAATCTACACCGGTGTGTACAAAGGCTTTAGCATCACGGACGCGGTATCCAGGAAGTTCAGCCATTTTGGGTACTGGATGCTTAGGATTTAGACGGAAACAAGTATTACATTTCCGACAACGAGAACGTATAACCGTTCGGCCACCCAATATCCAAAACCGCTGCCTTATAATGGACATCAATAACCCTGGGCCCGTATGGCAGTACGTATTGTGATAGTGATCGATAATTAGATCGACTACGCGGTCGCGTTTAGGTAAAAGCGCGGGATGCTTGGCTTCATACGGTAAGTCAGATTTAGACAATCTGCCCCCAATACGTAAGATTCCGAAGCTATCAATGAAGACAGATAAACAGCGCAACTTCTTAGCTGGAAGTTCACCTGCTTTAATTAAATTTAAATCGCTCGCAAAATGTAAACTTTGAACTATTCGAACAATGAAATTTTCGGCGGTTTGAATGTTTTTAACAGAACTATGACTATGTAGTCTGTTTGTAAATTTAAGAATGTACATAAATACACGTAACAGTTTATTCCATGAGCAAACACGGTCAGCTATAGTATCTAAAATACGCGGTTCAGTATTCGCAGTTTCTACAAGAAAAGCCTTTGATTTAAACTCCGGCAATGTTTCACATTGAGCGGGAGCGAACTTTAAAGGCCACTCGCTCATGGGCTGATGGAGCCATGTGGGGCCGTTCCACCACAACGAGTGTCTTATTAAATCCGACGGCAGCATGCCGCGAGACAGACAATCGCTAGGATTCTCTTTCCCGGACACGTGACGGAAACAAGCGGCAGGTAAGTTTTCCTGTATTTGAGCAATGCGGTTGCTGACAAAAATAGACCATCTATGGGGAGATGAGTGGATCCACGAGAGAGCTATGGTGGAGTCCGAGAAAGCGTGGACACCTGCAATAGGTACACGAGCGGATAGTTTTTCCTTGACTACGCGAACAAGTTTAGACAGAAGTAAAGCGGCGACAAGTTCTAATCGAGCTAGCGTTGTTATTTTTGCGGGGGAGACTTTGGACTTTGCACATAAGAGTCGGACAGTGATATCACCTGTAGGGTTGGTAATGTGTAAATAAATACAACAGCCATAACCAGTAAAGCTGGCGTCGCAAAAGGCTACGATGTTCACTACAGCTTCTCTAAAGACGCCAATGTGGCGAGGAACCTTTAGAGAAGAGAGTGAAGGAAAATCGCGCGTAAAAGCGGAAAACCGATTTGTGATGGATTCCGGAGGAACCTCATCCCATCCTACTTTAGCTAACCAAAGTTCCTTAATTAATACCTTCGCGTACAGCACAACGGGTCCTACAAGGCCAAGTACGTCGAACAAGCGAGCAACTAGCGATAGAATCGCGCGCTTCGTGCATTTATCATCCACGGCGATTGTTGTCAAAGAAAAATAATCATCAGCGGGTTCCCAGGTTAATCCAAGGATTTTGAAATTATGGACATCATTATCCATGCCAGAAAAATTAACTGGTAAGCGGTGAGACTCTGGGAGAATCTCTAATAAAGCGGGTGAATTGGTAGCCCATTTGACTAAGTCAAAGGAACCTACCTTCATTAAATCAATTAAATCGCGGGATAGACGCATAGCTGTCTGTTCGTCCGAAACAGAGTAAACGTAGTTGTACATGTAAAACTGAGTTTCTACCAATTTAGAAGCCTCAGGAAAACGGTCGCTTTGCTCACACGCCAAGTTACGCAATGTGCGCATCGCTAAATAAGGACTAGGCTTTAGTCCGAAGGGAATGCGGTTAAAATGAAAGGTGCGAATAGGCTCACCTTTGCTAAAACGATACAAGATTCGTAAATATTTGCGGTGGTGCTCTTTTACACCGATACGTAAGAACATTTGTTTTATATCCGCTGTCATCGCGACAGGGAATGTACGAAAATCAAGTAATAACAAAAACAAGTCTGCTTGCAAATTAGGTCCGACATGCAAAATGTCATTGAGCGACAACCCCGAGTGAGTTTTGGCGCTAGCGTCCAAAACCACTCGAATGCTGTCCTTGTCCGGTCTAATGACGGCATGATGCGGTATGTAATAACCCTCCTCTGTCAATTCAGAGTCGGGCACTTCCGCTAAATACCCCTGAGTTATATAATCCGTGATAGTTTTATTATAATTCTAGCGTAGGGTCGGCATTAACGTAAACTTACGCTCGAGCGCAAGTAAGCGCCGATGGGCGTAACCGCGCGAGCTACCTAGCTCGCTGGGTGAGCGCGCAAAAGGTAGATCGACAAAATATCTGCCGTCTTCAAATAAGACTGAAGAATTAAAATTATTTTCACACTCTAATTCGTCCGGACTAATAAAACGTTGAGATGGAATTTCCTCTAGCTCAAAAAACTTATGTAAATTTGACTCGACTTCAATGTCGGCCTGCGCGGTAAACGAAGAGGCAATGTGTGTCACATAACTACTACAACAATCAATATCACCCATAAGTACATAACCGAAGCTAGTCAGTATAGCAGGGGGCGCGCGGGTGCCTGAGTCGACCCTGTCTCCCAGGTAAATAAAGGGGAACAATTGTGCTCCAAGCACAACGTCTATTCCGCCCGGAACATTCCAGGTCGGATCGGCAAGCGGCAAGTTATTTAAGTATGACATGTTATCATTGTTATTTAATCTAATAAATTTCGCGGAAAGTCTATCTGTAATACAATCAACAACTAACGCTTGTATCGAAAACTTCGTATGAGGATCAATCCGAGATTCTATGTTGAGATGAATAAAACCGTGTACTGGTTTCGATGTCATTCCAACACCTTGTAAAGATGAATTGCGTAATTTAATTATGGGTAAATTCAAAAGTTTACAACAGTCCACAGTAATTAAATTATTTTGCGATCCGTTATCTAGTAGGCACCGAGCCACCTCCTTATTTCTGATGTCGCTATAGTATGCAAATAACTGCGCGGTCGCTAGCAAAATAGTTGACCCAGTTTTAACAGCTGTAGTGAGCGAAACAGATGTATCCTTAGTAGGCACTTGTGGCTCGGGATAATAACTCATCTTTTTCTCGGAAATGTAAGAGAGAATGATGGGTCTTTTTACAAATTTTACAAACGTTACGTGACTTACATTTAACCAAAGAATGGGATAGACAAACAGTTTATACAGCCACGTTTATATTTAATAAATTCAAAACGTGCTCGCGGTGTTCTAATATTTTTAAACTGCGGGCAATCGAACAGCTGATGTTGTACGTCATCCTTATCGCATAGCGTACATTTGCTATTTGAAACCGGTTCATTACGTGATACGAACGATTTAGCGGTGTTATTTTTTGTTTGATGATTAGCTGAACTAGACTTAGCGCGCGGTTCCGTCTGTAAATTATTACCGTATGAGCGTTGTAGTACTTTAACATATTCTTGCATGAATGCTATAAACTCCGCATAGGAAGGTAATTCTTTTTCACTCACACGGGATTCAAACTGTAAGACAGTTTGCGCGTCAACCTTTCTTAAACCACAGTGTAATAAAACAAAATCCAGTAAGTCTGGAATGTCTAACTGCTTCAAGGCTGCGACGGACGCTGAATATCGTTCCACAAAAGTATTGAGGCTCGCGGCATTTCCGGCGCATTGTTTAATGTCCAGTATATTATTGAGATAATGAATCCCTAAACTACGCTTATCTTGATACCTTTTAACGAGACTGTTCCACATAACGTTGTATGTATCACCTGTAGGAACAATGCCTGCTGTTAGTTTTAAGGCATCATGAGTCAATTTACTGATCAAGTACTGGACACGCTGCGAGTCAACCAGATCGGTATTTAAATGAACATTGCTGCGAAACATTTCGTAAAATATGGGCCAGTTTTCCGCTTTACCGTCAAACGATGGCAAGTCTATGGGCGGTAATTTTATCCGAGTACCCCCTTTGTGTTCCGATGTTTCGTTTTTCGAAAGTATGAGATTACGTTTATATTTAATATTAGAATATAAGTCTTCAATAGAATATGGACTCGAATAGTCTGGTGCGGTTTGGTCAATTTCGAATTGCAATTCATTCATTTGTTCTATTTCCTCAAATTTTTTGTATTGCTCAGTAATTGTTTCTGACTGCGCTAAGAATGTCTCATTTGAACGTGAATCAAAGTTCGAGATGTTTCTGGAATCATTATATATGCGATTAACTCGCTCGAAAATCATTTGTTTTTTAGCGGTAAGCTGAGCCAATTTAGCTTCTTGCTTGCGGGACGCCATTTTGGGGCACTAATAAAGTTATGTGCCTACTGTAATGACTTGTACTTAATTTGTACTGAATTTTACTGATGCCTATCCGGCTCGAAGGACCATCTAATGGAGTTGCCCAAGCGTGTAAATAGCTGTGGTTCTCGGCAGGATGCAGGACATTAATTACGGCCAAACACTTGGAGTGAATGCTGGCCCAAAATTGCCTATATTTGTCTGTATAACTTCAAGTTGGGAGTGGTTGGCAGTAGACGACGTATGTTGGCCTAACTCTAAGCAAGTAAAACAAAGCGGTACCTGACTCTTCCTTCGGCAGCCTCGCAGGATCCCGACGAGTGGCCACTCGATTCTCTTCACACCAACACTCCTGGTTATTCTTGTTCACTAGTTACACGGACGCGGTAAATATGGGTTATTTATTATTCCCGGAAAATCCCCAACGTTTACGGGATTTTAGTGTATTTGCGGGGACGATGTTAATAAGACATTAATTTAGTCTGCGGTGAGATGCGTTCGGCCTCGCGGCGTATAGCGCACTGACGTCGATTGCTGCACTTTAGATTGCCTATGGCTCCTGTAAAGCCGGCTACACACTTTGCATCACATGCTAAAGCAGGACACACGCGTCGTGATACCACACCCCATCCAACTTGCAGAGTGGCGGCAACTCGCCACACCAGAATCACTTCACAAAGAACACACCCTCCAAATTTCATGTCTCTAGAACCAGCGGTTTAGGCTGTGCGTTGATATATCAGTCAGTCAGTCAGGCAGGACTTTGAATTTTATATAAAGGGTGACAAATCCGATCAGATGTACGTAGCTGTAATAAAATATAAAATAAAAACACTAAAGTTTAATAAAATTATATGTTGTGTTGTGTACATACCTCCTCGTTCGAGTGATAGCAAGTACATTGATACTTTTTTTGTGTTAGAGAATGTAGTAGCAAAATTTGATAAATTTGACGTGTTAATATTAGGAGATTTTAATTTAAACTCTTGTAGCGAAAATGTTAAACATTATAATTATTTGTTATCATTTTGTAAATTAAAGCAACACAATTCCGTTTGCAATAAATTCGGTAAGATTTTAGATTTGGTGCTGAGCAGTTTGGACGTTGAGACGATTGATGTAAGTGGTGACGCGGAGCCAGTGGTCCCGGCTGATGCCTATCACCCGCCACTATCAGTGAGTGTGCGAAGTAAGTGTGGTGCAGCCGCGGGGTCGTATGGCGTGCGCGCCTCGCTATTCGGTTTGTGACGGCTATACTAATCCGACAGAATGGAACTTCCGTAAAGTTGATTTCCAATCTTTATATGGTGAGTTGTATTCAATAAAATGGGACTACATGTTTTCACTAACCGAGGTTGACGAAGCTGTGACATTACTTTACAGCAAGTTACATGAAATTTTTGATAAGCATGTACCAAAAAAATATCGAAAAAATCAAAATTCGAAGTACCAGTATCCGACGTGGTTTACACCCGTCATAATTAAAACTTTAAAAGATAAATATTTTCATTTAAAAAAATTCAAGCAGATTAAATTAGAGTTCAATCAGGAAATACACAAATTTTACAGGCAGCGAGTTAAAGAGCTAATCGATTAGACTTACAACGAATATATCCGACGAACAGAGGCAGATATAAAGAGGGATCCTAAAAGTTTTTGGAATTTTGTGAAAGGTCAGCAGGCTCCTAGACAAACGTGCACTGAGTTTGAATATGATGGACGGATCGTGGATGGGGTAGACGCAGCAAATGCTTTTGCGGAATACTTCAGTTCAGTGTTTCTGCCGTGTGACCCTGTTCTATCTGCAGCCAATGCTGAGCTGGAGGCAACAGACCCACTGTGTTCTTCGCGGATTGCCATAGATGTAATTGAATCAGCTGACATATCAGTAGCAATCCGCCGCCTAAAAGCCCATTCATCTCCAGGAACTGATGGAATTCCACCCTTTATTCTTAAAGACTGCTTGAAAATATTTAGAGAGCCACTTCTATTTGTCTATAACTTAGCCTTACAAACAGCTACTTATCCTGCAGAGTGGAAAATTTCACGGGTTACCCCTGTACCCAAGGGTGGCACCAGGTCAAAAGTGGCCAACTACAGGCGTATTGCGGTCCTGTCAGCCTACGGCAAGGTCTTTGAGTCAATACTGAATAGGTACATCACCAGGCAGATCAAGACCCAACTAGTCGAGTGTCAGCATGGTTTTAGAGCTGGTAAATCCACTGTGACAAACCACGTTAATTTTGTAGACTTTGCTGTCACCGAAATGGATAAAAATAAGCAAGTTGACGTGGCTTACTTTGACTTTAAAAAGGCGTTCGATCGTGTCCGAAATGACGTACTACGAGTACGTACTTAAAAATTATCCGCAATAGGATTTACCCCGAAGTTGCTTCAACTCTTTTTGAGCTATTTCACTAACCGTTTTCAGTATGTTCAAATCTCTGGGCATAAATTTGTCCCTTATGTAACTTGTTTCGGTGTCCCCAGGGTGCTACCCTGGCGGGTAGCACCCCCCCACCCCGCCCTACCCCCCCACCCCTACACCCTGCGCCCTACGCAGTTTATTGTAATGGCTAATGACCTGCCGAAGGTCATCAGAACGGCACGATGTCTCATGTTTGCGGATGACCTGAAGTTATTCTTGGGTATTAATTGTGAGCATGACTGTGAGGCGCTGCAGAGGGACATCGATATGATGGTAAAATGGAGTGAAGTCAATCACTTAGAATTTAATACTTCTAAGTGCAAGACTATTTCTTTTACTCGTTCGCGGGCGCCCATTCAGGATAAATACCACGTATCAGGTGTCACTCTGGAGCGTGTTAACGAAATAAAAGATCTTGGACTGACCTTAGACGTGAATATGACCTTTAATCAGCACATTAATAATATCTGTTGTAAGGCCTTCCAATCACTTGGTTTTGTTATGAGACAGGCCAGTAGGTTTAAAGACAGGAATGTCATACTCACTCTGAATTATTCGTTTGTACGTAGCAAACTCGAATACAGTGCGCTGGTGTGGGATCCACATGAGCAAAAATATTAGCTCATGATAGAACGGGTCCAACGAAAATTTGCTCGCTACGTATATAAAAAAATATATGGGTATTATCCCTATCTGTATCCGTCTCTGTTTGTAGCGGAAATGGTAGGCATCAACACGTTGGAATTAAGACGCAAGTGTGCGCTTTTGATGCACTACTACTTACTTATTGCTCAATAATAAGATCGATGACGCGACTACTCTAGCACGCTGTTCATTGTTTGCTTCTGACCGGCTGAAGTAGTCGCGTGCCTCGCGCTGCCTGTTCGCGGCTCCACCAGTGAGTACCGATACTGCGCGATATGCTCCCTCAACCCAAGCGATCAATCTGCTGAACGCCCTAATTGCTCAGGAGCCAGATGTTGACATATTTATGTATAGCAGTAAATTTATGTTAAATGTTTGCATGAAGTTTTTTAGTTAAATTTATATTGTTGGCTTGCTGCGCGCTTTGGTGTTTACTGTAAGTGCAGCAAGCAATTGTTATACAAATAAATAAATAAATAAATAAAACTATTTTGTAACCGGATACACGCAAAACCAAAGCAAGTTAATATACTCGTAAAGTTTGTAATAACATAAGACTTCTCATAGGTGTTCCTGTAATGTATAAGCAAAGAACTATTTCCAGTATTTTTTTCATAATTTTAGACTCCGTAAGTCCGTAGTTTCGGAGAAATGAATGGTTAGTTTTAGTTTATTTTCTTAGACAACTTTAAAACGATTCTTTTTAAAATTATGAAAAAGAAAAAATTGAGACCCTCACAATGCGCCCTTCCATTTGTTATATATCGCACGGACAGTTTGAGAACTTTATTTCTAAATTTTCCGAATTGTTTATTTATTTATTTAACAATTTATGTACACACAAGATAAGCTATAAATAAACAACATAATAAAAATTAGCACAAAGGTACTGCTTGCTTCTTTTTTACGATTTATTTTTGTTTTCCGATACTATTTTCCTATTTACATTACTCGCCCGTGTATGGGTCATAGAAATACACCTGTGTAGCAAATTAACTTAATCCGGCCAGTAGATTCGGAGTAAATGTTTTATTAAACATTGCCCCACACTAGGAATTACTCCTGTATCGTGGGTACGTTCAAAAACATGTAAACTCACATACACAAGACACCCAAACCCGGAACAACTATCTGTAGGTCATTAAAATATTTGTTCCGTGCGGGAATCGAACCCGCGACACGCAGCGCAACAGCCGAACGCTCAACCAGTGCGCCAACCGTGTCGTCAAAATTCAAAATTGGCTGTGATAGACGGACAGACAGACAGACACGCGAGTGATCCTATAAGGGTTAAGTTTTTACATTCAGATGTTCGGAACCCTAAAAATGCCAAAATAACAAAACGAGTGACAGCCCCAGGGGCAGGGGGTGCAGCCTTTTATACGTTGCTTTGACAACACGCGGGATGCACATGCATGATGCACAGTACAGATTTTTTTTTTGCTCTTGATAGGCATGCATTTGACCACCATCTCACCTGATGGTAAGCGATGATGTGTTCGAAGATGGAGCACGCTTGCGTAGAAGTAACCTATTCACTTTTGACTTAAAGACTCCCAGGTTGTAGCTATCAGGAAACACAGACTCCGACACTGATTGTCACAGTTGGGACTGGCGCAGCCGTCAAGTGACTGGTAGAAATTCCTCTCCCACCACCACCACCAGCACCAGTGCATTTATAAACTCGACGTAACTTCTTCCTCAATATTATTTGAGGCAGAGTTTTTGACGATAGTGCTTCGCCCCCAGTTCGCTCCCCTTTGAACTTATTTAAGTACATAATACACTGTCATTTACTTTTACATAAATAAACTGCTGATGACTTAAAATTTAAAATTCGTATTTCCGTACTGTTCCGGTTCAGAAATATTTTTCTTAATTTATTTCTTTATTAAATTTGCAGTTCAGTATTTGTCAAATAAAAATCTCCGAATCATTATGAGGAAGATGGAAGCATATGGAAGCAGAACTGAAAAGTAGACCTACCTTAGTCTCGAGAATTTTTTGTACTGGTGGCAATACATACTTCCCCATCGTAAATAACTAACAATTTACAAATATTTAATAAAAAATTTAAAATATCAATTAACACATGCTACTAAAATTTAAAATTTTGCTTCAAATTTTGGCAATTTTGAAAAATACTCTTGAACTGTTTATTCTACGGGTAAGGCATAGATAATACACTACATAAATAAGTATGAATAAGGTCGGTACAGGTCGAGCTATGTCTATTGTCAATAATTTGTTGCCAGATTTATTTTACGACTATTTGATGTCTGAATAATATGCGAGTATGCTCAATGGCTATGTACGCTTCGCATCAAGCGTCGTACTACGGGCTACGGCGTAGCATGCGCTTCGCATCAGCTGTTGTCCTACTGACTGCGGTGTTGCCGTGTAGCTATGCGCATGGAATCAAGCATCGTACTACGGGCTACGGCGTAGCATGCGCTTCGCATCAGCTGTTGTCCTACTGGCTGCGGCGTTGTGTAGCTATGCGCATGGCATCAAGCATCGTACTACGGGCTACGGCGTAGCATGCGCTTCGCATCAGCTGTTGTCCTACTGGCTGCGGCGTTGCCATGTAGCTATGCGCATGGCATCAAGGGTCGTACTACGAGCTACAGCACAGCCGCGTAGCATGCGCTTTGCAGTGTCATCGTCCTACTGGCAACAGCATAGCCCAAAGCAAAATGCACCGTTTCAAGCGTCGTACCACGGAACTGTATATAACGAGGGTAAAAAGACAGTTTCCGAAGCCGAAAGCCACATATACTTCCCATTATTTGGATAATTTTTTTCCGCTAGACCATACCTGAGAATAATAATAATAAAATTTTATTCATGTTTTCTGTTAAAACATTAAATACATTTTTGCTTAGATCTATGTCAAGTTCACAAGTGTTATGTGCCTGAACTAGGACAGGCTGTTTCAGGCGATATGAGGTAAAAATATTATGAAATAATCATGGTAATTATATAAAATAAAGTAAAATAGTCATTTTAGAGGTATGTAAAAAGAAGTAAATAGTACAAAAAATCCTGCTTCGCAAACCCTTATATACTAACTTGGCTAACTAATTAAAAACAAAATGAATAGAACACTACATTCTCTATTTCATTACAGCTAACAACTTCTCTGTATCTTATATAAGACAAACTTTGAAGAGCTACCTTGAGAGTTTTCTTACAATTTCTATAATTTAGGGAATAAATATTTGCTTTTGCATTTAGTCTGTTATAGAGTAGTGGTCCAAGGAAAACATAAAATTTGGATGTGAAAGCATGTTTTGTACTTTTTGTGGGGCAAACTATGTCTTTTCGTCTCTTGTTAGTAAATTCAGTGCTGTAGCGAAGAGCTGCGTGTTGTTTTAGTAAAATGCTCATTATGAATAATTGTCGAACTGTTAGTACTTCACAAGATGTATAGAGGAGGTTAGTGGGAAAGAGAAAAGGGCGGCAAGTTGACACCTTGAGAATCGCTCTTTGAGCTCTTTCGATGGGCAGTAATAAAGTTTTACATGCTCCACCCCACGAGGTAATGCAGTACGTCAAGATTGACTGACATAGAGCAAAGTAAACTTACCAATATCAGCTTACGAATTCTACTATTTAATGCTTCCATATGCTGTTTGAAGGTTAGAGTTTCATCAATTAAAACACCCTTTTATTTTATTGGTCTTATTAATAATGGTACACACAAACCGGCAATCTGCAGGGACTGTACAACAATGAGCATACAACGTTAAAGGAATATGAGAAGCTTGTTTGCGCATCGAAAACTTTATATAATTTGTCTTATCCGCATGTAGAGTTAGTGAGTTATGCTGAAGCCATATATTTACACTATGGAAGCCGTCTTGCGCGAGCTTGTAGAGTTCATTTTCCGATACAGCCGAAAAAAGAAGAACAGTGTCATCAGCGTAAGATATTATTGTGCCATGCTTTAGCTTTATATTACAAAGGTAATTTATGTATATTAGAAATAAAGTGGGCCCTAAAATACTTCATTGGGGAACACCAAAAGACGTGTTTTTTTGGTCTGCGCTGAGAACACTGCCAATCTTCATGCACTGGGTACGGTTTTCTAAGTAGCTTTGAAAGAGTTTCAGCTGAATGCCTCTTATGCCCAATGTCTCAAGCTTGCGCAACAGAATAGGAATAAAAACTGTGTCAAATGCCTTGGCGAGGTCCAGGAACATTCCTACTGTATGGTTACCCTTGTCAAGTTCTTGAGCCAGATAGTCAGTTAGATGATGAATGGCATCGGCAGTTGAAAGTTTAGGTCTAAATCTAAATTGTCGATCCGACAAAATTGATTTGTCCTCCAGATATTTAAACAACCTTTTGTTTACATTTTTTTCTAATATTTAAGAGATAGATGGCAGTAGAGAAATAGGTCTGTAATTTGTTACTTGCTCTTTATTGTCTGATTTATACAGGGTGTAAGGTACATGAACGCACATACGTGTACTAGTGATTCAGTACATGATTCTGAATCCCCTAGCGTTGGAATTTATCGTCGGCCTTTTCCTAATTCTTGAAAAAAAAAATTTTGTTTTCACTTTAAACTGTATAAAATGTCTTTGGGGTAGATAGGTATAACGATTTTATACAGTTTAAAGTGAAAAAAACATTTTTTTTTTTCAAAAATTATAAAAAAGCCGACGAAAAATTCCAACGCTAGGGGGTACAGAATCATGACGTACTGAATCACTAGTACAGTCTGTTGTCAACATTATCTAACCCACCGTAAAAGCAAACGAATTTGGACCCTCTGCATGTAACATTAAGGTTTATTCAAGTTATATGAGCTTATCAGACAAGTGCTCGAGGATTTGATGAACAAATACAATAATAATACAGACACGCAAATTTGATCTTTAAAACGTTAGCATTAGGTTATATTTTATAACTATTTCTTATAATATGATAAGTGTAATAGCTTATTTTAATGATTGAGTTCAAGTAATTCTGGTCTCGTGGTCTGTGTATAAGACAGAAAAACAAGTTTCGAGATCAAATCCTGCGACAAAGATATTGTTTTGCTTTGAATATAGAATTTATATTCCAAAACTATTTCTTGTATTATTGTAAAGAACTACAGACTATACATAAACTTTTTAAAATGATAATATTTTCACATAACTTGTAATAAGTGGGTAGTTGAAAAATAAATATTCGTATTCATTATAAAGCTGGTATTCAAATGCTACTATGGAGTGATTATTTAAAATACAAAATAATTTGCACGAGGAGAAGATGGCTGCTCGTGCTGTGCAAGAATAAACTTTATGATAGTATACTATATGGTTCAAATTTTTTAGAATATTGCGTCTAGCATTACAACTAAGATCAAATTTCAATGCGGCTTATAAGAGTTGTGTTGGTCTTGTGGTCACTAAGGTAGTGCGATGTTCATCGTTGTCTACGTTCGAAACCAAGTTACCAACCTAAATTTAGATATTTTATTACACTTTTTTACATTTCTTTAATAGACCACGTAGGGTATTGTCTTTTTAAACGGGCAGTTTGTATAGAAATAAAACTAAAAAATTGCAAGTTTAAAATGTTTATTATTTCATTATAACACTTAAGTAAGATAAAGTAAGTAAATGCTCATATATTTCCAAATTAATATACTTTTTATATTAGTATGCCATATAAACAATAAAAAAGGCATGCTTATGCTTAAAAGTTTGCTATCGAGAAAATGAATTCATCTGTGAAATGCTTTACAAATTTATAGCTGCCTATATGTAGTGAATAAATATGTTTATAACAATAACATCACCACATAATCTGCAACATTTTAATAGTTAAATCAATCCATTTAGCATTTACTTACATGGTGTGTTTAAACATACCTACTAGATGAACTAGTAGCTGAGTGGCGCACCGTCCCCTGCTATAACTTGTAGTAAGCGGCTACGCATACCGCGCACCATGTTCTAACACAAATCTTTGCTTCTCATGTGCTCCCAAGTCGATGTCACGACCTCAGCCAAGTTGTGTTTGTTTTGCACTTCCGTTGTGTCCCAATTAATAACTGTCACACCTTCTTGAGCAGCTAACCCTTCCCGCACAATGCCTGCACGGTGGATGGAGCAGTTATCGTGCATGAAATAAATATGTGACGTTGGATAGGCAATTCGCACAGTCGGCAGCATGACGTCACGCAGAATCTCCAAATACAAACTGCTATTAAACCTACCACCAACTTCCACCAATTCACCAGGTCCCATGGACGAAATCCAGCCCCAGTAGCCCAGGGTTATTCTACCGCTGGTTCTACAAGGTAGCAAGCACTTCTCGTTGTAACGTTCTCCTTTCCTCCGCCATAAGATTTTATGTCCATCTTTGTCCGATTTAAATGATTTTTCATCAATGAAGATCACAACATTTTCTTCCCAATTAAAATTTAAATATTCCTGGGCAAAACGGACCCTTTCTGCACGATGAGCAGGTGTCAATGCAATTTTCTGTGCCGGTTTATAATTATTTATCCCAGCAACGTGTAAATGCCTTCTCACTGTTTCCACTGAAATATTGTGGTTTATTGCGGTTGCACGAATGGGCAAAAATGGATTTTCAACGTGGCTTGAAACAATAGCCCGGTGGCGTTCGAATTCGGGACTATACTTAATGGCTTTTGCTCCTGGACGAATCTGCTGAATATTTCCATTGTCTCCATAACGTCTTAGCCATAGTTGTAAAGAAATTATTCTTCCACCGGCTAGCGTCAAAGATAATTTATGGCATGAGACCCTAGTTACCAATCTTCGGGTTTCTTGCATGAGGTATGTCTTTAGCAAATAAGAGTCCTTTGATTTGGCCTTCACATTTCACATTTATTGTTAACACTTCATCACACTAGAGAATAATCAGTATACAGAAAATTGTATGTTGAACTTACAATTTATGATGAATCACTTTTACCCTATCGTTCGAAGATCGAAGATTAAAGGTCCAGTGAGGAGATCCACAAGCAGTATTTAAGACGTGGTCATCTAATCATGGTCATCTCTGAGCACGTGGACGTTTGTGTTCAGAACCCCTTGCTAAGACCGCATTGTTCTTCCAAAAATAATAAAGTGAAGTTTATGATCCGACCATTTTTATATTGTTTTTTCGTATGAAACTAAATGTAAAGTAGGAACCCTGCCAACAAGAGAAAGATTCGGTGAGAATCACAAATGCCATGCTTAAGACTTAGC
This sequence comes from Polia nebulosa, assembly GCA_951329385.1. Classification (NCBI taxonomy): domain Eukaryota; kingdom Metazoa; phylum Arthropoda; class Insecta; order Lepidoptera; family Noctuidae; genus Polia; species Polia nebulosa. The sequence goes on from OX589594.1 coordinate 14,726,927, forward strand.
GTCTACAGAAAATCCCAAAAAGAGCTACTTACAGCGTCCTACATTCCTATGCTTACAGCATTTGAACTTGACTCTGGTCCCTTTTACACCTCATGACATCATTAAGTGCTTTTAAGAAGTTTTTTTCCAATATATAAAGTTTAAGAGGCAGACTCGCTCCAGATCAAGTTGGAAAAAGAAATGTCAAACGACAATCTGTCAACTTGCAAAATAACGCTCCATTCCACGAATTAAATTTATTCAATTTTTAAATGTTACATAGTCTGACCGTATTTCTCTAGAACAAAAATAAACATTTTTGGAACCGTGTATGTAACTTGTAAGGAGTGAATGTAATGGTAAAATAGCCAACTACGCGTTCATTTATCACAATCAATAAAATAAAATATGTGTTAGTACGGTAAATGGAGTTTTAGGTATAGCCGGCAAGATATTGCTTGCAATTTTAAGCTTCACAAACTTTTGACTCAGATACAAAGAAATTATCTAATTCGTTAATTATATTGTTTATCATCAAATGGTGATAAATACAAATATAAAAAGAAAAACTTAAAAGGTCTAAATAAATTACTAATTAACGGCGCTCTTTGGCGCCTGCATAATCAATGGAATTTATGTTTCTTTTTTCGGCCATTATTTTCGCCGGGCAGTCAGCAGCACCTGTGTTGTGCTTGTCTGGCTTTTTGAAATGAAAGCAAGTAGCGCATTTCGGCTCATCTGCCTTCTTTGGACATTCTTTGATTCAGTGCCCTTGATCGCCACAGTGACCGCAGATGTAGGTCGTCTGCCGACAAGACTTGGCAGCATGACCGTACTGCTGACACTTATAGCATCGTGTGACCAATGTCTCTCACAGGGCATGATGACCAATTCACAAATACTCTTTCCTTTGACATTAGGGCTTTGCGTATGACTGCAGATACTTCTACTACGTAGTTGCAGTACTCAGCGTCTTTCTTACCTGATTTATGGCTTAACCTTATTGAGGTCAAGAACGTCGCAAGGCTGCAGTCCTGTACAAACACGCGAAAACCTCATTTTCTGACATGGATGACGGCACTCCTATGATTACAACCCTAGGCTTCCTTTTGTAAGGCCCGTCGACAGTTAGACCTGACTTTGTTAGCCACTCCGATTTTCTCAGCTTTTCGATATCGTCTTTCGTCTCGGTGCTGATAATAACACCGCCATTTTTGGTCTTGCGTAGGCCTCTAACATGTAACTTCATCTGTTCGGGGCAGATAATTTTTTGGACGAGAGATTTTGTCTCATCACTGGTCCTCAATTTATCTTGCGGATAAATGACCACAGAACTTACGTTTGATGGCTAGATATAATTGTTGGCACCTTTCTTCACCATGTCAGAAAAGGAAGTTCCCAGGGCAGGCTTTAATGTCTCTCCGACTTTAATTTTGAGCTTCTTTAGTTGCTGCGAAAGGTCGAGTTGGCTTTCGAGTGCTTTCACAGCATTCTGAGATTGTAAAGCTCTAGATTTAATGGACTGGTACTGTACGGCCAACTGCAATGTTCCATGTTCAACCTTCATACCATATATAACCATAAGGCATTGATGCGCTATCGGTCCGAGTTCAGCTTGCCTTCTGCTGCAATAGCACACACCTCCTGAAGGCTCTGGTCAATGGTCGTCATCCAGTTCTGAATTTCTGTTGTCGGTATTCCTACGAACTCATCGTGCCTTTGGCTCGTCGCTTGAGGGGCAGGACCTGGTACGGCTGCGCGCGCAGGCGTAGGCGGCGGAGAGCGAGCTCCTTCTCGGGCTGAAGCGACTGTCCTCCATAGTGTAACAGCCGGTCGATTCTGATAACAACTCACCGTAAAAACTTAGGTGGAGTGAGCGTGAAGTGAACTGTCATTCGACCTTGATTGTATGGATTGACAGCTCACTTCATGTTCACTTCACCCAAGTTTTCACGGTGACTTGTTTACAGAATCGCACTACAGGTTATTTACTTGTTAATCACTGATCATCTTCATAAATCCACCATACATAAATCAATATTATGACTCAGTTTGCGTTACTACCGGCTATTTATAAAAACTAGGTCACGATTTCGCAAGTGATTATTTGTTTAAATTAATATTGTTCGATACGTCCGTTCACTACGATCGTCAAATAGTGAGAATCCACTGGTTCTGGAGATATTGCAGGTCAAAGTAGCAATTTTTTTTTTTTTACGAAAATAAATTCTAAGTTATTACTAAACTTTTATCCAAACAAACATTACCTGAATTTTCGTTTTTTTTTTTCGAAATTACGCATTTGCAGTTACAAAACCGCAATGAATATCAAACGTATCCGACAAGTACCTACGTAGCTTAGAGCGAAGGGGCCGGTTTAACTCCACTTGCCTGGGTTCGCCTTACATTGCGCGCAATGAAAATACAGTTCTGGACACATCTATTGGCCCACCTTAGAGTTTAGGTTTCGATGGCCCCTACCGAAATATGATTGCTAGATTGAACAAAAACTGTTGATGCAGTTTTAAACCTGATACATTTTATCATTTTTTTCGATCGTATTGTTTTAAATTTGAATTCAGAATACCATACGACATGGAGCTACGCCTAACAAGTCGGATATGCGCCTTGTTAAAGGCAATTGATTTTTTAATAAAAAACATGTTTTATCAAATAAAGGTTTAATTTAATAACGCGTGTTGCCTCCATGGGCATCTACCACAGCTCTCATACGATTAGGCATAGAGTTTATCAACCGCTCTATGAAATTTTGAGGGATCATCTCCCATTCCTCTTCTATGGCAGTTTTCAACTCCTGCATCCTCTGGCCAACTGGCTGACGAGCCCTAACACGTCTTTTTAGCTCGTCCCACATGTGCTCAATGGGGTTCATGTCTGGGCTTCTGGCTGGCCAGTCCATAACTGTGATGTTCACATCCCGAAGATATTCCCTGACGATGCCGGCCGCATGGGCTCTTGCATTATCATGCATAAAAAGGAAATTTGGGCCCACATAGTCCGCGTATGGTATCACGTGAGGTTCTAAGCTGTAACAAGGCAGTGTTAAAGCCTTGTTTATTTTTTGACCTCTATTCCAAAATTACGTTCTTTGCTACCTTTTTTAATTTCAAATTCAAAAATTACTTAGTTTTCTCTGTCATGTCTCTGTTTTAATATTAAAAAATCAGTTCAAATTCGGCAGCCGAGCTAGTAGAAGCTCCTCATTGTTATTTTTTTTGACTCCTGAAGTGTCAGTTACCATTTTCCTAGAATTTTGCATTAATACAATTTAATTATTAGTCACAGTGTTTGTGTTCTTAATATAATATTAAAGCCCACTGTTGTAAATGTGTTAACTCGTCGTGTTATTATTTATTGAACTCCTCATCTACGGACCTCCTACCCTACGACCTCCTCTGCGTGTCACTCCTACGTCCTCCTCTGCGTGTCACACCACCACTCCGGTCCTCTGCAACGTGACATCGCCCTCCGTACCGTGACACTGGCGCCCAACGTGGGGCGAACCCAGCCCATACCATCCCAGAGCCCAGCAGCCGCCCTCAACGTGATCGAACCCAGCCCATCCCATCTCAAGAGCCCAGCAGCCGCCTCAACGTGATCGAACCCAGCCCCTCCCATACCAGAGTCCAGCAGCCACCTCATCGTGAACCCAGTTCATCATCGCGGAGCCATCAGCATCAGCAGGATAAGCTCTGGTCGTGAAGCTGTTCTGGATAAGTCTCGACCCCGTCTGTCGAGTGAAGCCCATCCCATCATCTAAAAGAATTTCTTAATTTTTATAATTTTGTGTTGTTTTCTGTGATTTATTGTTTTAAGATATTTTTATTTTATTTCTCAAAATTCCAAAAGGAACTAGTCTTCCCAAAAAAATTTGCGGCCCCTTTTGACTACATCAATTCCATCATTCCAATAAAAATAAAGCATTTTAATTTATTAACATTTCTTACAGGTTCCAATTTGCATACTACTTATCAAGATTTTACCCGACATACTATTTTATTATTATTTTACAACACACATATCCAATCAGTACATGGTGCAATACTTACTTACAAAACTCATAACAAAACATAACCACCCCATCCTACAGACAGTAACATTACCCAAGGTTCACATCTGAACCCTCATAAGCTGGTAGCATTCACTTGTGCTAAACTCCTCGGAGACACTTGTGTTTGTGACCAGTACTGACTAACGGGAGTGCTGTTGGAGAATATCCTCAGCGTATCCTACATACCAACTATTGATTAGAAGGTGACTCTTCTAGGGCATCCTGCCGACATGCTAGGGGTCACTGTATAGTCAAAGTTGGCTACTACACACGCACAACACAAATTACTATTTAAATAAATAACGGTACACTTCACTTTCAAATTTATTTAATCATATTACATAGTTATTATAAACGTACCAACCCGTTAACAATTAAAAACCATGATGAATCCGTTATATTTATTATAAATCAAAGCTTCTATGAGTTATAGCTTTGATGTATTAATTTCCCTCTTTCCTCCTCAACCTCTGAAGAACTCCGTAGGCATGCATTACTATGGTGTTTTCACATATTCTCACTATGCACCGTAAATAGTATGCATAAAGATAAATTACATAACTATTTAAACCTGCTACTGAATATTTAACTAAATAATTATTTCAATCAAATCTGTCTGCAAAAAAATATTTCAAACGTCAGACACATTTTGACAAAATAACAAATCTTTCTTTTTAATTTTCTCTACGCAACCTCCGTACAATACAGAATTGGAACTCTTTTATATTATTATTTCTTTTGATAATTTTATTTTTTCTAAACCTATTAGGTTTATACCTATTGTTTACGTCATTAACCCATTAATACCCCTTTCAATTACATTCACCACGATTGCTACATCGGTGGTTATTTAGTTCAAGAATTCTATGGAGCGGGTGATTACTCCCTAAATAAGCCTAAATCATTACCGATCATGGTCTTCCCCTTGATCATTACTTTATTCTATGGCTTTAAACCATAAGAATCTTTCGGAGCGGGTGATTACTCCTTAAATAAGCCATAATCACACTACTTATGGTAATATTTTTGCCACTTCATTATTTAGAGCGGCTAGCTACTCTTTAAATAAGCCTTAGGTCCGTTAAATATATACCATAGGTATATTATATTAAGGTTATTCCCTTAACAATTACTTAACGTGCATAGTACGAAGGCTTCTTCGCCTTATTTACTACTTGTTACAGCAGGTAATTAAACTTGTATCATAGCTTCTTATCATCATACAATTTAACATCAGCGGTTGGTGACTGATAAAATAAGCCTACACTATTGAAGGGCAATCTAACGAGTTATGCCTAATAATAGGATAAACTCTTTTTGACTTTGCGTTATGTTCTGCACTTACCTATATGCGAACATAACTTTGAATGAACGAAGTATGGAAGGTATTATGGAAGGTAATATGGATGTGGTAGATTGTTCCTTTTGTAAATACTCGTTGTATATAACACCCTCGCCTTCTAAATTTTCACCTCACTCATAACCATCCTATTTAAGATATATATTTTTTTTTATATTAATTTAATGTCAACGAAAAATCGCTTACCTCCGCTGCTCGATTTTTCTTTCCGGGGCAGCCGGGTATTGTAACAAGGCAGTGTTAAAGCCTTGTTTATTTTTTGACCTCTATTCCAAAATTACGTTCTTTGCTACCTTTTTTAATTTCAAATTCAAAAATTACTTAGTTTTCTCTGTCATGTCTCTGTTTTAATATTAAAAAATCAGTTCAAATTCGGCAGCCGAGCTAGTAGAAGCTCCTCATTGTTATTTTTTTTGACTCCTGAAGTGTCAGTTACCATTTTCCTAGAATTTTGCATTAATACAATTTAATTATTAGTCACAGTGTTTGTGTTCTTAATATAATATTAAAGCCCACTGTTGTAAATGTGTTAACTCGTCGTGTTATTATTTATTGAACTCCTCATCTACGGACCTCCTACCCTACGACCTCCTCTGCGTGTCACTCCTACGTCCTCCTCTGCGTGTCACACCACCACTCCGGTCCTCTGCAACGTGACATCGCCCTCCGTACCGTGACAAAGCACTCACGAATGTACCTTTCAGCATTTAATGTTGGCAGCCGTGGTCCTGTAACAACCTCAAGTTGAGTTTTGCCGCTCGCGGATATACCGCCCCAGACAGTCCATGAGCCACCACCATAAGCAACCCTCTCTTCAAAGCAGCATTGTGCGAAACGCTCTCCCTTACGTCGGTAGACCTTCTTCCTTCCATCATTGCCATGTAACACAATTTTAGACTCATCAGAAAAGAGTACACGGCTCCAATCTTGCTGTGTCCAATTTAAATGAGTGCGTGCGAAATGAAGGCGCACTGTTCGGCGGGCTCGCGTTAGTTTGGGCCCATTAGCTGGCTTGTGTGGTACCATATCGCGTTCTTCTAAGCTTCTCCGAACAGTTCGAGCGCTCACAGATACTCCGTGGAAGTCGCGAAGTTGGTTTTGTATCTCAATGGAGGTAAGGTGACGATTTCTCAAGCTGGTCGTCACGATGAATCGATTCTGCCTTTCAATTGTGACCCGAGATCGTGGCCTTCCTTGGCGACGAACAAAGCCGCCAGTCTCTAGGTACCTCCGATGAACATTTCGGACCGCAGATCGACTTAAATTAAGTTGAGCACTCACGTTTCTTCGGCTGCGTCCGGCCTGAATAAGTGCCACAGCTTGGGCGGCGACTTCAGGTGAAGTATCCATAGATTATTGATAGAACCTCACCTTAATGTTAAGAATAAGTAATGTTTGTTGCAAAACCAAAGATATCAGTCACTTTTTCAAGAATTAATTCCAAGTAAACCAATAAAACCAAGTTTTCTGAGTATTCGATTGTTTGATATCAACAAACAGGCTCCAAATTGTCTTTTGTTTCTTTAAATTCTGTGTTCGAAATTCAAAAAAAGACTATTGAATGAAATTGTGAATGTGCCAGGTTCAAAACTGCATAAAAACTTTTTGCTCGACCTAATATAAAATTTTAGCTAGGACCAAACGAAACTGAAAATACAAGGTGGGCCAATAGATGTGTCCAGAAGTGTAGTTTTTATTTTCATACCAAAAACTAGAAGTTGTTTCCCAGCAATAATTTTTGCGCAAAGCTACTTTGCTATACGTACAGTATGGGTAGTTAACGGCTTTGTGATTGTCTTTTTACACCCTGTATGCACGAATCCGTCGTTTTTTTGTAGTTATTCGAATTTGGTCGGATAACCAGCTGTTATTTACATGTTGGGTTTTTTGTTGATATCTACTTAATGCGAAACATTCCAAAAAAAGAGCTAATACTTGAAAGTTATAAACATTTTATTAAATCTAATTCCGTCACAAATACACACAAAGGAGCTAATCGTAATTTATTCTACAGGCGCACATACAATTATTTTAGAGATATACGATGCTGCAAAACGTTACTCCAGCAGGAAATGCAATACATATCTCGAAAACCTGAAGACGCACAAATTATATTTTCGGAGCACATTTTTGCACAAATATAAGCTCTCTACCTATGCACAATATTTCTCTCTCCGATTATTCGTTTAGAATTTTCCTGCTGGAACAACGTTACTCCGACAAGAATCGTTCTTTTTGCAAAACGAAAACGCGCACAATTATTTTATGTGGCGCACATTTACAGCAGATTACGCACTAATTATACGTTCCACTCATATCACTCTAGAAGAGCTACTTTCCTGTTGGAGTAACGCACACCGTCATACTGGCTACGGCGTAACCGCTTAGTTGGAGTAGAGTTTAGCGTTACGGTGTAGTATCGCAATTTTGGATATCGGACGGAAGACGAGTTATGGAACTCAAATGGAGTTGGGCAGGACACATGGCACGGTGCGGTCATAACAAGTGGAGTAAGGCAATCACCGAGTAGCGTCCAATGGCAGAAGGAATGTTGGTCGTCTGTCAGTGAGACGAGTAGACGATATTGTTACCATCACGAATAGAACCTGGATGAGGGAGGCACAAGCACGTGGGTATTAGTACAAGAGAAGCCTATGCCCGGTAGTGGGCGAAGTCGGGAGCGTCGTAGGTAACCCACTACGTACGAGACGTAGCATCTGCGTCATACTACATGCTACGGCGTAGCATCTGCTTCATACTACGGGCTACGGAAAAGCGTATGCATCGCATCGCGCAAATATAAGTAATCTGATGGGGCTTATGCCACTTCTTAAGATTTCTTGCCTGCTTGTACCACTTGGCCTAGTCTCTTCTATAATATACGAATATGTAGCTCTTTTCTGTTTGCTGCATTCTCAAGCCCAGTCGCTGTACATCAAGCTACTGAATAGCACTACTTGCCAAAGATAAAAAAATTGAGTCTGCTTTAGCCCTTACGGGCTTTGGCAGAGATGCCACCTTGCAAGGAACATCATGTTGTGAAGATAATTAACACATTCCCAAATCAGTCACCATTGCAATATCTTCATAGGTATTCTTAAAGAGTCTAGTCCATAATATCGACAGTCACTACATCGACGGTCGCTGTATCGAAAACGTTACATCGACAGGTTAAGGTGGAAGCGCTGGCTGTGAAGAGGACGTCGTCGGACGTCTTTGGAAACGTATACACAAATTTTTTGTGTACTATTTTTTAATCTAAGTAATATTACTTTTTGTCTTGTGATACTGGATTCTTGTGCAGGTAGAGAAAATTCGTGGACTTTTATTCTGTACCTATGTACATGGTAAGTATCTATAGTAGGTACCTACCCAATTTTAATGTTTCCTCAATATCAGATATGGCATTTTGATTTTTTATTGTCGCCTATACCGGAGAGGGGATAATGGAAAGAATGGAGGGAGGCCAGCAGTAGGACAGAAATGTTTGTGTGACCTAAGGGACCACACTGGTATTTCGCAAAATAAAAATCGTAGAATTTAGTAATAGACTTAAAAGAATTGTAGAACAAATCAGGGAATTTGTAGTCAAATATATTAAAAACTACAGCCCCTAAAGTGCGATCCCACAGTACAGACCATCAGCCAGATCTCGAAAAGTATGGTATGTGAAAAATTAAAGTATTGTGACCACAGATATTTAGTAAAGAATTTTTAAACATATTTGCTAAAAATAGACCACAAAGCATCAAAGATAAAATAAAAAACGTTTTTCAAAAAATACAACCGACTTCTAAAAATTGCAAAATAACTTTAATTTCGGAAGTCGGTGTATATTTTTTTTTGTTTCTTAGTTATTTGACGCCGACTTCCGAAATTAAAGTTATTTTGCAATTTTTAGAAGTCGGTTGTATATTTTGAAAAACGTTTTTTATTTTTCACTTTTTAGTTTTTTTTTTATTGTTGTTGTACACCAGAAGTAAAACTAAATATTTAAGTAATGCCCGAATGGATAACATGGAATTTGAACATTTGTAGACAACCAAAACGTCATCTGTGTATACATATTTTTTGTTTATGTTGATTTTTTTTAAAAGTGCTGATTCGATTTCGATCAAATTAATATGGGACCACCTCTGAAGTATGACCTACCAAACAAAAAACGAACCATCAAAATCGATACACAAATGGCGGAGATATCGCGTAACAAACATACAAAAAAAAACATACAGACGAATTGAGAACCTCCTCTTTTTAACCGACTTCAAAAAAAGGAGGATGTGTTTTACCTCATAACTTTTTACTACGTGAACCGATTATGAAGATTTTTTTTTTATTTGAAAGCTATTGCTTCACATGTGGTCCCTTTATAATTTGGTGAAGATCTGATGAAGAACTTCGGAGATACACAATGGAACTCTTCAATAAATGATAGCAAACCTTCCAGAATTGCTGCAATCGTATGTCTGTATATTGTTTTCACCACTTCACAACATTACATCACGCTGATATGCTCTGAAGGGGTATACAGATTTGTACAGTGCACCCTGATACACTCTAATTACACTAACTATGTTCAAATTCCCTATTTTTGGGGCTATCAATTCGGGCATAACTTAACTATTAACTTAGTTTTAGAATGGGGTACAACAACTAAAAAGTTATAAATAAAAAACTTTTTACAAAAAAAATACAACTGACTTCCATAAATAATACTAAAAAATGCAAAATAACATTAATTTCGGAAGGCGGTGTCAAAATAACGAAGAAACCAAACTAGAAACACCAACTTCCGAAATTAAAGTTATTTTGCATTTTTTAGTATTATTTATGGAAGTCGGTTGTATTTTTTTTGTAAAAAGTTTTTTTTTGAAGTCGGTTAATAATATATAACGACTAAACTGTGGTCCGTCATTTCACACAAGAAAGATAAATATTTTAGTGAATATTACCGAATCTAGTAAATAATTTTTTTCTTTTTAACCGACTTTCGAAAAAGGAGGAGGTTCTATGTTCGACTGTATGTATGTTTTTTTTTTTATGTATGTCCGCGCATTTCTCCGTCAGTTGTGGACCGATTTTCAAAATTCTTTTTTTATCCGAAAGAATATACTCCCGAGGTGGTCCCATATAAATTTTATCGAAATCGCTTTAGCACTTTTTGAGAAACTGAACAAAAACGAAAAATACGCATATCTTGATGATGTTTTTGTTATCTCCAAATTTTTAAATTCCACGTTCCATGTTATTGGGGTTTTAGTTCTGGGCTATAACAACTAAAAAGCGAAAAATAAAAAACTTTTTTACAAAAAAAAAACAACAGACTTTCAAAAAAAAAAAATCACTAAAAATTTAAAAATAACTTTAATTTTTAGTGTATTTTTTTTTCTTTTGGAAATCGGTTGTTTTTTTTTTGTAAAAAAGTTTTTTATTCTACATAAAGTTTTAATAAAAGACTTACGGAATTTTGTAAAAAGAAATTTAAGATAAAGGAGAAACCGAAACTCCATAGAAACTTGGGCCTGGCGTTACAGGGCTAGAATTTGGCTATAAACTAAAGCATATATGAAGGTTTCACGAGCCCAATTTTCACGTCTCCCAGCAATGGCCAAATTGGTAAAATCAGTCAGTGTTTACCTACATTTTAGGTTATTTTTCTACTTTTAAGGCTTTATTTCCTATGTAAATCTGCAACGGGCACATGGTAGGAAATCATTTAAAGGGTCGTCGTTATCGAAATCTACAAGGAGGACTATATAGTCTGTGCTGCAGCGCCTGCAGCCTATCACGATGAGGTTTTAGATAAATAAAAAAGCTTAGGCTTTCAGTTTCACTTAGATCTTTAAGGTTTTCAGTAAGAACAATCTGTTTAATCTGAAGTGAGTGACTACAGATTTGGCAGGGTTCGGTGTCCAATTTCGACGGCACGGTTGGCGCAGTGGTTGAGCGTTTGGCTGCCACGCTGCGGATCGTGGGTTCGTTTCCCGCACGGAACAAATATTTGTATGACCTACAGATACTTGTTCCTGATCTGGGTGTCTCGTGCATGTGAGTTTACATGTCTGGAACGCACCCATGATACTGGAATAATTCCTAGCGTGTGGGGCAAGGTTTTAAAAAAAGTATTGGATGGAGATGATATAATTATGTAGCTGCAACACCAAACTGTATCCCCCGATTTTGTAATCATTGTGTTTTTTGGATTATGTTTTTTGTAGCTACTTATTTATTACATAAAGGATGTTTCAATTTAGAAAAAGTTCGCTCACCACAGACACAGGCTGAGTAAGCACCACTCTTATTGTTTTAGTTTTTCAAGTAGTAAATAAATAAATAAAAATAGGCAGTAATGGGGACTGCCGACACAAGTGAAAACTGTGCTACACGGCGTAGCACTTATAGCGGTGTCAGTGTCACGCGAGTTGAATAGTTTTTTCCCATCTCAAAAATGCCCAACGCACCTAAAGAAGTTTTTACTTCAAAAATAGGCAGTCATGGGGACTGCCGACAGAAGTGAAAACTGCGTGCTACGCGTCGTAGCACTTGTAACGGTGTCAGTGTCACGCGAGTTGAATAGTTTTTTCCTATCTCAAAAATGTCAAACGTGTCTAAAGAAGTTTTCACTGCAACAATGTTCAGGCGAGGGACAGTCAGAAAGCAATCAATATCGGAGTCCTGTATTCGAGCAGAGGTCTTATAAATCCCGAGAAGTACGAAAAAACACTTTCACTTGCGCAAAAATACGAAAAGTGAATGATATTGATGACATGACTTGATAATTGACATGCGTTGACTGTCATTTGCCGTTTACTAGTGCAATCCGTGATGCAATCGATTTTATCCATTATTTGTTTTAATGATGCTTACGTTAAAAATCAATTACATTCCAGATTTTTTATTTTACATTGATTTTGATACCTAAAAAACAATTATACTAAAACAATAGAGTATTATTTTTATTTGTAACAGTATCGATTTCTACTCAATCAATCATATTTTTAGAATACGCTCATTGACATATAAATTATATGGACTGGACATGTTTGACTATAGAAAAAACAGTTATACAAATATGTGGCATATCGACGCCAAAATCATAAAAATACTGCTATCTCTTTTTAACTTTCTTAATTTTGCATAAGTGAAAAAGGCTAGTAGTATTTTTGACAGTTACTATAATGTCAACCCTTCATTCCTATCGTCATTGAAATACCTATTTGCGGCCAGTTCGCCATTTTGTTCTCTCGGTGTTTGGTACCAAAGTTGGGTACGTGAACTGTCAAATGGTCGTAAACAATGGATATATTTTGTGAATTTTGGAGTAATTTTGCTGTGTTATTGCGTTTGAACTCGGTTGTTTAGTGGAAGTCGTCAATAGCAAGATGCCCAATTGCAATATAATCGGATTTGGCATCAAAAGAAGCGGAAATCACCCGAAGATAACTTTGCACCAGTACGTATACTTAATTTTAGGTGAAATATCTTTAGATTTAGTTATTAAACAAAAGATTCTGTATTCCTTGAAGAGTGTATGTAAAAAGCATTCATAATTTCCCGTTTGCCTTTCTTTTTAACAGTTGTATTTCGTGAAATCATTTTCTTGTTTTTGTAGGGATAGAGTAGTGCATGCATGACATTTTTGTTTATCGATAATGCTATATTATTATGGTTCTTTATTGGTTTTACGTTTTACTTTTAAGGCTGCCTGCTAATAAACGAAAAAAGGAAACTTTGCTGGAAACAATCAGTGTTGTAACTAAGATGTCAACAAAAACAATTCATAACCTGTTCCCTTCACTTTGAAGAGAATAATGTTTCAACCGGACACTGAATAAAGTGATACTGCGTGACGATGCTTTACGTTCACGAACCATAATGGTAAGTAACATTGTTTTTATAAAATTATTGCGTAGTGGGTGATAAATGATGGTGATGACTTCAAGTGCAACACTTGCCTAACGGGCACAAAGAGTGTGTTTGAGTGTAGTCCTAAGATTAAATGCCAAAATTAGACAAACTTGTTTATTTAGTTGCACTGAGTACATACTTACATACTCCTTTTAAAGAAGTTTTTTTAATGTTACATGTAGTCTGCTTTTTGTGTCAATGGACTTTTAAATTATATTAGAATGGACTTTTAAGTATATTAGCAGTGTCATTCTGTAAAAAATTCCCTGTGAAAACTTGGGTGAGGTAAACATTAAGTGAGCTTATGTACGATTATTTAGCTCATTATCCACTCGAGTGCTACTGAACTAGTGAGCTATTGAGCGAGTGAGTGAGAAGTGCACTCAACGACCGAACGAGAACTCTTTTCAACCTACAAATTGCAAATTAAATGAGGCCATTAAAAATAATAAGTAACAATCCTAATAATAAAATTGAGAAACATCAAACATATTAATAATTTTATTGCTTGTTTACAGCCTGCAATTCCATCAAATAAAAAAAAAAAAAAAAAAAACATACCTTTATTCGCAAAACAATAATAAAGCAACCTTGCACAATTCTGTTACACTTCAAACTGCATTTATGGTATACTTAACCTTGAGAAGGTTGCCTGCACGGACCTGATTCTCCGTTCCCCGTACTAGTATCAACTGTATTACGGTGGAACAGTTTTCCCCATAAACGCCGCACAGGTCTATAAGTATTACACTTGTGACAATATAATTATTTAGGATAAATAGTAATGCGAGTACAACGTTTTTAACCAAACAAAGCACAGCAGAAACATACTTAGTGTAGGTAAGATATAAAATAGTACAATTCATTATCTGTATTTGTAGGTAGTTCTAAAAACTGACATAGTATACTTTAAATAATTCGATGCTTACTTTGCTTAAGGTATGGTTGGTTGAACTTTATACATAATTTGCAATTTAAAAGTAATGTAATGTTAAAGTAAAAGTAAAAGGGGGTTTAGGTCATAATTATAACGCCTATCAGAGCATTTAAACTGAAATTGTGTGTGTGTGACTGTGTTGGTGTGTGTGTGTGTGTGATTGTGTTGGTGTGTGTGTGTGTGTGTGTGATTGTGTTTGTGTGTGAATTTACTTAAAATAAGTGAAGTGCTTACATTTTACGTCTTTTTAGGTAATTTAATTAAGTATTTACTTTTAAAATTAATTCAGTACAATCATAATTCAGTGAGTTAAGAAGTTCAAAGACTTTGGTTTTACAATCATGACCAGTAAGGTGGCGTATCCGGATTTTTTTTGATATTTTGTTGTACATGTACGGTCCTAGGAATTTTATAAATCCTTTCGCAAAAGAAGTTTTACAGCGAGGAACGAGGTAAACAATATCTTGCCTTCTACTTGTAGTGGAGTCTGATTTATTTAAATGCTGAATTAATATTGCGTTTTTAATAAATAGTTGCCTCACTGTAAGAACTGACAATTCTGAGTATAGTAAATGGGTGGGATGTCTAAATCTTTTGAAACTCATTACCTTAAGCACTGCACGTTGTGCTCGTTCCAAGCCAATGAGAACAGTCTTGGAAGCACCCCCCCATGCCGTAATTGCATAAGTAGTAATGGACTGGCATAACGAAATATAAATTAACATGGTTAAGTTCTTTGGACAAAAGCTACGTATATTTTTTAAAATATATATAAGTTTCCTGACTAAATATATCTGGCATTTTAATTGAAAATGATCAAAATCAAGATGAACTCTCAACATCTGGATATGGTGCTCTGAATATGGTATTTAGTCACCAGCACGTCCGTTGCGGCAGGTTTAGCCGCTAACGTCTCCGCTGCACCAGATTTAGCCGCTAGCACCTCTGCTGCGCCAGATTTATCGGTATGACTAGCTTCAGTTTCTCTTGTCATCATTATTTGCGAATTTGATCTCAATGATAATATGTCATCGACTGAATTAAGACTATGTGGGAGATATCTCTCGCTTGACTTCAATATCTATTAAAGCTTATTTTTATTTTATTTGATTTCAGGTACACATTTAAAATTATTAAGAAATTAAAGGACAAATGTCAAAAACAGTCCAAGAAGAAAAGTCCAAAAAGAGACTTAATGAGAAAGTTAGAAAACAAACGAAAAAAAAATCTCTTCAGTAATAATTTCTTTCCCTCAAAAAAATCCAATCTATCAAAGATTTAAAAGGAAAAGAAACTTATTAAATTCAAAACCCCAAGCTTTGTTTATTAATTAAAAGTGTAAAAGAGGTATACATGAATTTGAGATACAAATATTGTGGGAAGAACTACTACTACTCTACTGAAAGAATATCACACAGAAATTACCTGAACAAAATTGTATTGTTCAGAAATGAATGAGATTGATTTGTTTCATATAAAGACTTTATTATAATTATTGTTGACTTTTAATTAAAACCCAAAAATCATCTACATGTTAGATAACATATGTATTGGAGATATCCGTGCCAGGAGCCCACTGCGGATTCAGCGTCATTTGTTTTCCTTGAACTTGTTGCCTCCGTCTCGAAGGTCTACTTAACGCAAGGTTCTAGAATAACACTAATACTGTTACTTTTACATTTCATTTTAATTGACACAAAATATCCGATGTACCTACTTACTGCATTTCGTTTCTTGTAATAGCTAAAAGCATAAATTCCAAGACACTAAAAAAAACTGACTTTAAATAAAAAAAAATATTATTTTAAAAAACCTGGCTGAAAAACAAGTTGGTGGGAGTTATTTTAGTTCAATTATTGATTTCATGCAACCAACTACATCAGACTGCTTCAAAAGTGACTTGTTTGGAACTTTTCATTTGATTTTAGTCGGGTTTTTGAAAATGTTTTTTACTTTTATTTTATACACTTCAGTAAGATAAATTTTTGGAATAGCCTCCTCGAACCCTTTATTTTGATATCCCACTTAATATAGTTAGTCGACTTTCATTTTTTTCTTTTTTACATTTTATGGCGTCTGGTGGTCGCCATATTTTATTTTGATTACTGTCATGTCATTAGTAGCACTCACAAGAATAAATCAATTGACGTAAGAATTATTAAAATTGGCCCACGCTTTCGGTCTCTAAAACACCTCAAAGGAACAAATATACATACATTTAATCATAAATACATACATAGGCTGATAAACACATTACCCTCCCTTGTCGGGTAAAAAGTAAACTACGAATTGCGGGGTTCTGGAAAATCATGGCGCTTCTGACCTTCTGGTCGCAAGAAAACTAAACCTTAGTAGCATTCTAGCGCTGCCTGTCTATACTGTTTTGTTTAGAAGACTAATTATTGTTTCAGCGCGAACATTAGTTACTCTAGTCAAAATGTAGCATTTCCTTTGCTTTTATGATAGCCTCTCTATTACGTAGTAACATATTACCTCAATGCCACTGGTAAAAATACCCGTTCATATTGTACCGTAACAATATGAAAACATTCTCACAATCTTTTATCGATGTTTTTAATAAAGAGATATCGATATGGGCTACCCTATTATCCGCCATTTTATCCTCTCAGTGAAGTGTAGGTATGGCACGTTTTTCTTGTAGGTATGCCTAGTCCATATAATTTATATGTCAATGAATACGCTCTATTGACATAATGCCAGCGTTTGTGAAGTTAGTGACGTATAATGAGAAAAGTGTTGTGACGATTTACAAAAGTTGTTAAAAACAAAAAATATAAATCTACTAATTTTCTACACTTGGCCATTGTTATCGAGGCTAAGATTTAAATGGGTTAATTACGCAAAATAAACGACTATTTTGGTAGATATCTGATTCGTGTAACAGTTAGGCCCTAAAACGGGATTCTCCTTTCCACACAATTAGAAGATAGCGATTATTAAAACTGGTCCCTCAATCCTCACCTCCACTGACATATGTGCATGTACTAGCTGCTAGACGAGAGGCATAACAGAATATAAAATTATGTATTTCTTCCCTCTTAGCTGAGATAATATTAATTTTTAATCCTATGCAAATAGACCGAGTAGTGTGACCACAAATTAAACAAAATGTCGACAATCTTTGATGCTTTGTGGTCTGTTTTTAGTAAATATCTTTACAAATTCTTTACCAAATATCTGGAGTCACAATAATTTAATTTTTCAGATAGGTAGGTAGTTTCCGAGATCTGGCTGATGGTCTGTGAGGACTGAGGGACCGCACTTTAGGGGCTGTAGTTTTTAATATATTTGACTACAAATTCCCAGATTTGTTCTACAATTGTTTTAAGTCTACTACTAAATCCTACGATTTTTATTTTGCGAAATACCAGTGTGGTCCCTCAGTTCACACACACGTGGACTGTACCTACAGCCTAATATAATAATACGCAATATAATACATAATATGGCGTATTATAGAGGTACGTCATATTATGTGAGTGATGTCTGCGAAAATTTTAGAAAGTTAATAATTTATTGATTTTTAAGGGACGAAACGGGGCGATTGCCTTACTGGCAGTCGTCCCACCGCCGGGGAGGAAGCGACTAATTATCGACTACTTTGACGCTCAAGAAACGTAGGTACAATAATAGAGATATAATAATAGATATACGACGATAGTGTAGGTAGATATATATACGACTTACATACCGTGTAAACAAAAGTGACGCATAGGTATATTAACAGTTGATCGCTGACTGTTCACACTGCCGGCGAGGACCCGCTCCACAAGTTTGTCGCTGAGCGACAAGTTGTCATAGATAATATTCGCTCAGCGATGGTCGCTTGGCGGTCACAACTCACGCCACCTGAGTGGACTGGCCGCCCCGAACCAGTAGTGCGAGTAATCGCTAATCGCCCGTTACACTCGCGCACTCGCTTAAAGCCCAGCGACAAAACTATTGGAACTATGTATACACTCGCTACTCGCTGCTTGCCAACTCGTTTCTAATGAACCTCTACTCGCTACTCGCTCATCTTTGGCGGTGGGACAAGAGCCTAAATCTACCGGTGAAAAAATCTACCATCGTGTAAAGCCGCTTTGTCGTAGCGCCGCACGCGAGGCGCATAATCAGCACTCGCGCTACGTCGAGTGCGTTATCCCAGCAAAATAATGTCGAAAATAATTATTTAAATGTTAAATATAATTAGTTGCCCAGCTTCTGTAATTGTTGCGCACATTTTTAAATTTGTTGCACTTATAGTTTTTTAGTTATTTACGTTTTACTTTGTGTGTTTTACGAGGTAAATGTTGCAAATTGTTTTGTAATTGTTCTTTCTTCGGCTGCGAAATTATTCGAGACCCTGCTGGAGTAACGTGTGCGGTTTTGCTGGATCACTGAAGCGAATTCTTATCATCTTTTGTACATGACTTCTTCAGAAGTAGTTTTAATTTAGTTGTGCAATAAAAATACAAAAAAAAATGTACCGTTCGAAAACTTCAATAGGTCCTAACACTTTGAATAAGAGCTCTGAAGACTTAGTTTAAATGTTATTTTGTAGCTTATAACTGCCTTCAAATGTATGTGAAGTTTCATTAGTATTCTGTTAGTAATTAACAAATTATGATGAAATTTAATTCTCCACGTTCACGATCACAATGCGCGCGGAGTTATTTGGCCACCGTATAGGTATCAATAATTAGTTGCTTAGTTCAGTTTTATACCTGTAAAATTTCAACGTAGTACATACAAAAATTAACGCGATAATAAAATAAATGTGGTGTAAGTGTTTAGGTTCAAATTGCTTTGCAGGATTTTGTTAAGAAAAATGCGTGTATACTCGACCACAACTTTATTGCGACTAACATACCGGCCCCCAAAGGACTAACACGTCCTTTTTTAAAAAAATAGACATTACATGCAAAATTGGGCTGTTGTTGTTATTTATAACTCAAGTATAAAAGTAATTACAATTCTATTGGTTCATAAAACATTAGATTTTAAGGTTCTAGATACTACTTTGTTACATTATTTAACAATTCAAGTCTACAGGTAAATATATAATATGTGTTAATTAAGTTTCTTTACAGGTATGAGTGCGACAAAGTAAGGTAAATAAATTATTGTAAAGGTTAAGAATCGTCATTACAATCTACAGGTAAGTGACACAATTTAGTGATACATCTTTTGATGATACTGTCTCCGCTTTTCACACTATAGACCCGAGTTAGACCATCTGGTCCAGGGTGTTTTTCCATTATTCTTCCTAGTTGCCATTTTCCAGGTGGTAAGCTATCTGTTTTTATAAGTACGATGTGTCCCTTTTCTAATTCTCTCTCTTGTTTGATCCACTTAGGTCGTTGCTGCAGACGAGTAAGATATTCCATTTGCCATTTTTTCCAGAAATCTCCTAGAAGTTTCTGCATGTGTTGCCAGCGAGAAAGGTAAGTAACTTTGATATTTTCCAGGTTTGGGTGTGGCACGACGATTGGAGACTCTCCAATGAGAAAATGACCAGGGGTTAGCATATCTATTGCATCTATGTCGGAATCATCTGCAGGGGTGAGAGGGCGGGAATTTAGACAGGCTTCAATCTGACACAGCAAAGTTGTCAATTCTTCAAACGTTAGGTTTGTTGTAAGAACTCTCTTCAAGTGGTGTTTAATAGATTTGACACCTGCCTCCCAGAGACCACCGAAGTTTGGACTGTACGCGGGTATGAAGTGCCATTGGGTTCCGTCCTTTGCTAATGTGTCTGCTACGTCTCTTGGGAGCTCACATTGCGCAGTTTGTAATGCAGCTACGAGTTCCTTGCTACTGCCGACAAAGTTTCTGCCTTGATCGCTCCATATGTGGGCACATTTGCCTCGTCTAGAGGTGAATCTTCTAAATGCGCCAATAAATGCTTCTGCAGTTAAGTCGCCGACCAATTCAAGGTGTACTGCTTTGACTGCCATACAGATGAAAATGGCTATATATGCTTTGTTGGTTCTAGCTCCTCTTCCTTTCGATATCAATACTTGAAATGGCCCAGCAAAATCGACGCCACTATGAAGGAATGGTCTGGCTGGAGTGACGCGCTCTTTCGGTAAATCACCCATAAGTTGTCGTTTTGATGTGGCACTATGTTTAGCACATATCAGACATTGTCGGATACATGCCTTCACGACGTCTTTGGCTCGTAGTATCCAGTATCTGGATCTGATGTAAGCCAACATCAATTGCACTCCTCCATGAAGTGTTTCTGCGTGTGCATCCTTTACAATCAGTCGAGTTAATTCGTTTTTATTTCCCAGTATGATTGGGTGTTTCATTTTTAATGGAATGTCTGCGTTTCTTAGTCTTCCTCCCACTCTTATTACTTCGTTGTTATCTATATAGGGGTTCAAAGATTTAAAAGGACTTCTTTTCTTTACTTCATTTTCGTTTGTTAGTGTTTGAATTTCCTCTTCAAAGTCGTTTCTTGTGCCATCTTTATACATCTATGTAGTGACTCTTCAAGTTCCTTTGTCGTGATATGTTTGTCGGCTTCAGAAACAACTATGTTGCATTTATAATGTAGAAATCTTCGACAGTAACATATGGCTGTTAGTAATTCCTTTAAATTAGTAAAATTTTTAAATTGATCTATCATTCTTGTGTTTTCATTTTCAGTGTTATTTATTTTTAAGTTTGTTTGTAACTCTTTAACTGTTTTCTTTTCTTCATCAGTTTGTGTATTGTCCAGCCGACTGAATTTGATTTCTTCCATGCTTAGCCAACTTGGCCCCTTCCACCATAAATCACACTCCTTCAGTTCTTCTACTGGTAGCCCTCGAGAAGCGATATCGGCGGGATTTTCATTGGTTAGTACGTGGTACCATTGCTTGTGGCTAATATTTTCTAGTATTTCTACCACCCGATTTGCTACGAATATCTTCCACCTGGAGGGTTCGCCAGACAACCACGCTAGGACAATTGACGAATCTGTCCAAGCGAAGGTTTGTGATTTTTGTATTTTCATTGCTCTGCCTACGTGAGTTAATAATTGTGACAACAGTAGTGCTCCACACAATTCAAGTCGAGGAATGGAAATAGTTTTTAATGGAGCAACTCTTGTTCTAGCTGCTATCAGATTGGTATGAATTTCTCCATTGGGCCAAGTGACTCTCACGTACACAACTGCAGCATAAGCACGTGATGATGCATCGCTGAATCCATGCAACTGAATGCATTCTTTATTTTCGGCTGTTGTATGTATCCATCTATCTACGCTGATATCGTTGATATGTTCAAAATCAGATCTTATGTGTAACCATTCATCTTCCAAGTCTTGACTAATCTTGTCATCCCAACTGACTTGTTGAAGCCAGAGTTTTTGCATTAACAATTTAGCTGTAATTATGCTTGGTGACAACCATCCTAAAGGATCATATAATTTTTGCACGTCTGAGAAAATGCTTCGTTTGGTTGGAGTACCTTCTGTATGTTTCAATGTAAATTTATATTCAAATTTGTTTGTTTTCAGGTTCCACAGGATTCCCAGCGTCTTCACCTTTCCAGCGATATTCAAGTCAAGAAGTGCATTTTGAGATCTTTCGTCTGGTGGTATAGATTTCATGAAGTCCACACTGTTTGATGACCATTTCTTTAATAAGAAACCGCCCTTGTTCATCATCTCTTTCAGTTGGTGTCTGGCTTCAATAGCCGTTTCTACTGTGTCCGTTCCAGATAAGAGATCGTCGACGTAAAAATCTGATATCATCTGTGCAGCAACAGGATAATTTTGACCCTCATCATTTGCCAGCTGGAGTAATGTTCTGCATGCCAGGTAGGGTGCTGGAGCTGTGCCAAACGTTACGGTAAGTAGACGGTAGTCTTTAATAGGTTCAGACGGGTCTTTTCTCCACAGGATACGATGGAAATCTGTGTGGGTGTTGGACAACCGTACCATTCTGTACATTTTTTCAATATCGGCCACAAAGCAAACTGCGTGCATCCTCCATCTCATTACGATGCTGCGAAGGTCGTCTTGAACTGTAGGTCCGAATAGCAATTCGTCATTAAGTGAGATATTGTTGGAACCCTTACAGGAAGCATCGTAGACCACTCTTGTTTTGGTGGTCTCTTTATCACATCGGACAACTGCGTGGTGAGGTAAGTATACAGCTTTCTTTGTGTTTATTTCTTCTGCAGGTACTTCTTCCAGGTGGTTTAGCATTGCGTACTCTTCCATCACTTTCACATATTCTTCTTTCAGGTCAGGCTGTTTTGTAAATTTTCTTTCTAATTGTAATAATCGACGCATTGCTATTTCACGTGTATTGCCGTCTGGTGATTTAGGATTTTGTGTTTTGAAAGGTAAGGTAACGACGTATCTACCGTCTTCATTCCTTGTAAATGTTTTTTTGTAGATGTCTTCACATAACTGCTCTTCTTGTGTATATTTTCTTTTTGTTTCAGTGTCTATCTCCCATAGTGTTTTTAACATATTATCCATATCTACTTGATGGTGCATAACAAGAAAAGAGTTGTCTATGTCTTTGTTTTGTATCTCCCCGAATAAAATCCAACCTAGGCTGGTTCGTTGTGCGCATGGTTTACCTGGTGGACCTTTGATTAGCTCTGATTGTAAAATGTCTGCATATTCTCTCACTCCTAACAGAAGATCGACTGACCCTGGTAAATGGTAAGTCGGATCTGCCAGTTCTAGACATTGTAGGTGTTGAACATCAGTGTGTACAGCTAGTTTTGGTAATTTAGTGGTCAACTGTTTATTCATCACATAGGCTTGTATGTTAAGACAGAAATTGTCTTCTACTCTTGATATAACCTGTAGCTGAACCACTTGCTTGACATCTGTTTTTGTGGATCCTACTCCGACTACTCTACCTCTCGCTGACTGCCTTTTGAGTTTCAGAAGCTGAGCCGCCTTCTCACTAATAAAACATGCTTGTGATCCTTGGTCGATAAGCGCTCTTAGTACAATGGTGTGTCCTTCTTCATTCATACATTTCACCAATGCAGTTGCAAGCAGCGCTGTCACCTTCGCATTGCTGTGTTGTGCCGTCATTGTGGTTGTTGTATTGTCTTCTATGGTGTGATTCACTGACACATTTGAAGTTGCAGTGGCTGTGGTAGCTGCCTCATTCTCTGTCTTTGAAACGTCTTCCTTCTTCTCATGAAGGAGAGAATGATGTCGCTTGTTGCAAATACGGCAGTTAATAGGAACTCGACATCTGAACACTGCGTGCCCCGGTAACAAGCAATTATAGCACAATTTGTTTTTCTTCACATACTCGTTTCTGTCTTTGACGTTCATGTCCGTAAACTGTTTGCAATGACACAATGTATGTTGTTCTTTGCACTTAACACACGTTTTTTCAGTTGACGTAGTAGCCGTGGCAGCAAATGATTTTTCTCTAGGTTTTTCTCGTGTAGGTGCAGCTGGTGACACAAGCTCAAGTGTGCGAAACTTCGACTCGAGGAACTTCTTCAGGCTGTCCCATGTAGGTAAGTCTTCTAAATCTTCTCGATAGGAATATTCTTCCCAGTCTTTGTGAGTTTCTTCGTCCAATTTCTGTACAACAAGAAATATTATCATGGGATCCCAAGACTCCGTGGAAACTGATAAATTATTGAGGTTGTTATTGCACTCATGAGTTGTGTCTAACAACGATTTAATTTGATTGGCACTCTGCGTATTTATTTTTCTTTGATTAACTAAACGTTTAATAACTGCATTCACTACAAGTCGTTTGTTCCCATATCTTTGTTTCAGTGCGGTCCAGGCTTGCGAGTAATTGCTTTCCGTTATCTGAATGTGTCTCAGTAGAACCTCTGCTTCACCCCCAATGCTAGATTTTAAGTAGTGTAGTTTTTGTACATCACTAATTGAAGTGTTTTTGTGAACTAATGACATAAATAAATCGTGAAAAGAGGACCATTCTTCGTACTTCCCTGTAAATTTCGGTAGTTCAATGTTCGGCAATCTAAGTTGTGACGTAAACATCCCTGACGATTCATATGCACCTGTACTGCGTGACGGGCTGCTGGACGAAACTTGTAAACATAGGTCTTTCAGGTCCGCTTGCATAGATAAATAAAGATCTTCGCATATATAATAATCTTCGTTCACAAAATAGCTGATTGTATTTCGATTTTCTCGTGTTGTACTTTTTATTAATTCTTGGTGGGTGGAAGTAAATTTGTTCCAATATTCGTCTAAACATTTCAATCTTGTTTCGATATATCCTTGCGTCAATCTTTGTTTAGGACACTTTTTCAAGTTAATTTGTGTTTTTTGAATTATCTTGGCTGTTTCTTCTAACACTCCCAATAACTGTTCTGTCGTAGACATCTTTGACAAACACAAATAACTCACTTTTCTTCAAAAACAACGATGTTATAAACGATTCGTAAATGTTTTCGATCACAATATTGTCAATAACTTGCACAAAAAATCCCAACTCGTTAGCTAATGACGGTCCGGGCTCACTTCTTATCTAAGGAATGTGGGAGTCCTTTGTTCTCGTCGCCCGAACACGATCACTACGGTGCACTATAATCCGGCTCGATATCGACCATATGGTGTAAGTGTTTAGGTTCAAATTGCTTTGCAGGATTTTGTTAAGAAAAATGCGTGTATACTCGACCACAACTTTATTGCGACTAACAAAATGTCATTAGGCAGTGCAAGACCGTAGTAACCCGATCATGTTTAGGTGGTGACTACTGATTAAAGAGCAGTGGTGGCCCAGCGGTATTGATTCCGACTTACAAATATAGGTCGTGAGTTCAAACCCAGGCAGGCGCTTTACTTTATGTAAATTATTTTATCACCACTGCTCTCAAAACGGTGAAGGGAAACAACAAACAACAACTGAAAACCAGCGCTGGGTGTCCAACGCCCAGCAAATGCTGAGATGGTAACCCTTTCGGTATGGGCACGCTCAGCACAATTTTATTGTATTTTTGTGTACCGTAAAATTACACAACTATAGTGCAGGGTCCCAACTATAGTCCAATATAACTATTCGACAATATTGAAGCTGTGTGGACGTGTAGCGACATCTAGTTTATTATTTAATACTATTTTCGTTTCTTGACGTCTGTTCGTTGTAGTTATATTCATGGACAACAGATGTCTCTCTAATTAAAATTAGTAGACCTTCTCCGACAAAAACCTGTTTGAACGCGTTAACTGAATATCGTAAACTTTTATTTGAAAATATTGGTTAAAGTGAAGACAAAGTTTCAGAATTGAATTTATATGGTAAGTTATGATTCTGGCATTCATTTTACGTATAGTTTATTGTACAAATACACCTATATATAAAAAAAAGATTTTTTTCTCGTAAGTTCCCTCTTGGATCTCAACTATGATCCTACTGATTTTTTGGACTATAATTAAAAACTAACTTATTTTGTTACAGAAAATGTTGTCACGAGATAAGTTGATGAGAAGAAAAGTTGGAGGGAGGGCTTATAAGTGTTATAGTGAACGGCAGATGGAACTATGTTTATCAGATATAACAAATAAAATTCTAACTCAACGCGAAGCTGCTGAAAAATATAAAATTCCTCGAAGTTCAATTATTTTAAAATTAAAAGCAATACGTACTAATAAAGTTAGACAACCAGGCCGTCAGCGTATCTTTTCTGATACCGAAGAAACTGCTTTCATCCAGCATGCAATCGAAATGTGTAATTACGGTTTCCCTATTACCATTTTTGATTTAAGGTGCATTGTAAAAATGTATCTCGACAGAACAGGACGTAAAGCAGACCAATTCCAAAATAATTTACCTGGCAAAACCTGGGCGAATATTTTTCTGAGACGCCACAAAAATGAACTATCTCAAAGGTTTTGTTCTAATATAAAGAGGGTGAGAGCAGCTGTGGACGAAGAGCAGATTCGGACGTATTTTGAGCATTTGAAGACTGAAATTCAAGGGGTTCCAGCCGAAAATGTTTATAATTATGATGAAACCAACCTTGTTGACGAACCAAGTAAGAAAAAAGTGCTTATGAAGCGTGGATGTAAATATCCAGAAGCTATAAAAAATTCAACGAAAGCAGCCGTTAGTTTAATGATATGTGGCAATGCTGCTGGAGAAATTTTACCACCTTACGTAAACTACAAGTCAGACAATATGTGGAGCACGTGGACTGAGGGTGGGCCACCTGGCACTCGTTACAATCGGTCAAAGTCCGGTTGGTTTGACACTATTACATTCGAGGATTGGTTCTTTTCATTGGTTCTGCCCACTTTACGTAGGCAAGAAGGGAAGAAACTTCTCATTGGGGACAACTTAAGTTCTCATATAAATATGGAAGTTTTAAAGGCATGCAAGTCTCATAATATCGCATTTGTGGCTTTACCACCAAATAGCACCCACCTTACACAACCTTTGGACGTTGCCTATTTTAGGCCTCTTAAACTGCGCTGGCGTGAAATCTTAGACCAATGGAAGGAAACACCTGAAGGGCAAAGACTACCCACTATTCCTAAAAACACGTTTCCTACGTTGCTAAATAAGCTGTGGGAAAATATCATGGACAACTCAGCAAATAATCTCAAAGCTGGCTTTAAGAAATCCGGTATTTTTCCGACTGATGAAGCTCCAGTATTACAACGCTTACCTACGTTTAGACATCCAGACGCTCCACTACAAGACCCGGCTCTGGTTTCAGAATCATTTATACAATTTCTAGAAAACAAAAGAATAGGAGTGGTGGAATCAGGCGGTAAAGGACGAAAGAAGAAGCTCAATGTACCAGCGGGTAAAAGCATATCTGCAGAAGATATACAAATACAGGCTAGCACATCAAGAGAACCTGAGAATTCTATTAAAAATAAGACAGCAAAAATACCTAAGCGAAAACCTAAAAAAAATATCAAAGATTCTTCGAGTGAAACCGATGACGAAGGTGAAATTCAGTATGCTTCAGACTCGACCATTAATCTCTCGGATGAATTCATCGCAGATGAATCTGCAGCGGCTGCAGTTGATGTCTCGAATGCTACGCAGTTTATTCCCAAGCCAGACGATTATGTTTTAGTAGAATATGAAGGCGAACAGTGGCCGGGGCAAGTCAAGACCGTTGATGATGATGGAGCGTTTGTTAGTTGCATGAATCGTTGTGGATTGTCATGGAAGTGGCCTGAGAAACCGGACTGTATATTCTATCCAATGGATAAGATTATTTCGACAATCAAAACCCCATCAAAATTAGGCACGAAGCGCGCATTGTTTCGAGTACCGGAACTGGAGTATAAATGGGGTCAACCAAAAAAATAAATAATTATACGTACCTACCTATAAACCAATTAAGAAAAATATGATTGATTTCATTTCATTATTGTTTCTTTTATACGAAACATTTTCATTGTCTTTAATATTCCGAAAATAATAAGAATTCTATTACTTAAAGTTCAATTTTAACGAATTTGGACGACTTTTGTATAAAAAAAATGATAAATAAACATATTTCAATTCTTACTTATAACAGTTGTTTAAATTTATGCTTTCAACTATGATCCAGAACGCCACAATACGCATTTTTAGTACAAATAATAATCCGGTCTAAAGTTGCCAATATAACAGGCAACAATGGTCCAAATTGTGATAAAAAAAAAGTTATTTGAACTTTTATTGTTTTATATTTAACATCGATTAGTTAAATTATCACATCTTACTTCAGCTAAGAACATTATCACATGTGACATATGTAATTCAATGAATTAGAGGGGAGAGCACAAACTTAAGATCTGAAATATCCGGACCATAGTTGTGTAGTTTTACGGTACCTACTGTTATTTTCTTTACCTTTTGTTTGTTGCTGTTGTGTTGTGTTTGTGTCGAATAAATGTTTATTCTATTCTATTCTATTCTAAACATCGTGAAGAAACCGGCACGTCCTAGAACCAAACATTCGAAGACATGTGACATCCACCAACCCGCATTGGGCCCGCGGGGTGGATTACGGCCTACACCCTCTCTCAGAGAGGCCTGTGCCCAGCAGTGGTGATATTAAAAGTGTGATGATGATGATGACTACCGGTTACAAAAAAAAAACCGGCCAAGTGCGAGTGGGACTCACACACGAAGGGTTTCGTACCCTAAACTGAAATAAAAACAACAAAAACACCGTTTCAAAAAACGTGTTTTTTTGGGCTGTATCTCATGATCCGTAATAGGTAGACAGTTAAAATTTTCACACAGCGTGTATTTCTATATTCACTATCAAATACCTTTAATTTTAATTTATTATCATTAACAGAAATACACATTCTGTGAAAATATCAACTGTGTAGCTAGTACGGATCGTGAGATAGATCCCGCTGACAGACAGACGGACAGCGGAGTCTTAGTAATAGGGTCCCGTTAGTTACCCTTTGGGTACGGAACCCTAAAAGTGACCGCGTAGAACATTATGCTATCTTCGAAATTATGTAGGATAGTGTTACAAGATTAGTACCTACAGATGTTACTCCAACAGGATCTCGAATAACTTCGCAGCCGAAGAAAGAACAAATTAAAATAAGTTGCAACATTTACCTCGCCTAGACAACTAATTATATAGCTAATATGTATTTCAATATTCCCACAAAAAAGAAAATGTCTGGCTGCGGTAACGTTACCCAAGCAGGGAACGTTTTTGTGAAATAACCAAAAAACTATAAGTGCAACAAATTTAAAAATGTGCGCAACAATTACAGAAGCTGGGCAAATTTATATAACATTTTCGACATTATTTTGCTGGGATAACGCTCACCGCTACGTCAGGCCCTTTTTATTTTGTAGGGTGGGAATCCATCCAATGACATCTCCCGCTCTAGGGTGGACGGGAAGGGCGTGTCAGACTCTTACTGACTAAAACCCACCCTTGTTCCTCTCTGCCCTGAATGCCCAGGGGCGAGGAAGCTCTTTCGAATTTATCCTCAATCCCCGGGCAGACGTCAGGCCGTCTCACAGCCGTATGACTCGCGGTTGGTTTTCAGCAGTGAAAGTGACTGAAGCCTTTGTCTAAAGAGATAGACCTGATATAAAAGAAAAAAAAACAACTAAATAAAAGGTTAAAAAGTAGATCTATTCATTTTTAAACTTTTATTTTTAACTTATTATTAATACACTTTTAAGCACATTTCGCCAGGGTAGCCCGAGAAATTCAAATTTTCTTACGTTTTTTGCAATTTGCAGGTCAGTATCAGGTTGTATGTTGCTCAAAATATGATTTGCGGCCATAGCAAGTACGAATTTAAAGAACTGTATTCATTAAAATCATCAATACAGTTTTCTCAGTTAGAATAATTGATGGCAAATGTCATGATTTCATGAAAAACTACATTTGACATCAATTCTAACTGAAAGAGTTGTATTGATGATTTTAATTATTATAATTTTATAAATACATAATTGCTACGGCCCCGAATCATATTTTGTCCAAGGTACAACCTGACACTGACCTGCAAATTGCAAAAAACATAATAAAACTTGAGTTTCAGGTTCTACCCTGGCCCTTCCACCTTAAGATGAAGTATGGGCACTTGTTGATGAGGTGCTGCTCGTGGCTAAAGTAATAACAGCCGCACGGGTTTATCTATCAGGTTAAGCTACGCCTTCCGGGGTTGGTCCATGGATGGGTGACCATCTTTACATACTGAAGCTCTTCCGTGCCTTGGTAAGCATGTTAAGCTGTTGTTCCTGGCTGTCAATTGTGGATCTTTGACAGTCATTACGGGTCGACAGCACTCCGAAAGTCTGACAACCAGTCTTACCAAGGGGTATTGTATTATCCAGTAACTGGGTTGTGGAGGTCAGATAGGCAGTCACTCCATGTATAATACTGGTAAGTAATCAGCAGCATCCGGTTAGACTCGAAGCCGACCCTAAATAGTTGGGAAAAGGTCAGGCAGATTGAAAATCATCCTTTTGATGAATGGAATTAATTGGAGGAACCATCAGTATTTTTGATGTGCATATTTTTAGTTTTTTCTAAAATTTCTTTATAAGGGGGATTTATGGGACTTTGTACAGGTTCTTTGTATTCATAAGATGTTTGGCCTTCTAGCAGCAGTGGATATGATGTATCAGAATCATAGGCACTCAAATCTCCACATGCATTAAATGGTACTATAAACCTGTTAGGCCCCGTAAATTGATTGAAATCACAATATTTGTGATCTAACAGTGGGTTCACCATATTTGGGATGTATCCTTCAGGTGGCTGATAGTTCTGACAGACAACAAAAGCTTCTATGCTGGAATTCCTTGAACTTCTCGGTTTAGAAACTGTTACATATTCAAAAAATTGCTTCAACTGTGAGTATAAAAGAGAAACATCTTCGCCTCTGAATATCTTAGCCACAAACACACCACCAATCTTTAATACATGTGTTGTTATGTTAAGTGCTGCTAACAACAGTTGAGATTGCACATATTCATCAATGTCATGTAGTCCTGTTACATCCGGGGCTCCATCACAAACTACTAAATCGGCTTTGAGTCCTTGAAATTCCTGAATTATAGCGTTTGCAGTGGAAAGTTTCGTGATATCACCCTGTATCTGTATTACACCGGGTAGAGCAGCCATGGCTTGTAAGTCGACAGCAACAATTTTAACATCATCAACACTGCTGGCATTTTGTCGCAGTTTTTTTGTCAGCACCTGACTCCAACTACCAGGAGCCGCGCAGAGATCCACAGCGCGGGTTACACCATCAAATATATTGTGTTCTTCATTAATTTGTAACAGTTTAAAAGCACTTCTTGCACGCCAGCCTTCTTCTTTAGCTAACCTATAATAGATATCCCTTTTATCTTTAGATGTTTTGCCCATGTTGCTTATTTATCTATTATCGCAGATTTTTTGTGCGAAATTACTTTAAAAATCTATTCCCTCTGATTCTCTAACAGGAATTGGAATAGGCAACAGGACTATTAACAGAAGTTACAGTGATCACAACAAAAAACACAATCACAATCACGGAACATTTACACCACAGACAAAGCACCAGAGCACAGCCAAAGAGAATATAATTTCCACAGCAATCAGCATGACAATGACAGCACCAGAGCCACAGACCAGAGCACTAATATAATCAAAGACAGTGTTACCAACCTTTACCAAAAATTCTCCCCGTTGGTTTCTGAATTTCCCTAAAAATCCCTAAATAGAATTTTATAAGTAAACATCATACTTATTTAGTACCTAAATTATTTCGTAGCTCATAAAATAAAACGTTACAAGTTAGTAAAATACTTTTAATTAAATATAATCTTAAAAAGTTTTTAATTATTTCCACAATCGCGTCATCATCCTGTTCCTCCCGATTCGACGTCATTCTTGTTGCCAAACAGAACTTCGGTGGAATTGGGGTTCGAAGCGCAACTTTAAGTTGAGGAATCGTCATAAAAGAGTACATTATAATCGCAATAACACTATTTAATCACAAAAAACAGCAACCACACTCCTGTCACCGAAAGTAAACAAGGTACGGTTGCTCGCAGCGCCATCTACGATTACCTTTGAGTGTGGCTCCCCATTTATCCAAAATAGATTTTAACTCACTGATTGAAGAGGGACATGAATAAATGAATGCGCCGCGCAGTTCACTCGTTTCATATCGTGCGTTCCTTTCTAAGTTTCTACGCAAAAACTGAAAACACACGCTTCGTTTTCGATTTTGCAAGTTTTGTTTGAATTCCCTAAAAAAATCCCCAAAAAATTCCAGTCCCTAAAAATGTCCCTTTTAACACTTCTAGCCCCTAAATTTAGGGACAAAATCCCTAAGTTGGGAACCGTGATCAAAGAGTATAATAATAATAATGATTTACACCACAGATACCTATATAACCTACATGATCATTATACTTTTTTTTTTAAGAATAAAATTGTGGCTATGCCATTGGCTTCGTTACAAGACCTTTAAGCCAAATATTAATTTGATCACTATCACTTTTTTCTTTTTCCCCACTAAAATGCGTGTGCGTAGTCGCAGCGGAAAAATGTCAAATTTCTTAATTTCAGTTAAGCAGATATTTAGTGTATGACGTCGTGTAAATGTGTATGGTAAGTACTTTGTGCATCAAAACATTGGGGAGTCATTCAACAAAAACTGTTTCCGCTGGGACTACGTCATCCTAGAGGTTTTTTTTTCTTTGGGACGCACAAGAAATAAAATACTGTCAATAATTAGTGTGTAACGAGAGGTAAATGTGTATGTTTAAATGAAATTTGTGTGTCACATAGCTACGAAGATAATAATGTTTCCGCTGCTGATGTTTGGCTATTTGATGAAAATCATATAAAACGGCTTAGTGCAGAGTTGTATTTTTAATCGACTTTCGAAAAAGGAGGAGGTTCTATGTTCGACTATATGTATGTTTTTTTTTTATGTATGTCCGCGCATTTCTCCGTCAGTTGTGGACCGATTCAAAATTCTTGTTTTATCCGAAAGAATATACTCCCGAGGTGGTCCCATATAAATTTTATCGAAATTGCTTTAGCGCTTTTTGAGAAACCGAACAAAAACGAAAAATACACATATCTTGATGATGTTTTTGTGTTCTCCAAATGTTTAAATTCTGGGGTATAACAAGTAAAAAGCGAAAAATAAAAACTTTTTTACAAAAAAAACAACCGACTTCCAAAAAAAATACACTAAAAATTTAAAAATAACTTTAATTTCGGAAGTCGGTGTCAAATATCGAAGAAATAAAATACAAACACCGACTTCCGAAATTAAAGTTATTTTTAAATTTTTAGTGTATTTTTTTTGGAAGTCGGTTGTTTTTTTTTCGCACGTTGCTTTGAATTTGTGTGTAATGTTTGTGAAAACAGATTTAAAAAAAAACGTGCCTTTCAAAAGACATACACATAAAAGTAAAATAAGGTTATTAGGTCCAAGTACTTAAAATAGGAACTCTAAAGCCTATCTTATCACGTTTATTTGTGTCTTTTAAGGGTCTTGCCAAATTTCATTTATGTGCTCATAATATTTAATGAGCAATGGCATATTTTACTACGACTGGAACACTATATATTATGACATCCAATTGTAGGACTTTTTAAAAGAAAATCATAATAAAACATATTCAGATATTTATTGTATTTTGCAACTACTCACATGTAAAAAAAATTGAAAAATGTAAATAAATTTCAGCACATTACAATTAATAATTAAAGAAATATAATAAAAATACCAGAACAACCTTTAAAAAAAATCCATTCATGATCTAATTTTCCAAGCTAAAGAAGACTTAAACACCCTATTCTCATGGTTTCAGTATAATTTATTAACTATTAATATCTCTAAAACATGCTATATCTTATTTAAAGCTAAAAATAAAATAATACCTTCACATAAACCCTTAAATATTAATAATATTCCTTTACAGCAAAAAACTTGCGAAAAATATCTCTAAGAAATAGTTCGATGTATTCCACATAGATTGCGTCACACCATCTACAACGCCCTAGTAAAACCACACCTACTATATTTGGTTGAAGTTTGGGGCAGTGCAGCCAAAACGAAGCTAGATAAGCTCCAAGTTGCACAAAACAAATTAATAAAAATGATTTTTAATTATCCTTATCTAACACCAACAAGCACAATTTACAAAGAAACAAAAATTATGAACATTAGACAGCTATATATCTACAATACATGTATTTTTATCCGAAAAGCTCTTAGCAAAAGTATACAGACAAACCTATCGTTTACTAAAGTAAAGCAAGTAACCCAAAGTAGCACTCGTCGAGCTAGCTTGCTTATCTTACCAAAGATGAGAACTAAGTTCGGCAAGAAAAATTTAACATTTGAAGGAGCACAGTTGTACAACAAAATACCGTCATGCATAAAAAATGTACACTCATTCAATGCATTCAAGACGCAATTAGCCCAATATTTATAAATAATAACAAATTTCCTAAAATGCATTGGATCAGTGATAAACTCAATATTTAACTTATTGACTAACTCGATCTATTTAGTATTTAGCATAAGGTAAACAAATTGTTCTCATGTAAGTGACTTTGTGTCTTTTTTGAGAATAAATATCTTTAAACCTACAAACATCAATCATCCTTGTTGTATAAACCGACCAAATTTGAATGGCTACAAGAAAGCGGTTGTGCAGTACATGGAGCTAACGTTCTAAACTTTCCAGTGTTGTACCATTATTGGATTGGTACAGGTGGGCACACAATTCTTGAACGTTTATTTTGAACGTGAGCATTTACCTTTACGTTGATATGTCGGACCTACAAGTTGCGTGCCTTTGCTCGATAAAATGTTACTCCAAAACGCTAATAGTTTTTTTAAAATCAGGTTGTAACAAAACATCGAGCGTCATTTTCGAAGTGTGGTTCGAGTTAATTTAAAAACAGCGAATGCTCGATGTTTTGTTACTAGGAAATGCTCACGACGTCATACACTAAATATCTGCTAAACTGAATTAATAAATTCGACATTTTCCGCTGCAACTACGCACACTTAGAATGCAGATGTAACATATTTTAATGTATTTTGCAGTATTTGGCAACAAATGTGTCGAGTAAGCCTTCTCGACAAACTTCACTACAATAAAATACTCAGCTCCATTTTACCGAGATCGCGCCTGTTTCAATGATTCCACATATTGTCTAGTTGCGTAGACACTTAAGAAACAAAACTACACCAATTTTACATCACAATATCCATTAAGAATCAATAAGCGAATAATTAAAACAGCCACTGAAATTCACTCGAGACAATCCCGCCAAAAACTCTCTTAATATACTTTTTTTTTTTTTTTCTTCGCCCTTTCTCGGGCAGGCTAAGGTCATAAACCATACCGCCTCGTCTTTAGTAGTGTATTTTTACTTTTTTTTCCATTAGAATGCAGATGTAACACATTCTAATGTTTTTTGCAGTAATTGGCAACAAATGTGTCGAGTCAGCCTTCTCGGCAAACTTCACTGAGGTAGTCAATACTACAATAAAATTCTCAGCTCTATTTTACCGAGATCGCGCCTGTTTCAATGATTCCACATATTGTCCAGTCGCGTAGACACTTGAGACACAAAACTACACCAATTTTACATCACAATATCCACTAGGAATCAATAAACGAATAATTAAAACAGCCACTGAACTGCACTCGAGAAAATCCCGCCAAAAACCACCTCTCTTAATATACTCATAACCTTCTCACACAGATTAAATAGCTCCTTCTCATACCGGAGAACCAAAAAAAGTACTCTGTGCATTACATTGAAAATATTTAAAATATACTCTGTGGGAGAACCAAAAGAGGATTGAGGCGATTATACTCTTTGATTGAGGCTTGTAATCACTTGTAACCAAATCAGTGGCTTAGCCACAATATTAAAAAAAGGATTGAGGACATTATTTTGAAGTTAGTATTTTATTTTTATAGTACTTAAATAGTCTAAGTATTACCCCTTGGTAAGACTGGTTGTCAGACTTTCGGGTTTCTGACGACCCGTAATGACTGACAAATATTCACAATTGACAGCCAGGACCAACAGCTTAACATGCTTACCGAGACCCGGCAGAGCCTCGGTATATAAAGATGGTCACCCATCCACGGACCAACCCCGGAAGGCATAGCTTAACCTGATAGATCAACCCGTCCTGCTGTTATTACTTTAGCCACGAGCACCTCACCAACAAGTGCCCATACTTCACCTTAAGGAGACCCTGAAATTCAAATTTTATTATGTTTTTTGCAATTTTCAGGTCAGTGTCAGGTTGTATCTTGGTCAAAATATGATTCGGGGTCGCAGCAATTATGTATTTATAGAATTATAATAATTAAAATCATCAATACAACTCTTTCAGTTAGAATTGATGTCAAATGTAGTATAACATGAAATCATGACATTTGCCATCAATTATTCTAACTGAGAAAACTGTATTGATGATTTTAATGAGACAGTAACGTGAACATTCCAGAACTTAAAATATTATTTTTCATTTTTAAGAAAATTGAATAAATGGCGTAGAATAAATACTAATTACCTGTGAAATGTTATTCCATCTTTTGTGTAACTTGAAGTAATCACTTTCCACACCATTTAATTGCACAACTAGGCATTACTTATCGTTTTATTTGCTTTAAAAACGGGAGCGCGTGTCGTTCGTACGTAAGCCTACAATTACTTTACCGCACTCCTGGGCACTCAAGCAGGGAAGGAACAGGGGTGGGTTTTAGTTAGTAAGAGTCTGACACGCCCTCCCGCTCCACCCAGAGCGGGAGAAGTCATTGGATGATTTCCCATCCCACAAAAAAAAAAGCCTACAATTACTGCGACTGACCAAAATTCCACCGCATAGACTCGTTAAAGCGTATGTTTAGTGACCGCGGTAGCCTCCGCATGCGCTCTCCACTGGTTTTGTGCTCCGTGGCTTAGACCATTCCAAAAATATAACTCACTAAAATATAGGAAATAAAAATAATATTTAAAAAAAACTCGATTAAAAGCAACTAAAAAGTTCCAAACAAGTCACTTTTCAAGCAGTCTGATGCAGTTGGTGGCATAAATTAAATAACTGAACTAAAATACCTGTCACCAACAGCATCAGACTGCTTGAAAAGTGACTTGTTTGAAACTTTTTAGTTGTTTTTACAGTCGGGTTTTTTGAAAATGTTAGTTTTTTTTTTTGGAGTTGCTTTGGTGTAAAAATGGCGGAATCGACAGAGTCTTATTTTACTGGTAATTCCCGTGTTTGTGGGATATGCAATCAACAGCATACCACAACAGAGATATTAAAAATCTTGCTTGCAAACAAGCAGTAATGCAATGCAGATCAGTACATCATCGTTAAATCATTGATCATCGTTCATTACGATTGATTTCGTAGGTACTAATGCAAAGTTATACTACCTACTAAGTACGCAGAAGCGTATTTGAAGATTTGGCGCCCCGTGCCAGTTAGACTTGCCGCCCCTTTCATTTAAGAAAAAAAAACCCGCTATTTGGTGTGAAATAATAAATGCATAAAAATCCTAAAAATTAACCATTTATTCACTAGCTGTGCCCGTGACTTCGTTCGCGTGGTCGTCAAAAACTAAAATGAGTCAGATATGACTACAGTCAATACCCTGTTATCTACTTTACCTGACCGCTATAGAAAATAAGAAGAGGATAATGCAAGGCACTGACTGTATCACTGCTTCCATTTAAAATAAAGATTTTGCTAATAAACAAGACCTAAGTCTTGAACCCTTCTCTTCTCTATTATAGGCACTCGTACTATGTTAGTGGTGGAATCACACGGAGCATATACAAACAAGTTGCTAGGGTTGCTAACAGGTAATAGAGCAACATAAAGTTGGCCATGAGAAAAGCAATCAAAAGTGAGGTCTACCCCCGCCGAGGGATCACCTCTGAAGTATACTCTTTCGGATAAAAAAAATAATTTTGAAAATCGGTCTACAACTGACAGAGAAATCGGTGGGCATACGAGTACATTAAAAAAGTACATACCTACATACAGTCGAACATAGAACCTCCTATTTCCTCATATGGTCTTCAATTTGATTGAAGGAATACAGATACAGTCAAAAAACATATAACGAAATGTTATATCCCTAGTCCAAGGACTTAGCAAGATACACTAAACAGACAGTCTTTTTATCAATGTGTCCCCTTAAGCTTGACAATAAAAGGTGCCCAGAGAAGGCCGCGAGAAGCCGCCCCTCGCAGCCTGCCGCTTGATCCCCCGTTTTCAATTCTTTTCTGATCTGCCCCCTTAGCTAAAATACATTTCTGTAAACGTTAACGCTAACGCTTCGTGCAAAATGTATGGCAACGACGTTTTGCACGAAGCGTTAGACAGAGAACTGTCACGTGACTCACGCCCAGTAATGTCTTTGCCATACATTTTGCACGAAGCGTTAGCGTTAACATTTACAGAAAAGTATTTTGTCTAAAGGCTCTGGTATAGGTAGAAAAGAAGAGAAACGGTAGGCCATGCTAAAACTAAATACTTTCTTGACATGGCTAAATGCACAAACCGTAAGAAGCCAAAATTAAAAAAAAAAGGACTGACACTGACAGTAGTGACAGTTGTTTTGTAATTTTTTTATTTGTGAATTTGTTGTGCTTAGTTTGGTGCTTAGGTACTTGTTGAGTATAGTGTTTTTCTATTTCAGCTTATTCTTATATTCTTTCCGTACTTGTCGCCTTTAGGGCTTTTCAGACTTCTGACTGAGCTCTGCAATCATGGAATACTTCAGTGGTTCCAAGAAGTTGTTATTATTTATTTTAGAAGACTGGAAATTGCTATTATTCCTTACCATTTTATTCGCCTTATATTTTTACTATACAAGCACGTTTGACTTTTTCAAAAATAAAGGTATTCCCTATAAGAAACCAGTAATATTATTAGGTAATCTGGGACCCAGACTAAGAGGCACACAATCATTTCATGAATTTCAATTAGAAGCATACAATAACTTTAAAGGAAATCGGTATGGAGGTATGTTTGTAACTTTAGACTTCAATTTTTTTGTTATAAAATACATCTTTTTCAGCCTACAGACACCTTACAATTACCTACATATGTAAAAAGTACTTACATACTTTTATTAATTGATTCTGAATATTGGCTTCTATTGCAGCTAGTTAATATAAAATTCTGAACAAAGGCAATTGGTTGATCAATATTGCGGGCATGGGTCAAACAAAAAACATGTAATGCAACAAAATATATGTAGTACTTATTCACATTTTTAGTGTAATTATTAAAATGTTGGTTTATTTTGTTTTGTTTTTGCAGGATTATTTGAAGGAAGAAGGCCCCTCTTAACTATTATGGATCCAGACCTAATCAAGGCGATAACAATACGCGATTTTGAACACTTTACTGACCGAATCTCATTGAATGCAAAAGAGCCCAAGTTCTGGAGTCGTTCACTTCTCAACTTAAAGGTATTGTGAATAATTTATTCTTTTTGTTCAACATTTTTATCACTGTCTAGGTCCAATGACTATTTGATAAAATTATAAATTATTATAATAAAAGACTTACAAAAGGAGGTGATGTTTGTATTTTTTTATGTATGTTGGGGCATCACTCCATTTTTTTTTCGAAAGGGCTTTATTCAGAAAAGGTCCCATTTAAATTTCATATAGATCTGATGATGAGTTTCGGAGACAGACAAAGAAACTCTTAAAAAAATGACAGCAAATCAACTGCGATTGCTGCATTCATATGTCTATGTAGTGTTAACACAATTTAATGGGGAAACACAACTAAAACTGATAAATAAAAACGTTTTTTACAAAAAATAGAACCAACTTCCAAAAAAAGTTCAAATTAACTTTAATTTCGGAAGATGGTGTCGAAAAACGAAGACATAAAACCAGAAACACCGACTACCGAAATTAAAGTTATTTTGCACTTTTTTTGGAAGTCGGTTCTATTTTTTGTAAAAAAGATTTTTATTAAATGAGTTCATAAGTTGTCTACGAGCTAGAAATTTGTTGCCTGAGTTGAGACCCAAATTTTGGGCCTAGTTTGACTGCAATTTGCTGTCACAATTAGGATTGCAAGTTTTTAGGTTGAAAGGTCAATAAAAAGCAAGATTATAGTATAAAGATGAAATGGAGTGAATCCAAAATCATAATAATGTTTCTAAATCAGGGTTCAGAATGGAAAGGTGTCCGAAGCACACTGACACCGGTCTTTAGTTCAGCACGTCTTAG
The DNA here is from genome assembly GCA_951329385.1 of Polia nebulosa. Taxonomy (NCBI): domain Eukaryota; kingdom Metazoa; phylum Arthropoda; class Insecta; order Lepidoptera; family Noctuidae; genus Polia; species Polia nebulosa. Next base: position 14,766,890 of record OX589594.1, read on the forward strand.
AAATATGCTTCCACTCATACAACACTGTTCAAAGCAAATGGTTGAATTTTTGAAGCAATATGGTGAGTTCAATATTATATTAAATCTATAATCTACCTTGATGACAAAAACTGGGTGATTGGGTCAATAGTCTACAGTCTAGCTGGTTTTATTATGACATGTGCCACTAATATTATAAAAGTGAAAGTCTGTGAAAATCTTTGTCATTGACTAACACTACTAACATGCATTATTATTAGAAACTGTTATGATATGATTTTATGTACAGAATGCAGAACTAAATAAAGTCATAACAATTTCTTATTGGAAGAAACAGCAAAGCAGTTTTGACAATGAGCCAATGAGTCTCTTTAAATAAATAATTCATAATTCTATATGGAAATAGGAATCTGTTTAAAATCTAACACATTGTATCAAGGTGCGTATAATATGTTAAAGCACACAAGTATCTATATAAAACTACATAGCATATTGTTATCTTGTGGACTTTGGCTATAAGTAGGAGCATTATCAGTGGCACAGTTTACTGAAAAAAAAAGGTACGTTTATTTGCGGTAAACATGACGCAGAGACAGAGAAACACAACAAAAAAAGAAAAAGCTGGGGGAAAATATGCGTCACATCCACGTAAAACGGCCATCACTCAGCATAATGCTGCCACCCTATGCGAAACAGAGCCTCAGCGCTGGTTTTCTACGACAGCCGGCGCTGACGTGATGTGAGGTGAGGACGCCGACCGGCAAAGAAACGAAAGTGTGCATTACCCTGGCAAAATGCTGCGCTTTAGAGAGGCGAGACTACAAGAAACAATTAGTGTACCTATCATTAGGAGCAACCCATTCACCAACAGCAAAACTTGTCAGAATTGCATTCCCAAGCCACTTGAGAAAAACAGATTTTGCTGGAGCAACGCTTGAAACGTTACCCTGGCAAAACCTCCCCCCAAAAATTCGTTTCAGCCCGGAACAAAATACATTAATAGTCAGCTTCCGTCGCGTAGCATGCGTTTGCAAATAGCAAAATTTGTGTGTGTTATGATGGCTCCCAAGTCATTTAAGACTTCGTTGCGGCAACGCTTGGGGACCTCCCAGATCCCGAAAACGCCCCAACGGAGAAGCCCGAAAAAAAACACCAATAAGAGACCTTAATTTTCTCAAAACACCAGCTCCCGATTTGGTTGACGTAAACCAATGCAATTAATGGTTTCTAAAATCCGTTTGCACTTAGTTTTTGTTTCGTCGCAATCAGTTCACTCTATAAAAAGGTAAGAATTAAAGTGTTCAAGAATTTATTTTTCATTATGGGATGCAGACACGGCGCCATGTATTGAGCAAAATAAGGAACCAATGATAAGACTCACGAACGCACGATAATAACACCAAACAAAACATATTGTTGACTTATTTGTGAATTTTGTGAAACATAGATTAAATAGCATGACGTCATAAAAAATGCCGTGTTCCAAACAAAATAATGGGTATATTTACAATTCTATTCTGAGAACACTTTAAGTGTAGTGGTGTGAGATAGTTTTTTTTATTAATGTTTAGTACATTTATTATCACCAGTGGTCGGAGTAGGTAGATTGATTTTACGTACTTGCATCATGAATAGTCATAGAAATTACAACATGGATAAGCCTTTTTTCCGGGATTTCATTTTGGTACTCACGGGATTGAATCAAATATTGTGAATGTAAAAATTTTTAAACTACTACATTTGAAATTTATAGAATTCGATAGTTAAACGTTTAAAATTGTTTTTTTTTTATTTATCAAGTAATAAAGTGAATCTTACTTTTGTGCGTCCATTCGTGCGTCCATTCGAAACTTACAAATGACTAATTTAGTAGTTATTTCTTGCAACTTTATTATCTGCTGCTTGTAATTATTATATATTATGTTCTTGAATAAATAAATAAAAATAACTTTTTATACTCCTTAACATTTTTTCGCATTCAGTTTTCTTCTTTCCGCCACCCGCTGTCGTTGACAACCGTTGTCAGTAGGATAGTGGAGAGAAGTCCCATCTTTCGTCGCACGCACGCACATGTAACTATTATTAGTAGAATCCCACTTTATGTTTGCAACGTTTTTACTCAAGTTTAGCCATGCCATAGTTTTTTTTTATTATAGAAGGCCGATCACATATTCTATTAAAAAGACAGCAAAAAGGTTAAACATTCCTTATTCATATTGATATATTCTTCACTTATTAAAATATTTGAAATTCCTAAAATTGCATGCATGAACCCTGTTTAGGTGAAAGCCTCCTCCAAAGATTTTTTTTTTCTCTACTTTGTGCCATTTCTCTCCAGTGTGGTCCCGCTACCTTCTTTATGTCGTCTTCCCATCGTGTGTATGGTCTGCCTGTGCGTCTTTTCCCATGAGGTTACGGTGGATGTCCATCTATCGTCTTCTAGCCGTGCTATATGGCCAGCCCATCTGAGTTTCTGTTTTTGAGCATAGTTTAGTGCAACTATAGTTTTTGTAAGATTTCGTATTTTTGTATGCCGAATTTTTTGTGATTTTTTAATTTTCAGCATACTACGCTCCATGCTTCTCTGGCATGTTGTTATTTTGTTTTTAACTTTATTAGTGAATTTCCACGACTGACACGCATAAGTTAAACAGGGAAGAATACAAGAGTCCATCACCTTCTTTTTCAGCGTTATAGGCACATCATTTTTTAGAACTTCTTTGTATGTCCAGAATTTATTCCATGTTATTTTTGTCCTTCGCTCTACTTCAAGGTAATTGTTATTGCTTTCAAGGCTGATTTGTTTGCCGAGGTATATATAGTTTTCAACATATTCTAGGGTTTCATTACCAATCCTGAAAGTTTTTCTTGCGTTGTTTGTCATATATTTTTGTTTTTGATAAATTTACCTCTAAACCCACTCTTCTGCTGCCTGCATGAAGAGTATTTATCATGTATTGTAATTCCTCACTTGTTTGGGAAACTAACACCAGATCGTCAGCGAATCTTAGATGGCTCATGTACTTTCCTTTTATATTTAACCCACAAGACTGCCATTCGAGTTTGTTGATGACACATTCCAAAACTGAAATAAACAATTTTGGGGACAATGGGTCTCCTTGTCTTACTCCTCTAGACATGGGAAAACTTGTACCAGTTGTTTCTGTTTTGACTTTACTCGTAATTTTACTATATATATTTTTTATTATTCGTATGTACTCTTCCTCGGCTCCTTGAGCTTTTAAGGCTTCCCAGATGCTTGAGTGTACAATAGTGTCAAAAGCCTTCCGATAATCAATGTAGGCTATGTAAAGTGGACGGTTACTTTCTTGATACTTTTCAATCACAAGTTCTAGTGTATGTATATGGTCTAGAGTTGAAAAACCCTTCCGAAACCCAGCCTGTTCTTTCGGTTGCCTTTTTTCCAAAGTCTGGCTTAATCTGTGCTCTATAATAGATGAAAAGAGTTTATATATAGCTGGTAGTAGGCTAATGGGCCTGTAGTTGCCAATATCATTGTAGTATCCCTTTTTATATATGAGGATTATTTCTGACTCTGACCATTGTTCAGGTGTTTTTGTGGACTCTAGTACCATGTTGAACAGAATTGTAAGTGGTGTAGCTAGTATATTGCTGCCATGCTTTATAACTTCGTTTGTGATATTGTCAGATCCTGGACTCTTCTCTAATTTAAGTTTTTTTATTGCTTGTATGGTCTCCAACTCTACTATTGGCTCTATCTTGTCCTTATACTCCTCATACCAGGTGTCTTCATTTGTGTTTATTTCTGACTTCTTTTTATCATGGTATAAGTTTCGGTAATAGTCTGTAGCAACCTTAATAATGTCTCTACGGTTGTGGGACATTTTATCTGCCTGTTTCAGACCTTCTATCCAGATTTTGCTAGTTTGTAATACTTTATATGCTTTTTTTGAGGCTGTTACCTTGTTCCAAACTTTTTTGTAGAATCCTTGTTCTATGTTCTTTGTAATCAAATTATATTTGTTTGTAAGTTTATACAGAGCACTAAGTTCATTTTTTTGACATCTTGATTTTTCTTTAACTTTCTGTAATTCTTGTCTTCTTTTCAGTAATAGCCTTGTTCGTTCTGTTAGGATTGTTTGTTTTGTATTATCTTGTTGTCCATGTTTCGTTTTTTGCATACAATCTTTGATAGTAGATATTAGCTTGTCATAGTAGTTTTGTATTCCTTCTGGTGTTTTACTGGCAATTAATTTTGGTATACAGCTTAACAGGTTTTCTCTGTATTTTTTTATTTCTCCTTCTGTCTTTAGAGTCTTTAGTAGATTATTTATAAATTTTGTTCGGCTCTTCTTTAATTTTTCTAGCTCTTAACATCCTGTGGTCTAGGCTTGTGTAGTACATGTACTATGTACTACTAAGACGCAATTCCTTTAGGTGACCGAGAACGAACTATTCAGTTTCGGTCGTTTAAATCGTTCATCTAGTACAGTGACCATCTGGCTCGCGTGTGCCGAATAAGTACGAGTGTCCGAGCGACGAGCAAGCGAAATATTCTGTTTCGGTCGTTTAAATACTTTAAATCGTTCATCTAGTACAGTGATCATCTGGCTCGCGAGTGCCGAATAAGTACGAGTGTCTGAGCGAGTGAGCGAGTTGAGAGATTAGAGAAGCATGCGTGCGAGCGTGATGGACGATGTACGATGACCGACCTGACGAACAAGAAAGCGAGTGAATCCCGACGAATTGCGATTATTCCGCGAAGTTTTATGTTATGCTAATCACAATAAGGTCTATTATCACTTCCAATACAGGGACAAATTAATATTGCCCGTTCCTTCTAGGTTCTTTGATTGACAATTAGTGCATAAACAAACCGCAATTTTAATAATTCATACGATTTTACAACATTGCATGGCATTTAAATTATTGTAAAATATTTAATTTATATTGAAATGACAGTCCTAAGCCTGCAAAGTATAAAGGAAAATCAAATATGTATTCCATTATGTCCGACTGATGTTCTAATGATCGGTGAACTAAAATGAACTAATAGTACTAGAATACCGAACTAGTTCATTTGAACGATTGTACTAGTTCGGAGCGTTCCATTCAGTGTCCGAGTAAGAACAAGCCTACTGTGGTCTGAGAAGAAGAATAATATATATATAAACAAATAGTAATATATTTTAATAATTATTGAAAGAATGAATACATGTCTTTGTCTTAATAGAAACGCCAGTCTACGGGTCGCCCGGCGCCCCCATGCTCGGGGAGAAGAGAACTCGAACTCGACATAGTTGGATAGAAAGAACTTTGTCTTTTCTTGGTAAATAGAGATAGAAATGGTCATGCTACGCCTGTGGGAAATGTTTTTGTGAAATAACTAAAAAAACTAAAGGTGCAACAAATTTGAAAATGTGTGCAACAATTACAGAAGCTAGGCAACTAATTATCTACATCATTTAAATGACTAATTTCGACTTTATCTGGCTGGGGTAACGCTTACAGCTGGATGTATGTAATTCAAGGGAAGAATTCATATTTGCTTTATGCTTACATATTTACAAAGTTGACGACACGGTTGGCGCAGTGGTCTTGTGTATGTGAGTTTAAATGTTTGTGAATGCATCCACGATACAGGAATCCTAGTGTGCAACGTTTATTTTAAAAATAAATAAACATATTGAATAAGCAACATTATTAGAGCAGTAGGTAGTGGCCCAGTGGTAACGGCCAGTTACAAGTAGGTCGTGAGTTCAAACCCAGGCAGGCGCTTTACTTTGTGTAAATTATTTCATCACCATTGCTTTCAAAAAGGTGAAGGAAAACATCGTGAGGAAACCGGCATGTCCTAGAACCAAAAACTTTGAAAACATGTGACATCCACCAACTCGCATTGGGCCCGCTTGGATTACGGTCGACACCCTCTCACAGAGGAGGTCTGTGTCCTAGCAATGGGGACATTAAAAGGCTGATGATGACTTAACTACATGTGTTTTGATAATTTACAGATAAGAAAGATGTAGAGATGAAGAAAACAATAGGGCACTTTACGTTAGAAGTAATTGGGGCATGTGCATTTGGGATCAAGTGTGATGCTTTATCAGATGAGAATGCTCACTTCTTCAACGTAAGTAACCATTATCGTTTTATGCAAAGGCATAAGACAAAGGTCTTAGCATAAAACCGTCGTCATAAAAGTCAACAGATTATGTGATGAGGTATCTTGACTCTTAACAGGTTATATTGGAAGTCTTACAGAAAAAAACACGTTTATTTTGGACAAAACATTATTTGTTACAATGGTCTAACTAAGACTACCCAACTGCGTAACAGTTTATTGGCGGGATTAGCGTTAGGTTTAAACAATCTACGTTCTTATTGCCTAAGTAGGCATACACAGAACAAAACAGTCACCTGTAGGTAATGTACTCCTAAAATATGTTTAGTGTGATAGTTAACTGAATATTTGTGTAAAGAGATTCCGATCTCGGCAGCACGCAGCAGTCTGGCCGCAACACTACTGGTGCCCATATACAGGGTGTAACGGAAAGGTGTGGTCATATTTTAAGAACTGCATCTGCCCATCGATATGAACAACTTTATTCAAGAAAACCTAAGAGAATTCGCAAAAAAAATATTTAGCCCCCATACAAATATTGATCAGCTGATGATGACTTTTTTATGGAAAGTCAATTTTTTTTGGGAAGTTTCTGTTTTTTTTAGCACCTTTCCGTTAGACCCTGTATATTCTCTATAGATTTATAAGAGATTACATCCCGAGCTCCGCAGCAATGCCGCGGCAGCAATGCAGCAGCAGCACAGCTGCGCGGCTGTGTCGCCTGCTACCGCGACAGACCAGGGGCCCAATTCTGTAAAATAACTAACTTGTCAATAGTGTGTCGGTAGTGTGTCAGTGGTGTCTCAGTCATTGACATTAGGTATTCTACAAATTATTTATGGTCATTGACTTGCCACTGTAGTGCCATTGAAACGCCTTGATTGGACTATTTTAATAATTGGTAGTCTGGTCTACTATAATAAAATAAAACAAAAATAATAATAGCATTTGGAAGTTTTTGCAGAAGACCAAATTTGCAATAGTGGCAAAATAATGTCTGTTGTGTGTCGATAGTGTCGATGGCGTGTTGCTTAACTCAAAGTTACAGAATTGGGCGCCAGTAGTGACGCGTTCGCCGCAGCGATAGTACCTACCTATAGTACATATGAATTTCTCTGATTAAGAAGAGGAATAATTAATTAACTTGGTGACATATATCCAGCCCTTTACTATAGTAGTCATACTAATTTATCGTAATAATTTAATTCATCATCGTCATCCTTTTCCAACAATATAAGTAAATAAGTTGGTGCTCAATCGACATCTTGTCAACTCAAAGCAATTGAAAACACAACACCACAAACAGCACAGCACTGCTGCATTGCTCGGAATCAGCGCGGCAGGCAGCACTGCTGCGTGCTGCCGAGTTCGGAATCGGAATCATAACTTTGAAAAAATAACATTCCAGGTGGCTGAGAAGTTTGACTACATGCCTTTATACAAAAGACTGATGTTATTCTTCTTCCTAATATTTATGCCGCAACTGATTAAGATTTTGAACTTTTCGTTTCTGAATTTGGCATCTGCGAAAGAGTTAGTAAGGATTTTGAAGGCTGCAAAAGCTGAGCGACGAAAATCTGGCGTTAAGTAAGTTACCTATCTTGTTATACTAAGAGGGCTTATAAAATAAAACTACGGCTTCACTTGGTAGGTACCTCCTGTATGACAAATTAATAATTTTTTCTGGATAACTATGTCCAAAGCAAAACTTAACCATTTTCAGTTAGGGTACAAAAATCGTGTAAACTAGTGAATTATTGGTCTTCTTTATTTACAGGAAAAGTGATTTCCTGCAAATCTTGATTGATTTTTCTGAGAAGGAAAGAGCTGAATCCGAACAAACGAAATCTGATATTCGTGAGCACTTTTTTTATACGTTTAAAAGAATATTTTTTTAATACATCTTTTCACTGTAATTAAGTTTAAATTATTCATTGATTTCTATTATAATGATTTACACTACATATAAAACGCGCTATAAGAATTGTAGTTCTATTGTAGGAATTTTTAACATATGCATGGAACACACACAGTATTTACAATAGAACTACAATGTAGGTCTAAGGCATATTTTCTTATGGTAGTGTAAATTATTACCCGAGTGGAGTGTGCCATCATTTAGAACGATATCATTACGATTCTTCTATTCTTGCAAATCACGAGAGCGTTCACATATGGTTTTTTTCTTCCAATGATGCTTCTGAAATGCAACAATACTGTTCATTTTTTCCAGATCTAGACGAAGACACCGTAGATGCGCAGTTATTACTGTTTCTTATCGCTGGTTATGAGACCTCAAGTACCTTGCTGTCTTTTGCTATACACGTACTGGCCACTAAGCCAGAACTGCAGGACAAGCTGCGAGCCCATGTTAAAGAAATGACCGAAGGAAAAGAATTGGACTACGATCTCATTGCGCAGTTGCATTACCTTGACGGATTTTTGTTGGGTAAAGAGCACTGTAAACATTTCTATCCTATGTGCGATGTGATGGTAAATCACACACGTGTTACTTAGTATCATCATACGACGTCTTGGGGATAACTAACACTCACGTTAGTTATTTAATTGCTATCTTCCAGATTAAATAGTCATATCTCTACCTATTATAAATAGTCCTATGTCTACCTATTATAAATCAAAATCGCTTTCCGCGTTTGTCTGTTTTTCCGCTAACTTCTCCTAAACCACGCAACGGATTTTAATGCGGAAACGAGGAAGGTTTTTGTGTATAATTTGTACCAGTGCGGAGCTGGGGCGGGTCGCTAGTAACATTATAAATGCGAAAGTAAGTTTGTTTGTTAGCTTTTCATGCCTTAACCACCGAACATGGAACGGAATCATGCAATTTTGCATATACGTTGTGGGCCTGCGGACGGCGAGTAATGGGTAGCTCGCCGTCCGATCAGCACCAGGCCCGAGAGTCGACGGCGCGTAGTGTTCCACGCGCGCCTCAAAGAGTTGTCAGCATACATGACGGGGCCCGTCATAGCCAATGCCTGCCTAGGGGTTGAGGATAAATTCGAAAGAGTTACCTCGCCCCTGGGCATTCAGGGCAGGGAGGAACAGGGGTGGGTTTTAGTCAGTAAGAGTCTGACACGCCCTCCCGCTCCACCCAGAGCGGGAGAAGTCATTGGACGATTTCCCATCCAACAAAAAAAAAAGTGGTTTAGAAAAGGATAAAAGTAGCTACTGTTCCCGCGGGAAAGAACAATAACTTTCAACGGTCACAATTGCTTTAGGACGCTAGATAGCGCTACGTGTATTTCAAATAACTTTGCTCCCGTGCGAAGCCGGGGCGGGTCGCTAGTCAGTCAAAGTATATAGTTTGGAGAATTGTGTGCATGTTATAAACCTAGGAGAGTGAAACTTAATCACATTGACCTTCGTTTTTATTTGGTCACTTTTTCGCTGTAGAGTTATATTTTTAAAGTAGTAACTTACCTAGGGAGTTGGTATTTTTCAGAAACATTACGCCTGTTTCCTCCACTAGCCAGAGTGGATAGAGTTTGTACAAAAGCATACACTATACCTGGATCATCTATAGAGTTGCAGCCTGGCAATGTAGTTGCCATACCTCTGTACGGCATTCACATGGACCCGGAATACTACCCAGACCCGAAAGAATTCAAGCCAGAACGATTCATGAATGAACAAAAGACGGACAGAGCATCACATTTATATCTGGCTTTTGGTGTTGGCCCTAGAAATTGTATCGGTAAGCATACAAATGAGCCATATTACGAAGTTTGTTTACTCACACTTGAAAACAAGCATCAGCATCATCATGTCATTATCAGCCAGCCAGTTTAAATAGTCATAATAAACCTGGTTCGGCGCGAAATGCCTACTGGGACGACACAATTCTGTCTCGCTGCACATTGAGCCTGGCAGGTCATTGACTTTGCAGTCCGAAATTTTCCAATGCATTTATTATGACTATGTTGCCTAATTAAAATACATAATGTTTACATTATTTTCTTACCACTTTGTTACAGGTCTGAGATTCGCGATGTTATCAGCGAAACTGGCGATGGTTGAACTCTTAAGGAACTTTAAATTCTCCAGTTGCGAGAAGACGGTTGACCCCATTCAGTTTGATAAACGGTCTATTTTGCTGAAGGCGCAGGGAGGGTTATGGGTCCGCATCGAAACGATATAAAGTATTTACTAACGATACGTAACTCAGTTTTTTTGCACAATGTTTTTTTGACTGGCCTGTTGGTTTAGTGGTTAGTGACCCTGACTGCTATGCTGGAGGTCGTGGGTTCGATTCCCACCCAGGACAAATGTTTGTGTAATGAGCACGATCATTTGTTCTGTGTCTGGGTGTAATTTATCTATAATATGTATGTATTTAGAAATATGTAAGTATGTTTATCAGTTGTCTAGTACCCATAACACAAGCTCTGCTTAGCTTGGGACTAGATGGCGTTGTGTGATAGTCGTGGAATATTATTATTATTATTACAATATTTATTCGAATATTATGTATTATGCCATTAGTAGGTATAGTTAGTATGCATTTCAAAACGGTGGTAGAATGAAGTACAAAAAACTCAATATGAAAAGACAGTTCCTTTTAAATGTTCAAATACCGTCCTCGTTAATATTGGAGTTATTATACAGCATGTAACAAAAACCCTGTTTGATCCAATAGAGGCGTATTCCTGGTTTAACATACGTACTAGAAAAGTTGTAAAAAAATGTAACTCATAAAAACCAAAAGTTATATAGTTTTTATTTATAAAAAATATGCGAAATTAACACTAAATATGGCAAATTTTCATAAGTTGACAACACTCCGCCGGCCGGCGAAATCTTTTCATTTTTATCTATTTTTATTTCAAACGATACCGCCCTGCACTATAGGCACTCTGTCTCGCTCAGGCGGCATGTTTGACACGAAACAGTAGGTGAACTTTGTCGAGCGCTCAGTGTTGCTTTTGATAAGTTTTTCTTTTTTTTATTAATTAATTATTTTCATTGGGGAAAAATAATTATGTCGTACCCTGTCGTATCATTTATTAAATGATTACGTATATGTGTACGCAATACGATACCAAGTAATACCCTTCAGGATCGGACAGGGCTTTTGTTACATGGTATGTGTATTTATTTAAAGAAGACATCGATGTTACAAAACATTGTGCATTTTTGATAATATCTTTTTAGGCATTTTCGTGGGAAGAATAAACACAAAAAATCTCATGAAATGTTTTAAGAATAAATAAGTTACCGAAAGAAATCTTGCATAATTTAAATTATGTCTACTGTTAAATAAAATAGTGATTAGCTTGATACCAGAAAAAATGTACCTTTTTTATGAAATCTATAGTATTTTTATTAATATTTTGAAGTTTTTTTATTATATAACTAGGGGTATAAATGGAGTTGTGTTTAGTATGTTAGATAATTATAGTAAAACAATGGTGTTGATTCTGTTGTGTACAAACTAAACTTAATTTAGGCTATTGCTATCTTTTTCTCTCTAATAAAACCAGAAAGAGACGAACGTAAATTAGAGCTGTCAAATTTAGTTTGAACTAATATTTCCATACAAATTAAGGGTACACGTAAAAACATGTCTAAACACACGGCGAAGCGCAAGGCGTAAACTAGTTTGACATCTCTATCACACTGCCTTTTAGTAAAAGATAGCAATTCTCTAATTTTAGTTTAGTTATTGAACAAAAGAATCCGCACCATTGCCTAAAAATAATAACAGTTCTGTAGAAAATGATAAGTATAGATGGTTATTTTTATTTCTTTATTCAGTTTGTTGTGTTGGACGTGTAATAACTTAAAATTTTAGTATAACTTATCATTAATTTTGCTTGTGATACTTGTCTCTAAATTCAGCAGTGATTTTTCAGTGTCTCATTGATATATTTCTGTTAGGTTTTACCATTTTCGACATTGTGAAAGTTTCTGTTATCGCCGCATTGTATATTAAAGCAAAGCTCTATGATGCCTTCTGTTAGTAAGGTCTTGGTCTAGTACCCAGTATACTATAGTAGTCTTTGTGTTCTAGGAATATGGGAGCTTTATTTGTAATTCTTGGTTTGCAAATTCAGTTTATATAAAAAAAAAACCTAAAAAACACATTCTCCTGCCCTTATCCCAATTTATTTGGGGTCGGCGCAACATGTCTTTTTCTTCCATACTTCTCTATCATCTCTGTACTCGCCCCCTTTTTACCTATATTCTCTTTCACACAGTCCATTCATCGTTTCTTTGGCCTTCACCTACACCTATAGCCATATACAGGACTTTCCTCACATTTTCTTCATTCCTCCGCATCACATGCCCATACCACGACAAACACTCACATTGAGGAGCTTTTAGTTAAGACATTTTAAGTTTTAGATGTTTATTTTTGGTAATGGTATTTTTATAAATGCTGCTATAAAGAAACCTATTGAATCTCTGTAAATGGGTTCCACTGGTCTAAGTTCATAGTTTTCTGGACCAAATCTCTGCACCAATAATCTGAAATTAAAAATAGGCTAAATAACTCGATCAAATGTGATAATACAGTGCCGTAACCTTAGACTACAAAATGTCCAGATACCTTGTTCAATACAAAACGCAACGTTTATCGTGAAGCCAAATTTTCATACGTGTGTGAGTGAACGCGACGCTCGCGAGTGTATTACGTATCGCATTTGCGTTTGTGTGCATCATGGGTTTAATACCAGCGCCAAAGAATTATCCTAAAAATGTGGGAATGTTTAAAATTTAAAGGATAATTTTCATCATTACTGTTGATGTTTTGTTATGTTATTTGTTTTCATTTGTGTCATTTTTAATGTACCTACGACCGCATGTTTATGTCATGAATTTGTGAATGTTCGGAAAATCCATCATACATATTTTTTGTGTAGTGTGCTTGTGTACAATTATAAAATGTGTTTTTCAGTTTCCTCGAACGGGTAGTAGGTAAGCAGGGAGCAGTCCAATCGATAGCTGCGAGGGCTTAAATCCAATTTCGGTACTTCATTACAACACTTCAACACTTATTGTGTCACATTGTTATTTTTTCGTTTTCATATTTAACAAAAAAATACACGGTGAAATTGAATACTTGCCTATGAAATGAGATGTTAATGCATTATTCGTTTTTTTATGTGTAATTATTACACGACTGCACAGCACAAACTGTATTTTTTTATAATTCAAAACTCCGACTCGTGACGTGTTTACGCGGCGAACGTTCCTTGACGTGTGACGTGGGGATCGAACGAAGTAGTCAATATTGCTTCTTGTTTTGGCTTTAATTTACGGTGGCGTACTAGGAATCTGGACATTTTATAATCTAAGGCCGTAACATTATACTCAGTACAAAAAAGACATTGCACTTAAATTATTTTGGTAATTATTTAAAAATTTACTCATACACTATCTTGCCAATACTGTTAATAAAATGTATTTTTATAATTTAAAATAAAAATGTTTTTCACAAACCTTTGTTCATCATTAAGACCTTTATTAGGTAACCCTGGGCCACCAAGGATTTGTTCTGCAGGTATAAGTTGTAAACAGGGGAATTTTTCAAGTGCCCATGCAACCATGCCTTCATTTTCTTCTACTGTGATAGTGCATGTACTGTAGACCAGTTTCCCACCCACTTTCAATACTTTAACAGCCTATAAATTAAGTATAGTTTAAATGAACACACGATTATTTAGGAGGGTAGTGTGTGATTTATTATTGAAAAATTGTGCACTTACTTCTGCCAACAATTTCCTTTGAACAAATTTAAAAGAACTTATCATTTTTGAAGTCATTTTGTTTGTTAATTGTGGTCTTTGACCTAATCCACTACAAGGCCCATCCAATAGTACTTTATCAAAACTATTTGGTGGAAAAGGTGGTCCACTGTTAATTCCTTTGCTGTCTTCTGAACAACATTTAGTGGAGTCATAGGCATATGCAGTAACACAAGTCACTCCTTGGATGTCACAGCTTTCTTTGATTTTTGCAGCTTTCTGTGCTGTCTTATCTAATGCTATTATAAATGCCTGAAACAATAGGTATGCAATAATGTGTTTGTTCATTGTGTTACAGCTACTCTAATGTTCCAACTTGTTAATAACTTGATATTTCTGCTTTTAAATTCCTTACTTGATCATTTGACATTTCAGCCAAATGTGTTGTTTTGTTGCCTGGAGCTGCACACATATCCAGAATATATTCATTGGGCTGAGCATCCATAACCCAACCACAGACAATGGAGGGTAGATTCTGTAGGAGTACCTCTCCTTTAGCATAAATTGTTTCATTCACCACTGGCAATTTGGATGCTGGTAGAGTGGTATGAACTGCTATACCACTAAAACATTGAGAGATTAAGAAAATAAGTACATTTAAAAATTTTGTACTCTCGAATCTTGAAGAGAATCAAGTCAAATTTTATCTCAATATATGAACCTACCTGGGTTGAACACCATTATCAAATAAATCAGCTCGTAACATTTTCAGATACCCTGATCCCACATAAAGCTTTTTGCCTTCATATTGTACTTTGAGACCTCTTTTACAGTGACCTTCTAAGTCTCCATAAATGTCAACTCTCTGTCCTAGCTGGCAGTCTGAAATAAAATACACATTTTTAAAATAATTGCATCATTTCAAAATTTGTTTCAAAGAAAAGCTATGAATACACTGATTGCAAAAATCACAAGCATTGTGATTAGATTTTCAAAATTCCATATTTTGCTGGCACATAGCATGCATTCACTAAAAATACAAAATAGTAAAATATCTAGTTAATGCACAGCAGTTTTCTTTGTAGCCCTATTATTCCCTTCGAGACACAGATGTCACAGAGGTGGGAACCTCCTTAAAATACGAGCTACGTCTAGAAGAACTGCTTCCAGAATCAAGCTCTTGACAAGCCTAGTCACCAAACAAGAGCCTCCTAAAATGTTAATTGAGGCTTGTGGCTATTAAGCCATTGGCCGACACAACTGTTGGTACAATAATTGCTGAGTCCACATCCCACATGTAGACAACTTCACAGGTCAAGGCAAGATACGTGATTTGCTTATCTGTCTCAGCTTTCACAAGGTTGTTTTCATGCGGGACAGTTATGTCAACAGTCATTGCGTGCCTCTTGTCGCGATCCACCTCCATTATAACAGGCATATTGGCCACAATAGTCCTGTTAATTATTATTGTTTATTTACATACTATTACTAATTTGGTTCCAACTCTTCCGTAAGTATATGTATCTGAGTCATTGTTTCCATATATCAGTGCAATAAATTACTCACTAACAGGTAAACCCATGACTCCAGGTGCAAAGACATGAGCTCCTCTTAATACCGCAGCTGCACACAGGTCATCCACTATTACTTCCTTTCCAGTCTTTTCCAAAGTAACTTCATCAGGCCATTGCCCAAGTATGAGACAATCTGGCCTTAAGCAGAAAAAATCTGGTATACGTGTTGTATGAAGCTCTTTGCTTTGCTGTAAATTTAAAAAAAAAAATGTCAGCTTGAATCATCCCCCTGCATGGCAGATGCATAATTTTCAGCTAAGTACTTTGGTAATAAGCAACTTACAGACAACAGAAATCCTTGAAGAACACTGGCGTCAAACTTTTTTAATTTATTTATCCTAAACGTCGTGTATTTCGGGGACTGTGATAACCAAGCTTTCATAGCAATGTCCTCAAGAATTTCCATGATAATATTTTTTCTGCACGTAAATTATTATTGAATTTGTTTTTTGATCAGTCTTTCCTATTTACAGTACTAAAAACACTATAATTACTGCACCAATTTTTGAGTTTTCAAATGGGCAAAAATTTGATATCGTCTATCTACGTTTGTTTGTTCAAATAGAAGCACAAATAGAAGTACTTAGACATACATATATAAATAAATAGAAATACATTACATTGTAATATAAATTATAGTGTACTCTGTGCTCGCTAGGGTATATACTTTAAAATATATTCTGTGGTTGTTGTTGGGTTAAAAAGTTAAAAGTAGTAGTGATGGGTAGCTATTCTAATAACTAGCCAAATAGCGGCTATTAACAAAATAGCCACGACTATGATATCCGTCAACACGATAACTAGCTATTGGCTACTAGCTAGCTAGAATGAGCTGTACCGACAAGTTACGGCACAGCGGGTAGCCGCCACAGAATATAATATAACTACTACGTTTTGCAGCCGGACGGACTCCCGCTAGCTATCGGCGGAAGCCGGCTATCCAGAATTCCAGAGTAGCTCAGTAGCCGACTAGCCGTCGTAGCCGATAGTTGTGTGCGCGCTCACGCTCACTGCGGTGAGTAGCGCGCACTTCATTCGCAATTTTGCATAGCACATTATTTCTCACAATTGTCACAAAATAGATTAGAGAAAGAGAGGACATTATACTTAGTAATTTCCTTTAGTATACGAAATATGATAGACAGATAGTTAGTTTATATAGGCAAGTAAAAGACTTTTGTTGTAGGCAAGTAAAGTACAGATGTCGTTGTGTGACATCTGTACTTTACTTGCCTACAACAAAAGTCTGATTCGATGTAGATGTTCTGTAAAAGATTTTAGTTCGTACCCATTTACATAGATGACGCTATTGTAGATTTTCGTTTTTTTCTTTAATAATAATACGTACGGCATTATTGAAGTCATTTCTTTTTAAAAGAGTATAAAATAAAAAGTAAACAAAAAACGAAATCATGACATTAACTTATTATAACATCTAGACTTGATGCGAACGAACTCGGATCGCAGGGCAGTTGAGTGTTTGTTTTTCAAGTCCTACCTAGCCTACTTTAGCGCAAGGCAGTCGCTACCGCTAGTCGCTATTGTTCAATAGCCTAGTAGCCAAAATAGCCGGCTAGCTAAGCTATTGAAATTTCGGCTAGTTACCCATTTCTAAAAAGTAGAAAATCTGTATGTCGCCAGTCCAGTACTCCAGTCACGACCAAAGACTACAGTCCCAGTCCGTTAGGAGTATATGTATTCTTTGGACTACAATAATATAATACCTATTGTATGTCTTCTATTCTATTCTATTTTTTGTTGATGGCAAGTAGAGCCGACGTCGACTATTCTGCCAATGTCAAAAGATTATAATGTCTTGTGTAGTCACCTCTGAATAAGGAATCCAAGTCAATGATTACCTCCATGGTAGTCAATGACTTATAAATCCTATGGACTTGGAATACCTACAAGAAAAACGTGCCATACCTACACTTCACTGAGAGGATAAAATGGCGGGTAATAGGGTATCCCATATCGATATCTCTCTATTAAAAACACCGATAAAAGATTGTAAGAATGTTTTCATATGTCACGGTACAATATTGACGGGTATTTTTACCAGTGGCATTGAGGTAATATGTTACTACGTAATAAAGAGGCTATCATAAAAGCAAAGGAAATGCTACATTTTGACAAGAGTAACTAATGTTCGCGCTGAAACAATAATTAGTCGTCTTAACAAAACAGTATAGACACACAGCGCTAGAACGCTTCTAAGGTGTAGTTTTCTCGCGACCAGAAGGTCAGAAGCTCCGTGATTTTCCAGAACCCCGCACTTGAACGGAACACAGTAGTGATGTGTGGCGACTTCTATAATACGTAGTTTCCTTTTTACCCGACTGCGCGACGCAAGGGAGGGTAATGTGTTTATCAGCCTATGTATGTATTTATGATTAAATGTATGTAAATTTGTTCCTTTGAGGTGTTAAGACTGAAAGCGTGGGCCGATTTTGATCACTCTTACTTCAATATTATTTATTTTAATCTTGCGAGTGCTACTAATGAGATGACAGTAATCTATGGAATGGAATGGATGTGGAATGTATACTTTTAGCTATTACAAGAAACGAAATGCAGTAAGTAGGTACATCGAATATTTTGTGTCAATTAAAATGAAATGTAAAAGTAACAGTGTTAGTGTTATTCTAGAGCCTTGCGTTAAGTAGACCTTCGAGACGGAGGCAACAAGTTCAAAGAAAACAAATGACGCTGAATCCGCAGTGGGCTGGGAGGCACGGACATCTCCAACACATATCTTTTCTAACATGCAGATAATTTTTGGGTTATAAATTAAAAGTCAACAATAATTATAATAAAGTCTTTATAGTAAACAAATCAATCTCATTCATTTCTGAACAATACAATTTTGTTCAGGTAATTTCTGTGTGATATTCTTTCAGTAGAGTAGTAGTAGTTCTCTCAATATTTGTATCTCAAATTCATGTATACCTGTATAATTAATAAACAAAGCTTGGGGTTCTGAATTTAATAAATTTCTTTCCCTTCCCGTGAACGGCCGAGCCTCTTATCGCAGTTTGACATATTTACGACCGGGCTCATAAAAAACAACTTGCTGAGGTTTCTATTGGAGCGAGGCACTTAAAGTAAACTTTTTTGGGTTGTTGAATAAACAGACCTTAGAATAACATGTAAACAATACTTGTAATTCGAGAGTTGAATTTTAATCAAATTCTGTTATCAACGATTTGTCGGGAATAGTGTGTGTGTGTGGGTAGTTGTTAAAACCACTGTATCAATTTACATGAAATTTTGCATGTTGCACTATGAATAGACAAGTAATCTAAGAACAATGTTTTTATTGTAGAGTCCGATATCATATTTTCCTATTATTCACACTCAAACTTCAAATTACGAAATCAAAACAAAATAACGGCGTTTTAAAATTGAGTTTCTGCGTTTGCGTTGCGTTTTGTGTTGCGTTTTTTTTCTAACACTATGTAATAACTACCTAAGAATGCATGTGAACCATGCCACAGGATATAAGATCTTTAGTTATTTAATAAAGCCGCGTAATCTGGTCGGCATGCGAGTATGCCGTCGGGCGTTCAGGGGTAGATCTATCAAAGATTTAAAACTTTTTAACAAAAAATTTAACCGCCGAAAAAGAACTAAATTGCAAAAAATAAATAAACCTTTTAAGTCTTGAGTATTGAGCTTATTTACCTACATAAAATATCAAATTTTATATAAACTAATTTTGAGTCGGCGCCAAACAACAGTCTTATTATTAATTATCAAAATTTTATATGTACGTAGAAATGAAGAAGGCTAGATGTAGTTAATTAATATTTTATTATTTGGCGCCGACTCAAAATTTGTTTATATAAAATTTGATATTGTATGACGTAAATAAGCTCAATACTCAAGACTTAAAAGGTTTATTATATTTTTTGCTTTTTAGTTCTTTTTCGGCGGTTAAATTTTTTGTTAAAAAGTTTTTTATTTTATGTTTTTTTGTGACTCGCATCCTCTTTTAATACTCTGAGGCTAATTTCTAATCCTTCATCATTCCTCTTGCCACTGCCGCTGTTGATGTAACCATCCTTCCTTGAGGTTCCCAGGATATTGACCAGTTGAGGTTACCTCCAATATTCTAGAGACGTCTTTTCTTCAAAGCATTTTAAGTTTTATCTATCACTAAAACCAGTTTTTTTTATATCTAACTTCTATTGTTTAGGAAAGTATGGTTTACATCATCAGCTCAGTTTCATGATATGATGATTCCTAAATGCAAATACCTGATTAAGTTATGAAAAGTAAACAGAAATTCGTGCCCAATTTTAGAGGTTTTCTTTCAATTTTATCAGAATTCCATCATCAGATCCTGATTTCCTTGACATGGGACCACCCTTGAGGCCCATCCTATCTAACAATTAATTATCAAGATAGGTTCATAAATGACGGAGTGAGAGCTGAACATACACAAAAAAAAAAAAATTATATATACGGTCGAATTAAGAACCTCCTCCTTTTTTTTCCTCGGTTAAAAATTGAAAGAAATTATTACTGAAAAGAGTTTTTTTTTCGTTTGTTTTCTAACTTTCTCATTAAGCCTCTTTTTGGACTTTTCTTCTTGGAAGTTTTTTTGACATTTGTCCTTTAATTTCTTAATCATTTTAAATATGTACCTGAAATCAAATAAAATAAAAGTAAGCTTTAATAGAAATTTAAGACAAGCGAGAGATATCTCTCACACAGTTTTAATTAATTCAGTCGATGACATATTATCATTAGGATCAAATTCGCAAATAATGATGACAAGAAAAACTGAAGCTAGTCATACCGATAAATCTGGCGCAGCAGAGGTGCTAGCGGCTAAACCTGGTGTAGTGGAGGTGCTAACAGCCAAATCTGGTGCAGCGGAGACGTTAGCGGCTAAACCTGGCGCAGCGGAGGTGCTTTTTTTTTTTGTGGGTGGGGAAATCATCCAATGACTTCTCCCGCTCTGGGAGGAGCGGGAGGGCGTGTTAGACTCTTACTGACTAAAACCCACCCCTGTTCCTCCCTGCCCTGAATGCCCAGGGGCGAGGTAACTCTTTCGAATTTATCCTCAACCCCGGGCAAACATCGGCCATGACGGGCCCCGTCCTGTTTGCTGACAACTCTTTGAGGCGCGCGTGGAACACTACGCGCCGTCGACTCTCGGGCCTGGTGCTGATCGGACGGCGAGCTACCCATTACTCGCCGTCCGCAGGCCCGGGTCTACGGTGGCCGGAGATCGTGTCGCGGCGCCGGAAGCCCCTGGCATCTCCTGCGGCGGCTTCTATTGAGGGCGTTAGGGCGAGGCTGTCGTTGCAGCCTCTCCCTAACCCGTTCCGCCTCCTCCTTCGCGAGCATTACTGCTTCGCAGAACGAGGAGACTACTTTCCATTCCCTCTCGCTCCGTACCATACAACTCTTTGAGGCGCGCGTGGAACACTACGCGCCGTTGACTCTCGGGCCTGGTGCTGATCGGACGGCGAGTTACCCACTACTCGCCGTCCGCAGGCCCGGGTCTACGGTGGCCGGCGATCGTCTCGCAGCCCCTGTCGTCTCCTGCGGCGGCTGCGGCTGAGGGCGCTAGGGGGACTCTGCTGTTGTTGAGTCTCCCTAACGTATGCCGCCTCCCTCTTTGCGAGCATTACTGATTCGCAGAAGGAGGAGACGGCTTCCCATTCCCTCTCGCTCCGTACCATGGCCTGAACCAGGGCACGGCGCGAGAGGTCGCTGCCGCCTATCGCATCCACGAGGACACGGCGGTGCTCTGCCCAAGTGGGGCAAACCTCCACCGTATGCTCCACCGTGTCCTCTGGGCGATCCTCGCAGTGGAAACACCCGGGGGTCACCTCTGCCTTGATCCGATTCAGGTACCTACTGAAACAGCCATGTCCGGTGAGCACCTGCGTCAGGCGGAAGGTGAGGGCGCCGTGACGCCTCTCCAGCCACTTCTCAAAGAGGGGCACTACCGCCGCGATGGTGGCGTGCCCAGCGCTGGGTTGCGACAGTCACTCTCTCCATGTCACCATGAGATCCTGCCGGAGATCCGTCCGCCGAGCCGCGAGTTGTCGCGGTAGCGGAGTTTCGCCCCGGCGTTTTGCCTCCTCGCGCCACTCATACAGGTGCGCGAGGATTTTTGCTTCCAGATCCCACGGTGACAGTCCGGCAAGGAGACTCGCAGCCTCACGGGAGACCGTGCGGTATCCTCGGATCATGCGGATCGCCATGACCCTCTGGGACGCGTTCATCTGGCAAGCTGATCGCTGCCTCAATGAACGCACCCACACCGGTGCCCCATAGAGGGCCATGGACCGAGTCCGTCCCAGTTGCCGGATCCTCTCTACGACTGTCGCAACCCCGCGTGTCATACGGTCGGCCGCCACCTCGTGCGACCTCCCCTGCGCTAAGACCAGCGTGTCGTCAGCGTAGCACACTACGCTGACGCCAATGGGGAGGTCGGCGCGCAGCACCCAGTCGTATCCGATATTCCACAAAGGCGGCCCCAGGACCGATCCCTGTGGAACACCGCACGACATCTCTCGCCGGTTCCATACTCCCTGATGACCGGGGTAGATGACGGCTCTGTCCGTCAAATACGCCTCGACTACGCGACGGAGGTAGGGCG
The DNA here is from genome assembly GCA_951329385.1 of Polia nebulosa. NCBI lineage: Eukaryota > Metazoa > Arthropoda > Insecta > Lepidoptera > Noctuidae > Polia > Polia nebulosa. The sequence continues at coordinate 14,788,883 of OX589594.1, forward strand.
GCACCCGGTGATACCGGAGTGCCTCCACTATGCAACTCCAGGGCAGGGTGTTGAAGGCATTGGCGATGTCCAGAGACACCGCCAAGACGACCCCACCCCGGGCCACTGCATCCCCCGTCGTGAGGGCTCTTACGCGCATGACTGCTTCCACCGTGGAGCGCCCCCTGCGGAAGCCGTACTGGCACTCCGCCAGGTCCGGCCCCACCCGCACCATCTGCCCGACGAGGTGGTCTGCAATTACTCTTTCAAAGAGCTTGCCCACCTCGTCGAGCAGCACAATGGGCCGGTAAGCGGACGGAGAGTCCGCAGGGCGCCCCACCTTCACTATAGCAGCGGTAAGACCCGTTCTGAAGGAGTGGCTGGAGAAATGGCATGGTGCCCTTACTTTCCGGCTGACACAGATACTGTCCAGATTTCGGAAAGTATTTGTGCCGTATAGGCTGGGAGCCGACGCCCAGTTGCCACCATTGTTGCAACTGTCTCGAGGCCACGGTGCAGCACACTGTTGAGGAATGCTCAGCTTGGGCAGTGCAGCGCTGTGACCTCGTCGCGGCGGTCGGTACTGCGGATAACCTCTCGCTTCCAGACATGGCCCAGTCCATGGTCGGAAGCGTGAGCATGTGGGATGCCGTTGCTACCAAGAGGGAGAATACAACCTTTCTCTATCCGTAGTAGACGCACCGGGCGCCGGAGGGCGCTGAACGACCTCCGACCGCCATAGGATGTGGCCTGCAGGTAACAGACTACATAGTTGTAGAACTTGTCATCAGGGAGACATGTAGACAGAGATGGTACATACTGTAGAGGTATGCGGAACAGGGTGTAAAGTCCCGCAAACCTCCATTGAAAAAGGAGGATTCTCCGACCTTGATTTTGTCGGGCTGTCTGTTGTTTATAATATGTTCAAATCGTGCGGGGAACTCTTTTTTTTTTTGTGGGGTAGGAAATCATCCAATGACTTCTCCCGCTCTGGGTGGAGCGGAAGGGCGTGTCAGACTCTTACTGACTAAAACCCACCCCTGTTCCTTCCTTCCTTTAGTGCCCGGGGGCGAGGTAACTCTGTTTCGAATTTATCCTCAACCCCCGGGCAGGATCAGCCACGACGGGCCCCGCCCCTATTGCTGACAACTCTTTGAGGCGCGCGTGGAACACTACGTGCCGTCGACTCTCGGGCCTGGTGCTGATCGGACGGCGAGCTACCCATTACTCGCCGTCCGCAGTCCCGGGTCTACGGTGGTCGGAGATCGTCTCGCGGCGCCGGAAGTCCCAGGCGTCTCCTGAGGCGGCTGCTGCTGAGAGCGTAATGGCGTCTCCGTTGTTGAGTCTACCTCACGCGTCCCACCTCCGCCTTCGCGAGCATTACTGCTTCGCAGAAGGAGGAGACAGCTTTCCATTCCCTCTCGCTCCGTACCATGGCCTGAACCAGGGCAGGGCGCGAGAGGTCGCTGCCACCTATCGCATCCACGAGGACACGGCGGGGCTCCGCCCAAGCGGGGCAGACCTCCACCGTATACTCCACCGTGTCCTCGGGACGATCCGCGCAGTGGAAACACCCGGGCGTTTCCTCTCGTCCTATCTGACACAGGAATCTCCCGAAACAACCGTGTCCGGTGAGCACCTGCGTCAGGCGGAAGGTGAGGGCGCCGTGGGGCCTCTCCAGCCACTCCTCAAAGAGGGGCACTACCGCCGCAATGGTGGCGTGCCCAGTGCTGGGTTGCGACAATTGCTGTTTCCATGTCGCCATGAGATCTTGCCGGAGCTCTATCCGCCGAGCTGCGAGTTTTTCGCGGCAGCGGAGTTTCGCCCCGGCGTTTCGCCTCTTCGCACTCCTCATAGAGGTTCGCGAGGATTTTTGCCTCCAGATCCCATGACGACAATCCGCGCAGGAGATCGTACGGTATCCTCGGATCATTCGGATCGCCATGACCCTTTGGAACGCGTTCAGACGGCGAGATGATTGCTGCCTTAAGGAACACGCCCACACCGGTACCCCGTAAAGGGCCATGGACCGCACGATCCCCGCGTAGAGCCTCCGGCAGGAGGCGTTTGGCTCCCTCAGATTGGGCAGGAGTCACCTCAAAGCAGCTCCGGCCCTGTCCAGTCTGGGAGCCAAACGTCGGAAGTGCTCAACGAAGTTCCGCCGGCTGTCGAGGACGAGTCCTAGGTACTTCATCGTCTCCTCGACGCCGATGTGAACCCTTTCTACCGTTATCTGGGAACCCGCCGGTGGCGCATTCCGAGGACCATGACAACACATGGCCTTAGACTTGTGCAATGCCTCCTCGAGTCCCAGTTGCCGAATCCTGTCCACGATTGTCGCAACCCCGCGTGTCATTATGTTGGCCGCCGCCTCGTCCGACCACCCCTGCGCCAGGACCAGCGTGTCGTCAGCGTTGCATACTACGCTGACGGCGCTAGGGAGGTCGGCGCGCAGCACCCAGTCGTACCCGATGTTTCACAGAGGCGGCCCCAGGACCGATCTAAGATAAATTTCTGTCGCTAGTACTGCCAATCCTGACAATCAATCTGCTTAGCCTTTTCCCAACTATCTTGGGGTCGGCTTCCAGTTTAACTGGATGCAGCTGAATACCAGTATTTTACATGGAGCGACTGACCTCCACAACCCAGTTACTGAGTAACGCTATACCCTTTGGTAAGACTTGCGGCCCCATGACCGATCCCTGTGGAACACCGCACGACATCTCTCGCCGGTTCCATTCTCCCTGGTGACCGGGATAGATGACAGCCCTGTCCGTCAAATACGCCTCGACTACGCGACGGAGGTAGGGCGGCACCCGGTGATACCGGAGTGCCTCCACTATGCAACTCCAGGGCAGGGTGTTGAAGGCATTGGCGATGTCCAGAGACACCGCCAAGACGACCCTACCCCGGGCTACTGCATCCCCCGTCGTGAGGGCTCGTACGTGCATGATGGCGTCCACCGTAGAGCGCCTCCTGCGGAAGGCGGAACTCTGCTTGCATGATGCAGGATTTGTGCAACATCAGGTTTGTAGTTCATAATTATGTGACGGTATAATGACGCTACAATTCTATTTTCCAGTGAATAATGAAAAAGAAAATGTGTGAAATAGGTAACGTATGGTATCTTGCATTCGCCATTCCCATCCCATTATGATCCATTTTGCCCCATTTGTCTGTGCAATTCAAGTGTACGTGGATGGTATTCTGCGCCTTTGGTACTCTGTTGAGATATTTGAGAACCTTCTGAGACCCTGTCCGTGATCTCTACCTCCCAAAATTACAAACAGAACAGTAGTCTGCATTATGTCACGGTGTTGACCCTGGACATTACTCCAACGTGCTTACCCTTGCTTGAGGTCTACCTCGAAACAGTGAAAACGGGGTGCTCACAACTTTAACAGGCTCAACTTTGGTTCCTTCGCAAAACAGTTAAAACAATGACGTATCCACATATGAACTGATCATGGTATAGGTTTGCCTACCATTGATTAACGACCCTGGACAAGTGTCGATGGTCGCAACGTAGAAGCATTCATTTTTAGAACAAAAACGGGTTTCCGTGACACGTTGCATAAAATGCGTATGAGAATGTTTACTCATAGGAATGACGATTCGAAGGAACTTCATCTACAAGCCACGTCATTGTTCGTCACCGCATCCCGAGAAGGATTATTTATAAAATGCTTTCAAAGAATAAGTTCCACCATTCAACTGCGCAACCCCAAAGCTATCCAATCTGTGTGTGACCCCAAAAGTGGTAAAACTGTTTTCTTGAAATAGTTTGCGATTGCGTTCACTGTGTAATAGTGCTAAACTAGATCTAACCAAAGAGAATAACCCCAACCAACTGATACAATAGTGCTGAGCTGACCGCCTTCAATCGGAGGGAACGTCGGGAACGCGATATCTCTAGAGAAAACTGTATAAAACTTAAACTTTTAAATGCATCGATAATAAAATAATTTTCATTGTCAATTTTTGTAACGAATTTTAATTTCTCATAATACATGGTTTTTACATTTTGTTACATGTGAAGTTTCCACAGTTATTTTTTTATTGTCACTGGCCACTTTTTTCCAATACGTGGCATAGGCACGAACAACTTCCACGTTCGCCGCCATTTTGACATCGAGCGAATTGTATAGAATCTACTGATTTAAAGCTTTTTTTCTTGATTGTGTTGAAATTGGCATCTGAAAATGTAAGTATTTCATCTGTTACGGCTTATTTACTGTTATTTATATTGGATTATCCTATTAAAACTGTAAATTGCGTTTTGTATACTTTACAAACTGAGGGTGGTGACCGCAGGAGAGACCAACAGCGGTGTCGGTCAATCTTTGTTGTAAATCATCCATACTGAATGTTGTATTTGTCGTTAGTGTTAATGATATAGTCGTAACTGATTTGTGGTATTATTTACTTACAAGTTTTGTCGTCGTAAGAAACTAGGATAGAAAACATTCTACGTCAAATTTCCGTAAGGACCTGCCATGTCATTATCATTGATTGAAATAACGTGCAGACTTGATGGATGACTCAGTACGGATAAAATGTTTTTCAATATTATTTTATTATTTCAGACTAACCGCAAAGCTTCAAAATGGGGAATATGTTTGCGAATTTATTTAAAGGCCTATTTGGCAAAAAGGAAATGAGAATATTGATGGTCGGTTTGGATGCTGCTGGTAAAACCACAATCCTATACAAACTTAAATTAGGCGAAATTGTTACGACTATTCCCACGATTGGTGAGTATTTTATGATTCAGTTACAATTACATTAGATGTTCAATACTTGATTTATATGTAGACCCTTTGTTGATTTATTTCATCATCAGTGAGATGGCACTTAAAAATGTTTCTTTTTTGGATTTTACTGTGTCCAGTTGTAGATTTATTCTTAAAACAATCCACATAAAATTGCCAGCTATGTTGGCATTGCATATGGCTAATTGATTTTTATCTTGCAAAATTTTACTCAATACTGTCATGTTTCAAAGATAACTAATTACTTAACTCTTGTGTTAATACTATTTGTTATCTGAATTTAAGCAGGAATTTTTATTTCTAACAGTTTTTCTTAAAGTGCTCATGTGCCGGAGACAAGTATTTTTACATGTGAAAATTTGTAAGCAAGATTATTAATACGTACTAATGGAATTTTAGAGTGGTGTGCTTTTTTTGAGCCCTTTTACACACGGTATTTGACACTGTTGAGTAAAAATGATTGTAAACTTTTGTTTCAATGATTTATTTTATTTTTAATAGGCTACCACTGTTTCATCCAAAGATGATTCATACCAATTTGTTACATCACATAACTGGAATTGTTTCTAAAAGAAATTAATATTAAAAATGCTTTACACAGAATCAATCTTATCAGAATGATGTAGACTGTGGATATTCATTCAAATACGAAATTACATTACAATCAACAAAAAACTTTATTGAACGATCTAAAACCATGAACTATGTAATTTGGTGTTGCATAATTATGATTTTACAATTCAGGTTAATTCATGAATATATTCTGTTACTCATACAGGAGTTTCCTTTACTTTTTTACCATTGTGTGACCATTGATGGAAATTTCATCATCTTTATTATACTTTTCCAGGATTCAATGTGGAAACTGTAGAATACAAAAACATCAGTTTCACTGTGTGGGATGTCGGCGGTCAAGACAAAATTAGGCCACTGTGGAGGCATTACTTTCAGAACACACAGGTCAGTGCAATTTTTAGTTACAATTCATTACACTTTTATAACTCCACATATTTTTTTCATACCTGTATTGAGGTGGTGATTAAAAAATATTTTTAATAAATTTTATGAATCATCATATAAGTTGACAAAATAACCAGTGAAAAACAGTGCTGAAAATTCATCCTACTACTATTATAAATGTGAAAGTTTGTGAGGATGTATGTGTGTTTCACGCAAAAACTACTGAACGGATTTTGATGAAGCTTTACAGTAATATTGCATATTATACATTAGAGTAACCAATAGGCTATCATTTATAATGGGAGGAAGTACTACACGTGAGTGAAGCCGCTGGCAGAAGCTAGTGATTTATAAGTCTATGCAGTATAAACTGAATTGGGACAAATATTTAATTGATATATTAATAAGTTGTAATGTAGGTAACAAGTTGAACAAAGTCCAGTTATGAACAACTTTTACTTTGGGACCTTCCCTAAATCACAAAAAAAAAAAACTGCTGCCCCATACATTTATGTTTGTATAACTAGACAAGATGTACTGAACAGCTGACTTTTTCTTACAATTTCAATATTTGTCCCATAGTAAGTAGTGGATGAGTATTGTCAGTGTTTTCATTTATTGTTGTACTAGCGACCCGCCCCAACTTCGCTCGGGTACGAATTATACACCTAAACCTTCCTCATGAATCACTCTGTCTATTGGTAAAAACTACATGAAAGTCCGTTCAGTAGATTTTGAGTTTATCATGTACAGATGCAGCGGAGGACTTTGTTTTATAATAAGATGATTGTAGTGATTGTATAAACATGTAATCATTTAAGGTTTTTTCATTAAATTAATGTTTCATTTGTATTGGATATAATAAAGAATGCCATGAGAGTGTCTCTTGAGTACATTTGTGAAAGTAGGTCATTGTTTCTAACTTAAAACTTACAGCTTGTGATGATTTTACTTCAGGATTGTTCAAACCTTAAAGCTCTCTCTGTGATGTAACTGATTGAATCCATAGGAAAACATGCATTTACTGTGTGAATTTTTTGTGGTTGTATAATAGTTCCTTTTTTTCCTTTGTCACTTATTTTCATTTACACACTAATGAATTGCTCTTCATAGGATTCCATCAGTAATTGAATTTTATACTGAGAAGACTAGATTAGCATGCTATCTACAATTTAAAGTCTGGAACCACATGCTATGTAGTAGCACATAAGCATCCTAGTTTCAATCAGATGCTACTTAGTAGCATACAATTAGCATGTGTATATGAAAAAAACTTTTTTACAAAAAAAAAACAACCGACTTCCAAAAAAAAATTACACTAAAAATTTAAAAATAACTTTAATTTCAGAAGTCGGTGTTTTTTATTTTTCGCTTTTTAGTTGTTATAGCCCAGAACTCAAACCCCAATAACATGGAATGTGGAATTTAAACATTTGGAGAACACAAAAACATCATCAAGATATGCGTGTTTTTCGTTTTTTGTTCAGTTTCTCAAAAAGCGCTAAAGCGATTTCGATAAAATTTATATGGGACCACCTCGGGAGTATATTCTTTCGGATAAAAAAAGAATTTTGAAAATCGGTCCACAACTGACGGAGAAATGCGCGGACATACATAAAAAAAAAAAACATACAGTCGAACATAGAACCTCCTCCTTTTTCGAAAGTCGGTTAAAAAGAGCATACTTGTGATTAAGCACACTACTTAATCGCAAGGCAGTCTATGTTTTCGTGCTAACTAGCACACGGTATAAGGCGTAGGTGAGAAGGGGGTGGCTCTGTGGAGCCACCCAATTAGCATGTGTATATGAAAAGAGCATGCTTGTGATTAAGCACACTACTTAATCGCAAGGCAGTCTATGTTTTCGTGCTAACTAGCACACGGTATAAGGCGTAGGTGAGAAGGGGGTGGCTCCAAACAAATCTGAACGGATTCTGTGCTAGCATGTTACTTGATTTGTTTGCATAGTCATGATGGCTCCATGGGGCGATGACAAAAAAATATATTTTATATTTCTCTACCGAAATTATGAATGTTTATGGAATGTATGACTGAATGAATAACTGAATTTAATTCATTCCACAAAGAAACTTAAGAAACTTCCATATTTAATGCTAAATAATGGGCATGTGCATCTCAGATGTGCTAGAAAGAAGTGTGCTTCTCAGGTCTGCTTTCATGAGCAAATGTACACACTCGGGAGAGCATGCTGTAAATGAGCATACTACCTAGTAGCAAACAAGCATGCTTTTCTAGTAGCGTGTGTATTCCAGGCTTCAGTGACACACCAGTGTGAACAGACTGATAATCCAAGTGCCTCCATGTTCTATATTCATTAAAACATTTAAATTTATTGTTTATGTCAATTTGCAGTCACACTAGATATTTATTAAATAATCATTTAGTTTTGTCGTAGTTTCGAGATGAATGTGTATTACCACGATTTTAATTTACATAGTCGAGTTGATAGGATGAATTTAAAGTTGTTTATAAGGTTAGTATATGCGTTAACCTTGGTGTTTTATTTTTTTGATAATAATTATTGATAGGATTATAACGTGAAGATAAGAATCTCCTGCATAGTCATGTTTAATGAGTAACAAGTTCCTGTTAAATCGAAATTAAATGCCTGACAATTTTTTTTTCGTTACGGCATCATAGTTCCTAGTTTCGGAAATGAAAATGTAACTTAGATATTTTATACTATGTTGTAATAGACTTTTTATAAGATGCAAATAAACTTAACGTTTTGTCAGATAGATACTTATGTATATATGTATAGAATAGATTAGAATAATACTTTATTGTACACCAAAACAGAATGGCTTCTCAATACTATATATCATTATATAGTATTGAGAAGCCATTTTGTTAAATATTTTGTTGATCATTTATTTTGAAACAATAACTTTTTTACAGTATTTCTTTTTAGTATTGTACACCAAAACAGAATGGCTTCTCAATACTATATATCATTATATAGTATTGAGAAGCCATTTTGTTAAATATTTTGTTGATCATTTATTTTGAAACAATAACTTTTTTACAGTATTTCTTTTTAGGCATGTTAAGATGTAGGTATAAAATTCTTAATCAACATAAAATAAACCGTATACAGGATTAACATCGTGCGGACGATGCGAATGGCGAAGCAAACGTGTTATTAGTACGAAAGCCATTTGCCGCGGGACCAGCGTCAATGTTTACACATTCGTATTGCAAGAATGCGTCACCTGCGGTTACGGTTGTGTTGTGGAAACCCGTGATTTTTTTTATCATTCAAAATAGTGTTGAATGTAATTTTTTGTTTCAGGGTCTCATCTTTGTAGTAGACAGTAATGATCGAGAGCGTATCGGCGAAGCACGCGAGGAGCTCATGCGAATGTTAAGTGAAGACGAACTACGGGATGCTGTACTTCTGATCTTTGCAAACAAACAGGTATGTTACACTCATACATAATTTATGAAGCACTTATCGTTTTTGAAATATTTGTAGCAACCTGTTTAGTTTTCAAAAAAAAAAAATTCATGTAATGGAGCTAAATTGGAACCTTTAAAAGCAGCAAATCATGAAAATATTTATCTTTATATTTTAAACAATACATTTTTTGATGATTTAATCAGCACTTGAATCAAAATTATCTAATATAGCTACTAGGATCCTAAAAATGACGTGAACTAATACAAAAGTATGTTGCTAGGATCTGCCAAACGCAATGAACGCAGCTGAGATAACAGACAAGCTGGGCCTGCACTCGTTGCGCAACCGTAACTGGTACATCCAGGCGACATGCGCCACCTCCGGTGACGGCCTGTACGAGGGCCTGGATTGGCTCTCCAACCAACTCAAGAACGCCAACCGCTAACCGCATGTGCGCTACCAACTCACAGACAAATCTGATTACTGAAAGAGACTATGGTTTAAGATATGTTAACTTTATTTGCTATTGAATATTGAATACAATGTATTATGTGAGTTAACCTGCGAATGCATTACTGATATGCGTCACCCGGTGACCGATTGAGCATCGCGTTCATTCCGAACCACTTGCGTTTATACAACGTTTAAAATTAATTTTCGTATTGGGTGGTAAGTGTACAAATAAACCACGCTACTTAGCGATGTGGTGTTAGGGTCCACGTTATTAGAATGCGTTGTTTGATCGATCCCTGGCGACGTTGAACAAAAAATAGTGTGTAAAGACGATACAAAATTATTGCAGATTTGTTTTCAATATAAATATTCGAAGGAGCAAAACGGTGGTACCTAGACTCGCTGAATGATCGTGCATTGTGGTGTGGATAGGTTTGTAGCTGACTCGTGATAAAGTGAATCACATCATAACATGTTTTATATGTATACTATGTGGAATAAGTTGTCGCAATAAAGTATTTAAAAGTTAATTCACAATTGATGACTTTAATTGTTTAGTTTATGATACTAGTGTCCTACACTTTACGTTGCGTAGGTAGGTACAGTAGCAAGCAGTATTTGAAGGCGTAGGCTCTGTCGGTCACGGGGATGCGAGGGCGCGCGTGCGCGGGACCTCGGCAGCGCGCACGCGTCCTTTACACATCGCTTTGTGACTGGGCTGTTGATATCACAAGTTCTTTCTGTTTGTCTCCAGTTATGTGCATTATTATCACCTGACCTATTATAACGACGGTAGTTTATTTTTATGGAAGTTATCTAGGTAGTTTAAGCTGTTATGTATTTTACATCCAAAACCATTTCGTACAATTCTCGCTTATTCAAACGGCTCGTTGTGATTGACCTGCATTTACAGTCAACAGCTTCTCATGACGAACCGAGATTAATTTGTAATTTAGGTATAAATATGTATTAGATAAACGGTGTCATTTTGAGAAGTGTTTCCGCCTACAGGGAACAGTGCTCAGAATTCTCAGTGGTACATGCTCTACACAATTAATTGTAACTTAGCATTTTTATAATAATTTAGAAAAAAATGTTGAAACAGTAACCTTGTGGCAAGTGTGACAGAAGGAGGTTCTTTTTTTATTTTTATGAAAAACAAGAAATAATGAAAATGCGAATTGTGACATTCCGGTTTATCTTATGCTGTATTATGGAATAAAATTTATCCTCACGAATGTTTCATTTTTTGATTTAATACATTTTGATTTTTAACATGCGGTTAACTGAAGAAGCCAGCTAACAAACCTTTAATTATGATAAGCAGCAGAAATCTAATGATCGAGTTCGTATTAATGAATATTCCAAATGGATTGTAGCAGATTACAGAACCACAGATTTTGCAATCTCACAAAATGCGGTAGGTAAAAAGGTACATTACTCTGTAGTCATAATACCATTGTGTAGACAACTATACTGCCGTCCTTTAACTAGAAGACCGTTAGGCCCAAAAAGTAATTTCCGAGTAAATGACAAAAAACGCGGGCATTGTTGCTTCTTAAAAACTGTGATACTTAGGTTAATGATTGTAAGACATATCAATTGATATTTAATTATATTTATTATAAAGAATCGTTTCTGTACAGAAACTCTTTTTATTTACTTTTAAAAGTATTTTTTCTGATTTGGTTAAGTATGTAATCCAGTTATTGCATCTTATTACTGTACTAGAAGGCCGTTAACCATACCTTAGCGGCTTTTTAGTGAAGTAATTTATTTAAAATTTTAAACTTGCATCATGTTTGTCAAATTGGTTTAGTAAATACTTACCTAAAAAGTTGTTAAGTGACATAACTGCTTTATAGCCATGAAATTCGCTTCGATTTCAATTTCAATGACTCATAATGAGCGGTTACGGGGCTTTAGATGCTTTTAAGCTAATTGTTGCCAATGTTGTACGGAACTTTCGTAAAATCTTAACTACTTTACTTAACTAAAAGGTGGCTAAAAATATTTTGGTTGTAGTTAACTTCTTTATAGTTTAGCATCTTATAAAAAAAAAGTTTATTTCGGCATTTAAAAGGTAAAAGAAATAATTTTAATGGGCAATAATCAACTACTAACTAATTCAGATCTTACAGATCATAAGATCACTATTTGGCATGGACAATATACCTACTTAATCTATGTTCTCACTAAACGTATATCGCAACGTTTAGTGAGAACATAGACTAAGTATATTGTGGTTATACTTCTCAATAAATTACTTTAATAAACTAAGATTATATTATTTCAGTCATGAGGCAACTGCAGTCTTAATTATTCTATCAGTATCACAAATAAAAGTAATAAAATAATAACATCCAAACATAAATAATTCTAAAAGCAATTTTCAAGTATATACGTTAATTGTATCAAATCTTAATCCTACTAATAAGTCGGTACTTTATACTAGATTTTGCCCGTGGCGTCACCCACGTTGAGGTCAAGAATGATCCTGCGAGAAACTACTACCGGGATGAAAAAGCACGAGCAAAAGCTTGTAGTTTTAAGCATTTAGGAAATAAACACTATCTAAATTAAACACAGTGATGAGGTATAAAAAGGCACATATTCAGATCACTAAGTAATAGTGTTTTACTCGTACAGTTACTTAGTGACTCTGGTTTTTTGATGATGTTCATTATCATCATATCCCAAGAGCCGGCGACGATCAGGCCTTCGTTATTTTATATAGCTGAAAGTTTCTCTGATGTCCCCAATAGAGGTATGAACGATTCCCGACTATGAAGTTTGGATCATGGTGGCTTTGGCAACTAACGGGAAGCAAAGGTGTATAAAATTGCACCTCAAATTCGTTAAAGTATAAAGCTCAGTTTTTATATATTTTATTTGGAATAATATTAGAAAGCACGTCGTCCATTGTCAGACACTTAGTAGGTATGGTTGCAACCCCCTGACAGACACCAAGGGTGTCTGACAGGGGGTTGCAACCATACTAAGTAGGTAAGTATGAAAACGTGTAAGTATACTTTCGTCATAGTATAAAAGCTGATTGTTATTTATGTTACTTGGGGAACCATCATTGGAAAGATCGAGTCCGACGGGATGGCGGACGGCGGCGTGTGCGGGACCGCCACACCCCGCTCACCCTTGGAATGAACGCAGCGCGAGAGTCGGCTAACTGCCTTTTACCTAAGTAATGAGGCTTAGCTGCTTTGTAGCTAAGCAACATCTAATGTCTTTTCACTGTTTTCATCAAACAGGTAAGAATTATTTACAAGCATAGTACCTATTGTGAGAAATTTATGCTTAACTAAAAAAGCGATAAAGGCGAGTAACTGCAAATAAGTTAAGTTTTTCATTGAAAGTGTTCTTTAGTTGCTTAACTATAAAGTAGTTATAGTCCTTTTGCGTCTTTATAGTCAAGAATAATCAGATAACGTAATTATATTTAAGTAAAAGGTTAGAAAATACTCATCACATCTGGCAGTTAAGGTATTTTAAAGTACATTAAGCGAAGAAGTGTGGGTTAGACGTTTTCAAGTGATGGAATCGTCCTAAATTATGTTACTTAAACCGGCCTATAAAATGTTCATATCTTTGGAACTATATAAATTCTAGAAATGTTTCTTAGACAGAAAGATAGAGAATTTTTTAACTCTGTCACTTTCTATTAAAAAGTGTAAATTGTCCATTTGAGGGTTAACGGCTTTCTAGTTAAAGGACGGCAGTATAGTGAAAAAAATCAGAAAAATATTATTAAAAATTAGATTAGAACCGTGAAATCTGACAAACCTCTTTTAGGGTGTGTCCAGATTTGGTGCGCCGCTCGCAAGCTTCTCGTGCGCTGCACGCGTGCAGTTACTGCAATTGTTTGGTGTGCCACTCACGCAAGGTTTGCACAGAGCGCGTGAGCCGCGTTAGCGGCGCGTGGTTCACTCGCGCGTCGTTCTCGCAATGCGCGTAGCAGGCGTGTGAACTTTACCCCAGCCAGATAATGTCGAAATTAGTCATTTAAATGATGTAGATAATTAGTTGCCTAGCGTGAACGTGGAGAACTGCATTCAGCGGCGCATTCGCCAGATGTGGACACACCCTTAGATTATGGGCCGGTTCATATGACCGCGCGGCCATCATTTCCACGTGGTCCGATATAAGTCCTCATAAATATGCTAGGTTCATAATATGAACTGACTGACTTTCATTGTTGCGTTATTTTTTCACCATGACAGTCCAAAGGTTTGTTGTTCGGCCCTATTTGTGCTATTCGTATCATGAATCATCTCTTTTTTTTCAGTCTACAGCGAAATTATTGGTGAACGCTGGCCTGAGGATGGCAAGACGGGAAACGTTTGCTCGATTGTACTAGGAATTCACAAATTGTAAGGGTGACCGAATCCGGTGCATCAAAATCTCGAATGACATACGCTCAGTGGCACTGAGTGTATGACAGAAGCTGATCATCGCGGGGTGGCTGGCACTGAGTCAGTGGCCAGCCACCCCGCGAAGATCAGCTTCTGATGTGGCACTAAATTTACAAAACATGAATTCTGTAGTCTGCTTCTTCGTATTCGTGAAATAATTTGCACACTTATATAATAAGATTTAGAAAACTCGGACGGGCCCGAACGAAGAACAAAAGTTGATTATGCAAGTCGAAAACCCGTAGTTATGGCGGTACCGTTTCTTTGTATGGGATGAGGCATCTGTACGCTAGTATTATATTATCTGTGGTAATGACCTAGTGGTAAAGGCTCTCACAAAAGTTTCCTAGATGTTCGTGACTACCGCCGGACCACCAACGCCAATCGCTTCTATATTTGGTAAATAATTAGTACTCGAACAACAAAATTGGTACCTTAGTAGTTATCGAGAAAATCGACTTTGAAGGTGGACCGGCGGTAGTCATGCTCCGTTCAGCAGGACCACCATGAGTGCCGAAAAAGGGGACATGCTGTTGTTATTTTAAGTATACTTACAAATAATATTAGTACCCTTTTGTGATTCATTTCGTAAAAAATCAGAACTGAAACATTCTTCTTCTTCTTCATGTAGCGACAGTACCTACTTTTCAAAATTTTTGGCCCAAAACGAGGCTTTATAGTCATTGCCCAAAACGTTGCCACTTCCACGGCATTGTCGGTAGCAGCGCAGAGGTCACTTATGCTACATGTTTAAGAACACAAAGGGCAGGACAACAAGTGCAGCATAGTTTGAATTGGAGCTCCGCTCTACGTCCACACTCTGCTGCCATTCCGTCAAGATACCCCCACTTTGCGAGGTTGAAGTTGCACTTTCCTACTTGGGTTCTAAGGCGGTTCAGGGAGTTCCAAGTGACCCACGGGAGATTAGACCCTGCGGGAAGATACTCGCATGGTGTTAGATAGTGGGCGAGAAGAAAGTGTTCTGCCACAGTTTGCAGCGGGTGTCGGCCGGGTTTCCTGACAGGGGAACTGCAGTTTTCAGGAAACTGTGTCTGCTTTTTAACCTCTGGGTTGGTAGTTGTGCACCAAATAGTGGGTGCCTCTGCCTACTGTCAGACACCTGTTTTTGTTTCTCGACCGCACTTGCTACTTCTCTTCGGACTTGTGGAGGTGCTATCCCGGCTGTGGGATATATTGCACTGACCGGGGTTGGTTTAAGGCAGCCTGTTAATTGTTCGGCATGTTTATTAAGGGCAACATCTACTTCCCTAGCGTGGGCGGTACGGTACCACACTGGGCACGCATATTTGCCCGCAGAGAAGCAGAGCGCTAGGCCAGAGGTTCGTAGCACCTGAGGTGAAGCTCCGCAGGTGGTTGAAGTGAGGCGCCTTTTTTTTCTGTTGGGTGGCAAATCATCCAATGACATCTCCCGCTCTGGGTGGAGCGGGAGGTCGTGTCAGACTCTTACTAAAACCCACCCCTGTTCCTTCCCTGCCCTGAGTGACCAGGGGCGAGGTAACTCTGTTTCGAATTTATCCTCAACCCCTGGGCAGGCATCGGCCATGACGGGCCCCGTCATTATTGCTGACAACTCATGAGGCGCGCCTGAAATACTACGCGCCGTCGATTCTCGGGCCTGGTGCTGATCGGACGGGGAGCTACCAATTATTCGCCGTCCGCAGGCCAGGGTCTACGGTGGCCGGAGATCGTCTCGCGGCGCCAGATGCCCCTGGCGTCTCCTGCGGCGGCTGCTGCTGAGGGCGTGACGGCGACTCTTGTTGAGCGTCCTTCACTCGTTCCGCCTCCTCTTTCGCGAGCATTACTGCTTCGCAGAAGGAGGAGACGGCTTCCCATTCCCTCTTGCTCCGTACCATGGCCTGGACCAGGGCCGGGCGCGAGAGGTCGCTGCCGCCGATCGCCTCCACGAGGACACGGCGGGGCTCCGCCCAAGCGGGACAGACCTCCACCGTATGCTCCGTGTCGTCTAGGCAATCCTCACAGTGAAGTGAGGCGCCTGCGCCTGTGTAAGTTGTTGCAGGATCCGATTTTATTTTTTGTTTTTAAGCAGCGGTTCTTAATCGTCATTGCTCTGCCAAGGGTGACACCCAAGTATGTAGGATAACTGCAGTGTTTAATAGTGACTCCTTGCCACTTAATTTTTAGAGTGCTTCTGGCTGAATTGTGGCGCAGATGGAAAGCGCATGCTTGTGTTTTTGTAGGGTTCGGTCTGAGGGCGTTATCGGAATAATACTTTCTGAGAACTTTTAAGCCGTCTTCAAAATTATTTGTTTGGGTTGCCAGGGCGAGGTCATCAAAGAAAAGAAAGAAAGAAAACTAATTTATTTGACACACACAGATACCTACCTTTCACAATGTTCAACAGTACGTTGGTCTTTGGTGTAGATGTTGAAAAGGATGGGCCCGCCAAAACACTACCCTGGGGCAGACCATTTTTTTGAGATCTCCATCTGCTTTTTTCGGAATTTAGAAAGACTTGGTAACGTCTGTTACGTAACATCTCAACCAGAATCCGAATGAAGCCCTGATTTTCAATCATGCCAGACAATTTAATTTAGCCAACAGTCTCTTGACGTTAACACAGGCGGCCCGTTTAAATAGGCGAACTAGGGTGTCCTTCACCACACAATCCTCACCTTTGAAAACTTAATGAAAATCAATTTTGGGTACGCAAAAAAATAGTCAATAAATAGTCACCAAGGCTAAAAGAATAGTCGCATTATGATTCCGAAGTTATAGCTATATGTTGGTGAGGATTGTGTGGTGAAGGCCTCCACACAATCCTCACCTCGGTGCAAGCAAACGGCTGGGAGTATTGACTTGGTTTCAATTCCAAAAAATTAGTCAAAAAATAGTCGTAACGTTATGCCAAATCTCGAAAATAGTCATTAAGGGATTCCAGAGATACTCGTATAAAGGTATCTTGGTGAGGATTGCGTGGTGAGCCTATCTCGCCACAATCCTCACCTGATTACCGCGTAACGCTTACATTTTTGAAGAAATAGTCGTCTCCAATCATGATAATTTTGACCTGGTTTACTATGTAGAAGTATCTTAAACTTCCATGTAAACTTCTAGATACACTTTCGAGTCGAGTACAGTCGAGCAAAAAAATATTAAGTACGTGTAGGGTACATTGCTACCATTTAGTTTATTTATGTATATGTACACTCATACTACACCAATACACGGTATATTAGTATTTATATTTATTGATTATATAACAATATACTTCGGACCTCATTACACAACAATGCGATTTGGACCGACAGGTGAGTCGAGTCGATATTGAGAAAATGTGGGTAGGACGCTCGCGCGCGCCTGACATAATAGCAGTCAGTTTGAGATACTTGCGCGGGCGACTGAATTGTGATATCTAAATTCTAATAAACCGTTAACATATTGTTGTGATTGACATTTTACTTGTGCTGTGACTATTGTGTGTGCCCGTACTATTGTGTGTGTCTGTAACTGTACCTATTTTCACTCCTTCTGTATTGTGATAATCGTGTGGGACAAATTATACAGTGAGTACCTACTACGAAAACTTTTATTTTCGCCGTCTACCTGCTACTCACCTACCCACATAGAACTATATACGTATTTTAATGGTGACGTTCTTTTTTTCGTTGTATTAAAAGGAGTATAAATTAAGTAATTTTAGTTAGGTAGCTATTTCAGGTAGGTATTTTAAGTATGTTTCATACATATATCATGTATATCCTATGAAAAGAATGAGCTTGAGAAAGCAAGAAACAATCCTATGGCCTTATGAAAAACTATAAAAGAAATAACTGGCACACGGAAAAGTTCTGCCGGTCCTGTTAGCCTTCTAAAAGTAGATGATAATCTAAAATCTTCCTTAATACATTGACCGCCATGGGGGACACATGGTGACCCCCAAACAATAGATTTTTAATTGTGTCTGTTTTTCTGGCAGTTAACGTGTTAAATAAAGTATGTGACTTTGTCAGTAGCATAGATGAAAACTTGGCGGCTAAAATTACTCTGCAAAACACAAGCCCACCACTCTCGGTCGTAAACCGGCCTTCTCAAGCGCCCAACACGGCCTCACCGTCTCCAGTTAACTCCCTGGCTCTATTGGAAGTTGACGAATCTGAAGTTGATTCACACATTATGCAGTTGCGTAATGACTGTGCAGTAGGTTGGGATGACATACCTTCTTCGGTGCTGAAAGGGTCCCGTAGTGTCTTGGTTGGACCTCTCACTCATATTTTTAACCGCTGTTTGCAATTAGGCGTGTTCCCGGATTCACTTAAAAAAGCGATTGTCCATCCAATACATAAGGGTGGGAGCAGAGATTGTGTCAATAATTATAGACCCATTTCAGTACTGTCTTCAATCTCCAAAATCCTGGAGAAGATATTAAATAAATACCTGAGGCTTTCTTGACAAATATCAAAGGACTACACACAATCCTTCAACACAGAATCCTTACTTAACTACATCAGATAAACACAAATATATATATGGCACATAAAACACACATACACACACATACACACAATCACACCATCACACATCACACACTTCACGCTCTACATTTCACAAATTTAACTAAATGACGTTTGTTTCCTCATTGTACTAATCGTCATGCTTCACCTGATGTTTAAATCTCAAATATCTTTTTGGCCGATTCATTCACTGTCTCTTTAAGATACAGGTTTCTCCTAAGTTAAGAGGCAGGGTTTATGTTGTTTGCACATAGATATTTGCATTTTTTTAAATTTATTGTAGCTCAATTTCAAATTAATTTCTATGTAAGTATGTAAAATTTTTTCTAATAAACGATTATTATTATTTATTTATTAATTTTTTTAACATATTAAATACATTTTTAAATATTTTTTAAAAAAGAATATATAAAAAACATTTAAAAATATAAAAAATAGTAGCCCACCGGTATCGGGAACAGGGTCCAAGCTACCGGCGGTCAGGGCTCCAGAGAGAGGAACCGCCTGACAATGCGAGCCGTGTCCAGAAGTACTGCTTTCTGAATCAAGCCCTTGATCCAGCCGCCTAACGAGAGCCTCCTGAGGTGTTGATCGAGGCTCGTGGCTATTAAGCCATTGGCTGACACGACTATCGGTACAATGATCGCTGAGTCCACATCCCACATGTCGACAACCTCGCGAGCCAAGTCAATATACTTGATTTGTTTATCTTTCTCGGCTTTCACGAGGTTCTCGTCATGTGGGACGGTAATGTCAACAATCATTGCACGCCTCTCGATTCGGTCCACCACCACTATATCAGGCTTATTGGCTACAATAGTCCTGTCAGTGATGATGGACCGATCCCAGTACAATGAGATATGACCATTATCGAGAACTGGGTCGGGCGCATATCTGTAGTACGGCACTTCCGATTCCACAAGAGAGTACTTCAGAGCAAGTTGCTGATGGATAATCCTGGCTACAAGGTTGTGCCTATGCAAGTATTCACCGTTAGCTAGACGAGAACAACCAGAGATTATGTGGCGGATTGATTCTCCCGGACGATGACATGCCCGACATATGTCAACCGTGCCGTCCTTCACAATAAATCTCCGGTAGTTTTTCGTCATGATAACTTCGTCCATAATTGCACAGACAAAACCTTCGGTTTCCCCAAAGAGGTCACCGACACGCAGCCAGGCTACGGACGCTAGTTGGTCTACATCGGGCCCATGTAGGGCCCGGAAAAAGCGTCCGTGAAGTTCCTTACTCTGCCATACTTCTCTGCGATCGTTAGTGTCAAGCACTAGAGGTTTTCGCCAGTTCTCGTTAGCCAAGGAGAGTGGAGTAAGGCCCTTGTCTACAGCAACTACATCTCGATGCATACCCACGTCAGCAGCTAGGAAATATTCCCTTAGACTGCATACCTCGCGGTTGTGGAGGGTCTTAGCATTTAAAAAGCCTCGGCCTCCACACTTCCGCGGGATATACAGTCTCATCACTGACGAACGTGGGTGATGCATTCGAAATGCAGTCAGCAGTGTACGAACACGCCTATCCAGGGCGTCAAGTTCTGTTTGAGTCCATTTGAGTACGCCGAAAGAGTACATCAATACCGGCATGACCCAACCGTTGAAGGCGCGCACCTTGTTTCCGCCTGATAGAAGGCTATTAAATACCTTCTTCAGGCGGCCAAAGAAGCGCTCCTTCAACGATTGCTTCATGTCAGTAACATTGATACCTAACGCTTCCGACATACCCAAATACTTTTATATTTATTATTATTATTATATCATTATCATGACATATTATAAAACAAAGTCATAAGCTAAATTAAACCTGTTTCAGGCACAGCAGTTCCTTAGCTAGTAGATACTTAAAAGAGTAACTTATTATCTTCAATAATAAATAATGCCATGAATAATGATTTAGTCGAATACCAAATACTCGGTCACGATCTCTGTCGAAGCGCTGAATATTCGGTTTTCTATCTTTATCTAAGAATGAATACTTACCAAATATACAAGATTAATTACTGTTTTGGAGTGTTGGGGCTGTGATCAGAAAAATACAATTTTAGAAGGAAAAAGGAGAGGTCAGATAGGCGGTCGCTTCATGTAAAAGCCAGCTACAACCGATTAGACTTGAAGCCGACCAAGATAGTTGGGAAAAGGCTAAGCAGATTGGGAGTCGTTGGTAGCCGATGGATGCGAGCCGCACAGGACAGGTCATTGTGGCGACACTAACTAACTAACTAAGGGGGAGGCTTATGTTCATCAGTGGACATCTTTCGGCTGAAATGAAGATAATGATGATTTTCTCATTCTATGGACATTAAAAAATAAAATTAGCTAAACCCCTACAGTCGCGTCATCATGACATCTTTTTACCTCGGTAACTACAATTCGTCATGACATTCGAGTCGATTTTACTGCCAAGCCGCACCAATAGATGTTTCACATCAAAAGGGAAAATGAGACGTAAGATGTAGTTCTAATTTTCACCACGCGCACGTGGCTCCATTTGCAAAGAAGAATGGCCAAATTTCTATAGGAGCTGGACTCGACTATTATTTTTCATGTCCCAACATAAACTATAGCTAGATTGGTTTGTTTTTATGTCGTAAACACTATCCCGTTTGAAAATTATTTCTAAATAACCACGATTTTTTATAATAACGTCAACAATACTTTTGAGGTAAGAATGACAACTACCTTCTACCCGACTGCGGCGTAGCTTATGAGTCTAGTTAGCGATAAGCGAGAAGGGTAATTAGCGATCTCGTTTCTATTTATTTCGATTTCTCTCAGAGAATTACCCAAAAAATAGGACTTGTAGCAAAGCGCACCAACTCTTTGTTTGTCCATCGATGATTCAATGAAAACTACACCTATATTGCTCTAACTTGCACAACGTCTAGTGTAGAGAACAAAGCTGGTATAACATCACACGTGAAGTGGTTCTTGAAAGACTTCCAAGCCTTTTTTGTGGTTTGACCACTTCAATTCTGGCTGAAGAGTTAGTCACTAGATACCTACTGCCTTTCAGTCTTCAATGCTCAAGTTGTATAGATATTGACAAATTGAGTAATGGTTGTTAACAGGAGTAAATGAAGTATAATTGGTAGAGTACTTAAATGAAAGAAATAGGCTTGACAAAAATACTTTTTATTCATCATCCTCTCTTATCACTACACCATCGAGGAATGCTGCTGGCTCTGATATTGTCGTAGTATATTGTCCATACTTGAGAAATCCAAAAATGTATTAAAAGCGTTAATAAAGGAAAGCGCATATTCCACTTGTTCAGCCGTAAATGTTCTTAAACTATTTTTTTAATTGAACAACATATCCCAATCAGTACTAAATGTATGTTCTTCACAAATACGAACATTCATAGGCAAGTAATATTTGTTTATGCTTAGAGTTATTGCTCTTAGAGGGTCAGAAATTCTATGCAAATCTCTGTTTCGGCAACCAGAAAAACACAATGTGCTGCAGTATTAGCCGCTCGTCTATACTGCGATAAACTAATCACCCTAGGTACTTCGTCAGCTTGCTGGTCGGTGTCTCCAAACACCAACCCTTGGGGTTGAGGCTCTAGCTTCAGCTCTGGTTCCGGCTCTGGCTCTGGCTCCGGCTCCAGCTCTGCCTGCTGCTCAATGTTTTGCTACATATTATGCATTGCAAATCTCTGATTCTCAGCCAACAGGGATGACAAAAATGGTCTGATGAAGTTGCCTGAAACGACCATACAGCATTGTCTTATTATAAATCTTTGGGCTCATTGTTATTTTTCTGCTCATTAAACATAAGGAAATAAAAACATTGTTACAAAACAATATTAGATTGCAGTGATGAATTCACTATAACATAGGACAACAATAAAAAAGATCATAATTACCTGCCGTGGGGCAATTCTATTTTCAAGTTCAATGTTTATTGCTTGTAGCAACTGAGATGGATTCTCTCTCACAATAAGGTCACGTTTACGGTTCCGCAGAGAACTTCCACAAAGTATGCAAACATGCATGTGGCCACGGGAAGATGAGGCACCAGGTTCATTACTTAATTCGGAGTTGACATGCTGCATTGCCAATTGTTTACAGGCATCACATAATATGTAGTCTTCTTCAGTGATCTAAAATAAAAATTAGAGTTGTTATATGATGTATGATTGTGTGATGGTTTATGTTGGTATATGTACTAAAATGAGTAGGTATAAATACGTACTATTATTGAAGAATTCCTCTCGCAGATCTAACACATAGCAATCGCAGGGCTAGTTGTGGCGTCTGCATGATTTCTCTCACAAATATCCAAGAAACAAAATCGGTGTCCAGAAATCAAAAGCACAGAATAATCGTCACAAGTGGTAGTTATCAGTGCGTAAAACAATGCCAAGGTCAAAACAACAGAAGGAAATCCAAAATAGCACAAGTGCTTATCACAATTCACAACAAGTAAATCGAATAGGATGCGAATACGAATGATTGCCGGCAAAGAGAATATAATTTCATTGCCGGGGTGTCAACAATGGCGCGGGTCGATGAACGATGACCACAGACAGATTAAGTAACTTGTCGATGACAAATGACGTTCCGTTGTACGCATTTGAACAAAACTACTTACTAAACACCAACATAATTATTTTTTATGACAAGAATCCAATACATAATATCGGCCGGCATATTCGTTGATTTGATGCCTTTAAACTAATTGAATAGAATTACAGTTAAAACTTTTCAGAAAAACGTGAATAATTACAGTCTTTGAATACCAAGTCATTTCAAACGCGAAATGAATCGTCAAGAGGTGCGTTCTGAAACTATTATTCGAAGAAAAAGTTACAAAAATAAAAAAATTGGATAACTTTTTTTTGTGGCTATTTATTGAGATATTTCTTGTGTTTTCTATGACCTTAAAAAATAAGGGTATTTTTCATAAATATGGCGTATTGGGAGGCCATCGTTTCATTGTCGGGTACGATTTGGCCATCCTTCTTTGCGCTATATTCATATTAGAAACATCAAAGATTGTAGCCACTTACCGACTGATATCTGAAAACAAAAGTTTGTTTCATTACCTATTGTACTGTTTTCTCGCAAATGTGTTAAAAATCGTTGTATGACACACGTGCGGAAATTAGTATTTACTAACTAGTAACTATGGTAAGCCGTCGACTTCATCTCGGGCTTACATTCGCCTACTCGTTTGTGAAAACCAACTTACCGCACTAGTATCATAAATAACTATTTTTAAACAAAAAAAAAATACTAATTCGTAATAAGAAATTATCGACATGTCAAGTTTGGTTTCAAACATGATTTCAACTCTACGTTAGTCTTGCTATCATTTTTACTAAAGGACATATCCATAGAGCAACACGGGCCACCGACGTCTCCGGTCCTCCGGTGGCCCGTGTTGCTCTGTGGTCATATCGCATATCAAGTGCATGTAAATTTTGCTGATTGACGTATATTTTCGTAATCCAATAGAAAAATATGTTGATCTTTATGAACATAAAAAAGAGGTGTACCGAGACTCGGTGACGTCATAAAAGCGATGTGTGGAAAATACTCGATTCATGACATGTTTTATGTTGAATGATGGTTGAATCGAATGAAAAATCAAAATGTATTATGAGTAGGATTTTGAATTTCAATAAAAACATGACTAAGTATTTTAAAAAGAAATATATAATATGTAATTTTTCCATATTATAACATAATGTAAGTAACTACCATATTTTATTACTGTTTTACATAGACAACAATATTAAATAAAATAATTTTGCAATATTTAGTGCTCGCGACTGTACCAAAACATAATGTATGTAGAAGTTTACATGGAAGTTTAACATACTTCTACATAGTAAACCAGGTCGAAATTATCATGGTTGGAGACGACTATTTCTTGACTATTTTTTGACACTAAAATCAACTTCAAAAACGTAAGCGTTCCGCGGTAAGTAAGGTAAGGATTGTGGCGAGAAAGGCTCACCACGCAATCCTCACCAAGACACCTTTATATCTCTGGAATCCCTTAATGACTATTTTCGAGATTTGGCATAGCGTTACGACTATTTTTTGACTATTTTTTGGAATTGAAACCAAGTCAATACTCCCAGCTCCCAGGATTGTGTGGAGACCTTCACCACACAATCCTCACCAACATATAGCTATAACTTCGGAATCATAATGCGACTATTTTTTAACCTTGGTGACTATTTATTGACTATTTTTCTGCGTACTCAAAATTGATTTTCATTAAGTTTTCAAAGGTGAGGATTGTGTGGTGAAGGACACGAACTAGGCACCAATCGATGGCATCGAAATTTAAAAATAAAACAGATTTTTTTATTTACTGAAAAACTAAAACAATAAGGGTGATGCTTACTCAGCCTGTCTGTGGTGAGCGCACTTTTTCTAAATTGAAACACCTTTTATGTAGTAAATAAGTAGCTACAAAAAACATAATCCAAAAACACAATGATTACAAAATCGGGGGATAGAGTTTGGTGTTGCAGCTACGTAAATATCATCTCCATCCAATATTTAATTACACCACTGGATAGCAATCAAAAAATTTGTTACGCTGAGTGAGGACTGTGATGGATCGCAGGCGGTGGAGGGAGAAGAGCCGCCATTTCGAGGTGATTTTGCTGTGTATCGTGATTTCTATTTAGTATAACTTATTATGACTCGGAGAAGATTTGACTTTCGTTTTAGGCTCGGCGCAAATGGGCCACCGACCACAGCCACCGGTGGCCAGCGGCAGCCACTTAACACGCTTTTTCATATATTTTGTATAGACGCGCCGCACACGTGTAGCCGGTGGCCGCCACTCGCTACAGCGGTGTCCGCGACTCGCCACTTGTGGTCGCTACGGGCCACACAAAACGCCGACACCCGCCACTGTCGCATTGCTCCACCTCCCGCGCAGTTAACCGTCCGACGTTCTACGTATCGCACGCGTACCATCATGGAGCACCAAATAGTATAATGGAGCACGACGTCGATGTTGATACATTCATATCGGAAATCCATTCACGTCCCGCTATTTGGGATTTGAATTCTGATCTGTACAGCAATAGAAATGAGAAAGTAAAAGCCTGGGAAGAGATTTGTGAATTATTTATTAACAATTTCAAGGACAAAAGTAGCAAGGAAAAAAATACCGCAGGTAAGTTAACATTTTAAATACTTTGTGTCGTGTTTATTCATATTCTGTTTTCTTGCCATGGTATTGATCCTTCGTTCATAAAGTAATATGTCTCGTGTAGTACATGATCGTAAAGTTGGTATACCTGTATCTTCTTCATTTTCGAATCCGACTACATTCAGCGTGTGTTTGAAATTGTAACCATCTCTTTTACGAACAAAGTTGTGCAAAATGCAACACGTTTTTACGATATCTTCCGATAATTTAACAGATGTATTTACTGGGCGATGAAGTATTCTCCATTTGTTGGAAAGTATGCCAAATGTACATTCTATGCAGCGCCTAGCACGACTCAGTCTATAATTAAATATTTTTTTTATCTAAAGACAAATGTCTTCCAGCATAAGGTCTCAACATGTGTTCAGATAAACCAAATGCTTCATCACCAACAAATGAATAATTTAGTGCTTGACGGTTACCAACTGGTCTTTCTGGAGGTATATTAATAGATTTGTCTTCAATCCTTTTAAATAATTCACTCTCTTTAAATACAGTTAAATCCGATGCTTTGCCATAAGAACCAACATCCACGAATGTGAAAAGGTAATTAGAGTCACAAACCGCCAAAAGTACCATCGAAAAGTAGGTAATTCTTATAGTTGTAGTATAAGGATCCGCTGTCGAATGGGTGAATAATTCTTATATGTTTCCCATCGATAGCACCTAGGCAATTAGGGAAATTAGTGTTTTGTAGAAATCCACTAGCTATTTCCTTCCACATATGTATCGTTGGTTCTGGTATACATATAGCTTTCAACCTATTCCAAATTAGTTGACATGTTTCTTTGACTATCATTCTCGCTGTAGATGCACCACGATTGTAAGTCGTTTCAAAATCTCCAAATGAACATCCGGTGCCAAAGGTACCTGAAACAAATAGCAAGTTCTATGTTAAGGTGATACGTCTCGCTTTGGAGGAAAATTCAAAATTTTTGGGTTTTTATTTTTAACTGCGGCTTAACTGTTATAATAATATATAATATTACTAGTTTAAGCTATTTTGCGAACCTAAATAACTATTTTTTGTGTAAGTAAAGCTGTTTTAAGTTTCGTGTTTTAGTTTTGAAGAAAATGTACACATTTCCTGCAAATATAAAGAACCAATCTCAAAAATTGATACAGGGTTACACAGAAAATTATTGTTTATGTTCGCAAAATAGCTTAAACTAGTAAAAGATATAACAGTTCAGCCGCAATAAAAAAGAAAACCCTAAAAAATTTGAATTTCCCGCTAGAGCGAGAGGTATCACCTTAATTTCCTACGTATGATAAGTAAAATTACAAATAAATCATTTATTTTTCAACTCGTTTTTCAGGACAAAAACGACCCACTGGGCATACATGGGTTAAATACAGTATTGTTGAATAATAATACGATTTGTTACAGCTGCCACGTTACAACGAAAGTGGAAGAGGCTCCGCGATAGTTTTAACAGAGAAATTGGGAAGCAAAAGAAGACGAAGAGATCTGGAGCATCAGGCAGGAAAGAATATATATATTTTAAACAATTGTCTTTTTTGAAACGTCTTAAAAACGTGAGACCTACAACAGATGAAGAGATTAATAAAAATGATGATGAAGAGATTAATAAAAATGATTCAGGACTAGAACAACAACAAGAACAAAATGAAGAAGAAACTTGTTCTTTAAGTAGTTCCAGGAGAAGGGCAACGAAAAGAAATATTGATAAAGTAGAAAACAAAATATTGAAACAACTATCAGACAATTTAAAAAATAAATATGAAAGACCTGAACATGTAGATCCTGACAAAGATTTCTTGATGTCAGTCTTGCCGCATATTAGAAAAAATCATGATGATTTTAAAATTGATTTCAAGGGCGAAATGTTACAGTTGATTAAGAAGTACAAAATGTATGAAACCTATTCATAATTACACATCTTACTCATCACACTCTTATAGATATTCTTCACAAAACACAAATGCCTATACTACAAACCAGGCTGCTCCATCAACTTCCATGTCTTCTCCATCGGCATTGTCAAATTATTCAAACAATTCTATGGATGATAGTTCTATAATAGAAGATATGTTTGATACCGAATCATAGAAAATTATAAATTCATGATGATTTAAAAATTTATTGAAAGGTCAAATTGTCACAGTTAATTAAGAATTACAATATGATGAAGCTGTCCATCATAATAAATGCTAAAATATTAAATGTATTTTACTTACTTTAATGTGATTGCGAGTCTTTCTGCAGAGGTGATGCTTTGCCGTATATTGGTATTTTGCCGTATTAATCCATCTTGTGACACCAACAGCAGTTATTGAAATGTAGTCAAACTCATTCGAAAATGTTTAAAAAACTTTTTTGGATATCTTTGTAGATTATCGAAATGCAAGTTATGTTTCACTGTAGGACCA
This sequence comes from Polia nebulosa, assembly GCA_951329385.1. NCBI lineage: Eukaryota > Metazoa > Arthropoda > Insecta > Lepidoptera > Noctuidae > Polia > Polia nebulosa. The sequence continues at coordinate 14,816,984 of OX589594.1, forward strand.
GTTAAAATTGGATGCACCCAACACAGGCGGCGACGGCGTCGTCTACGTCTTCTGCTTATTAACAAAAGCGCGAGCAAACTTTCCGTGTCAGAATCCATCTTCAGACTGCGCAGCAACGAGCGGGTTATAAAATGTGGCGGCTTCCAGACACCGGTGGCTGTCGCTCGCTTCTGACACTTTTAGAAATATGGCGGCAGCGCGCGACAGACACCGGTCGGAGTGGTCGGTGGCCCATTTGCGCCGAGCCTTAGTTTCATTCGACAGCTCTCATCAAGATTAATCTTTCTCTCAGGATTCTGGTTGAGATGTTACGTAACAGACGTTACCAAGTCTTTCTAAATTCCGAAAAAAGCAGATGAAGATCTCAAAAATATGGTCTGCCCCAGGGTAGTGTTTTGGCGCCCATCCTTTTTAACATCTACACCAAAGACCAACGTACTGTTGAACATTGCGAAAGGTATACGCTGATGACCTCGCCCTGGCAACCCAAACAAATAATTTTGAAGACGCAGAAAGCAACCTTGAAGCCGGCTTAAAAGTTCTCAGAAAGTATTATTCCGATAACGCCCTCAGACCGAACCCTACAAAAACACAGGCATGCGCTTTCCATCTGCGCAAAAATTCAGTCAGAAGCACTCTAAAAATTAAGTGGCAAGGAGTCACTATTAAACACTGCAGTAATCCTACATACTTAGGTGTCACCCTTGGCAGAGCAATGACGTTTAAGAACCGCTGCTTAAAAACAAAAAATAAAATCGGATCCTGCAACAACTTACACAGGCGCAGGCGCAATCTTTTTTCATCCGTCTTTTTCACAGCCCAACATTCTGAGCCATACAGTACTACCGGTCTAATCACGGACTTATAGATTTCCCCCTTTAGCTTGAGGGGCGTCCGTCGGTCGCAAGTTGTTCCAGTGATATGCCGCCATTTCATCCATCCTGAGTTGATCCTGTGCGTTACATCTCGGTCTATATCGCTATCCCCCAGCAGGACAAGCGACACGAGGTACCGAAAGTCGGAGCAGATCGGTATAGGCGTTTCGGTGAGAGCTATAGGTATTGGACTGGAGAGACCGCTGAAATCGCAGAACAGGTATTCTGTTTTGGTTCTGCTCAATTTCAGGCCAACACTCTCCATCTCCAGTCTTTGCCACCACGTCTCCAATCTTCTCTGGACCTCTGAGCCGCTATCGGCAACCAGCACAATATCATCAGCAAACAGCATACACCATCCGAGTCTCGACTTGAATTTCCGACGTCAGAGCGTTCATTATCATCACGAAGAGGTAAGGTAAGGAGGACGGGACGCAGTCATTGAGTCTATTTTTATTTTGCAGAAAAGAGCTATCAGAGCCATAATATGTAATCTTCGCAAGCGCGATTCTCAGGGAGCTGTTTATGGATATAAACATCATGACAGTACCTTATCAATACATATACGAAAACGTTATGTATGTTCGGAAAAATCTGCATCTCGTTACTAAGATAAGTGACAGGCATCATTTTAAAACAAGAAATGGGAATAAATTAGATCAACCTCGATTCAGATTGGCTAAAGTTTAAAGTAAAAGAACTTTGGGGTAGGTACTGTGTAAAATTTTATAACTATAATACCTCTTGATATTCTACAACTGTTTTAGAACAACCATAAAACGCACACTATGCAGACAAGCATATTATAAATTGGAAGATTATATCCTTGATAAAGTACTTGGCTAAATGGTGGTCCTGGTCCACAGCCACAGCCACGTGGGTCCACTTGTGAGTTCTTTTATATATATTTGGGAGAGATTCTCACCCTTTTATTTTTCTAGACATGGATTTTAAGTTAAATTTTTTTTTGGAGTTAATTATTATTGAAGTTATACTTCTTTTGGCGCGCTAGGGAAAAATGGGAGTAAATTTTTACGATGCGCGCGCACACCGTCACAAAAAACCGACACCCTGAAGTTAGCTAGAACCGACACCCTGAAGTTAGCTATAGCCTGTGGTTCATGAAGAATGATTGATTTTCTTTTGTAAACTTTGTTACAGTTTGGTTTTTTATCTTGTTACGCCAAAGAAATAAGAATAACTTCTTACGTGCGTGCGTAAGTACACACACACTTTTATTGTCCACGCCACAGTCCACGCGTCATGTTTGTGAACGGGCGCCGTCATTTTAGACTGGTCATCTCTTACTCAATACTGATTTTTTTATTTGCATTCCACAATGTGTACCTACTTAGCGTGTCTTAACTGCCACTCATATGTTTTAATCTTTATTTTTTTGAAATGTTTATTTTTATTACTAACATTTTTCTCACATAGTAGAAGCAACATGATAATACGAAGGTGGGTCAATTAGTCTGCGACTTTTCTAATGAAACACAGGTTATTGGATAAAAATCATTTTATTTTTCAACGTAGTCTCCTTTGAGCTCTATACACTTTCTCCAATGTTTCTCCAATGATTGTTCGAGGTCATCAAAATAGGTATTTGTTTGTGAGATGATTTCATCGTTGGAGTCAAATCTCTTTCCGCCGAGCCATTTCTTCAGGTTTGGGAACAAGAAATAATCACTCGGGGCTAAATCCGGAGAATAGGGCGGATGAGGGAGCAATTTGTAGCCCATTTCATGGATTTTTGCCATGGAAACTGCACATGTGTGCACCCTTGCATTGTCCTGGTGGCAAAGAATTTTTTTCTTGGCCAAATGCGATCGTTTTTTTTTCAAATCCTCATTAAATCGATCCAATATGTTGGCTTAATACTGGCGATTGATTGTTTTAGCCTTTTGAAGGTAATCAATGTGGATTATACCGCGTGCATCCCAAAAAACGGTCACCATGACTTTATTGGCTGACAAACCCACCTCGGCCTTCTTTGGCGCCGATTCACCCCGAGAAACCCACTGTTTTGACTGATGTTTGGTCTCTGGTGTGTTGTGGTGGATCCACGTTTCATACACGGTTACGTAACGGCGCAAAACTCGTCTAAATTGTGGTTGAACAACGCCAAACACTCCTGCGAAGTTGTCACACGATTGCGTTTGTGGTCGAATGTGAGCAAACGCGGCACCCATCTTGCGGAAAGCTCTCTCATACCCAAGTGATCATTCAAAATTCAAACCACTGAGCTATGTGAGATGCCTATGGCTTCCACAATCTCTCTCACTTTTAATCTCCGGTCGGCCAACACCATATTGTGAATTTTCAATTGTTTTGGGTGAAGAGACCTCAACTGGGCGTCCAGAACGATCAGCATCTTCCGTACTTGTACGGCCACAACGAAATTCAGTAAAGCATTTTTTACCATTGAAAGTGATGGTGCAGAGTCCCCATAGTATTTATCAAGCTTAGCCTTGGTTTGAGTAATGGTTTTTTTTTGTAAAAAATAATCATTAAAGACGAAAGTACACGTAATTCACTTTTTCCATTTTCTTCTGAAATCATGCGGTAGTCTGCTATCAATGGCTGTCAAACACAAACCTTATTAACCGACTTTATGTATGTTTTTTTTATGTTTGTCCGCCGATTTCTCCGTCAGCTGTGGACTGATTTTCAAAATTCTTTTTTTATCCGAAATAATATACTCCCGAGGTAGTCCCATATAAATATTATCGAAATTGCTTTAGCGCTTTTTGAGAAACTGAACAAAAACGAAAAATACGTTTTTGTTTTCTCCAATTACGAATACGTTTAAATTCCACGTTCCATGTTATTAGGGTTTTTAGTTCTGGGGTATAACAACAAAAAAATGAAAAATAAAAAAAACTTTTTACAAAAAAAAAAACAACCGACTTCCAAAAAAGGTACTTAGGTATAGGGAGCGTGCAGGAACTATAGAGGGCGCCACATAAATGTCAATGTCGAGTATTTCTACAGTACAAGTTGCGATTTCACTCAATAGATGGCAGTCTACGTTACGCGTGCTGCATGAGTGCATGATGGTATACATATATGACACGGAAATGTCAATGACAAGTTTTTATAGGGTAAAAGTTTCGAATTTATACCACTAGATGGCACAGACTACGCCGTGCACGTTCCCATAGTACACTCAAAATTAAAAAAATAACTTTAATTTCGGAAGTCGGTGTCAAATAACGAAGAAATAAAATACAAACACCGACTAAAAAGTTTTTTATTTATATCTATGACTCAAACCAAATGACACAGCTTGTTCAAATTTTGACAGGAGTCAACTGACAGTTGCCTGTTGACAGAAGCAGTGTTGCCCTATCAGTTAAGAGGCGGGATATTCGAAAAGTCACGGACTTATTGACCCGCCTTCGACTGTAACCAGAATTTGTAATTGTTATCTTTTTTTATTTTAGATGGGTTTGCTCTTGACGTGATGGAGACAAAGTCGACGATGGAGCGAGCTTACCCAGAAGAAACCTGTTCGCTCTAACTTTGAAGAGATTTGAGATAATTTAACAATATTATGACACTTTTGACATTTCGTCTCGTCATTGAACGTTTCATTTTACGTAAGCATAGACTACTTTATATATACTAGAGAAAGTTCAACGCTCTAAAATGTTTTACTCCATAATAATGATGAAACAAATATGTATATCTCGTGATTAAGATAATTTTTAGGCATATTTCAGTAAAATGTTTAGGTTAGGTTAGGTTAAGGCGCTATTAACTGTCAATGACCTTGAGTGGTTAGCTTGCGTGTTCTGTGCTGAGCTCACGTAACGCGTCGTACGTCCACCCAATAATAGGACTCGCCCATCAAAGAGCGCTGTCCGAAATTAGACGCATTATTAATATATTACACATAAAACAACAGGTATATATCAAGCCCCTCATTAGCAGACACAATTAAAAATCTATTGTCACGTCTCCTTAAGGAGACGCGAGGAGCTTGACGGATTAAACTAAACACATAGACTAAATTATAAACAATGAAATGGTCTTTAAAATGGTGAAGGTTTCATGAAAATACGCTTTATAGTTTTTGCTTGATTCTCAATTTTTTATCCGCGTTAGACATAACTACAAATTAATTACACTATGTTACGAGTATAAAAATATAATTTCAAATATTCTCAAATCAAATTACGACAAAAATTGTCTAGATTACTCTATATACATATATTTTTTTAAAGAAATAGGACTAGTCGTTTAGACGTGATTTTCAATTGAAAACCATTAAATGTCGTATAACTGCGCCTTAAAACTGTGACTCCCTACGCAGGAGCCGAGCGAGCGTAGCGAGCGGTGCCGCGGCACCGGCCGGCGAGTGCTAGAAACGACTGGATTTTATTTTTCGTAGGCTATCTGGAACCGAACTATAGTTAAAAATAAATAAAATAAAATAAAATAAGCCTTCATTTCTGAAAACTACTTTTAACATTTCCTTATCTCTACTATACAATTAAACTTTAACTATATTAAGCATATTCAATTCTGCTTTTTTCTTGCTTCTTTTTTTTTTTTTAGCTTGTCCTTCGACAAAGGCCTCCTCTAATGCTTTCCATTTTGTCCTGTCATTTGCAATGCGCGTCCATTCTGGACCAGCTATCTTTTTCATATCGTCTTCCCATCGTTTAGTTTGTCTACCTTTGCTCCTTTTACTATCACGCGGGTACCATTCCGTTACTAGTCTCGTCCACTTCTCTATCCCTTGTCTTAGCATGTGTCCTGTCCATCTCCATTTCAGGCTTTTGTATACTATATGTATATTTTTAAATTTTGTTTTGCTCTTTATACTTTCTAATCTCACCTTGTCTCTTCTTTTCACTCCAATAACGCTTCTTTCCATTCCATTTTGGCAAACTTGGATTCTTTTGTTTTGTTTCTCGTTCAGTGCCCATGTTTGACATCCATACGACAAACATGGAAGGATACATGTGTTATATATTTTCCTTTTTTCTTTGCTAGAAATATTCTTGTCCTTCATGACCTCGCTGAGTGACCAAAACCGTTTCCAGCTATTTGATATTCTTCTATCTACTTCCTTTTGCATTGTGTCTTCTGTAGACATTAGTTGACCCAAATATATGTATTCGTTAACATACTCTATTTCCATCTGTCCACCATTTATTCTAATGTCTTTTTTAGCTGAGTTTGTCATTACCTTCGTTTTTGATATATTCATTGATAGGCCTACCTTGGCACTTTCATCAGATAGTTGTTGTTCTAGCATGTCCTCTAAAGCATCCGGAGTCTCCAAAAATAGAATGATATCGTCTGCGAAGCGTAGATGATTTAGTTTTTCTCCATTGTTATTGAGTCCATTTCTTTCCCATTGCAGGTTTCTAAAAATCATTTCTAGAACCGCAGAGAATAGTTTTGGTGAGATGGGGTCGCCTTGTCTGACACCCCTCTCGATAGGAAATTCTTCTCCTGTTCTTTCCAACTTAACTTGGGCCGTACTCCTTGAATAGATGTTTTCCAGTATTCGAATGTACTTATCCTCCACTCCCTGACTATCTAATGCCCTCCAAATGCTATCGTGGTCTAAGGAATCAAATGCTTTGTTAAAATCCACGAACCCTAGGTAATAGACTTTGTTGTATTCCTTATACTTTTGAAGGACTTGCCTGACGACAGGATGTGGTCTATCGTTGAAAACTTACTTCAAAAGACAGCCTGTTCTTTGGGTTGGTTTTTGTCGAGCGTGACAGCAATTCGTGATAGTATCATAGGTTTAGGTTTAAGAACAACTTTATTTCTCATTAAAAAATACAAACAATATCTAAAACTAAGATTAATTATTAGAGCGCACAGGTGTACGTAAAAATGTGGGTAAACATAAACTCGATCGTAAGTTAACTAAGCACAACATGGATGTATGAATTTATTCTGTTTTAAGTATATTCAAAACATCGTTGTGTTGTTCCTGAATTGGTTTATGGTCTACTTTTGTATTTATGTTCATAGCATTTTTTAAGTTATCAGGGAGTATATCATTATTTCCAGTAAATATAAGTGTGGTTCTGTCCTTTTTGTTGTGAACATATCTCCTTTTTGGTATTTGCCTCCCTGATAGTATTGTTCTTTACATTCTATGGTCTGTATGGCAATTAAGCTGACTTACAGTAGTCACATCTTTAAATAACTTCCTGTTGTTGGTCAGGATAAAGTCTATTTCATTCTTGTGCTTGCCGTTGGGTGATATCCATGTCCATTTTCTTGATTTATTCTTCTTGTAGAAACAGTTTCTACAAGAAGAATAATATAATTAAGATGCTTAGTTGGTTTTCCATTGCAAAGGTGACTAATCTTTTTCCATTTCTATTTCTTTGACCATGTCCATGTTTTCCTATAGTATACTCTTCTTTTGTTACAAATCCCTACTTGACCATTAAAATCGCCCATTAAAATGAGATTTTTATATGAAACTTCTACGGCTGATTGTAGATCTTCGTAAAATTTGTCAGTTATTAACATATCTTCTTTCCTATCTGATTCAGTTGGTGAATATACTTGAATTATGGTCCACATTTCTTCTTTATCTTTATGCGAAGGCAATTTGATGTTAAGAACTGCTATTCTTTCATTGATTCCCCTTATTTCTTCTATTTTGCTTGCTAACTTGTTTTTGATAAGAAAGCCAACACCATATAGCCCTGGTGTCTCACCAATATAGTGTAGAATATACTTGCCATTGTAGTCCTCAATTCCTTCACTAAACCGTCTCATTTCACTAATTCCGATTGTATCCCATTTCATACTGTCTATGGCCAGCTCTAATTCCGTCAGTTTTTCAGGTGTTCGTAGTGATCTCGTGTTCAAGGTAGCTATGTATATATCCCAGTTTGTTCTTTTTGGTTTGGTTGTTCGTTATTTTCTTCCGCTTAGAGGGTCTAGGTCGTTTTCCCCCACGAGGACCAGTCGGCTTGGAGGAGGGTTTTCTTTCTCAGGTTTTTCGTTTTCTTTATTTGTATTTAGTTTAGTTTTCGGCTTCCGTTTGTTAGGTGGTATTGGCTCTTATTGCTTGGATAGTTAGAAGGAGAATTTGATCTTTTCATTAAATCGAAGGCATTGGTCCTGTTGTCCTTCGGGGTCCACAAAGGTTGTTTCCTTGGTTGGGTGTTGGTCTGAGGCGACGAAGACAGTTCTCTCTTTCTCTTTTCCTTGGTTTTATTTTCTTTTATAATGAGTTTGTTGTACTTGAGATATGCAACATTCCCCTTCTTCGTTTCTTCTTCTAATTTCGAGAGTAGCTCTTTCCTTTTTTCCAGTACTTCTTTTGGAAAATCATCTTTCACATACAGGTCCTTTAAGTTCTTTTTATTTTCCATGATTACACTTTTTTTCCAAGCACTTACCAAAGACAGAAGAATTGGCCTCGGTTTGTCATCTCTATTTATTTTCCCAAGTCGGTACATTTTGTTTACTTCACATTCTTCTATGTTAATACTTAGATCCTCTTTAAAGACCATCTTTGTTTTATCTAGTAGTTGAGTGAAAGATTTTTCCCCCTCGTCCAACCAAACAAGACAATATTGTTGTTTTTCTTTTCCTTTTTCAAATGTTCTACCTCTTGTTCCAGTTTACTTACTTTCTTTTTCAAGTTTAGATTTTCCGTTATAATAGGTCGTAGTTTTTCTTCCATTTTTTCCATAATTGCGTTCGTTATAGACTCCGTTATTGATATTGTTTGATTTAAAAGCTCTATTTTCACTTTGTCGAAAAAGAGTTGAAATTGTTCTTCTATTTCTACCAAATATCTTGTTGCGTATTTATATTGCGTGAAACGGAACGTTTTTTGGTAGAATTTTTATACGTCACTGTCACCCGCTGTCAACTTTTTGTTTACGAGTCGCACTGCAACGATGTTCACGGTAGTTTTGAGGGTATATTAATAACACTTGTTGGCCAGTGTAATTGTTAAAGTTAGTTGTTTTCACTATTTCAACTAAGATTTCTTCTTAATTACGAAGCTATGATGATTTTCTCGAGATAATATAGCGGTTTTATGGTTAACCGACTGATTTTTGTAGTGTTTGTGAATATTTTCGGCAGAGCTGACTAGTATACGTGTTTACTTTCGTAATACCGGAACCGGACCCGATAGTTAGATTCGGTTAATTATTAAAAAAAAAAGTTAGGTTAGATCAGAACTCTAACCCCCCTACGTACGAGCCGAGCTAGCGGAGCGAGCGGTGCCGCGGCAGCGGCCGGCGAGTGCCAGAAACGATTAGATTATACAGAAAAAATTGTCTGGTTCAGAAAATGTATTACAAAAAAGATTTTTCTTTACGTGGGGGGGGGGGGGGGGTTCTACACCTTGCACCCTCCCCCTTCCTCCTCTGGTTCTGGTATGCCATCAACGTCTTCAAATAAAGGTAACATCGCAATAGTGAAGGAAATAGTAGCTGAAAATCCTCATTCAAGTTTGAGAGATCTAGCCGCTAAACTTTCTGTGACGCAAGAGTCGATCTGTACCATTTTTAACCGACTTCGAAAAATGAAAAACACTTACAGTCGAACATAGAATGTTCGACTGTATGTGTTTTTTATTTTTAATTTTATGTATGTCCACCGATTTCTCTGTCAGTGGTGGACCGATTTTCAAAATATTTTTTTTTTTGTCTGAAAGAATAGACTCCCGAGGTGGTCCCATATAAATTTTATCGAATTTGCTTTAGCGCTTTTTGAAAAACTGAACAAAAACGAAAAATACGTATACTTTGTTTTCGGTTTTCTCCAATTACGAGTATGTTTAAATTCCACGTTTCATGTTATTGGGGTTTTTAGTTCTGGGGTATAACAACTAAAAAGTGAAAGGAAAAAACTTTTTTACAATAAATACAACCGACTTCCAAAAAAGAAAATACAATAAAAATGAAAAAATAACTTTAATTTCGGAAGTCGGTGTCAAATAACGGAGAAATAAAATACGAACACCGACTTCCGAAATTAAAGTTATTTTTTAATTTTTAACCGTCTTCCAAAAGGCGGAGGTTATTAGTGTATTTTCTTTTTTGGAAGTCGGTTGTATTTATTGTAAAAAAGTTTTGTTAAACAATCACAAGAGTATGAAACATGTTGCCGCTCGAATAGTCCCAAAAGGCCTGAATTTTCTCAAAAAACTCAATCGCATAAGAGTCGCCGAGGACTAGAACGAGTCAATTCCGACCCAACATTTATGAAACGCATTTTTACTGGTAACGAGACGTGGGTTTATTAGTTTGACATGCAAACCAGTCAACAAACCTCGGAGTGGCGCCTTCCAACTGAACCGAAACCGAAAAAACCACGCCAAAGTCGATCAAAAGTCAAAGACGAGACGTGGGTTTATGACTTCGACTGTTTTCTTTGAATGTCGCGATGTTGTGCACTCGAAACTCTTACCGGAAGGTCAAACGGTAAATAAAGAATATTCTTTCATCACCATACGGCGTTTAAGAGAGCCAATTCGACGAAAAAGGCCACATTTGTGGACAGATAATTCTTGGATTTTGCACCACGATAATGCGCTTTTGCCCACGGCTAATATTGCGAACGAATTTTTGACCAAAAACTTAATAAACACCATCAAGCAATCACCTTATTCACCAGATATGACTTCAGCCGACTTCTTTCTTTTTCCTAAACTCAAATTACCAGTTCCTGGCACCCATTTTCATTCGGACGAAGACATAAAAGATAATTCGCGGCGAGAACTGAACTAAATTCCGGAAAAAGTTTTTAAAAAATGTTTTTGATGATTGGATTATTCGTTATCATAAGTGTATCATTTCTGAAGGAGCATACTTATAAGGTAATAAAATAAATTTGGAAGAATAACTAACATTTTGTGTTGACCTTTTTCCGGTACTTTCTTGACAGAGTAGTTTTAAGTAATATCATCAGCCTATCAACCTCAAATCAAATCAAATCTGATCTAAATGCTCTGTATTTGCAAAAAAAGCCATTTCTGTTCCATGCTTCTCTTTGCTGTTGTCAGTTTACAAATACATAATCTTTATTTCTGAACCAAAAAGTTTATGTCCGTATGTATTGTGGAGCCACTTCAGATTTATATCAATGCAAAAGTGGCTCCTCAATCTAAACATCTGAATTGAGGAGCCACCCGGAACACGGAAAGTATTTAATGAATATTTTTGAAAATTTTGTACCATTTAGTAGTACTTGTGTATAGTGCCTACTAAAAATCGGAGTCCCGTACTGTTGATATTCAAGAATATACAATACTTTTAATGTGGCTCCTCAATCTATACATAGGAGCGTGAATTTCCATGAAAGTAATTGGTCAATTTATATTCCACTCCAAAAACATTTAGCAGTAAGTGTGTTCGAATTTGTTGTATAAGGAAAAAGTAGTACAACTGGGTGAATTTAGTAAATAAGTGTATTTTATTTGGCTCCTCAATCCTGATGTTACTCCACCTATGTCCGTATGGATTGAGCCACTTCAACTACCTGTGATCACTACGGAATCAAAAACCAGAGACACTTAGTATAAATGTCACATTTAGTATAAATGTCTATTTAAATACATACGTACAGATCAACATTGTATTCGGTATCTGAAAAACCAATTACTTTTCGATATTCCTTATGAATTCGCTACTAAAGGTCACTATGTTGTATGTGAATGAAACCAGGATGACTACTTTTTGACATTTAATTTTAACAAATCGATAATAACGAAATTTAAGTACTTATGTACAGAGATTCTTCATATGTTTTACGTTTTTAGTCGTCAATTTCGACATAAGTTAAAGAATGAATATTGGTTGGTAGGTGCTTTTACGATTTTTACAGTTCATAGTCGTCGTAAGAAAACATCTCATCCATCGTAGGGCAGTGACATTTATAGTGGCCCATGCTAGCGTCGCTAAATGTAGGGATAAATTCTATAACGCCTATTGAAGTATATGATCTACTTCAAATATGTCCGTGACAACGGCCGGACCACCAACGCCAATCGCTTCCATATTTGGTAAATAATTAGTACTCAATTGCTACTAATTAGTACTCCAACAACAGAATTGGTACCTTAGTAGTTTTCATGAATATCGAATTTGAAGGTGGTCTGGCGGTAGTCACGCTCCGTTCAGCAGGACCAGCTACAGCCATCCTAAGTATACAAATAGTTAGTACCCATACATGTGATTTATTTCGTAAAAAAAATCAGAATTGAAAGTAGATGTAGGTACACTCGTGCACATAAATTAAATGGTGTCGGAATAGTAATAAACAGTTCAATATCTGTATTGCTATTCCGACATCCATAAATGTATGTGCTCGAGTGTAAACTCTACTAAACAGTTTAAAACCATTGACAACTTAATTTGGTCGGGTTATACGCGGAGATTTAGTATGGAAAGTAATGAACGCTAATTTCTCTTAAAATAAAAAACTTAGGAATCTGAATTTTCAGTGACTATAACTTCTTTATAAGAACTAATTTTTGTATAAATTTGGTAAAAAAACACGGTGTTTTTATTAGGGAAATCTTGAAATGAAAATTTAACACCGTGACTAACCGCCACCCCAATAATGACATGATATATCTCGTAAACTACTGGAGCACTAATTTTGAATTTTGGGTACTAATTTAATCTTGCAGGGCACTAATTTTCTATGTTGGTTTGAGGAAAGCGACAAGCTCCTCAAACTTGGAATCAACATTGAAAGTCGTGCTCCTGCTGAACGAGCGCGCGTAAGTACAAGTAGCGGCACGAAACTTTAACGCTGACCGTTATTGCGCAGAAGTAAAAATTAAGGTACCTGAGGGGGGCTGCGGGATGAAGGACGAGCGTGCGTAGCGCCGATTGGCTCTCCAGTCGCATTCTGTTCCCCGCGCGCCACCCGCGCCACCCACCCATGCGCAGCAATTATCGTTCAGCGCTAGACTTACGTGCCGCTACTTGTAATTATCGTTGAGATCTCGGTAAATAAAAATGTTTCAGGTCTGATTTTTTTACGAAACAATTCACATGTATTGATACCAATTATTTGTATACTTAGAATAGCTGTAGTGTAGCATGCCCCCTTTTTCGGTGCTCATGGTGGTCCTGCTGAACGGAGCGTGACTACCACCGGATCACCTTCAAAGTCGATTTTCTCGAACACTACTGAGGTACCAATTCTGTTGCTCGAGTACTAATTAGTACCAATTGAGTACTAATTATTTACTAAATATAGAAGCGATTGACGTTGGTGGTCCGGCGGTAGTCACGGACATACTTGAAATCATTATCTATGCTGCTACCTCGTTTACTCGAAACTTCGTACAGTCATTTAGTTCAAATGACCCTAATAGCATTTATTGTTGGCATTTGGTTGGGTTATCAATTTATTGTTGGCCCAACACTAAATGCTATTAGGGGAAACTGTGTTTGATAGAGTATAATTTGCACACTGTTTGGTGGTTACAAGACGTAGAAACGATTTTTTCTTCTGCATTACAAATTGCATCTTCTAAACTTTGGATTCCGAAAACAAAAATTACATTCAGGTTTAAAGGCAAAAATGCGATCTGCCGATGCGACTGGGGTAAATTGGCATGAATCATCTTTTTACTGAAAATTGCACTAAAACAATACTTCAAACTCAAAGCTATATGTTCAAAAATAAAAGACACATTTCTTACAAGCAAATTCACAGTGGCTTTCTCTTGTATCTAAATACAGCACGCCGATTTCATCCCCGATTTCCGATTTGAGCCGATTGGATCTCATTTTGAATATATCACAGTCATTAGCAACAGATTCTGATAAAAGTTTAATATATTGAGGAATTAAATCATCAGAGTATGTGTTTAATGTTTCTTGAAAACTTAGAAAGTAGAAGAAAGAAAAATTGTTTATAGATATAACGCACATTACAGAAAAATAGATTAATAATATAAACATACAACAATGCTAAACGCCTCGTATTCAAGCAATGTAAGTCTTCTGTTCATTGCCTAATGTCAGGGTCCGCCAACAACTAAAGAAAATACACATACACATTCATTGACTTTTACTTTGAATATTTGCCTTATTTCAGTAATGCATGATTGAATCAAAGCAACGTGTGTTTTTCAAATCCAATTTAATAGAACTTTGCCAACGGGTACAGAATCGCATAGATTGCCATTTTTTACAAAGTTTATTTTTATTTTGGTTCGTGTTACATTAGCGTCGTCGGCTTCACCCCTCCAATTTTCGACGAAGGAAGGACGATCAGTAAATATTGATTCAGCGGCAAATGACCGATTAATTTTCTTTGATTTCAAAGACTGATAATTTTCTTTTCATCCCATCTATTCGAAAAGGACGACTTGGTTCGCCTTTAAGTGCTCCCAAATTTGGTGTTTTCTATAACAAACTTTTAGCGGGCAGTAATGAGTTTTTAATCCTCTTTATATGTGCGACGCAATTATCTTTTCCGCGCACTTTTTGAATTTGGAACGTCTTAGTGTTCAGCGCCAAAGAAATCGAACGCAAATATTGTTTGAATAAAGACTGGCTGGTACGACGCACCGCCGGCTGAATAAAAAAAAAAGAAATCAAATTAAAAACGCGCGAACTGCAGCCCGCGTTTTCGTCAATTTTCACGGATTGTTAGAAATTCATGGCTTTGTTTTGAAAAATGAGTTCTTCAAGTGACAGTGAAAGTATAGAATTAATAATAAACTCCGGAAAGTATTAAAACTGACGCAAGAAATGCGATGGATAATCTATTACCTGCAAAATCCCGGGAGAAATATATGAAAGCCTATGGTAATTTTATTGAATGGAGAAATGCAAGAGGCGCCAGGAATTTTTCAGAATCTGTGTTTTTGGCCTACTTCCAGTAGGTACTTAGCCAAAACTAAAAAGTTACATAAACTATTGTCTTAAGTATTATTAGATACCTACTATTTAATTTCAATATAATTGTTACTGTATGTTTTATTAAATAATAATATTACAATAAAATATGAGGCGCCTTTTATTTTCTCATAGTGGGTGATGAAAAGTAGAGTGTATCACTCAGGTGCAATATATATATTTTTGGCTCGGGCGACGTACTTTGAATCCCTCGCTACGTTCAGGATTCTAATAAAGAATCCCTCGTTACGCTCGGGATTCTACTCTAGAATCCCTCACTTCGCTCTAGATTCAAAAAAGCGCTCTCGCCGTAAAAATATTATTTTGCTCCCTTGTGATACAATCTACTATTTTATCGCCTGCGTTTGAGATTTTGTAAGTGATTGCTTCCTTTTTCGAGAGCGTTTAGTTTCTTTATTCTGTATATCATTAACAAGATCACTTGTTGCCAGTGCAATTTCCGTATTCAAGTAATTATAATGTTTTTTTACAAATTCATCGATTCGATACTTCTTTAATTTTGTTTTGAAGAGCAATTGTTTTAAAGTTTTGAAGTAGCTCTCAATTCCTGACGATGAAAGAGCTGTATAATCAATTTAAAAAAATGGGAATAGCAGATTTGGCCATAGTGGAAGTTTTCCAAGAATTCTTCTGAATTTAGATGTAAATGGTGGATAGAAAATATAAAAAAATAAATAAAATAATATATATATTATTTTATTTTGTGTGTGTATGTATATATATATCCTATATATAATTTATTCATGGACACCCTTAAAAATAATTTGTTAGGAAATTAAAGAATAGCTAATAACTTCGTAGATATTTACTTTTTTATGGCAGGATTATATGTACAATTAGTATAAATTTATACAAAATAAGTTGTTTTTTTGTTCCTAATTGCATAACAAGTTTATGTAGATTAAAGGCAAATCTATTTACCGAAGCATCTCAATTGAGGAGCCAGTTAAAATGTGCTATATCTCCCATTTCACTCATTTTTAATTACTGACTCTTGTCCTACAATTCTGTTATACTTACTACTAAATGATGATGAAATTTCGCATTAATTGAACTACTGCTGCTTCTTTGAAAAATGACGAGTCGTATTTATATTCTGAGCAGCCACATATAATTTATGGTATTTTTTTAAAATTTTGGTACTACCAATCTCAGATTTTGTCCACTAACTACACTCAAATGCTACAAAATCATACCAAATTATGATAAATATTAATCCATGATTTTCCTAGTTCTGACGTGGCTCCTTGTGCCTTTATGTTAATATAACTTTTGAAGTGTTATACTAAAAAATCAAGGATCGATCCTACAGTTTTTAAAACTTACTATTGAATAAGTAGACCAGGGCTGAAGCCTTTGAAAGTGGTAAAAAGTGAGAAATAATATAGTAGGATGAAACCCATTGGAAAGGGAAGAAAATATAACAAAAATGAAAGGAAAAATAATTTACGGGCGATCTGAGGTTGGAAAGTGGACGGGGGTGAGTTTTTAAGGGTTCTATTATTTTTTTTGGTTTCAAAAATTATCGACTCTGGTCTAAAGTGCATTAATTTCAATAAGATACGAAAAGTAGCTCCTCAATCCTTACGGACATAAAAGTTTTACATTAGTTGGTGATTGGAGCCTCCTTTTAATCAAGTAATGCCAGTGTTAGGAGAGTCCACTCTTCCACAGCAATATACAATTTATTTAGTACCTTAGATATGAACAGTATGTTTGTGTGTGTATGTGTTTGTGTGTGTAATGGTGTGTGTGTGTAATGGTGTGTGCATAGTGCCTCAGTGTCTGGGTAATTTAGTGTCTTTATCCAATTTGTAGCAACATGTATAAACTTTGATTTTGCTGCGCCGCCTCATATTGTGTTACAGTAGGCTATAACAGATTGTGCTAGAGAGATATACATTTCATTTAATAAATTTCTGTGAGACCCTGATATCTTTTTATATTTATGGGCGCAATATATCTTAATGTTTTAAAAATCCACCCCAATTTTTTAATCCTTCCAGTAACATGTTCAATATGAGAGTACCATGACAATCTGTGTTCAATAATGACACCTAAATATTTTATTTCCAAAACTTTATTAATTAAGGGACAAGCGCAATTATTATTTTTAACTTTACCACAAGAGTGTACACTTCATCTGGTTGTGAACTTTTATAGATTAGAGAAGCATTATGAAATTTGTTTTCGCAGTATTTAACGTGAGAAGGTTGTTATAGAGCCAAGTCGCAATTTGGAACATACCTGTCCATGTCTTAATTTTAACATTGGACCAACTGTGCCCATGAACACAGACAGAAGTTTCGTCAGCGTCGGCAAATATATTTGCGTTTTCAACTTTTTACACGACAACTTTTTGCGATTACAAAGATCATTAATGTAGGCCAGAAATAGTGTCCTGCGGTACACTGAACGACACATCAGCATCACCACTAATATACCCTCCAATCTTTACCCTCTGTTTCCTGTTTGTGAGATAGTCTATAAAAAAATTGAGAGGTGTTCCCCTTATTCCAAGTTTTTCTAGTTTGGTCACCAGGGTGACCGTGTACCGTCAGGCATTTTTCCCTCTATCCACGTGATCAGTTACTAGCGAGGTGAGGGGCACCAACTGCATCTTCGTTGGAAACTCTCTGTCTGAAGCCAAATTGTGTTGAAGATATAATTTTTAAATAATTTAAATAATTCACTATTCTAGTGTTGGTTATTTTTTCTATTACTTTAGACAGCTGGCAACACCGAGATAGGTCTATAATTATTGACATCGCTTCCGTTCCCTCCCTTGTGGACTGCAGTAATAACAGCTTGTTTCAGGGTTCTCGGTACAGTCCGTTTCTAAAACAGAGGTTAGCTAGATGGACAATAACAGGGGCGAGTTCTTTATTGCAGTATTTTAAAAATTTCGTTGAAATACCATCCCAGCTAGGGGCACTATCCGACTTCAAGTTCTTTATGACTCTTTCTACTTCTTCTTTGTCAGTATCTAAGAGCACGAATGAATTTATTTGTGTATATAAATTGTTTTGTTGGTTATCAGGACTGTTGTGTAACCGACCGATTTATGTGAGAAATTAAATATTGAAAATGAAAACCTTTTATACAAGCCAGATAAAGAATTATTCTAGATATATATGAAATGTGTTTTTTTTTTGTAAAGACTTCTTTTTGACAAATTTAGCACTTATACACTCACTAATATACGTGGTCTGATTTGTTTTTCTTTTTCAAATGACAATGTAAATGACGTCATTTAATTAGGTACCTATAATATTATTTTTTTACTCGTACAACCAATGGGACTCTTTATAACACATAAATAATAATAATGATTAAATATGATTTTATTAGCAATTAATTTACATTATAAACTATCTATCTAACATAGTTTCTTATTTAGAGTAGACACCCTTTTTTATGGGGTTGGGAAATCACCAAAGCTTCTCCGCTCTGGGTGGAGCGGGAGGGCGTGTCAGACTTTTATTTACTAAAACCCACCCCTGTTCCTTCAGTTGCCTGAGTGCCAAGGACCACGGGATTTCTGTTACGAATTTATCCACGACCCCGGGCAGAGAGTAGACACCCTTTTTCTTTTTTTTTTTTTTTTTGGGGGGTGGGAAATCATCTAATGACTCTTTCCGCTCTGGGGTGGAGCGGAAGGGCGTGTCAGACTCTTACTGACTAAAACCCACCCCTGTTCCTCCCTGCCCTACGCGCCCGGGGGCGAGGTAACTCTTTCGAATTTATCCTCCACCCCCGGGAAATAAGAAACTTATTTTATTTCGTATATTATTTCTACCGCTTTTTTGATAGTATTGTGATACTAAATTAGGTGACTATGCGAAATTTTATTTTTTTTGTCTGAAAGACTGTTTTATAAGCAAGCTATGCCAGAAAGTTTTTTACACAATGAAACATAAAAATGAAGACAACAAGGCTGGGATTGAGCTGCTTCAGTGATCTACATGAGCCTATGTTTTCGTTGCACTTTATGCTTTTTTATATACAGTGACATTTTTTTTACATGACTATTTACTTTGTTAAGTAATGTATTTTAAATTATTTTGATTATTTTAAATGTGGGTTATTTTTCTACTTTATTCTTTTTTCTAGTGATTTTTAACGTTTGAGTATTTTTGCGCCCTACCTCATGTCCTGTCATTGATATTGTTTGTCGAGTCATTGAGCTCCTTTAGTAGTTCTAAGTTAAGCTATTCGACTACTGACAGATGCTTGCACTGACTGGACAGGTTCACTCAAATCTGAATGGTACTTTATTCAAAGGACCTCTACAGATACTAAACTGCATATTCCTCAGCTTAATTATTGTGATTATGAAAATTATGCAGGTTGTTATATTCACGTAGATTTCATAATTGTCTGGCAGTTTGAGTACTTTTGAGTCCTACCCAAATGTTCTTACTTTGGTATTGTTCGTCAGTTCGTTGAGCTCCTTAAAGTTCTGAGTTGAGCTACACGATAAGTGACAAATGCTTGCACTGTCTGGACAGGTCCACTCAAACCGTGGTGCGTGGTGTTTTCCTCAAAAGCTTTACAGGGTTCTCATATGATTTGACCAGTACATATTGTATAGATCAAAACATTTTAAAAGAGACTAACCTCTGAGTTTGTTTCGGTGTTTCTTTTCAGGGTAGTTAGCTAGGAAAGACCGGCCTCATCTTGTTTAAACTGATAAAAAATCATTGACGTAATAAAGTGTTATTTGTAACCTGTTTGCAAAATAAATATCATTTTTCAAGTACTTAGTAAACAAATAACTAATTATATACTTAACGACAGAAGACGACAACGACAGAACGACAGAAGATTTTAAAGCCATTGATTAGTTTGAGAATTATTTGAAATAAGCGTTTATTTTGTTTTTTTAATATTATTATTAACTATATTATAGTTACATACTTTTTTAAATTAGATAATAATGTCTGAAAGACTAAATAATAAATACGTAGGTAAAGGTATAACTTAGTTGAGGATAATTGCTTTTTTGTTTTTTTTTAATACTATAAGAGTAGTAGGTTGATAACATTGTCACAATTATTTGGATTACACCTTTAGTTTGTTGTTTTGACAATTTTTGTTTCAATTTACCATAAAAATAATCAAGTTTACCAGCAGAGTAATACATAGTTATCTAGTACAAGTAGTTTTTAGTGCATAGTAAAATTGTGCAAGTGCTCAAAGTCAATAAAAGATTTTTTTTATTATTATAAGCTTTAAAAATGTATTAACACACATAAATATGCATCTTAAATAAAACGTTGTCCTTCTTTTTCACCTAATTTTCAAAAAAACAGTACACTGTATACTGGTACAAGTGGTCGCTTGTACTAGTTTACTTGTTTTAACACATAAAAGAAAACAAGCTACACAAATGTAAGTGATACTATTTTCTAAAGTTTCTAAATATTTAAATAAATAAATATGCAGTCTTTTTCTAACAATATTCAGGTATAACATATCAAAATTTCAAATATTTCTGCTGAATTTTGACAAAGTTACAAGCTTTAGAACCTTTGAATCGCTCTCCTGTAAAGTTGTGTTTTTAACCGACTTCGAAAAAGGAGGAGGTTATCAATTCGGATGTTTGTATTTTTTTTTTTTTTATGTATGTTCGGGCATAACTCCGTCATATATTGACGGATTTGCAAAATTCTTTTTTTGTTCGAAAGGGGCTTATTCCGAAATGGTCGCATTTAAATTTCAAAAAGATCTGATGATGGGTTTCGGAGACAGACAACGGAACTCTTCAAAAATTGACAGCAAATCAACCGCGATTGCTGCTATCGTATATCTATGAATTGTTAACACAGTTTAATGGGGAACCACAACTAAAAAGTGAAAAATAAAAACTTTTTTTTAAAAAAATAGAACCGACTTCCAAAAAAAGCGCAAAATAACTTTAATTTCGGAAGTCGGTGTCAAAAAACGAAGTCACAAAACAGGAACACCGACTTCCGAAATTAAAGTTATTTTGCGCTTTTTTTGGAAGTCGGTTCTATTTTTTTAACCGACGAAAAAAAAGGAGGAGGTTCTCAATTCGACCGTATATATGTTTTTTTTTTTTGTGTGTGTTCAGACCTCACTCCGTCATTTATAAACCGATTTTGATTATTTCTTTTTTGTTAGATAGGGTACACTTCAAGGGTAGTCCCATGTCAAGGAAATCAGGATCTGACAGTGGAATCCTGATAAAATTGAGAGAAAACCTCGAAAATTGTGGGCACGTTTAGCGTTTCTGTATGTATGTTCAGCTCTCACTCCGTCATTTATGAACCGATTTTGATTATTCTTTTTTTGTTAGATAGGGTATACCTCAAGGGTGGTCCCATGTCAAGGAAATCAGGATCTGATAGTGAAATCCTGATAAAATTGAGAGAAAACCTCGAAAATTGTGGGCACGTTTAGCGTTTCTGTATGTATGTTCGGCTCTCACTCCGTTATTTATGAACCGATTTTGATGATTCTTTTTTTCTTAGATAGGGTATACCTCAAGGATGGTCCCATGTCAAGGACATCAGGATCTGATCATGGGATCCTGAAAAAATTGAGAGAGAACCTCGAAAATTGGGCACGAATATTGTTTCTGTTTACTTTTCATAACTGAATCAGGTATTTGCATTTAGGAACCATCACATCATGAAACTGAGCTGATGATGGAAACCATACCTTTCCTAAACAATAGAAGTCAGATATAAAAACTGGTTTTAGTGACAAATACCACTTAATATGCTTTGACGAAAAGACGTCTTTACAATATTGGAGGTAACCTCAACTGGTCAATATCCTGGGAACTTCATGGAAGGATTGTTATATCATCAGCTCAGTGGCAAGAGGAATGATGAAGAATTAAAAATTAGCCTCAGAGTGTTAAAAGATGATGCGGGCCACAAAAAATCATAAAATAAAAAACTTTTTAACAAAAAAATTAACCGACGAAAAAGAACTAAAAAGCAAAAAATAAATAAACCTTTTAAGTCTTGAGTACCTAATGAGCTTATTTACCTACATAAAATATCAAATTTTATATAAACTAATTTTGAGTCGGCACCAATTAATAAAATGATTAATTACCTACTTACAGCCTTCTTTATTTGTAAGTACTTATAAAATTTAGATATTTAATAATCAGATTGTTGTTTGGCGCCGACTCAAAATTAGTTTATATAAAATCTGATATTTTATGTAGGTAAATAAGCTCATTACTCAAGACTTAAAAGGTTTATTTATTTTTTGTTTTTTAGTTCTTTTTGTAAAAAAGTTTTTTATTTATTTATTTTTTAATTTTTTTTTTTATGTATGTTCGGGCATAACTCCGTCATATATTGACGGATTTGCAAAATTTTTTTTTTGTTCGAAAGGGGTTTATTCCGAAATGGTCCCATTTAAATTTCAAAAAGATCTGATGATGGGTTTCGGAGACAGACAACGGAACTCTTCAAAAATTGACTGCAAATCAACCGCGATTGCTGCTATCGTATATGTCTATGAATTGTTAACACAGTTTAATGGGGAACCACAACTAAAAAGTGAAAAATAAAAAACTTTTTTACAAAAAAATAGAACCGACTTCCAAAAAAGTGCAAAATAACTTTAATTTCGGAAGTCGGTGTCAAAAAACGAAGACACAAAACAGGAACACCGACTTCCGAAATTAAAGTTATTCTGCACTTTTTTGGAAGTGCTTTTTGTAAAAAAGTTTTTTATTGCACTTGCACTAGGACCCGTCGAATAGTTATTTACGTAATTTACTGACTCAGTCGGAGTAGGCTTGATATTTAGTAATTTTGCACTTTGATTTCTTGTTTTATTGGTATAAGTAATTGATTTTATATTTTTTAACCGACTTTCGAAAAAGGAGGAGGTTCTATGTTCGACTGTATGTATGTTTTATGTATGTCCGCCGATTTCTCCGTCAGTTGTAGACCGATTTTCAAAATTCTTTTTTTATCCGAAAGAATATACTCCCGAGGTGGTCCCATATAAATTTTTTCGAAATAGCTTCAGGACTTTTTGAGAAACTGAACAAAAACGAAAAATACGCGTACCTCGATGACGTTTTGGTGTTCTCCAAATGTTTAAATTCCTCGTTTCATGTTATTGGGGTTTTTAGTTCTGGGGTATAACAACTAAAAAGTGTAAAATAAAAAACTTTTTTACAAAAAAAAACAACCGACTTCCAAAAAAAAATACTTACACTAAAAATTAAAAAATAACTTTAATTTCGGAAGTCGGTGTCTGTTCCGTAACCATTCAATTTTTATATATGCGCGCGCTGTGCTTGCGAACGAATGAAAAAAGACTCGAATCCAAGATGGCAGCAATGGCAGTTGCCTAAGTGCGCGCTCCCGGTTAAAATCCTTCGGATGAGGGTTTATCGTCGCTAAACAGCTTCTATCTGGACTGATTGTGATTCCTGAAGGCTCATATAGTGCAGGACAGACTTGGTGCATCAATTTTGTGAGTGGATAGTCGGACCGGCCGGTCGTCGTGCAGCGCCAACCACGTGCCACATCAGGACAAGATTCCCCCGAAAAGCCACAGGAGCCTAGCAGGTGAGTGACGCACTTTATGCTTGGAAGGTCTATCGTTCTCCCCGCGAGCAAGCACAGTTAATCATATTCAACTAAAATACGTACCTGTCGAAAACTGAGCTTGCCCTCCAATGTACCACCATCGGCTTGGTACATTTTTTGGTGCCGAAACCAGGGATTAACGGATATAATTCGATAATATTTATAAGTTAACAGTAAAGTTCTCGTAAAATCTTAGGTAATTTTCAACATTCAACACAAAGAAATAAAAATATTTTTTTTTCCCACTTACCCCCAACTATTTCCCACTTTTGGGCAATACATATTCGTTTTAGGTCGATTGCTATACATTACACTAGTTTATTTCGTTAATAGTTAAAAACCAAAAAAATGTATTTTCAAACGTGCATCGATCTTTTCAAAAATTTATCATCGATACCCTCTTTGTGTGTCCGATGCGTTCTTGTTCATTTGCTATAAACTCGAGTGGCTACGCGTATTTCGTTGTTATATTCTATCAAAATTGTCATACAAGTTGTTATAACATCGAATCGAAACGTAAATAACTACAATTAACCATACTTAGAACATTAATTTGTAAACTTCTGGTTCGTTAAATTATATTATTTCCTCGCCGCCATATTAGTTCGAGTAGTTCTTTGTTCTACGATTTGAAATTGGATTGAACCATAGACAAATTAAATTTGAGTTTAGTTTCCCTTTTCTTTCTATTCAACGACAATATTAATTTGTTGGATTAGCGTTGTAGTGATTGAATGAATGAACTGCAATTGAACAGTTGACATACGGTGTTCGGATTGGGCGTTCTATTCAGTTTGAAACTGTTTGTTTACATTTTTTCATTGTGATTTAGTTAAACTTAACGGTGCCATTACTTGTTTATTATAGAATCTTATTATTAATATAGATTATTTTAACGTCATTAGGGCTAACTAATAAAAAAAATGCCTTATTATTCTAAAAAATCATTACGTAGATTGAGTAAAGGTAAATCGGTTGAAGTCGAATACCTAACTGAACGCGACTTACCGGTATTGCGTAGAAAACGTACTTTAGCGACAAATAGGTTATCTAAGACGCTTGAAGTCGCTCGTTTAGCGGAAAACAATGAATGTGATTTAAGTAAATTTTTAGCACATTACTCAGACTTAACTAAAATAGTAAAGAACTTTGAAGAAGCCCATGATGACATACTTAGCTTATGCGAACTTATAGATGAACAACAAGCGGAACAAGATAGTATCAGAATCGACTTCGACGAACGATATTATGAGATTTTAGCGATACACCGACGCTTAACGAAGGTCGATGAGCCTAACGAATATAACCATGAGCCAAATGTATCTCATAATGAGTCGTCGAGTGTACTCAAAGTAAAATTACCTAAAATTAACTTACCGCAATTCAGTGGTAACATAAAGTTGTGGCCCGAATTCTTTGATATCTTCACCTCGCTGATTCACGAGAATGGTTCACTTTCGGATACGGAGCGCATGCACTACCTCGTCTCTAGTCTCACTGGTGATGCGTTAGCACTTATACGAACCTTTCCTGTGACGGGCTTATACTACCACGAAGCATACTCTGCATTGGTTGCGCGGTATAAGGACAAGCGGGAACTTGCCTTTACTTGCTGGAAGGAGATCTTGAACGTTAACCTGAAAGCCAACTCACCCATTGATTTACGACGTGTTCTTGATTATTTCAACGAGAATCTATCGATTCTCAAACGGCAAGGGCTACCGACGGATCAGTGGGATTTTGTAATCTGTTACCTTCTACTATTGAAAATGGATTCAAAATCGCGTTGTGCTTTTGAACGAGTTACTGCTTCTCGTGAGTTTCCGAAGTACAAGGATCTCAACGATTTTCTGTACACCAGATGCGAGGCTTCGGTTCGCGACACACACTTCTCCGCAAGCGGTCGCGATAACCGTACCAACGAAAAACCACATAAACCGAGTGGTTTACGGAATTGTAACGCCGTGGTCACAAGTAAAAAACATACTTCGACTTTTCTATCGAATACAGTAGTTGACAAACCTCTTGTAGTTGCGCCCCCATCATCGAATTTAACTACATCGAACGCATCTGCAACATCGTCGCGTCCTTCACGAACTGCTCTTGTACCACCAACTGAACCTCGAAAGTACAAGTGTCCGTTCTGTGGGGAAGAACATTCCATTAATCAGTGCAAGTCGTTTACTGACAAATCTGTTCAGGAACGACTTGAATACGTGAAGACCAATCATTGGTGCTTCAACTGTTTGAAGCCATCACATGGCCTCAAAAACTGTAAATCAATGTTTACGTGTCAAGAGTGTCATCAACGACATCACAGCTTGCTACATCAAAATCTAGATGTTTCGAAAACCGATAATAACGAAAAGGCCACTACCTCGCAGGTCAGTGTACTCACAAATATCGGTGATCGTTCCATGGTTCTGCTGTCCACAGCAAATATCGAAATTCGTGATTCAGCGGGTCGTTATCAGACTTTTCGTGCGCTGATTGATTCCGGAAGTCAAGCTCACTTCATAACTGAACGTGCTGCTGAGCGTTTAGGTCTCCAACGAACGCAGTCAACGCATAAGATTCACGGCCTAGGTCATGCCGCAACATCCGCTAGTGGTACAATCTGCTTAAGCGTAGGTGTCCACGACAATGATTTGTTTAGTATTGAAGCGCTAACCTTACCTAAGATCTGCGGCAATATGCCAGTCGTTAAGTTGAACAAATCTGCGTGGCATCATATTCGAAATCTTAAGCTAGCGGATCCTGATTGTCACTTACCTGGTCAAATCGATGTACTTCTCGGTGCTGAGGTCTTCCCTTCACTCCTGTTACCAGGTAGTGTTAGTGGAGGATTGCAGCGACCAGCTGCAATCAACACTGTGTTCGGTTGGATCCTACTAGGTAACGTCAGTTGCAGTGATAATCACGAACAGCCGAAGTCGTTCTTCGTTTCAAACGATAATCTTCTCAATGAACAGGTTAAAAGGTTCTGGGAAATGGACAACATTCCTCAGTATTCAAAGTTAACACCGGACGAAGAACTCTGTGAACAAAAATTCGTTACCGAACATTCCCGCGATGCTTCAGGGAGGTATACCGTTACCTTGCCTTTCAAAGATAAAGACAAGAATCTAACTTTTCCTGGATCGCGAGAAGCTGCTTTACGTCGTTTTAAATCATTAGAACGCAAGTTAGCGGCAAATGAGGCTTTATGCGAACAATACTGCGACTTCATGTATGACTATTTACAAAGTGGTCACATGAGTCTAGTTCCTTCGAAGGAAATCAACCAGGGTTATTATTACATACCTCATCACTGCGTTTTGCGACCTGACAGAGCAACGACAAAGCTAAGGGTGGTCTTCGACGCTTCTGCGAAAGACGCTCGTGGTGTGTCGTTGAATGAAGCTTTACTCGTTGGTCCTAAACTGCAGGCTAACATTGCCGAGATCCTTCTTCGCTTTCGAACACAATTTGTTGTATTTACAGCCGATATTCGTCAAATGTTTAGAAATATATATACTATGTCAATTGACGATCGAGATTTCCAAAGAATTTTTTGGAGATTCAAATCAACGGACCCAATTCAAGCGTATCGATTAAATACCATAACTTATGGGGTATCATCGTCTCCTTTTCTTGCTTGCCGCACTCTTAAACAACTTGTAGAAGATGAAACTGACTTATCTCTCGCTCGCGGAGTGATGACTTCTGATACATTCGTTGACGATATCGCGAGTGGCAGTTCTGATATCCAGACAGCCATCCAAGTCAAAACTCAGGTCATTCAACTCTTAAAGAGAGGTCAGTTTGAGCTGCGTAAGTGGGCTAGCAATAAACCAGAAGTGCTTGCTGACATACCTCCGGAACACTGTCTCACTGACTTTGTGTCTATGGACATCGAAAAGTCGAGCACTCTGAAGATCTTGGGCCTGAAGTGGTGTCCCAGGAGAGACAAGTTCTTGTTTGAGGTCATACCTATCGATCGCCAATGCACAAAGCGTACGATTCTAAGTGAACTCGCACGTATTTATGACCCCTTGGGTTTCCTGACTCCTATAACTCTCTTAGCTAAGTGCTTAGTTCAGAAGTTGTGGATGTTGGGTATTAATTGGGACGATTCTCCGCCGTGTGAAATCGTCGAACAATGGCGTTGTTATACTGAGCAGTTACCTGTCATCGGATCCTTGGAGATCCCTCGATGCATCTCTGTAAAAGATATGAAATCGTGTGAACTCCATGGCTTTGCTGATAGCTCCGAGTCAGGTTATGGAGCTGTAATCTACTTACGTGTCACTTGCGTCGATGGTAGTGTATCTGTCTTCTTTCTGTCTTCAAAATCTCGCGTAGCACCTGTGAAAAGAATATCATTACCTCGTCTCGAATTGTGCGCGGCAGTCCTCTTGGCAGATCTTCTGAAGTTCGTCAGAGAAACCTATTCAACATTTTTCCCCATAGCTGACACTTGTGCGTGGTCAGATTCGATGGTGGCATTATCGTGGATTCGATCTTACTCATCACGTTGGAAAACTTTTGTCGCCAACCGAGTAAGTCATATCCAGGATACTATTCCGGAAGCTCGCTGGAACCACGTTTCCAGTTCGGATAATCCAGCTGACATTGCCTCTCGAGGTCTTTATCCTGCTGAGTTGATCAACAATTCATTATGGTGGGCGGGGCCTTGTTGGCTCCCTCAATCTTCTAACACTTGGCCAATCAACAGTGACAATGTTAACGAAGCCGATGTATTATCTGAAGAGCGTGCGGTCTCTCTGTTTGTTCATAGCGACACTAACGTCATTGATTCTTTACTCGAAAGCTTCTCATCAATTCGTAAAGCACAACGAGTACTCGCGTATTGCATTCGTTTTGTAGAATGCGCACGTAAAAAACCTTCGCGAAGTTCTGACCATCATGCAAATCGAACAGAGCTTCATAACGCTTTATTGATTTTCGTACGCAGAGCACAATCATTGCATCTCGATGAGGAAATAACTCGTTTGAAAGACTCAAAACCTATGCAAAAGCTTAACCCTTTCTTAGACAAATCGGGAATTCTTAGGGTGGGCGGTCGCCTATCTCGTTCTGGGCTCGAGTATGAGCATAAGCATCCTGCGCTGCTACCTAAGGATTCAAAACTAACGTTCATGATCATCGAAGCTCTTCATCGAGAAAACTGTCATCCCGGTATAAATACAATGCAGTATCTTTTGACACAGCAGTTTTGGATATTATCACCCAAACGCGCAATCCGTCATTGTTTGTCAAAGTGCTTACAATGTTTCCGTACGCGCCCTACACCGCTTGAGCCTTTTATGAGCGATCTACCAGCGACTCGCATCAATCGAGTCAAACCATTTTCTATCGTCGGTGTTGACTATGGTGGACCTTTTCGCATTAAGTTAGGACGACATCGAGGAGCTAAAATAAGTAAAGCTTACCTATGCTTGTTTGTGTGCTTCACAACGAAGGCAGTCCATTTGGAAGTCGCTTCGGACTTGACTTCGGACGCTTTCATAGCAGCGCTTCGCCGGTTTGTTGGCAGGCGGGGTCGTGTAAGCATTATCCATTCGGATTGTGGAACCAACTTTGTAGGCGCTTGCAACCAACTCAATGAGTATATGAAGGACGCATCTAATATCGAAAACATAACATTTAAGTTCAATGCTCCGGCTAGTAGTCATTTTGGCGGTGTATGGGAAATAAAAATTAAGGCCGTTAAATCCCATCTTTATCGTATTATCGGTGATCAGACATTAACGTTCGAAGAGATGACCACTTTGTTTGTACAAATCGAATCAATGCTGAACTCGCGCCCTCTTTACTCGCTGAGCTCAGATCCCAATGACTTAAACGTATTGACTCCGGGTCATTTCCTAACTTTGGAGCCGCTTACTTCAGTCCCTGATGAGGATTTATCAGGCATTAATCTTACTCGGTTAGGAAGATGGCAACTCATCCAGCGATTCCAACAATACTTTTGGAAACGCTGGAAAGTCGAATATTTACAATCGTTGACTCAGCGAGC
This sequence comes from Polia nebulosa, assembly GCA_951329385.1. Lineage (NCBI taxonomy): Eukaryota > Metazoa > Arthropoda > Insecta > Lepidoptera > Noctuidae > Polia > Polia nebulosa. The sequence goes on from OX589594.1 coordinate 14,846,376, forward strand.
AAAGTGGACTAAGCATTGCAAACCGTTGGCTGTAGATTCAGTCGTGGTCATCAAAAACGAAAACACTATACCGCTGCATTGGCCTCTTGCTCGGATCACGGAATTACATCCGGGTCCGGACGTCGTGGTACGTGTGGCCACCGTACGTATAGCAAATGGATCACTTCTTACGAGACCCCTTGTGAAGTTGTGCCCTCTGCCAACTCAGACTGACTAGACAGACCGTTTACCGTAACTTCAATTCATTAGATTCTAGTTTAGTTTAGGTTAGTGTTAACTTTAATTATAATTAGTGTTAGTGTCAATCGATCAACTCAGCTTTTCATTCGTTTTTATCTGTTGTTCTCGGGTTCCGCTCTTTCACGTAGTGAAAATACTATGTATTTTGGTGGGCGGAATGTTCCGTAACCATTCAATTTTTATATATGCGCGCGCTGTGCTTGCGAACGAATGAAAAAAGACTCGAATCCAAGATGGCAGCAATGGCAGTTGCCTAAGTGCGCGCTCCCGGTTAAAATCCTTCGGATGAGGGTTTATCGTCGCTAAACAGCTTCTATCTGGACTGATTGTGATTCCTGAAGGCTCATATAGTGCAGGACAGACTTGGTGCATCAATTTTGTGAGTGGATAGTCGGACCGGCCGGTCGTCGTGCAGCGCCAACCACGTGCCACATCAGGACAAGATTCCCCCGAAAAGCCACAGGAGCCTAGCAGGTGAGTGACGCACTTTATGCTTGGAAGGTCTATCGTTCTCCCCGCGAGCAAGCACAGTTAATCATATTCAACTAAAATACGTACCTGTCGAAAACTGAGCTTGCCCTCCAATGTACCACCATCGGCTTGGTACAGTGTCAAATAACGAAGAAGTAAAATACAAACACCGACTTCCGAAATTAAAGTTATTTTTTAATTTTTAGTGTATTTTTTTTGGAAGTCGGTTTTTTTTTTGTAAAAAAGTTTTATATCCATAATAATTTTGTATTGGCTACTGAGTTTGCTAGTGATAAAATTCTCTTTCATATTTTCTTTTATTTTTTTTTGATGAGGTTATTACAGTAGTTTATGTATCGGAATGTATGGTCATTTTCCGTCTGTTAACATATTTAACTTAAAAAAAATATTTTTTTAAATTATGAACAAAACATGTTTGGGACCCTTATAATAAGCCCTTTCATTTGATATGTAGCACGGCACAGTTTGGAACTTAATCGGTCCAGTAGATTCGGCGAAAATTCACTGGGACAGACGGACAGACAGGCAGAAAGACACACGAGTGATCCTATAAGGGTTCCGTTTTTCATTTAGACTTTCGGAAGCCTAAAAAAGGGTTCCATACCATTATCTATAAAAACGGGAAAAAAATCATGTCGGTTGTATGGGAGCTCCACTTAAATATGTTTTATTCTATTTTTTTAATATTTGTTGTTATAGCGGCAACAGAAATACATCATCTGTGAAAATTTCAGCTGTCTAACTATCACGATTCATGAGATACAGCCTGGTGACAGACGGACAGACGGACGGACAGTGGAGTATTAGTAATAGAGTCCCGTTTTACTCTTTGGGTACGGTACCCTAAAAAGGAGGAGGTTCTATGTTCGACTGTATGTAAAAAAAAAATATGTATGTTCACCGATTTCTCTGTCAATTTGTGGTACCTACTCCTGAGGTGGTCCCATATAAATTTTATCGAAATTGATTCTGTGCTTGTTGACTTTTTTGTTTTGACTTTAACTTTTTTGCCCGTGTGGCTCCGGCTTAAGAATGCTGCCAACCCATTGCATCCCATGGGTGTCGTAGGTGGCGACTAAGGGAAATTTTTAGACCGTGCATTATTTCAGCACCTTAGGTTACCCGCTTGGTGGCGGGTAAACCATCAGCAACCGAATTCCCAAGGAGGGTTGGTGTCAGGCAGGCGGCCGACCGTAAAACATTTGGCAAATCAATAGCAATATGGTAGGTATAAATGGAATGTGCGATAGGGCTAGGGCGTACCCACAGACGACGTGCAGGGGCAGCAACCGGCCGCTGTGGGAAATGGAATAGGGTTGTTGCACCACCCCGGGCGGGGGGCAACGTAAGAAGTTAGCTCGGGAAGTGAGATTGAGGTATGCAAGTTGGAATGTTGCGACTATGACTGGATTGCCAGAGAGTTAGCGGACGTATTAAAAAGAAGACCAATAAATAGCGTGTTTGCAGGAAACTAAGTGGAAGGGAACAAAGGCGAGGGAAATTGGTGAAAGATACAAGTTTTTCTATTGTGGAAGTGACGGTAAAAGAAATGGCGTGGGAATAGTATTAGATAGTAAATTAAAAGAAAGCGTGATGGAGGTTAAAATGATTAATGATAGATTGATAGTTGTGAAAGTTATGATGGACAATGTGATGCTGAATATAGTGTGTATGCCCCGCAGGTAGGATGTGACGAAAGGGTAAAAGAGAAGTTTTGGGAGGATTTTGATACAACGGTAATGACCATCCCCATGCATGAGGAATTGATAGTTGGAGGTGATTTTAATGGGCATGTAGGAAGAACGAGAAATTGTTATGAAAAAGTACACGGAGGATGGGGTTTTGGAAGTCCCAATAATGAGGGGGAGACGCTGTTGCAATCTGCTACTGCATTTGATCTTGCAGTAGCCAACACTTGGTTCCAGAAGAGAGATGAACACCTAGTCACATACAAAAGTGGTAACCACAAGACCCAAATTGACTATTTTCTAGTTAGACGCAACCATATTAGGCACGTCAAAGACTGCAAAGTGCTGCCAGGAGAAGACTTAGTCTCACAGCACAGGCTCCTGGTTATGGTATTAGCGCTAAAAACACAGTGTACAAAAAGCAAAGAGCGTCCTCCTCCTAAAATAAAATGGCATATGCTAGAGAAGAATGATTGTGCGAAGGAATTTAGAGAGTGAGTAGTAGACAAAATGATAGAAATGGGAGACATGAATGATCGAAGTGTAAATCAAAGCTGGAATGAGATAGCTGGGTGTATTAGGGGTGCAGCGAAGGATACTTTGGGAGAGACAAAAGGAAGGGGCACAATAGAGAGGGATACATGGTGGTGGTCTACAGAAATACAGGAAGTGTTGAAGGAAAAAAAGAAGAAATTCAAGGAATGGCAGAGTGTAGAACTGGAAAGCGTTAGTTTGAAAGCTGAAAAAAAAGAGCGAGTATGATGCGTTAAAGAAAAAAGCTAAGAAAGCCGTGGCAATAGCGAGAGCAAAAGCTCAGGACAAACTGTACGATACACTGGACAGTCCAGCTGGCCAAAAAAATCTGTACCGGCTTGCTAGAGCCAGAGAGAGGAAGGCGAAGGATGTTAGTCGGATAAGATGTGTAAGGGATGAAGCTGGAATGCTTCTATCAGAGGATGAACTGATTAAGGATAGATAGAAGGGATGATTTTGAAAGATTGATGAATGAGGAAAATATTTGGAGTGGTGTTGTAGAGAATAAACCAATGAGTGAGGGGTTAGTGAGAATGGTCAGTGTGGATGAAGTGAGAATAGCAGTGAATGGAATGAAGAATGGTAAGGCAATTGGTCCAGACGGAATACCAATTGAAGTCATTACGGATAGATGGATGGACGTGGTTAACTTTGTTCTTCAATAAGTTGTTGCTGGAAGAAGCCATACCTGATGAATGGTGCAACAGTTCGTTGGTGCCCATCTTCAAGAACAAAGGTGATGTGCTGGAGTGCAACAACTATAGAGGAATAAAGCTAATGTCACATAGTATGAAAGCATGGGAAAAAGTTATTGAAAAGCGGCTGAGAGAAGAGAGTGAAATCTCACAAAACCAGTTCGGTTTTATGCCTGGTCGGGGTACAACGGATGCCATTTTCGTTATCCGCCAGCTGTGCGAAAAATACAGAGCTGTGCATAAAAACTTGCACATGGTGTTCATTGACCTCGAAAAGGCTTATGACCGGGTGCCTCGGAGGTTCTGTGGTGGGCCCTTAAGGAGAAAGGTGTGCCTGGGAAATATGTGCAGTTGATTAGAGCGATGTACAGCCGATGCAGTACCCAAGTTCGGTCTGCAGTGGGCACTACTGACAGTTTCAGTGTAGCGGTCGGTTTGCACCAGGGGTCGGCTCTCAGCCCTTACCTCTTCCTGATGATAATGGACGCTCTGACGTCGGACATCCAGGAAGAGGCTCCTTGGTGTATGCTGTTTGCTGATGACATTGTGATGGTTGCCGAAAGCGGCTAAGAGGTCCAGAGCAGATTGGAGACGTGGTGGCAAAGACTGAAGAGTGTGGGCCTGAAATTGAGCAGAACCAAAACGGAATATCTGTACTGCGATTTCGGCGGTCTCTCCAGTTCTATGCCGGTAGCTCTCAACGGAACGCCTGTACCGATCTGCTCCGACTTTCGGTACCTCGGGTCGCTTGTTCAGGGGGATGGCGATATAGACCGAGACTCAGGATGGATGAAATGGCGACAGGTCACTGGAACAACTTGCGACCGACGGATGCCCCTTAAGTAAAAGAGGAAAATCTATAAGTCCGTGATTAAACCTGTCGTACTGTATGGGTCAGAATGTTGGGCTGTGAAAAAGACGGATGAAAAAAGACTGCATGTGGCGGAGATGAGAGTGTTGAGATGGATGTGTGGAGTAACGAGAATGGATAAAGTGCGAAATGAGTACATTAGAGGTAGTATAAAAGTGGCGCCTGACACAGAAAAGTTGAAAGGGAACCGCTTATCTTGGTATGGTCATGTAAAGAGGAGGGATGAAACACATGTAACTAAAAGAGTTTTGAATATAAATGTGGATGGATGGAGAGGGAGAGGGAGGCCAAAGAAAATATGGATGGATTGAGTGAGGAGTGATATGAAAGAAAAGGGAGTTAGTGATAGCGTGACGGCTGACAGGACAGAATGGAAGAAAAAAACGTGTTGCGCCGACCCCAAGTAACATGGGATAAGGGCAGGAAGATGTTGATTCTGTGCTTTTTGAAAAAAATCAATAAATACAAATATTATGTCTAGGTTACCATTAGAATGCAGAATACGTTAATATGCGTATTAACTAGGTAATCTGCAAATTACCGGGTATGACCTGTTAAAGTGTGAAATTTTGATGAAAGTAGCAAATATCTGCACATTACCTAGTTAATCTGCATATTAACGGATGCTACACCGTTAAAGTGCGGCAGACAGTAAACGTATCTCTTTTAACATACTTCTTTATTTTATTTTTTGGCCCAGGCGGAACTGAAATATTATTTGTTCTATACTTTTCCTACATTCTATACAATGCCGGATTTTCAACCGGCGATGTGCTAACGACGTTCTTAAATAAGATAAGTCGACGACTATTTCTGTCTGCAGTGCTTAAAGGAACCTAAAGCGAAGGGAATGACGGGGGCTACGTTCGCTCGCTTTGCTCGCTCACTCTAGCCCCCTTCATCCCCTTCGAACCAAACCTGCCCATGTCGGGGTGCCTTAAGTTCCTGAGCTCACTTCGCTCGCTCTTGGACTTATTAGTTACTCAATTCAATTTTAACAAATTATATAACTTATTACAATGAATTCGAATGTTTTTTTCAAGCAAACAACCTGTTTTATTAACTGTTTATCTAGGTAATCTGCAGATTAACTAGTTAATCTGCATTCTAATTTTACGCACATTAACGAAGAACAAAGCGGAAACAGACAGAGTCACTGACTCTGTCTGTTTCCGCTTTGTATTTTGTATTTTCTGAGTCAGACAGTATAATAATAATCCCGACCGAATTTCGATCACGGTGGTCAATCTCAGCAGAGATTAGCCAAGTATTCGTAAGCAGGAGATTTATAGTGACAAGCGTGTACACGAACACAGGTGCAGCCTTTAGGTACTATTATAGTCTGACACGAAGGAGGAGGGATCAGGCGCAGGACCAACGGGTTCACCATCCGAGTCACAGGTGTGTCACACCACACACTTCCGAATGCCGGGCTACTACAGACTAATTCTTAATGGAAAAACTCAGTAGTACTTTTAGCCCGACCCGGGAATAGAACCCAGGACCTCACGCTGAGAGCTGAGAGTGTGCGGGACGTAATCCACCACGCGGGCTCAATGCGGGTTGGTGGAAAAAGACAGTTATTACATAATTCTATATTTTAAAATTTTTCGTAATGTAGGTATAACAAATACAAAAAAAAAAAAATAACTAGGTGCATGAACAAAAATCTGTTAACAATTATTTTGGTCGATCTTACTTGCAAATACCTACCTATTGACCAACGTTACATTAATTGAACCGGTAATCAGAAAGCCAGTTCGAACAACAAAACGAATAGTCATCTACACGAGCCCTAAATGTAACAACAATCTTAAATCATATCGTTATTGTGACGTCACAATCAACTACAACTTTGTGTAAAGTGAGATAGCAGAATCATAAATAGGCAAACATTAGGTAGACTAGTTGGTAAATATATCATTCAGTATAAAATTTCCATTTATATCATTACGTCACAAGTTGTAATACGATAGATTGAGTTGTAGAAACCCTTGTGTGGGTGTCACTACTGATATTGATGCTCGTTTTACTAAACGCTAGGCGAAATGGAAATTCATTGAGAGGTACCGAATTGTGACTGAACTTACAGAATCACTGGATTATACACGCCATTACTTTATGATAAGTCACGTGATATTGTAAACTCTTTATTTTCAACTAGCTTCTGAGCTCAATCTCAACTGATTTTTAATATAAAAACAGACTTGACAGAGAAAACAAGTAATTTTTGAATTTTAAATTTAAAAAGGTAGGAAAGAACGTAGTTTTGGAATAGAGGTCAAAAAATAAACAAGGCTTTAACACTGCCTTGTTACAATACCCGGCTGCCCCGGAAAGAAAAATCGAGCAGCAGGTGAGCGATTTTTCGTAAGCATTACATTAATACATAAAATAAAAAAAAATAAAAAAATAGGATGGTTATGAGTGAGGTGAAAATTTAGAAGGCGAGGGTGTTATATACAACGAATATTTACAAAAGGAACAATCTACCACATCCATATTACCTTCCATAATACCTTCCATACTTCTTTCATTCTTAGTTATGTTCGCATATAGGTAAGTGCAGAACATAACGCAAAGTCAAAAAGAGTTTATCCTATTATTAGGCATAACTCGTTAGATTGCCCTTCAACAGTGTAGGCTTATTTAATCAGTCACCAACCGCTGATGTTAAATTCTATGATGATAAGAAGCTATGATACAAGTTTAATTACCTGCTGTAACAAGTAGTAAAGAAAAAAAGAAAAAGCCTTCGTGCTATGCACGTTAAGTAACTATTAAGGGAATAACCTTAATAAAATAAACCTATGTATACGAGTATATTAAACGGACCTGAGGCTTTATTTAAAGAGTAGCTAGCCGCTCTAAATAATGAAGTGGCAAAAATATTACCATAAGTAGTGTGATTATGGCTTATTTATGGAGTACTCAACCACTCCGAAAGATTCTTATGATTTAAAGCCCCTATAATAAAGTAATGATCAAGGGGTAGACCATGACCGGTAATGATTTTTTAGGAGTAATTAACCGCTCCTTAGAAGATTAACTGTATAACCACCGATGCAAGAATAGTGTGTTATGTTAATTAAAGGAACAATAATGAATTAATGAAGTTAACTAAATATAAAAAAAATACTTTATACAGGATCCTACATTTAATTGGAGAAGAGTAAATAGGGAATTACCATGGAAAAGGTAATTTCGAATAAAAAGAAAATCACGAGAAATAATCAAGAACGTGTGCTTTGATTTAGGGTTTTAGAAATCGGCTTAATATTCTTAATATGCAAATATCCTAATGGCTTAGCAAAAGTATCAGTGAGTTTATATACCAGAGGAGAAATCTTTCTTATAATAACGCACACCGCACACATCTCCGCTTTATTGGAGTCCCCTGAGCTGGAAAACATCTCTTGTCGCACAGCACACAGCACACCGCACACATTTCCGCTTTGGTGGAGTCCCGGCCTAAGTTATCTGCGTATTCATCTCGTGGTGCGAATATAATAATATAAACGATCATTTGTTCTGTGTCTGGGTGTAATTTATCTGTAATATTTATGTATTTAGAAATATATAAGTATGTTTATCAGTTGTCTAGTACCCATAACACAAGCTCTGCTTAGCTTGGGACTGGATGGCGTTGTGTGATAGTTGTGGAATATTATTATTATTATAATATCATCTGCTAGAGTGATGGAACAGTCACGCTACAGTGATTCTACAGTGATGCAACAATGACGTTACAGTGATGCTACAGTGATACTACAGTGACGCTACAGTGATGCCACAGTGATGCTACAGTGACGTCACAGTGACCCCACAGTGATGCTACAGTGACGTGATGCTACAGTGATGCTACAGTGATGCTACAGTCATGCTACAATGACGCTGCAGTGATGATACAGTGATGCTACAGTTATGCCACAGTGATGTTACAGTCATGCTACAATGACGCTACAGTGATGCTACAGTGATGCTACAGTGATGCCACAGTCATGCTACAGTGACGCTACAGTGATACTACAGTGATGCTACAGTGATGCTACAGTGATGCTACAGTGACGCCACAGTGATGCCACAGTCATGCTACAGTGACGCTACAGTGATACTACAGTGATGCTACAGTGATGCTACAGTGACGCTACATTGATGCTACAGTGATGCTACAAGCCTAAGTATTTAGCGTTAATATTCTTATCTAAATGCAAGCAAAGAACAGATAAATAATAATTTATGTTAAAATAAATATCAGAACAAATTTATTTAAAGATTTATCGAGTTATTTAATATTATTAATTTTGGTAACTAACGTTTTGATTGGTATGGCCACCCCATGTCAATCAGAGTACTCGAACATGCAGTCGATTCCAATCTCAATCTCGACTTCTTTCAATAGTGCCAACTTTCTGAAGATTGGAATTGAAACTGGATGGAAATATGATCGAGACTGAGATTGATTTCAATAATAAGCCTGCTGTATTCAATAATAAGTATTAAACTGTACACTCATGCTACAATGACGCCACAGTGACGCCACAGTGATGCCACAGTCATGCTACAGTGACGCTACAGTGATACTACAGTGACGCCACAGTGACGCCACAGTAATGCCACAGTCATGCTACAGTAACGCTACAGTGATACTATAGTGATGCTACAGTGATGCTACAGTGACGCTACAGTGATGCTACAGTGATGCTACAGTGATGCTACAGTGATACTATAGTGATGCTACAGTGATGCTACAGTGACGCTACAGTGTTGCTACAGTTATGCTACAGTGACGCTACAGTGATGCTACAGTGATGCTACAGTGATGCTACAGTGATGCCACAGTGATGCTACAGTGACGTCACAGTGACCCCACAGTGATGCCACAGTCATGCTACAGTGACGTGATGCTACAGTGATGCTACAGTGATGCTACAGTGATGCTACAGTGATGCTACAGTGATGCTACAGTGATGCTACAGTGATGCTACAGTGATGCTACAGTGATGCTACAGTGATGCTACAGTGATGCTACAGTGATGCTACAGTGATGCTACAGTGATGCTACAGTGATGCTACAGTGATGCTACAGTGATGCTACAGTGATGCTACAGTGATGCTACAGTGATGCTGCAGTGATGCTACAGTGATGCTACAGTCATGCTACAATGACGCTACAGTGATGATACAGTGATGCTACAGTGATGCCACAGTGATGTTACAGTCATGCTACAATGACGCTACAGTGATGCTACAGTGATGCTACAGTGGTGCCACAGTGATGCTACAGTGATGCTGCAGTGACGCTACAGTGATGCTACAGTGATGCTACAGTGCTGCTACAGTGACGTTATAGTGATGCTACAGTGATACTACAGTGACGCTACACTCATGCTACAATGACGCAACAGTGACGCCACAGTGATGCCACAGTGATGGTACAGTGATGCTACAGTGACGCTACAGTGATGCTACAGTGATGCTACAGTGATGCTACAGTGACGTTACAGTCATGCTACAGTGACGCTACAGTGATACTACAATGATGCTACAGTGACGTTACAGTCATGCTACAGTTACGCTACAGTGATACTACAATGATGATACAGTGATTCCACAGTGATGCTACAATGACGCAACAGTGACGCCACAGTGATGCCACAGTGATGCTACAGTGATGCTACAGTGATGCTACAGTGATGCTACAGTGATGCTACAGTGCTGCTACAGTGACGTTACAGTGATGCTACAGTGATGTTACAGTGATGCTACAGTGACGTCACAGTGACGCCACAGTGATGCCACAGTCATGCTACAGTGACGCTACAGTGATGCTACAGTGATGCTACAGTGACGTTACAGTGATGCTACAGTGATACTACAGTAACGCTACAGTGATGCTACAGTGACGTCACAGTGACGTTACAGTGATGCTACAGTGATACTACAGTGATGCAACAGTCATGCTACAATGACGCTACAGTGATGCTACAGTGATGCTACACTCATGCTACAATGACGCTACAGTGACGCCACAGTGATGCTACAGTGATGCTACAGTGACGTTACAGTCATGCTACAGTGACGCTACAGTGATACTACAATGATGCTTCAGTGATGCCACAGTGATGCTACAGTGATGCTACAGTGACGCTACAGTGATGCCACAGTGATGCTACAGTCATGCTACAATGACGCTACAGTGATGCTACAGTGATGCTACAGTAATGCTACACTCATGCAACAATTACGCAACAGTGACGCCACAGTGATGCCACAGTGATGCTACAGTGATGCTGCAGTGACGCTACAGTGATGCTACAGTGATGCTACAGTGATGCTACAGTGCTGCTACAGTGACGTTACAGTGATTCTACAGTGATACTACAGTGACGCTACAGTGATGCCACAGTGATGCTACAGTGATGATACAGTGATGGTACAGTTTTGCTACAGTCATGCTAAAGTGACGCTACAGTGATGCTACAGTGATACTACAGTGATGCTACTGTGTTGCTACAGTGACGCTATAGTAATGCTACAGTGATGCAACAGTGATGCTACAGTCATGCTACAGTGACGCTACAGTGATACTACAGTGATGCTACAGTGATGCTACAGTGACGCTACAGTGTTGCTACAGTCATGCTACAGTGACGCTGCAGTGATGCTACATTGATGCTACAGTGATGCTACAGTGACGCTACAGTGATGCTACAGTGATGCTACAGTGATGCTTCAGTGATGCTACAGTAATGCTACACTCATGCTACTATGACACTACATTGATAGTATAGTGATGCTACAGTGATGCTACAGTGACGCTACAGTGTTGCTACAGTCATGTTACAGTGACGCTTTTGTGATGCTACAGTGATGCTACAGTGATGCTACAGTGACGCTACAGTGATGCTAGTTAATTCATGCTATAGTGATGCTTGTTAAGTCTGTTGATTTATAATGCTACAGTATTACTACAGTCATGCTACAGTCATGCTACAGTCATGCTACAGTGATGCTAGTTAAGTCTGTTGATGTATAAATGGTGCCACAAGTGACAAGTTCGCGTCCAAATACTATGAAAGCTGGGGTATATTTAGTAGTTTCGTTGATTGAAGTGTTAATTGCGAATTGGACTTTGTGTATATTTAAATCACAAGTTCGATGGTTGTCTTTTACAACCTATCAACCAGTCAATAGCTGATATTATAGTTTTATTGTAACGCTCTGTATTATTAACCGTTGGGTTATAACGACTTGTAGTAATGAACTTTGGGAATCTTGTAAGATTGAAAAAGTTTTGATATTTCATAACTTGTTAGTTGTGGCGCGTAGTAATGAAATCAGATTAGAGTTGTAAAAAAACGGTTTTTTTCTGAGATGAAAAAAAAACGTTTAAAAAAATATGAAATAAAAACAGTTTTTTTTCTGGAGCAGGTTTTTTTTCATGAGTAGGAAAAGCGGCCAGTTTTTGGAAAATTAGTACAAGAATGTGTCTGCGTTGGTAGCAGAGGCAATTGCCGCTGCTGGTTCTGTGGCATTAGCTGTGGATGGCTGGAGCAACATTAGAAATGAACCTATCGTAAATTTTGTTATCACGACGCCGAAAGCTTTTCTTTACAAGGTTTTACCGACAGGATGATCATGTCACACTGCAGAATTCATGGCTCAAGAAATGAGTTGTGTCATTGATAAAATAGGACCTCAAAAGTTATTTGGCGTTGTAACTGACAATGCTGCTAATATGAAGGCAGCTTGGAGACTACTCGAAACGAAGTATTGCACGGACAAACTTATTTACCTATGGGTGCCTAGCACACTCCCTCCAATTAATATTTACTGATATGAATACGTTGCCAACTTTAAAGACCCTCATAGCCGATGCAACAGCTTGTGTCAAGGCTATAAAGAACTCTCACAAGCTTAACACAGCTTTCATAGAAAAGCAGTTGACCACCGGCGTCAAATTAAGTCTTAAGCTTCCAGTTAAAACGCGCTGGGGAACTCTAGTCTCCTGCTTAGAGAGTTTGAAAGAAAACAAACAAACTAATAAAACCATGGCGATTGATGAGAGTCTTTCAGATGTTATAAATAAAGTGGCAACATTAAAAGTAAATATGCTGAGCGATGACTTTTGGGATGATGTTACTGGATTCTACAATTTATTGAAACCAATATTAGACACTATTACAATTGTAGAAAGTGACACTCAACAGATGTCTTATGATTTAAGTTTATATAAAAAAATTTAAGTCAATGTGGAACACATGTTGGACAGGAGCCCCCTGTTAAAATCCGAGATCCAAATCAACTGCTTTGTCTATAGTAGCCGTCAAGTTTCTCTCTCTTCCTACTACATCAGCAGCGTCCGAAAGAACATTTAGTACGTACAGCGACATTCATACTGTTACGAGCTGGGTATGGGATAAATTATTTTACACCAATTAATTAACCAAATATTCTTTATTAACTCAACAACTTATTTACACAAACACTAAATCGCTAATAATCACTATTCTCTTCGTAATCGCTTGTATTCGCTTCCGTTCGCATTCGTAGTCGAAAACAGACTGACCCACTCGCCCGCCGTCCGCCCTATTTATACAGTCATGGAAGTTTCTAGAACATTGTCGAACTATCCTTTACTGGAATATTCTAGAAACATCTATGAACTTGTACACAGTACCACAATGGAACGTTCTCGAACGTAGTGGAAACTTCTAGAAACTTCGACTACATTCTAGAACGCTCCAGTGTAATACGGTCGACGTAACAATACCAAGAAACGTAATAGACAAATGACAGGGCTAGGAAAATAGTGTGTATTGCGCACAATTTAAAATTGCAATCAGTACAATCATCAACAATATTAACACAAGCAGAAGGTAATAGAGTCCCTGATAGTATAGTCGTTGATTCAGAGTCAGATGAAACAAATACAGACACAGAACATTATTCCGATGCTGATAAAACAAGCGTAGGCGTAGCTACTGATACTGATACAGATGATTGTAACACATTAAGTCACTTCTGGACACATCTATTGGCCCACCTTGTATTTTCAGTTTCGTTTGGTCCTAGCTAAAATTTTATATTAGGTCGAGCAAAAAGTTTTTATGCAGTTTTGAACCTGGCACATTCACAATTTCATTCAATAGTCTTTTTTTGAATTTCGAACACAGAATTTAAAGAAACAAAAGACAATTTGGAGCCTGTTTGTTGATATCAAACAATCGAATACTAAGAAAACTTGGTTTTATTGGTTTACTTGGATTTAATTCTTGAAAAAGTGATTGATATCTTTGGTTTTGCAACAAACATTACTTATTCTTAACATTAAGGTGAGGTTCTATCAATAATCTATGGATACTTCACCTGAAGTCGCCGCCCAAGCTGTGGCACTTATTCAGGCCGGACACAGCCAAAGAAACGTGAGTGCTCAACTTAATTTAAGTCGATCTGCGGTCCGAAATGTTTATCGGAGGTACCTAGAGACTGGCGGCTTTGTTCGTCGCCAAGGAAGGCCACGATCTCGGGTCACAACTGAAAGGCAGGATCGATTCATCGTGACGACCAGCTTGAGAAATCGTCACCTTACCTCCATTGAGATACAAAAACAACTTCGCGACTTCCACGGAGTATCTGTGAGCGCTCGAACTGTTCGGAGAAGATTAAAAGAACGCGATATGGTACCACACAAGCCAGCTAATGGGCCCAAACTAACGCGAGCCTACCGAACAGCGCGCCTTCATTTCGCACGCAGTCATTTAAATTGGACACAGCAAGATTGGAGCCGTGTACTCTTTTCTGATGAGTCTAAAATTGTGTTACATGGCAATGATGGAAGGAAGAAGGTCTACCGACGTAAGGGAGAGCGTTTCGCATAATGCTGCTTTGAAGAGAGGGTTGCTTATAGCGGTGGCTCATGGACTGTCTGGGGCGGTATATCCGCGAGCGGCAAAACTCAACTTGAGGTTGTTACAGGACCACGGCTGCCAACATTAAATGCTGAAAGGTACATTCGTGAGTGCTTAGAACCTCACGTGGTACCATACGCGGACTATGTGGGCCCAAATTTCCTTTTTATGCATGATAATGCAAGAGCCCATGCGGCCGGCATCGTCAGGGAATATCTTCGGGATGTGAACATCACAGTTATGGACTGGCCAGCCAGAAGCCCAGACATGAACCCCATTGAGCACATGTGGGACGAGCTAAAAAGACGTGTTAGGGCTCGTCAGCCAGTTGCCCAGACGATGCAGGAGTTGAAAACTGCCATAGAAGAGGAATGGGAGATGATCCCTCAAAATTTCATAGAGCGGTTGATAAACTCTATGCCTAATCGTATGAGAGCTGTGGTGGATGCCCATGGAGGCAACACGCGTTATTAAATTAAACCTTTATTTGATAAAACATGTTTTTTATTCAAAAATCAATTGCCTTTAATAAGGCGCATATTCGACTTGTTAGGCGTAGCTCCATGTCGTATGGTATTCTGAATTCAAATTTAAAACAATACGATCGAAAAAGATGGTAAAATGTATCAGGTTTAAAACTGCATCAACAGTTTTTGTTCAATCTAGCAATCATATTTCGGTAGGGGCCATCGAAACCTAAACTCTAAGGTGGGCCAATAGATGTGTCCAGAAGTGTATTTTTTAAGTTCATAATAATAGTTACCCATTGATTTAAACAAAATTTGACTTGAATAGAAACAAAACAATCAAATTTAGTGTCTTATTCCACTTTAGTTATAGTGTTTCAATTTTTCTAAAAAAAAACCAAATGTAGAAAAAAAACAACGGTGTCAAGATTTTTTTCATGTTTTTTTTCAAGATTGTGAAAAAAAAAACATTTTGTTTTTTTTCAATTAACATCTCTAAATCAGATACATCTCTGTACATACCAGGCCAAAACTATATGGTTAATGCACACAGGTTGGGATTGAATGATTTTCAGTTATTATTGGGATTCTATATTCTAAAGGAATTACTTCTTTCCAATTGTATTCTGATTTTAAGAAAGTATTTGCGCGTGAATATTTGTACAATTTGTTATTATTGATAATTTATGGTCAGGGGTTAAGTTGGGGTTAGTGCTACATTTGGAGTAAATAGAAGTATACCAGGGATCATTTGTACACGAGCTTATATAATTAATTGTACTTATTAGCACTGAACTCTTTCAGTAATTGAGTAGTTTCTTCGAGGACCGGTTAGTGATTTGCTCATATAGGCTATGGGTCGTTCGACACCATCGAAGTCTTGAGTAAGCATATCTCCAATGCCGTAACTAGAAGCATCGCAATGAACTGCAAAGGGTTTGGTAAAATCGGGACAAGCTAAAATTGGGGCAGAGACTAAAACTTCTTTTACGACTTTGAAGGCTTTATCAGCTTCTGAATTCCATTTAAAAGGTGGTGCTTTTTTAGAAGTTGAAGTGAGCTTGCTAAGCGGAGCTACTAATGTGCTGAAGTTTGGGACAAATCGTCGATACCAACTAGCGGTTCCTAAATTTTTTTTTTTTATGTTTGATAGGCTCGCGTTTGACCACCTGATAGCAGACTTCACGAGGTGTGGTGGGGGTAGGAAGGTCTAAGATAGCCTTAACTTTACCTGGATTGGTTTGTAGACCGTGTTCGTTAATTATATAACCTAAATACGAGTACTTTAGTTCTTTCCGAAAGAAAGAGCATTTTGGGTAATTAATTGTTATGTTAGCGTTTTTTAACCTTTGTAGAACTTTGCTGAGAAGAGTAATATGTTCGTCAAAAGTATTACTGATTATTATTATATCATCTAAATATGAGAAAACCGAATTATCTAGGTTTTCGGTTGGAAATAGGCTATTCATAAAACGTTGTTGGGTAGCTGGTGCATTAGTTAAACCGAATGGCATGACTTTAAATTGAAACATACCGCGGCCTGGTACATAAAAAGCGGTCTTGGGCCTGTCCTCACCTCGTAGTGGATCCTCCCAAAAAGCTTTTGCGATATCAATAGAGGATAAGAATTTAGCATCTTTAAGTTTATCAATTATGTCACTAATAAAAGGTAATTTATAAGCATCTGGTTTAGTGATTGAATTTAATTTTCGACTATCCACACAAAAACGCCACGTTCCATCTTTTTTTGGAGTAATTATAACTGGATTAAGCCAAGGACTAGCGCAAGATTCGATAACATTGAGAGCTAACATGTTATCTACTTCTGTACATAAGGCTTTTTGTTTTTCTGGAGAAAGTCGATAGCAACGTTGCCTTATTGGTGGATGGTCTCCCGTGTCTATTTGATGTTCGACTAAATGTGTTTTTCCTAATGGTTGGGTTTCGGTTGAAATGTTTCGGAATTGATTAATAATTGAATCTGATATCAGTCTCTGAGTATCAGTCATTGTATCGTAATGTAGTTATTTTTTGCTTTCTGCGGTAATAATAAAAGTTTTGGATTATTCGAATCTGAAGAGTCTATGGCTTGTAAAACATCTGGGGCTAAATTGAATAACTTCCAGAAATCAATTACCAAGATAAATGGTTCAGTAATGTTAGGTATAACGTGAGCAGTTATGATGTTAATTTTTTCTTTGAATATAATTGATAATTGAATAGTACCTATGGAACGGATTGATTGTCCATTAGCTACGGTACCTAAGATAGTTTGTTTATGATTAAGTTTTTGACCGTGTTCTAAGAGTTTTTTATGCGAATTGTTACCTAGAATGGTAATTGCACTGCCGCTATCTAATAAGCCACATAAAGTTAAATTATTTGTCTTTACTTTTATATACAGGCGATTGTCTTTGGTAGCATCTGTAATAGCTAATAAGGTTGCAGTATAGGATTGCGTAAATAATTTTATTTTTTATTCCATTCGCTCGCGGTGGTCTTGGTTATTTTACTCTTCTCCCTAATTAGTTTTTTTGAATGTTTAATATTACAGTTTGGACATTTAGGAAAAGTTGTATTTTTTTTTACCGCACCGGAAACAAACTACGTCTGTTTTAGTACATTTTTTTAATTTAACGCGGGAAAGTAAAACGTACTGGGACGGGTTTTGTTATTGTAAGAGAATTGATTGGCATAAATTGGTCCTTGTCCTTGGTGTTCCTTTTTTGATAGGCAAATTATTACATTTAGAATCTAAAAAAAAAATATTTTAGATACATTCTTTCTCCTTACGATACACCCGATCAAAACACGATACAGTACAATTTTCTCAATAGAAAAAAATACCAAACTACGTTCGATTTGCAGTTTTTTCACGAGCCAAATTTCATTTTAAACAAATACTAATACTTCTTTTTTTCTATAAATGATATCAATTTATAGGTAATTCATTTTGGAATTAATTCCACCCGATCGTATTTTTTCATTAAATTTATCTAAAAAAATATCGATTATTCAAGTGATTTTCGATCCGCGCGTCGCTTGCCATGCCAGAGTCCCGCGGGACGTTACCGAGGTAAGACCTGTGCCAAATTTTTGCGCGCGCTGCTACGCAAATAATATTGTATATGTGAATAAAGAAATAAAATAACTTGTAAATAATTATTGTTTTATATTATTGTGACCCGCGCCGGATAGCTTCGTGGGCACTTCTGCTTGTTTTTTCTATTTCGTGGTACTTACGCTCGTTTCACGACTGTAGGATTGTAAAACTGTGCCACAGTCCAAATATAATATCAGTAGGTTCAAGTTCAAAGAGAGATAAATAATAATAATAATAAATCTTTATTGACATAATGAATACAATTTGGATTATAGGAATCCCTAGCACCTGCGCTAGTAAAAACTGTGTTGCAGGTGTTAGTGTCTTCCCCATAAAGTGACAGTAACACAGAATAAACATCATACAGAATAAATTAAAGGATAGTTTTTTTTTTTATATAAACCTAATGTTAACAAACATGCTGCAAAGTTTGTGTATGTGTGTATCTATGTGTGTGTTTCTGTATGTGTATGTGTGTGTGCGTGTGCTGTACAGAATGGGTCATGTTTTCATGAGATTTTCTACATCAGTATAGTCCATTGACTTTAGCCAGGTATATAGAATTATTTTAAATTTATTGTTATTCAGTTTGCTTACTTATAAATAGGTTACCGCTTTTCTTTTCTTTATTGTATTAGTTTAATATGTCCTGCTCCGATTTTTTTAATACAATAACTTATTGTTTCAGTTCAAAAACTAATCGAAATAAAAAAGGTTTATTTGTTAAAAAAAAGCAGCTAAGTGCGTGTCGGGTCACGCGCGTGTAGGGTTCCGTAGCCGCCCGTTATAACATGCGGATTTAGAAGGGGGCTTTATGTTTATTACTATGAACATGTTAATTGAGTTCGCGGTTTTACGTTTTAATTAAAAACAAAAAAAAATATTTTTCCAAAATTGTACATATTGTTTATTACATGTTTTAAATAATAAATAAGTAACAACTAGACCTTAGTAATTATTTTCTAAGAATTTTGTACGAAATTTAACAAGTACCTAGAAATATTTTATAAGTTGGGTGACTATTACTTTGAAACTAACAGATCTAACTTAGCCGTGATAGTTTTACTTTTAATTTCGTTTTATATACTACTGCCATGAATTTTATCACATATCCAAAAGCAATCATTTAGCTGGCAGGGGCAGGGGACACACTAGACTCTAACAAAAATTAGCAATTTAAAGCTTATTAATTTAACGTAAACGGATTTTATTTTACCACTTTGTAGGTGTGATTAATATTATACATATTCATCCATGCCCAATTATAGCTTTCTAGTACTAAGATTCTCTGAGCTAAGCTGCGGACGGACGGACAGACGGACATGGCAAAACTATAAGGGTTCCTTGTTGACTAAGAAACTCTAAACAGGACAGAAAAACAGTAATATCAAGACAACAAAGACTCGTCTTTGTTTTCTTGGTAATCGTAATCCTCACTGAGATTGAATAGTAGTAGGTACCTACTACTAGCGTACAGAAAAATCACTCCCGTACAATAGTTTATTTATGTGGTTTTTTATTGTATATTTTTTATTTAAGATCAGTGTTGTTGGTTGAAGCAAACGTTTTATTATTATTAGTAGTCAGTTTAGGCATACAAATTTGCCAATCGCCCACTGTCTGCAAGACTATAAATGCAGCGAAACTGAAACCTATTTCATTCTTGCAAACTGTTCACATTCCATTGGGTACAATTTTTTTATTTTATTTTCTAATTTATTTTTTATTTTTAACGATCCCTATTTTTTCGAGACAACTTTGGCATAGCTAAGCAGAGCTACATCACAAACTTTATACAAAACTGAAAGTGAAACTGTAACTTTATTATTTCATAATCGTTTAACTTACAGTATAAAATTAATTATTCAATTTTTTATTAACTTGATTAATTTGCCAATACCGTCGGGTCTCGAAGCCAGCGGGCAGATCGCGCGGCGCTAGAGCGGCGGCGGCGTAGTGATGTGTTATGAGAAATTAGTATCTTTATTCGCGAACAACAATTATTGAAATAATTTGATCCACCACGTCGGCGGGCATTTTGAAACATAGGTCGTTAAAAAGCCAAAAAATAAAATACACAACACTACGTCAATGCAAACGCGCGGGCCCTACTAGACTGGCGCGCAACCCTCGTACAACGCTCCCCGCGCCGCCGCGCCGTCGCGATGCTGCCTTCGCGACCAGTTCCATATAAATCTATGCATTTGAACGCGCCGCCGCCGCTGTCGCCCCGCCGGCCGCTGAGTTCGTGCCCGAGGCCTTAGCGTTCCTTACTGTTCGTAGCGAAGAGTTCGTAACTCACAATCTGCAGCGTAGCATTTGCGTAGCACCGTAGCTTATAGTGTGTCTGTAACTTGTAGCGTTGCGTAGCTCATAAAACTTAGCTTTTTGTGTGAAGCGTAGCGTTCTTAGCTCACAGTTTGCAGTTTTGCACCGTGACACGTATTTTGTAGCGTAGCGAGCAACAGTGGACGGCTACCCTAGGTTATACTCAATAAATTATTCTGTGTACATGTCACCGGGTTATTACAAACACCGTAAGTGTATAATAAATCGTAAAATGATAAACTCTTTAAGGAACAGATGTATTGTAAGTAGATATCGAATTTGGATGGAATCTATTGTTTTCGTAATGATTTGGTCAAAATATATTGACATCCTGTAAGATTTGTTACGACGCGACGTTTAAAAATAATCCAGTAACATACACAACCTAAGGGAAAACCTAATTACTATTTGCGTTGTAAACTTGTTGTAGGTATGTATCAACTTTTTGTGATATTTTTTGGAGTAGAGATATATCTAACGATATGAGTTCTAGTGTCGATGAAAGTTTATAACATGACTTTATGTAATAACTGATAATGTAAATTTAGATACTCCAATTAAGTACCTATATTTATAACTGTTTGTGCAATTTTGTATTGTCAAATTTTGTATATTGTGCTAGGTCGGGCTAATAGTTAGATTGGCTGGTCTGAGTGGAACAAAGATGCTAGCCATGGGACGGTGCGTTAGGTATTATACCCACCAGAACTTATACCAAGTTCCAATGAACTACATTTAATGAGGTGAGGCGACGGAAATTCTGTATTTTTTGTGAGTCATCTCAGCTCCTAATAAATAGGTATATCTAGGCAAGTTCCTTCATCTAATTTTGAAATCATAAATAATTCGAATCCTTTCAGCCCTCTATTTGAACGATTGTTTAACAAACATTCACACTGCCGCATTTTACGACCTCATAATTTATTCTAGGGTTTATTGAATATCCTAGAATTTATCACAATATCTTAGGCTGATCTACGGGTTTATCTGGATTTGCCAATAATCAGGCATTAACAGTAAAGTGTACTTTCGTTTGCAGTGAGTCACTGCCACAGAGTTTCGTTTGCAAGAAGTGTTTAATGGCTGCAGTAACACAATAGGTACTTGACAATTTACGGTTATCGGTAATTAGGTAACAGTGATTAATGTTGTCCAACAAAATGCTTTAATGTTTTTTAGACATTGTTAGGCTCGCGTTTGACCACTATCTCACCTGAGCCTTAAGACAAAATACTTTTCTGTTAACGTTAATGCTTCGTGCTAAATGTATGGCAACGACATTAGTGGGCGTGAGATACCATTACCTGCGGAGAGAACTGTCACGTGACTCACGCCCAGTAATGTCGTTGCCATACATTTTGCACGAAGCGTTAGCGTTAACGCTATTATAAAAGTTATTTGGCTAAGGGGGCTGATGGTAAGCGATGATGTAGGCGACGATGGAGCACGCTTGCCGAGAAGTAACCTATTCACTGTTGACTTAAAGACCCCCAGCCAGGTTGTAGCTATCAGGAATCAAAGACCCAGGGAATTCCACTCCTTAGCTGTACGCTCAACGAAAATGTTACCAAAACGTTTTGTGCGTGTGGGTTAGATGGCAACCATGTACCGGTGGCGCTTCGCCGTACATCTTGTGGTCCGATGATGGAATGGGCATGGCAGAATTAAACTATGTAATTCCGACGTTCACTCCCCAAAACGTAACCGATGGAAAACTGACAGTTATAACTGTCGGTTTGCTGTCGTTGCTTATAGGCAACTCGGTGTCGATGCCTCCAAACTTTGCAGCTTTGACTCGACAAGTTCATCATTGGCAATGATCCACAATTTATTATTAATTAAAACGCATTGAAACTTACAAGTCGACACTTTCAGAAGACCTGTGCTTCTAATGAAAGTTTCGACTTGCAATGAATGCTGAAATTAGAAAGTTAATGTTTATGACGCAGTTGAATTTAAAATCTAAACTGACTCAGTTTAGATTTATATTACAGAATGGCATACAGATACATATTTTTATTACAGAATGGCACACAGATACAAATTTTTGAAACATAATAAATAGCTTGCCTATCCTGTATATAGCTGATTTCGCGTCTAGTTGTACAATATCGCCGGAGTCAGTACGAGGTCATAATACTCATAATAATTATTTATAAACTTTCTCATCGCTCATGACGCTAGCAGTTTTGACAGCGATTCACTAGCATTGTACCAGGTATTGATATTCCCGTTTATATTCTAAAGATATGAAATATTTATTATAGGACAAGTTGGGCCTGCTGCCAAATACAGTTTTGCACCAAATATATGTAAGTAATTTTGTAAATTCTTATTATGAATGTGTTCAACATGTCTGGATTCGACGCACATCGCACGGCGAGACCAAGCAATAACAATTTGTGTTTTTTTTATGACAGAAGTTTAATTCTGTGGACTCGTAAAATCGGGGATAACTCAATTCCACAGTAAATTCAAACAGAAACAAAACATTTGTTTTGAAGTCCTAAAACTTTCGATAAATATTTATGTTCTATTAATACCTACTATGTTATAGACGCCAGTAGCTAAGGGCTATTAGAACTAATAATAAATGTTTCTTTTTTATATAACGACCGATGTTGATGTTGATGACAAAAATATTTGCTCCATTAAAAATACTTATATTAATCGTAAAAATATTACAAAGATACTTCACAAACAGAATTCCCTACATTTTTGTAAAGCTTGCTTGATGTTTGTTTTGGTTCCCGATGATTAAAGATAACGCTTTTAAAAAATCTTCTCAGCATTATATCATTAATGTGTAATGTGTATTTGAAAGCCCCGACAAGACTCGCGAAACATATTGTTTTGGCTTCTACTCATTCTTCACTGTAGACACATTTTTTAGATGTCTTGAATGCACAGACACATTTTTACGAAATTCAAACGTTGTTTTTGCACGTAGTTAGCTATAAATTCAGATTTTTAAACTAATGGCGCTACTTCAAAACAATTACCAGTGTTAAAAACTAGTTTGATACCTGGATCTTTTATCAATGGATGTTGGGAGTGAGAGAAAGTCTATAGATGTGCACTTGTATATTTAAACTGTCGGCTACTTTGTGTTTGTCGATTTTTTATTTTTTTATTTTATCTAATTTTGTTGAGGGGCTTTTATCAAACACATATCAGCCCTATCGTATCCTTTTACATTAATTGTCTTACTTAGAGTGTTTGATAATATTCTGAGTGTAATCTTAAACATTAGGTTTTTGTTTATAAAAACTTAGAAACAGTGCTAGGCATTAAGTTGTTATAACGATCGGCTCGTAATAATGGTGTTGGTGCGGTGGGGCGGGCGGCCAGCGGGCGGGGCGGCGGGGCGGGCGGATGACAACGCTGCATTTTCCCCGCCCGCACCGCGCGATTGCCGCGTTTTCCACGAGGGGCGCGCCGGCCCCCTCGCCGCATCAGCCGGGAAATCGCGCGGCGCTCGGCTCAGTCCGGCTCAGCCGTCGCGCAACGACGACGCCTCCGAGTCGCGCGCCACGCGAACCTGCGCTCGCTGCACTCCGCACGACCGAGCGCTCGCGCCGAAATAGTGAGCTGTGGCCGGGAGCGGTCCCGCCGTGCCCGTACAGGACAGTGAGCGCCATGCTGCGCGCCGTGCTACGCGCGCTGCTGCTGCTGGCGCTGGCGGCGAGCCCAGCCTGTGCGCGCCGCCACGCGCCCGACTTGCGCGAGGACGAGCCCGCGCGCCGCACCACGCGCCCTGCCGGTGAGTGCAGCACAGCATCATGCACCCGCGCACGCCGCACGGCGCAAGCGCGAGCGCTGCCAATGATGCCGGCCGTCGTAATTAAATGCACATCGATCTTGCTCATCTGCCCAGCGCCAGCGCGCTGCCGCTCGGCAGCGCTCGCCGCGCATAGGGAAACAGTGAACGGCTATAGGCACGTGTGCTTATGTAAATAATTACATTCCGAGGTTTCCGCACCGGTCTCCGGCTACTAGATCAATTAAAACGCACGTACGCATTAGTCCCAGAGAGTCGACTAGCGGCCGCTTGTGCTTTAAATTGTTTATCGATGCTCGTATCGTTATCAGTGAAGCCGATACCTGCTTCAGTACTCAGGGATAATAAAAACAATACCACGTGAGGGCCGCTGACTCTCGTCTCAACAATATCAACAAACGGAGAGAATCGTTGAGAGGTTCTATTTTCGGCGAATGATACAATAACTAATCTGTTATCGGACAAAGACTCTTTAAAAGTAATCTCGTAAATATTTATTACTTTATCAATTTCTGTCAATGGATCGCTCCGAAAGGTTTTCGCGGTTTCAGAACTGGACTTTATGTTAAACTCATAAATAGGTAACTGTATCCATACGTAAGAAGAATGAAGTATAATCTTTCTGAATATTTGTTTGGTAAGCAATTGTATCAATAAACACGCGCAAACAAGTTTCAGACTGTAACTAATTTCTAGAATACAGCAAAAAAGAAATTACTACAAAATAAGTCTGAAAAGTAGAAAGATAAGAATTAGCACAAAGTGGAAAATGCTGCCAGTTAGCTACACTCACAGACTAATGAGTTAATAACTACAATTTAATTATAGATGCTCTACCAATGAACAAGGATTTAGAAAGAAGGAACTTTTAATTTATAAAATTATCTCAATTTGTATTGGCAACAATAAATTTGTTTCCAATAAAATTGGTAAATCGGCCCTAATCCATTTTTTAACGTTTCAGTTACTCACACTTATTGATGAATTAAACCCAAATCTGATAAGATTTTAGTAGGTACGAGTAATATCAAAATATTATCACAAGGTCGAAAGTGAAAAATAAAATCGCATACAGCATTATTTCATAAAGTTCTTGTCTTTCAGCTGTTATATCATCATCAGATACACGGAGCAGGAGCACATGTACCTACGTGAATATCAATGTCGTATGATTTCACAATCTTATCGTATTGTGCTGTGACGCTTGCCTCAAACGCACATAAGATTTTATGTTAGCTTAGGCCTTTTAGTTTATTACCTATTTGTGTCTCCTCTTATTGCCATATTGAACATGCAGTTGAAGGATGCATTCTATTGCATCAAGTTATTATAAAACCGTAAAAATAATCGTTTTCCAGCAGAAGGTTATTGCGCTATATGGATTTTCGTCATTGCACTGTAAATATTTTAATGAATGTGAGATTAAATGATCACATCTAATTAAGTTTACAGCTTTAGCCTTGCGCCGCGAGTGATTTCATTACTTTTATCATTGGAATAGACAGCAAGGACTTTCGAAGTCCGCTCGATGGCCGAGCTCACTTGTGCCGACGTGACTCACGGCGACAGCTTTCATTCATTTTCCGGACGTGATAAAAGTTACAAATGTTTGCCAAGATTGTATTAACAAGTCTGCCAAAAATTGTATTACCGAGAAGAGAAAAAAGTTGTGTTCGTCTGTGATGTCTAGACAGGCGGCCGAGACAAGACGTGACGTGACGAGAAATTTTCAACCCATTCTGGACGTTTTGACGACACTTTTGGCGCGATTTATATAACTCTGCCAGGTTCCGGTTGAACTCAGAAACATTCTCTTAGAACTGTAACGTAGTCATTAGTCTTATAAAACTTTTAAGTACTACGTACCTACAGAGCGTTGTTCGTCGCGTTTGCGTGACGCGCGATAGCAGTGGGTGTCGGCTGAAAGGGCGCGCTAATTTCAGGTTGGAGGCTTGCGTAACTGTAGTACAAACGAAAACAACGCGGAACGGCTGCAATGGCCGCTCGTCACCTGACAACTTCGAATGTCACATTTCTGATTGATTATGACGCGGTTATCAACTCAGTTATTATCGATCGATACTCTCGTGTACCTATTCTAAACTATGTCTGTTCTGTAAATATCGGCACAGCAGTAAAAAATGCTTTATAAATGAATTCCTTTTATAAAATTGGCAAATTAATACAATGCTTGATATGCTACCAATATTCTCGCGTGTTCTTGGAAGGAGTCTTACGGACAATAGGCCCAATTTATGAGGCATAATTTTCCTAATAATTATTTATGGTAGAGGCGAAGTTAGTAGGTAGTTATAAAAACCTCGTCACTTCTACGTATATATTCCCAGATTAGGTAACTTCTTAACATTTATTTATATTTGTGCAACTCAGATTGCAAAATATGATAACAGCTTGTGTAGTTAATATAAATATTTACTTCTTTATATTAAGTTCAACTTAAATCTGTACGAGTATATATAAAATTCAAAGACTGACTGATAAATCAACGCACAGCCTAAACCGCTGGTCTTACAGACATGAAATTTGGAGGGTGTGCTCTTTATGAAGAGTAGGTATCTACTAAGAATGGGTTTTTCGAAATTCAACCCTTAAAGGGGTAAAAAAGGGATTGATAGTTTATAACGGGGGAAGTACTAATTCTACACGGGCGAAGCCGCTGGCAGAAGCTAGTACTTACAATCTTACATAAAATGACTCCAATAGGAAAACTCCATGGACGGTAGGTTAGTAGGTTCTGTTAGTAGGTTCTGTTTTTATGCGCTGTGAAAATTTGCGAAAAGCTCCTGTATGGCTCTAAAGAGTCTATCCTGCGGTAAACAGAAAAATCTAACTGATTGTAACATTTTGTTGGTACCAATTAAAAAACAAGAGCAACAGGAAGTGCCAACCAAAACATCACGGATCGTTAATAAACATGAAAACAAAAGTACACTTTGCGCATTGTTATTTTTTTAACACTATGATCGAACCTTATCGGGCTGATCTCTTAACCCGAGCGCGGCGTGCCATCAAAAATACTTTTTATACTCTTGATAGTGGGGATAGGTATTCGAAATTTGTTGTTACATTGACTTTTAGTCCGTGCCGGTGATTGCTTTGGGTTCTGATGTCATTTATATTTGTGTTGTGTTACATGTCTAGCCAGCCCCCGATTCGCAAGTTTTCGATAAAACGATTCGATTAATCTTAGACTGCTATGATTCTTCCCAACTTTAAGTAGAATTTGATCTTATCTAATCTAACTAGCTGTAAAGTCTAACTGCAGGGCGAAGGTCTCTTTTTCCCTTTTCTACATGATTTCTTCTTCTGCTAGTGCACTAGTAGAATCATACTATTTTATATAATATTAAAACTTTTTCATGATTCTGGCACTCCAGAAGTTTGCCAGCGATTTCATCTGTGTGTAGTTATGTGAATTTTATGTTTTTTTTCATTATTCTGGAATTTCTGGACCCAAGTCGGATATCTACGCAGTCGAAGTCGCGGTCAGAAGCTAGTTGTTACCTATTGGTAATGAAAATAAAAGAAAATATTTTTCTTCCGGCGTCTCTCTATGTGCAGCTTGAAAGTCAGCTCTTCTTATATTCACCTGGGGTTTTCGCCACACAAAACGGTTTTCCGCACACACACTCACTCTTTTATCACTTTACAAGTTCATATAATTTTAGCGTACCAACTGCCTTCCTCCTATTTTAGGATAACTTGAAGGTATGTAAAACGCAATGAGACCCTCAATTTCTAGAACGCTACCCAACTTGTGTTTGCTGGGCATATTATGTGTGTTTTGTGAACTTCAGCTTCATTTTTAGTGTGAGGTGGAAGTCTTTATTTGTCAGAATATGTATAAAATCCATCAAGTGGCTTGATACTTTTTCCATATTTAAGGTTAATAAAACGATACGGTATGGTCGCCACGGTGGTTGAAACATTGTGTATGTGAGTTTGAGTTTTGTATTTGTGAACGCACCCACAATTCAGAAGCAATTCCTACGGTGGGAAAACCCTTTTTTAAAGAAAAAAAAGAGACATCTTGAGTCTTTAAAATATAACAAAATGTTTTACTTAACTTTTCCATGACGTTTTGGGTGACCAACATTGCGGTCAAGAAATAAAAGGTCAGATAAAGGAGTTCTTTGTTTACTTTTGGTATTAATCATATTTTTTGTCCCACGGTTAAAATAATGACCATATGAAGTCAAGCGACTCATATCGTAATTAAGATTAAAATTATGTTCCTATTCATTCTTACGTGTGAAAACTACCTACCTAAGAAATAAATCCACACAATTAAACAATAAAATACGTAATCAGCCATGTTTTGGACGTTAGAGGCCATATGCACAAGCATTGCGCTAGATAACAATCTCAGCTCTCAAACGCAGAATGTGAAGTTGTAAAGTATGCGAGTTATTAGCGGATACCCAACCCTTATTTGTGGAATGTTTTAAATGCGCATTTATACGCAAATATTATATAAGATTGTTTGCGTGCACGCAGTCGCATCGCGCGTGGAATGAAAATGTACTTGCGCTTGATTGCGCTTCATTGTAACACCGCTGCGCCACGCCGCGCCGCGCTGCGCCCGCGCAACGATGTCGTTCACTAATTGTCGCTTTACCTACTCATATTATTTTACAATCGCCTTCTCCAGTATCGGAATTCTACTGGTAGGTCATTTGAATAAACTGCTTATACCTATACAGCACTACATCGGATATAGATAGGATATAAAAACTGACATACCAAACAAGTAGCTAAGTAGATGTGTGCTGCGCTGGCACTGCACATGACTTAATGCGTCTTCCATACATTATTACCTCGTACAGGTGCGCATCAAACGCAATTGATAGATTTATAGACTGCCATCACCATTAGGACTGCTCGTAACCTTATGTGAATGTTGCCGACTGCCGTACTTTGACGAAGTAAAGTTAATTTAGCAAGTTACAATCATATTGCATGGCGTCACTCGTAATGTCGTAAATCGTGGTTGGGTTGCGTTATGTCCACGGCGCGGGCGCAGCGTCGCAGGACACTTACGTCCAATTCAGTCGCTGGTTCATTGCCCCTCGGCGTAACAAACGACCCGCTGACTGACGTCACATCATTACCATTGCACTCAAATTGCATTACCCGAGGGCTACACAAGTACGTGCACATCACCATACTGTATGCTCACATCATTGTACTACACAGCCGCATTAAGTTTTACTACGTGCAAAAGCAAAACCGGAATAAAACCATAAAATTTTATCTGATGATAAAAGATGCGAATGCAAAATTCATAGAAGTTAAAATAATTAGCGTGCGAAATGTGAGGTTCCTTGACATGTGGAGGTTTTGTGTGTGCGCGCATATAATTTTTAAATTCATTTGTTTCTATTGGTTCTTACCTACCTATTGGGAATTAAGCTGGCCCTTTGCTGCGGCCTGTAGTTGTAGGCAACGCAACATGAAGTGCTTTGTCTGAAGAAAGTTCTTCATGCGCTTTTTGTGCAAGCGGGTTAGATCTGATGTACAATTACAATGAGCATGGTGTTTGACCGCTGCGTGTTCTGCTGCGCACAAATATTAGCGCACTTAATTAACGCCCGACGAACTCACTTCCACGAAATTAATTGGGGTCAAAGAATTTGAGTGCATACATCTCAATTAAACCCGACGCTACACCGGGAGTCATTGCCACATCGGAACACCAAATAATTCAATATAATTTAATCGTAGCAGCCTTATTCATGTGTCCTCTGGAAATAAATAACAGCGTGTCGTTCCTAATCCCTGACGCCTTCTGCCAGCGTCCGCAGACAATAGACATTAATTTTCAAAGGCGCAAGATAGGAATGTCGTCCGCGCAGGTAGAATTTTTGGCACCTTTATGATCAGATCCTGACGTGTCATAAGCCACCCACGGCCCTCATTAAGCCGGTAGCCTACAAAGGCGGCGGGTCGCCCATAATGTTGTCGGATTATACGCAGCGAGCGACGGGCGGGTCGTCGGCCTGCGCTGCCCTCGCGTGCTACAATTGCACACAATATGCCCCGCGCGACCCGCCAACCAAAAAGTTAGAAAAGTATCGCACGCGGGCGGGACGCAGCCGCACCGCGCCGCGCCGATGCCATCTCGGCGCCACGCCGCCGCCGCGCCGCGCACCCGCCACCTACACCTTGTCTCGATCCTTTAATTCGATCATTTTGTGAGTGTCCGGGCCCCTAAGGAGCACGTCCGGTGTCGGAGATGCCACCGCCGCATTTAATTAGAAGTTTACTCTTAAGAACCCGTGAAATATTGCGCACCTTGGAGAATTTAAAGCGTCCGAGATTGAATACGGAGAAACGATAAATGTAATTCGGAACTTTGAGCGATCCGATTTATTTTATGGACATTTTCGGCGTGGAGCGTTCGGATCCCGCA
Source organism: Polia nebulosa (assembly GCA_951329385.1). Lineage (NCBI taxonomy): Eukaryota > Metazoa > Arthropoda > Insecta > Lepidoptera > Noctuidae > Polia > Polia nebulosa. The sequence goes on from OX589594.1 coordinate 14,876,922, forward strand.
AACGACTTTGTTTATCTTTCTTTATCGATAATAAAAGTTTTGGATAATGCGATGTGTCGGCTTGCGGGGCGCGGGTGTGGCGGCCGACTTACGGAGCTCCTCCCACGTGCGGGTCTCGTTATGAACTTGAATTAAATGAATGACGCAGTTGTATGAATGGCGCGGGAATGAATGTGAGTCGGAAGTGCAAGCCGCGCTTCAGCACGCTAGCCCATTGCGCCGCGCACGTGCATCCGCCGCCGCGCGCCCGCGCCCGCGCCCACTGAGCGCAACCTTACACCAGTGCGTTTGTCAATACTCTCCATCGACTTAGGATACTTAGCTATGTATGATTCATAAATCCTAACTTCTTCGTATGTCCTTGACTGGCACATTGAGTGTAAGTAAAGCTAATAACGTCTGTGGCTTTACGTTCCGCGCTCGCGACAAGGGTATAAAATTTCAACAGCGCGAAGATAAGAACAGTTGTAGTAATAATTAACATGATACAAATTACATATAACACTCGTGTACGAGTAAGTAATTTGCATGCGATTGTCTCGTAAACATCAAAGTTCACTGCGCAATATTTTAATTATTCATACTGCGGAATGAATAACGAGGCCCTTAGTGTTTGAGTTAATACTAACGTCCGATATAAATGTGCGTAGTGGACTCAAGTTAATGAGGACACTGAGCACCGTGGCTAGGTCATCTGGGACATTTCTAATACTAGCTGGACAATAGGTTCGATAAAGTTGACCGTTGAGCAATTGTTGGGTTTTTAAGTTAATTGTGTGAGCACAGGTGTGATGAGCCGACGTCATTTGTTTACCACATACACGCGCATAAATTAGAAATTAATTTATTATTATGCAAAAGTGTTCTTATCAGAGCGTTTATGTGTGACTAGAAGTCCAGCGACAAGTCCTAGTAAACTGCAGATTTACTCAACTCATTTTGCTTATTGAATATTCTCTAGTTAGCTTAATCTGTATCACATGTTTTGACATCCTTTTACGCAATTTCATTACTCTTTCTACAACTCCACCTGACTCACCAAATGCATTTTAGTTGAATTGCATATTTTGACAACATCCTGCCTGGTCCTGATCGGACGGCGAGTTACCCACTACTCGCCGTCCGCAGGCCCGGGTAGTTTCGTAGACGTTGCGTAGTCGCTACGCAACTCATCTGCTACGCAAGACAGTCGCAACACTCGCAACAAAACTCGCGAACGCGGACGCTGCGTGTGCTACGCTAGCGTAGCGCTAACGACGCGCAAATTCTATTATAGTTTCGATACAATATATTATTTGGTTAAGAAAAGAGGAGAAATTGATGAGCCATCGTAGGATTTTGTTAATATGTTGAGAAAGATTCGTCGATCAAAACTAATTTTGAATAATTTCCTCTTTTCACTGCTTCTGTACCCAGCGAATATTTAAAAAACTGGTTAAGTGCGAGTTTGACACGAACATGAAGGGTTCCGTACGATTTTATTATTTTTTTGTGATAGCAGCAACAAGAATAAACATTCTGTGAAAATTATAACTCTACCTATTACGGATCATGAGATACAGCCCGCTGACGGACAGACGGACAACGGAGGCTTAGTAATACGGTCCCGTTAGTTACCCTTCGGGTACGGAACCCTAAAAATAACATAGGTAGAGGTATCTTTAATTATTTTATTCCATCAATTATAATAGCTTCCATATTTTACGATAAAAATATTATTGCCGTATTCAAAAAGTATATTATTATTAGACTATGAAAGGTTATAGACGGAGTGTCAAAATCCAGAAATCTGAAGTACCAGAATGAGAAGCCGGTTTGTATCTGTACACGCGAAATAAGCTCACATAGACAAAATGAGAAGCCGAAATGTCATCGTTACGATCGTCAAGGTCACTCACACATTTTAAAGATCCTGCTTCATTTAATGTCCAATGACGTTGCGTTTAGAACCTTTCATAGTCTAAGATTATTACATATTATGTAAATTGAAGCGAATTAAAAATCCAACAGATATTTTTTTTATGCATCAATGCTGTTCTTGTTGCATATCTTGACAAATAAAAAGTGGGTACCCGTCAGACGTGCCTATCATAAAATTTCCTCGTTTCATACAAATATACTTATATCACAGTTGACTAGCTGGTGGCTGACAAACATACCGACGACATTGCAAATAAAACCTCAGAATGATTACACAGGGTAGCGGATAAATTCGTAACAGAGTTACCGCTCCCCTGGGCACTCATGCAACGAAGGAACAGGGGTGGGTTTTAGTCAGTAAGAGTCTGACACGCCCTCCCGCTCCACCCAGAGCGGGAGAAGTCATTGGATGATTTCTCATCCCCAAAAAAAAAGGATGATTACCCACGCCACAAAAACAAAAAAAAGGATGTGGCTATTCGAGTGTTTATTGTTTGTTTAGAAGTTAATGCCTTGAGAAAACAAAAAATGAGCACTTTATTATTTCTCTATTCCACTGTTGGTACGTTTGTTTTATTAGTTGTATATTTTCATAATGGTGCTTTGTCGACGTGCCGGTGTCTGATGTCGGCATTCCTGTTAGTGAAAAATACACATTCATGGCTTAATCTACTACTATTATGGTTGATTGATAAAATAAAACAAATTATCGAATGAAAAATTGAAGCGGGTCGATAACTTCCATACGGCTATCCTTTGTGAGTCAACATACTTTTCATTAAATAGTATTGCTATCTGTATTTAAATACATAATTTTTCCTTTTCTCAAAATAGGTGGACCATAATGATTTTGTAATAACGGCAACATTTGTACAAATCTATCTCCGATGATTATTTCCAAATAAAGTACAAACACGCTGCCATTTATAAATCCAGACTCGATAAATATTTAGCCGCGCTCAGTTCGCGCCAAATGGTGCACTCACAATCACTCACAGAGCTCCTTTTGGCGCCGAATGTCAATTTCCTAGAGATTGGCCATTGCCGGAGCTGTTCGAGCGTCGACAACAAACACGACTGTGTGGACGCGCGCTCGCGAAACTCGCACTTATTCCTGATGTACTAACGGCGATAATCGAGCGACGACAGTTTGTTTATTCACACAGCACGTAATGGATCCGAGCACTCTTCTCAATCGGTCGGGAAACGTGTTTGGATAAATGCTAGTGTGACTTTCATATCCAAGCTCTTGAGCGCAAAGCCTGTAAGTGCCTATGTGTGTAAACTATGTCCTTATGCGTGAGTATTTTAAGTTATGCTGTCAAACGACTTAGAGCTGTTACACAAAGTATGCAGTTACGTTATTATCTTTCCTGACAGCAATGACACTTGAGAGTATGTGTTTGTTTTAATACAGAGTAAAGTATTATAGAGCTTATATATGTCGGCGAAGAAGGCAGGTAGGGTTCTTAATTAATTAGCATATAAATGTTCAGTGATCTGGGATGTTTTTTTCATCTGCCGTTTCGTACTCTACATAATCTCTACGCGAATTTTCTGATAACACTGCGTTTTCAGTAGGCTTACAGGAAAACTGATTGAGACTGAACCTACGGAATGCATTGAAATTCAATAATCTCTGTTAACTTATAGGTGTAGATGGAATCTCAAATGCAACAACTAACACACCGTTCACCCATCACCCTTTATTGACTGGTAGAGAATGCCTTTGTACTTTTGTTGCATAAAGTTTTAGTTAATTAATACTTTTGATATACCTGGGTAGGTAACTACTGTATACTTTTTTTGACATAAACGAGCATGACAGTTGAGTTTGTCATGCTCACTCAAATGTCTCGCTTGTACGTGTGTCATTCGGTTCCCTTCAATATGGTTGAGCTGAGTGGTGCTGATCCACGCGTTATGTTCGTGAACAGGCTCGCCATCAGCTGTGACTGATCATCTCTTAACTTACAACTTTTAATTATATTTTACAATATCTTCAGACATATGTCACTAGGATTAATGTAATACATAACATGGTTTAAAAAAGCGTCCATGGAGTTTCTTGCACGTCTTCTCCATAGAGATCTACGCTTTGGAATGTGCAATTAACTTCATCTTTCTGACTGGCCGACTTGACAATTCAAAATTGCCTGTAAATGGTTTATCTGTATGTATAAAATTCAAAGTCCTGACTGACTGACGGATATACAACGCACAGACAAACCGCTGGTCCTAGAGACATGAAATTTTCAGGATGTGTTCTTTGTGAAGAGTAGGTATCTACTAAGAAAGGGTTTTTCGAAATTCAACCCTTAAGCGGGTGATAAAGGGGTTGAAAGTTTATAATGGGGGATGTACTAATTCCACGCGGGTGAAGCCGCTGGCAGAAGCTAGTTTGATATAAATGCTTTGAGTTTGATAAACTGTTGTAGAATTCAACTTAGCAGCGTTTGGTTGTATCTGCTGCCTATCAATAGCAGTCAATTTAACTTAGCAGCGTTTGGTTGTATCTGCTGCCTTTCAATAGCAGTCAATTCAACTTGGCAGCGTTTGGTTGTATGTGCTGCCTATCAATAGCAGTTAATTTAACTTAGCAGCGTTTGGTTGTATCTGCTGCCTTTCAATAGCAGTCAATTCAACTTGGCAGCGTTTGGTTGTATCTGCTGCCTTTCAATAGCAGTCAATTCAACTTAGCAGCCTTTGGTTGTATCTGCTTCCTGTCAATAGCAGTAAATTCAACTTAGCAGCGTTTGGTTGTATCTGCTGCCTTTCAATAGCAGTCAATTCAACTAAGCAGCGTTTGGTTGTATCTGCTGCCTATCAAAAGCAGTTAGTTTAACTTAGCAGCGTTTGGTTGTATCTGCTGTCTATCAATAGCAGTCAATTCAACTTAGCAGCGTTTGGTTGTATCTGCTGCCTATCAATAGCAGTCAATTCCAATTAGCAGCGTTTGGTTGTAACTGCTGCCTATCAATAGCAGTCAATTCAACTTTGCAGCGTTTGGTTGTATCTGCTGCCTATCAAGAGCAGCCAATTCGACTATGTATTATGACTATAACACCTTGATAAAACTTCGAGGACAGTCCATCACAGGTAATTAATTTATATAACTAAACGATCATCCTTCCATTGTTTGGCAATATAATAATATGGTTTTTCCTAGCCTTGAACCCTCTAAGCACACTGCTGGAGGCTTCAGGGCTAGGCTATCGGTTGAAGAGAGGTGGTCAGGTAATATCTCACCTCCTTTACATGGATGACCTGAAACTTTTTGCCCCCAACAATCTGCAACTGATGGAGCTACTGAAGGTAACTGAAACCTTCAGTAGTGCCATCAGGATGGAGTTTGGTGTGGACAAATGTGCAGTCATGCATGTAAAGCGAGGGAGGATTGTGGAATCCGTGGGAACACAACTCTCGGATTCCATAAACCTGAGATCCCTCTCTCCAACCGAAACCTATAAGTATTTGGGTATGTCGGAAGCGTTAGGTATCAATGTTGCTGACATGAAGCAATCGTTGAGGGAGCGCTTCTTTGGCCGCCTGAAGAAGGTATTTAATAGCCTTCTATCGGGCGGAAACAAGGTGCGCGCCTTCAACGGTTGGGTCATGCCAGTATTGATGTACTCTTTCGGCGTACTCAAATGGACTCAAACAGAACTTGACACCCTGGATAGGCGGGTCCGTACACTACTAACTGCATACCGAATGCATCACCCACGTTCGTCAGTGATGAGACTGTATATTCCGCGGAAGTGTGGAGGCCGAGGCTTTTTAAATGCTAAGACCCTACACAACCGCGAGGTATGCAGTCTGAGGGAATATTTCCTAGCTGCTGACGTGGGTATGCATCGAGATGTAGTGGCGGTGGACAAGGGCCTTACCCCACTCTCCTTGGCTAACGAGAACTGGCGCAAACCTCTAGTGCTTGACACTAACGGTCGCAGGGAAATATGGCAGAGTAAGGAACTTCACGGACGCTTTTTCCGGGCCCTACATGGGTCCGATGTAGACCAACTAGCGTCCGTAACCTGGTTGCGTGTCGGTGACCTCTTTGGGGAAACCGAAGGTTTTGTCTGTACAATTATGGACGAAGTTATCATGACGAAAAACTACCGCAGATTTATTGTGAAGGACGGCACGGTTGACATATGTCGGGCATGTCATCGTCCGGGAGAATCAATCCGCCACATAATCTCTGGTTGTTCTCGTTTAGCTAACGGTGAGTACTTGCACAGGCACAACCTTGTAGCCAGGATTATCCATCAGAAACTTGCTCTGAAGTACTCTCTTGTGGAAGTGCCGTACTACAGATATGCGCCCGACCCAGTTCTCGATAATGGTCATATCTCATTGTACTGGGATCGGTCCATCATCACTGACAGGACTATTGTAGCCAATAAGCCTGATACAGTGGTGGTGGACCGAATCGAGAGGCGTGCAATGATTGTTGATATTACCGTCCCACATGACGAGAACCTCGTGAAAGCCGAGAAAGATAAACAAATCAAGTATATTGACTTGGCTCGCGAGGTTGTCGACATGTGGGATGTGGACTCAGCGATCATTGTACCGATAGTCGTGTCAGCCAATGGCTTAATAGCCACGAGCCTCGACCAACACCTCAGGAGGCTCTCGTTAGGCGGCTGGATCAAGGGCTTGATTCAGAAAGCAGTACTTCTGGACACGGCTCGCATTGTCAGGCGGTTCCTCTCTCTGGATCCCTGACCGCCGGTAGCTTGGACCCTATTCCCGATACCGGTGGGATACTATTTTTTATATTTTTAAATGTTTTTTTTTTATCCTTTATATTTAAATATTTAAAAATGTAATTAATATGTTTAAAAAATTAATAAACGGATAATAATAATATGCCACAACTATCACACAATATGTAAATGTACCTAACATAGTTTACAATCAAGATAGTGTTTGGTCATTTGGACCGCAGTTAATACAATCATCGCACATCTCCTCGTATTTATAATAGTGTCCGAGTACATAATAAATAATAGTGTGCGCATATGTGTGGTGTAGTTAGAAACAGGAGCGATTGATTGCGGTGTAGAGTATCAGCGGCCGTCTCGCAGTCTGCGGGCGCGGCGAGGGCATTCTTCACTAATCCTATATTGTGGAGATAATTGACGCCGCGTCGACTGCGCACTCGCTCCCAGGCTACTTAGCGAAAAAACTGGAACATCTGTAGTAGTGCGTTTGGCGTGCGATACATTTATGTTAGGCTCAAAGAATGAAATCACTCAATGAGCGAAAAAAAATGATCACATCGCGTTGTGGATTTTTTCAAACACTCACATCGCGAATTTCACGGCGTGGCATTTAAAACCAAACATTTTGCGTTGTTACAAATAAAAACTATGACGCGTTCGGAGCCCTGTGTGTGGCTTGGTAATAGGGCTGTAGTGGCTTTTAAAAGAAGCCACCACGCGTCTTGAGCTATATTTTCGCTCATTGAGCAATTTCGGTCTTTGAGCGTAACACATACATATTGTGCATAACGCACGTATGACAGTGCGACGACCTCGCGACAGGGGCGCATGAGCACAGCCTCGCGCTTGATGAATGTTTTCCTGCTATAAAGTATAAACCATTGTTTTACAGTGTTCATGTTCGATGTTCCAGAAAGAATACAATGTAGACATGCTTTATGATTCTGAAAACAAATCATTGAGCGTGAAGTACTTATGTGCCTATCGAGTTGCATTGGGATACTGAATTGAATGCCTTTGTATTTGTGCGGCAAAACTGTGGTAATAAATACATATGCCATTGATGATGGAAGTCGCTTCTGGCACATGATTAGATAACTATCCGAAACAACGTTACAAGTTTACGTACCTACTACCTACCTCCATGATTTTTATTTGACTTACGGTTTTCTAAACTTGTGAGCATTGTGGAGCGACTCTTCCGTTTTGCATGGTCATCAGAAAAATGGTGTGCATTTGGTGTTCCGTGTGCTGAAGTGCGTCACGCCGTCATCGCCTTTACAGTTAGTAAGTTGTATCAACAGCATTGATTAAAACCAATGTTTATGCTAATCAGCCTACCTACATAATGTACGTAGCTGTAGTTGGTCGTGCAAGTTAAGTTGTAGTTTTATGAACATGTGTATTTGAAAGTAGCGAATACAATGTTTCAGATGTAGTTGTTACAAATCTTCCATAACATCATTTATTTTGCTATTCGTTGGCGACTCATAATGATTACAAATTTTCGCGTTAAGTATGCTAAGACGAGAGCCTGCGCTAAGATGTCAAGTCAAAATTACGGGCTGATCAGTCTAAATAGGGGGCAGTCGGTCCGGTTGTACAGTTGCGCTCCTTAGATGGGCACCGGCAGCGAGCGGCGCGGCCGCAGCGCCGTGCTCGCGGAGCGGCTCCACGCGCTGATAAAGGGCACGCCTACTCTGACGACACTAATATGCGCCGCCGACACCAGCATGTGGCGAAACGCACAAAAACTTTCATCTCTATTTTAACCTACGCTGGCCCGAAATAACAATACTTGCTCACATGAATAGCCGCATCAAAATAGATCCTTAAGCAGAATCCGATGAATCACTATTACAAAACGCTAAGAAAATAAAAATAATGATAAAAGTGTCGCGCGATGTTCGCTGCGAGCGGCTCTAAACTAAAGCTCCTAGACCGCACACTGTCAAAATATTGTCAAAGTGAATTCCACGCGTCCAATATATTAGGTATAATGATTTTCCACTTGGCAATAATCCTAGCGATTTATTTCGATCTCAGTAGATATTAACCGCATACCGCATATATCTAGACGAGGCGTCATTCGTTCGGCTAGGTTGTTGAACCTCCTTTTATTAAGCCTGACAAAGGCGGGAATAGAGAAGTTTAGCACTTTCAGTTTTGGGCAATTATCGCGCGGCGGGCGGCGGCGAAGTGTCTCATTGTCACGCGATATATTTAGTGGTGAGGCGTCGCGGCGCGTCACGCGACGCTGCGGATGCGTCTGTCGGCGCTCGACGGGTCCCGCGCGCCCGCGTGTGCTGCAGCCCAGCCCGCCGCCGCCTCCCGACCAGCGCCTGCACCAACATTTGGCAAGGTCCCGACACTTAATGAGTGCGAGACGCGTTTCCGCTGGGCCAAGTAAACGTAATCTATTTCACGAGCTTCCTTATTGATGTACGTCAAACTTCTCGCCGACAAACAATGACGGCGACTGCGTACCTACACAGTTTTCATTACATTTTAACCTGACTTTTACTTACTATGCTCGTTGACAGCACTCATTACTTTTTATGATAGCTTGATCTTCTACCATTTCAATTCATCGAGCACTTTCTAAACAGCTACCCAGTGTCTTTGATACGAGTAGGTATCTGATTTGCTAAACGAGCGAAATACTCGTATAAGAGCGAGCCCAGCGACGTTACTAGAAGATTGCCCAGCAGAAACCTGATGGTCTATTTTTTTGTAAAAATATTTAAAGAATGATTCATGAAAAAACCTATTTTTTACCTCATAATTTATGTGTAACATTTATGTGTTTCAAAAATTTATATTTCATTTTTTTTTTTAAGATAACACATTTCTCGGAACTATTAGTGCGAGAGATAAATTCTCCCGTCACGATAACGTCCCAGAGTAAATAGATAAGTACATTTCCACGGTTTGACACCTGAATGTCGAGTCGTTGCATAACAATGATAAATGTAACGAGCCATTGACCCCCAGTTATCGCCCGCCGAAGGCCGCCCTCGCCCAAGGCGCACCGCCTAACTACTAAACTGCCCAACGTGCGATATAAACTGCTCGTTCATATTAATTCCGTTATAGTTAGTTTTCTTCTTGCAAAAAGAGCTTGGTGAAGGTGACTATGATATTTATTTTGGGTCAAGAAAAGATTATTTCTTTTACATTTTATTTATTAATTTTAGTAATATCTTTGGCAAAGGAAAAGGTAATAGAAACTCAGGCTATTCGAAAATGATTTATTTTGATATCGCTGAAATATTTATAATTATTGTCCTAAAACTATATCGATTTCAGCAAACAAGCAGTGTTTTCATATAGTGTACAGATTTTGAAAGCATTAAGTGGTGCTGTGTTACAATATTGTCAGATTTTTATATTTTATCACTGTCACATATCAGTGAAGAGCGCAATTTACTACAACGTAGAATACATCTACGGGGTATAGCAGTTGCTATGCTGCTCTCAGGTAAGATTTCTTCACTAAAAATGTGCTGCAGAGCATGACTGTCACTTGTTGCGCTCAATCTCTCACCTGATATGTCACCGTCACGGCTTCAGCTGACATCAGCACTATCGCGTCTCTGTCAAATTGTTGTTGGTAAATAATTATATCGATAAGTGTGGATGTATGATCCGTTACAATGATCGAGATGTCGACGTGTCAGCATCAGTGACAAGTGAAGGCGCAGTGAGACTACAACACGCGCCGCGCGGCGGTGGCACGGCGGTGGCGCGGCTGTGGCATGTCTGTGGTGCGGTGGTGGCGTGCCACGGCGCGGCGGGCGGTGGCCCCGCCATATTTTTATTTGTCGATATCTGTGATCGGCGCCTGCTCCATTAGTCATGTGACAGTATCGACACGAGATCGGCTCTCTCGACCCTCTTTAATTCCAGTCGACGCCCGCGAGACTGCACTCGTGGTCGTATGCAAATTTACACGTTTGCGGCCAACTGATGAATGATGTACTGACACGATCCTGTCTGTCTAATTCCGCGCGAGGCCAGTGCGATAAGCCGCAGATATTGTGCCCTAGACGAACGTTTGGGAAATGTTTCGTGACTCACGATACAGTTCGTAGTGCGGTGGACATAATAAATAGGCAAACGTTTTTTTCGAAGGTCGACTGAACTAATTTTGTTTACTAGAGTACGTAGACCTTTGATGAGATCATTTATAACAATTGTACATAAATAGTGTCGATGGGTGTCGGTCGCCGCTGCTGCGCCGGCGCGGTGCGAGCGCGCGAGCGTGTGATGCAGACGATGGGTGTCGGTCGGGCTGCGCCGGCGCGGTGCGAGCGCGCGAGCGTGTGATGCAGACGCTTGTTGGCAGCCGGCTCTAGGAGGAAGTTGTTTTTAGAGGATCGTAGTGATTATGATTGACACTAATTGTGATTTTTGAAAGTTAGCTAATGTTTCGAAATGAAGCAATTTAGTGCATGGCGGCCCAGGAATAGTATGCGTCGGCGGGTGAGCGCGGGTCATTGAGCTCGCTGTGAGCTGTGACTCACCGCATGCGACGTACGTAGTCTCTATCACATTAATACTTTCTTATAAGGTTGTCGCGTTTAAATAATGCATGTTATGCAACTGGTTGCAATTTGTGCTCTCTTGCGCCGCGCTAAATTGTTCCACGGTCTCACGCCTCCCGCACATACGAGTTACTATAGATACGAACATTACGTACATATTAAACAGTTTTATTTAGGTCGTTAGCATTTTATGAAAAAGAATTGTACGATATTCAGAAACTTGCTTTAAATTGCAGTTTTAAATGCAAGGTTTCTTAAGTTTTTGTACACAAGAATTTGCCTTACTTTTTGCATCGTCCTCGGCCGGTACATGCTCACTCTCCTTGACTTTAGTATTTTCCTCACATCTGACACTAACCGAATTCCATTCACTTACTGTATTTTTTCCTAGAAGCTTTTTGTTAACGGTTATTTTTCCTACTGTATCTATGTTATACCTATATGTATTTGTTCGCTTGATGTCTCTTAGAGATTCATTGATTTTCCTTGTAATGATTAAAAAATATCAATTTGTAAATCATTGTGAACGAAATGCGGGCACCTACCTACTCTTTGGGGATATACATACCTCCTTGCAAAATACGAAGAAAAATCCATGTTTGAGTGTTGCCGAAGCCCCGAAGGCGTGAAGGCACGCGGCACCTTGCGCCTTACTCATATCAATTCCATCTTAAACGAGCGGCTATGTCGCATACCAACCGAGGGATCTTAGGATTTATGTGCCGGCACCGCTAACAAATCTAATGACCCGGCGATGTATGACGGTATTTCGAGTAAATTCACATTTATTGGGCCCCATACCGTTCGTGCTTGTAAGTTACGGCACATGTGTGGAGAGATAATTATTTTGGTGAATCGACAAGACAAAATGTAATGTTCGAAGCCGACACAAGACCGGCATTAAAGACATTATCGTGTTATCGATCAGCGTCCTTAAAGCGGTTTGCAATTAGTGTTACCTTAAGCGATGCAAGTGCGGACCTCCCGCGCGCCCGACGCCGGCGCCGCCTGCGCCCGCGCCGCTTTATGAAATTATCACTAAATTGAGAGATAAAACTCGCTCTTTCTGACGCGATAATAGCTGCCCCCGGCAGCTGCGTTTTCCTATTTACGTCTCGTTTAACGTACATTCTGATCAACCTTTTGATTGAATTGTTACCTTAAGCCAGGCAGGTATTTATGTTTTTGCCATAATATTTTCTTCGATTTTTGTTTTTTATCTCTCTTTGATGCTTGGTAAGATGGCACAACTAGTTAACAACAATCTTACCTCATCTACAGCTACATAAGGTCTTTTTTTGTTGGGTGGGAAATCATCAAATAACTTCTCCCGCTCTGGGTGGAGCGGGAGGGCGTGTCAGACTCTTGCTGATTAAAACCAGTCGTGTCCCTCCAGTTGCCTGTATCAGTGCTACGGTGATTCCTTCGATCACTCGCCCGACCCTGGCTAACAGTTTCCCCAGCAGGGTCTAAAACTTAAATAAAGCTATTAAAAGTAAAAAGAAAACGCTGGTTTCTAGTAATATAAAATAGTCGATTCACTCTGAAAATGGTTTTATTTATCACTTTACCTAGTCATTTTCCACTCGAATTTTCCGTGAAACTCGTGAAAGCATACGTTACAGTTGTAAACCTAGAAAACTCAAGATAAGTAAGTAGGTAGGCCCCTACGTTTCTTACAATAACTTGAACAAAATCCTACTAATATTATAAACTAGCGACCTAACCCGGTTTCGCACGGGTGCAATATTTTTTTTTCGAAATCCCAATTTTTTTCACACAAACCTTGTCCTTACAATTACGAACACAAAAAAAAAGAATTTGCCAAATAGGTGCAGCCGTTCTAAAGTGATGCGCTTAAATACATTCGACAATTGATTTTTATTTAATAATATAGATGTGAGGATGTATGTTTGTTACTCTTTCATGCAAAAACTACAGAACGGATTTTGATGAAACTGTATAGTAATTATGCTTAGACATAAGAATAACACATAGACTATAATTTACATTGAGGGGAGTACTAATACCACGCGGGCGAAGCCGCTGGCAGGAGCTAGTTTAGTTATATATTGGGCTCCCACCTATGAAATTGGCGTTTTTTTCTCACAAATAGAGAACCTCGTCACTTCTATGAATTAAAATATTCATCAATTGCTTGATATTCTATCGAATAATGACCATCATAGACAACTGCCAATAGTGAAAAAACCTTATTACTTATAGTTTTTTACAAAAAAAAAAAAAAAACCTTAAAAATAACTCCTCTTTTTTTTAGCAGAAATGACCACTATTTGTTTTTTAACTTAGCCAAAACTTATTTTTGTTGCTTAATCTAAGTGGCATACGTTATCTTAGTTTCTAAACATTGTCGCATAAAAGTTTCAAAACATTAGTGTTCATAGTTGTTAAATAAATTAAGAAAATGTTAGTATGAAAAATGCACCTTTCTTTAAAATTTTTCATACAAAACGCTGATTTCATAGGTGGGGTCCTAATAATAAGAGCCGCATGCAGCTTAAATGGTCAGCCGGTATCGCATAGGGCGTTGGGCTGCCTGAAAAGGCACTGTCACTTACAAGGGGCCTTTCATAACACTTAATAAGATGCAGTGCGAATGTAAAATTTCGTGATGGATCCGTGAGAGCAGTCACGAGGCGCCCGGGGCCGTGGGACATGGCGACTTTGTTTTATTTTCATTGGCTTATGTAGTGCCGGCTGCTAATTACACGGCGGGTTGCTTTTTAACGAGCACTCATTCAGCTTAACGGCACGCGCACGCGCGCTTGCACCGCCGCCCGCACTGCGTTTCACGTCACGATATAAATATGACCATGCTTTTTAATACCCACTCGCATTAGCGAAATTCGCTTTGCCGACGACCCAAAGTGCGATTCGCATGAAATTGCAGGCACGCACGCATTTAATTGCAGCGAATATCAAGTGAGCTGAGACCATTCATGTTTACTCGGAGGCGTTCCCTCCTAGCGGCGATGTAGCCAGTTGTAGCCGACGCTAATAAAATATCCTCTGGTAATGTCAGCGGAAACTAGACTGTAATTAACGACTATTAGTGAGTAGGAGAGCCATTTCTAATATTGGAGCGGTAACTTGATTCGCTGAGTCTATATGTTAATTAAAACTCGTGTCATTAAATTTAAATATGATTTAGTAAAGAAAACAAAACTTTAAGAAATATATGTTTCTTAACCAGACTTCAAACGTTCAAGGTAGATCAAAAACTAGAAGTAAACAGGCGGAAAATTTGCTTAGTCTTTAATTTCAACACAAAATAAATTGTCTTGAAATTTGTGTGATTTTTAACGACTTAATGTTTGTTGGTCCATAAATTTATTAGCACATTTTACGTGAATGCTCAGACATTTTACGAGGTATTTGATAATAGAACAGAATACGTTGAAAACTGTTGGGACGGTGTAATTCGGTCACAGCGATATAGTGCTACGTTGATATACAGGTATGAGCCCCTCATAAATTAGCGTTACTCATACTAAACACACACAGTTTAGTGTGTGGACCGTAGACTGTAGACCCACTTCAGACGAAGTGATGGGTGGCCCCTGTCCGACAAACTTCTAACAGTTTACACATTGCCACAATATGTCCTTTTCATTTACGACCACAAACAAAGATAGTAAATAATGAACGGCCTTGCAAATTCGCTTAACCGCTTGACTAACTAAATATGGTTTGTTTAATTCGATAAGACAGTTGATAAGATACACAACACACTTCATCTACGGATGTGAGTAGCATAGGTAATCTAAAATGATCAATCACAGAAATTATTATCATGATCTCGTAAACTCGAACATAAAACCTATGTATACGTTTCCCTAGAAACAGATCTTTCATGGATCCTAGAAGTTAGCAGTTATAATATATTGACAGTTTGTATTTAGCCCTTATTATTCGAAGTGTAAAGTCATGCTACATACTGTGAGCAAAGGTGCAAAAATGATATTCGTGATTGTATATTTACAACGTCCTGAGATCATCCACTTTGTGTACAAAGCTGTTCTAACGTATTATGGAGCCTGTCTGTACTATATCGATTTCGAACACATTTAACAGTTAAATAATTTATACTTATATTTGTTTAACGTAGTTGTTAACTGGATTGAGCGCTTACTTCGAATTTAGGTTACGGTTATCGATTGTTTTAAGAGCACATAAATATTGCCGATTTGAATAGAACCAATTTCAATCGCGAGAGCAATATATTATTTACGGCAAAATGTACGTTTGCGGATGATGTAGTGGTGTAATGCAAAATAACGATAAAGGAGGTTGCGCGAGAGTGACGGCTCGCTGACGGGTGGCGTCGCAGGCGCATCGCTGGGCCGCTCGATATCGATCTCGACTCGAAACGCAGCCTTCCAAATAGGGAGCCCTCTGCTCCCAAATAGGCACTGGTCGACCGACGCCGTCGCTGCCGCCGCGCAGCTATCGAGGACTCAACACCGGCCCCTCGCCTCCTTTCATTGTCTACGAGTTTTTTGCTCGTTTTATAACCAATATTGTACCATGGCCGATGTCCACATAGAGCAATACTGAGTACGGAACGCCTAAGTGCCGAGCGAGCATTGCGTCACTGTAGATAATTGTCCAAGCTAAAGGTCGATTGGTCATCAGTTCCTTTGTTATTTGACGTAGGCAGTCGAAATAAACACTGAAGTATGTTTCACTATGATGCAAATTACATATGCATGAGCAACATCGCATTGCGAACATTAACATGACATAATAACGCATGTAATGTTAGGGCTCAGCCGCTCAGGATGAGCTCCTCCAGCAAGATGAACGGCGGCGCGTGCGCAGGAAAACGAGTGGGCTCGCTGTTGTCGGCAGCTGGCGCTCGTAGCGAGCTAGCGACACCCACAGTCGCCACTCGAGCCGAGCTATATTTCAAACTATTCAACAAAGAATTTATCTTCATTTCAGACATGTTTATGCGGGCATTTCTCTTAATGAGTAACTGCGGTTACCGAGACCTCATTGTCATATACGGTCTGAACAACCCGAAGTTGTCGTGGTGGCAACACAGCCTTGAATGTAATCCTTAGGCCGTAATAAAAACGAGCGAGGAGTCAATAACTCCGAGCTGCAGCCGACGTTCGACCGTCACTATTAATTGCAAATGGACTACAAATGGAGGTCAATTGGTACAGAAAGCATTCGTGTGGGTGTATGTCGGCGTATTGTTCACAGATTCGTAGATGTAGCCATCACTCTTGCGGAGAATGTGGCAGATTTTAAATAAACTGCAAAGGATTATGCATGCGTGCACGCGGGCGGCCCTGAGGTATCGCGGCATTGTATTCAAATCCGGGCGCGTCACTCGCACGGGCGCGGGCGCGAGCACAGGCGCAGGCGCACGGTCGCGCGGCGCAGGATGCGAAGCGCCCGCGTCTCTCATTACTCAAACTCGCCGACACGCGCTTCGCCCTCCATTTGTTATCTATCATCACCTTTTCATTTTATTTTGAATTTAACAACAAACTAATTATAGAAAGCGCCTATGCAATAGGAGTTTCTCACTTGCGGTCGAAGGAGCTTGAAAGGAAAATGAGTCCGTGTGTGTTTGACGGGAACTGAAAGCGACTTTATGTGCTGTCAGTGCGCTTATATAGTAAGGTAATGCTTGTTGTTGATGCGAGCGGACGGGGTTTCGCGCACTCGGCTGCACCTAACACTCGCTGACGTGTCATTCACTAGGACATCTATTGAAACGTGAGCCCGACATGGGATACTACACACAACGCCAGGGCCAGGGCTGCTGCAGCTTACTGCAACAATGTGCAAGTCTTGCAAGCTACAGTCAACTTGTAATTAAAATATGTACAAATGTGACTATTTATTTAATATGTTATTGAACTTATGTAGGTATCTATATATGTACCTTCCTACCTATCGAAATAAAAATGACGGGCTGATTTATAGCATATTTATTATTATTTCACTTTTAACAGTTGTAACACATTTTATTTCATTCAAGTACTATTTTATATTAACATCGTCTGAGAAAAATCGGTTCACCTACTAAAAAGTTATGAGGTAACATCTACGAATAAGTAATAAGTAATTACTTATTCGTAGGGTAAATACAGTTGAATTGAGAACCGCCTCCTTTTTTTGAAGTCGGTTAAAAAGAGAAAGAGTTCAAATTTTTTTTCACATTGACTAATTAATTCCACATCTTTAAACATAAAAATGAATCCCTATTTCCTTGGTCACGGCATATTTATTTTTTATTTTTTTTATTTTTTTTTTTTTATTTTTTTTTTATTTTTTTTTTTTGGGGGGTGGGAAATCATCTTATGACTCTTTCCGCTCTGGGGTGGAGCGGAAGGGCGTGTCAGACTCTTACTGACTAAAACCCACCCCTGTTCCTCCCTGCCCTACGCGCCCGGGGGCAGGAGAAGGTTCTTATGAAAGAAAAAATAAAAAAAGTTGCGCAGAAAATTAGAAAACTTAACGAATATTTAGACTTCGCGCGTTTGACAGTTCATAGTTATGACAGGACAACGTCCGTCGGGTCAGCTAGTTGTAAAGAAAATAATTTAAAAAAAAATTCATGTTTTATGATTTTTAGAAACATAAAGCTCAACAAATAAATATATTCGTTTTTTGAACAACAATACATTTTCACAGCATCATAATCTTGTTTAGGGTCTGCGTCAAATATTTTATAAAGATGGCATCGGTGTTGCTTCAGTGACAGCATTATATAGGATAAAGGAAGGTAGACACCTAAATTAATCCTAAAGTCGAGTTTAAATTTAAATTTTAATTAGGGCGGGTTGAGGCGGCCGCAGAGGCGCCTTGTCACCAAACACGTATAAATAACGCTTTTAGCTCAGCGGCCAACTGAGTCTTTCGCCACATTTCTCAAATAATAACTTCTCATAATAATTTTGATAAAAGCAACACGATTCTTATAAATATAAATCATTCAGTTAAGAACAATAATTAGTAATCTCATAATTCAGTAGATATAATTTCCAGTGATTACATTATTATTGCATGGTCTTTCCTTCCTTATATCACAATGGCACTTATCTTGATACTACGATGATAAGAGTTTCGCGAAAAGTTGAGAGCCTAATACCCAATATTGCTTTTCAGATTATCGTGACTGATTACAGTTATTATTATTATCATTACTGAGTTTGCCAAATTTAGACATGATATTGACTATCGTTATTTAGATTATGCAAACTGATCACACTTCTAGTAAATTGTAGACTATTAATCAACCTAAAACAAAACCTCGGTAGGCTATATGATTCGTAATAGTAATAATAAGTTCCTTATTGACACAACACTGGGTACAAAAAGTGAAACTCTGACTCCTGAGCTAGGTTAGAATACTTGTATTTCAGGAGCCAGTGATTATCTTAAATTTAGGTTACAGTTTTGAGAGCATTATGCAACACGTTGAGTATCAATTGTACCTAAAATTAAAAACAATTAAAAATAAGCAAAATTCATAGACTCTAGTGTAGATTTCAGCAAATTATGGCCTTAGTTTACAGGTTAAATAAGTAGTTTAGTTAGTCAAATTAATATGCCTTCCCAAAGGTAGAATCCTAGTAGGTAAGAAGTGTCCCTATAAAAAAATCGTGTTTAGCTTAATAAACTACCAACAACAGAGGAACTATGCTGCTAGGCCTACGCCGCTACGAGAATAGTTTTTTTTATAACAAAATTAAAAAAATGAACATATTTATCAATCAATATTTTTGTCCCTTTTTAAAACTGTCTATGTATTTTAATCAGGTTTACTTTAACAGCGGTGTTTTATTGACAAATGTACTCTTGTTAAAAATCGTCTTTGTTTAAGTACACTTAACTACATAACAGCTACGGGATTAAGAACACGGTTCAATCAAATGTATTTCAAAGTGCAAGTAACAGTTTCCCTTTAGATAATTTAATCAGGATAGTCCAATGTATATTATTGTTAACACTCAAGATGCAGACTTAGTGCAAATACAAGTGGCCAGTTCTCTGGGGAAAGTCGGTACTCAGCGCATTATCCAATTCAAATGTAACTACTGAATAAAGTGCCGTTTCTATTCCTTTCTGCGTAGTGCCAACTTCGTAGCCTTCACAAAGCCTTTATTGCTTTAATTTTATGATAATATTTGAGTGGAAATATGAAAACAAAATCTATAAGATAATCGAATTAAAGTTGTGTCGTTCGACGACACGATTACTTGAGATGTAAATGACATGGTTTGCAACTATGCATCCGATATGTGCACAAGCCCACCCGCGAAGCGTACGTACAGTCGACGCCATCATTATCAGACCAGCATGCAGTCATTTAACCCTGTTTTCGACTTAATACTTTAATAAGACGTCATACTATTTGCTTGTAATTATAGGTACTCCTAGAAACGATGATGTTCCAATTTAAAGTACACGGTCGCCAATAAATTAACTAGGATTAAATTCTGATTGGTTTTCTCCTTTGAAGTTTATCCGAAAATGTTAAGTGCAATTTATGTGACATTTATAGCGGCGAATTAAAGTCTAATGCAGTCTAATAATAAATCAATATATGTTTTGGTTGATATGTTCTTAGAACGCAAGTTTCTGGGAACAATAATTACAATCAAATTGTTTATTACACGCGTAACAGCGAGTGTCGCTGAATTTAATAATACTTGTGCCGCTCGTGTTTTGTTTACTTCGTACGAAACCGGCAAGTGTGATGCATTGTCGCAGCGCATCCGTGGTTTGGTAGTGGCGTGGCGTTGACGTGTGCTTCTTAGGCCACGTTCGCCATTTTACTGTTTATTAACGTGAACGCTGGCGTCTCCGCCCGTCCATTAATCTCCATATAATTAAATGATCAAGAAAAATTATATTTAGACCAGGAAATGGGGTCAAGCCCACGCCACGCGGCGCTATGTCTCGAGTCTCGCCCTGTGGGACCGCGCTGGAAACCTCGTGAAAGTTCAAAGATACGTTTCGTAATGCTGCTAACAGTACCTTATCTTACATCCAACTAGTTGACACGAGCTTTAAAGGAAAAGTGACACATACCGTCTGTAGCGCTTTCAGTATATCTAGGAACTTTAGCCACGAGCCGGTTACTCTATATCTCTCACGTACAACCTACGCATTTAATTGAACTTAATCTTGAAATTCAATTCAAATTAGAAGGAATAACATATCAACAATTAATTAACAAGATTGAATTACATATATTAAAATTAAGAAAAAAATATATAGCGATATCTGTCAACCGATTTTCTTACAAATATGATATGGTCGTTTTGGGTTCTAAAGCACCGGAATTTGTGAGTTAGCTACGTTAGTTATTGTTATGAGGGTCTTTACTAATAAGACCCTGAATTAATTTCAGCATTAAATCAAACACACATTTGTGGCTAAAAACATTATATTGTGCGCTGTTTTCACATAATTTTTGCAAGTGTGCAAGAGTGGAGGGCTGCGTAATTATTCAGAGATTATTATGAGGCTTTCTACTAGGTCTGATAACGGTGCCACAAAACCATTAATGAGTATACTCGCCTGGTGAAATCGCCGAGGAAAAATCTCAAGTCTTATTAACATAGTAGTAGAGCTAGTTTATTCATAATTGGCGGTTGTGCCCTCCCCGCGTGCGTGCGTGCGGGTCCGCCCCGCGCATGCGCGCCGCCGTCGTGCGAATAAATTGCGATCATAATATCGCGCGACGCACACCCAGCCCCGGTCACAATTAAAATTTGCATTCTTGCGTCTGATTGATAACTCTGTTGAGTAAGTGAGGCGGTATTTGATTTGGGTAGGCGTAGCCAAAGGTAGGCACAACTATTTACCATTCAATCTTTTTTTACGGCCATACCCATTGCCCATGCGCCGGGCTTTTGATTCATGGATTCACAGTTCCATACTTATTAAAGTGATGGACTGAGGACTTTTTGGTGAATGTAAATGAATAGTGATGCATTTCTCCCCCATTCGCAATACATGAGTAATGACGTAGCAAGAAGCAAAGACGTAGTTGGACATGAATACGCATGCACATACACTGCAGTCGTTCTGTAAGGAAGAGGGCAACAAAGAAATATTAAAATTTTAAGTCCAATTTTAAATAGTAAGTCTTTCTTAACAAAACGAGATGGTAAGCTACATGTAGGTACCTACAGTTACTGCTGTGGTGGTATATTATGTTTCTCACGGAAAATAATATTAGGATTACTCACAACTTCGTTAGATGACCTTACTTCACATAAAGGACGAGACGTTTTATTTCGACAGAAAGTAATGTCCCATCATTTGTTATCTCTGTGAAAACTATTCCGAAATGACAGATATATTATTTTCCGTGAGAAACATAATATGCATCGCCGGCTAAATCCGTGGTTCGATGGCGACACATGTTCGCAAAATATTTTTTAACTTTGTTTTTATGAGGTGCAACTGTAAGACACGCTCACTCCCCAAGCATCCGTAGAATGATACCCAATAAATTATATACGATATTTTTGTTGAGTAAGTTGGCTCACGTCCACTGCTCGCTCCTGAACATTTTTGTTATCATATTCAATAACCAGCCATTAAGTATCCAACGGCTTGACGAGCTGCGTACAATGTGTGTGGAACGAACGCTGAAACTCGAAGCTCGCGCCGCCTCCCGATATGGTGTCCAGCATCGCCTGAAGAGCACATTGTACCACTTAAGCTGTCTACACCTCGTAAAAATGTCGCAATATAATAGTGTTCCGAAAAATATAAGAGAATAAAGATCACGCCGCCGGACAACGTAAAGCACTCAATAAGGAAGGAGAATGATTTGTATGATTTTTATGGTTCCTACTAATTGGTTCGACAATGTAAACGGCCTTTACGTCGCCTTCGTGCATTTTAATCAGGATACACTGGAAATAAACATATATAAGTTGAATTATGGACATATAGAACGAGAAGAACCAGTCACAATTGCGACAAGCAGGCGCCAGGCCCAGTCAATGAAGTCTACAATAATAAATAAAAGTTGAGGGAAACGAGACTCTATTAATACACAGACAATTTATACTCCGAGATACCGACTGATGAACGTTACTACCGTCGTGTTTTGTTTTTAATGAATTATTATGTTCTAAATATCTGTTTAATTGAAAAGTTTATCTAAATGATCTGCATCAAAGACGTGATTATATTTCAAACATCACAACTAAATAAGAAATGTTGAAAGATTTACTTAATTTATTTTTGGTATTGGACGTAACCGAGCCGTCGAGAAATATGCGGTGCTATCAATAACTAGCAGACTCGATATGAGAGGAGCATATTTATGTGCCCTTTAATTTAAATAGGATAAAGTCGGTTATGAATCGTTAAGGACCACCAGCGAGAAGTTAAGGAGGCCTGTCAGTAAAGGGAATGGATATGTCTGTAGGAGCAGGAAGGCGGCCGGCGCCGATGTCGTCAACCTTGCAATGCATATTCCGTGTACATAATGTAAGCGAGGACGATTACACTCGGGCACAACTATAAAACAGCCTATTGCCATGATAACATCTCCGCGGATTTAGCGAGAGACTGACGCCTCGGTGCCGCGCTGTCGCCGCATCGTCATACCGAGCGCACCACGAATTAACTTAAGTAAAACTGCCAATTACTGTTTTATTAATGAAATCGAGATTCCTTTACAAACTGTTTATCCAATACCGATATCAATCGATAAATGGGTTCTAGGTACCTAATATGTAAATATTATATTCTACGCTTTTACTGTTAATCTTATGTCATCTAGTTAGTATCTATTAATAACAATTATGCATGGCTAGTTTGTTTTTCTTGCATCGCGTTCAAATGTTTTTATAAAAGTAATTTATTGTTCGCCGGGCCCGGGAGCAACAACGATGACACATGAAGAGCATAACTACGCGAAATCTATGGCATTTTTTACTATTGAATTTATTAAGCATTTATCATTCAGCACTGACAGTTTTGCATGCATTAGTTTCGAGAAAACGTCTAAATATAGATGAAAGTTTTGTTGTTGTTAACTGTTAGGCATGACTTTTTTTTTATTACGTAATAAAATTAATAGCAAAACAAATGTCTTTGTTTTTGCAAATGTTTTTCGAGCTAGTCTGAGAATAACATTAAAGCATTAGTCAGTTTCTTGTGTTGTTGGTCGCAAGTTATGACGATTTTATAAAGGTTTAATTGAGGACAGGCGTCGCGTCGCGCCGAGTTGTCGAGTAGATGCTGTCGGACCCGCGCCGCTTTATATAAAGTGCATGTAATAATTTTATTAAACACTACACAGACTGATTGAAAGCCTCAGCTTCTTATTGCGATTTATCAAATGAGAAGCTAAAATAAAATCGTTTTAAAAGAAAACATGTTCGTTCATGACTTTTAAGTATATAGGTACGCCGCGCCGCCCGCTTCCAATATTTCGGTAACTGCAATTTTGGGTCGCAATTTCCGTGATATTTTTATTTGAGTTTTGAGCTTTCATCTAAATAAATTCATTAAATAATTTAAACAAGAATCGCCTTTTTGTTGGTATTTTTTCTGCCCATACCAACCAGACGTAGGTACCTCACCAACTACTGTACCTACACCATCTCCAACATTATGTAGGAGTTGACATAACCTACCCGTTTTTAAAGCACCAATTATTTCCACTCGTTTTAAATGACGCTAATTAATCCAGTTCACACGTTTAAAATAAAATAAAAAACATTGGTTTATTTGCACAACACGGAGAATTCATGAGCATGGTAATTCTGCAATTTTCTAAGAAATTGGGGCTTGTTTCACGACTTTGTGTAACACACTGGAACAATGCCTTTGATGTGAAAGAATTTTATTGAACTCCGGCGCAGCAAAGTGATTGTGATGTCGTACAATGTCGCATCTTTTCATTTCCTTTCAAAATGCCTGTACTATCAGATTCCATCGTTAGAAGGTATTGTTTTTCCATTATACCGTTTTACGTGAACCTGATGTTACTTTTGCCATTAGGAAATAAGGTAAACTTTGCGATGTTGATTTAACATCAGATTTCTTCAGTTAGAAGAAATCTGATGTTATATAAAATTAAACTAATTATTTAATTTCCTTGTAATCATAAATGACGGAGTGCGACCAATTAATATTTATTAAAGAATGTAACCTGAGAACTTGGGTGCAGGTGTTGGAGACAAAGCGGAAAAATAACAAAACAGCTCGCCGGCCAGTCTGGCGAATATAAAGTAAATTAACATTAATTAATAAGTGATGATGTCATTTGCGTGTCAATATTAATAATTTCAAATTTCAAGATGATTTTTTTTTTCTGCACTATTACAAGCTCTATATATTATAAACTTATGTAATGTGTCATAAGATAATTTATACGAGTTTGTTTATCCTCTTTCGTAAGGCCACCCAAGTAAGAATAGATAACTAAGGATCCAAGTTTTTCGAGGTCAGTTTTCCGGGTATAATTGTTAATCGATGGCTCTATGGTGTTTTTTATAAAAGTAGCCGAATTAATTGTATGTTCATTTTGGGTTGATTTTAAGAGAACAATAAATGCTGCCCCATCTGATAGGTATAATAAGTCAGTAATGTTACCCACAGGTTTTCTTATTCTTTGCCTGTTGTTACGAAACGACAGAATAAGACAGTGCAATCTCAAAAAATCAACTAAAATAAAAATATATCCGTACACTCAGTATTTGCACTACACTATGAACACAGTCCGGCGCCGCAGTCTTTTTGCATAGTTGATCAACCGTTTTTGTATTATTTGTGCAGTTCACCTCATTATACAAAAATAGTGTGAAGCCAAGTATGCAGCTATCTACATACGTTCAATTAATTAATTTTGTAAGGAGTTCGCCGACGATAATTTTAATGAGTTTTATAAGCCACCGACAAAAAACCGTGTAGTTCTAATACTGTACAGATTTAGAGCTACTAAATAACGTGGCGTAGTTTATAGTTTTGTAAATAACGCGGTCCATTATAACACCATAAAGCTATTTGTTGCACCGGAGGACCGCGCCGCCGCTAGCCGGAGTGCACACGTGATGACGTGACCGAAGTTGATTCTAACAGATTACTGATGTGTTTATTAAACGCGTAATGGCAGTGTTACAGTTGATTCATTGGAGCGAGTGATCAGATCAATGCACTACAGTAATTCTTATTAGCGGCGATAGACACCTGTCGGTGACACTTGATACTCCGCACTTTACATAATACCCGCGCCTCGCCGCAGCCGCGCGCCCGCACCGCGCCCGCCCGGTCAACACCTGAGGACGAGCACCGAGCACACCTACCACCCAACTACCCAATCATGCCACACACTATTTATATAGATATGACTAGTACTTGTATGGGATTGTCAGGAGTTATAAATGAGACGATGTCAGCCGCCCCACAGAAAAAAAATCTAAGTACATATAGCAATGCCGAGCTAAAATAGCACGGTCTATTTTTGTACATTTCAATATGGACGCAAAATAAAACGTCTCATTGACTTCTGAAAAAGGAATTCAGTAATATGCTCCGAGGACTTTGCTCATGTAATTTGACTAATACAGGCAACATTGAAATGAAACGCAGGAGTCGTTTAAGGTAACAAACAGTTTCACTTTATTGTTGATACCAAATAAGCTTATGTCTCAGTTTGGCGCAAAATAAAGAACGACACGAAAAGTATGGAGCTATAGCATAGTACAGCTATGTTAGCAGTCGTGGGTTGGGTATGATAGCGTCACAACCGAGGTATACGTAATATTAAGTGCACGCCAAAGGGCGGCACAATGAGCAATCATTCAGCGTGTGGGTGTGTGGATCTAATGATACACTGATCAAAGCAAATTGACTGATCTGCGGCGAGTCGCCTGCACCGCGCACCGCGTGCACTCTGCGACTGTACAGTGAACGTGCTTCGATACTAAACCATACTCTGTACGATAATACTATAAAAAGAAAGCCAACTGCAGCTCGTTAACAGAAACACCGATGTGAAGGATGTTGTTGAATTTATTAGTGATGATGAATGGTAATCTGTGCGGCGGTACCGTCTCGTGAAGTATTTCCACCGTCGGAGAGCGAGTGTAAACTAGTCAGCATGTCGGCAGAGCGAATGTCAAAATATCCTGCTTAAGGCTAATTCACAACGAACAATTTATGCGCTGCCCACGCGCGCTGAAATACGGCGCAGACCTCTTTCAACCCTTTTATGTAGAGGATTTATTGAAGCGCCTTGCGCACACTTCAGTGAGCCGACTATATACTTCTGGTTTGACATGCAGCTCCTACTTATCGTGATCTATGCGATGCAATGAGTGTGACATAATGCGCTAACCCTGAACCTGAGCCACGCTCTGGAGATTACAAATTGTATCAAGACGGTACACCTATGGGGACACATACAGACGACGGAATTTATTGACAAAATATGGAGATTGGTACGTTTATACTTGTATGATGGATTCTTGTGGCAGATTATAATGACTGAAAATGA
Source organism: Polia nebulosa (assembly GCA_951329385.1). Taxonomy (NCBI): domain Eukaryota; kingdom Metazoa; phylum Arthropoda; class Insecta; order Lepidoptera; family Noctuidae; genus Polia; species Polia nebulosa. Next base: position 14,903,642 of record OX589594.1, read on the forward strand.
GCTCTTATAAATGTGATTTTAATATTTACAACAGGCACATGCTGGCTGTGGCTGTGCCTGCCAGTAGGTATGTAACTGGCTAAGGTATAGGTCGGTAACATCATAAGTATGAAATCGTAAAAAAATTCCAATATGCGGACGATAAATTCAAAATGAACAGCGGGTCGTATCGAGTACATTCCATAAACAGATCGTGAAAGAAGCATAAGACGGGCGTCGCCAATACTTCATTTCCCTGGCGAAGCGTTTCTGGCCCATCGCCAACGTTTCCGAGAAAACGAAAGGAAGGTTACGCGATGTCTCGCCTCACTTTATATGCCTAAATCATGTCAGAGATAATATTTTTATATACATACATTCAAAAGACCAGAAACACGCGCGGCTTATAAAATAGGTGGTGTGTGAACGCGAGTCGTGTCGGAGTCGGCAGCCACGCCGCGCCGCAACGCGCTGTGCGGTTAACGATCGAGTAGGTGTGACGGTAAATAATGCTTTTTTGGCACTCCACGCACATGAAAGGAAAAAATAATAACAAGTACTTTCTTTTCAAGCTGCATTCATAATTTGCAATGTTAATGAAATTGACGTACTTTTGCAAAAACTGTAATAAAATATAGATATAATGGCGGGCGTATCGCGTCGCGCGTCGGTAACGCAATACGTATTGAACGTTGCATCCTGAATATGGGTCGCCGGCGCATCGTCGGCGTCACCCTTCTTCCTCATTACATGACGTGCTCTGCCACAACTATGTTCATATGGTCTAGCTCCGTTATTGACTCGTCAGTCGTCCACAACTTTTCACTATCCGCTGTGACCACTTATTGTATTTTTACTGTAAAATGTGGCGTATGTCAGTCTGTCCACGGATGTCAGAGCTTGTAACATTTTAAAAGCTTTATTGAAATTTTAAATTCTGTCTAGATGAACTTGTAAATGGGTAAGTACCAAGAGCAATATGTTCCCACGTAACATGTCTCATTCGTTATCAGTGCACTCGGAGTGAGGTTAATTAAATAGTTACGAGAGGAAGATAACAGTGACGCCTATATATAGAGGCCGGCACCTTATCGACCCGACGCATCTGATAGTGAATGTATCTGCGACACCTAATCGCTTGCTGTCGGTTTACTACGGGATAAAGTTACATAACTATTATATTGAAATGTTAGTATCTATCAATTAACTTTGATTTTAAATTGTGCCACTTCGAGCTTTTCGGATCTTGTAAGGCCAGTTAGTCTTCAAAGTTACTTAAGACAAAAGCCTTTTCGAATCGATGTTCTAGTTTGTTCGTTATTGTTGGTGTAAAACAACTACGATGCCTTGAAACTGGCATAAAAAACTGACCAAGTGCGTTTCGGGTTCGCACATTATGGGTTCCGCACCAAATATTGGTATTTGTTAGTAAAGTATACGTAATAATAAACATTATCACCAAATTTCAAGTTCATAGGGCAAGTTAAAAAATTTAGTCGTAACAAAATTTTGTGACACGACGGACGTACAGACAGACAGACGGTCAGACCGACACGTGGGTGACAACAAGAGTGCTCCGTCCGTCTGCGGGCCAACCACATGAACACCAGCATGTAGAATAAGCCAGTTTATTGAATATAGTATTTTAATACGCTTGATTACACACAGCTTGCAATAAACATTCACTTATGAATCAGTTTGTTACTTTATATAATAAATATGTATTTTAAATCCTTTTATTAGCATTTATATATCTGGGCTTGATTTTCTGTAAAATAATTTCAAGTCATGTCATTATAAGAATATCACGAAGTGGTCAATTCCAATAGTGCTAACTATCAGCATACCTAGATTGAAAAAAGAATCCTATAAGATAAAACTTGTTTAGCATGTGCCAAGAGATAGACATTGCTTCCAAATATCAAAGCAGCATTGTTGGTAATTAATTTTTTACTATTCATAGTATGAAACCTATCAGCACACTGAAAAGCATCATGCGCACTGTCAACGAGAACTAAATCCTGATGATCTTCCTCCGCATTGACACAAGAGTGACATTCCGCATGCACGCGTATGAACTTACTAACATTCATTTTAACACTACGATGCAACTTTTATTTTTAGATGTTCGCTCACGAGTTCGGTATGTAAATGCAACTTGTTAACCTGTGCTTGCAGGCAACATAGCTGCTAACTTATAAACCAAATAATATAGAGTGAAAATTAACGGCTGGTAAACATAAAAGTATTTAGTATTTACGAATATACGTGACTCGTGTAGTCCGTAGCATGCTACGTAGACTTTATCTGCGAAGACAAAATAAAAACCGGCCAATTGCGCATGTTCTAAATCAAACATAGACAGAGACGTAACAAATACCGTAAATAGTATAAGAAATAATAATATTTGTATTTTTTCAGACCTGTATTAAAAAAAATAGCATTTGAGACCCTCACAATAAGTCCTTTCATTCGATATGTCGCACGGTACAGTTTGAAAAACTTTAGTCAGACAGACACACGAGTGAAAGGTTCCGTTTTTTCATTCGCTTTTCAGAACCCTAAAAATGTAATTGCACAGCCTTTTCCCAACTATGTTGAGGTCGGCTTCCAATCTAACAGGATGCAGCTGAATAGGTACTATCACTTGACAAGGAGCTACTGCCTATCTGACCTCCACCACCCAGTAATTGGATAACACGACGACCCTAGACAAGACTGGTTCCTGAATTTCTGGCTTCTTCAATGATGTCCGGGACCATCAGCTTTTCCTGATAGAACAAGTGCACTAATCTGCACCGATATCTATGACGCCACCTATGAATTAAAAACTCGCAAATCCTACATCGCGCAAGCACAGTTCTCCGCGCGAATTGAACATATACAACAGTCCGAAATCAACCATATCGGGCAGTTGCCCGGACTAGACACAACATCCGTCTGATCAGAGGATCTTCCCTTTTCAATGGAGGTTTGCGGGAATTTACACCCTGTTCCGCATGCCTCCAAACTGGTGACCAAAAGAAACCAGCGCTAAAATGATATTTGACGAACGATAAAACTTGTATGATCTTAGCTGCGAATCATTATTTACATACATGAGAGATAAAGAACGGTAATACTTCGGATGCATGTGTTTAGAGATTATAGAAAGCTAAATAGTCATGATCGTTTACTGTTTATTCATACTGTTTTCTTTATCTAACGCATTCTAAGGTAATATACTGTGTTGCATCGTTTTCTAATCTATGCAATTTGATATGTTCATGTATTCAGCAATATTATTGAAACTGATGCTATTTTACGAATGTTTCGAATTCTCTATTTGAGGTCTTGTAGTTTTGTGAATATTTAAACTGGGCTAATAAATGGAACATCATAAATATTATATTTCATCAAATTACAAGTATTTACTTTTATGAAAAAAGTGTTTTAAATGCAATTCTTTTTTTTTTGTATTTTTTTAATATTTTGGCTGACGAACAAGGTGCTCAAAAAAATCTGCGCGCCATTAAGTTATTATAAAATCATCATTCTCCTACCCTTATCCCAATTTATTTGGGGTCGGCGCAACATGTCTTTTTCTTCCATACTTTTCTTTTAGTCGTTATATCTGCAGTCACCCCCTTCTTACTCATATCCTCTTTTACACATCCATCCATCGGTTCTTTCACCTTCCCCTACTCTTATAGCCATCCACATCCATACACAAGACTTTCCTCAAGACATTTTCTTCACTCCTCCGCATCACATGCCCATACCACTAAAACCGATTTCCACACAACTTTTCAGTCAGCGGTGCTACTTTCAGACTTCCTCTTATATACTCATTCCTAATTCTATCCATGCGCGTAACACCACACATCGCTGTTAGCATTCTCATCTCAGCTGAATGCAATTGGTTTTGATTCGTCCCTTTTGTGGCCCAACATTCTGAACCAAACAAGACAGCAGGTCTGACCATTGTTTTATAAATCTTCCCCTTAAGTTTAAGGGGAATGCAGGAGTCGCAGATAGTCCCGCTGACCTGCCTCCATTTCATCCATCCAGTGTTACCGATCTATTTCGCCATCGCTTTGCACGAGTGAACCGAGATACCGAGAATCGGAGCATGCAGACTGGGAGTAGCGCGCCATCTAGCGCTATAGCTTCAGAACTGGAGAGACCGCCGAAATCGCAGAATATGTATTCAGTTTGGGTTCTGCTGATTTTCAAGCCAATTTTCTCCAGCTTCTGTTGCCATTTCTCAAATCTGCTCTGGATCTTAGGTTTATCTTCACCGACAAGAACAATGTCGTCGGTAAACAGCATGCATCATTGTGCCTCCTACTACATTTCCGATGTAAGGGGGTCCATAATCGACAGGAAGAGGTAAGGACTTAAAGCCGATCCTTGATGCATGCCTAAAGCCACACTGAACTCGTCGATGTTGCCAGCAGCCGACCGGACGTAGGTACTAAAATTGACTGTACATAGCAGGAATCAACTCTACACACTTCTCAGGCAAAATTTTCTCTTTCAAGGCCCACCACAACACATCCCGAGGTAACCTATCGTACGCTTTCTCAAGATCATGGAACACCATGTGTAAGTTCTTGTGCACACGTCTGTACTTCGGGAATTCTTCTCTCGGCATACAATTTAGAGGCATAATATTGTTTGGCATAACGTTTTCGCATAACTTTTATTAGCATAATAATACTTTGTCATAATGAAATTGTTAGCTTATCTGTCGTTTGGTCTAATTTGTTTTGGCATAATTTGGAATTGCATAAATTTTTGAGGCATAATATTTATTAGTCTATTAATCATGAGCCATAAATATAAAAAGTTATAATTGGGTGGTTGGGCCGTAGCCAATCATTTTATGTTAACTTAGGGCACCCCGACACTGACAGGTTAGGTTCGAAGGGGATGACGGGGGCTAAAGTAAGCGAGCGAAGGCACCTACCATCGTTTAATTCCTGCAGACAGAAATAGGAGCCCCGCGCACCGGGGCTCCGTCAACCTACCTTACTTACGACTTACGGCTGAAAAAGTACCACTTTTCAATTAATAACTAGATTCCATTTTTAGCAGGCTACTCGGAACTTAACTTGTTAGACTAGGTTAGTTATTTTAAAAAAAAATTGTTAGGTTAGCTTAAAACTACGGTAACAGTTTTAACCCTACGCCAGAAACGACTAAATTATATATAAAAAAATTGTGACTGGTCTATAAAATGATATTTTTTATAAACATAATTTATCCAAAATAATTTATAATATTAAATGAAAAATGTATAAATGATTAAATATCATCCGAAACCTTTGCAAAGAGAAGCATTTGCCAAATAAATGTTAGTAAAGCGAGTGTTCATAAAATAAAACATTTGCGGAATAAGTTGTTTGTGAAATAAATAGTATACACTACACACACACTTATACAAACTAAGACATTGGAGCAATAATGCGATATAGTGTCTACTACCGTTAGGAGTTAATTAGGGTTTAATATTCCAAAGATCATTATGTGTAAATATCATTATGCGTTTATAACGTTATGCTAAAAATTATGCTTCATTATTATTATGCCAACAATTCAAGGCATTTAACATTATGCCAAAATAATTATGCCTAATAATATTATGTGTAATGATCATTATGCTGAAATTCGTTATGACAATGTAAATTATGACATTATATTGTATGCTTATCAGAGTCAGCCACATACATTTATCCTCTTTTAAACTGTCACTGGTATGTCATCAGGGCCCATGGCCTTTCCATTTTTCACACATTGAATGCCTGCCTTTCTTACTTCATCGATGCTAATTTCTCTCACCCATATTTACTTGTACCTCTTTGAGCATACCATTCCATTCATTCTCTTTGTTCATCAACTTTTAAAAATAAACCTTCCATCGTTCTTTTATTTCATCATCTTTGGACAAGACTTTACTGGTTTCATCTTTCATACATTTTATATGGATTATTTCTCTCGTTCTCCTTTCTCTTACTTCTGTAATCTCTTAGAGCTCCTTCTGGCCTCTAGGGCTGTCCAGTAAGTTATATAACTCAACTGTTTTAACTTTTTAACCTACGCGTTAGCCCTAGAAACTGCAACCGCCTTTTTTGCCTTTTTCTTCGATTCTTTATAAATGTTCTTCTTATCTTCTTTCAAATTATCATTTTCGTTTTCTACATTCTGCTATATTTTAAACGCAATTTTCATATAAGTTAAGTCATTATAAATGTCATATGAAAATATTTGTGAGGGTATTCAGTTATCAGTTGCATGATACGATCCCTCGGCTGCAATAACCCACTTAAACCAAAATTTAATATTAAAGTACAATCCCCATGTTACTTTATGACATTAATATGACTTTGCGTAAAGTGCGGTGGTGAATTATCAAGTTGTGTGTCATATTTAAATTTTATCCAACATTTTATCCAAACTCAAAGCATTTGTTTCAATGTCAGTCAGAAAGATTAAGTTATTTGCACATTCCACAGCGTAAATATGTATGGAGAAGAACGTGCAAGAAACTCCATGGACACTCTTTTAAACCATGTTATGTATTACAATTCCTGGTAACATTCGTATTTATTGAAAAAAATAAACAATTTAAATAATAAAGATTAAAATAAGCCAGTGGCAGTTAAGAGCTGATGACCAGTCTCAACTGACGGCGCCCGTTCACGAACATGACGCGTGGAACAGGACCACTCACCTCAACCATGACAACCATTTTGAAGGGAACCGAATGACCCAACACACGCACCTCCATCACCGAGACATTTGAGTGAGCATGACAAACTCTCAACTGCCGAGCTTGTACATGGCAAAAAAGCAGTTACCTAACAACATTAATACAATAATAGAACTTTTGAAACTTAAAAAAAAAAAACATTGTCTCCAACAAAATTAAAATGATAAAAAAAACATATCTAGAAAAATAAAAGGGTGATGGTGAATTACTTTCTTCAAGAAAATCTAAGGAAATTCTGAAAAATAAATTGTCTCCCATACAAATATTGATCAGCTAATGAGAACTTTGTACCAAAAGTCCAATTTTTTTTTGGGAATTTTCTATTTTTTCTTAGAGAAAGTTGTTCATTTCCATGGGCAGAACCGGTTCTTAAAATATGACCACACTTTTCCGTTACGCCCTGTATATAGAAAAAACTAACTTGTGGATCCCCGTGGCTGTGGTTGTGGAGCAGGACCATCATTAAGCCAAGAATTTTTATCAAGGAATAATTTATTAATTATCTTCCAATTTATAATATGCCTGTCCACGAAGTGTGCCTTTTGTTCATGTTTTAAATTTTGTCTCATTTAGCTGGAGAATAGCAAGTGGTATTTTATTATAAAATTTTATACAGTAGGTACCTATCCCTTAAAATAATTTTATACTTTAGTCTATCTAAATCGAGGTTGATCTAATTTGTTCCTATTTGAGTATTAAAATTAGGCCTGCCACTTGTCTTAGTAGAGAGATGCAGATTTTTCCGATTATTTTCCAGGCTTCTTCTGGGTAAGATCACTCCATCGTCGACTATGTCTCTGTCACCTCTGGCTTGACTAGAGGCAATAGCAAACCCATATAAAATAAAAAAATATACATAATGTTTTCGTATATGTATTGACAAGGTACCGTCATGATTTTTATATTCATAAACAGCTCACTAAGATAATCGCGCCTGCGAAGATTTTATATGGCTCTGCTAGCTCCTTTCTGCAGAATAAAAATAGACGTAAGACATGATACTATGAAAGTAACTAAAATAGAGCAGCTTTGCGGTATCTACACCGGTAAATTGACGGATTAACCGTCCTGCAAAAGATGTTAAATAAGGACCCACCCCATTGTAGCATTGAGTCGAGCGTGATTCCCAGGAAAACAGTGTTTTCGACGAAGTTTAGTTTTTCTTTGTTTAATAATATGTCACAACTATTACTTTTAACATTCGGTTAAGCAAATCTTATGCACTTAGTTTTTTTTCTATTTAATACTGAATTATTACAGTGTCCATCAGTTTTGAACCTGCTGTAGGGCGTTATTTACGTTCGTCAAGATTTGTGGAACGTCTGTTAGTCTTAAAAATTAAGGAAGTATCGTCAGCAAATAATACTATTTGTGGTTGATTTTTCAATAGATAGGGAGAGCATTGATATGCACTAAAACAGGAAAGGACCAATTATTGAGCCTTGTGGAACCCCCATTTTGACTTTTAAACCCCGTGAATCGACACCATTTATTGGAACTTGCTGCTGTCTGACATTTAAATAAGACTTCACTAAACTGAGTGCAAACTAGTCCGTAATGTTCTAGTTTTAAGAGTAAGGTTTCATGATTAACGCAATCAAATGCCTTTGAGAGGTCGCAAAAAATCTTATCCCATCTTGGGCCTCTTCCTACGCTGTAAATATGTGTTTTTACAAGGTGACACCAGCGTCAGTAGTACAACGTCCTTAAACTGTTGATCGTGAAAGATTTTACTGATGTTAAAATGATTGAGCATCTGATAGAGCATTACTTTTTCAAACACCTTACTGAAAACTGGCAAGAACGATACAGGTCTATAATTATTGGTGTCTTTACTGTCGCCGGATTTAATGTCTGGAAAGATTCTTTGGTCAACACACAAATTAAATATTGAAGCCAAGTGTGGTGATATGGTCTCAATTGTAGATGTGTATACCTTGATAGACATTCCCGATAACCAACCGATTTTTTATACTAATATAGTACTTTTTCTTTGTTACAGAATGTTTATTTGGCAAACAAGCGATGGAGCTCGGCTCCAAGTGGTTTGCGGACCTGGGCCCGCCCTTTGGCGTCATGTACTGCATCAAATGTGAGTGTGTTGCGGTACGTATATCCAAAACATTGCACCAAATATACTTTGTTCATTTTAGGATGATCGTTGTGACACGTCGTGTAGAAAAACAGTCATTGACGTACGCATATTTGCATAGCGAACGTAGGTAGGCACTTACATTATATACAAAGTCAAACTGTTATCGATCTTTTTTTGATTTACGATGTCATACAGCAGCCCGAAAATAAGTGTTTAACTAGCATGTGTCATACCAATAATTATAAAATGAACGAATTACATATAAATAATAAACCATCCAGGAAGACCAGACCTGACACAAGTGATGTGTTGCAGGTCCAAAAGAAAAGGCGAGTGGTAGCTAAAGTTCACTGCCGGAACATCAAGAATGAGTGTCCCGAACCTTCGTGTGATACTCCGGTTCTTCTGCCCGGCAGATGCTGCAAGACGTGTCCTGGAGACTTGAACTGTAAGTGCCTTTAATTTCTATTGTTTAACATTAAAGTGCCCTTAGGTCATATCCAATCAATTTGCCCAGCCTTTTCCCAAAGATCTACATATGTCCAGCAGGACCAAAGGCTTAACGTGTCTTGAGGCTCTGAGGGATCTCGATATGTTACGGAAAAACCATAGATTGAACACGGCAAGCATTGCTTTACTTAGAATACGGACCCTGAGGCTGTTATTTGGAACATAGCTGTCAGTCTCACAGCCTAAGCTCTTCTGTGACTTAAAGATTTGCTTCCACTACTTAGGCTCCAATTAGATTCGTCGAAGATACCATTTTGCAAAGTCGTTTGTTTGGAAAGTCCCGACAAACCATTTTTATTTTACTTAAATCGCCTTGACGACAGACGACCGTATATAACAATAACCTCGACAGACCTTGAAGTAATAAGCTGTGTTTTTTCAGTCTAGTAGGAATTGCTCATTCTAATGACATTGCATATTTTTCAATAGCACTCCTAGTTTATGGAGTCAAAAAGTCACACGGTTGACGTGATATTCCTCTTAGTATTCTCAGTAGTTCAAGAGTGGAGATTGGGTTACTTCTATAATAAAAATGATCCCCAAATAACTAAAAAGGCACCAAGTGGAAAACGAAGAAGTGTTCTTGAAACTGCAATGATGATAAAATTTATCTTAATTTTACCTTCCCAAAGATTTTGTGCGACCTCATGTCTAAACTGTGATTCTTTTTTATTGTGTATGAAGAATGATAAAATTACAAAGATATTTAGATGCAAACAAACGTTATTTATAAAACTCGCAACCCTATGGTTAGTTTAAATACTGATTAGAGTAATCTAAATTTAAATATTTCATAGGAAATTTTGAATTAAGAACCAGTTAATCAGTGTTAAAACTCATCACATGGTTATTTTTCTTTATAGGCCCATTGTCGGTTAAGAATATTTTCTTTTTCATCTGTTTGTTTAATTGCGACATTTAATTCTGATTGGAAGAAATATACTTTCAGAGTTGGTATCGATCGCATTGTAGCAACCGTGAAAGAGCATCGTGATAGCAATAGGTCTGCGGCATTCTAGACAGATACTTGAACAATATTAATGACGCGGCCGCAGTTCTGGCGGCGCGGCGACTGTTTAATTAGGCGCAATCGTCACGGGAGCGCGCCGAGATACCCGCCTGATAATACTATCGCGAACATGATAATGAAATAAGAGATAAGCTAGGTGATCGTCTGACACCTTCGCGCCTGCAACAATGGACCCGTGCTCACTGCGACCGGCTTCACGACACGATTTGCATCTGTAAAGAACCGCATCTCGAAAGGTTAAACAATAATGAATATACGCCTCATTAGCCGCACCCTGACGTCATCACAGTGATTTGGACAATTTCATTTCCTATTTGTATGATGTCATTTTTTACAACCTCGTTCATAGTAACGCGCTGCTGATGTCATACCTTACACTAGACATCTGATATCCTAAACTTCAACAAACAGGAGCGGTCGTTTAATAGCTAATAAAGTCTTTAATTTTGTCTTAATAGACGTGTTTCGTTTGTTTTTTCATTTAATATTTGTGTAAAATGATTTATAAATATTGTCATCTCGATTACATTGGAAACGTATCTCAACGGCAACAGGTTAGTGAGTCATGGGCCATCTGTCGCGAAAACTATCTACACATGTGGAAATCGACTGGACGACATATAACTTTATGGACTTTTTGCAAGTGTAGTCTCTTTGATGGCCGCTTTTAATATGCCATTTTGGTATGACCTGCTTTGAGTGTGTAATACGACACTTCCACGATCTTAACATAGGTAGGTGTACTAAGAACGATAAGTTTTATTTTATTATGATCATACTTACTTTTATCGATATCCAATTTCATTTTGTCAATCATTTAATTCAATGTTATTTTAGTTTGTTTTAAGAAATACCTACCTATTAAGCCATAGAAGGTACATTAAAAGTACATTATAACATTTAAGGCCCTACTACCGGCCAATTGGCGAAAAACCAAAAACGGTCGGTACTTTGGATACGAAACATTTTGAGTCCTGTTTTAACAACGTAAAAATACTTTATCCTCTTTGTAACAAACGTGACGTAGGATTCTTTAATATTTATTATTTAAGCTATGCTACGATTTTTTATTCAATGAGGGCGCCACTTGGCGGGTAGGCGCTATTAGCCGCCAACGGCTTTGAGTGGTTAGCTTGCGTGTTCTGCGCTGAGCTCACGTAACGCGTCGTATGTCCACCCAGTAATAGGACTCGCCCATCAAGGAGCGCTGTCCGAAATTAGACGCAATATTAATTTATTACACATAAAACAACAAGTATTAAACTAAAACACTGAGACTAAATTATAAATAATTAAATGATCTTTAAAATGGTGAAGGTTTCATAAAAATACGCTGTATAGTTTTTGCGTGATTCTCAATTTTTTATCCGAGTTAGACATAACTTTACAAATTAATTACACTATGTTTTAAAACTATAATTTCAAATATTCTGAGATCAAATTACGAAGGAAATTGTCTAGACTAACATATATTTTTTTAAAGAAATAAGACAAGTCGTTTAGACGTGATGTTCAATTAAAAACCATTAAAAGTCGTATAACTGTGCCTTAAGTCGCTATACCGTGTTTTTGATGTCGCCCTTAACCCAACGGCTGGGTGTAATTTTTGATTGTCGCTGCTCATCATCGCATTAAGTACATTTTTTAATGCAATCGGCAAATTTGCTGACTTTAAAAGGTAATTGCAGAAAATAAGAAAGTATGCGTATACGAAGTGACAGGAACTGGCGATGACAAATGACAGTGTAGCGGCGAGTGCGAGCGGCGCTGCTCCCACGAGCGCTCTCATCAATATACATTAGGTAGCAGCACACATGGGCGCGGGACGCCTTCCCGCCACGCACCCGGCACCGTTCATCATCATCTTCCACTTACTCGTAAATTTGTAATCAATTCAATAAAACATAAATAATGCTGACAAATTATTGGCATGCTTTATCTGGGATCTTCCGTAGCCAGTGGCGACAGATAGTGATTTACGAGGTGTGCGGTGCGTGGTGCGGAGTCTGCGCCGGGCTGGTCGTGGCGGCGGTGCGCAAGCTCTGCCGCAGCGACGACGTCGCCGACGCCGCGTCTGCCCGCCCGCGTCCTCTCATGACGACTATATCGAGAGCATTACAATGGCATTACTCAGATGCACCGGGCGCTGGTGCACAAATGGCACGCGCTGGGCCCCCCTGCGCCCGCGCTGCTGCAAATATAGCTGCTGCTTATTCCGGGCGCGGCCGTCGACCCGTCGCCGCGACGCCGTCTGCTCGCCTTTTTAGCGAACACAACTTACAACACACATTTTTTGCGAACGAATATCGCCGATGTCAACGTACGCGCTCTTTTACTATATTTACTAAGTCATATTCCAAGAAAAAATGTGATATATTCGCTCCAATAAATGTCTCGCCAGTGTTTTTACTTTCATCGTTAAATAGGTTTCCCGTGGTCGAGATTCAATTAGCATACGGCGTAATATGTAAACAAAAGCGGCCGTTCTATTAGGAACGAATAACGTTTTGAAGAATTTACTGTGGGTATTTCCTTCTCGTTGTTGTTGCACAATGTCTAGTGAACTCAAACGGCCAATGCTAGCAGAATGAATTAATTGTGATTCCGATATGGTTTATAAGCAGTTAAAGCCGCCATAGCGGAACTGTAAGCCGGCCGTAAACTCTATCTGAGGCTCGTAACTATAAAACGCATCAAATCTGATTCACAGTTGCCTTTGTGAGAACTCCAGTTGGCCGTCTGCCGGCCGGCTGCCGTAATAATATAGTTTATCGTGCTTCTAATAAATCGCCAGTGCCTTACGAAGACAGTAAAAACGGATAATTTTTAATTAAATCTGAGCCAGGTGTTGCCGTAATAAACTAAATGAATTTCATGCCTTCAGCAAGGGAATCGTTTGCAATGTCAGTGAAGTAAAGCTATTCTGAGCTAATATATGTTTCAAAGAAATTGTGTTGATTTATTTGTTTTCAGAATTGTATAACCACGATTTGACGGTGTCGTGTTGGCGCTGAAAAGATAATTTTGTGTTGCTAACTACATGAACATATTTTTTATTATCGCTAATACATAACTCAGTAGATGGACCGACAGAATAAGTTGACTATCCATATTAGGCGATATAGAGAACAATTAAAAGCATTGAAAGAAACTACACGGTTCCCGCATGAGGGATGTGCGAAACAAATGAGCAAAACTTTCTAAATGGATTTCGTACGTTGGTACTTGTTACCACTGCAGTGGAAACGGTAAATGGGCCACATGCGGGTGCATTATGCTTAAGAATACATTTGAAAGAACTACCTAATATGCAGTCCAGAAGAAATGATCATCATCATCATTTCAGCTGAAGACGTCCACTGCTGGACATAGGACTCCCCCAAGTGTCACCACAACGACCGGTCTTGAGCATCTCGCATCCATCGGCTACGCGCGACCCTCACCAGGTCATCGGTCCACCTTGTGGGAGGCCTTCCAACGCTGCGTCTTCCGGTACGCGGTCGCCACTCCAGAACTTTTCGGCGTGATAAATCTATATAATCCTAGTAATTTGCTCTATTTTTCTCATATTCATCTCTTTACTTATTTTGACGCATCGCTGAAACGAATGAAACGCGCGTTCTGTAAATGACTGATGAAATGTAACTATTTATTATATGTATTAACGACTGTTTCATAACAATCTTGCTTTGATTGTAATAACTTTATCTTGTATTTTTTTCAAACGAAGTACATACTCTATATTAAATTGATATTGCAGTAAAACGACCTAATTAATCAGAGTTACATGCAAAGGTTAAGTGTCTCATTATCGTAAATAATGTCAAGTCTATTTATACTTGGTAAAAAAAACTGTATGTGGAGATAACCTGTGTGTATGTAATATGACTGAAAGCTTGCGCGCGTGACGTCACTATGGCGGACGGCGTGGCGTGCAGGCGCGGCGGTGTCGCACGCGGCGTGCTCGGTGCACGGCGCTCAGTTCACGGTTCAGCGCGCGGCGCGCCCCTCACCACTCGATCACGAGTGTATCTAATTCAGTGTACAGCAAGTGCCTCCGAGGAATTTGTTTTGTGCACGCCGATGCACGATGCCCAGCACAATCGACGTTTTATTTTGTGAAATCAGTGTCTCTTGCTGCAACACATTCTTTGGCGCATAATTTTGTTTGAGCCTTTTTCGCCGTTTACTGCGTAAACTGCTTTGATCTCAAAGTGCTCTTTTTTTATTAAAAGCGCCACTGATGCACGAACGTCGAGCGTAGATGTGAGTGGACACGGATGATCGTTCATTTGAAATATCTCGAGCCGCCACCGCGATCTCGACAGACTGATATGATTACTTTTGTAGCAGACTCTGCGTTCAGGCGGACGTTATCGTAAATGCTCTGAATGGGGATGCTTGTTGGTTGTTGGCCGCAAGCGCACCCGTTATTATTTTAATGTCGGCTAATGAGGCAGTGTTAGGTGAACGCGGTTTGTGGGCACGGGGCAGGCTTCCCATGAGTAATAGCGAGTGGTTAGTGGTGCGAACTGTGCGTGACGCGTACCCACTGCCACCGCACCAACGAGCGCTGCGTGTGCGCTGTGGCGCCAGACCCTTTCTCATTATCTTTAGGGTCTACTACCGGCCAAGTGGCGCCCTCATTGAATAAAAAATCGTAGCATAGCATAGAAAATAAATATTAAAGAATTCAGCGTCACGTTTGTTACAAAGAGGATAAAGTATATTTACGTTGTTAAAACAGGTCTCAGAAAGTTTCGTATCCAAAGTAGTAGGCAAAAGTACCAAAAACGGCCGTTTCTGACACTTTTGCCTACCTTTTTGGATACGAAACATTCTGAGACCTGTGACAAACAAATGTAAAATATTTATTATTTGATTGCAATATACATAACTAAACTAATAAATAACTTAATAAATAAAATATGTACAAGCGGCATAAAAGATCCGGGAGGAGTACAGCTCATTGGTCATCGAAAAATTCGTCCACATCGCTGTCAATGGGAAAAGTGTCCAAAACGCTGGCAGCACTGCCACGTTGAATGGCAATGCTGATTCTTTGGCCGAAAAAAGGCCAGCCCTCTGGTCACGTGAAGAGTCCACTAATTGTTTGCTGATGTCACGGAAAAGTCGATGAGCACTCGGACCCCATGGCCCTAGTGTTTCAACCCCAAACGGCTCAAACATATAACTCCCAATAAGGTTGTTATATTTGTGCCGTTTGAGGTTTTCTGCACCTGTAGCAGCCACCCCAGCACAGCCCGCCGTGCTAAGAAGATGAGATGGCGCAAGGGTGTCGACACATGTTGCATCCCACACCAAAGGCCTACCCATCTTCCAAGGCATTATGGTCATCCCGTCGGGGCTCTTTCCATCGTCAAGTGCCAGGCCATGAGGTTCTAAAACGGCTGACACACCGGCGGTGACAAGAGCCCGACGGATGATGTCATTAATACTGGCGTGCCGTGCCATACGACCCGCGCTCCTACTGCAGGATAGCCCATGGTGTCCGAGGTAGTCGACTGCTTCACCACATTGACAGCGATGTGGAGCTCCGCAAGGAGCACCCAGACGCAGACATGTAGCGATCCGATTCCGATTCCATTCTGAGACTTGTTTTAACAACGTAAAAATATTTTATCCTCTATGTAACAAACGTGACGTTGGATTCCTTAATATTTTTTTTCTATGCTATGCTACGATTTTTTATTCAATGAGGGCGCCACTTGGCCGGTAGTAGAGCCTTAATCTATTACCTTATACTAATAAAACTGGGTCGCTTAGTTCTTTATGTGTACCTAACCGACATTTGAATATCTAGCTATCAAATTACAGGCCACGTTCCCTCGCCGATCCGTTCGGAACTGTCTGAGCAGTAAATTTTTTCTTACCTCGCTTCGCTAAAAGGATGGCTAAGGTCGGTGTCGTAAAAACAGAAACACAAGTAGTATCGGATATTCGCTGACGTCATGATTTTCGTAATTTGGTACGTGTTTGTTGAAATAATGCGAAAACTTACTTGCGTAAATAGAGAACATACGCGATGTGCAAACAAGGCGGGCGGCGTCGCGACGCCCGGCGCCAGGGCCCGGCGCCGGCCGCGCCGCGAGGACACGCGATCTACGACGCGAATACTTATTTCATTACACTAATTACAATATTTTGAGTGGCCCCCAACCTCTGGCGACAAATATCATCCGTAATCTGATCACATACTTGATGCGCACTACTTGCGTATCATGAAAGATTTCCCTAGGTATTAAACAATTCAGAGCTTGTGTAGACATTTTAAACGTCAATTTTTATTTTTAAAGTTGCAGATCGTGGGTTCAAACACAGCCAAGCGATTTACTTTGTGCAAATTATTTCATCATCATTGCTCTCAACTCCGGTGAAGGAAAATATCGTGACGGTTTTATCACGATGTTTTCCGGCACGTCCCGAAACAAAAAATTCGAAGACATGTGACATCTACCAATCCGCACTGGGACTGCGTGGAGGATCACAGCCCACTCCCTCTCGCAGAGAGGAGGCTTGTATCCCATCAGTGGGAACATTCAAAGGCTTAGATTTATGTTTATGAATGGGAAACGTTATATCTGCTTGAATTTTATCTAACAATCGAGATGCGGTCAAGATCCAGTTAAACAAAATCAAATCAGGCAGTTGAGAAGCTGCACAAACAGAAAACAGTGCGCACGCGTTCATTCGTAACTTATAGTTAATTGGCTGTTACAAGATAATTTTAGAACATTAATAATTTTGTCAAGACGCAACATTAGTGATGCGCCGTGATGTCAACGCGTGCGATAAATCCTTTTATCTAATCATTATTGTTATTGTTATTACTAAGTAGATAGATACAATGGAAACAGTGACGGATAGTGGCGCCAGCAATATGCGGGTTAATGTGAGCACGACTCTTGATTTTATTTCGCACAATAAGACACGAGCGACACTGCGCAGGTTTACGCAGTAAATCAACTTGATAGAACATTAGAATTCCAAACGCGCCGTGCCCGTCTTTTTTATAGTAACTTACTTTCTTTGTGTTTGGATGTTCAGCTGGCAGGTTTAAGTATTTAATTTGTTAAAAACAAGCAGTCATTGCATTGAATAGCAACTATTAATCACTATAATAATCTAAGCTGAGTAATGGAGCTTCTTCAGTCGACGTATTTGAAACGTCTTTTAGTATTAATTTATCAATTTGTTTTGCTTTTGAGGCAACTTTAGCGTAAACCGTAAATCCATCGTTTGACTCATTTCCTTTCGTAGTTTCTCAAAACAATGGTTATATATTTGAAAACTGCGTCGCGTTTTTGCAATAAATCACATAAGCAATGCCTAGCCGTTGTATAGTCGATTGATTATGTGTAGGCGGTAACAAACTTCGGGCTATTAATTGCAGTACGTTCGTTGTTCAAAGACGGGGTTTGTTTGACTCGCTCTGTCCAGGTTGCACTGTGGATGGCCTACGGGTGGTTATCTTTGCACTGAAATCGCTCGTGTCTGCATTTATCGGTACTTGTGTGACACTCTATGATACGAGTGCGGTGCGAGAGCTCACAACACTTAAAGGTGTTATTAATAAAAGCAGCGATAGGCGTGCTCTACATTTTATATTTATTACAATATCTTACGTGAATGGATGAGGTTGAGATATAGTAGGTATACTGGTACACCATCATACATCTGGTTGAACTGAAAATTTTCCCTTTTATTCCTATTTGGAAACGTACTATGAGAAATTTGATTCAGCAACAAATAGAAGACTCTAGCAGTCTTTGCGGTTTTTTATAAATAAATGAGGGGTCGCATTTTTAAACATATGGGGAATTTCCCATATTAATGCTGATGTGACGTATTTGCATCAACTGCGTACCTACCATTCCTGTAAGAATTGGTTCAAGATATTAATTATGCTGAAACTCTTAGAGCGTGTAGTAAAATTGTCTTCATTACGGGTCACCATTTTGAATATTTCAATTCAAGTGTGCATCAGAAAAACTTTAGAAAATCAGTCTACAAAAATATGTTCCTCTAAGAATTGAACTTCGAACTTATATCTTTCTCTACAACATGCAAATTAAAATAATATTTTAAAAACATAAATGACAGATTAAGCGTGAGCCATAAAAATGGTCCGTTTAATGTAATATTGATAATTTAATATTAATTTAATTCATATTATTTAAATTTATTCGTTATTAATGCTGTATTTATACTGCTTTTAAGGTTTTGTCGACATTCACTCATTGGCGGTGTCGTCGAACCAATATCATTATCTTGTTGAACTATATGTAGGCACACTGTAGTGCTAAATCATATTATGTAGCTAAAGGCCCTTTGTAATGACCTCTATTACGACATTACTAGTATACTTGTATAAATATCAAGTAGAGAGAGTGCGTCAATAAAGTTTTAGAGATAACAAACGCTGCACATTTATAGCTATACCTGGGCCGAGCCGCGGTTGTGGCTGTCCTTTCTCACATACAGCGTAGGTGCGTAAGTCGCAGCACTTGCAGCCAAGTTAACAGCTTAGCCTTTTTAATAAACGGCACCATTCAACTAACCGCCCGAATGATATTCAGCCATTCAATCAAACGGTTAGGCAAATGACTTGTGTCGATAACGTTCAATAACTTGCCTAACATTTGAGAGAGGCTGTGGCAAATCGTAAAATTAATTTGGATTTTCTTCAGCCGGAAATGTGCTGACGACCATCGTAAGTAAGATAAGCCGACGCAACCCCACTACGCGGGGCTTTTATTTCTGTCTAGCAGAGTTTAAAGGAACCTAACATGAGCGGGACGGGAGCCTCTTTCATTCGCTTTGAGCGAGGCTCACTCTCAGTCATCTCTTACGAACCTAACCCTTTTTTTTCGTCAAATGGTCACCCTATGGTATGAATGGCCTAAGCATTAGTCAGCCAGTTCATTAAAAGTAGTATTAGAGGCATCGGCTGAATATATTTCAGGACGCTAGTTGAACGGGGCCGTTTAGTTATCAACTGAATGGCGAATTAAGCTAAGTTGGTTGCGACACTTATACAAACATTCTAGACAAATATTTAAATGTCATACTAATACTAATGGACTTAGGTTTACTCTAGGAACCTAGTCTAACTACAGTAGCTGATGTTAACGCAATATAACATTAACTTACGCGTGGAAAACTGACGCAGAAATTATGGAAAAGCTTCATGACCGCCTCCGTTCCTATTGCATTGCATCATTTGCATCACACCTTCCATTCTACAATAATAATTCCACTGTTATCGCTAGTGGTACTCTGCAGAACTCAGACAGAGAGTATTATTACAAAAGCATATTTCTGAGAATTGCCAATCGTCGACTAAATCGCACTTCAATTGAATATATTAACTGATCCTTGATTAGCCCACATACGAGCTGGATGCACTTCGGACTAACTTATGACTGACATTACGCGCCCACATCTCAACAATCACGCCATTCAAATATCTAATTTTATTTTATGTGAGACTATACGTAGGTACTTGAAATAATAATTCGAGATAATTTCAATCCATCGCCACCAACTCAAGTATAGACTATATCTTTGTATATTTTAAGTCGACGTGTATAATAAAATCCCTGAAAAAAGTATCGGTTGCAATACACATTGAACTATTTTGTTCCAAAATTTGATAGTTATCTCGAATTATCAATTCAAATGTAAATATATAGCATCACTGTGGAATCGCTCTTAGCTTTTCTGAATATTTTATCGCTTTAAGTCGTGATTAGTTTATGAGCTAGGAGTGGAACACAGACTCGTAAGGCGTGTAAACGTGCGTAAAAGGTCACAAGCGAGACGCGAAGGCTATTCGGAAAGTGGAGTGGCGCCGGCGCTGGCGCAGCGCTCTAAGCAAATTCGGTAGATTGCACGTGCGCGCGCGCCACTGAGCTCTAAAAGGAAAGTACAAATTGGCAAGTCTCTTATTTTCACAATACCTTGTTTCTTGATAGAATAGATTGGAAAAAATGTCGTAGGCTGGCATTTGAGGTCTTTGTCGGAAATGGAGATGACTGCTTTGGTTGCCGAGTTCCGCTTTTGCCAATTCTATTAATTATTTATTTGCCTACCTTGGTCATCTACCCTTGAATGGTTTATTTAAATTGAAATCAAGATTCACAAAATAACGTAGCTTTCCAAAGTTTTCTACACATTGTATCACTCAATTGCAACGTGCCGCAGCTTCAGTTTTAACATCATTTTTTATTTTAAACTGAAATTAATCACAGTCGCAGAGAACTCATCTAGGTGCATAAAGCAAAAAGCTTTATGCTTCATAATTTGCTTGAAATAATTACGGAAAGATGGTGAAAAGGATAACGAAGTGGTCATCAAAATTATGTGTAGCTGAAATGGTAATGGAAAAATGTTTTTCATGTCGACCAGCTTGCCAAGTAAATACAAATATAATGAATATAGAGGTTTAGCTAAGCATATTTAAGTATAACAAGTTCGTAATTACCTATCAATAAAGCCAGCAGTTAACATATTGATTCATGGATTTCGATTAAAATTTCATAATCCACTTAATGAAATAATCGTTAAAAGGCAGTTAACACAGTTGAAACAGAATTAAATTTAACTTAAGTGTGCTGCATTCACGTTAAGCAGGCACACTTGCATATTTATATAAAGAGGGATAATAATTTGCCTACACAGGCACAGGTACGACTACGAACAAAAGCAACTGAAAGCTTGGTCATTACCCAAGGACGTGACACAATCGGGCGGACTCATAAACGGAGTGTAAACGTTAATACATGCAGTTTTATGGCATGCGCGTGCGCGGCTTATGATGGAGGGTTTGGCGCCATTTCCATACCATTTCATTGTTCATAGAAATGTGGCGCCGCGGTGCGGTCACTCGTTCATATGTAATTTTATGATCCGTCGTTCGCGAACGCTGCACGCTGTTCTCTCCGCTTCTTAAAGCCCACTTGAATGTGAATAGAGCGCGACATCCTCTAACTAACTGTTTACTCATTTACCATTTCACCAGCGTCTGTTTACGTGCTCCGAATTCTTCTCATGAATATTCTTAAATATGACAGCCTTTCGGCTGTTATTCTTTGTAGGAAGTGAATCGACAGAATCAATAAACATCGTATTACTCAATCGTATTTACGGTAAGTGCACCATCCGATCAGGAACAACTGACTCATGAGCCATTCTTGAATGTAAATTAGGTCGCATCGATATAAGTAGATGCGGTAACGTGTTTTTTTTAAATATTCCAGAGGAATGTGCACAGAGAGGAGAGGAGAAATTTGCACAGCTACCTGTATGATAACCATGTGGGGAGCGCTGAGCATTCTTATGGCGTGTCAAATTAAACTTGAAACATTAGATGTAAAGTAAGACAGAAGCGATGGCATGTATGTTTATTGAACTATGTTAGTGCGAAAGGCCGATGAGTGGAATTTATAAACATTTAAACATTGTGCCTTGAATACTATACGAGTCGGTCTATGGCGTGTTGGCGATGAGAGATTTATCCTTAAAACTTACCGAACGGTATCTCGAGCAACGATTGACTTGTACGTTCTGAGAATTGATGACTTTACAATGTTGCATACAATGTGCTTTTTAAGAGCGATGCTACATGATGTTAACTACGCTACTAGACTTGTTAATTAATGACTACGAAATGCACATCTTTCGATTGTAAAAAGATCATTTACTAAAGTACGAGTACGTATCTTCTAAAATATTTCTCAATAATTAATCTACTTAAGTGATTAATCAGATTTGAACTTAAATTAATAAAAATAAGGTTATCTCAACGAGTGCAAAACTCCACAGTTCAACATCCGTATATAAATGTTAATTTTAAAACTGAATCAGAGGCATGCTTGCATGTATTTACGAGTAATATACGTCTTGACAGTGTTATTTAAATAAAAAGGATTAAACACAAGCGTGACTGCTAAGACTAACAAATAGGTCACAGTGTCTCACCAGATTTATAGCCCCGACACTGGGTTCTAGGCGGTCACACGATCAGATTTCAATAGATAACGACTATAATAGGATTACTATCTGACAGTAACTGTAACATAATATAAATTCACGACCGTAATCCGGACGGAGATGATCGATTTAATATCCTGGGGAACCCTAATAAGTTTTCATGATACAGTCACGCACTTGGCTGAGAATATATATTGTAAGTGACAATTTATTATACACGTTTATGTCTGCCACTACGAGTATATGTCCGATTCTCTCTTTGAAATATTTTGAAGTTTTGAAGCAAGAAAACAAAAACAATTAATACAGTCGTAAGTATAATTAGTTCACGAATTCCATTTCTCAAAGGTAACACGCAGAGACGCAAAGAAGCCCTAAATAGCTGTTTCTAGTTAATTACAAGATAAATGGTAACAAGTTATTATTATTCCAAAATCATAGACAGATATTGGAATTCCTGATGCCGATATTTAGTCGCCACCGAAGATAAGTATCTAGGTATTTAATTTCACGTTTAGAAGTGGCTATTAGTAGCAATTTCGACGGCGTTTGGTAATAAGAACTACACTGAGGCTTAAATCGTGAACTATCTGACCAAAATATCAGTCACTCTATCTTGTGCTCAGTCGATAAGCATATTTCTTGCTGAGTACGTATTTAGATAAATATTAAGCTCTCAGTCCGCCTAGCGTCAATTGTCTCCAAGTTGCAACACTGTTGCTACACTTAACGTTAAATAACGGCGTCGCTGCAACCAATTGACGGATTCTTGTCATAATAAACATAATAATTATTATCGTAATCCTTTACACAAGTTAAACAACGTTTTTGCCAGCTCCCTTCACATTTTAACCACCGATCAGATCAATAAGTAGGTAAATATAATTGAAGCGATAAATTCATGTGCATCGTTGTAATATTAAGCTGGACAATTAATTTTCATGCTGATCAATTGGTTCTCGCAATTACAGGCTTGACCTGTGCCCTGAGAAACTAATACAAGCGTCTTTTGAAATAGGTGCGTTCAACACGAAAAGACAATTTATCTATTCAACAAAATTGATTAATAATTAATCAATAAGATATTAAGAGGTTGTTCACACTCAGTTAATCTTTTTGAGGGATTAATTCTATACTATCATAATTGTTGTATTTGTAGGCCTGAGCGCGATGGTAGAAAAAATGTAATGATCAATAGTTACTATTACTACTAACGAGAAATATGTCTTCATAAATCGCGTCCATAGCACTTGAACTACGCTAGTTATGATATAATCGCAACGTGTATAAAGTGAGAATAGTATTCTTCTACATATTTATTATGGCCATTATCGTTCAAGAGATCATGATCAATATATTTTGACGTCATGAGCAGAAATATTTTTAGTTACTATGTAGGAATAAAAACTTGGCCAAGTTCTTATAGTACTCGTACCTATATACGTTACATAAGGAGTAGGTATACTTTTTTTACCTAGTATACTTTTATTACGTGCAATTTTATAGTAGTAATGGAGCATGATATACTTAGTGTATTAAAGTTCTTGTTTATTGTTTACCTCTGTTGTCTGTCAATTTGTCTACTTTGTATCTCACCTTTCGGGTTAAATTTTGATTAAATAATTTGGTCAAATGAAGCGCATTCAATTTTCTAATACCTTATTTGGTAAGAAGTATTGAAGTGTAGAAGTATACCAGTATACCGAAGGTGACGAAGCAGAAATAATAATTCCTTATCTGTTACATTAATTTAACACTTTTCCTTTTACTTAGATAGTTAATTGTGAAAATGGTAGAGGTACAGTCATATGATGTGCAGCGTTATAATAACTTTCATACACGTCATGCAATAAACTTACATAATTACAAAAGTGTCTTCAACTACATACTCGTAACAAGCAAGTCAAGAAGAATGTCATTTTCATTGAGGAACTTTCCAGAGGGTTTCCTTTAAGTTTTTCAATCGTATTCTATCTTGTAAAGTGGCTACTCGCTCAGAGAAATGTCAGTAGTACTCTCATTGAGTACAGAAAGTGTTTAGTGTTAGGTTATTTATTTAATTAGAATAATGTTTTTTAATCTCGCATCAGTAATGCTTCCTATCCCAAGCTTTCACATGTAACAAATACACTTTGGTATCATTTACGCAGTACATCGTTTTCTCTTAACGTAAACAACACCATATTAGGTATAACAACAGTGACGACATTACTGATCATTTCACGTAATTACCTACATGATGTGATGAGCGAACACCGGTCAATAAATTATAAGTATATAAATAGTAAATACTCATATAACATTATTTACTGCGGCTATAAAATACAGTAGTATTTTATAATGGCAGTCGTTAATTTATTCGATGTCGCTTCTTCGTAAGAGACAATATCTAGGAATGGCGATGAGGTGGTTTAGAATGGAGGTCACGGAGGTGCTAGCTGACCGGTGCTGGCCGACTCATGGCCACGCCGGCGCCATCGCGCCGTGGAGCCGGGAAGCACAGGCGCAGGCACGACGGAAGCCATTCAGGAACCAACCCACCGCCGCCGCTAGTATCGTGACGTGTTCGAACTCTGTCAAGATCAAGGTTGATTGTTCAGTTGGCGATCCCATTTGAAAATAATAGTGTTGAATTAGGTACTTATAGAGTTTCTACAACGCTTTTTATTTTCATTCAAAAGTGCACTAACAATCATTAAAAAGTTAACAGTGCAAATATGATAAAACAACATTGTATAAAGAATTCTTCAATAGGCATTTAAAGCAACTGATAACCAATGAGTAAGCTTCATAAGTTACATTTAATTTATTTTTTTCAACATAAGTACTTTCTTATTGCGTTATTTTTTTTTACAAATAATTTAATATCTCAATTTGAATGTAGAGAACCAAAGCTAAATGTATGAACGCTCCACATTGTTACAAACGGGTATCGGCACATTTATTTATAATTAGGTTCTGAATGAACAATACATCTGCAACGAACTCATCTTAGCGAGCCATAACAAAGTCCATTGTGTTTGTTTTCCAATCATTGTTTTGTTGATACGACCCGGCGGTGTTTTTTAATCTCAGCTGACCTTTGTCTATGTTCATGTCTCACATTTGCGTACCTACGCAATGATTCAGTGATTTGCTAAATCACTGTTCTGCAGTGGTGGTGGGCAGGGTTACCAATCTAGAAACTGTTAAGAATGCCATGTAGATTGACATTTGTGACTTTTAGAAACGAAACCGCAAACTCCTTTTTATGTTCTGATAAAAGTAAAAGAATACCATCTAATTGGTCTTGGTTGGTTGGTTGACGTTTATTTCCATCAATTGTGCAAATGGAAGTTTCTTTAAAAACTGTTACAAAATAGAGAGCAACTAATTCCCTTACGATTTGCAGAGCCACGACCATTGATAGGGAAACCCCTAGAGTATGGCAACATCAATTAGCTGTATGCGTTCATCAACAATTAATGTGTGGAATATTTAGAAGGTACGAGTATATCACGCCATTGATGTCTGCGCCGTGGCACGACCTTGGCCGTGGGTCATGGTCATGGGCAACTGACTAAGAGGATCCTTAATTGTAACGTTTTATTTTTTAACCCGACAGTGGTGATGGAAAAAGGAAGGCTTAGCAGTTCGTTTGAAGTGTGAGTAGGCGCCCTCGCGTGATAAATGATGCGACGAATGACAGATTCGATTTGTTAAATTTACTAAAAAGATTATAGTCGTCTTGTTAATGAACTTGGAATTTGTGAATAAGATTTGAGAAAACTGATAAAGTAAGAACAACATTGGGAATGAATAGAGTAGAGATGGATAAAACTTTATAAAAGTTGGTTAAATACGAGCATTAAGTCCCGGGTTGTTTTCCGAATTTGGCAAAGTGACATCGGATTTTTCTACTCAGAATTTCTTAGTAGCAATCCAGAGTCTGGGTTTCAGCACGGTTGATGGCAGTATACACCCTATTAAATAGGATTTAAATATAAACTGGTGAAATGGGGTTGTACCATAGGTACACCACTACACCTCTGCTTATCGCTTCGGATATTCTGTAATTTAACTAAAATATTTCGATGTCAGAATCTTACGTTTAGGCTGAGCAAATAAATGAGTCTAGACTTAGTCAGGCATAACAAGTGCTGGTCCATTCTAAAATAAACACGCTAATGAAGACAGATGACTTAGACCACGTGTGGTCATTAGCTTTAGCGGAGACTTGCTCAACAAACACTGCACTTAATTAATGTTTATTAATTATTAACGTTTTAGTCGCCATACATGGACTTTCTGCTGCGCGAACATGTTGCTAAACAACTTTATTTGATGATTGTTTGTTTATTTTATGTAAATTCAATTAGTTGTGTGCAATATGTGTAGGAAAATACTATACAATTTATTTAAACTCTACTCTGTTCGTTTGAGGCTTCCCGTAGTAAATTATGTATCTATCCAAGACCTACATATTTGAATTCGTCCAAAATACGTACGAATGTAAAAGAATACGAACCGTCATTAGATAGATATATATACTTACTTTATTGTACACTAAAACAGTTTCAAATGACCAACTTATTCATTTTTAAAAGTGTTCGGGTGAAATATTGAATATTGTTTAGTTGCTATAGGAGACATGGTACCTATAACATAGATTGCATCAAGAAACAATAAAATTAATCGGCTATTGCAATTTTATTAGTATTATTGATCGTAACTGTTATAATAACGCAAACAATTAGTTGTTTAGATTGCAATAGGATAATAATGGTCTAACTTAATGAGTTGCAATAAAAATAAATTGATTTATAAGTCTTAAAGTGACGCTTACGTAATAAACGGTGATATATTTTCTATTTTAATCGGTGATTTGAATGCTGATCAATGGAGTAATCGATGGCGATTCGCGATCACTTAGTAGGTACTTAGTTTTCATTGTTCTTGTATGGCAACTTCCTATAAACAATTCAAGATTGTCTTTAGTCAGACTGATTGAGAACAATGATACGATTCAGTGTTTTGACTACGATGGACAAAACTGTTTTGATTGGACTAGCTTGGTCCATGCTCGGCCTAGATACCGGAGCCAATTGATATCTAATAGAAGAAATATGAAATGAACCAAGAACTGTGATGAATATTTTTACTCTACAGTAAATCATTATTTTTATTTTCTTCGTTGAAAATGACAATAATGCTTCATTAGTTAATAGACAACCAACATGCACATGAAACCAACAGCAGCAGACAACCACGAGCATCATTTTACGATGTTTGTAAACGAAAGCATTTAAGAAGCAAATCCCCCCGGGGGTCGCGGATAAATTCGAAACAGAGTTACCGCGCCCCTTGGGTACTCAGGCAACTGAAGGAACAGGGGTGGATTTAAGTCAGTAAAAGTCTGACACGCCCTCCCGCTTCACCCAGAGCGGGCAAAGTCATTGGATGATTTCCCACACCCACAAAAAAAAAGCAAATTACTATGTAATAACGTAATATTTTATAATGTACGCACACAAATTTTCTTTTTCTTTTTTCTTTTATACCTATGTTATTTAAAAATCCAGATATAAGTTCTAGGACAATGATCTTTGTATAGGTATGGTATCTCTGTTACTAGCTAGTTTTAACTACTTTCAGTTGTAATCTGTGGAGAACGTAGTGGGTAGCATAATTGTTTAAAATGTAATATTTAAGATAGTATGATTATTTCTTATTGTGCTACTGTTTGTTTTTCTTTAAATAGATAAATTAAAAAATAAGACAGTAAGTGAAAAACTTATACTACGTTATCACGGCGCACAGCTCCACGCGAAGCTCCTAATTCGTGCGTACGAGTACGTAGAACCCTCAACGCTCGGTACCGAAACTCGCGTAGCTCTACACGTAGCACCAAATACGCGCGTAGTTCTACGCGTGGCATCTAAACGAGCGTAGCTCTACGCGCAGCACCTACTGCGCGTGTAGCTCTACACGTATCAACAACTAGGCGCTTAATTCTACGCGTGGCATCTAAACGAGCGTAGCTCGACCCGTAGCACCAACTACGAGCATAGTTCTACGCGTGGCATCTAAACGAGCGTAGCTCTACACGTAGTACCAACTACGAGCATAGTTCTACGCGTGGCGTCTAAACGAGCATAGCTCTACACGTAACACTTGACCACGCGAAAAATCCAAACCGTTGTAAAAAATGAATATTTTCGGATAATTTTAGTAAACAAAGCCACCTAAGATTAGGTTCGTGTAACAGGATATCAATTTAATATGATAAAGATTAAATCAGTATTATCTTCGCTTAGTTAAAAGCAAAAGGTACAAAGTACTGTTAGAAAATCACAACGATACGTTGCGATGTGCATGTCCTCACGTATTAGCCTACTTTATCAGTTCATTGTACCATACTTGTGTCTGTTATGCCATTTAGCACATAAATAACGATGATCTTATATGTGTGCGAACAACGACCTTCAGAGGTAAAAGAATTATGATTAGCGATGACATATGTATAAACAGAAAATGGGGAAAAATATTACGGTTACTACTGACACAAAACTCAAAAATATGATCAATAAGCTTTTAACCTACTCTCATTTGTTTTGATTCCTATCATTTGTTCTGTGCATGAGCGAGAGTAATTTTTACATACATGTGCTTAACTACATGTATCGACAGTAGTACTAGTTACATATGTTTTCAATGTAAAGAACATATTATTCATTAAACATCATCCAAGTCAACCAAGGATAAAAATAACATTATTATCGTGCATTTTATATTGTAAAGTAATATTGTTACGTCGTCTTAGAGTCTGCAGTGTTAATGATGTGATTATAATTTAAAATATGTCGTATGTGGACTTAATTATCGTGTTATGAAGCCTGGAAGTCTGTGTCGCAGGATGCGAGGGCGTGGACGGGTTCTTCTTAAGAATTACGCCACTAGGAATTACCCATGTTATGACAACGAAATTGAATAAAGAAGTAGGTATGCACACACAATTAAATGATGTTTTGCACTGTCCCTACTCAGAATTGCAGGTCGTGTACCCGACCTTAGGTATTTCGCTCGGGGAAAATCTCACGCGAATTCCTTTTGTACTTCAAAGTAGGGCTGTCAATACTATGAATGGAGATCACGATTTTGACAGATGGTATCAATGACTCGTTAACATATGGTTCTCGTAATTAATGATGCATTTTTTATAACTTGTATATTCAGAGCGGATCGTGCAGCGGCCTTGCGCTGCCGATACTGCAATGATAGGTACGTACGCCATCATTCGCCAATCAGCACTCGTCCGTCTCATTTCTAATTAATTCCATCAACGAGACCATCGCCCGCCGTTACACTGCACTTCATAATTTGAATGTTAAGCTGTGTAGCATGGAGCGTATAGAACTGCACTTCCTTCTAAATCTGTCTGCGCCGTACGCGTGCTAATACTTAAATATATTAAAAATAATGCTTTCAATATTTTATCTGGCGCGTCGCTTGGGAATTATGATGTACTAAAATATTTAGAACGTATATAAAAATCTAAAAGTAACCATAGGAAACTCGTGTCATGCTGTCGCGGGTGTTCGAGTGTCTCGTCCGAGTGTTTATACAGTTAAAAGAACAAACAATTTTATGGGTGCTTAACTTAAAATGTGATGGAGAAAACGCAAAGAGGTGTCTGTTTCCGATTTTTGTTTACATCTTAATTATCTCTGTGTGCGAGTTAACGAGTGATTAACTGGCAGCGCAAGCAGATAGACAGGAAGCAATTGACATTGGAAAACAGTTGCCGTTCTGAGCTTGTCGTTATCATTTGTGTTTTATTTTTGGTGAAGAACGCGTGTATTGATTCATTATTATTCTAGGTATGTGTAAATGTAAGTGTAGATAGAGAGAAATGCAAAGCACTGCGGTCCCTGGCGGCGATGCGCGAGCGAGGCTGTAGGCGTAAAATGCTAATCGCTTGCGTTTCACCACAGCAGCGCGCAGGACAATGCGCCGTAGTGTTGCGCGTCTTGTAAACAGCGCGGACGTGGTTTGTTGTTCTACTTTTTTGGGTAAACGGTAGTCCGTAAACGGCGGTGCATAGGCCGCCGCAGAAATACCGCGGTCAGTACAATGGCTCGTTCGCCGCCGCCGTACATGGGAAGCGCGGGCGTGAACGCACCGATTCTCCATGTTCAATGTTTCTCAAACGTGTAGAGTACATGTTTAAGTTATTCTTGAGAATAACGCAGTTTTGGTTTTACGAAAACACTGCTTTGAGAGTTTGCCAGTGGGTGTAAGTTTGGAACAAATATTTGTTATGCAGTCGGATGTAGAGCAGTTCACGTCACTAGCATTAATTTTCGCAATTCGAGCAACTAATGTATGTAGCGGCGCGCGCGTCGAAACATTCACATCGAGATGCATCCAGAGCGCCGAGGCGAAATTATATTTTATGGAAATGGATGTTGAATCGAAGCCAACACTCGTTGCATTCTTACAGTGCGACAGTTATGCGGGCGTGTGTGCGGCGCGGCTCGCTCCACGCGGCGCGGCGTGCCTATCGGAAACAATAAGACCGCGCCTTGTGCCATAAACATTCTTTGCCACAATCATTACGAATATAACCTATAAATTAGCACAAAGCCGACTGCGAACAACTCGCTCGCCGTCGCGGGAATTTGCAATGAGGGCCGTGCGCCCGAGAGCTCTGTAGCCTCGTGGAACATTGCCGCACGAGAGCCGCGCCGCAGCCGCCCGAGCCGAGCGTCATCCTCACATTCCTCACCACTCCTTCAAATATCCCAAGCGCATTATGGATTCGTCATCGAGCTTACGCCTTCAATTCAATTTGTAGAGCCTTAAATTATGTTTACATTTTTTGAAGTGAAACTTCTTTAGAATCGTTGTGATTTCAAACCGGATGCAACGGAAAAAACGACAGGTAAGAGACACAAATACAAAAGAGCGAGAGAGCAGATGACGGCGAGAGGAGAGGGCGCGCGCGACGCGGTGCCTGGGGTCCCGTCACTTCGCTACCGATCATCAACTTAGAAACAACTATTGCTCACCTTTGGCCACCATTTGCCCATCTTTGCCCACCTTTGACCACCTTTGATCACCGATTGCTCACCTTTCGCTCACCTTTGACCACCTATTGTTCACCTTTGACCACCAATTGCCAACCTTTGACCAACTTTTGCTCACCTTTGGCCACCTTTTTGCTCACCTTTGGCCACCTTTTGACCATCTTTGCCCATTTTTACCCACATTTGCCCATCTTTGCCCACCTTTGACCACCTTTGACCACCGATTGCTCACCTTTCGCTCACCTTTGACCACCTATTGCTCACCTTTGACCACCAATTGCAAACCTTTGACCAACTTTTGCTCACCTTTGGCCACCTTTTTGCTCACCTTTGGCCACCTTTTTGCTCACCTTTGGCCACCTTTTGACCATCTTTGCCCATCTTTGCCCACATGAAGTTTCACTTCTATCGTGTGTGAATCGCACACACACCTTTTTTTTGTTATAGAGTAACTAACTTATTTACTCCACTTTAACGTGCTTTGATTTCACCGTTTCAACCACCCTCCCGCTCTTGTACTCTTATGTAATATTGTACGTACAATCTGAACCAATTACTATCTTTTAGATGTGGTTGAAAATGAAGAATTCTGTTTATATAAAATTCAAACTCCTGACTGATTGACTGCCTCACTATATCAACGCACAGCCTTAACCGCTATTTCTAGAGACATGAAATTTGGAGGGTGTGTTCTTTGTAAAGAGTAGGTATTCACTAAGAAAGGGTATAGGGGAATTTCGAAAATGGGTTGAAAGTTTATAATGGGTGAAGTGCTAATTCCAAACAGGCGAAGCCGCTGGCAGAAGTTATTAGTTAATATAATATAATTAGCGGTGCTATTTTAATTCGCATTAGATATCTCTGTACAACTTTTGATAAGAGAATCGCGACCGTAGAAGTTGTAACAATGGCTCGCGTGACGCGATATATCAATGTTATCTACGAGCTTGTGTGACAAACATTTAGGTTAATAGTTAATTAGGTCGAGTACTTAGTGTAAGATTGAGAAGTAGTATTGATTCTACTAGATTAACGTGCCGATATGAATCAGCGTGATGTTGTCGGGGAAAATAATGAAGAACAAAGTTTCTGGCATAGTTACAAGTAGTGACAGGTACGTGGTTTAGATGTCGAGGTGACATGAGCGACGGTGTTTTCAGTGGAGCGTCGAGCGTGACGTCACCAGACGCGTCGTCACTTTGTTCAGAATATTTCCGGCGGCGGTGGCGCGACCCCACACGGCAAATGAAGTTTTTCAGTGTAGTCGAGGTCAAGGTATGCGTGGACGCGCCTGAACGTTCAATGCTACGTTCATGTAACTTGTAAATATTTAACATACCACTGCATTCGATAAATCGATTTTGATGAATGATTCGCCCGTGTAGCTGTCATAGCGTAATGCATAATAAATCGATTTGCGGACACTTGATATGTGTTCGATAGGAACCGAATTACACTTGCATATGCAAAGCGTTTGTTTAATTTATCTAATCTGCTCTTAAACGTCACATAAATATGCGCGGTGCTTAGTTAGGAAGTACGAAACATGGAGCCGTCTCAAGACGTCTTATATAGCTGCGATTGATTGTGCAATCCTTGTTAGAGCTGGCTCACAGCACTACCAGCGTGTTGTCAGCACTCACTGATCCGTCTGCTGGTGACGGAACTCGGCTAGTTACGACACGACGCGGCGCCTGAACACTTCATCATTATTTCTGCATTACAATATTGTACAACGCTTTTCATAACATTACGATGTTCAAAAATCTTTTTTATTTCAAAGCATTTTCATCCTAGACATCATAAAAAAATTAAGACGGTCTAACGAGTGATGTATTGCACATCAAAAATATAATTTTTGTGATCACCTATACGCTTGTTAGAATACGTCTTAACTAATGACAGATAGTCATATAGCAGTATGAGTGTGTTGCGGGCCGGCCGGCACTGATATCTGGCAGCCGTCGCACAATTTCAATCGTTTGTGTGATATGACATCGAATGAGTTTTATATCTGGCCCCTTTGAACCGATTTAGTGGCGTCGTGCGCTTCTGTGCAAAGTGCTGCGCCCGCGGCGGGCGGCGAGGTGGCCAGGCGGCGCCGGGTTACATCACACTATTGGAAAACTCGTCGCGACGCAGAGGACTAAACGATAGGCCGCGACCAGACTAGAAATGAAGCGATCACGGCTTCAGTCGCGGCACGTCGCGGCTTCGAGGTTGCTTTTAAAAGTTTAAATTTACGCTAAACGACATTAATGAGTGGTATCGGTTGGAACGCTACGTGTCGCTCTGTTCGCGCTGAGCGCTGAGCCGCAGTGTGCGCTATGCAAGCGCATAAATATTCATACGGGCACAGGCGCGACGAGTGAGCCAAGCTTGGCCGAGTCAAAGGTGTCCGACGACGATCGCACACTCTCTACAGGGCTGGCCACCAGCCGCATTCTTGTACCAATCCATTATTATTCAAGTTCACTAGATCAATAAGGATATTTACAGGAAAAGTCTGTCCATTGCGGAACTAAAGAAACACGTTAGCACCAGAGGACAAATGAACCGTAGAGCAACAGATTTGCAAATGAGGTCTTGAACATCAGGGATAATAGGAATACATGTTTTGCAAGAAAATAAGGCAACCCTTATACCAGAAACACAAGATATTATGTATGAGCAAATAAACAATACTAGACAGAACCGTCCACGGTTGTCCTACTATGCCGCTAGCGCTGGTGTTTGTCACTGTTAATGCATTTTAATGGCCGGCAGCATATTTTATTGCATTTATTCATACTCCATGCTCAGATATAACACGTTGGTAATATTCTAACTAACAGATAGTATAAATACCAAAGTGGAATGTTTGTTAATCGATTACACAAACACTAGGACAGCTTATAATACATATAATTTGGTACATATTGCGTTCAACGGAATAACTTTATAATATATATTTAGGCATAAACACTTTACACCACGATTTATAGTTTGGGAATTTAGAATTTTAAAGAAGAAAATACTGAAACAATCAACTTGCGGATCATAGAGTCCAGTTTTGTCTCGTGTGGCAATAACGGAGCGGCAGGTAACGACTACCCGGTGGTAGTTCGGTACTTAATACGAGTATAGCAAGTGGTGCCGATAAACGTGTCGTCAGCCCTGTGTGTCGGCGGCACATTCCCTCGCCGCCATCTCTCCGAGCGCGCTACTCTTTGTTGTGCTTGCAAATATCCTAGAGCTACTCATCGCCGCCTTGGCGCCATTTGCAAATAAATTTAGGGCTGTCTCGGATATGTAATGAATTTACAGAGTGAATTATGAACGGCGCCGGAGCGTGCCCGATCACAATCTGGCTGCGTATTCACGGTATATACTCGGCCTGGTAATATACGTGTAGCACGTAAACAGGTCCCCTCATCACAATATTTACTGGCCAGTATATATACTTGTTTATCATGTCATTCCCCTGTCCACTACCAATGATCAGATAACACGATTTATTAGTCTAACTCGCGCTGTTATTACTCGTACATACACAACTATAAGTAATGCGCTTAAACATAGATATCGACAAGTTGCAATATAATTATGCCATTATTGATATTATATTACAATGTGACATTTACATGTTTATTAAGACCGGGAGCACTTATTCTATTAAAGTAATCACTTATAAAGACAGGTAGTTATTGAAAATTGACATTTAAAGTTTATGGAAAAATATTGGAAAATGTAAAGTGTTTGAGTCGTTAGTTATTATATAGGTATTGTGCATTATGTTAATGCAGGTGCTTATTAATTTTTAATTATTTATTGATATTTGTTAGGTAAGTATAAAGTGTACACCTGTATCTATAGTAAACAGATCTACCGTGATTTTCTGATTTACTTTTTTTCTAAGGTTACATAGGAAAATCTGTTCTGGTGTAGACTTCACTTTATTACAGTGAAGGTCGATTGATTGAAATCATACTGTTCGACACATTTATTATATTCAGATTCTAATTTGGGGAAAAAATATTATGCTTATTTTTTACAAATAATTATGTATGCATAGCGGGAGCAATATAATGCGAAAAACACCATCTACATACCATGACATACTCGTATCATGCCATCTAGCGTCCTAAAGCAATTTTGAACATCGAAATGTATTGTTTTTAACCGATTTTCGAAAAAGGAGGAGGTTCTAGGTTCGACTGTAAGAATGTTTTTTTTTATGTATGTCCTCCGATTTCTCCGTCAGTTGTGGACCGATTTTCAAAATTCTTTTTGTATCTGAAAGAATATACTGCCAAGGTGGTCCCATACAATATGTTTCGAAATTGCTTCAGCGTTTTTAGAGAAACTGAACAAAAACGAAAAATACGTATACCTCGATGACGTTTTGGTGTTCTCCGAATGTTTAAATTCCACGTTCCATGTTATTGGGGTTTTTAGTTCTGAGGTATAACAACTAAAAAGCCAAAAATAAAAAACAATTTTACAAAAAAAAAACAACCGACTTAAAAAAAAAAAAATACACTATAAATTAAAAAAATAACTTTAATTTCGGAAGTCGTGTCATAGTCATGTCAGAACGAAGAAGTAAAATACAAACACCGACTTCCGTAATTAAAGTTATTTTTTAATTTTTAGTGTATTTCTTTTTGGAAGTCAGTTGTTTTTTTTTGTAAAAAAAGTTTTTTATTGCATATACGAGTACGTTGTCAGGTATATGCAAAGTTTCATGATGATCGGTCAGTTGTTTATGCGTGAAAAGGTTACAAACAAAATTATTTACGCATTTATAATTAAAATTATTTACGCATTTACATACATAGAAGTTAGGATTAGGATAATATTAGGCTTTATTCCTATTAGGAACTAATTCTTTATCATACAAAACTTCTCAACCACGGACTGCCTTTCTTCTTCATTATCATTCTGTTACCAAGATACCATTTCCTCTTCCCTACTTCTCTATTAGTCGTCATTCCAGAAGTCTCCTCCTTTCAAGGCATTTCATCCATCGTTGCTTTGGTCTGTACCTGGTACTCAATAGAGGTGTGTAACTCTTTACGGAACCGACTCACTGATCCGGATCTTTGAAGTGATTCAAAAGATTGGTTCAGTAACTACGTTTCAAACGCATCATTTGGATCTGAATCATTACTTTGCTCCGTGCTCTTTCCGCGCGACGCGGCGCTGAGTGAGAGAGGGAGACTGAGACACACTGATTTACTTTACTACTGGACCGCGACTCGCGAGTGAGCGGGTGACATAATGCAATCTATACAAGTCAGAAAGAGATACCAAATAACATGTGTATCACTCATACTTTCACAGTTTTTCGTTGTTGTTATCCATGCACGTAAAAATTACCATTATGGCGCTTACATATCAAATACTATATGATTGCTATTCGCTTATTTTTAATGTTTGCACTAACAAGCGTATTAGCCATAAATTATCGCATAGCCGCCAGTCCTAAGCCTGGATAAAGTATGAAGGAAGATCGATTTTGTTTATAATCTTAATTCTTCCTTAGTACATTTTGTACACTTAAAAAAAAATACAATGCAACATTCGGCATTGTTTACATATAATTCTGACTCAGTAGAAAACGCTCTGTATTTCATATCATTTGTTTCGTTCTGTATTTTATATCACTTGAGCCGATGATCCAAATGATCCAAATTAAACATAGGTATCTGTGATTCGGATCATTTCAATGATCCAGATGCAAATGTTCCAATTGCAAAAATGATACACTTTGCCCACGCCTAGTACTCAATCTTTCTGAATTAGTGTTTATTTTCATGTTATACCATTAATAATGGACCATTGAAAATTTCTACAGAACTTTAACCTAACCGTGAATAGTTTTCTGCTCTTGTGGCATTAATACAACTTCAATTAGTCAACTCAAGCTTTATTTTACTCCGATTTCTGAATAAAAAATTTGAAGTTTATAGGTAATGATGAAACGCTACTTTTGCCTGAAAACCTGTCAAACTATGGCATTGTAGTAGGGTTTGACACGTTCTTAACTGTAAAAATGTATATTCATTTCAGAAACCGGTTCTAAGTATTTTTGGGTTATATAGGTACTTACACTAGCTTCTGCCGCGTGGAATTAGTACTTCCCCCGTTATAAACCCCCCCCTAAGGGGGTGAAAAAGGGGTTGAAAGTTGGAAAACCCTTTCTTAGTGGATACCTACACTTCACAAATGACACACCCTCCAAATTTCATGTCTCTAGGACCAGCGGTTTAGACTGTGCGTTGACATATCAGTCAGTCAGTCAGGACTTTGAATTTTATATATACAGATATAGTAGTCTAACTATGACCAACGGTGGAAAATTGGAAAAACTGTAATTGCAACCGTGACTGACTTTGTTTTTCAACGATAACTAAAACCAGAAAAAATATTCTTACTTTTATGGTCAATATAGGAAAGTTACTTTCGCGTGTAAGTCGAAAGTAACTTTCCTATGTGTATGTCCGCTATGTATTCTAAAATCTACACATGAGTTTTGATGCAGTTTTTACAATAATTTAGGGAATTTACTCCAGAAGGTTTGCGTGTAATAGTTCTTATGTTTCAATTTCAAGCAGGCGCCTTAGCAAACAAATGCCTTAGCAAACAAAAAATCTTTAAACCTGGTTAGGTTAAGATCAGTCATCAAACTACCGCTCTCTATAAACCACAAAATGATGCTGCAAAGGAATAACAATAGAATCATGAAAACTTTTTACTATGCCATTACAAAACAAGCAAATTCCAGCTAGGCACCAGTATAACTTATTACCCTAGTTACTTGAAACTTACAAGTCTCGGGAACACTAAAAGCATTAAATCAGGCCTTACATCACATAAAACCGAACTTGATAGTAATAACGCGTAATGTATGCATTCAGTTCTAGTTAGACCAATACAATGAATATATTAATACAATACGCAACCGAATGCATTTGGGTTTACGAGCGTTTAACGAGCGTACATCGACAAATCGGGTACCAATCAAAGTGTCGCACGAAATGTCAGTGCTCCCTCTATTTCTGTCCATAGCAGACCCAACAAGAAAGCTATGCAAAACGCAAATTCTACCGTCGCCGTCTAGACGCCCGCGCCGATCCTGTTACGATTGAATAACATTTGATCCAATCAACCCGAATGGAGGGGTCGGGGAGGTCTTGCGAACAGGCCCCCGCCGCCGACGCACTCGCTGTCAATTGATCCAACTTAGACTTCTCATGAGCAGCGGCGACAGGAGAAAGTACTCACCAACAGGGAAACATTAACTTATACTTAAAATAACATTTCCTTCCGCCTAGATTTCACACGATTATGATTACCTATAAATGTAAATTTTATTTGTTTTTATAAGGCAAGATCTCCGTTTATAGAATACGTCCTAAGCACCTTTCACCGTTTACTTGGAAAGTAATTTTATCGAATCGATATCAACCATAATATTTTAGTGCCCTATTGCATTTCATTAAAGTTGGCGTTGTTTACCTTAACGCAGGAATAGCCTCCTTCTTTCTGTATACAAGCTAAACCTTAAAAGACATTGTTCATAGTAACTTGAAAGTCGTTTTTTTTATTATTTTATTTTTCCTTGTTTCAGCGCCCGATATTGTCCAAGAAGATAGTCCGATTGTCATTACGACTGAAGAAGACGAAAAAAACATGAAATGTAGGTTCTTCAACCATTCACTGAATACAATGTCGTCTTTAAATTCCATTACCGTATCTAATACATGGACATATTTATCGCATCTTGTAGATTTTGCATCATTTCTGACTGGGCGGTCTCCGCTGTGCGTGCGGCGAGACGACATGTCGGGCGTGCCGGTGGCGCCGGGGGTGGCCACCGCACGTTTCACGTTCCGGCGGCGCCACCTCTACTGGTCCGTGCTGCTCAGCCCCTCCATGCAGAACCAGCCCCGAGCCGTCGCCTTCCTCGACCGCGAGGGGCGCGTGCTGCTGGAACAGTCGCTCAAGAAAATACCAGGCATTCACGCTACCTATGAAGAAAAAACTGATAAGGTAAAGTAGTGTACATCGAAAGATTCTATGAAATATTGAAGTAGACACTCATTACATACTTGTAATGGATATGTATAGGTTATAAACCTAGGAATCCGTGTTTTTTACAGCTGTGCGGCGTGTGGCGCCGCGTGCCGCGCCAGTACAAGACGCTGCTGCGTGACGGCGACCTGCACGTGGCGCTGCTGTGGGGCGACGCGCGCAACAACTCCATCGACAGCGCACTCAGCGGCAGAATCGACAGGTAGGTAAGGAATAGGAATTTTAAATGAACACCAACTTTGTACATGCCGCCGCCTTCATTTATATTACCTTATGAGTAATCTCCAACAGCCTATCAAATCGATGTAATAAATATCATTGCAGTAATTATTCCCAAGAATCTATGAATGGTGGTACTGTTCGCCTTGGATTGTAAATTTAATTAACCGCGTGATTAACGACGGAAATCTTTAGGTTCACCATTAGAAGTAATTCTGGGAAAAAACCTGGACACATGTTTTATAACAGGCCATAATGCTGTTAGTGGTACCTACTCAATTGATTCGTATTATTAATTGCTTTAGCGCTATTGAGATATTATCTGAGATAGAGTCGATGCATTGAGCACATGTACTGTTGATATTTTGAAATACAGTAGGCGAGATTAGATTCTACTTCTCCGAAAACGAACGGTAATTATTTCGACCTTCTTTTCAAACGATTAATCTTACTTAGAAAGAGTTGAGTTGAGGAAAATAATAATTATTAAGTATATCAGTAGTTTACTATTAAGACGAAATGTCGACTAGGTAAGTTTCGGAGAAAATGACACGAAATTTTTTCGCGTCGTCAGAATGGATTTTCCCCAATCACGTGCTTGGATTGGAAATGTAGTAAATGTTCCGTTTTAGGTATCCCGCACTATCATCTGAGATGTTCACAACGCTCTTGGAACCAGAACACCCTCCTACTGCCATCGGCGAGGGTGCCTGTCGAGACTACCCTGCAAATGAGTACGAGGATGGCTGGTGGGGAGGCACAGCCGTCATCACGGCGGTCGCTGGAGCCACGCCCAGCCTTTACCTGGCTCTGGTTTTCAATGGAGTCTTTCCCAAAACTGCCGTCACATCGCATCTCGTCAGAGTGGTTCTCACACTACCAGAAAAGAATCAGACCATCATTGATCAGGTATATTCATATTTATTTATTTTCTTAAATACAAAATAAAATACTTACGTACTTACTTGTATCGCGATGTAACCAAATTGTAACACAAAACGATTCGGGCGACTTCTGTTAATGAGCTTCTTAATTGGCTAATTACTACCAATAAACGTAAACGTATTAAGAGCTCTGAAATACTGTATGTGTTTACTTTTGCATATGTTCGTTTTAAGCATTTCGTTAAAAAATTTCGGTATAATAGTCCAATTAAAAAGTTGTGTACTCTTTAAGAGTCAGATGTCTTTAGGAATAATAATGGTTGCAGGTCTTAGGTAAATTAATGTGTTTTCCAGGTGCAGAGGGTAAGCAAACCCCATTACGACTTCAATGTCCTGGAGGTTTCCACTCCAGTATCGGCTGCAGAACTGAGGTCTTTAGCGAGAGGCCGATTACTCCTCACTGTGGAGGCTGTGGGCACTCCAGAGCGGAGGATCGTAGGCAGTGTGAGACAGAAGGCAGCCTGTGAAGTGTACAACGCACCGCTAGTGTCTGAGCGGTTGTCAGCCACGCCAGCTCCTGAAGGACTTGCCTTGCTTTACATCGACAAAGAGGGGTCGCTCGTCTATGATATACAGGTAAGCAGACACAGATTTCTTTATGAATTGAAGGAAATAAAAACAGTGTAAAACAGTTGATATCACGTTGATCAACTCGGGAGATCCCGTTTCACAATTAGCATTCAAAGAAAGTCCTCAACTCACACATGTGCAGATAAATTACAACTAAACACAACAGAACTTAAGACGATAGCTAAGTACACATTCTTGTGTTTCGATAGTGAACGATTGTTCATTCAACGTTCATTTCTTAGAGAAGCCTCAACAACTTGTGTAAGCGCCACTGGATGTGTCATAATGTAATTAAAAATGAATGTTGACACATTCTAGTATTCTTTAGCTCAGATTAGCGCCATCAAACATTTTTTCCAATCAACATTATCTCTCAATTAAAAAATATGTCATTATTCCAATGGCTTAACTCGTTTAAATTAAAGGAATTTAAATGATTCCGATGATATTTATAATTTAAAACCAAATTGCTTGAAGAGGCTCCTTAATAGGTTACTAGAGGTCGTTAAGAGACACAATTTATTAGATTTGTGTTGGACACAAGTTTTAATGGTTTCTTTAATTTTGTTTGGATTAAGTTACCTCTAGTAAAGGTAAGATTAGGTTTTAGAAAGAAGCAGATGAAATTATAATTATCTTATTCAAAATTTTGCAGTTCCTATAAAGATCTGTTGCTATATCTTCCCCTTTTGTAAATACCGTTTTCTTCGTCTTCGTGTCAAGGGCACGACAGTATATAAGCTTGACATAGACATTCCGTTAAAACCTCTCGTCCAATTAATTGATTGAGCCAACATAGTCTTTCTTTACAAATGATTTGTATCGTCTTCTACAGGTTGACAATTTGGGTATAACGGATCCCAAGATAACGTTGGTGGAGGAGCAAGGCAAGCGTCACTCTCAGGTGGAGATACTGGACACTCGTATCGGCGTGCTGGCCAGACCAAGCGCTAGGATCTTCCAGCCGTTGTATGAAGAACAGCTTGCTGTGCATATAAGCGCAGATACTGGTAAGACTTGCTTCTTATTTTCCTTATATTTATCAGCTGGTTCAATTATTATTTTGAAGGCCTATTACAACAACGAAATCTAGAACAGTGCATCTCAACTAGAGTTATATTGCAGACAAATGATGCTAAGTGTGAGGCTCGTAAATTTTATAAAAAAAATTGAATATTTTCAAAAACCCGACGGTAAAAAACAACTTCAAAGTAATTAAGTTTTAACAACACTTTTACACGTCAACATTTTTTTTGTCAGTTTTACTTAGATGAGGCCGGTGTTTCCTAGCTGACTACCCTAAGAAGAAGCACTGAAACAAACTCAGAGGTCAAAGTCTCTTTTAAAGTGTTAAAATCCATTCAATATGTACTGGTCAAATTCACTCAAATAAAGTTCCAAACAATCCACTTTTCAAGCAGTCTGATGCAGTTGGCAGTTATTTTAGTTAAATTATTGATTTCATGCCACCAACTGCATCATACTGCTTGAAAAGTGGATCGTTTGGAACTTTATAGTTGTTTTTTACAGTCGGTTTAAAAAAAAAAAATCTAGATTTTAGTGAGTTATATTTTTGGAATCGCCTCCTCGAACCCTTTATTTTGATACCCCACTTAATATAGTTCGTTGACTTTCGCGTTCGAGTCTCACGTGTCCGTCTGTCTGTCTGTCTGGCCGTCGTCTGTCACAAAATTTTGTTACGAAGTATTTTTTAACTTCCCATTGACCTATGAACTCGTAATTTGGTGATAATGTTTATTGTTACGTATACTGTACTAAC
The DNA here is from genome assembly GCA_951329385.1 of Polia nebulosa. Taxonomy (NCBI): domain Eukaryota; kingdom Metazoa; phylum Arthropoda; class Insecta; order Lepidoptera; family Noctuidae; genus Polia; species Polia nebulosa. Next base: position 14,946,685 of record OX589594.1, read on the forward strand.
AAATACCAATATTTGGTACGGAACCCTTAATGTGCGAAATCCGACACGCACTTAGCCAGTTTTTTCTTTTTCAAAATATGGCGTCTGGTTGTCACCATATTGTATTTTGATTACTGTCATGTCGTTAGTAGCACTCGCAAGATTAAGAAGAATCAATTGATGTAAGAATTATAAAAATCGGCCGATGCGTTTGGTCTCTGTAGTGCCATAAAGGAACAAACATGCAAATATACTCGTACATACATAGGCTGATAAACACATTACCCTCCCTTGCGTCGCGCAGTCGGGTAAAAAATGGGAAGCAATGTGCTTTTGCGTTTTCCTACTAGGAATGGTTTGGCAAAAGCCCGGAGATTGGATTTATGCCCAGTTTATCGCGCCTGCCGTTTTTTAGGTAGACATGTGGAACTTAAACTACATTTGGTGAAATTTGGTTGCGGGTAATATACAGAGGGTAACGGAAATGCGTAGTCATATTTTAGATACCTCTTCTGCCCATGGAAATTAACAACTTTCTTCAAGGAAGCCATAGTAAATTCCCGAAAAAAATGGATTTACCGCACCTTATTATCATCAGCTGATCAGAAGTTGTGTGGGAGATTTTTTTTTTTTATCGGAATTGACTATTTTTTTCTCGATGAAAGTTTTTTATTTCTATGGGCAGAAGCAGTATTTTAAATATGCTAAATATGCACCCTGCTTGTTTTTCATATAAAAGGGGCACACACGCTAAAGTCTTCGATTCTTTCATAAGTATAAAATATTACTTATACAAAAAAAAAAAACAACCGACTTCCAAAAACGAAAATACACTTAAAATTAAAAATAGCTGATTTCGGATGTCGGCGTTTGTATTTTATTTATTCTTTTTTTGGCACCGACTTCCGAAATTAAAGTTATTTTTTAATTTTTAGTGTATTTTCGTTTTTGGAAGTCGGTTGTTTTTTTTTTGTAAAAAAGTTTTTCCACAGAACTAAAAACTCCAATAAAATGGAACGTGGAATTTAAACTATATAGGTATACGTATTTTTCGTTTTTGTTCAGTTTTTCAAAAAGCGCTGTAGAAAATTCGAAAAAATTTATATGGGAACACCTCGGGAGTATATTCTTTCGGATAAAATAAGAATTTTGAAAATCGGTCCACAACTGATAGAGAAATCGGTGGACATACATAAAAAAAAAACATGTATACAGTCGAACATAGAACCTCCTCCTTTTTCGAGTTCGGTTGAAAAGGGGCACGTACGCTCAACAGTCTTCGATTCTTTCATATAAAAGGGGCATATACGCTCAAAAGTCTTCGATTCTTTCATATAAAAGGTGCACATACGCTCAACAGCCTTCGATTCTTTTGTTTCATCTTTGAAGATGAAACAAAATTTACGTTTCAGCGCAAGATTGGATAATTAAAATGAATATTGAGTTGAGTAGCTTGTCGGGCATTCAATTGAAATGAATGCCTGATCGAGTTTGTGCCTATTAAGATGTGCCTCGGCTTTGTTAAGCAAATAGCCTGAATTAATAAAGTAGGTACAGATTTGAGTGAGATACAAATCTATCAACAAGATTTAGATTGATTAATATCTCACGACTCTTGAAGTGTTCCGGAGACAAGTGGTAGAACAAATAATGAAATGCCAAACAAGTGCAACAGTTTAGTGTTCCATTTGGCATTTAACTATATTATTAAGTCAGTTATTACTCTATCCCTTTCAGAGGTTTACATTTATTTTTTCCGTATTTTGTTTTGGTCAGATTCGCCCTTTTTGCTTATGTGTATATCTGTTACATTATTTAAAATTCTCATGTATAGGTTGACCAATGTTGCAATAAGTAACATAGCTGAAACTCAAGGAAATTCGCTTATCCTATACGAGGATTATAGCATCACATTCTATTCATAAACGCGAATTTCTACTTTTCCAGGTCCTCCTATCCTGCATGGACGCCTCACATCTCGGATGCTGCCTGATGCTGCAGGCTCCGGTCCGGCCCTGCTGCGGAGAACAGGACAGGTCCGCCTACCAGCAAACATGGCTGGACTGGCGTGGTTGTCCGTTGACTCGCTATGTGGCTTGTATTACGAGGTGAGGACTTTGAAAACACATAAATGTGGATATGAGATACTCTGATGCTTAATTGTTTTAGGTTATAAAAACCATAAAATCTCTCAAAGATACCCAAAAGCTGATGTATGGAAATGGTTTATGACTCCTATATTAAATCAGCATAGTGCCACTTACACAAACTAACTCGGTATCAGTTCACAGTTCTCCCTTCAAATCCGTCTGATCTGGACAAAATCCGTTACCGAGTGTAACTTGCTTACGACGACGCCGACGGTTTAATCTTTATATCTTTGGTGCTAGTATCCTATGTCTGTTCAATTTATTTCCGAGTATGTTAAAATCTTTTTACAACGAAATGCTTTAATTTCTTCAGACGGTGGTAACGGGTGGCAACGCTCGTTCCTGGTCATCTTGGTGGCTGGAGTCTCATGCAGGCGCCGAAGGAGGAGCAAGAGAGTTGGGTGGTGAGGAGGGGTGGGTGCTGGAGCCCACGGCTGCTGAGCTGGTCGCGCTGCATGTGGGTGCATCGTATCTGGAGCTGCGCGCGCACGACAACGTCACTGTCATCCTGCGCACGCGAGTACCACAGGTGAATATCACTATCGACAAAAATTTAAGATTGAACCATATGTTCTGGTAGAGAAGGTTCGGTTTTCTGTAGCTAGAACACCAGACATAGGCAAATTGAAACCATTCTTGTAATGCGTATTTAATTGGTCACCGAGCTACGCTCTTTAGATGTAGTTCATTAGACTATCGTAAAAGAACACTATTTACGTAAAAAACCTATTTTTCCTAATAGCAGAGATAAGCCAAACCTCTATTAATTCCTAAAAAACTTAATTCCATTTACAATTAAGATTAATTGGTCTTCAAATTTGTTTGTGCTGCAACAGATTGGAATATTCATCGGTGAGTGGACAACATAGTAACACTACAAACCTATATTTAAGTAATTTCCTCCACTTGATGCAGCCTCCAATCAATTAAATTGACACGTAAAGCCTGTTCTTTGTTGACATAATCGAGTTTTATTTCCGTTGTTATGGCGACGCAGTCCAGTCTGGTGGAGGAAGGTTTCTACAAACGGACATAGAATATTGGTGTTATACTCGAAGAAGTTTCAACCAAAGCGGCTTTCACTAAACAGGCCTGTCCATGGTTTCAGATAAGCGTGCCACCATCGTGCTTGCCAGCGGTCCCAGGGACCTCGGACAACGAGCTAAGTGCCAAGTACACTCCAGGACCCCTCGAGGACCAAATCACAGACTACTCGCTGTTCCGTCTCAACGTCAACTATTGTACGCAGAGAGATAAGTTCTACAAGTTGGGAGAAACTTGGACAGATACTGAGGTTAGCAAATCATAGAACTTTGATTGAGGATTTAGAGGTCATGGTAAACATATGCAGTTAAAAATCATGATAGACATTGTTACTTTAACTAATTACTCGATTCTATTCGCACGTAGGCATAGAGTGGCATCCCCAGGAACCGAATACACTCGGGCCGCAACTGAGGGGGCTTGTAGCCAGTTTTCACTACGTTGGAAGATGGGGAAGCTGGTCCTCATCAAGAAGCCGGGGTGCCTTGCGGACTCGTGAGCGTAGTTTTCTACGCTGACGACACGCTGGTCCTGGCGCAGGGGAGGTCGTGGCTGGCGGCGGCCGAACTGATGACACGCGCGGTTGCCACAGTCATCGAAAGGATCCGGCAACTGGGTCTCCAGGTGGCCCTGCAGAAGTTCGAGGCCATGTATTTTCATGGTCCTCGGAACGCGCCACCGTCGGGTTCCCAGATAACGGTAGGAGGGTTCACATCGGCGTCGAGGGGACGATGGAGTACCTGGGACTCGTCCTCGACAGCCGGTGTAACTTCGTGGAGCACATCCGACGTTTGACTCCCAGACTGGAGCTTGTCGGGGCCGCCTTGAAGCGGCTCCTGCCCAATCTGGGGGGTCCAAACGCCTCTTGCCGAAGGCTCTACACGGGGATCGTGCGGTCCATGGCCCTTTACGGGGCACCGGTGTGGGCGCGTTCCTTGAGGTGGCGACCAGCTCGCCGGTTGAACGCGTTCCAAAGGGTCATGTCCATCCGAATGATCCGAAGATACCGCACGGTCTCTGGTGAGGCGGCGAGTCTCCTTGCCAGACTGTCGCCGTGGGATCTGGAGGCAAAGTTCTCACGCAGCTCTGGGAGTGGCGCGAAAAGGTGAAACGCTGGGGCGTAACTCCACTGCCGCGACACCTCGCGATTCGGCGGACAGAGCTCCGGCAGGATCTCATGGTGACATGGAATGAATGACTGTGGCAACCCAGCGCTGGGCACGCCACAATTGCGGCGGTAAGGTCCCTCTTTGAGGAGTGGCTGGAGAGGCGCCACGGCGTCATCACCTTCCGCCGCTGGTTCTCACTAGACACAGCTATTTCGGGAGGTTCTTGTGGCGGGTGTCACCACTGTGCGGGTCGCCCAGAGGATACGGTGGAGCATACGGTGGAGTTCTGCCCCACTTGGGCGGAGCACCGCCGTGTCCTCGTGGAGGCGATCGGTGGCAGAGACCTCTCACGCCCGGCCCTGGTTACAGGCCATGGTAAGGAGCGAGAGGAGATGGGAAGCAGTCGCCTCCTTCTGTGAAGCAGTAATGCTCGCGAAGGAGTAGGCGGAACGGGTGAGGGAGACTATAGAGTCGCCCTCACGCCCCCATCAGCAGCCACCCTAGGAGAGGCCCTGGGCGTCGGGGGTCGCGAGACAATCTCCGGCCACCGTAGGCGCGGGCCTGAGGACGGCGAGTAGTGGGTAGCTCGCCGTCCGATCCGGACCAGGCCTGAGAGTCGACGGCGTAGTGTTCAACACGCTCCTCAAAGAGATGTCAGCAATCCCTGACGGGGCCTGTCATGGCCAATGCCTGCCCAGGGATCGCGTATAAATTAGAAACAGTGTTACCGCACCCCTGGGCACTCAGGCAACTGAAGGAACAGGGGTGGGTATTAGTCAGTAAAAGTCTGACACGCCCTCCCGCTCCACTCAGACCGGGAGAAGTCATTGGATTTTCCAATCCCACAAAAAAGTCGTAGAGCCAATAGTCGATATACTCGCATAACAGCCCGATTTTCTTCTTGGATAATGTATGGTAAAAACTTCTCAATTTTAACAGTCCAATGAGTGAACCGCTTACCAAAACGAACGCTACAGAAAAACATTATTCTTCTGAGATTGAGATTTGAAATGGTTGGTCAATGATTGCAGACCTGTTCAAAATGCTGGTGTGTGCTGGGCATTCCTAAGTGCGAGGCGGTGCAGTGCCCACCTGTCAACTGCCTCGTGCCCACCATCAAGCCGCCTGGACAGTGCTGCCCCATCTGTACCAGTGAGTATCACTTTATTTATTTGACCAATTAACGCTATGCGACGGCTATGTGCTAGCTCGTCAGCAGTGTTCTAACTTGGATCTATCTAGCAAGAAGAGGTGCACTTTAGTCAGGAATGCCGAAACATTAATATTGGAAAGATCAGGCTTGTCAATTTGCCATTGAAATATTAGAGTTGGAAAACTTTTCTCAGGCAGGTAAAATTTTGGCAGAGATTTGGAGTTCGATTATTATAGATAATGAACCAGTAGTAGCAGAATATTTGGTCAAAAACTGGCAAAAATCGTCTTACGTAATAAATGGATGGTGCCTAAACAAGTATCCGTGAAGTACTTCGTAGGAGCGCTGTCATGAAACTTTAAAACCTTTATTGGAATTTGGAAAACACATCAAGTTTAAAAAAAATATGTTTGATATAATTTTTTTTAACCCTGTTCTGAAAAAATATTCTAAATTGTCATAATTTTGTTTTGCAGACTCTACAACAGCAGTATGGTCAGAGAACGGCAGCTGCGTCCTCGCCGGGCAGAGCTACGCGCCGGGCTCGTCGTGGCACCCCTACCTCGTGCCCGGCGGCTACGACACGTGCGCCATCTGTACGTGCAACTTCGCCACCCGGCAGATCCAGTGCCCCAGGGTTAAGTGTCCACCGCTGCGCTGCAGCGAGAAGGAGGCCTACAGGCCCGATAAGAAGGCCTGCTGCCGCGTTTGTCCAGAGGTGAGAATGATGATGTGGTGATGTGGTGTGATGGTGTGGATGGAATTTAGATGTATCATGGGCACGAAGAAGTAGAACCTATGGATAGCAGTTCATTTTAAAAAATATACCTATCCAACCACACAACATTTAACTTGATTTCGGGCTAGGATTATCACAGTTGTCACGTTTTTTTTTATCTTTCCAGGTGAAAGCTAAAAAACCAGACGAAGAGACTCCAAAAGACCAAGGAGCGCCGCGCACTGCCGAAGAGATCCTGGCTGAGGGCGGGTGCAAGTTTCCCGACGGGCCGCTGCCCAACGGGAAGGAAGTGCATCCCTCCATCCACTCGCACGGGGAGCAGCGCTGCGTCACGTGCCGGTGCAAGGTGAATACTCACTTGTGATTATAGTGGACTTGATAATTTTCTGACCCTCTGGTCATGACACAAAGGTAAACATAATGAGAGACATTCTCTGCCTTATGTTGGAGCTTTGAACTCCCTAGGGTCTCAGGTGTCAGACTGAGAGCTTAGTGTGAAATTTCTTATGTTGTTGTTCCAGGATGGGGAGGTGACGTGCGTGCGCAAACGTTGCGGGCGCGCAGCGTGCGCGCGGCGGCGGCGCGTGGACGCGTGCTGCGCCTGCGCGCGCCACCGCCGCACGCGCCCCGAGCGCCGCGCGCCGCCGCCGCCCAGCTGAGCGCGCGCGGCCCCACCCGGACACAGTGTTACTGCGCCCGACCACCCCGTCTATACCCCAGACTGCGAGTAGGCTAAGTGACTGAGCAATTAGCTCTATAGACTGACATATTTTTATGTACTCGTGCGATTCGAATGTGTCTCTAGTTTTAGATTGCGTCATCGGTGGCGAGCCGTCACCGCACCGAACGACTGCGATGCGACTCACACGAAACGCTGACTGAGAGTTTCAGTGCGGTACAAGACGCGACTCTTGTTTGCACGAGTATGAAAAGTACAGTATTTAATGTTCTTTGTACGATACCCTAACGAGAACTGAGTTAATTCATTCGATTGTATAATTAAAAATACGAGGCTTGGCCAATTAGAGGTTATTGTCACCATCGGAGTGTTGTGTGGACTGGGTGCGTTGGGTCGCGTGCGGCATGCAGCGGTGCGGCGGCGCCTCGGGAGGTGCGCGGTAGAGGTCGGCCGCGCGGAGGCTCGGAGTCGATCGACGACGGACGGTAGCTTTACTGTGTATTATTTTAACGGCGTTGAATATTTACTTACCCACCGGTATTTTAATTGGTATTATGGTAACCCGAAATTTAGGCGCATTACATGATCCGATACTGATTCGTATTATTTTAGTGGTAGGGCTCGATCGCTCAGTCGTTAGACAAGGATTGCGAGCGCGGTCGATAACAGATGTGCCATATTTTCTTAAATGTAAATATAAATTATAATACTACTTATGTGCATATTTATTTACGTCTCTATTGTATATGATACGGGATAACCGCACGTTTAGGTACTCATGTATGAACCATCACAAATGCTATCTTATGTGTCGCCTTGTTTGTGCATTTGCTTTTAGTTTTGTATATCTATATTTAATACCACACGAGTGTCGTTACTCGTAATGATCGGTATCTTCTATTACATGCGTTATTTTATCTAGTTGTAGCGAACAGGAGAGGAGTATTTAACGTTATCTTAAACAATCGACATATTGGAATTGATGTGCTTGAAGATATTATTACATGTAGGTAATGAACTGTATCCCAGTGGTTAATGCATCAGAAACAAATCACTGGTTGAGTAGCATACATATTATCTTAATTGTGGAAATATGAAGTTTTAATACTTATACTTACTTATCGATAGACTTTATTTACGATTGTCTAATAAAAAATTGTAGATATAAATTTGATTCTAGAGTCTACATTTCAATATGTACTGTATACACAGATACCTATTACTTATTGTACCGATATAAATCAAAATAGATAAGGTAGTCTAGGCAAATTTCGTGACTAGTTTTGTTTAATTACTAGGTTAACGGTTTAGTCACGTAATTAAGGAAGCTAGTCCAAATGTTTCGATGTGATGGATGTGGATGCCATGTAGCTAACTATACGTCTGTTTTCAATACTGATTATGATAGGAATTTATTACTATTAAGTTGTATCCGAGGCCTCATAGTCGCTAGGTGTAAAAACATTAGCGTTACGTAGGTAAGTCCACAAGGTAGGGAATGAGACGCCTTTTACATAATGATATGCGCGGGCGCTCGAAGGCGGCTTTCTTCAAATTGATATTGGATTTATTAAAAGTGCTGCAGTTTTTACATCGCGTGGCGATGAGACCTGAAGTTAATATTGTGCCCGAACAGCACGTTTTTAGCAATTTGTTTTTTTTTTTTTTGAGAGAGTCCATTTACCAAAAATATCTTGTAAATTAAATTTTTCGCATTTCGTTGTGGGTTCTAGTCCAGACAAAATTTTGAGGAGTTGTTGTATTATTTTAATGTTACATTGGCTATTATTATTTTATTTTTATTTGACATACGAGAATATCACTCGAGTAAGCACAAGAGTTATCTTGGTTCTAATATATTTTTTGTATAATCTAACAATAGAAAAGTAGTCACCTATGGCTTGCGAATAACATAACTAATAGCCATAAAGAATACTATGAACTCGCTTGTATTGCATTGTTTTTCTATTTAATAAATCATTGCATTCAATACCGATGTAATGGTGTTATAACCGGATGATATTCATTTTATTTTTATTTAGAACTCTTTAGATTGAATTTGAAAATGTTAACTTCTTGCAAAAATTAAATTATTTGTGGTATAATATCACACAATTTGGGTTGTCTAGGTGCATCCAGTCAATAGTTTGTAAACCGTCATACATTGATATGAAATAAATGACCTGTGAACAAATATGTCTTTCAATTCTCCCATCTTTTATCGTTTATTTGACTGTATGTGTCTTCTTTTACATATACATAAATGTTATGACAAGAGGTAGGCGCCTACCTATATTTCAATAATGTATATATTCTGCAATTTTTGTAACAGCAGAAACATGTAGGTACGACATTGATGGGCTCGCAACTTTGACCACTATCACACTTGATGGTAAGCTAAAATGACATGAATCGACGATGGAGCACGGAGCCTAGAAGTAACCTATTCAATTTTGTCTTTGAGAGGGGATGAGGGACTTGCCCCGTCAAGGCCCTCATTAGCAGACACAATTAAAAACCTAGAGGGCCCTGACGGATTAAAGACCCCCAGGTTGTAGCTATCAGGAAACACAGACTCCGGCAGGGAATTCCACTTCCTAGATGTACGCACAATGAATGTGTTCCCAGAATGCTTTGTCTGACTTGACTTGAAAACTCTTCAACAAGTCTGTTAATTTTTCAAACTGAATGGAACTAAACAGAAACTCGGTGATAGTTAAAATGAATAAGCATTTATTTAACATACAGAATACATTTTTTATTTCTTCTAACTAGCCATAAAATTAAATTAGCCGTTTGAGTGATACATTAGCATAACCAGGTGGAACAGAAATAAGTGATTTCTACATATTGTTGGACTTGCTTTAGTTGGCAGTCGCTGCAGTGCTGAAAGAGGGTAATTCTTAGGAAACCCACACCTTTTCCAATAGATATTCTTATATAGAATTAAAGTGAAGACTTCTTCAGTGCCCGTAGAGTATCAGCCATAGCGTCCGCTACTGAATCTGCGACCTGTATAGTAGAGTTCACGCCCATGATGCCGATGCGAAGTGCCTTGCCCACAGTTGGGCCTAGACCAGCGAATATCAGGATGTTGTGCCTGTTGGAGTTCCAATGGCTTTGTTAATAAGATACAATCATAAATATAATCAAGTAGTGAAACACGTAGTTTAATACTGACAGTCTTATGACGGGTTTCTGAATTGAGTATTTGGAGTGAAGAACGTGTCAAATTTTGACAGGTACTAAACTTCAAATGCTTAATCAGCGGTTATTCTTAAAAAATCTCAACTGTTTAGCACCTGATAGCTAGAGATAAGCAAAATTGTCTATGGAGAATTACAAGTGCAGGTGCTACTGCAATCTGATTGCGCAGTGCTTGAAAAGAAGGAAATTCCTAATCCGTACAATAAATGTTGTTGATTTTTCAAAATACAAAGCAGTGCCACTGATTGCGTGCTATGCAAATACTCCGCAGTTCAGACATTTTGTAAACAAGATTGGAACGGAGCTTAAGAGTAACGATTTTAACAACGAATAATTCAAAATCGTTGAAGTTTCTCTTCGCTCCAATGAATAGGAAGCCTACCAAAGCGTGACATTATCTGAGATCATCATTATATTTATGGTTTGAAGCTTAGACGTTTGAAGTGTAGCCACACCTTGCTGTCCCGAAAGATAAAGCGAATCGGCTTCATTGATTGTAATTGTTATTATGCACGTGTCACCAAAGAACTGTATCAAATTAAGACGATCGGATAAAAGCCTGGCCCTGTAGACAAAGTAACATCGCTTCGTAGCGAAACGATATCTAAATTCGTCATCGTTTCTGAGATATCGATAAACATTTCCTAGCGTTAGCGTTCCTTCGTTATCTTTTTTGGCAATCACAATCGAGGCGAAGGCGAACTCTGAAAGCGCTGCTTGTCTACGCATTTGTATGGGATAAACACGATAGCAATTCGTTTCTTTATGGTTTCGTTACGAATTATAACATTGTCTACCAACTTGCGATAACGATGTCGACAGTCGACTGACCACGCGACTTAGCGCGGTTTATGTCAATCTCATACATTTTAGTCTTTTCTAACTTTGTTATCGTTTTTAAATTGTTACTTTGTCTAAGCCCCCTAATTACTCATTCCTAACAATAAGTCTATTTAAAACAGTGACATGCAACATTTTTAATATCATCAGGTAAATAGTCTAAAAACCGGCTAAGTGCGTGTCTTTCGTTCGTCAAACATTTTGGGTTCCGTACCAAATAAGGAAATTGTCAAAGAAAAAGTCTGATTTCTCAATATATTGGTATTTGTTAGTAAAATATACGTAGTAATAAACATTATCACCAATTTTCAAGTTCATATGTCAATGGGAAGTTAAAAAATTCTTCGGAACAATATTTTGTGACAGACGAAGGAAAGACAGACAAATGGACACGTGAGTGACAGCAATAGGGCTCCGTTTGGACCCTAGGGTACAGAACCTTAAAAATTACTGGATTATTTTGATAAAAAGTTTGAGTTCCTCGGATTGTTCATAAAGGCTAAACAGTTTGAATCAAACGAAAACACAATATTTTCAAAAATAAAACCATTTAACTCGTAGAATTAAAACACTGGATTTCTGGGGTAAGAGAGAAACATAACACATTTTTCTGCTCATGGGACTCAACAATGATCTCCCAATAACTAAAGCAATCAACAACGACCGGATACCCAAACAATTTATCTTTCATATAACAAATACAAAATCCAACTGCATGAGGTTCACCGCTGCAAGGGTTTTATGCACCCAGAACTGCGGATCTGAACTGATGGATCTAAAACAGGTACTGGCACGAGTACGGGGATCTTCTCAGAGGACCTCAACATTCACATAGTCACACCACACAACATTCACATAGTCACACCACATTACACAGTTTTCCCAGATGAGTATTTTTTTTTGGGAATTTCTCTGACAGCGAGTGGTCCTTAACATCCCTAGCTAGGATGGCTGAACCATCCTAGCTTGAGATGTTAAGGATCGCACTCGGTACGTATACTCTCGGACAGCATGGCCGTCCTGCAAGCGCTGAACAGCCACACAGTTAACTTTGGGCTGATATATGAGTGTCACCAACGCCTAAACCAGTTGGGTAAACACATCAAAGTAACCATTCAATGGATTAAATGACACAGCGATTTCCAAGGCATTGATTCAGTGGACAAACTCGCTAGAAGGGGGTCGAGCATGGCAGCGATGGGACCTGAACCCATTGTGCCTCTCCCCTTTGGACACCTACGCAATCTGGTATGGAAACGCACCAGATATCAACACAACAAGCTATGGGCAGACCAAAATGAGTGCAGGCAGGCCAAAGAGGCCATTAATTGATGGCTGCTTCACAAAGGAAGCCCTACGAAAAATTCCAATCCTTTCTTTTATCCCTGTCCCAATTTATTTGGGCGCGGCAAAACATGTTGTTTTACCATGCTTTTCATTTAAAAAGACATATCACATAGCCATCAACTATGCATATTGTACGTCTAATAAAGTAGCTTTGCGCAAAAATTATTGCTGGGAAACGACTTTTATTTTTAGGTATGAAAAAAAAACCACTTTATATTGCGCGCAATGTAACGCGAACCCAGGCAAGTGGAGTTAAATCCCGCCCCTTCGCTCTAAGCCACGTAGGTACTAGTCGGATATGTTTAATATTCATTGCGTTTTTATAACTGCAAATGCGTAATTTCGAAATTTCGAAAAAAAAATATCGAATAATCAGGTAATGTTTGTTTGGAAAAAAGTTTAGTATGGAATTCATTTTCCTAGAAAGTAAAAAAAAAATTGCGACTATGACTTTCAATATCTCCAGAACCAGTGAATGCCCAGGAATGGTTTAGTGGAAAAAAATGATCCAAATAATGGGTAGAATATGTGGCTTTCGGCTTCGGAAACTGTCTTTTTACACCCGATATGTTTACTCGTATCACTGTAGTCCATCATCGTGTGCTACTTACTTCGCTCTCATATATTTCACGAACTCCATATAGTCATATCCTTTAGGCAGCTTCACAGTCGTGACTGTAGCCAGGCGGTCTTCAGGCTTCAGGATCAGGAACTCGAAGGAGTTCTCCCGTAGACGCTTATGGAAGCGAGCAGTGGTGGCAGCGTGGCGAGCCCAAGATACTGGCAGGGTTTCCTTGGCGACCTCCTGAAGACAGCAACGCAAGGCCCAGAAGAGTGGAGGACTCAGAGTATGATGGTACCTGAAGGAGAATGTTGAATATACAACATTGACATATTAGAAGAACTAAAATGTAAAGCTTGGAACATATATTGAAACTAGAATCCAAAATCCTACCAATAATCCGTAATTCTAACCTACAAATACTACATAGCAGCAGTGCTGGCGAACAGTAGGCCTGTTTTACCCGACTGACCCAGGAGGGTATTTTTTTTCGACCGTTTCAATTGTTGTCTATTTCTTTGTAACGTCCTGTAGCCTAAACGGATGAAATGGATAGATTTTAACAAATGAGGTTTCATTAAATTTGTATTAAGTGCGGAGGTGACATATATAGACCATATGAATTTTGAAAAAAGAAACAAGCTAGCGGACGTTATTTTTTCGCGACGTAGTCATGTGCCGTATAAAGGCAAAACAAAATAAAGGGCTCGACGAGACGAAATGAAAAATGTAACTCACTAAAATATATGAGAAAAATATAGACCTGTGTCAAAAAACCTATATTGTCCTAATACAGGTCCAAGACCTTCTTCCATGTGCATTTTCCACAAAATTCTGCTTCCCGTTAGCGCAGGCCACTAGTGCAACTCCAACCGAACTGAATTACCGACTGATCAAATTCAAATTCAAAGCATTTATTTCAAATAAACCATAGGCACTTTGAATTGTCAATAAGTCGGTCAGTCGGAAAGATGAAGCTAATTGCACATTGCAAGGCGTAGATCTCTATGGAGAAGAAAGTGCATAAGAAACTCTATGGAGACACTCTTTCACTGACTTCGAAAAAGGAGGAGGTTCTATGTTCGACTGCGTGAATTTTTTTTTCAAACCATGTTATGTATTACAAAAAATCCAGGTTACTTATGTCTTGTTGCTTCTGTAGGAGAACAATGTTAAATAAACAATTCAAAAACAAATAAAAAAAAACAGATTAAAATAAGCCAGTTGCAGTTAAGAGATGACCAGTCTCAGCTAACGGCACTCGTCAATATGACGCGTGGATCAGCTCCGCTCAGCTCAACCATATTGAAGGGAACCGAATGACCCAACACACGCGCCAACATCAGCGAGAAATTTGAGTGAGTATGACAAACTTTCAACCAGTACTTAAAAGTACATGTAAATTGATCCACATTAAACATATTCAACGATAAAAAATAATCTCACGTTCTAGTGCTTCCGTAGCAATTCCACTGCTGCGCCAACAGCTTCATGTCGAAATAGAAAGGAGGATCGTGCTTCCTGCTTTTTATTTTTGCTCTGTAAGATTAACAGCAAATTATAATCATTGTTATTTAATTCTTGATAACAGGACTGTTATCAAGAATTAAACTTTAGCCTCACAAAGAAAGAATCTAACTTTAGCTTCACAAAACCTAACCCAATATCTTTATTTTCCATATCTTGCAATAATTTCCCACCAAGCGAGGGTTATCCTTGGGTGCACTTTCATAGCGCATACGGATAATAATTAATCGTAAGTTGGGGCCTTTACGAGTTGGCTTTGGCTCCTCGTATTCCTTCCAAAGATCTGGGACCCCAGGGTCCCGAGAAATCGGAGAGATGCATTAATAATAAAGTAACAATGAAAGTCCATCGTTGCTTTGGATTGTATGATAGATATAATATGGCTAAGAAACGAAGATGACCTGCTGAGTAGATACCAAATAAATTTGGACAAGGACAGGAGGATGACGACATTAGCATTTCTACTTTCATCAGCTGGACATGCTGGATAAGTTCTTGACAAAAAACTTATGCGGAAAAGGGACAAGGCAGTAGGATCTTACTCGGCCCGGGCGCTGAATGCCACAGGAGATATTCCAGCTGGCCCACTGAACACTTTCTGTGTGGACGTGTAGACTCCGTCGATACCCCACTCATCCATGAAGAAAGGAACTCCGGCCAGTGACACCACGGTGTCAACCAGAAGTAATGTGTCATATCTGAAAAAAAATTGAGAAATGCTAAAGTAGGTAAGTAAGTGTTGTTATTATGGAGATTAGAAAAGATTAAAAAGATTAATGAATCCCAAAGGATTTTTTACAGGTTTAGCAAAAGCAGAAAGTAACTCAAGTCAAGAGAAACACTTAAAGAACTAAGGAGAAAATTTTCGAATAGTCGTTCGGAATCACCAAAAACTTTTTATCAGAACTTTTACCGCACTTGGTATTTTCCACTGCATGCTAATTGCAGACTCCTTCACAGGATGCAATTAAAGAGTTTTCAACTCGAATGTATTCAGGGAGACCTAGATCTAAGTAAAAAGCCAAGTCAGGAATGAAAGAGACAACGAGTGTAATTAAATTGTCCCCGTGTCCCTGTCTCAGTGTTCCTCGGGCAATCAAATAGTTTTTCTGCTAAAGCTCGCTGCTTTTTTAATTTGGAAGTGAAAGGACGACAGGAGGAATGGTTTCAGCTCAGATTGGATAAAGCCCGGATCTTGGTTTTTATAAAAGTTCGTTAAGTTGACAGACAGGGAGCGAAGATGGGAGGAATGGATAACTAGCTATTTAGGTTTAGTAACCGCTTGATTTGGGTGATGCGTGTTCAAAAGGGTATTTTTTCTACACATATTTTTTACACGTATTTTTCTTTTGTCACGTTAACAAACAATTAGGACGATACATTTCGTTGGAATCAATGTAACACTTTTTACCTAGAAGTGACTTAACAAGATACTCCTGAATTTTGATGCGTTTTTATCTAATTCATTTTCATTGGTTTGGTAAAGCATAAAATACGTGTCTTCTTTTGGTAATCTAACTTCCGGCATAAATAGAATTATTATTTTTGTATCCAGCTATCATCCCCAATGTAGTGTTTTACTACAATGTGTCAGACATAACTAAAACACATAAACATCGACAATAAAAACGATTTTACCGTTAAATAATTCCAAAATTTAAAAACAAAACCATCGAAATTGACCTAGGATCAGCTGCATCTAGATTTACTTCTACTTCCAAATTTATTTTATTATTAATAACAATGTTGAATTATATTGTAATAATGTTTTTAGTTTATATTAATTTGTTTTTATTTTCGCGTTTTATATTTTTTTTTTTTTTTTTTTTTTTTTTTTTTTTTCTTCCTTTTTGGCTTCGCACGGTTTGTGCATTCAGCCAATGTCACGTCAGGTTGATTTTACAGAAATCAAAGGTAGGGAAACCATTTAAAAAATATTAAATTGAACGGAATTTAGGAAAGGATAGATAGATAGGATCAGTTCTTTTGGATGGTGATAACATGAAAATAGTGAGCAAATACAATGACGAAAATTATAGCTTAATATTATTTAAGGTGATGAATGAGACTATACATTTATATACAGAGAAGCTATTTGTACAAAGTAAGCAAAGTATTGAGGTAGGAAAAGGAATACGAAGGGACAAGAGGTCACAGAGAAAGGAGGAACGGTCATGTAAAGGACAGGAGAAAAATATGTGATCTAAGTCACCTACGTCTGTGCCACACGAGCAATAGGGGTCGTCGATGATATGAAGTTTGGCAAGATGGGCTGGAGAGCAAACATGGCCCAGTCTCAACCGTATCATAATGGAGGTCTCAACCTTGCCAAACTTTGCCCTGCCAAACCACGGTTTTTCTGGAATCTCGGGTTGAATAAAAGAAAAGTAACGGCCCTTGGATTTGCTGCTGATATCCCAAGCCACCTTCCAAGTGTCCCGAAGAAAATTCTTTGGCAGCGTCTCGAGGTCATAGCTAAAGTTCTTATATGGAACTAAGTCTCCACATTGCACCGCATCACCAGCGAGTGCATCAGCTACATCATTGCCATGGATTCCAGAATGGGCCGGAATCCAGGCAAATTGCAGTGTGTTACCCTCAGAGATGGTTTTGAACGCAAATTCTCTTATCACATAAATTATAGGAGACTGTGATTTGTGTTCAAAAGGGGATTTACTGATGGCTAGAAGAGCACTCTGTGAATCGGTAAAAATTATAGTTTTTTGAGCCTAAAAACACGTGCATATTCTAAAGCTTTTAGAATTCCAAAACATTCTCCCGTAAAAACGGAAGTCTCCGGAGGCAGTTTTATTTTTTGCACGATGTTGTATTGAGTATGGTAGGTACCAATCCCAACACAACCCGTCGGAGAACGTTTGGCAGCATCCGTAAAAATATGGTGAAAGTCTGAATGTTCAATCAGAAATATATTAAAGCATGATTGGCAATCGGGATCTGATTTACTTACACAGTTATATTTAATATTGGGAGTGAACAGTAAACTCTCATAACTATTGTTAAATAGGGGAAGTTTATTTGAACGGTGAATAGGCGAAGAAAGTGAGAGGAATTTCTTGTAGCTTTCAACTAAACAAGGAGCACGTTTATGGGACCAGTAATCTGAAGATTCAATTTGAAACATTAAAGATTCCAGTTTAGGAATGAGAGGGTGAGTTGAGAACTGAAGAATCCGGAATAAATATTTGTCAGACAGGAATTGTCTTCTAAGGCCTAAAGGAGCTTCCCCACATTCGATTTGTAGTGCATTAATGGGACTAGATTTCATGGCACCTGAAATAATACGTAATGCTTTAGACTGGATCCGATCCAATTTTTTGAAAGCCATAACACTACCAGGTTCTAGAACGAACAATCCATAATCCAGAGTGCTTCTGATGATTGCGTTGTAAATTAGTTTCAAAGAAAATGGATGTGCACCCCACCACACACCTGAGAGACATCTGAGCATGTTTAAGTGATTTTCACATTTATTAACAATATAGTCACAATGAGGAGCACAGCTTAATTTAAAGTCAAATATTACACCTAGATATCTGAATTTATCTTTAACTGGAATAAGTATTCCCTTATAGAATAGGTTTACTAATGGAATAATTTTTTTTCTGGTGAATAAAACAGCCGCGCTTTTAGACGTGGATAAATCTAAACCGTTTAAATATAACCATGACTCTAAAGTAGATAAAGCAGAATTAATAGCATAGCTCGCTTGTTCAACAGATTGACTTGAAGAATATAATAATAAATCGTCGGCGTATTGAAGAACCTTAACATGATTAGTTAAGGAAGAGTCCAAATCAAAAGTATAAATATTGTACAGAAGGGGACTGAGCACAGAACCCTGTGGGAGACCTCTCCATACAAGATGAGAGACATCATGATCTCCTATTGTCATGTTAACAGAGCGTTCAGTCAGGATGTTAATAATGAAATTCATCAAATTCGAGGGAACCTCTATAGCTTTTAATTTATTTTGTAAAACTGATAATACGACATTATCATAAGCTGCATTAATATCTAGGAAAACTGCAACAGTGGATTGGTTTTCAGAGAAGGATAACCGAATATCGGTTGAAAAAATACTTAAGCAGTCAGTGGTGCTTTTACCTTTTCTAAAGCCATATTGTGATGCCGCCAAAAGACCCTTACTTTCAACATACCATTCTAGGCGATTCTTAATTAGGTGTTCAGCTAATTTCATCAGAATAGAAGACAAAACTATAGGCCGGTACGAGGAAGCATCGGATGGAATTTTATTTGGTTTAAGGAATGGCAACACCATTTGACGTTTCCATTCAGTAGGAATGTTTCCTGTATTCATAATAGTATTAATAAGATCTAAATAATAATTGAGGACATTGTCATCTAAATTAGCAAAAAAGGAATACGGGATGCCATCAATGCCTGGCGCAGAATCCATAGTTCTACGAATAATACCCTTTAATTCAGTGAGAGAGAATGGAAGATCTAGCGTCGTATGTGTGTCTGAAGTGTCTTGGTTATTGGATATGGGAGACAGGATAATAGCCTCTGGAACCCAAGGAGGAGCCAATTTATCTAAAAAGTCACTGGCTAAAGAATCAGGAATAGGAGAAGGGTTGTTATAAATAGACCTAAATTTACGAATATTGCGCCAGACAATCGTAGCGTGAGTATTCGGTGAAATTGATGAGCAAAAGTTACGCCAAGATTCAAATTTTTTCTTCTTAAATATTTTAGACGTTTCATTAGTTATGTTAGTAACGGTTACAAAATTAATATCAGACATATTAAGGTTATAATTTAATTCAGCTTCTTTACGTTTTTTAATCATTTCAGTGCACTCGGAGTCCCACCATGGAGGCGAAGGAATTGTGCTCATATTGTTATTTTTAATAGGAAAGACTTCATCCGCCGCTGCAATTAATATGTGTGCTAAAGCTTCAGCACAACTATTTTCATTGCCGTCAGAAACAACAGGCAAGGAGCAAAGTTTTCTGTCAAAAATGTTTCTAAATTTGTCCCAGTCATTATCATTTCTATTAGGTAGTTTATGTTTTAAATTTGATCTCCTTAATGGTGCCTTTGGTTTAGAAAGAGGATAAGATATGACTATTGGGAAATGGTCACTACCAAAAGTAGAAGTTAGAGTATCCCAAGTCAATGAAGAAGCTAAGCATGGTGAACATATAGAAAGGTCAACGGCACTTTGGTTTTGATTGGGACCACAACGACGTGTGGCAGCTCCTGAGTTCAAGATGCATAAATTATGTAGGTCTATTATATTTAATAATTCATTCCCATAACAAGTAGAAGTCGAGGAACCCCATGATTGGTGATGGCAATTAAGGTCCCCCAATATTAAACATGGCTTTGGAAGAAAGGAAAAGAGATTATTCATCTCTTGCAGAACAGAAGAAGAAGGGTGAGGAACATAGATAGAAACAAGACAAATATGATGCACTTTAATAGCTACAATTGAAATTTCTTCACTGTGAGGAGGCAGTGTAATAGTAGAGAAAGGGATAGAATTCTTGATAAGTATAGCTACTCCACCATACCTATCAGATCTATCCTCTCTAATGGTTAAAATAACTATTGATTTTAAAAAAATGATTAGGTTTGAGCCAAGTCTCTGCTAAGGCAACAGCAAATGGCTCATATTTGTTTAAAAGATGTATAACATCACTCTTTTTGTTAATTAGACTGCGGCAGTTCCACTGGATTATTTTGGATGTGTTGTCCATTATGAATGGATTGAGATTCGTTGAAAGATGAAGCTACGTTGGACGGTGAAATATTGAACTGAGAGAGAAGATTATGTAAAGCAGAAAGAAAATCATTTATAGAAAAATTTGTGTCTTTTATGTCATTATTATGATTGTTAGAAAAAGCACAACCATTGGATGGTTGAGGAATATTGAGATCTTTAATGATGGCATTATGAGCCTCTTTGTTATATCCTTGTATAGATTTAGGAGGGGGGTGAGGTTTGAGAAAGACAGTCTTTCTATAGCTACTTGAAGTAGGTGTTTTGTTAGGTGAAGAGACTAAAGGAGTATTTGCAAAGTTTTTGGAGGGAGAAGATAAAAGTGCATCAGCATATGATTTTGTTACAGGGGGATATACTTTTGCTGCTTCAGCATATGATACTGAACTTTGTGCCATGTAAGTTTTAATTAATTTTTGCCTAGAGAATTCTGGGCAAGATTTATTAATAGCAAAATGTAAACCAGAGCAAAGGCAGCAGGATGTATTTTCTTGTTGTCTATCACAACTGTCCCCAGTATGGTCTTGGCCACATTTATAGCAACGAGGTTTAGACCTGCACTGTATTTTAGTATGACCAAATCTACAACAATTGAAGCACTGTATGGTAGGGAAAATATATAACTCAACAGGTAAAGCATTATAGCACATAAAAATTCTTTTTGGTAAGACCTGCCCGTCAAATGTAACAACTATAGATTGGGATGGTTTCCAAATGGTTGAACCATCAACAATGGTTTTAAAATTAAGGCGTCTGACTTTTAAAATTGGACCGCACCCAATTGGTACTGTTATATTATCAATAACTTCCTCTGGAGACCATTCTGCAGGAACACCACGTACTAAACCCATTCTGGTAACATTAAAAGTGGGTATAAAAGCTTTAAAATTGTATTTTTCAAGACTATTATGAGAAATAAAAGAATTTGCGTCCAGAAAACTAGAAAAAGATAATGAAATTTTATTGCGTCCGATTTTTTTGACGCTGCCATTAATAACATTTTGGAAGGCGTTGTGCTTCAAAAACTTGCCAAATGTGATTGGGTGCAATGTCGAACCATCATCTGGTGAAGTTATTATTTTTTGTACATGTATTACAAAAGGCGCGCTGTCCGTTTTTTCGTAGGTTTTTCTACCTATCTGAGTGGGATTAACTATGGAAGGAACGGGAATATCAGTAGGCAATGCATTGGAAACCTTATTAACGGAATGAATAGGAGCAGATTCCACAACTTGAGTCGAGTGTGAGTCTACACAATTACAACCCGAAGACTCGGAACCGTGGTTTTTACGGGTACGACGACGTTTATTGCAATGCTTACAGACGTGCACGCGGCTTCTTTTTAAATTGCGAGCCGAAGACGACCCATCAGTATCCATACCAGATTCATTATTTGATACTGTGACAAAAACGCCGGCCGGGGGAACAAAGTCCCCCGGGTCGGGCGGGTCTTTCATCCTTAGACACTAAAAAGAAAAGAAATAACTTACCACTATCGAAGAATGTACAAAACTAAATATTAACTACTTACTATACTTATATATAACTACTACTATGTATTACTGATCTTATATATAACTGTAAACTTTTACTGAATAAAATTCCAAAAATAACGCGTCCGCCAAGTTGGAAGTTTCCCGCGCTTTTTCTTTATATTTTTTCTTGACATTTTTATTTTCGTTTTTTTTTTCATTTTGTTCCTTTTTTTATTTACCCCGTAGGGAAGGCTATAGTCTTTTGACCATATTGCCTAGTCTTAAGTAGTGTATTTTTACTTTTTTCCATTTAGAATGCAGACGTGAGACATTATAATGTTTTTTGCAGTATTTGGCAACAAATGCGTCGAGTCAGCCTTCTCGGCAAACTTCGCTGAGGTAGTCAATACTACAATAAAATTCTCAGCACCATTTTACCGAGATCGCGCCTGTTTCAATGATTCCTCATATTGCCCAGTTGCGTAGACACTTGAGACACAAAACTACACCAATTTTACATCACAATATCTACTAGGAATCATTAAACGAATAATTAAAACACCCACTGAACTTCACTCGAGAAAATCCCGCCAAAACTCCTCATTTTGTTCCTTGTGGAACAGGCTAAGGTCAGAGACACTGTTGCCTAGTAATCAGTTAGTTCATACTACTTTTTTCCCCATTAGAATGTAGATGTAACACATTCTAATGTTTTTGGAGTATTTGGCAGCAAATGTATCGAGTCAGCCATCCCGGCAAGTTTCACAATATACTGCAATAAAATTCTCAGCTTCATTTTACCGAGATCGCACGGTCTGTTTCAATGATTGCACATAATTGTCCAGTTGCGTAGACACTTGAGACACAAAACTACACCAATTTTACATCACAATATCCACCAGGAATCAATTAACGAATAATAAAAACAACCACTGAACTTAACTCGAAGAAATCCCGCCAAAAACGCCTTTTATTTTCGTTTTTTATCCGACGAAAAAAAAAGGAGGAGGTTTTCAATTCGACCGTATATTTATTTTTGTATTTTGATTTTTATTTGACATTTTAATTTAGTTTTTTTTATGTTTCGATTTTATTTTTTTCTGGACAATTTAAATTCTCTTTGAAATTTTAACTATGGTTAGTATAGTAAAGTATGAATGATGTGCATGCCTGTAAGTGACCTGTTTACACAGGATCATTTTGTAAATGTGTTACATACCGAGAATACATTTGTAAACGGGTCGTTATATAAAAATAAAAAAAACTTGAGAGGTGTCAAGGGACACCCGGATGGAACGAAGTTCCTTTCGATTAATTAGTGAAGGAATTGTAATATATATTTTTTTTTAATTTATATTATTTTTTTTATTATTAACTACGCACACACGCACGCACGTAAGAAGTTATACTTCATCATCTCATCTCATCTCATCGCAGCTCAGCTCAGCTCAGCTCTGCTCAGCTCAGCTCAGCTCAGCTCAACTCAACTCAACTCTTTAGCAATAACAACAACTATAACAAAAGTAATTGTACTCGTAATAATTTTTTTTTTTTTTTTACTATAGCAAAAAGTGTCGTGACAACTTTTCGTAAGATTTTTTTCCGTCTAGCCCCCTTTCACAACGCGCGATAAGGAACTTCGTTCCAAAAATACAAGAAGTTTTTATTAGATTGTTTTTCCAACACAATCTTTTTGGATGGACAGCCTCATTAGTGTCGTGACAACTTTTCGTAAGATTTTTTTCCGTCTAGCCCCCTTTCACAACGCGCGATAAGGAACTTCGTTCCAATAAATAACTTACGGATTATCTACTAAAAAAACATATATTTATAATCGACTTAAACAGCAAGAAATTTGAAAGTTAATACTTGTGCAAAACGTGTTTTCTCTCTAGGTTATCGGTGTAGTAATCCGAGACGCGCTGGCCTAGCCTAGACTTAACTCAATAACTACGTGGCACCTACTAAACCTATTCTACTAGGTACCATTATCCTTTCTCTGACTAGACTGGCTACTAGGCATTGCCGGTGATTCTGTTATCCCTTATTTGTTAGTTCAAATAACAGCGTCGCGTTTTTAAGTCAGCTCTTTGCCTTTCACATCGAGAGAATGTTTGAGTAGTTTGAACAGTCTTGAGTAAATATGCGTTGTCTTATTGGAATCATTTGTAGAAGGGAAGGGATACTTCGTCAATTCTATTTGTGACTAAAAATAGGATCACATTATTTGATATTTGAGTCAAAATTTACTTGTTTTGTTTTTGCCCCAAATTCATAAAATAAAAGGAATTTTAACTCGTACAACAGTAAATATAATTAAAAGTAATCAACAAAAAAAATACTGCATCGCTATAACGAAAAATATTTGAACTTAAGTATTAATCCCATTCATAAAACCTCTTTCTTTTTATTATTTCTTTAAACGCAGTGCTAACTGGCCATTCGTGCCCAAAATAATTATGTGACGCCTTTAATGTTTTCTTTTTTACTAATTTGTTCTTAATGATTTAATAGGTAGGTATGGCTTTTCCTTATTTTTTTCATCAGAACCGGCCAGTATTTTTAAAATGTCCTTAGTTTACGAACCTCTTTGTTGCTTATTATAAGTAACAAAGAGTATGTGCGCACTGCGCATGCCTTGAATGTTGCAATAAAAAAATGCATTTTCGTGGCGTTTCTGCTTTTTGGAAACTTAACAAAGGTGCGAGCCAGGAAGTAGCTATGATGAAAAATAACTAGAAATTGGAAATCAACTTACTTATGACATAGTTCACCCAAGCCCTGAAGATTCTGAATTGTCCCCGTTGAGGAGTCGCCATGGGTGATGAACAGGGCAGCTGGACGTAACCTCCTCAGTTCAGGCTCTAGTTGTGAAGGAGTGAAGGTGACATCTAGTGGGACACTGACTATCTCAGTTTTAATTCCTGGAAAAATACAAAAATAATTTAAATGAAGGTCATTTATGAAGGCGATTACTTTAAAAATTGCAGGAAAAGATAATGCAAATGCATAAAATAACTAGTTAAAAGAAACACTAGCTTTTGGTAGCGGCTTTGTCCGCGTGAATGTCGAGAATGATGCTATGAGAACGAACTACCGAGTTAAAATTATTCTACGTCCTAGCACAGGCCATTGTGTACCCGTTTGCCAAGTGTCAACAAAATATTTGAAAATGTTTAATATTTTTCTGCCGTTGTATGTTAGTTGAAATTATGAAAAAATCTTTACCGTATCTATTAGCTATCATGAAGGCGCGCTGATCCCATATGCCCCTCGAGGCGATGAGCAGAGTTTCGCCAGGAGACACCAGGTTGCTGATCACAGCCTCCATGCCAGAGTGACCAGACCCACTCATAGCTAACACTAGCTTGCTACGGGTTTGGAACACGTATTGCAAGCCAGCGCGAATATCATCCAGGACCTGGGAAAAACAATTAAATTACTATTAATTCCCGGCGGCCAATCCCAACGGTTTAGACAAGTACGCATAAGATATTATAGTGCACAAGCGTGTACGCAACTTTACTATTTTTTTAACTTGTCCATTCAAATATTTGAATTTTTAAAACGCCTTTAGTAAATTCACCTGTAACTATGTAAAGAAATTTGAGAAGTAAAATTTGACCCACTTAGGTTTCCAACTGAGCTGAACTTTGACAATGCGTGGTTAGCTAAGTGACGTCATTTTAAATCCAATATGGCGGCCTCACAAAGATGGCAGACTTGTTATTTTTTATGCATTCCCATTATATGGGTATTAAATGAAAGGGTCGCTAACCCGGGCCTGCGGACGGCGAGTAGTGGGTAACTCGCCGCCCGATCAGCACCAGGCCCGAGAGTGAAGTCGACGGCGCGTACTAAATATTCAATACTCAATACTTTATTGCATTCCATATGTGTTAAATAGTTGGTATAACATAATAAAATATCAATATGGACCCTGTCGGGCACAGCAAAGTAGAAGAGAGGAAGAGGGCTAAGTAGTGTTCCACGCGCGCCTCAAAGAGTTGTCAGCAAAGGACGGGGCCTGCCACGGCCAATGCCTGCCCGGGGGTTGAGGATAAATTCGAAAGAGTTACCTCGCCCCTGGGCATGTAGGGCAGGGAGGAACAGGGGTGGGTTTTAGTCAGTAAGAGTCTGACACGCCCTTCCGCTCCACCCTAGAGCGGAAGAAGTCATTAAGATGATTTCCCACCCCACAAAAAAAAAAGGGTCGCTAAGAAGAATACGAAACATAAAATTAAGTCACTTCAAACCGTGTCTTAAAAAAATATTTGGTCTGCCAATTTTGCCCACTGGCCTCCAACGGCCAGTGGGCAAAATTGGCAGACCGAGTTTTTCCGCCCAAAAGAAAATGAAATGCCTTTAGGTAATTTTTAGGGTTCCGTACCCAAAGGGTAACAAGTTTCTAGAAACGTCTTTTTTTATGGTACGGTACGGAACCCTTCGTGTGCGAGGCCGACTCGCATATGGCCGGTTTTTTTTTATACATTTCCTTTTAATGTAATGTGAAATTTATAACGGCCTCAGTTTGTTTAGTTTGTTACTTTGTATCTAACCTTTATGCTTTTTGTTCCGAGTTATAATGATTTAACTAAAAATAATGAACAAGAACATAAATCGTATTACGTACTGTTTTCAGGTAAATTCACAACGAAGAAATTACTTGTATCGCCCAGACAACTGTACGTTTATCTGGGTTTTGAAAAAAAAAACTGTCATAGATCGGAATTGCTAATTAGAATACATAATAATTGTGTTCATAAAATAAGTGCCTACCTACCAATAACACAACTTCAAAATCTAAACGAAATATGAAAGCCTTCTCATTCAGAATAAAATTTCAAATACCTACGTATTCAACAAACGAAGGCGTCATTAAGTTCGAATACAAAATATGAAAAGAAAACCTCAACTCATATTTGAGCTTACTCTTGAGATGACAAGGGCTGACCTTGGTCGACCGTATGTTTGCCATCCCTTATATAATGGGAGCAAACTCAAAAAGGTTGTTTACCCCTCAAAACACTCAGGAGTATTGCGGTGAGCAGCATTCTTGGTACTCATGAGCGAGACCTTACTTTATTATTCATGTAATTTCACCTGAATACATAAGAAACCAAGGTTTTGTTTTTACATAACAGGCGTGTAGTCTCGTAAGCACCGAACAGTGACGTCATTTACCTTTTTCGCAGGTCTCCAGGCCAAATTTCGAAAGCCAAATTGTCATACGATTGTAGTTAGGATCCCTGAACTCTGACTTCAAAGGAAGGGTTAAGTTAATATGGTCCAAGATCCCAAAGCCGCCAGACATTACTTATTTTCTGATTAACAAAATGTGTGGGTTTGAGTAGTGTTATATATGTACTTTGAACGTACGCAAACCAACTAGCTTCGGTCGACGGCTAAATTACCGGTTTCAGGCACTAAAGTCCAATCCTACAAGTTTTGTTAATTAGAAAATAAGTAATGTCTGGTGGCCCTCGGATCTCCATCTATAAGGATGAAAATTGCTTAAAAATAAAGGTTCAGAAGGAAAAAACTTTTTTACAAAAAAATAGAACCGACTTCCAAAAAAAGTGCAAAATAACTTTAATTTCGGTAGTTGGTGTTCCTGGTTTTGTCTCTTCGTTTTTTGACACGGACTTCCGAAATTATTTTGCACTTTTTTTGGAAGTCAGTTCTATTTTTTTGTACAAAAGTTTTTTATTTTTCACTTTTTAGTTGTGGTTCCCCATTAAACTGTGTTAACAATTCATAGACATACGATAGCAGCAATCGCGGTTGATTTGCTGTCAATTTTTGAAGAGTTCCGTTGTCTGTCTCCAAACCCATCATCAGATCTATATGAAATTTAAATGGGACAATTTTGGAACAAACCCCTTTCGAACAAAAAAGAATTTTGCAAATCCGTCAAAAGATGACGGAGTTATGCCCGAACATACATAAAAAAAAAAATACAAACATCCGAATTGATAACCTCCTTCTTTTTGAAGTCGGTTAAAAAAAGAAAAAGGGCTAAGACTAGACTATAGAAGTTACCGTTAAGTATCATGTATTATATCGCAGATTGTCGTCACTAACTTACAGACGACCATAAGGAATTCAATCACAGCAAAATGTCATAATTAAAGAAACTACTTACGTTAAAGAACTCATCACAGATAGGTGTGAGGACTGGCTTGCTGAGTACCTTCGCGACGGAAGGGTAGTAGTCACAGGGTCCTGGTCCACACAGCAGCGGCTTCACTATCTCTCGGTCCACTATCCTCGGCGGAGGCACTATGAACTTGTTTGAGGACATCTTCTTAAAACTTGCTGGAAGTAAAGATGGTGGTTAACACACAAGAGAAATTCTCAATGTCAGTGTAGGATAAGTTAGGTTGATATTCTAAATCTACTCGTATGTATTAAAAGTTAATAGTTAATCTGATAGAAGAAGTCTTAAAAATCTGAGGACTCACTTTTCAAATGTCTACGTTGGATAGATACTTTAACGATACGCCCGTAGTTAACTGTATCACACCATACGATGTTGTGGTTGAGATAATTGTGTGCTCCATCTTATATCTTTCGGCTATGGTCATGTTTATGGTAATTAAAGAGATAACATTAGTAATCTCGATAGGTACAGTAAGCGATATTATGGTGTAATACTGTCTTCTTACGACCAGTTTTAATTTTTCGTCTATTTTACATTCAGATGTAGGGACATAGGTTCAATTACTGGCACACTCGCCAGAAACAAGCTTGTCTCGAGTGAAACTATCTCGTACTCAGTGACCGATATTCGGCGCAAGTATTCGTGAAGTTTGGTTACCGGAATCGGGTTAATGTTTAGATTTAGTGCTAATAGGGTGGTTGTAAATTTGCTACAATGTTCTGGCGCTATCGGATGGCACATTTGGCAAGTGCGCCGCGCCCGGGGCTCGCGCCGCTTGCCAGCCTCATATTTGTTCCACATGCTATCGTTGCGAGCCTGCGGTTTAACAATTGCTTTTATATCCCAGTTTACCATTCATTCACAGTATGTTCGTTTACAAAAAACAAACAAGAATGTATTTTAACGTTTAACCGTGCCACAGATAAGGGAGGTCAAGAGTGCATTTGGCAGCGCGCTTATTGACATGATAGTTCGTCGTTTCCGAGCTGGGAGCGAGGTTATATAAGACGGAGACGTGGGATGAAGATCGAACGAGCGCAATGTTGTCTCGACAAATTGATTCGATTCCCATCGCGACTGTCGAAGCGATCCCGGCTTCCCGGTGGGACCGAGCGGAGCGAAAGACGAACGACCGAGATCTCCACGCGCGCAAACAACGCGGCTCCGGCTGGAGTATCAGCGTCGAGTCAGGGCAGCAGCCGCGCAATGCGACGTGAATATTTTGTTTGTACACATTTGCACTTGCATTATGTTTAAGTTTTTATACCTACATCTAAGTAGACGCATGTTCTGATGGGTATGCCTTAAATAACCGATTAGAAATTGCAGATCAAAAATAAAATATAAAATTAAGGTTAAACTTACTTTCAAATCACTGATTCGTAAATTACTCTCGTTCAATTTGAGTGTTTGTTTCTAATCATAATGGGTAATGTCACTGTGTCCCTCACCGCTGGCTAACGAGAACTGACGATAAATGGTGTCCATTAGTTTATGTATATCGATAATATTGTAATGATAATAGTTTAGGTACAGTTAAGTTACTTGTACATCTATTATAGATAGTGGTGGCGAGAGAATAGAAAGTCGACAAACGTCTTTGTCTTTCCATTTCGATTGGCTTTTCATATAGTAATGAGGTTTAGGTTTATTGATCACAAGGCTGTATAAGTACCTAAAATCTTGCTCATACCCTAGTATGTGTTTAAAAATCCATTTAATTTATTTCTACACTACTTTCTACGTTAAGAGTGTTTACTCCTCACGGTATTTTATATAAACTTTCAAGTCCTTACTCTTGGAAATAAAAGAATCGATTTTAATGAAACTTAATACGCATAATGTACTTACATACCCAAGATATTTAGATCAGAAAAGATAATTTAATATTACCCATATTAGAGCGCCTGATCTCAACCCGTAGCGGAAATCGGCGTGGGATATATTATGTACCTACACTTAAAAAAAGGTGTTAACAGCGCACAACATCGTATAATGATTCGCGCAGTAAAATCATTTAATCATTTATCTTATTCTAAATGGAATCTGAACCTGTTTGTGAGGTTGACCCGGCTAGCGCTATTAATTTTGGAGCTATAAAATCGGCTTGAAATAAAAACATTGGCATGAACTTGTATTCCTCAAATCGTCATGTTCCATCGAATGGTAATAAGAGTCCAATGCGATGCATCAACGCGGCGAGGGAGAAAAGCCACACTATGGACTATGGATTTCCTAGAAATTATTTCGGAAATTCGTCAACAGACTGGTTTCGTCGTTTATGTGTAGTTATTTGGAATTCATATGATGTCTATTGTCTATATGTATAAACTGCTTTACAATTGACGATTTGTAATAAGAATCTATTTCATAAATAACAGCACTATTGTATGTACCTAACCTACTGATATTAATCAAGTTAGGTGAAACGGAGATATAAATCAGGAAGTAATGATCTTATAATAAAGGTAGGTCATCCATTTGGAAAAGTAAATACTCATCAAGAATAGTCCACACACACATTCAGTCATCAATATGGAGTCATAGAAAGAGATAGATACACAAATAGCTTTGTAGAGCGTCATCTCTAACATTTAGATAGAGATGACTCTACAAAGCTGAACTTTTTCAATAATTTCACTTACCATATTCACTTGGGCTGAAGAACCGAATTAAAATAATTCAGATAACCAAACCAAAATATGGCGACGTTTTACCGTAAAACACTAATTTAAAGAATTATAAATTTTGGTTAAATTAGTTATAATTGAGCAGCTAGTACAACTTAGCCAGATTTGAGGATTGCCAATAGGGTAACAAAACCGATTGCACCAATTTATCAGCACCTCGGCGAAAAAATTAAAACCTGAGATTGTGTAAGGTTTGTAATTTGCCATGTGTAAAAATATGTTTGGGCTTTTTTAAACTATATTTTGGCAGCAATGACATTTCTAAATTGCGATTTTGTGATTCAAATTTGTTGTTCGGACGTTTTAGGTGACTTTCGGCCATTTTAACTCATCGAGGGATTTTACGTTTTACTAGCTGACCCGGCCAACCGTTGTACTGTGATTAAATACTTTACGACCTATTCCTACCAAATATACAAGAACTTTAAAATCGGTCAAGCCGTTTCGGAGGAGTGCAATCACAAATACCATGACCCGAGTTTTTAATATATTAGGTTATTATTCAATTTCGTCGGCTTTTAATGCATAATGGAAAAGTATTAGATTTGTGGTTATCAATAAACTATTTTGTTTGAAATATACAAGGTGTTAATAATATTGGACACTTCATTTTTAAGTTTTTCATTTATCAGTACCTGTTGATAATTGGTTTTTGGTAAAATAAATGTTTGTTTTTTAATTTTCGACTTTCTATATTCGAGTTAAAACTGGATTTAATTGTAAAAAGTGGTTACAACATCATTTTCCAAATCTTAGCTCCCTGCCGAAAAAATATTAACCATATAATAGCATTGTGCTGAAAATTAGCTCGAAGTTGGGCTGAAAATAATAATTGGATTGTTTAAATCGAAGGTTTTCATTTTAAGGACTTAAAATGAAACCAAAGCATATAAATCTTACCCGGGCCTGCGGACGGCGAGTAGTGGGTAACTCGCCGCCCGATCAGCACCAGGCCCGAGAGTCGACGGCGCGTAGTGTTCCACGCGCGCCTCAAAGAGTTTTCAGCAAAAGGACGGGGCCTGCCACGGCCAATGCCTGCCCGGGGGTTGAGGATAAATTCGAAAGAGTTACCTCGCCCCTGGGCACGTAGGGCAGGGAGGAACAGGGGTGGGTTTTAGTCAGTAAGAGTCTGACACGCCCTTCCGCTCCACCCTAGAGCGGAAGAAGTCATAAGATGATTTCCCACCCCCCCCAAAAAAAAAAAGCATATAAGTCTTTTTTCCTCTTTTTTGTAAAATAATATGAGAAATTATTCCAAATCCTGATAAAATTAAAATATCAACTTCTGGGTGACCAAAATTGGATGTCTTACTGCAGCAGTATGGCCAGTAGCGTGTCGGACTTCGCACATTTAGGGTTCCGTACCAAATGAGGGAATTTCAAAGAAAAAATCTGATTTATCAATTATATTGGCATTTGTTAGTAAAATACCTAATAATACACATAAGTGACAGTACTAAAGCTCCGTTTGGATCCTTCGGGTACGAAACCATAAGAAAGAAGAATACACAAAAGGAAAACAATATAGCCCATCGATATTGAAGCATGCTATCGAAGCAGTAAAGAAAGGGAAGGTCTAAAAAATTGGCCTCAAAAACTTTTAGAGTACCGAGAGGAACCATACAGTCTCGACTGAGAAATGAAAACTGTAAGGACCTTGAAGGTCCAAGCCGAATATACAGACGAAGAAAATGCCCTTTAAGTGGGTGAAAGACTGTCGCCGAAAAGGCTTCCTCAAAAGGAAGATAGATTTACAAATGAGAGTAGCAAATTTCGTAAAGAAGACTGGCCGTGAATATACTTTTAAAGGTGAAATTTTTTGACCACTATCTCACTTGATAGTAAGCGATGATGTGGTCAACATCATGTGGTGGGTGTGGTGGTGGTATATAATATAACTTATGGTATATTTTTTATGCTTAATTGTAATAAGTGCCAAAGATATAATATGTGTATCTACTTATTTAGATACGGATAAGCAAGTTAAATCCGTATCCTGTTAAATCTTTAATTTACGGCCTATATTCTATTATAATTTACTATGATTATAATTGTGTCGATCGGTGCCAATAATTGGTAACGATGGTGCTAACAAATGGAGGTAGCACGATTTTTTATTAAAATACAATTTTAATCTTGAACGACTAAAATTAAAATGAAATAACGTTTAAATAAAACACATAAATAATATACTGGGTGGCGCAAAAGTAGTGGCACTAAAGAAAATACCTTTTTTTTTTTTATATGACATTTTCTGTCATTCTGTTGTTGAAAATTGTGTAGTGAACAAATGTAAAATACACTGAAAATAAACATGGACCGTTTTACTCCCCAAGAACGTGGAATAATTGTGTCAATGTTCTTACGGAATAATTCATCAGTGATAAGAACACAACGTGAATTTCGTCGACGATTTCCCCACCGTCCGGCACCGATTGGTCGCACAATTCGACGCTTTGCCACACGCCTTGAAGCAACTGGCTCAACATTGGATAGACCTAAGTCTGGGAGACCAAGAACAGGCCGTTCAGCTGAAAATATCGATGCTGTGCGCGAAGATGTGGAAGAGTGTCCAGAAACATCAACGAGGCGACGTGCCACGCAATTGGGCATTTCCAGACGGACCCTGCAGCGTATTTTGGTGAAAGACTTAAAGATGTTCCCGTATAAAACTCAAATGACTCATCAGCTGCTGCCTGCTGACCACCGAGCTCGTCTAGATTACTGCCAGCGCGTCATAAACCTCAACCTTGAAGAGGATGATTTTCCTTCAAAATTGGTTATGAGTGACGAAGCGCATTTCCATCTCTCAGGGCATGTCAATAAGCAGAATACTCGGTTCTGGGGCACTGATAATCCGCGCATTATTCAAGAAACACCTCTACACCCACTAAAAGTTACTGTATGGTGTGGCATCTGTGTTGACAGAGTGATCGGACCCTATTTTTTCGAAGACGCTGGAGGCAATGCGATTACTGTCACTGGAGAACGCTACAGAACCATGTTACGTGAGTTTTTGATACCCAGTTTGGACGAATTGGGGCTGGAGCACATCTGGTTTCAACAAGACGGCGCTACGGCACACACAGCGCGCGACACTATGGACTTAGTGAGGGACGCTTTTCCAGGCCGAGTTATCTCTCGTTTTGGCGATTTGCCTTGGCCTGCAAGATCACCCGATCTGACCAGTCCAGACTTCTTTCTTTGGGGTTTTTTGAAATCTCGGGTGTATGTGAACAAGCCACAGACTCTCGCAGCTCTAAAAGAAAACATTCGTCAAGAAATAACGAACATATCGCAGGAAGTGTTACGGCAAGTTATGCAAAATGTCATAAATAGGGCTCAAATGTGTATCAACTCTGGAGGTCACCATTTAAAAGACATCATCTTTAAATCCTAATGGTACGAAATTTAATGGCACAAATATACATTTAAAAAAATCTAAATCTAGTTTTCTAATTTAGAAAAAATGTTATAGCTGAACCAAATAGGGTCTTTACTTTTGCGCCACCCAGTACATGGTAACTTCATTGACACAATAATTTAACTGAAAACTTTTGTTTTTATTTTCATCAAAATAATTGGATTTGTATTTTAGTGACCTACTAAAGTGATGGTAATTGGATCCGTCACCATTTCGTTGGTTGATTAATTATTCGTTTAATCAATTAAATGTCTATACAAATACATTGCCTACATTTTTAAATATTTCAGTAAAAAAAACACATAGAATATTAAACATTATATTTATTATAAAAATAATAATAGTAACAATACAAACACGTAAATTATTTTAAAGAGAGTATTAAATCATTTTGCTTGTTGAATGGCTCGAAGAGTGTCTGCCATGGCGTCTGCCAAAAGGTCCGCCACTGCAGTTCTAGCGTTGACTCCCATGATGCCCACGCGCAATGCTTTGCCTACTGTTGGACCACGGCCTTCCAGGACCAGGATATTATGCCTGTTGAAGTAATAATGAATAAGTTATGAAAAAAGGCGGATATAGATAAAAAAAACTATGGAAGGAGATTACCTATTTTGACATCATCACTTCACTGAGCTTCTAAAAGATCATTCAAAATCTACTTGTTTTAAAAGGATAATAAGACCAAAAGAGCATATTCAGTGCAGTTTTTATAACTCAAATAATTAGGGGAACTTTCGGTCTATGTGCTGGTAGAGAAGTTTTTGTCCCAATGCTACGTATTATCAACAAGCAAAGAACTAACAAGAACAATGCTTACTTTTCTCTCAAGTAACCAGTAAATTCCAAGTGATCAACTCCTGGCGGAAGTGCCACAGTAGTGACAGTCGACAGCCTATCTTCTGGCTTTGGCACAAAGAACTCGAAGTTATACTCCTGGAGACGCTTGTGAAAGTGAGCTGTGCTGGCGGCGTGGCGGGCCCAGGACACCGGCAGGGTTTCGTTGCAGATCGACTGAAGGCAGGCCCGGAGAGCCCACAGCATTGGGGGACTCATTGTGTGGTGGTATCTGTGGAAATATTTCATCAAATTAGTAACAAATATGAAAAAAAAATTGACTGGAGCTTTTTATGAAAATTAATATCCTGCTACTTCCAGGCATCAACTGCTATATGGATAAGGATTGAACTTTTTCTTGGCATAATTATGGGTAAGACCAAGCCGTGGATTAGGACGTAGAAATCAACCGGTCTATTCTGTAAAATATCAACGTAAAAAATTTAGGTGAAGTGAGTGAGGCGAGTTTGCAGTGAACTGTCAATCCACCATGTCATACAGATTGAGCTCACTTTAAATTCATTTTACCTAAGATCTCATGGTGAGATTTTTACAGAATAGCATTGTTGGTGCTTTCTTTGTTCCCCTAGTTGCTAATTGAGAATTTTGTGAAAAAAAAAACCATTAAATTATGCAGAGTCATGCGTTAGATATGTGTTTAGCTTAGGATTAGGTACACTCACTGTCTTGTGTCTCCGTAGCAGTTCCACTGATTAGCCAACAATTTGACATCGAAGTAGAAAGGAGGTTCATGAGTTCTGTTGTTTATCTTTTGTCTAAAAGAAAAGTAAAACACAGTTTATAAATAACATGAAAAAAAATGTATTTTCTGACTAAATTACTTGTAGTGATGGTCACTATTGGATTTTTATAAATGTATTGTCTTACTCTGCACGTGTGCTGAATGCCACAGGAGCTATTCCAGCAGGACCACTAAACGCCTTCTGAGTGGCGGAGAATACCCCGTCTACTTCCCATTCGTCCATTAGGAAGGGGACTCCAATGAGTGACACCACCGTATCTACCAAGAGTAGGGCTCCATATCTGAAACGAAATTAAAAAAAAAGTATCATTTATGTTTGTGGTGTAAACAATTTCCCATTAGTGGATAAGAAGTATAATAAAATTATGAATTCCAAAATAAAAAGTTGTAGAAAAAAGGTTAAAATGTACCTAAATATATTATTTACATTACTGGCCGATTAACGTCAAAACTGATATGGATGCCAGAAAAAAAAGGAAATTAAAACAAAAACTTTTATGGCATCCTATAATCATTTTGGGCACGAATGGTCAGTTACTTGTAGATTTTATAGTAGGTAATTAGAACAAGGAGTTTGCACACGTGGTCTAAGAAAATAAATAATTGTTTTCATAAAAAAGAGAATTGATGGTCTTTTTTATTTTTATTTGTGAATAAAATTATAGTTCTCTTTAATATGTTTCAACTGAATATATGAACATAAACGTAGTAAACAATATTATTTCTTCTTCAACACTTACTTGTGACAAAGTTCGCCCAAGCCTTGCATTTTCTGTACTGTTCCGGTGGAGGAGTCTCCATGGGTGATAAACAGGGCAGCTGGACGCAACCTCTTCAGTTCAGGTTCCAGTTGGTCCAGAGTAAAGGTAGAATTTATTGGAGTTTTGGTCACTTCTGTTTTAATTCCTAAAAATATCCAGATTTATATAGGTCTATGTAATCGAAGTAAGTAGGTAGAATATCCTCTCCAAAAGGTCTCTCTGACGTAGGTACCGATAAACTTGGTCACATATAACCAATAGGAATTATTATCCAAGTCGGATACTAATTCGGGTGATTTTTTTGTTGGATAGTCGGAAGCTGAAGAAAAAAAAAATCAATTACTTGTTTTACTGCAAACGCCAAGTACTTTCTCATAAAGATTCCGTTAGTTCTCTTATTTTACAAAATAATATTACATACCTAATCTCTTGGCAATGATTTCCGCACGCTGATCCCAGATGCCCCTAGAGGCGATGAGCAAGGTTTCACCAGGAGCCACCAGGTTGCTGATCACCGACTCCATGCCAGCATGACCG
Organism: Polia nebulosa; assembly: GCA_951329385.1. Classification (NCBI taxonomy): domain Eukaryota; kingdom Metazoa; phylum Arthropoda; class Insecta; order Lepidoptera; family Noctuidae; genus Polia; species Polia nebulosa. The sequence goes on from OX589594.1 coordinate 14,983,438, forward strand.
GCGCCACTCATTGCTAAGACCAGTTTGCTCTGTGTTTGGAAGACATATTGTAAACCTGCGCGTATTTCGTCCAGAACCTGCAAATAAATAACAAAGCATTATATTTCTTGAAATAGTTTATATAAGTCCTATATACATATTTATATACAGGGTGTAAGGTACATGAACGCACATACGTGTACTAGTGATTCAGTACATGATTCTGGACCCCCTAGCGTTGGAATTTTTCGTCGGCTTTTCCCTAATATTTGAAATAAAAAAAAAAAAAAGTTCACTTTAAACTGTATAAAATCGTTATACCTATTACCCCAAAGACATTTTAAATGAAACAATTTAGTTATTTATTTTTTCATTTAAAATGTCTTTGGGGTAGATAGGTATAACGATTTTATACAGTTTAAAGTGAAAAAATTTTTTTTTTTCAAATATTAGGAAAAGGCCGACGAAAAATTTCAACACTAGGGGGTCCAGAATCATGTACTGAATCACTAGTACATGTATGTGCGTTCATGTACCTTACACCCTGTATACGTTGACCTGCCTCGAGTAAGCGTGATGAGTACCCACTCCTCGCGTCTCTCCTATATAAAAAGATGCCTTCTCCCTAAAGAGTGACGGTTAGGTATGTTATTACTATTTATTTGAACTTCATGTGCAATAGTGGTACATAGGCCCACTTAGTGCACCCGTGTGGAATTAGTACTTCCCTCACTATTAATTATAGCCAATTTGCTATTCTATCTCTGTAAAAAATTTCATCCAAATCCGTTAAGCCGTTCTGGCGTGTTTTTTTTTTTTAAAACGTTGCCCCGCACTAGGAATTACTCCTGTATCGTGGGCGCGTTCACAAACATTTAAACTCACATACAGAAGACACCCAGACCCGAAGAAACTATCTGTAGGCCATACAAATATATGTTCCGTGCGGGAATCGAACCCGCGACACGCATCGCAGCAGCCGAACGCTCAACCACTACGCCAACCGTGCCGTCAATTGAATAACAAACATAACACAACAGATTGAGTAACAAACATCCATCCATCCATGCAGCCATCCAAACTTTCGGATTTATAATATTAGTAGGATTTTATTTATAGAATGAATCATCGCATCGCCTGAAGACGCGGAGGTGAGTATTTTGGCAGTTATAAATTGATAGGTTCACAATCCGAAATAAAACCAAATTCTGAGCAGCTGGAAATGTTTTAAACCCGAGTAGGACAGTGTTTAGGTGTTGGAACCCAGCATGAAACGTTCAGCATCTGCTCTGAATTTCTAACTTTATTTATTGATCATGGTAATGCCAGAGACAGGATTGCTTACCCATTAAAATTCCATACATTAGATTACCGTTTTCAAACAATACTTGTGTTGTCTTCCTGATAGTGGCGCAATATAAGAATATTGCGCCCTGAGTTTGCATTAGTAACTAGGTACGTATTATTTATATCTAAGGAAGAACATTTATCTAATAACTATTATATTTTCTTTCAAATATTGAAAGCTACCCTTTCGCTTAGTGTCGTAGGCTAGTTTTCAACATGAAAAAAAAATGGAATATTTAAAAAAAAACCCGACTGTACAAAACAACTAAAATGTCACTACTAAACTAAAGTAGAAGCAGTCTGATGCAGTTGATGGCAGTTATTTTAGTTTAATCAATTATTTATTTCATGCCACCAACTGCATCAGCACTTGTTTGGAACTTTTTAGATGTTTTTTAAAGTCGGGTTTTTTGAAAATATTTTTTATTTATATTTTTCCCTCCTATCGAACCATACTAGTCCGGTGCAATTTGATCCTGGCGAAAATCAATTATCGCGGCTGAAGGGGTTTTCACTTAAAAAATGCGCAGTTCCTGTAGTGAAGCCGTGGCAAAAAGTAAGTTTAAAAAAGTATACGTACGTTATAAAACTCATCACAGTTGGGTGTGATGATCTGTCTGCTGAGAGCCTGCACAACAGAAGGCCAGTAGTCACAGGGTCCTGGTCCAAACAGCAGCGGCTTCACAAACTGACGGTCCACTATCTTCGGAGAAGACACCCTCAAGTTGTCGAAAGGCATAGTTTGGGATCTGGAAATAACAATTTTATTCAAAACTATACATCTTTTTCTTTATTTTATTTATTAACCGACGAAAAAATAAGGAGGAGGTTCTCAATTCGATCGTATATACAGGCTGTAAGGAACAAGATACCGCAAACTTCGCGAAAAGGTTACACCTAATGTCAGTAACAAAATTATGATAGTCATTAATCTCGGTAATGATCGATTACAGAAATTGACATTTTCAAGCACGCAATGTATTGTGAACAATGCGATCTCAACGCTTCGCAATGAAGTAGGCGCGCGCGAGCGCGTAGTACGTAGTTACCTACCACGTCTTATACACACAGACACACCTGTGCCTGTATGTATAAGCGTTGCGGCGCGACCACCTGGTCGCGCCGCTACGCGCTTGTACCTAGATAGACTATCTACTTTGTGATAAAAATACATTTACGTCGATGTTTCCGATGTTTCCGATCGATGTGATAAACAACTAGATCAGATACTTAATAGACATAAGCGCATACGTGCGTTAAACGTTTAAAACGACAAATGCGTATAATGTTCCGTGGCACCTTTAACTGTTTATTCTAATGACGACAACATTGATATCACATACATTTTTAATCCCTCAAGAATACTGAAGATAAGGTTAGATAAAGATTAGGATAGATAATAATAAAGAAGCTTGTAAGTACCTACATTGCGCTCCAGGAATGTAGTATAAAGCGCCTGCGGTCGCCAATCGCGTCCCTACAGAAGTGACCTTGGTGATTTTGAATTTTGAAATTTCGTAGGTACCTACAGCTCTGCCGCTCGCAAACCACGAACACCTCTGTCAGGGACGCGGTTATTAACCGTGTACTTAACTAATGAACAAACTCACCTTAAAGTTCGTTAATTTCTTACGAGGGAGGCTCCTACATGCTTCATGCATGAGCATTTTCCTGGGCACTGAGGTGTTGTTTAAAAACACTCTCGCACACAACAAGCAAAACAAAAAACACACATAAAATAACTTGTTTTTGATAACTTTACGATAACAAGCTAAATTCGCTACCAACTGTACATCCGTCTGCGATGAACGTAAACACGGAACTAAAAAAAAACAAAAATTCGTCGTCGGCGAAATGCTAAAGAAATAAAATTTTATTTATTAGTGTCGGTACGCTTTTGAATATGCCGACGCTCACAGACCGCATAGATCAATGAAATTGACTGATAGACTGTACAATCGCATTAAGTTGTACCTACTACCTACTCACTCAGTAATTATTTTGATGTAGGTATACGAAATGTAGGAATGTGGTTTTAACGAAATGAGTAAGTAACGTTGTTGTATTGTATTACTTAACTTAACTTTGTTGATAACAAAAATGTATCTAAGAAATAACTCGTTATCAGTAAACTGTAACACATTTTTTTTAGATCTTCTTTACTTATTTCGATGAAGGTTTATAAAAATAACCTCCCCTCAAAATAAGTTCAAATAGTCAATGGGATATCAATTTTTGTAGACACTTAAAATGCCTAACGTGTCGCGTCTGTTAGATTCATAGGTCTGTGTGAGCATTTGTCGACAAAGGAACGTCGGCGGTCTGTGTGAGCATTTGCCGACAAAGGAACGTCGGCGGCGGTCTTTGGCCGATATTGCGTGCGTAGGTACCTACTGGGCCCGCGATGACCTCCGGTGAACTTAAGAAATCTGCTGAGCAGGGAGCTTCTTTTAATTTTATTTATATTGCGATTTTTTGCAAAAAAAAGCGAACTAATTATTTTTTAATTAAAAATTTCATTGAGGTAGATAGGTATAACGATTTTATACAGTTTAATGTAAATAAAACGCAGATTTTTTTTCAAAAATTAGGAAATAGCCGACGAAAAATTCCAACGCTAGGGGGTCCAGAATCATGTACTGAATCACTGGAACACGTATGTGCGTTGATGTACCTTACACGCTGTATATTATTTTATTTATTTATGTGTTTTTATTTGTTTTTGTGTTTTCACGAGAATCATTAAGATTCATTGTTCAGTTTAATCAAAATAAACCTAACCTAACTTAATCGTGAACAAGACATAAATATTTAGTTTAAACACATTACTTGGTTCGTAATTGAAATTTTTCTATGGAGAATTCGAATTTTTTATTTGCTTAGCGAGTTTTATAAATACGGGTGTAAATTACATGAAAATTTGACTTTCGATTTACAAATATTTACATTTTACCCGTGAAAAGATTTCTATTCAGTGTACAGCCACGTGATGGTTAGTTAGTCGTGATAGCTAAACTAAACAAAGCGGCTTAATGAGTGTTATCCTCTAATCAATAGATATCATTAACCGATTTCGAAAAAGGAGGAGGTTCTATGTTCGACTGTATGTATTTTTTTTTATGTCTATCCACCGATTTCTCTGTCAGTTGTAAACCGAATTTCAAATTACTTTTTTTTTTCGAAAGAATATACTCCCGAGGTGGTCCCATAAATTTTTAACGAAATTGCTTCGTTCGTTTTTGAAAAATTGAACAAAAACGAAAAATACATATACATAGATGACGCTTTGGTTTTCTCTAATTACGAGCATGTTTAAATTCCACGTTCCATTTTATTGGGGTTTTTAGTTCTGGGGTATGACAACTGAAAAGTGAAAAATAAAAAAAAACTTTTTATAAATAAAAAAAAACAACCGACCTCCAAAGAAGAAAATAATTAAAAATTAAAAAATAACTTTCGGAAGTCGGTGTCAAAAAACCAAGAAATAAAATACAAACACCGACTGCCGAAATTAAAGTAATTTTTAAATTTTTAGTGTATTTTATTTTTTGGAAGTCGGTTGTTTTTAATCACACACAGTTTCACTTTCAGTTACAACAAATATAGGTCCTTATTAAAAAATTAAACCGGTCAAGAGCGAGTCGGACTCACGTACCGAGGGTTCTGTACCATCATATATAAATCATGAAATGCTGCTGAAGAAAATTTATTGGCTCACACTTTTTAATATTTTTTTTGTATAAGCTAAAAAGATTCGATGCACTTACAAATATATTTACTGCAATTCGTAAATCGAAAAAGTACACTGCTACACAACACAACACGAAAAAAATTTTTAAAATCTAGGATTTAAAATATACTTATGCTTTGAATATTTTAATGCTCTTTTAAATTAGTGTAAACAACCAGTCATACTGACGTATATACCACACAGCCGGCTAGTCGTAGCCTATGATAATAATGGTAATAAGTAATTATAGTTGGATGTTATATACCCGTACTTATCGTATCAATTAATCGGTGTATATGTAGATTAGTACGCGGTAGGTAACTAATGACAGTGCTGTTTTGTAACCACTGAACGATAACTGTTTTGTTTTCAAACAAATGATTGACATCGGTTTATACTTTGTAGTGTTATAGTTGTTACTTTTATTATTTATTCAAAATTTGTTTTCAATTTATTTTTTAAATATTTGTCTAGTGGCCCACAGCTGGGTAAAGCTCTTCCTGGTGCGCGTTCAAGTCATCATCATCCAAGTTTTTACTGTTACACTCGTAAAATTCTGTCAAACTGTAAGACAGTTTGTCTTGTCAAAATTTTAAATTACGCTAAGCAAACTACATTAAACAATTAGTACTTACAGTGAGATCAAATAATCTCACATTTACACCTAAACAATTTTCATTGTTCATGAATGCGAAATGCGAGACTAGTTACAAAATACAGCTAAGGACATAATTACGGGTAATTTGTTTTTGTATTTTCTTAGGTTGGCACTTTTTTTTTGTATTTAAGGCGCTATTAGCTGCCAATGACCTTGAGTGTCTTGCTTGCGTGTTCTGCGTTGAGCTCACGTAACGCGTCATAAGTCCACCCAGTAATAGGACTCAAGGAGCGTTGTCCGAAATTAGACGCATTATTAATTTATTACATATAAAACAACGAGTATTAAACTAAAACACTGAGACTAAATTATAAATAATTAAATGATCTCTAAAATAGTGAAGGTTTCATAAAAATACACTTTATAGTTTTTGCGTGATTCTCAATTTTTTATCTGCGTTAGACATAACTTTACAAATGAATTTCACTATGTTATAAAAATATAATTTCAAATATTCTCAAATCAAATTATGTGGAAATAGTCTAGAGTAACATATATTTTTTTCAAAGAAATAGGAATAGCCGTTTAGACGTGATGTTCAATTAAAAACCATTAAAAGTCGTATAACTGCGCCTTAACACACGATAACAGCTTAGGGGGAGTAGTGTCTACGCCTGAATGAAAACAATCGCTTGTTTGTGGAAACTAATCTCTCACATAGGTAAATGTATACGAGTTAACACCTGCACTTGGGCACCGGCATCAATTTGGAAATTCATGTTCCTTTTTACCCGACGAAAGATAGGGATGGCAATTTTACGATGTTTTTTTGTGGTATCCCTCTTTAAACCCTTTGATTTTCTCTGATTAATAATAGAAATCTAAGTTGAATCCAATAATTATTTTTGTTTTGGCATATAAAGTAGAACACGAACCTTTATAAAAAAATTACTTCACAACTGGAATGACACAATCTGCCTAGCCTTTTCCTAACTATCTTGGGGTCGGCTTCCAGTCTAACCGGACGCAGCTAATAATACCAGTATACAACTGGAATGACACATTGGTCTTAAGCCAAAAAAAATATATCTTGAAGTGTGTGCAAGTGCAATTCAACCTGTTAGTTGTAATTGAATTACGATTTCGTCTATAAACTATACCTGACAGATATGTTTGCCGAAAGTTCAAAATGCTTTAAAATTGTAGTCTAATCTTAGATTTGCAAAATGTGCCTTTGCGTATGGAAATAACTCAGTAAGTCATAACAGCATCACGGGTCGATCTTAAAGGTTAAGCAACGCTGGCCGGTGTCCGTCCGTGGATGGGTCCATTACATACCGAGACTCCTCCGTGCCAGGGAAAGCATGTTAAGCCGTTGGTGCCGGCTATCATGTCTAGTAGTCGAAGGAAAGAACCTCGCGTTCGAAACACTGTACCTACTGCGCTCCAAAATGCAGATCGTAGACGTGGCAAAAAAAAAGAATTTAAATGGAACTGAGCTGGACATGTCTGCCACATGCCGAATGATCGGTGGGCCCGTATAATTCAATATTGCTGCCCCCACGAAGGAGATGGCGGGATGACTTAGATGACTCACAAACACTTAAAGAGTTTTTACACCTTTTATTTTGACGTTCAAAAAATCAGCTGTTCCCTACATTTTGACGAGTTATGCAAACATAAATGTATGATGTACGTGTGTGTGAGTGCGTGCGTTGGTTGTTTTTTTCGCGATATCAGATTTGGACCGATAGCAAAAGTCGTTCATAAAAATGAGTACAATGACTCCTTAAAATAATGCCCATAAATTCAATTTCACCATGTAGTGTAGTGTGTTTCAGAAACCAGGTTGTGGAGGTCAGATAGGCAGTCGCTCCATGTAAAATACTGGTGTTGAGCTGCAACCGGTTAGACTGGAAACCGACCCAAGGTAATTGGGACCGAGAGTCGACGGCGCGTAGTGTTCCACGCGCGCCATCGACACGTCAGCAATAATGACGGGCCGATGCCTGCCCAGGGGTTGTGGATAAATTTGAAACAGAGTTACCGCGCCCCTGGGCACTCAGGGCATGGAAGGAACAGGGGAGGGTTTTAGTCAGTAACAGTCTGACACGCCCTCCCCCTCCACCCTAGAGCGGGAGATGTTATTGGATGATTTCCCAACCCACAAAAAAAAAAACCGTAGTTGGGAAAAGGCTAGGCAGATTGAGTGTAGTGTGTTTCATATTGTATTCACTTATTGTTAAAAGTGCGCCCCCATGACCTATAAACTCAGCTTTATATTTCGTTTACACAAATAATCACACCATGACTTTTTGTCAATATCAACACTTGTGGCTTCCATAAAGATAAGACAAACAATATATTCAATAACGCCCAACTAATATATTTAATAATATATTGTTAGATATTCCCCTTCCAACCTACCCGCAACGAGTGGAAGTGTATAAAAATGCATGGCGCGCTGTCAACGGGCTCTTCTTCGTTTGGCTCCGGACGCGACTGACGTATTTTAGAGTCGTTATAATATTATTCAAAGGTCGTGTTTATAATGTTGTAGAAGTAGGAACGTACTTGTTATTGTAAAACGTTTTTAAGCAATAAAACTTTCTTGGTTGATGAGTCATTTATTTTCATTTATATAATAACCGCTTCTGGTCCTTAAGATCAGAAGTGGGATAACCACGCGTTCTAAGCCGTTTTTGCCATCTAAATACCTAAGTGCTTGGTTATTTTATCCTGTCAAAGAGAACGTTAAAGTGAAGTGTTGTACTTTTAATCGTAAAGTGCAGACTTGTCAACCGTAAGTAAGTTTTGTTTCCTTACAAAGTGTCGAGAGCGTGTTTCGGTTCAGAGGACGTAAGAACTCGTTGGAGCGACAATTTGCTAGTCTTAGTTCTTACGAATCGCGCCGCGATAGTTTTAATTACACGCCACTTTTTATCACGCACTACCCTCAAAATAGATTGATAGACCATAGCGACAGATTTTATAAGCATCAGTGTTTTGCGTAGAACTCGTGGCAGTTCTCGTTCTTGTAGATCAGTGTTTTTCAAACTGTAGGTCGCGACTCGCGACCCCAGGGCGTTCCAAAGTTTTGCTTGGGGTGTCACGGTCGCAAACCAAGTAAAAATAAAAAGCGAGGATTGCTAATCTTGCACTAGAAGAAGGCCCATGCCTGTTAATTTTTGAACATTTTTAAAATCTTTGTTCTATTTTTGTTACGCAAATAGTGTAATTTGAAACATATTTGACTTGACGTTTAGGTTTAAAAATAAATCACAAGAGTGCATTACGCCCGCTCGCTCACCGCATTGTTACGGCCCTAGGGGGTAGCCACATTTATTTTTTACTTAATAATTGGTCGCATGTTCAAAAGTATTGAAAAGTAGATATTGCAAAACTTGACGACTTGTGTGACGGTGCTCTCTGTCGAATTCTTATGAGGTTAGAAGTTATTGAGCGTAAGTTACCGAGTATCAATTAGAGAACGTCCGTTGCATTCAAATACCGAAAGCCAGTTATTTTTATGAAATACGATTGAACGAACCCCTGATTGCAAACAATGTTCAAGTTTTAAGCGGCTACACTTTTTAAGTTGAAAACTACCTACCTGTTGAAGTTTTAACTCTGGTGGGTTTAAAATTCCTTTTTCGGGAAGGTAAGTCTGTAGTTACCAGGGGCGACTGATTGTACATGGTCAGGTACGGCCGAGCCCAGGAAAAGTGAATACTCTCTTTCGATCATCGGAACCTACTAACGTTACCGGTCCTGTAGTTTCTGGGGCTTACAAGCTATTTTCGCTGTTAAATTGCAGGCCATGCCTCTTAAGACAGCAAGCATATCAAGCCTACTGAGGAAGGGTAAACCTATTATGCGTGCCGCTGAGCAGTATGCTCGCGACTACCCACATACATAAACTGCTTGACTAACGAACCGGTTTTAGCAATATTTGTTGCCAGTGCTATTGGAGTTGTGTGAGTTGGGTGATTACAGCCGCACTGGTCAACTTTCAAGGTTTAGCAACCCTTGAAGGGGTTGGTCCGTGGATGGGTGACTGATTCATTACATACCGAGACTCCTCTGTGCCTCGGATTGGACCTGTTTCAGGATAGTGCAGACTAGATGTGCAGTCGCTCCGTGTGAGGTGCTGGTGCTTGCCTGCATCCGCTGTGTCATGCGCAGTGTCCCGCGTCGTGGTACGCGGTGGCGCCCTGCGTGATGCGCATGGTGTGCGCTCCGTGGTGCGTGCTGACGCGCTTTATGGTGCGCTTGGAATGCGCTGCGTGAAGCGCTAAGGTGTGCGCTGCGTGAAGCGCTATGGTGTGCGCTGCGTGAAGCGCTATGGTGTGCGCTGCGTGAAGCGCTATGGTGTGCGCTGCGTGAAGCGCTATGGTGTGCGCTGCGTGAAGCGCTATGGTGTGCGCTGCGTGAAGCGCTATGTTATGCGCTGCGTGAAGCGCTATGGTGTGCGCTGTGTGAAGCACTATGCTGTGCGCTGTATGATGCGCATGGTGTGCGCTCCGTGGTGCGCGCTGGCCACTTCATGGTGTGCATGGAATGCACTACATGTTGTGCTGTGCTGCGCTGCATGGTGCGCTGGGTGTGCGCTTAATGGCGTGCGCTGCGTGGTGCACATGGTTTGCGCTCCGTGGAGAGATGCTGACTTGATGCCTGTGTCTTCATGATGCATTGCTCAGTACCGCGGGCATATGAGAGACATGCGGACTCTATGCCTCTGTCTTTATGACGTGGTTGGTAAGTGACGACGAGCCTTCGTGGGGCCTCTGTCGTGGTTACATTGATGAGCATGCTAACGTTTGGGCCTCTGCTCTGTTTTGCGGTCATGGTGGAGACATGCAGAACTTTTGGGCCTCTGTCTCAATGACGCAATTTGTCACAAATTCATAGTAAGCATAACCTTTGGGCCTCTACTATCTATTCGTGAAAACGACAAGCGAACGTTTGGGCCTCTGTCGATAACAATGTATTGCGAGTGATGGAAATCCGGATTCTATCATTAGCTATGCACTGAATGTCTTGGGTTTGAAGCTGTTTCAACTTTAAAAATGCGCCTGGAACACTGGACAAATTCGTGAATCCTTACTTATGAAACTACTTCAGGCTGAATAAGCTTCAAACCATAGTGGTCATGTTATTTAATTACTCATCTACTCTTATGTATTTTCAGATAATGATGACGGTCAAAATAATGATGATGGCCAGGTTGTGACAGATGGATTTGATGGGAATGAAGTTGCGGTCGAGGACGTCACGCTATCAGGAACGGCCGTGTTAGATATTCCCCTTCCAACCTACCCGCAACGAGTGGAAGTGTATAAAAATGCATGGCGCGCTGTCAACGGGCTCTATAAGTCCTGGCTGGAGGCTTTAATATATTAAAGCCTACACAGGCAAGCCCGGTTAAGCAGACGACAGCCTCAGAGGCTGACCTGCAAGATGCCCCACAAAAAAAAAAAAAAGTCAACGGGCTCTTCTTCGTTTGGCTCCGGACGCGACTGACGTATTTTAGAGTCGTTATAATATTATTCAAAGGTCGTGTTTATAATGTTGTAGAAGTAGGAACGTACTTGTTATTGTAAAACGTTTTTAAGCAATAAAACTTTCTTGGTTGATGAGTCATTTATTTTCATTTATATAATAACCGCTTCTGGTCCTTAAGAATATACTATGTATTTTTTGCAAAAACTAAATATTAAATAATATTTAAGTTAATGTTTTAAACACCCTAGTTATATATTTTACAGACGAATAAGTACAACATCTTACAGTATGACCAAGACGATGTTATCCACACCAACTAAACTATTTATACATTGTATTATATACTAACTTATCCCATAAGAACTCAACAATAAAATTAAACACTAATTTATGGGTCTCCTTCAATGCACTTGTGTGCTCCTGATAACAATTTCGGCAGACTATCGAACACATCTTCCGACGGCATATTATTTATAAAACGTGCGGCCCTTGACAATGGGGCAAACTTAAACAAATTCGTCCGAGGCCTTGTTGTTGACTTGTGAGTTTAAGTTCATGGGTTCGAACCCAGGCAGGCGTTTTAATTTGTGTTATTTATTTCATTACTCCTAATAGAAAAATGACGAAAGGAAACATCGCGTGGAAACTGGTATTCCCTTTTTTTTTTGGGGGTGATTGCTGCCTGTGACGTGAGGGCCACTCCATTGAGTCTCCCTCACCCATTCCGCCTCCTCCTTCACGAGCATTACTGCTTTGCAGAAGGTGGAGACTGCTTCCCATTCCCTCTCGCTTCGTACCATGGCCTGGACCAGGGCCGGGCGCGAGAGGTCGCTGCTGCCTATCGCATCCACGAGGACATGGCTGTGCTCCGCCCAAGCAGGGCAGATCTCTACCGTATGCTCCACCGTGTCCTATGAGCGATCCGCACAATGGTGACACCCGGGCGTTTCCTTCCGCCACAGGAACTTCCCGAAACAACCGTGTCCGGTGAGGCCCTGCGTCAGGCGGAAGGTGAGGACGCCGTGGCGCCTCTCCAGGCTTTCTTCAAAGATGCCCCTCTTCTACCACCGCAATTGTGGCGCTCTCTCCATGTCGCCATGAGATCCTGCCGGAGCTCTGTCCGCAGAGCCGCGAGATGTCGCGGCAGCAGAGTTTTGCCCCGAGTTTCGTCTCCTCGCGCCACTCCCAGAGGAGCGCCAGGACCTTGGCCTCCAGATCCCATGGCGACAGTCCAGCAAGGAGGCTCGCTGCCTCACCGGAGACCGTGCGGTATCCCCGGACTATCCGGATGGCCATGACCCTTTGGGACGCGCTCAACTGGCGAGCTGGTCGTCGCCTCAAGGAGCGCGCCCACAACTGACATGTCATAGAACCAATAATTTGAAGACATGTGACATCTAATAACCACCCAATGAGCTCGCGTCGTGGATCAGTACAGCCTACATGTCACAGAGAGGAGGACAGTGTTTCAGTAGTGGAAACGTTATAGGCCGATGATATTTTCGAAGTGAAAACTTCTTTTGGGTAGGGGCAAAGCTTATGGGTTCGCGTCACCGACATTCTAGTGACGTGTTGCGCCGGACTGGCGATGCGCAGCGGCCTGTAGCTTCAAGTTTTCACTTCTGTCGGTAGTCCCCACGACTGCCTTTTTAGGGTTCCGTACCTCAAAAGGAAAAAACGGAACCCTTACAGGATCACTTTGTTGTCCGTCCGACCGTCCGTCTATCTATAGTCTGTCAAGACCCTTTATCTCGGGAACGCGTGGAGGTATCAAGTTGAAAATAAAACCATATACTTAAGTCTACAGTCCCTTGAAGCTGTGAAGAATTCAAACTTCTAAATTTACGTAAAAAAAGATACGGTCGTTTCTGCCGCAAAAAACGTATATTTCGACACTCTCAAGGGAATCAAAATTTATAGGATACTTCCCGCTGTCCTACAATAATGAAATTTGGCAAGAAGCAAGGTCCTATAACACAAGTTAAGGGAAAAGTCTGACTTCCGTAAATTTTTAATTACGTCACAAAAAATAGGATCCCCATACAAAGAATTCGGGTCCAAATTTCAAAGTGAGGCGAACGTGTTATGTGGGGCATCGTATAAAAGGATCTCATTAGCACAAACTCAAACAGATTTTAAATTATTTTAACCACGTCTAATTACCGAAAAATTATAAAAAACGAAACTCAATTCCCAAACTATTTAGATAGCTACCCGCAAGCTTGTACGGAACCCTCGGTGTGCGAGTCCGACTCGCACTTGGCCGGTTTTTTTTTTTTGGTTTGTTTGCTCACTAATATTTAGGCAACCTATAGATTGCCTAAATATTAAGACACTCGTTACACATAAGACGTTGACACACAGACACTACTATTACTATAGTAAATCAGCGTGAACGAGTGTCTTATGTTGTTTATTACGTTGCACGATATTTCACCATGATTGCGAGCACTTGCCACTAAAAGTGCGCCCCTATGACCCATGACCTGTGAATTTGTCTTGTCATTTAATTTAGAAAACACCACACCATAGCTTTATTATAATTAATGTCAACACGTCTTGTGGCTTTAAGATAAGATAACCAAAACTGTTTGAAGACTTGGTTAATATAATTTATTTACTCATTAACAAGGTTCACTTAAAATGACATTTATAACTTATTTAAAAAGTGTTATTGTATCAGTTGTTGAAGACATATTGTGATAAAATATTTTTGAAAGCAGTTGTGGACCCAACTTACGAGTGGCAGGTCGTAGGTTCGAACCCTGTCAGGCCCTTAACTTTGTGTAGTTTATTTCATTACCGCTGCTCTCATAACGGTGAAATAAAACATCGTGAGGAAACCGTCATGCCCTAGAACTAAAAATTCTAAGACATTTGACAACAACCATCAATCCGCATTGGGCAAGCGTGGTGGATTACAACATCTTCTCACAAAGTAGAGACCTGGCTCCCAGCGGTGGGCACGTTATAGGCTGATTACATTATCCTTATCATTTAAGTGAAGTGGTTCACCACTTTTTTGACGTCAACTTTGTTATGCTTTACTTTCTTTGTTCACTTAATTATAACCTAAATTAAGTATGTCTTATGTTGTTTTCATTGCACGATATTTTCCCATGAGTGCGTACACTTATCACTACTAGTGCGTCCCCATGACCTACTTGTCATTTAGTTTATAGAAAACATCACGCTATGACTCTATGTGAATGCTTACATTGAGATAACGAAATAATAATTATGAAATATTTATCATCCAACATTGCTGTTTCTGCCCAGGGGTTGTAGATAAATTTGAAACAGGTTTACCGCACCCCTGGGCACTCAGGGCAGGAAGGAACAGGGGTGGGGTTTAGTCAGTAAGAGTCTGACACGCCCTCCCGCTCCACTCAGAGCGGGAGATGTCATTGGATGATTTCTCACCCCCCAAAAAAAAGCATTGCTGTTTGGAGGAGCTCGTGGCTAAAGTCATAACAGCAGGTTAAGCTACGCGTGCCGGGGTTGGTCCATGGATGGGTGACCATCTTTACATACCGAGACTCCTCCGTGCCTCGGAAAGCACATTAAGCCGTTGGTCCCGGCTGTCAATCGTGGATCTTTGACAGTCGTTACGGGTCGAGAAGCCCGAAAGCCTGACAACCAGTCTTACCAAGGGGTATCGTATTACCCAGTAACTGGGTTGTGGAGGTCAGATAGGCAGTTGTTCCATGTAAAATACTGGTAGTCAGCTGCATCCGGTTAGACTGGAAGCCGACCTCAAGATAGTTGGGAAAAGGCTTAGGCAGGCACCATTGCTGTTTGGCGACATGGTTTAATTCATTTCAAAAATATTTTATTTTACAAATTGTTATTATTTAACACATAACAATCATCATGCCTGTTAACCCGAAGGAGTATTATTTTCTATAAAATTCTTTATTTTGACTTACAATGAGACTCATAGGGTTAGTAATAATAAATAAACTTATAACTATGTTAGTGAAACAACAACATAAAATAACAACAACAACTTTTCCTCTTAAACAAATCATTAATCATTGCTCCAGTATTCCGGCCGAAATACTGGAGCAACGATTGAACATGATTGCTGACGGCAGTCAAGCCTGTCAGCCATAATGCCCAGGATTCTGTTGGAACTGGCTCGCACCCTGCGCACCAACGATACAAATCTTTTACACATTAATGCATAACAGAAATCAATACACATTTCCGCAAACATCCCTGATGCGCTACAGAATCGAGGCATCCCATTAACACCTTGAAAGCATTTTTATACCGAACGCGAAGGGCACCGTACGTTTTTTCCGTAAAATTTACTCAGAGGCTACAGGTATGAAACGATGAACGGAAGGTTCTAAAATGTGTTTTCTTAACATCCGTAGAAGCAAGCATTGGCTCTGGCACATACTCTCCGCTCTGTTAAACCCAGATTCGCTAGGGTATTAGCGAATCTGGGTCTGGGTGAAATAACAGAGGGCGAGTCCTTGCCATAAGCACAAATTCCGAATGAACTGCCACTAAGAAATGCCTGATGAAAAAACTAAACAACACTCTACCTGACCCAGAAATCGAACCTCGAAGAAGTAATGCTTGCAAAGGAGGAGGCGGAACGGGTGAGGGAGACTCAAAGGAGTGGCCCTCACGCCCCCAGCCGCAGCCGCCGCAGGGGACTGGGCGTCGGAGGTCGCAGGACGATCTCCGGCCACCGTAGACGCGGGCCTGCGGACGGCGAATAATGTTTAGCGCCAGGCCCGAGAGTCACGGCAAGTAGTGTTCCACGCGCGCCTCAAAGAGAATATATCAGCCACCACTGACGGGGCCTATCGTGGCCGATGCCTGCATGCCAAGGGGTAGCGGATAAATTTGTAACAGAGTTACCACTCCCGTGGGCACTCAGGCAAGAAAGAACAGGGGTGGGTTTTAGTCAGTAAAAGTGTGACACGCCCGAGCTCCACCCAGGGCGGGAGAAGTCAATGGATGATTTCCCACCCAAAAAAAAAAATAGGCTCAGTTGTGCTTGTGATATAAACCGCCGAGGCATACATAAGCTGGATAAAATGATTATAGTATTTAAAAGTCTATTTAGCCTTTTCCCAACTACATAATTAAATTGGGATCAGCGTCCAGTCTCACCGAATTTAGCTAAATACCAATATTTTACATGGAACGACTGTTTAGTAAATTAAAGTGCATTAAAATTCCTTTGAAATTACTAAGCAATTAACCTTTTTTTATCGTGAACTTTGTTTTGCTTTCTTTGTTCATTTATCTACTCGTATAAGTAACCTTTTAGTTATTGTAAGTATTGACGTTGCATGTTGTTTACCCATATGGCACGTTATTCCACCATGATTACACGCACTTATCGCTAAAAGTCAGACACCATCATGACCCTACACCATGACCCTTGATTAGCTACTGCTTGTCATTCGCTTTAGATAAACCATAGTATCACACCATGACTTTACGAGTATTTTGCTGAATGTCATGGAGATAAGACAAATTGAAGTAATATCTAATTACATTCTATTTGTACGTATATGTACTAAATGACATTGGATTTTATAATTTTTAACCGACGAAAAAAAGGAGGAGGTTCTCAATTCGACCGTATATATATTTTTTTCTTTTTTTTTTTTTTGTGTACCTATGTTCAGCCCTCACTCCATCATTTATGAACCGATCTTAATTATTATTTTTTTGTTAGATAGGGTATACCTCAAGGGTGGTCCCAGGTCAAGGAAATTAGGATCTGATAATGGAATCCTGATAAAATTGAGAGAAAACCTCGAAAATTGTGAGCACGTTTAGCGTTTCTGTATGTATTTTCGGCCCTCACTCCGTTGTTTATGAACCGATTTTGATGATTCTTTTTTACTTAGATAGGGTATAACTAAAGGGTGGTCTCATGTCAAGGACATCAGGATCTGATCATGTAATCTTGATAAAATTGAGAGAAAACTTCGAAAATTGGGCACAAATATTGTTTCTGTTTACTTTTCATAACTTAATCAGGTATTTGCATTTAGGAATCATCATATCATGAAACTGAGCTGATAATGGAAACCATACCTTTCCTAAACAATAGAAGTTAGATATAAAAAACTGGTTTTAGTGAAAGATATCACTTAATATGCTTTGAAGAAAAGACGTCTTTAGAATATTGGAGGTAACCTCAACTGGTCAATATCCTGGGAACCTCATGGAAGGATGGTTACATCATCGGCTCAGTGCTAAGAGGGATGATGAAGGATATGAAATTAACCTCAGAGTATTAAAAGAGGATGCGAGTCACAAAAAATCATAAAATAAAAAACTTTTTAACAAAAAATTCAACCGACGAAAAAGAACTAAAAAGCAAAAAATAAATAAACCTTTTAAGTCTTGAGTATTGAGCTTATTTACCTAGATAAAATATAAAATTTTATACAAACTAATTTTGAGTCGGCGCCAAACAACAATCTGATAATTAAATATCTAAATTTTGTGTGTACGGCGCCAAATAATAAAATGATTAATTACCTACATCTAGCCTTCTTCATATCTACGTACTTAAAAATTGTACTTAAATATTAATCCTTTTATTTTTTTTAAGTTATATATTTCGCGTGTATTTCCAAGCTCAAGCTGCTTGAAACTGCTGCTTTGTAATTGTTTACATAATTTTGAAACTGTACAGTATACATGTTTTTGAAATTTCCTTGGGTACATAATTATGTAACTAAAAGTTAATAAGTTAATACCTACTATTTTTTGGTAACCTATTGTTAACGAAAATTTGATAAAAATGTGTACTTAATATTGACACAATTTAACTTTTACACTTTTAATCTTTAAAAGAGGTTTATTTAGTAAATATTATTTAAATACTTATAAAATATTTGACTAACTGTAATTAAAACAAAAACTCCTAACTAAACAAAACTTAAAATATGGCGTCAAATAATTCCTCCGCATAGCTGTCGACTGGAAGTGTACCCAAAAGTTTGGCGGCATTGCCACGTTGTATGGAAATGCTTAACCTCTGGCCGAGGTAAAAGCCAGCCCTTGGGTCACGCGAAGTGTCAACAAGGTGTTTAGACAGATCTTTAAATAATATATGAGCACTTGGACCCCACGGCCCAAGGGTTTCAACCCCAAACGGCTCGAAAATGTAGCTACCGACGAGGTTGCTATATTTCCGCCGCTGGAGGTTTTCCACAGCCACAGCGGCAGCACCGGCGCGCGAGTAACGACACATCTAGCGTCCCACACTAAAGGCCTACCCAACTTCCACGGAAATAACGACATCCCGTCCGGTCTTTTACCATCGTCGCGAGCCAGACCATATGGTTCTAATACAGCCGGAACGCCGCGGTGACAAGAGCTCGTCGGATGATGTCGTTGATATTCGCGTGCCGCGCTATGCGACCCTCGCTTCGGCTGCATGACAGGTCGTGGTGTCGGAGGCTGTTGACAACTTTGCCACAGTGGCAGAGATGAGGAGAACAACAGGGAGCGCCTAGATGTAGGGCAACAACGAGGCGAAAAGTAGTATCGTCGAACAAGGTGCCTATGTTCGACGACGGTAGTGCGTGAAGCCAGAGGCTCGACTCCCACTCTCCCACAGCCAGCAGGCGCGCCTGCTCCACAGTAGTAGCAGATGTAGCAATTAGGTTTTCCTGAACTACTCTGCAGAGCGGCTCATCTCACCGTCTCTGAGAAGATAGGTAGTCGGGCGGATTTATATTCGGGCAAGCGCGTCTCCAGGCATCCATAGCCTCAGTGAAGCACGACACATCAAAATCAATCAGTGAGGAAGCTAAGATATTCCTGATTAATTTCTCAGTGCCGTGAACCGAGGATTTGAAAGCCGGCAAACTAATACTAGTAATGTTGCGGAATAATTTCACGTTTACATAATTATTGGACACAGCATACTTATGCTACATGGATTTCAATTAGAGCGTTTCTAATGTTATTGCACGTGACTGTACTCATATGTAGGGACCATAGCAGATGGTGTGCTTTAGTTCCTGCCATTTTCCGTATGATTTTAAACTTTAATTGGAAGTAGGTAATTTAGAAAGTTTTTTGGTATAATTATACCAAAAAAACTTTCTCATATTCCTATGTTCATCATCAACACAAGGTTTTCATTTTTTAAGTTAATTCCATTCCAGTTTCAGTAATTAACTGATTGTGTTTCAAATTATAATTTTCGGATTTATTTTAATCAACCTCTTGGGCTCACGCTCTCTGCCTTTATAGTTGTTGAAAATTAACAAGCGATAATCTTATTTTTGAAAGTAAAAACCTGATATTTTCTTAGAAACATTAGGTGGCTTACCAAAGTCGATTAACAACATGTCACTTGCAAAGACCTAGCTTTAATAGTTGCTTTCATCTAAAATTCTAAACAAATGTTACAGAAAAGGTCACATTTTGGTAAAATTGAAACGTTTGAACGAGAAAAAAATTGAAGTTTTATATTGTTGCTACGACGTAGCCCACAGTGATGACGTCACGGCTACGTGACCTGCTACGCCGTCGTAGCACATCATAGCGCTTCCACCAGGATAAGAGTAGAGAGTATAATGCTTTTTTTTTTGCTTTTTTTTCGCGGCTAAGTTGTTAAAAAGTACGGACGTTCGATTTTTTTTCAAATTTTGTTTAAATTATAGTTATTGCAATACTTACTTCAGTACTTAGTCTACAATAGTTCTATTACTGGTACTCACGTTTATGGCACATTTATGTAACATAAACACTGCACAAACATCAACTGCCAGCTGATCACTTAACTGTCACTATATTATTAGTCAGCACGCAGCATTACAAAAATAACAATGTCTCAATACGCCGAAGTTTTAGCTGCTCAGAAAACTCTTGAGACAAACTTTCTGACGAAGACAAGTGAACAGATCCAGAGTGCCGACCTGCCAAGGCGAAAACCGTGGTTAAGATCACTGATTAGTTTCGTGTTTTCCGGGAGCTCATATTCTCCATGCTTGGTCTGCTCCGAAGTCAACTCAACGAGTGTGCCAAACAAATAGATGCTGTGGAGTTTTGCAGGTTTTCCAGGGACTTGCTGAAGTGGAGAATGAGGATAGCACGGCAGTCATATTGGATGTGCTGGATACCAAGCTTGCCCTCAAGAACCTCACAGCGACCTCAATTAAGGTTTGTCACAGACTTGGGACCCGCAGCAACGAGTATCATAGGCCTATCGTCGTTAGGTTCATCAGTGTAGACATCAAGGCCTCAGTTTGGAAGGCAAGGACGAAATTAAAAGGCACTAAGATATCGGTTAAGGAGTTCTTAACCAGGGCCAGGCAGTTTTGTCTTCGGAAAAGCGCGTGAGCACTTCGGAATGGCTCGTGAGCACTTCGGAATGCGGGCATATTGGACCCAGAACGGCGTCATCTGTGTAAAGGCCTCCAACGGTAGCCGGCACAAGGTAACATCCACTGAATAGCTCAAACCGTTAGTAACAAATAAACCAAGGTGGCTCCTATACCATCTACGAGTGGAAGAAGTGCGGATACTGCTGGGAACCTGAAAACAACACGTAAATAACAATGTATCCTTACTGTCGCTTTTTTTGTGATTGTCTTTTTATACATTGTTTTGAAAGGTTTACTAACCGTTGCGTAATTTTCCCGTCTCTTTTAATTCTTCTTTTGGTTTGTACCCCCACTGTTTATTCCTATACTAGGGCCTCTATTATTTCTTATCTACATCAACAAAATTAATGAAATCGGACTTAAGGGAGTTATTTCACTGTATGCCGACGATACTAGTCTTTTTTACTTTGGCAATAATATAGATAAACCATTTATTATTTATTATTATTATTATAGAAGGAATTGTTAATGAAGCGCAAAGTGATCTTAATAGACTAGCCATCTGGTTCCAATGCAATCTGCTTACTATTAATGCTAGTAAAATCAAATACATGATATTTAGTGCTTAAAACAAAAAACTTCATACACATGTTGAATTAAATAATTATCAACCCTTATTAAAAACAAATACCGAAAAATATTTGGGTCTTACTCTTGATGATAAACTTACAATTTACATTGAGAAAGTAAGAAAAAATATATCATCACTGACTGGTACACTTAGAGGAATTACTACGGGTCAGATATTAAATTACTAATAACTCGATGGTTAAGGGTCCACTAGCCTCTGCCTGACGCAGGTCCTCACCGGACACGGTTGTTTCGGGAGGTTCCTGCATCAGATCGGGCGGGAGGAAACGCCCGGGTGTTACCACTGTGCGGATCGCCCAAAGGACACGGTGGAGCATACGGTGGAGATCTGCCCCGCTTGGGCGGAGCACCGCCGTGTCCCTGGCCCTGGTTCAGGCCATGGTACGTAGCGAGAGGGAGTGGGAGGCAGTCTCCGCTTTCTGCGAAGCAGTAATGCTCGTGAAGGCGGAGGCGGGACGCGTGAGGGAAGCTCAACGTAGTGGCCCTCACGGCCCCGGCCGCTAGCACCGCAGGAGAGGTACTGGGCGTAGGAAATCGCGAGACGATTTCCGGCCACCGCAGACCCGGGCCTGCGGACGGCGAGCAGTGGGTAGCTTGCCGTCCGATCAGCACCAGGCCCGTGAGTCGACGGCGCGTAGTGTTCCACGCGCGCCTCAAAGAGATGTTGTCAGCCACCACGTGGCCGGTGCCTGCATGCCTAGGGGTAGCTGATAAATTCTGAAAAACTCATTTACCGCACCCCTGGGCACTCAGGCAGGGAAGGAACAGGGGTGGGTTTTAGTCAGTAAGAGTCTGACACGCCCTCCCGCTCCACCCAGAGCGGGAGAAGTGGAAGGGTCTACTAGCAGCCAAGTGGCGCCCTCATTGAATAAAAAATCGTAGCATAGCATAGAAAATAAATATTCAAGAATCCTACGTCACGTTTATTATAAAGAGGATAAAGTATTTTAACGTTGTTAAAACAGGCCTCAGAATGTTTCCTATCCAAAGCAGTAGGCAAAAGTGTCAGAAACGGCTGTTTTTGGTACTTTTGCCTGGCGAGGGTGAAGGCAAGGCGAGGGCGCCACTTGGCCGGTAGTAGGGCCTTAAACTACATTTCGATTATTTAATCGAAATATGAGGAAGTGCTGCCAAAACTCAGCTTGAAAAATTACAAACATCTGAAAATACAATCATTAAAGTCTTATTCAATTATGATTATTTAACATCTTCTCAAACGGTTTTAAAAGAAACAAAATTAATGAATATTGATCAAATTTATAAATATAACACCTGTACTTATACTTGTACGTAAAATAATTAATAGAGATATACATACACAAATAACATTTACAAAAAGAATGCTTTAAAAGCGCATGACGAGGCAGGTTAACTATGTAATTTTAAGAGCACCGAGGACAAATTACGGTAGAAAGACTGTCGTATATGAGGGGGCTGAACTCTATAACTCTATATCTAAAGTAATTAAGGAATCGAAATCACTCCCAACTTTTAAAAGGCTATTAAAGCACCACCTGAATAATGTATGAACTGTTAGTTTTACCATTTTATAACATAATTTTAGTTTATTACCAAACGGAACCGTCGCTTAACTTATTTATTATGTTTTCCTCATAAGAGTGAATAATTGTACTCTTTTTGAGCGAAATATTTTTTTTTTAAACCGTGTTAGTATAAACTCTATAGTCGAATAACAAATTGTGATTGAATCGTGTTGTTGCACGACGACGCGACGTGCTTATTTTGCAGTTGGGAGTGACCCAGTTTTAGGTTTTATTATAATTTATGTTTTGTATTTTACTTTTAACCGACTTCGAAAAAGGAGGAGGTTCTATGTTCGACGGTATGTATGTTTCTTTTTTTTATGTATGTTCACCGATTTCTCTGTCAATTGTGGACCAATTTTCAAAAATTTTTTCTTATCCGAAAGAATATACTCCCGAGGTGGTCCCATATTAATTTTATCGAAATTGCTTTAGCGCTTTTGAAAAACTGAACAAAAACGAAAAATACATATACCTAGATGACGTTTTGGTGTTCTCCAATTACAACTATGTTTAAATTCCACGTTCCACGTTATTGGGGTTTTTAGTTCTGGGGTATAACAACTTAAAAGTGAAAAATAAAAAACTTAAAAAAAAACAACCGGGTTCCAAAAAAAAATACACTAAAAATTAAAAAATAACTTTAATTTCGGAAGTTAGTGTCAAATAACGAAGAAATAAAATACAAACACCGACTTCCGAAATTAAAGTTATTTTTTAATTTTTAGTGTATTTTTTTATTTTTGTGTTTGACGTTCGGTTTTATCCTGCTTTTAAATTGTAAAAACCTATATTATAAAAGTACCTATATTTTTTTAAAATTAATATGTATTTTAGACTTATTTACTTTCTATTTATGTCAGACAATGAGTCTTATTTTTCTGCGAAAGAATCTGCTGCCTCTTCAAGCGACCTAAGCTTTTGTTCTCTTGGTGATACCCTTGGTGACTTTTTACAGTATAATTTCAATGACGAGTCTAGTCGGTTGGTGAATGTGTGCCACATTAACGCTCAAAGCGTGGCCAGTCAATATAGTGAGTTGTACGACGCTTTTAATAACAGCAACGTTCATGCCATCCTGACTGAAACTTGGCTCTAACCGCATCTTCTGTCCACTACTTACCCTCTCACTGGTTTCATTCTCATAAGGAATGATTGGATTGGTAAGGGAGGGGGTGGTGTGGCTATACATCTTCGTAGCGATTTTCCTTATAAAATACTAACTTCTTCCTCTTCTAACTATTCTGACTCTGCTGAGTATATCTTCCTTGAAGTTTCTGTCAAAGGGGTCAAAACCATCATCGGTGTTGTCTACTGACTCACTGTCGATTACTTCACTGATTACGAATCGGTTCTTGAATTTTTCAGTTCAGAGTATGCACACCACATCATAATGGATGATTTGAACACAAACCTCCTAGCCCAAAAGTCCCCTCGATCCCGTAACCTTCTCCATCTTCTAGAGTCAGCTAGTCTACCGCTCCAACCTACTCACCATAACGTGATGGGGTATGATACCTGGTTCGATCTTATCCTCACCTCAAATTCTTCCCTCGTCTCCTCCCATTCTCAACGTGACGCTCCTGGTTTTTCTCATCACGATATGATTTTTCTCTCCTATATCCTTGAACCCCCGAAACCTAAACCCAGGGTTCTGTACAAGCGTTGTTTTGCGAGCATGGACGTTGAAAAAATTAAGAAGAATGCATCTGTGGTTGATTGGAAAATGATGACGGAAGCAACTTCGGTTGATGATAAGGTTGCGATCTTCAACGATGTGGTGGTCAACTTTTATAACATACACGCTCTCGTCGTCTGTCGCTCCGTAAAAAAAATTAAATTAAAATTGAAACGTCCTCCTGCGTGTTGGATGGCAAAAGAAATGCAGATAGCCATGCGACGCAGGGACCGTGCGTTTCGTAAATATAAAAAGGAACGCACTGATCAGAACTTGATGATTTTTAAGGAATAGATGTAACCAGATGATACGTAATGCTAAATGCCGCCGCCACATTCTGGAAAATATTTCCTCTACCTCTTTTGTCGATATTTGGAAATTTCTTGGAACACTTGGTATCGGCAAACCACGACATTTAGACCTTCCAAACTCCATTGACTTAGACGATCTCAACCGTCATTTCTCTACTGTGCCCACCATGAATCGTCAAAAAAAAAACAACTAACTCTGTCTTTAATTATCATTGAGATTGAGCAGATTGTTGAGCTATTCGACTATTGAAAAATGCTTGCACTGTCTGGAGAGGTCCATTCAAATCTGCGTGTTGCTTTCCTCAAAAGCTCATTCCAGACGTTAGCGTACCTACATGGTTCTCATAATATGATTCGACCTGAACATATTGTATGGATTTGAACACTATATATATAAGAGACTATGACCTCTGAGTTTGTTTTGGTGTTTCTTCTCAGGGTTCAGCTAGGAAACACAGGCCTCATCTAACTTAAACTGACAAAAAAAAATGTTGCCGTCCACTTCCCAAAGTTCCGAATCCCACTCTTCCAACCCACTTCCGTCCAATTACAATACATCGTTTCCTATCCAAAATGCTTGAGGCCTGTGTCTACAAGCAACTCTCCAACTTTGTGCAGTGTAATTCACTGAACCCTGTAAAATCTGTGTTCAGACCTGGGCACAGCACTGTTTCCACCCTTCTTAAAGTGACTGGCGATATAAGGGCAGGATTGGAAGAAACCAAAGTCACTGTACTAGTGTTGGTCGATTTCTCGAATGCCTTACAATAACGTCAGTCCTGATATCCTGTTAGCCATTCCATCCTATGTGATGGTCTCTCCAGAAGCACTAGAATAGTTCACCTCCTATCTTAAGGAACGTCAGCAGTCAGTTCACGATGGGGAATCTTTTCTTGCTAGTGTGATTTGGAAACTGGTGTTCCTCAAGGCGGCATTCTTTCTCCTCTTCTGTTTTCTATTTTTATAAATCTTATTACGTCAGTGTGCGTATCATCTGTATGCTGATGACCTGCAGTTGTACTGTCAGGGAAGGGACGATGAAATATCTGACGCTATCAGCAAATTAAATAAAGAACTTGTGGGCGATACAAATAAGACCGACCTCAATGATGGTTACAAAATTTTATTGTAAAAAAATTACTTTACAGTGGTAATGTGATCGCGACAAAAATATGGCGGTTCGTCTTTTGTGTCGTGCGAAGCGAAGTGAAGTAAGCCGTGTTCCGCCGCCGTGAAGCCCGCAGCGAGCGATGTTCTAAGGGTGCGTTTGTAATTTCGTCCAATCTTGAAGAAGGGCTGCGTTCAGGCGTAGACAGACCTGATTGCCATTAAAACCTGGTCCGATAGATTTGGTGTTGCAGTAAACCACAAAAAGTGTATGGCGATCATCATATCCCGGAGCCCTCGAAACATCGCCAATGTGGATGGTGCAACTTTGCCACCGGTTTTGTTCGACGGTACGATCGTTCGTTTCAGCATTGACGTAAAGGACTTAGGCTTAGGCAGGGGTGGTTTTTAGTCAGTAAAAGTCTGACACGCCCTCCCGCTCCGCGGGAGAAGTCATAAGAAGATTTCCCACCCCCAAAAAGAATAAAAAACTAAATTGGTTGCCAATACGCCAGCACAGAAAGCAAAGAGCGCTTACTACATTGTTCTCATTTCTTGTTTCTTCCCAATCTCCTAGTTATCTAGCCCCTCACTTTCGATACATTTGCGCCAACCATGATAAAAAACTACGGTCATCGCATAACCGTCTCATCAATGTCACACTCATCGTACTGACTTCATTCACTCTTCTTTCTTCGTACAGTCAATTTCTCTGTGGAGTGCGCTCCCCCAGGAAATCCTAATGGCAACCAACGGATTAACCTTCAAGGTTAAAATTGACGAGCATATTCGTAAGAAGCTGGCAGTAGTGTCGTCACAGCGCTAATTCTTTATCCAATTATCTGCTTGTATCTATTGTATACGTATATTTGTGTATTGAGTTTATTCATATGAGTATTTATTATATTTATGTGTATGAGTATTTGGATTTATATTATATTTATACTATTTTAAATATGTAAGTATTATCAAATATTATAGAATTATCTTTGTATTTTAAAATTGTTCTTAATCCGTCCGGTTTGACGGGTTAATCTTTTATACTGCACCTACCTATAATTGTCTCTGCATCACTCAAAGGTGTTGGTTGAAAATACCTGAGTCATTAAGTCCGCCTCTGTACTTGTGTGCATGAAGTATTAAATAAATAAATATAATTTACGCAATTCAAAATGAGTTGCTTAAATTCGGAATTCGGTTACAATATTGTGATTTAAGCCACACTTGACGTGGAAATTAATAAATCAGTCACCTACCTGACTCCTGAATTTTGCTTGCTTAGTTTATTGATAGTATAGTAGGTATATTGATCTGTTACTCAACCAAATACCTACATATTATAATTTTGGCGGCTATATTCGAATATTATTCTTAATTTTACGATTCAAAAGATTGTTCTCGATTACCAAAACCATCTCATTTTCTAAACTGCTAATCGCATTAACAGAAGCTGTATTGTTGATAAGTTGTGGAGTGTGGTCGACCGTAAGTAGAATTACATGGAACAGTGCAGCGTCTGATTAATAAAGAGGATTTATGAACTCTGGCTACCAGTAACGCTTTAGTAACGCTAACGCCAATGAACTACCACTGTTTTATGGTCCTAAAGTGTTGAGTGCTTATTTTGTCGTCAGTAGATATGAAATGAAAAGATATTTATCTTTGTCCCTAATCTTGTTTATCGTCTTATTTAAGAAGGTAAATACAGTAATATCGTGAGTTAGATAATCCTACTTCCTAATATCCTATCCTACTAAACTAAATTTACTAATCCTACTAATATGATAAATGCGAAATTTTGGATGGATGAATGTTTGTTACTCAATGACGCTAGAATAGCTGAACAGATTTGAATGAAAGAACATCCGACTTCGTTGGCATACCTACACCGTCCGCCATTTTGATGAAAATCGGTTTTGTCGGCCAGCGATGAAACATGTGTCAATCGACAGAGTAAGTGATTATAAACAAAAATATTCAGACATGAATCTCGCAAGTAATATAATTTCTGATTTGAGTTCAAAAATGTAAAAAAAAAACTCGGAAATTAATAATTTTATGTATTTAGTAGATATATTTTACGTATTTATAGGTATATTTAAAAGTAATCAAAAGTTAAAATTAATTATTTGCTTCGTTTTCTATATCATGTCTGATAAAAAATAGTGAATCTACAAATGCCGCTGGTGACACAGGCAATGTTTCCTGGTGTCGAAGCCATGCCATGAACCACATCATCATCTGCCTATCCTTTTTTCCCAACTATCTTGGGGTCGCCTTCCAGTCTAACCTGATTACCGGATGCAGCTGAATACCAGTATTTCACATGGAGCGACTGCCTATCTGATCTCCACAACCCAGTTACTGGGTCATATGATACCCCTTGGTAAGACTGGTGGTCAGACTTTCGGGCTTCTGATACGACCCGCAACGACTGTCAAAGATCCACGATTGACAGCCGGGACCAACGGCTGAACGTGCTTTCCGAGGCACGGAGGAATCTCGGTATGTAAAGATGGTCACCCATCCATGGACCAACGCCGGCAAGCGTAGCTTAACCTGATAGATCGACCTGTGCAGCGGTTATTACTTTACACACATTATACGAGAGCAACAGTTTTTCTACTACCCACCGACATATTGTCACTTTACGTGATCCATTAGCATCTTGAGTATGAGTACCTAGTTAGTTGCCTGTCATGCCGATTTTTCTACCAATATCCCAATGCTTCCAGTGCCCCAATAACGTCTCGAAAACCTCGATCAAGAAAAAAAACATCACCGGGCTGGAAAACCCTCCGCTCAAATTTCAATTAATCAAGCTCATAGCTTCGTAACTGCGGTCTAAGGCGTCCTCCCTCTCCTTCGGATGGCCGTACTGATTCCATAAAACAAACATCATGGTGTTTGTTTTATTGCTGGTGGTCCGATGGTGTTACTTGACGTGGTAATACAACAATAACCACAACGTAACAAAAAAAACTTAACAACAAAAACATGACAATAAAACTCGCGTGAGGCAAATAAACACTACGGACAACACACCACACACACGGTCGGTCTTCACTACGGTTAGAAGCCGAATGACGTCCCGTATTATTATTATACTCTTTGCGAATGACTTTCTATATATTATAATGTACTCTGTGCGAATGACAAACCGACAAACGTCAAACTAAGGCCCTGTCCGCACCGCGATTTTTTACCGCTCGATTTTTTTCTCGCAATTCAGTAACACATTCAATCATATAGGAGTAGCCGCACTGACGGTTAAAAATTCGCGCGGAAAAAAAAACTGTGATACAAATTGAACGCGATTCGGTGCGGATTTATTTCCGCGCGAATGTTTTGTACAGTTTAAAGTAGTATGGTGTCCGCACTGCGAAATAAAATTCGCGCGTTTTGCTCTCAGTCGTGCACCGGCGCTATTGACAGAATGTCTTGCGCTTCGTCTCCCGATCAGCTTCATGATTTATTTACCTCCGCCAGTTACTAAATATACACTGGAACGTTACAGTAATCAAATGGGGGTGCATAGATTAATTTAGATAACATTAATTAAATTATTGGTTATTATCAGCGACAAAATGACAGAGGTGGTAGAGTATCCTTACCCCCTCCTTTCTTATCCTCCTTCCTTAGAGTGGCCATAACTCAAAGAAAGTATTGTGCACTTCCAATTTTTTTGAAGAAACTAACAAAAGAGCACCATATTTTCTTTTATTATCCTATTAAAATAAAGTATTAAGAGTAAGAAAGTTTATATATTATTCTATTTAATGTTACACTGCTGTACAGACTGTACCTACACTACCTTTAAAAAATCTAAATTATTGAATGATTTTATAGTCATTCTGTAATATCTGAAAAACTTTTAACTGTATTTTTGCAGCGCTTGATGTTTTATGTAGAAAAATCATTTCATAGCTTATTTTAACCCTATCTACTCGTAGTCTGTATTAAAATTATTTCAAATTTCAAAATAATTAAGAAAATCTGGCACGTAAATAAGGGCATCTACACTCGATTTTAAAAAGACGTCGCAGTAGAAACGGACTTTAGAATTTATCCGCCTTTACTTCGGAGCTTTGACAGATGATTGAAACGTAAATAAAGTCATCTGTCACCTGTCAATCGTGAATTTTTATTTTCTCCTAATAATAATCCTTTAATTTTTTTTTAAATTAAATAATTCGCGTGGTTTGAGAACTAAATAAATGATTTAACTGACATAAAGAAGTTTGGTGGTAGGTAACTCATTTAGTGAAATGTGTAAATAAAATTTAATTTTAAAGTAACTAAAGACATCTTTTTTTTTTTTTTTGTGGGGTGGGAAATCATCCTATGACTTCTCCCGCTCTGGGCGGAGCGGGAGGGCGTGTCAGACTCTTACTGACTAAAACCCACCCCTGTTCCTTCCTGCCTTTGAGTGCCCAGGGGCGAGGTAACTCTGTTTCGAATTTATCCTCAACCCCCGGGCAGGCATCGGCCATGACGGGCCCCGTCTCTTGCTGACAACTCTTTGAGGCGCGCGTGGAACACTACACACCGTCGACTCTCGGGCCTGGTGCTGATCGGGCGGCGAGCTACCCATTACTCGCCGTCCGCAGGCCCGGGTCTACGGTGGCCGGAGATCGTCTCGCGGCGCCGGAAGTCCCCGGCGTCTCCTGAGGCGGCTGCTGCTGAGGGCGTGAGGGCGACTTCGTTGTTGGTGCTCTCTCACGCGTCCCGCCTCCGCCTTCGCGAGCATTACTACTTCGCAGAAGGAGGAGACGGCTTCCCATTCCCTCTCGCTCCGTACCATGGCCTGAACCAGGGCAGGGCGCGAGAGGTCGCTGCCGCCTATCGCATCCACGAGGACACGGCGTGGCTCCGCCCAAGCGGGGCAGACCTCCACCGTATGCTCCACCGTGTCCTCGGGGCGATCCGTGCAATGGAAACACCCGGGCGTCACCTCCCGCTTGATCCGAAACAGGAACCTCCCGAAACAACCGTGTCCGGTGAGGACCTGCGTCAGGCGGAAGGTGAGGGCGCCGTGAGGTCTCTCCAGCCAAGCCTCAAAGAGGGGCACTACCGCCGCAATGGTGGCGTGCCCAGCGCGGGGTTGTGACAATCGCTGTCTCCATGTCGCCATGAGATCCTGCCGGAGCTCTGTCCGCCGAGCCGCGAGTTGTCGCGGCAGCGGAGTTTCGCCCCGGCGTTACGCCTCCTCGCGCTCCTCATAGAGGTTCGCGAGGATTTTTGCCTCCAGATCCCATGGCGATAATCCGGCAAGGAGGCTCGCCGCCTCGCAGGAGATCGTACGGTATCCTCGGATCATTCTGATCGCCATGACCCTTTGGGACGCGTTCAGGTAGCGAGTAGATCGCTGCCTTAGCGAACGCGCCCACACCGGTGCTCCGTAAAGGGCCATGGACCGCACGATCCCCGCGTAGAGCCTCCGGCAGGAGGCGTTTGGCCCCCTCAGATTGGGCAGGAGCCGCCTCAAAGCAGCCCCGGCCCTGTTCAGTCTGGGAGCCAAACGTCGGAAATGCTCGACGAAGTTCCACCGGCTGTCGAGGACGAGTCCCAGGTACTTCATCGTCCCCTCGACGCCGATGTGAACCCCTCCTACCGGGAACCCGTCGGTGGCGCATTCCGAGGACCATGAAAACACATGGCCTCGGACTTGTGCAATGCCACCTCGAGTCCCAGTTGCCGGATCCTGTCCACGATTATCGCAACCCCGCGTGTCATGATGTTGGCCGCCGCCTCGTGCGACCACCCCTGCGCCAGGACCAGGGTGTCGTTAGCGTAGCATACTACGCTGACGGCGCTAGGGAGGTCGGCGCGCAGCACCCAGTCGTACCCGATGTTCCACAGAGGCGGCCCAAGGACCGATCCCTGTGGAACACCGCACGACATCTCTCGTCGGTTCCATTCTCCCTGGTGACCGGGGTAGATGACGGCCCTGTCCGTCAAATACGCCTCGACTACGCGACGGAGGTAGGGCGGCACCCGGTGATACCGGAGTGCCTCCACTATGCAACTCCAGGGCAGGGTGTTGAAGGCATTGGCGATGTCCAGAGACACCGCCAAGACGACCCTACCCCGGGCTACTGCATCCCCCGTCGTGAGGGCTCGTACGCGCATGATGGCGTCCACCGTAGAGCGCCCCCTGCGGAAGCCGTACTGGCTCTCCGCCAGATCCGGCCCCACCCGCGTCAGCTGCCCGACGAGGCGGTCTGCAATTACTCTTTCAAAGAGCTTGCCCACCTCGTCGAGCAGCACGATGGGCCGGTAAGCGGACGGAGAGTCCGCGGGGCGCCCCGGCTTCTTGATGAGGACCAGTTTCCCCGTCTTCCAACGGAGTGAAAACTGGCCCCTCTCCAAGCATGCGCTTAAAAGCCCTCTGAAACTAAAGACATCTACAATTTAAAAAAAAAGTGAAATATTGATTGCAAGTTGCTTAGATTTTCTTTAAATATCCAGATATGTATTACTAGATATTGTTATCTTAGTTATTCGATATTTTAGATAACGAACGGATATCAGGCACATGTCTTCTTCTACGTAGAAGACTTTTCAAAGTAAAAAAGTACATTTACAATATTTCAGTAAAACAACGAAATAGTGATTAATTATTTTATGAAATCAATAAAGCAAGTTATTTTAATGCATCATCGAAAATGTCATGTTAATCAGTCAATTTTTTACTAAATATGCTCTCCTGTAAAATTTCGATTTTGTAGATGTCTTCTTCTACTTTGCTGCCATCACAATGTTCATGACATCTTTTGCTACAACTGTTACGCCGAGCCATTTTAGACATTTTGACGTTCGTCTCAGCCGGAAACAGCATCGAACTGACAAAAGTCGCGCGAAATTTTATTCGCAGTCGTCCTAGGTGTAATTCTGGCTGCGGAATATAATCCGCGCGAATAAAAATCGCGCGGTGAAAAATCGCGGTGCGTACAGGACCTAAATGGCGAAATCCAATGGTGACAGTATTGTTTGCAGCGGCGGTGGCGGGCGGCGCACCGAAAAGTTTTCATACAGCATGGACGAACTTCGCCGACTAATTTGTGATCCACTAAATTCAAAAAATAAATAATTTAATTGCTTTATTTTTTCATGTTTTTGAACTCAAACATCTCAGAAAGTATATCACTTACGAGATTCATTACTAAACACTTTTTGTTTGCAATCACTTACTCTATCGATTGACACTCGTTTCATTACTGGCCGCCAGTAACTGTCTTTAGGTAGTTAGGTGTGCCAGGTCTCATACAAAAAAGTCGGATCTTCTTTGGCACAGAGATAGATTAAAGTCTGGAATAGCACATAGGCTAAAATTTATAGTTAGGGAAGTAATAAATACACGCGGGAGAACCCGCTGGTAGTAGCTAACTATCTAAATAAATAATCATAAATACTAAGCGCATCATGTAAATAAAAGAAACCAAATGAGTACTTAATTAAATAAAAAAAATTAAGACAGCAAATGAATCACAACAGCTTTATTGAAATGTTATAAATATTTCCGAAAGTAAAGTTGCAATATTTACACCTCGCAAAAAAACAAAATAACTCCTCAAAAAGAATTCCCATAAATTATTTAACTTTGAGCACAGCCTTTCATTTCGTAGCCTTTTAAGGAACGAATATTTTAAACAGCCGTCACGGAAAGCATTTTATGTCGAGGCCCGGGAAGTACCAGTACTTATTCATCTTTCCGTAAACAAATATAAGCCACGAAACAAATTTTAAATTAAATCCCTTTCTCTCGTCGAGTTAATGTCCCGCGAGAGTTTTCTCTGGTTTTAATTTCCGGAGTGTTTTCAGTGAGGAAATAGTTGGTTGGGCAAACACTGCCCACCTCTATGCGGAGCGCGACAAAGGGCTGAATGAAACGCGTCTGTACTTAGTTATACCCGTCACTTCTAATGTGTGTAGGTTACGGTGTTTGTATTTGCCTAAACCTATTTATTTTCACCCTTTCATTACTTTATTAAACAAAACTTTATGCTATAGTGCCCTATCGCAACTCCATCAGCATGTTGGAACTATCTTAACTTCAGTTTATTAATGCAGAATGAAAGAAGAACTAAGCGCATAAGAATTTACACAATTAACAGGAGTTTTCTCCGAAAATCTACGGGAATTTCTTGCTGTTACTCTTACATACCTGCACATAAGTGGAAGTGAGTCTTTTGAACTTACTCTGTATTGAAATACCAAGATAAAGTGTCGCGTAGTAAAGTAAACCTTTTATCAAATATCGCTACATATGTATTATTAATCAAAGTCACTTTCCGCATCTGTCTGTTTCTGTGCTAACTACTACTAAACCACGAAACGGATTTTAGTGTGGTTTTAAAATCCTAGTAATAGTAATAAAATAAAGTAATAATACCAGACTGTAATTGTCCCATTGCAGGGCAAATCTTTTCATACAGAGAATGCACAAACATTAAGCACCACGCTTGTTCAAGTGGGGTTGGTGATTTTGACGACTTTCTAGATTAAATAACCCAAGACTATAAACTTTATAAAATAACGAATAAACTTTCTGAAAATGTTGGCGTCCCTCTGTACTCCAAGTATTGTTCAAAATAGCTACAAAAGGGAGGAACAGCAACAAAAGTTCATTAAGCTGGTTACACATCGATGCTTAACGTTTGCTGGTGAAATATGGCGGAGCAGTCAAGGCAGCGCTGAGTGCATTAGTCGATTTAAGACGCGCATTACTGTGTGCCCATTATTTTCACACTTCGTTTGGCAGCCGTCGACATGGCCTGCTGTTGCCGCAATTTTCAGTAAGTCGACTAACTCCTGGCCGTGTCGTGAGCCGTTAATGTACTGGCTAATAGTTCGCAGCAGGTTTTTATGTTAGGTTCTCTGCTTCCACTAAACAACTCATAACTTTCACAATGTGGAAGTCAATTAGGGTTTGTGTCTCTTGTCTTTTGTTTCAGTGTTCTGTTAAGTTGAATACTGGAAATGTTTGTTGTGTAACTAAAGAGAAAGCTATTTTGTTTATTATTTTGTATTTTGAAGTAACAGTGGAGTCCAAAACATTTCCTATGATGAATTTAAGACAGCAGAAATTATCCACATCTTCTATCCATACTAATATGGTTCACGGGAAAGCATTTCTATTTGTTTGTTACGTTTTGACGCCTGAACCGCTGAACCAGTTTTAATTAAATTTGGTATAAGGATAAATTGGACCTTGGAGAAGAATAATACTTTTATCCGACAATACATTCCCTCTATATGATTTCCGACTATCAGGCGGACGAAACCTTTGACATAAGTTTGGCTATCGGCTATCGAGGCTCACATAATACAAACAGTACTGCACTACACAAATGCACTTAATATTCTACCTAGAACTGAATAGCTATCGAATAGCAACGGTTATTATATTGCAAATTGTAATATTGAACAAGAGTATTGAGTATCTTGTCTATGCTCGGAATTGCAATTCCATTTGCCTGGTCAGCTTGCCGGCCTCTGTAATTAATAACAATGTCAATATTGGAGATGGTTGTAAACACTCCAAGCGCTAAACTACTAAGTTACAGACACGTTCAGGTATAGGTATGTGCTGAGGAATTTTCCACCTATTAGAAGCTTGCGGTATTGTATTTGTAATTGGCGGAGATTATGTCATATGAGGTGCATGTCAATGATGATAAAAGCTGCTTAGAACTGACTTATATTATTTGCTTGCTAGTAAGTTAAAGTGTAAAGAGGAGCTGGTGGCTAAGTAATAACAGCCGCACGCGTAGCTTAACCTTGCCGGGGTTGGTCCATGGATGGGTGACCATCCTTACATACCGAGACTCCTCCGTGCCTCGAAAAGCAAGTTAAGCCGTTGATCCCGGCTGTCAATCGTGGATCTTTGAAAGTCGTTACGGGTCGTCAGAAGCCCGAAAGTCTGACAACCAGTCTTACCAAGGGGTATCGTATTACCCTGTAATTGGGTTGTGGAGGTCAGTTAGGCAGTCGCTCCATGTAAAATACTGGTATTCAGCTGCATCCGGTTAGACTGGAAGCCTACCCCAAGATAGTTGGGAAAAGGCGCGGGCACAGTTTTGCTAGTAAGTTAAAGTGGACCTCAAAACCAACAAAAATATATACAGGGTGTAACGGAAATGCTGCTCATATTTTAGATACCACTTCTGCCCATGGAATTGATCAACTTTCTTCAAGGAAGCTACAGTATACTCTAGTAAAAAAACCAGCCAAGTGCGTGTCGGGCCACGCGCAGCGTAGGGTTCTGTAGTCGCCCGTGCGGACTTAGAAGGGCGCTTTATGTTTATTACTACGAATAAAAATAATGGAGTTCACGGTTTATTTTAAAAAAAATATTGGACGTAATGTAAAAAAATAGCTGATCAAAATAAGTACGGGAAGGCCAAAATTTTTTTTTCGAAATTTACTGTTTCTTTCTTGAGGAAAGTCCTATAATCTGAAATGTGTGAATTATTTTTTTTTTCTAAAAATCATCTAAAGATCATCTAGTAAGACTGCCTTTCTAATTCTGGCTCTCATAAAACGGGGTTCAGCACACATTATACCGGGTGATCACTTCACCTACACTTTCTTTTCATAATTAGATTACAATGTGGGTAGCTCCCCACTCTCCCCAGCCACCTGCAAGTAATGCGCCTCATCACACGCGCGGCGTATTTAAATTCCTAAGTGACACAATTATCCCCGCTCCACTCATTTACATAATATACAGATTTACCCAATTTGTGATTGCACTCACAAATAATTTACATTTGAAATGCAAGTCTACTTAGGATGAGGTCCCGGCTCGCATGCAAACTGAACTTTGATATTTTTAGCATGGGTAATTAAGCAGAATTAGCATTAATTTTGATAAGGTCGATAATTGCTTGCTCTAAAAAAAATACAAATCAACCGTCTTAATGCATTCTTTGCATAGACAAGGTGTAACGAAAAGGTGTGGTCATATTTTAAGAACCGGTTTTGCCCATAGAAATGAAGAACTTTCTCTAAGAACATATAAAAAATACCCAAAAAAAAAAATTGGACTTTGCATAAAAAGTTACCATCAGCTGATCAATATTTGCATGGAAGGTAAAAAATATTTTAGAGAATTTCCTCAGGTTTTCTTGAAGAAAATTGTTCATATCGATGGGCAGATGCAGTCCTTAAATTATGACCACACTTCTCCGTTACTACTTTAATACAGGGTGTATTAGCTTCTTCAAAACCAAAGAAAATCTCTCAGTATACGATTATTCCTAGTTACGCATGTTAATTACAGTTAAAAACTAATTGAATCTTACGCCAGTGTCGAGAAATAACCGGAGACTCGTAAAACATAACTACAGTATGAAAACTACGGTTAACTCACATTATAGTTATCAAGTTTGGTTCTAGTTTAGAATTTCTATTATGAGACTTCGTAAAGGAATAATAAAGTCGAAAGATTCTACGAGTTTCCGTGTTTGTTTCCGAGTTCTAGTTCTATTGTTAGTGATATAAAAGTAACGTAGTAGTGTCTAGAGACGAACTTGATTTTTCTTCGATCTTCTGAGTTGAGTCGGTTTGTACAAGGAAAATTCAAGTTATTATTTTGCTTATTGTCTAATTTACCAAACATTGTAATCGTGGTACTAAGTAACAAGTAATTTGTTTAGTTGTGGACTCTACAGGCTTGCAGGTTTCGGTTTTATTCAATTTGTTTTAACTTTCAGTAGGTATCTACAGGATGTAACTGAAATGCTTGGTCATAAATGATAAAT
Source organism: Polia nebulosa (assembly GCA_951329385.1). Classification (NCBI taxonomy): domain Eukaryota; kingdom Metazoa; phylum Arthropoda; class Insecta; order Lepidoptera; family Noctuidae; genus Polia; species Polia nebulosa. The sequence goes on from OX589594.1 coordinate 15,020,982, forward strand.
GATGTTTATTCAGTAAATAGGTTACGAGGAACACTTTTACACGTCAATGTTTTTTGTCAGTTTAAGCTAGATGAGGCCGGTGTTTCCTAGCTGACTACCCTGAGAAGAAACACCGAAACATACTCATATGTTACATACCGATCTTGCCCATGGAAATGAACCACTTTCATCAAGGAAGCCATAGGAAATTCATTAAAAAAATTGGACTTCCCGTACAAAACTATCATAAGCTGATCAAAATTAGTATGGGAGGTCCAACGTTTTGATCACCGCGTGTATCTGCTATAGAGTCAGACCAACGAAAGCTGTCCAAGTAAAAAGGCTGTTATCTCTGTTTATGCACTGCTTAAACGGAGTTGATACTATTTATTATTCAAGAAATATAATGCGATATTTACATCAGTATTTCATATTATCTAATAATTAGACATGTAATAATTGTACTTCGAATTAAAAGATTATTTAAAATTGCTGTCTTTTTTCTTGGACAGCTTTCGTTGGTCAGACTCTAACTCTGTATAGAGTAAGAGTAAAATATTTAAATAGCGCCTGGTATAACACCCTGTTTCCACAAAAGAAGGCCATTTCTATTTACTACCCATAATACAGTAAATGTATAATGTCCCGGTATAATCGCGTGAAGTGTAGTCAAAACTTATACACTTGTTAGTTAACGAATGTAAGTGTAAGTTGGAGTGAAGTTTCGCAGCTATGTCGGCCGCGCCTGACACAAAGATTTCAGGCTTAGTTTTATGAGTTACACTTACATGTAACAGTTTTGATTAAATAACTCCCATTACTGATGAAACAATTTACTGAGATGTCGTAACTTGTGAACCCAGTTTGTCTGGAACTCTGGGAATTTGTTTAGATTAGACAGACTATGTTGCCAGCACAAAGACGATTTCTTCAAATAAACAACAGTTCCTCCGTATAGCTCGACATCTAATTTCTCACGAAGATATCTGGTGTTTCAAGCGCTGGCAGTTTTTTTCCGTGAAATCGAGGAATGTTAGACAATAAACCGGCGATCGGCCCCCAGGGCGCGCGCGTTTGAGTACAAATCCAATTATTTCCCGCGGCGCCGCCTGCCGGTGTGTAATTGATTTATTAGCTCATCTCTTGCACATACAACCTATCTCCAGAATACAGATACCGGATTATTCTTTGCTCTACCGATATCGGTACACGATAAATTAAAGTTGGTTTCATAACAAAGCTGGGTCAAATTCGATAGGGTGCAAAACTTTACGAAAGGGGTTTAGGTAACAAACTTCAACAAGTCATAAAGATTGTGTAAATAGAATATACTCGTAGCTAGAGTCCTACATAATATTTGCTTACGTAACCTTTTACGTGAAGGAAATGAAATATACGAACTAAGTTTGGAGTGATCCTTTTGCTTATAATATTTGGTATAGAATGTTTTGTACGAAGGAGAAGTTTTTGTATGTCGTAGGTTTATGACAACATCAGGATTTTGATCAAAAAACAAGGCTATTTATCAAGAACCGGAATAAGACAAAAATAATTGTTTATGTTATCAGAAACCTGTTTTTTTTTTTGTTTTTTTTTTTTTGGGTTTTGAACTTGCAATCACAAGCATACGTATAGTTGTTCTAACCTCTTCTATAAGGTTACATCTAAAAAAACAGTTGAAATAGGGGTGTTATGTGCTAACGACGGTCGTAAGTAAGGAAAGACTTCCTTCTAACCTAACCAGTCGGTCGGGGTGCCCTAAGTTTCTGAGCTTGCTTAGCTCGCTCATGGACAAAAAATCTTCCATTCGATCGCGTCAACAGCTTAAATTTTATCATAAACCTAAACAAGTTCAGGTTTTTGATAAAAAAAACCGGATTTTCTTAAGTTTATGATAAAATGAAGTAATGATTTTCTTAAGTTTATGATAAAATGAAGTAATGATTTTGTCTTCTTCCGGTTCTTGATCAAAAGCCTAGCTTTTTGATAAAAAACCTGATTTTGTCATAAACCTGTGACTGTTACATACTCAATGCTGAATTCAAAATAATATGAAGACTGGCCATGAAAGGAAAGTGGAAGCCTTAAAATTACAGAGAAAAAATAAATGACGTCGTATCCTGGGTTAATGCTATAATCCGTACGTGAAAACAGGCGAGCTATAGGTTTTATAGGGAAGGAAGATATCGATCGCGGGGAGCATCCGAGTGGACAGAGCGTGGGCAAGCCTTGGGCCGGCCTGGGCCAGCGGGCGGCCGCGGCCTGCCGTATTTAAGAACGCATTTAAGGGGCTTTACTCCGGACATTGACGGATTGCCGCCACTCTAGCTTAGGTCGCACCGACCCGACCGCACCGCACTGTCCAATTGACGTTATAAATTGATTCCTGCGATCCTATATAACATTTTTAAAAGTTGTTCCGCCTTTTTTCACTAAATTTAGTTTAAGATGGCTCGTTTTTATGTTAGCTCTCTTGTTTACTAACGAATCTGAAATCAGAATAAAGTTTTCTTTGGCTAACAAATAGCTGAAGTAAATAACAGATTAGTGTTAGCTTAGTTTAGATACCCGTGTTAGCTTAGTTTAGATGTATGCCTAGGGGTAGCGGATAAATTCTGAAAATGAGTTACCGCACCCCTGGGCACTCAGGCAGGGAAGGAACAGGGGTGGGTTTTAGTCAGTAAGAGTCTGACACGCCCTCCCGCTCCACCCAGAGCGGGAGAAGTCATTGGATGATTTCCCAACCCACAAAAAAAAAAAAGTCTACAAGTGTGTTTATCGTGACAGGCGCCATGACCGGTATCTGTGGCGTCTTGACTTCAAAAGTATTAAGTAATGGTCTTATTCAATACAATGTAGGGCACCTATAACGTGAATTTGAAGTTAGTATACGAGTATGTCTAAAATAGTTTTAGTATTTTTATTATTCGATGGGACATCATCAAATAACTTCTCCCGCTCTAGGGTGGAGCGGGGAGGGCGTGTCAGGCTCTTACTGACTAAAACACACCCCTGTTCCTTCAGTAGCCTGAGCCAGGGCATGGTGACTGTTTTAAACACTCCCGCGACCCTGGCACGAATAGTTACAGGTATATGACTCTAATAACTATAGTTGAAATAAAGGCTTGAATAAAGTTTAGGTAGTTCCTGCCCAACAGAGACATTATCATTTAAAGTTCGATTATCTGTCGTTTCAATGGTACCTATACTTATAAATATTTATTTACCTGAGTGGGATTAATAGTTCGATATAATAACCGTGAGTGGGCATGATTTCAAGTGTTTGTTTATAATGTTATCAAACTCATGATAAAAGTTGTCCTTGGTGGATTATAACACTTCTACACAACACTGCAGAGAGTTGGCACGAGTAAATCTAGTTCAGGCTTGGTTATAATAAGAGCTATATCCAAAATCTATCTTATCATTATCACCTAGAGACCGAGAAGCCGCACCTGTTATTCCTAACGGAGACGAAGATAACAACCCCGTCGGACGTGGCGTACTTCAACTACCCGGGTTACTCTCTTGAACAAAAATTCAAGAAGCAAGCTAGGGTCTGTATGTACGTCCGCGATGACATTTGTTGTCGTCGTCTCCGTTGCTTTGAAAAATAGGGTTTCTCTGCCATATGGTTACTTGTGGATACTGACGTAGAGAAGTCTATATACATCGGCGTCTACCGATCGCACAGCGGCAACCAGGAGACAACAGCGCTGTTTGATTTCCTCGCTGATGACCAGCAACGGTGGCCAACAGCGGAATGGGAAGCATTCTCCACCTTCTGCGAAGCAGTAATGCTCGCAAAGGCGGAGGCAGGACGCGTGAGGGAAGCTCAACGGAGTGGCCCTCACGGCCCCGGCCGCTACCACCGCAGGAGGACTGGGCGTAGGACGTCGCGAGACGATCTCCGACCACCGTAGACACGGGCCTGCGGACGGCGGGCAGTGGGTAGCTCGCCGTCCGATCAGCACCAGGCCGGTGAGACGACGGCGCGTAGTGTTCCACGCGCGCCTCAAAGAGATGAGTGTCACTGGCCACTGACGGGGCCCATCGTGGCCAGTGCCTGCATGCCTAGGGGTAGCGGATAAATTCTGAAAATGAGTTACCGCACCCCTGGGCACTCAGGCAGGCAAGAAACAGGGATGGGTTTTAGTCAGTAAGAGTCTGACACGCCCTCCCGCTCCACCCAGAGCGGGAGAAGTCAATGGATGGTTTCCCACCCCACAAAAAAAAAAATCTGGTGGATGTGGCAGCGCGGGTACCGGATGTTGACGGCCATATATACCCAATTGCTTGAACCTACTGATGACAACGGATCCGGACAGTCATTCGGTATCAGTCTCAGCATCGCTGAGATACTCGTATTTACGTCTTATCCATGGCGGCAAGTGTGCTTCTCCACGGGTGACCCCTCGTGCTATGCTGACGTGATTGCGGACGTAATCCGGGATGGAGTATTTTATTCCATTCTCCGACATCCCGCTCGATCACAATTCACGGCCTTGGTATAATGCAGAATGCGCCCACACTGAGGCCCGAAAAGAGTCTGCCTACCAAGCCAGGATCAAGGGCCGCGACCGAAAAGTTGGAGCACGTAGAGTTTGCGCGAAGAAAAGAGCTTTTAATTCTGCCGCCAAGTCCTACAAGCGAGTTCTACGTGGGGTACGTTTTGACCATGTCGGACGTATCGGGGCCAAACTAGCATCACACCTTTCGGGTAGTAAAAAGTTTTGGTCCCTGTCGAAAGCGGTTGAAACGAATTTCTGTCGTCCCACTTTACCTCCAATGATAAAACCTGATGGGTCACTGATAAACATCCGTCCATCAGTTCAGTCGTGATTGAGTAACAAACATCCATCCATCCAAACTTTCGCATTTATAATATAAGTAGGATTCCACGGTTTATCTTCGCAATTATGGATGATAGTCTGAAAAATTTCAGGTAAATTATCATGAAAGTTGGTAAGTATCGACAATTATTACAATATTGACCCCGTGTGTGCTGCTCACTCTGCAAGTCAGAAAGCTAATTTTTTTGCATCTCTCTTTGCAAGCAATTCACGTCTGGACGCTGGCTCGAAGCAACCACCAACTGTACCTCGTTGTGACCCTTCGATGCCCGAGATCGCAGTCCACATTAAAGAGGTCCGAAGAGTATTTTGCAGTCTCGACGTGAACAAAGCCAGCGGGCCTGACGGTATTCCAGCGATATTGTTGAGGCAGTGTGCACCTGAACTGTCTCCTGTGTTGTCACGCTTGTTCCGCCTCTCTCTTGATAAAAGGACGCGCTAACTGGGTCGCTCATTAGAGAACAAGTTCAAATAAACTTATACAAGTTGCTCACTTATTCAAAATTTAACGTATGGTATTTGGATGATGGAACATTAGGAGGTGATGTCGATACCGTATTAAAAGACTTTCAATTCCTGAAGACTCATTTTCAATCCATCGGACTTGACCTTAACCACTCGAAGTGTGAAATTTTTCTTTGTGACAATACCGAAAGACAATCGACCCTTTATAAATTCAATACAATTGCACCAAAAATCAAAATTTTAGAAAAAAGTTCACTGAACCTCCTAGGTTCCCCTATTTTGGAAGAAAGTTTTTCTCCATTCATTGACGGAAAAATTAATCATTTTAATGATATTTCGGACAGACTCACAAAAATAAATTTACATTCGGCAGTCCAAAATTTGGTCCAAAACAGCAATATCTAATTAGGGTAATTAGATATTGCTGTTTTGGACCAAATTTTATATATTTTCTCCGCTCTTCCCCTTTATGGAAGCATTCACATCTCCTGGACAAAATTGATGAAATTATTCGATGCACTCTTCAACCATTTTAAATGTGGCCTTGGATGACCGAGCGTGGCTGCAAACCACACTACCTATTCGTTTTGGTGGGCTCGGCATCCGCAAAATTTCTAGTATAAGCCTACCGGCGCGCCGGTAGGCTTATACGGAACGCCGCGGCGTTCCTGTTCCTGGCCTCGGTCCACAGCACTGAAAAGTTAACCAAAAGAATTTTGACTTCATCACTGGTTAACTGTGAAGTGCCGTGCTTGACCGACGCAATGAACGCTTGGAAAATAGCTTGCCCGGACACGGCGTTGCCCGAGAACCCGTTCTCCCAGAGGCAGTGGGACGAGCCGCTCTGTAGTTTGGTACGGAATAATCTCTTAAATACGTCAACCAATACTGCTGAGCGTGCCCGCCTGCTGGCTGTGGGTGAATGGGAGTCGGGCCTCTGGCTACAGGCACTACCGTCACCCAACATAGGCACTATGCTGAGTGACACCACCTTCCGGATCGCTACATGTCTGCGTCTGAATGCTCCTTGCGGAGCTCCACATCGCTGCCAATGTGGTGAAGCAGTCGACCATCTCGGACACCATGGCCTATCCTGCAGTAGGAGCGCGGGTCGTATGGAACGGCACGCCAGCATTAACGACATCATCCGTCGGGCTCTTGTCACCGCCGGTGTGTCAGCCGTTTTAGAACCTCATGGCCTGGCACGTGACGATGGAAAGAGGACTGACGGGATGACTATAATGCCTTGGAAGGTGGGTAGGCCTTTGATATGGGATGCAACATGTGTCGACACCCTTGCGCCATCTCATCTTCTTAGCACGGCGGGCTGTGCTGGGGCGGCTGCTACAGGTGCAGAAAACCTCAAACGGCGCAAATATAACAACCTTATTGGGAGTTATGTTTGAGCCGTTCGGGGTTGAAACACTAGGGCCATGGGGTCCGAGTGCTCATCGAGTTTTCCGTGACATCGGCAAACATTTAGTCGACTCTTCACGTGACCAGAGGGCTGGCCTTTTTTTCGGCCAACGAATCAGCATTGTCATTCAACGTGGCAATGCTGCCAGCGTTCTGGGCACTTTTCCCATTGACAGCGAGGTGGACGAATTTTTTGATGCCCAATGAGCTTTACTCCTACCGGATTTTTTATGCCTCTTGTACATATTTTATTTATTAAGTTATGTCTAAATTAAGTCTTTATAAATTAAACTACTTTTTTTTGTGAAATATATTGAATATTGATGTATTGGTAAATTGAGATTGTATTTTAATGTTTTTGTATAACTTTAATGAATTTCTCTGTACTAGTTTTTCAGGTAGTCCAATGTAATTGTGTAATTTATAAATTGGGTCTTGCCACCTGACTACAGATATGACGACTAATAGAGGAGAATGGAAGAAAAAGACATGTTGCGCCGACCCCAAATAAATTGGGATAAGGGCAGGAGAATGATGATGATGGTCTTGCCACCTGAATAAATATATAATATTATTGTTATTTTATATTAAAAATAATATCTTATTATTGTAAGTTATTTTATGTATTTTACAAGCTTCTATTTAACTTGCAATGTATGTATGTATGTATGTAACTATGTTTGTTCGGGTGGAATCTTGCAACTCAAATTAGACCCACTTCCCGATGTCCGATTGGACTCAAATTTGATGTATATAATATATACATATTATGTATCTTTGGTGACAATACAATGGTATGGTACCATGAAGCTGGTCTGATGATGGAGACGGAAGACGGCCATAGGAACTTCTGAACTAAACAAGATAAACCCATCGAGTCTGGGCTCGATTGATTTATCTTAAGAAGCATTTTACGCCTAGACAATATCCAGGGTCTGATGATGAAGCTGGAAGGTGGCCACTGCATCTCTGTGATAAAACAACATAACCCCACCGAGTTTGGGATCGATTGATTCGTCTTGGGCAGCATTTTACACCTAGAAAAAAAAAAAGGTTCTGATGATGAAGCTGGAAGGTGGCCACGACATCTCTGTGATAAAACAACATAACCCCACCGAGCACATTTAATTGTTTAAAAAAATGTTTTTTTTAACTATAAACCTATTTGTTTATCTCATCATCAGCCTTTTAATGTCCCCACTGCTGGGGCACAGGCCTCCTCTCTGTGAGAGGGTGTGGACCGTAATCCACCACGCGGACCCAATTCGGGTTGGTGGATGTCAGAAGTCTTCGAATTTTTGGTTCTAGGACATGCCGGTTTCCTCACGATGTTTTCCTTCACCGTTTCGAGAGCAGTGGTGATGAAATAATTTACACAAAGTAAAGCGCCTGCCTGGATTTGAACTCACGACCTACAACTTGTAAGTCGTGGCCAATACCACTGGGCCACCACTGCTCTCATTTTACATATTTATATACATATTTGTTTTTAATTTATTAATGAAATTTTTATTTTTTTGTTTATAATTAAAGTTTACATATTTGTTTATAATTTTTATTATTTATTTCGTTTTTTATGTTTGGCGGTATTTCATTCATTGAAGTGGGAATCAATTCATATTCATTCTTCAACTTGGTATTGTTGGGTACGCAGATGACAGTACGGTTTCAGAGAGATACTTGTCCAGCGCAAAAACCGGCGGCGATAAAGTTCGTTCCTTGAGAGAGGCATGGTCGAGCGGACACCTTAAGCCTTGTCTCTCAGTGGGGTGATGAGAATCTGGTCTCTTTTAACGCCACCAAAACACAGGCGTGTCTTTTTTCCGCAAAAAGGAGTCGTTTCGTCCAAACTCCTACTTTTCGTGGTACATCTGTTCCTGTAACTGATCGGCTCGAGCTCCTAGGCATAGAGTTGACATCTAGTCTCAACTTCGGCGCCACCACTGAGTATAAATCCCAAACTGTGGCCAAAAAGCTGGGCATCCTAAAAAGAGTGAGGCGATACTTCACGCCTGGACAGCTTTTAACCCTGTTGCCTGCTTGTCGGTCTTCTACAGAATGTACTGACTAAACCCCACCCGTATTCCTTCAATGGCCTGTGTCAGGGCCGCGTTGACTCCTTCGAATACTTCTGCGACCCTGGCAGGCATAAAATAAAATAAAAAAGCCTATTTTATGGCAGGAATTACATGATTGTAATTCGAATTGAATGTAATTTGAAACCTTTCCGAGATTTATCAATCGAATCGAGATTTCTTTATTCCCTCAGGGGTTAGGAGGTTAAGAATAGACAGTTTTTTATCAGACCAGCATTAACCGAAACAACTTGTTGGTAATTAGCTATAAAGTTTAATGGATAAAAGATGAATTTAATTGTATTTTTAATTGAATATTGGTATTGGATTATTTATTTGGTTGTATTTTTAAATTGAATGACAGTGTTTAAGTATTGCTTGATTTATTTAATTGTATTTTAATTAGTGACATTTTTTATTGGATTGTTTTATGAATTGTATTAATTATTTTATTGTATTTTTAATTGATTGACATATTGAATCGGATTGTTATTGAATTGTATTATTTATTTGATTGTATTTTAATGAAACTGTTAATTGAATAAGTAGATATTAAAATTGTTGAACAACTATCTTTACAAGCCAATGGGCCTAATGCAATAGGCATTAGGCCCATTGGCTTGTAATGATAGTTGTTACTTAGATAAATAAAACAAATAAATAAAACTAGGAATCGTTGGAATAATAAAATTGCTGACATTCAATATTTATGGACATTCAAGACGAAAACATAATCTTTTAGGGCTTTCACAAGTAATTCATTAAAATGTCATAAAAAATTACCACAAGTAATATTCTACTAAAACTGATTAATTTAGTCGCATATGTTTAAAACCTTTCATCCGCTTCCAGTTCACGGGTTGAACTCGGTTTTAATTTAGTTTATTGCGTTGAAATTTCATTTAATATCGTCTATGAGTGAACGTGACATTGTAAAGGATTGCATTGTCCACCAGACTGTACCTACATATAATGTAGGCATGTTACACAAATGCAGTACAGCAGCATTATATACGGCAGTAGCTCCCAACCTTTTTTGACCGGGGATCACTTTGTTTTCTTTGTTGTATGAAAGGACCAGAAGTTCAGAAGAAAATTTAATTATATTAATCTAAAATAAAATATGGTATTGACGGGCAAGGTCGAAAGTAAAAGACCCAGAGGGCGAAGCCTGAAGAGATGGTTGTACTAGATCCTAGAACAGCTGGAGGCACCACCCTCCACCGGGCGACGAACCGGATCATTTGAAGGAAAGGTGTCATGATTGTCAGTAATGGGGGAACGATTTAGAAGCAGAAGAAGATCTAAAAGTAAGTTACATCATAAATTCAAAGTTTTGGCACAGAAAATAATATTCCTGAATTCCTGATAGTCGATTTTAATTTTATTGATTATTAATAAATGGTCAACTACCTACAAGTTCCTAGAAAATATAGACTTTAGAGTCATTATTATGTATGAACTTGTAGATAATTGATGTTTCTAAGTACCAGAAATTTCTATTTGCCTTATACTTCTTTTTTATGCTTTTTTCTCAAATCAAGCTTTTTCAGAGTTTCAATTTCAAATGTATGATAAAAAAAAATATGTCACTTTTTCAATTTTTTTTTTATCTTTATTTTCAATTGACTATTCTAGATTGAAAATAAAGATAAAAAAAAAATTGAAAAAAAGAACATTCGGTATTGACTATTCTAGATACCGAATGTAATCTTAACTCAATACCCCACTACTGGACCCTTTTTGCTTGGACGCCCACATATTTTAGCTCTTACGAACCACCACTGGTCCGCGGACCACAGGTTGGGAACAACTGATATACGGCAATGCTTTGTCATGTTTCATGTAACGTGTCCTTTGAAAGTCGTCGCGTCAAAATAATTGTTTTCCATAATATGAACTCTGCTGTCTGATGAAATCGTCTGGCGCTTTAATTAATGATGTTGACGGTATGTATTTTGATGGTATTTCACTATACATTCATATAGTAGATGTAAAATAAAAGGATTTCGACCTTTGTCTAGTCTAAGATGACTGCAATGAAGATAAATATGATTAAGATTGATGCAATGTTCAATATTTATAACAACATGCTTCTGCCCGCGGCCTATCCCGTCTGAAAAGTGTTTTACTATCCCAAAACTCACCATTGGGAAGAAAAGTAAATTAGCCAAGTTTTATCAACATCCGTCCAGAGACGTAAAAACGTTACAGACTGATAGACAGACACACTTTCGCATTTGTATAACCAAAATACGCCATTATTTATTTTACTTAAATGCTGTTTGAATGATTTATTCATGAATGTAGTATTCAGGTATCGCAGTAGTGTTTACGTTCATTTGTAGTAGTTACGTAGTCGTGCCAACGTAGTTCATGCCTTCAGGCTACAAGGTAACGAGCTTCTGTCAATCCGAGCTCAACGCTATAACTAGTTGAATTGCTGTGAAAGCTATTACAGTGCCGAGAAAGCATGCTGTTACGCTTTAGACCTGAAATTTGTAGAACGTTTTTTTCATTACAATTTTTTTTCATTATACTTACTCGAAAACTAGCTCCTACCCCACCGCTTTTATATAGGCTTACAATATAGTTTATTTTGCACTAGTGCTGAAAAGTACCACCATTTATTATATGTAATGTTTTAGGCTGGTTGCTGGGCAGCCTCCACCAAGGCGCATGAAAAAAATCCGTGAACCAATTTGCGCAATAATTTGTTAATATATATTATGTTTATGAAGTTTTACTTATTATTTGGAGTAAGCGTAATTAAATACGTCGTTTGATACACGTGGGCAATTGCCATTGCAGCCGAGGTGGAATGCACGCCCGAGCCGAAGACGAGGTCGTTTTGCAGTCGAGTAACTGCCCAAAAAGGTTACCCAGTTTCATCAAAATGTAATATTTCACACATCCATATACCAGGCAGTCTATATCTTTATAAACTGGTACAGCATTGCCCCAGCATGATAAACAACAGCCCAATAACATACAACACACTTCACTATGTATCAATAGGGTTAAGGATATCGCCCATAAGGCGACAGGTTACAAATCCCCGACCTCCCCGTAACCCCATAGGCTGCGATGTGATCCCCGATCGACTCTACGTGTATTGAACGAGCTGTGCTCTGCTCCGTGAGTCCCCGTGGAACAGAGGAAAAATCGTACAATAAAGTTGATAACATAGAAAATCGTTTCTAAAATACGAAGATAACTAAGATATAGACTATAGAATTAAACTTATGTAAGGCTTTTTTTTATTGGGTGGGGAATCATCAAATAACTTCTTCCGCTCTGGGTGAAGTGGGAGGGTGTGTCAGACTCTTACTGACTAAAACCAGCCGTGTACCTTCAGCTGCCTGTGCCACGGCTACGGTGAAAGACATTTAGATTATCATTGCTCTTTTTCATATTGTGTTCAGCTTTACCTACACTCACGCAGAGCAATGTCTAAAACAAAATGTGGTTAAAGTGAGTTATATGTTTATTACAGTTTTTATAGATCTAGAAAAATATAACATTACGCCGATATTCCCCGGAGGACTAGACAGAGGGGTCAATATCTGGAAACAAGAATCTGGAAGACTGTTTAGTCAGTAAGTCATCTAGGCGGGATGGTGGATAGTTATAGTACACCCTTTATTTAGAAGTTGACAAAAATGGACGATTATTGGTTCTGTTAATCATGCACATCAGCTCAGACCGCATCCATTGCTGAAGGAAACCTTCTTACAACAGTTATTACAATTTTATTACTACGCTCTGATGCTCGTAGAACATTGGTTTGGAAAAAGAAAGGCTCACACTTCAACGAACGAGTACATCAAGGCAAAATCGAAACATAATATCCAAGCAAAAAAGATCAATGTCATAATTATCTTTCTTTCATTACTTCCTGAACTTCCGCCAGGTTGTCGGACACCAGCAGTTAATAATTCATCAGGGCGAGCCGGTGACCCCGTATGTGCGGGGGACAAATTAATAAATTATCGCTATAAGGGACTCGGATGCAATTTCTCGCACAGACCAAGTCACCGAAGATCCCAGGGGAATATAATACACGTATATGATTTATTTCCTTGCATATGAGTAATATTCTCCTACGAAGGCTCGAGCAAAATGAGGCTTAAACAAGGCAGACATTTTGTTAGCGCAGCAAGGCCAATTTATCCTATACCTATATATATATATAAAACAAAGTCGGGTTAGTTACACCATTTATAGCTCAAGAACGGTATAATAGCCCCGAATAGCAGAATAACTACTAGGATATTGGAAAAAATCACGAAATATACATACATACATTTTGTATAGAACAGCTTTTTGATGATATCTGGAGGACGGATTAATTTATTGATTTTGAGTAGATACGAAGTTCACCGCGGTCAGCTGGTTTCGAATAATAATTTGCTAACAATGCAAATTGTTTTTGTGACAGTGACAGAAAAGTTTAAAGGGAGCCGCTTATCTTGGTATGGTCATGTGAGGAGGAGGGATGAAACACTAACTAAAAGAGTTGTGAATATAGATGTGGATGGACGGATAGGGAGGGGGAGGCTAAAGAAAAGATGGATGGATTGTGTGAGGAGTGATATGAAAGAAAAGGGAGTTAGTGATAGGCAGACAGGATAGAATGGAAGAAAAAACGGGTTGCGCCGACCCCAAGTAACATGGGATAAGGGCAGGAAGATGATGAATACAAATTGTTTTCATCTAAATTAATTTTAAATATGAAATTAATTAATGACCACTAATGTTTGGATATTGGCCAATTGTGTTGTAACTATGAGAGTCTAAGCAGAGTCGAGCGATTTTTTAAATTTTTTTTTTTAAATTTATTATTTACAACCAACCTATATTTACAGTTTAAAAACCACACATACAAGTTATAGGTCAATACAAGAATAATATTTATATTAGGTATAATTATACAAAATTGGACAAAATTTAATAGAAATAAACACTAAAATGAGATTAAAGTTAAGACAAAATCAATGAAATATAAAATAGACAAGATCAAATAAAAAAAATTAAAAATATGTGACAGAGATTGTGGTGGGAGTGGCAATAGACTCCAGATATCGAGTTGCGGTTTCGCAAAGATATCTAAAGTTTGGTCAAATTATAATTTACTATTTATATGGGTAATCTCTCTAAAGCGCGGTCACTCTCGGATTGCATAGAAAAGAAAGAGATGCGCTACGACAAATGGTCACAATTTATTGCAAAATATGAAGTATTTTATCGATTTACTTAGGATTTACTAATAAATTTATAAAAAATAATCCATCACTGGATGCAACTTTGCATTTGAAATTTTATGGTTTATTTTTTATTATGATTATAATTGTTAATGAAGGGATAAACTGCTTTTAAAGATAATTTAGAGGTATGTTAGAAGATTTTTTTGATGCATTAAAGTATGTTAACTTATGTTTCTAGCTCCATCACTGTATGCAAGTAGGACTTGAAAATATCATTTTTTTATTATTTCTTAAAATTATTTACGGTTTAAGAGATACACTGCTTTAAAAAACCACCTTTTTCACCATTTTTGGGAACCTCCGCCTTAAGGGACACTTTAGTATGTGGTATCGAAAAAAGAGGACATAGACGAGGGCGTACTCGTAGACTGCCTGATGGGTAGTGGAATATTCTAATTAAAGATAATTATGTAATTGAAAAAAGGGCTCTATGCAAAGTAGTCTTGTTAGTAAAATTACCATACATTATCAAGCTTAAATAACAGGAGTTTGATTAAAATTCGACTATGGCTTTTATGTTATACTAGCTTCTGCTAGCGGCATCGCCCGCGTAGAATTAGTACTTTCCCCCTGTATAAATTATAGCCTGTGTGCTATTGAAAGGCACAGATATAGACTTTAATCTATCTCTGTGCTAGATCCTTTCAGCCGTTCTAGCGTGATTGTGTAATAAACATCCATCCAAACTTTCGTAATAATATTAGCAAGATTGATGACCATTTTACTATCTAGGTAGATAATCAGAGCAGTAGTACGATCAAATAGACCATTACTACACCTGCAAATGCGGGCCCAACAACACAGCATATACCTACCCTAAGCCAGTGTGTGGAATCAGACAAAAACGCGATGTCGCGTGTTCGGTCGCAGCGAGTATCAATCAACCTGGTTCAGAACCATGTTCCATTTATCATTAGTTTTAAACTGCTCCAGCTAATGTGTTCAAAGTCATGTAGCCTTTTACGTGAATGCTGCAAAAAGCATAATACTGTACTTAATTACTTATTTCAAGGAATAATGGTACCTATGGCTTTGATGTTACCTATGTTGAGTACTTGTCTACCTTTGTTCCATCAGCTACCATGACGTCTTAAAACCATCATCCTTTCGGTGAGAGAAAGGGATAGCACTATTCGTCCTGTATAACGACGTCTCTCTCTCACCGAAAAGATGATGGTTTAAAGACGTCATGGTAGGGCTTGTGACGCCGACCCCAAAAAAATTTGGATAAGGGTAAGAGAATGATAATGATGATATTTCTTAAGATTGTAAATTAATGGTCTGGTATATCAAGCACGGAGTTTCCTTGCGTGATCAAATCAGGAATGAAGCTAATCCGTAGGAAAACCAATGTTACCGATATAGCCCGAAGAATCGCCAAAATTAGCCTGCTGGGTTAAGTTTGGCGATTCGCGATCGATGGAGCCGAAAGATTTTGGAGAGGCGACCGCGTACCGGAAGATGTTGCATTGGAAGGTTCCACAAGATGGACCGACGACCTGGTGAGGGCTGCAGGAATCCGGTGTATGCGAGACGCACAAAGGGGAGACCTCTGTCCAGCACTGGTCGTCTATCAGCTGAAATAATGATGATAATGATGACCTTCTGTTAACTGTCTGTCCTGCTTCACCTTCAGGAGTATAAGCATGATGGTATCATGTTCAATTGGCGTTTGTATTCTATTCAGAATATTATATAAACCAAGAGTGAATTTTCTCCTTTTCTAAACCTAGATTTCAAATTAGACGTGCTCTATTAGGTTTGAGCGAAAAACCGAGCCCAAAATTGTCTTGAAGTTCAGTTAGTACGAGGTATACAAAGGCAGCAATATACGTAGTAATATTAAACACCGCTTTGATTACGCCACGGTTAATATCCCGCTTGTAATGAGGTGCTCTTTGTGTAATTAGCTACTGTGGACGCCACTAGAAGATCCTTTGTGAGGTGCGATCCACCTTTATGAGTGGCTAAACGAACTAGGTGTATTTTTGGATACCGTGGGATACTTCGCGAATTGTCTTATGCTATTATTTTATCGCCTAGCACTTAAAAAGTGAAACCCTAATTTGGCCCTCATTTTAAAGATAGGTACTTATTTAGTTCACAAAGAAAAAAATAATCTACTTAAATGTTAGTGCTATGTCAATAGTTGAAGAACTGGATTTCAACGCAGTAAAATCTCACAATCCTTATTACGGTTCCATAACTATTGGTTCCAACCTATGATACGGACACGGGGTCTCAATTCGAACAAAGAAAATTTTGTTCAAATAAATTTCAATAGATGGCGTTAATGCATCGATTTCATAATGAAGTTTAAGTAACATTAATATGTTATATTTTTTAAATATGGTAAAAGCTGTATTTTGTTATTTAATAATAGTTTATTGAAATTGTGGAATAATTGGCTCCGAAATCAAATTTAGATGTTTATTTAAAGGAATCCTTAGGCATTTATATTTATTGTACCAATAGATGGAGAAACAGCGCATGTTTGAAGTTTTGGGGTTTATCCATTCGCCACTTTAAAATTAGTATAGTGAGACATTTTAAAACAGTAAAACTGTTATGAAGTGCCAAAAATACTATAAAGTAATTCCTCAATGTGTGAGAAAATATTGGTAACACCGTCTAGCGAGGTGTAGAGGACGGGCCCGAACGAAGAACAAAAGTTGCTTGTGCAAGTCGGAAACCCGTAGTTACGGCGGTACCGTTTCTTTGTATGGGGTGAGGCATCTGTACGCTAGTATTATATTATCTGTGATACGGATAACTTTTTACCCGACTGCCCCAGGAGGGTAATGTTTTCTCGAATATCTTCAGGATAAATCAATGCAACGTTAGCTATTTTTCATCATTAAGAAAAACTAAAACAACTTTTCAGCTTCGCTATTATTGAATTTGAATAAAATGTGCTTTGGTATAGGTTTTCTAACAAGATCGTTGAACCTAAAAAAGGCTTTCCAGTGCAAAGTGGAAACAGTCTGACGTAAATGCCAACAATTAGCGGCATTACTTGCACACCATCACCCCATGTGTGATATGGTACTAATAAATGTTGTATTTATGGTATTAATAAGTGTCTTATTCTATAAAGACTGTAAGTCAGATTATGAAAAAATAATTGGACACGTATTTCTTGCTTTACCAAATTAGTAAAAAAATACAAATTTAAAATGCATCAAAGTTCTGGAGTGGGCTTGTTACGTCACTTTTAGGCAAAAAGTGGGACATTTTTACGTAGGTTAAGCACTATATCGTCCTCATTACTTCTTTACGAGACAAAAGAAAAAATACATGTCCAATAGTTTTTGGTACCATCTACCCTATTATAACGATGCTTATAAGGCTCATACTGTACAATATATATAAACATATCTAAGTTAAGCTATTATTCACAGGAAATGACTTCGATACGACATCTGCGATCAATGTATGTCGCAAATACATACTTATGTACATAAATACATGTGTCTAATTCCTATGTGTCTATATGTACATGTTCAGGGGATTACTGCATGATATTAGTAGATTATGTGGTCAAGGAAAAATCTCTTCAAGCATGACTTTAAATATATGAATCGACTTCTATTTAATATGTTGATATGATAAGCCATAGTTGTTAATAGTTTTGTTAGTCATATCTATTAATAGCTACCATTTGGTGTTGATAAGGATAACAAGTAATGATTAAAATATAGTAGCTACTTCTGGTTCATCCTATCATACTTGTAATCATAAAAAATATTTTATTACAATGATCGTAGGATCGATATGAAGGTTGTTATATAATTAAAGTGAGGCATGATTATACATACTTGTGTGTTCTTTTGTTGTGTCATGCAATTACTTTATATCTACATTTGATTGTTTTCAGTAGGCATAATACAATTATCTCTTTCTTTTACTACAGTTGGTAGGCTAGTGAATTATTGATAGTTGAACAAAAGGGAGCAAAAGGTTATTTAGGCCAAATATGTTGACAATCAAAACAGTGGTTACATTTTAAGAGTTCCAAGCATAACCACTGCATGCGCCATAAACAACAGAAACATAGAAAACATTTACAACAGAAACAACTGCAACCCGACTTCACAAAAATAAAGTTAGTGGGTAACAAATAAAATAATACTTTTATGCTCGAGTGCCTTACCCGCGGTTTGTTATCAGACGTCTGGAGCGGCGCATAACGACCACCAAAGACAATGTTCCCCTTTGTATTCCACTCCACATGTACTCGAAATAACAAGGGCTCTATTTTCAATTCCTCTACCATGTTCTCAACCGACTCCGTGGTTAGGGTGAGCCCTTGAAATGCATAAAGACTTTTTGCATACGCGAGCAATTTCTCTTTTTCTGTTTTCCTCACGTAAGTATCAGCAGAATGAATTCCAAATTGAATATTGAGATTTCATTTGAAATTTAAACACGTAGGGAACGGTTTGTAATGTGCATCTGATGGAAATCCGGTCTCTTTTATCAATTTCCGGATATTGAATGTGTGCATTAAAATCTGAATTCAAATCAGACTGATTGTGTTATATATTTAAATTTGAAAAATAGTAGGTATATGCACACCCAAATAGGTTTAACCACAGAGCACCGTGGCGCTTCGGCGAGACCAGACTCTGTGGGTCCCGCCTATTGGTGTTATAAAAATAGTAGGTATATGCATACCCAAGTAGGTTTAACCACAGAGCACCGTGGCGCTTCGGCGAGACCAGACTCTGTGGGTCCCGCCTATTGGTGTTATAAAAATAGTAGGTATATGCATACCCAAGTAGGTTTAACCACAGAGCACCGTGGCGCTTCGGCGAGACCAGACTGTGGGTCCCGCCTATTGGTGTTATAAAAATAGTAGGTATATGCATACCCAAGTAGGTTTAACCACAGAGCACCGTGGCGCTTCGGCGAGACCAGACTCTGTGGGTCCCGCCTATTGGTGTTATAAAAATAGTAGGTATATGCATACCCAAGTAGGTTTAACCACAGAGCACCGTGGCGCTTCGGCGAGACCAGACTCTGTGGGTCCCGCCTATTGGTGTTATAAAAATAGTAGGTATATGCATACCCAAGTAGGTTTAACCACAGAGCACCGTGGCGCTTCGGCGAGACCAGACTCTGTGGGTCCCGCCTATTCGTGTTATAAAAATAGTAGGTATATGCATACCCAAATAGGTTTAACCACAGAGCACCGTGGCGCTTCGGCGAGACCAGACTCTGTGGGTCCCGCCTATTGGTGTTATAAAAATAGTAGGTATATGCATACCCAAATAGGTTTAACCACAGAGCACCGTGGCGCTTCGGCGAGACCAGACTCTGTGGGTCCCGCCTATTGGTGTTATGAAAACCGGCCAAGTGCGTGTCGCACTTGGCACATTGAGCGTTCCAGAGTAGTAAGCAAAAGTGTCAAAAACGGCCGTTTTTGGTACTTTTGCTTACTACTTTGGAACGCTAAATATTTTGAGTCGTAGGTCGTAGTAAAAATACCTTATCTTCTTAGTAACAAACGTAACATAGGATTCTTTAATCTTTATTTTCCTTACAAAGATACGATTTTTTATTCAATGAGGGCCGCCACTTATAAAATTCTTCGGAACAAAATTTTGTGACAGACGACGGACAGAAGACGTACACGTGATTGACAGCAATAGGGCTCCATTTGGACACTTTCGGTCCGGAATCATAAAAAACCGGCCAGGTGCGTGTCTGACTTCGCACATTAATTTAGGGTTCCGTACCAAATGAGGGAATTATCAAAGAAAACTCTGATTTTTCAATATATTGGTATATATTTGTAAAATATTTGTAATAATAAACATTATCACCGAATTTCAAGTTCATAGGTCAATGGGAAGTTAAAAAATTCATCGGAACGATATTTTGTGAGTGACAGAAATAGGGCTCCGTTAGGACCTTTCGGGAACGGAACCTTAAAAATATAAAAGCGCTAAAAAACCTAACCGTTGGGCTTACTTACACAATTAATCATACAACTTGGTTTTAAAAAAAGTTAAGACATTTTATTTTTATTTATTAAATTTATTTTCTACAATTACAATGGTCAATTAAATACATTGCATGTCAAAAAATAGATAAAACAAAAAAAATAATAAAAAAATAATAATAATATAGTAAAAAACTACACTCATACCTAAATATTATAAACAAGTAGCTTTCATTACATGTCAAAATAATTTCATCAACCATCAAACAGAAATGCCAAAATTCATTTTAATTACTAACGGCAATTCTTTTTCTCTTAAGAACTCAGAAATTGAATAATACGATCCAGTTACCAGAAATAATGCTTAACAAATCAAATAATTCTATAATGCTTAACATTTTAATATTTTCTGGTATGTGGTCAGAAATAATTGGTGCCATACAGAAAACACTACTGCTCATCAGTGCTGTTTTGGACTGCCTAGAGCACAACATATTATTATTAATGTGTCGTCGACTCCTGTTATTTCTGTGGGATAGCTTAGGGAATAGCTCTGAGTTGGTTTTTACAAAGACTGCAACTTTGAATATGTACATACAGGGTAATGGCAGTATTTTACATGTATAAAAAAAAGGTTTAAAGATTTTTGTGCATTTTAGCCTAAACATTGCCCTAATTCATCTTTTTTGGGCTTTAATTATAAGTTCTATATTTGCTGAGTTTCCCCAAAAAAATAACAATAAACCAGACATGCCATGGTATGCTGTAACAATAGCGTCGGTTCCTATGACTGGCGCAATTTTTAGCCGCCTTCGAAAGGAGGAGGTTCTATGTTCGACTGTATGTATTTTTTTATTTTTTTTTGTATGTTTTTTTTCTCTGTCAGTTGGGGACCGATTTTCAAAATTCCTTTTTTTATCCTAAAGAATATACTCCCGAGGTGGTCCCGTATAAATTTTATCGAAATTGTTTCAGCGCTTTTTGAAAAACTGAATAAAAACGAAAAATACACATACACATACATAGATGCTGTTTTGGTTTTCTCCAATTACGAGTGTCTAAATTCCACGTTCTTCCGTCGTTATTGGGGTTTTCAGTTCTGTGGTTATAACAAGTAAAAAGTGAAAAATAAAAAAAACTATTTTACAAAATACACAACCGACTTCCATAAAAGAAAATACGCTAAAAATTTAAAAATAACTTTAATTTCGGAAGTCGGTGTCAAATAACGAAGAAGTAAAATACAAACACCGACTTCCGAAATTAAAGTTATTTTTTAAATTTTAGTGTATTTTCTTTGTTGGAAGTCGGTTGTTTTTTTTTGTAAAAAGTTTTTTATTTTATACAAAGCATACGATTTGCTAAGTCTCTTTGACAAATCTAATGTGTGTGCTTTCCAGTCTAGTCGTTGGTCTATGGTCAAGTCTAGGATAAATGCTTACTCGATTTATTTGTTTGTCGTCGTAATATATATTCAAAAAAAAGGTACTTACATTTTTACGTTGGTTGAATGTGATTAATTTGGATTTGTCAATATTTATTGAATAGTATTATTTAGCAATTGTATAATTGAACATAGTAACGTCGTTATCATAATTTTGTGTGTCTTTACAGTGAACGGTAACTGTGCTGTCGTCGGCAAATATATAGTGTCATAATTATGAATTTCGTAACTTTTGGCAGGTCATTTATATGTAGTATTAATAGAGGGGGGCCAAGCACGTTCCTCTGTGGCACATCATATGAGATTGTCGCATACCTATTTTTCATCAATAGTCTCAATGTTCAATGACGGGTTACATATTGAAACAAACAAAGATCCCTACGCTAAATAATTAAAAAAGTTTCATTCGCAAGTTGTCATTCGAATTTTAATTCTTTTTTCTTTCAATTCAATCGTTTATGGATCAAGTTAATGCTATGTTTTTTATATCGCTACACATCGTGTTTGCTCTACCTGTACCTAGGTGACATTATAAATTGTTTAGTCACAGACCAATTTAGCTATTCACGTATAAATGGCGGTTAAAGTTTATATGTATATACCAGCAATATAAGCGTCAGATATGAGCGTTTTATGTAAAGGTAATGGATAAGCGTTTAGTTGAATCTTTTGACAAATTGCAGCATCGTCGGTGGCGTCATAAAACAAAGCAGGGAATCGCGGCGCTTACAACAATCGTCAAGTTAAAGAGCGAGGTGTATACTAATGCCACGGAACATAGAACCAGCCAGAAGCCGATCTAGAACAATTCTACGACGACCACTGGATTAAAAAAATACGTTTTTTACAAAAAATACAACCGACTTCCAAAAAAGAAAATACACTAAAAATTGCAAAATAACTTTAATATCGGAAGTTGGCGTTTGTATTTGGTTTCTTCCTTATTTGACACTGACTTCTGAGATTAAAGTTATTTATTTTTCACTTTTTAGTTGTTGTACCCCAGAACTAAACTAAACATTAAAGTTATGCCCGAATGGATAACCCCAAGAATATGGAATTCGAACATAACTGGAGACAACCAAAACTTCATCTGTGTATGTTTACATATTTTTTGTATATGTTGTGTTTTTCAAAAAAGTTCTAAATCTATTTCGATAAAATTTGTATGGGACTACCTCTGAAGTAAGTTCTACCAAACATAAAAGAATCATCAAAATCTATTCACAAGTGGCGGAGAAATCGCGTAACAAATACATAAAAAAAAACACAGACGAATTAAGAACCTCCTCTTTTTGAAGTCGGTTAAAAACAAAATAAACATGGGGACAATAAAAAGACAGAAACAACTTGTCTCTATGCTTCCTTCTGTCGCAAGCATAAATATATATAAGAACCGGCCATGTGCGTGTCGGGCCACGCGCAAGGTAGGGTTCCGTAGACCGTACTTCACCCAATGATATTATAAGATACGCTATGTTCATACAAAGCGGCGTTCAGAAATTGTTGAGTTGTTATTACAAACGTCCTTGTAACTATGGTATGAAATTCCTTCACTCTTAAATTTATCTTTAAACCATAGTTTTTACACTCTTAACACACTTGGCATCATAGATATATTATTGTCACGCTCGCTCACGCCACGGACACGCTTTTCTACGCTCGCTGCTGTTAGCCGACTAAATCAAATTGCTACAATTGGATGAATTTGTCTGCAACAATTTGCGCGCGCTAGTGCGATATATCTAACTCTTTTGTATAATTATATAATATCATTGCATTCACCAAAGTAATTGTTTTTTTGTATTTTGTATGAAATTTAACAAGTAGAAACATTTTATAAGTTGGGCGACAATTACTCTAAAACTAACAGAGCTAACTTAGCCGTGATAGTTTTCCTTTTTATTTCTTTATATTTACTACAACGGATCCCTGAATTGAAAAATGGTTTTTACAGACTCGTAATATTTTTGAATGGCCTATTCAACGATACCCCACACCATGGAATAGACGAAAAAAAAACATCCTCATTTTACGTGTACCTACAGGAAGTAAAAATGTTTTTTTCATGATTTTATTTTACCACTTTGTCGGCGTGATTAATATGTATATTGATACCAAATTATTGCTTTCTAGTAGAGTCTCTGAGCTAAGCTGCGGAAGGACGGATAGACGGACATGGCGAAACTATACGGGTTCCTTGTTGACTACAGAACCCTACAAAGGGCTGAAGTTGTAGTGTGTGTTGTAATGATTAATAATTTGCACATTGTTTATGGGTCAAACTTAAGCTAAGCGCACATTATATATAACCACGGCGGCGGTGGGCCGCAACGCGATACTTTTTAGCAAAAACAAGTGCGGTGCGACCTGTCTGTAGTTTGTTATGGCTCATACAAAATGTAGGAAAATGATGTAAACCGAAAATTATTTTATTCTTGATGAGCCCGCTCTTGACCTCGACCTCAAATCTCAACTGATGGTGAGCGATGGATAAAGTCTATGATGGAACGAGCGAGCCCGGAAGTCACAGGTGACAGCTTTTAACTACTCTGTTTCCTCAGTGCGGTTTCTGGTTTCTTCTTATTCTGAGTCCATCACCTAACACCCAGCGGTTTCATCACGACAGATTCATTAGATATTCCACTGCAGCGACTGTTCTAACGTTCCGTTTACACGATTATATTAGCGTTAGTAAAACGAGAAATGGAGATTGGATTTATCTGGAAGGTTATACAGAATATAGTACAGGTATTACTAGTGTAAATACTGTAAGTTTACGGTAATAAGCTGTATTTTTCAACATAATTAGCTATCGGTGTGTTTTATCGTGGTTTTCGTCAAAATTAAAGATCAATGACAAACCTACTTCATTCACGACAAACTCCCTACGGCTTTATGTAAGGAAAGCTTTAAGTAAATTGCTTGATGCAAGAGGGATTGGTTTAAAAAAAAATATAGTGGAATAACGTCTTTCACCTTACCAATGTTTTAATTAAGAACCATCAAATACAGTACAAAAACTCCATCGCACACATTAAAACTTCACGTAGGACGATGAGCGGCTAATAAGCTCTCCTTTTTTATTCCCAGATGAGCGAAGAATTCTTATTAAGAGAAGAAAACTACCAACGTCCCTGTTAAATCAGCTGTAATTCTTCCGGCGAATGTTCGCCAAGCTTAAACAACGTTTATAAATAATAGAGGAGACGTGTCTTAACTTGTAAGTACATTGTGTCGGCTCGCCGGCGATGTTCGGCGGGTGTGGCCGGCGCGGCCGTAAAAGAAAAGAGTTCTAACAACCACGCACGTCTACATCATAGACAACGTCTTTATAACTATAATTTTCCTCCACTGCATGCTAAATGGCACTCGCGGTAACTACACGTAAACAAAAGTAAACAAAGCTATTACCTTATATAATAAGTTTGCACAACTTTATGAGCCATAAGAATTATTGTACGGGCTTACACAAAGCCAGCAATGGCAGAATATTGTACGCACACACGTGAACGCGTTATTACCGTTCTTATACAAATACCTCCCAGCAATAATGTTTCTGGCATTCATAAACTTCCATAATTATATTCGACATTCAGCAAAAGTAGATTAAGTGTCGAAAAACGATGAAAACTGGTGAAATTTGTCGAATCTTTACGATTTCTGTAATTGGGCCCATTGTGCGAGTGAATTTCCAGCGACCTTCTCGCATTCAACGGAGAAGTTGAAAGTAATAAACTTGTTCTTTGGATGAATTGCCTTATTCAGAAGTTAATCACAAGAGAGTGAGCTGGCATCGACGACCGAGAGGGGTCGCCACCGTATTATGTTGTAAGGTGACGTCGCCGTCGTTGCCCGGACAACTGACGACGTACGTACAGCGGAGAGCCGGTGATATTAATGCACGCTTAAATAGCCAATTACCGTGGGTAAACAAGACATTGTAAAACTCCGACACATTCCCCCAGTAAACAATAACACCCATTAGCTTTACTGTTGTTTGTTTTGGGTTTGTGACTTGAATGACTTGTGTGTCTCGATTCATTTTATTGATTGTTTATGCATAGGAATACAAATTCATAGTCTGGTGAGTTACGTATGTTCCCTCTCAAATTGGAGATATGTGCATACTTGTCATCCGATGATGACCTAGTCTTTCTCCACAATACCTCTGAACTGCATACTTAACAGTGCCAGGTCTCGTATTGCTGATCCCTTTTGCGTTATCGTGTAGGTTTTTCAGCAATAACCATTTCTTTTTTCAGCAACAACCAATTTTTTTTCAGCAATTCCCATTTTTTTTTTCTTTGATAGGCTTGCGCTTGACTACCTTCTTACCAGATGGTAAGCGATGACGTGGTCGACGTTGGAGCGCGCTTATTATTATTATATAACGGATCATATTTAGGGTAGGAGGAGCATAACTATTCAACGATCAGTTACAAACTTTTACTGTTACCTTTGAATAGTGCCAAACAGTAACAAGTGCCAAGCATGGTTTGACGTTGCTGTGGTGGCCAATCTCATTTTGCTATTATAATAAATGTGAAAGTTTGGAACTGTTTTGGTGATAAACTTCTAACAGGAAAAAATCATAACAGGTTAGCAGTTTGGTAAAAGTTAGTCTAGATGATAACTTTATAAATAAACGTTTTCTAAATAAGAGCAGTTTTTTGTCTCTTTTTAGAGTTCCGTACCTGAAAAGGAAAAAATTAGGAACCCTAAGGATCACTTTGTTGTCCGTCCGTTCGTCTGTCAAGGCCCTTTTTCTCAGAAACGCGAGGAGATATCAAGTTGAAAATAAAATGAAATACATATCTGCAGTCCCTTGGAGCTGTGAAAAAAATAAACTAAAAGTTAACTGGTAATGCCACGTATTGCCGCATATTTTGGCATTCGCAAGGGAATCAAAACCTATTGGGTACTTCCTGTTGACCTACAATCATGAAATTTGGTAAGAAATAATAAATAATATTTGTCTTAAAACACAAGTTAATAAAAAATATCTGAAAACTGTAAAATTTAACAAACGGATGCAAAGATGCAAAGTATTCGGGTCCAATTTTTAAAGTGAGGCGACCGTATCATGTAGGATATCTTATGAAAGGGCATCATTAGCATAAGCTAAACCAGATTATAAATTGTTTTTATGACGTCTAATTTTCGATTTACGTTGTAAAAAAAATGTAATATTTCCCCCTTTTACTTTTTTGCAATTATTAATTTATTTGCAGTTGGTAAACTGACCGCGACCTCTGTCGATGTATGAAGGCAAACAGTTTTCAATCGGCAAAGTTATGTTTTTTATAATAAAACATACTTACACCTTTGTACGGAACCCTAATTGCGCGAGTCCAACTTGAACTTGGCCAGTTTTATTTAAATTAAACGATCAGAAAACTGAAAATGATGTTATTAGTCTTAGTCTAAACTGACTGAAATAGACTAACGTTGTTGCGTAGAATGTTGAGGTTTTTCATGACCTTTTCATATAGATGGGTTCATAGGTTTAACATTACAATCTACTCCCACACTTTGCAAGTCGACTATTTCTTATTATATTAATTTTCGTTGAATAACAATATATCTTGACTTATAGACGTTGTTCTGTTTATATCTATTATAAACAAAGGGAAAGTTCCATAGATCAATGTTTGCAGAACAAACACATATCCCCAACTGTTTTTATAAATAACGAGAGTGGAAGATAATATCAGTGTGTCGCATTAAAAATACAGTATTCTTTTATTATTTTCAGATATAACTTTTGTTTATAGAGGGAAATCAATTGTTTCATTTCCTATGCTCAGTCATCATGTTCATTATTTCCTTTATTTCTTCTTAGCAGTTATTTATTGATTACTAGCTGTCCCGGCGAACCTCGTACCGCCTCAGAATCAATAAAAAAAGCCGTTCCATACAAAATTTTTGTGAAAATTTTTAACCGACTTCAAAAAGGAGGAGGTTATCAATTCAGATATTTATATATATATTATTTTATGTACGTTCGGGCATAACTTCGTCATATCTGACGGCACGGTTGGCGTAGTGGTTGAGCGTTCGGCTGCTGCGCTGCGTGTCGCGGGTTCGATCCCCGCACGGAACAAATATTTGTATGGCCTACAGATAGTTGTTCGGGGTCTGGGTGTCTTGTGTATGTGAATTTAAATGTTTGTGAACGCACCCACGATACAGGATTAATTCCTAGTGTGAGGCAACGTTTTTTTTTTTAAGAAAAAAAAAAAAATATATAGGTATACGAGTATATATCGACGGATTTGCAAAATTATATTTTTTTCGAAAGGGGTTTATTCCGAAATAGTCTCATTTAATTGAAAGTCTGTTCTATTTTCTGTAAAAAAGTTGAATTTTTCCGATGTTTTAATAGTTATGCTATTCGGGGCGGAGGAAAATCCAACAAATCAAAGATCATTAAAATCGGTCCAGCCGTTATTGACTTATAAATGGTGTAACTAACCCGACTTTATTTAATATATTAAGATTATGACGAATAGTGTCCGACCGATCTTTCGGTTCCGGATTGGGTTTGCCTAGCTTCGGCAAAAACGGGTTTCGGCTGCCATCCGGCCGAAAATACCGCCGACACCGAAACTACAGAAACGGGTTAGTTAATAAAAAAAAAGTGAGATCTAACTGTATACCAAGTTGGTATACAGTAAGAGCTTACTTTTTTACTTACCAAGGTCTCTCGAAGTTCCTTGAATCATGGTAAAATATTCTCCAGTTACTTTTATAGAAAATGTGTTGTTCTTTGCTACTCAATAGTCTGACTTGCACAGTTTTTACGCGCCAACTTGAATCTTTGTGTTTAGGTACAATTTAGTCAAGTATGTTTCAACTTGCTAAGTTAAATTTTTTGTCTCTCAAACTAGTGATTCTTGGTTGTCATTATCTTGTGAATGGAAAGATATTATTTTTTTTTATTTTGTTAATAGAAGAGGGTCTTACTACAAATTCAATGCAATTGCAAGCGTGTAGGTCCGATAGATTTAAAGTTATGGGGGGCGGGGGGCGGGGGGGGGGTCGTAAGTGTCCGTAATGGTGAACAATATATAATCCCATTGTCGTGTATCGCCCTTTTTCCTTTGCGTGACACACTGCCGTGTGTCTAGATTTTGTTTTAAATCTTTTTTAATGAGGTGTGATAATATGATACATAGATGATTAGTTAAAATTTCACACACTGAATGATGATGAAAATAAAGATTAGGACAGTGTTGTAATTTATTTTTCCTATTATCAAGTAAAATTCGGTTTCGAGTTCGGCCGGAACTTAGATCGAAGCCGAAATTCAGTTTCGGTTTCAAAAGAGAATTCTATATTTTAAATAAAATACTTACACCGACTGAGGTAACCATACAGAGAATTTTCTAGACTAAAACTAAAATAATTTGGGAGGCTTGATAAATTATACACACTCGTAGTCAATAACATTATTACTATGTGATATTAGTCCAAGGTAATTAAACTGTCACGCGGACAAATTGAACTCTCATTGTGGTTTAGCTAACCACTATTATGCCACCACTGTAGGTACACCCGGAGCGTGTTTTGTTTGTGTAGGTCAAAAAAACTGCACAGAGCCTTTAGACGAAATACTTTTCAGCTAACGTTAACGCCAACGCTTCGTGCAAAATGTAGGTATGGCAACGACATTACTGGGCGTGAGTCACGTGACAGTTCTCTCCGCAGGTAATGCCCTTACCATACATTTTGCACTAAGCGTTAGTGTTAGCGCTATTATAAAAGTAATTTGGCTAAGGGGGCAGGTCTGTCCCTATACAGGCTCCGGTGTACCCGCGTAGGCATACCTGTACAGGCAGATCTCTCCGGTAAACTGGAGCGTGTATGGTAGCCTATGGAAAGTTATAGACGGAGTGTCAAAATCCAGCAATCTGAAGTACCAGAATGAGAAGCCGGCTTGTATCTGTACACGCGAAATAAACTCACATAGACAAAATGAGAAGCCGATACGTCATCGTTACGTTCGTCAAGGTCACCCACACATTTTAATGATCCTGCTTCATTTAATGTTCAATCACGTCTAACCTTTCAGAGTCTAAGATGGTAGCCATTAGGTATGCTATTTTGCCAATTTACCGGAATTAACATTTTTATAAGATTAAACATTATTAGCCATAGATTCTATGGGCCTTATTTAAACACTGATTAACTGGTTCTGAATTACATTTTTCTACTCGGTAGAAGTATAGATAGGGGTGGTAAAGTGCTGACTAATCAGTTGAAGGGGGTTTTGTCCTATAAATAGCTAAACTTGATGGAGACGTATGCTATCTTGTGTTTAGAATCCGCTAATCAGTAATAAAACTAAGCATATGATTAGCAAGTTTTATACATAAGGCTGTAGGTATAAGTTAAAATGTTTGCTAGCAACATTATTTCAGATATTGCTTTTAACCCCTCCCGTAACATTTTAAAAGTTATTCTATGAATTGGTTTACCGCCCGTAAATCAATAGGATTATTGGAACCAACGACATTTTGTTAAGTGAACACACCCTAACCGCTGCGCTATTGTCATTTCAAAGTTAATACTGAAAGTAAGGCGACTCCTTTTCAAGGAAAACACTACTAACTAAGAATTTTATGTCTTGTTTTTTTTTCAGTTTAGATCTGTATACTCTGGAATTATTAAAAAACGAAGCTGATGGTTTCATCCGATATCAGCTCAGATTCTAGGTAGAGATTAAGATATTATGGGTGTATAAACCTTACTTAGTTCCAGTGTTTATGGCAGTTGAAATAGATACTTTTCTGAGAGGATATAAAAAGATTATAGTACCACGTCCAAATAAAATTAGTATACAATATAATTATTTTTGTTGGTGTCCACTGTGAATGATTATTCGGTAGTCTTGAATAAAACACATAGGACAATGTGTAAATATTTCCGTCTGGCCTCTATCTTCGCTTGTTATCTTGATTTGTAGTCCACTAGGGGCACTTGCTATAAAAATAACAGGCAGTATTCCTTATAATATGTTATCCTAGTAGCAACTGCGAGGTCAAATGGTTTGGCCCGTGCTTTATAACGACACACACGTGGCTCTAATGTGGGGATAAAACAGAAGGTTTTTTAACGTTGACGATAACAACGAAGCGACCGCTGTATTAGTTTAGTTGGGGAGTTTTCCTCGGATATTAGTTGCTAGGCGGTGAAATGTATTACACATATTTCTTACATGTTTTCCTGCGCGTGTATGTAGGTAATAATAGTGAAAATGAATGTAGGTATATAAAAACAGTTACATTTTCATAAGGCCGATAGTTTTACAGGTTGATATAGGATAAGGCGGCTAAAATGAATGCAGAATTCTACTGTACAGATTTTCAGACAGGACAGAAAGTCGTAAAATATCCAAAAGGAAGACGGCTTCCTGTTCGTCTCATACCTTTGTCATACCGAACCATAAAAAGCGAAAATCGAAAATGGTAAATCAAAGTAGATTACAATGGACTTGGCATGTTTGCAAGACAAAAACTCCAACTGCTGCCAACATCGACTGAGTCAAGAGTAATAGTGCAAAAACGTTTTGAAATTGTGCACAACGTAGAAACCCCATTTCCAAAGCAAGGTAAACCTGTACCATAGAAAATTATGAGAAAGAATATAATTTTAATCACGTTACAACAACACAACACAACCTTGGGTTCTTTTAGCTAGGAAAATTTTTACGAAAAGACTCACGATGCATGCAAAATATATGATAGATAGATAGATAAGACATTTACTCGAAACAAAAAGAAAAGAAAACACAACACACAAAAGCAGTTACCTACTTAAAACAAAGTAATAAAGTTAAGAATTGTGAGCTAGAAAAATACGAATAAAAAAACTTGAACGAGTAATTAATAGTGAAATAGTAAGTGGCGGTCACTTAGTCATACTCGTATTATATCACATAGTTGTGCACATGGTCACCCAGGACCGGGTAGTTACTTAATGCTGGTGTAAGATAGTGTCGAAACATTTAGCAGGTGTTAGAACACCTATCCGAGGACCTCATTACGTTTGTTGGATTCAGAATTGGAGCGCACACACAGCGTCAATCAAGCCAATCAAAGTTTGCTGAAAAAGCATCGTGTTCCCAGCAAATTTAATGTTCCCAAAACTTACCGTAACGCATAGATAAAAGCAAGTGCAAGTGTCCGTTGCTAACTTGGCAATTTATTGCATCACTTGCATATGTAATCAGTGTTAGGTTTGGTAGTACGAGCGGCTCTGTGGAATATGCAAAGCTTAATCCAGTGAATGCGTGTCGGGGTATAACGTACAGTGACGGGTAAAGCGGATAAATGTGCTTCCAGAATTTAGTAGGTAGTTGCTTAGAACACTTCATTTGTCGAGTCTGCTGCGCTGTTGGGTTCGTTTCTTTGTGTGGTTTAGTTACCTAGTGGGGTATTTGAAATGTTACGTTTTGCGGTTTTGAAGCTACGGAAATCAATACGCACCTAAGTGTTATTAGAAAGCTAGAAGCAATGAACCAACAAATTATATGTAGTTAGGTTATAAATACACATTTAGTTCATATTTAAGTCATTTATGAGAAATGATTTTATTTTTGTAAGTAGGTTACAACAACACTTTTACACGTCAATTTTTTTTTTTTTACTTAGATGAGGCCGGTGTTTCCTAGCTGACTACCCTGAGAAGAAACACTGAAACAATCTCAGAGGTCAAAGTCTCTTTCAAAGTGTTCAAATCCATACAATATGTACTGGTTAAATCATATAAGAACCATGTACGTTTATGTCTGGGATGAGCTTTTTTAAGAAAGCAACACACAAATTCGAGTGGACCTGTCCAGACAGTGCAAGCATTTCTCAGTCAGCGTGAAACTCAATTCAGAACTTTGAGGAGCTCAACGAACCGACGAACAATACCAAAGTAAGGACATTTGAGTAGGCCGCAAAAAAAATCTAACTGCCAGACAATCATAAAATCTACATGAATATAACGACATACATAGTTCTCGCATTCACATTATTCTATGTTAAATGTTAATTTAGTTAATTCCTATTAATAAATAGATGCTCCATAAATACAGTAGAACAATGTCTCTATTTCGGGTTACATTCAAAAATACTCAATTCAGTGCAGTGGGAAGTGGTTGATAAATTAACAGAACCGACAAAGATGAGACCAAACGATTCAACAATATCAACGATCAATAATAACTAGTATTTCCAAATGCCCAGTTGACACTTCGTGTGACCTAAGGGCTGGCTTTTAGCTCGGCCAGAGGTTAAGCATTGCCATACCACGTGGCAATGCCGCCAGTCTTGTGGGGCACTTCCAGTCGACAGCGTTGCGGAGGAATTTTTTGACGTCATGTTTTAAGTTTTATTTCGTTAGTAGTTTTTGTTTTAATTAAAGTTAGTTTTAAGCATTTCATAAGTAGTTATGCAAATATGGAGTATATATGAAATGAAGTAAGTAGTTAATGTCGATGAACACAAAAAAGAGAGATACTAAGTTGTAAATTTTTACATCATCTACCTTCATGAAACACGGTTAACCAGTATAAAAACCCTACAGTGAAACCTGCCTGTTTGACAAACCCGGCCTAAACAAAGCTTAATTTAATTAAGTCTTCATTAATTAAGAATGTCGTCGTCCGAAGCGTAATAACGTGTCATACAGGAATCCTTAATCTAGATTAATACAAACAATGGTTAGGTATTGTTAATGTCTGCCTAAGAGACAATACCGAAACAGACCCAATATTCTTAATGGAACTAATACTTGATTGTGTTTTGGATTAGATAAAGATATCTACGTAATATTTATTGTTAATTTAACATGAGTATATTGCATAAATACGAGATACTTAGGTGTAAAAGATACTGAGTAGTGAGACTGTAAGGAAAATTTAAAAATTCTAATTTAAAAATATTATTGACATTTGTAATTTTATTGTATTTGTTTGTTTGGCATATCTGTTATTTATTTTTATTGACGACTGTAATTAAAAGTTTTGAATGTATGTATGTATTTGAATTTTATGGGCTTAAAGCCTCAAATAAATGAAATAATACTTATTATTATTATTAGAATATAATAAATAAATAAATAACCTACCATAACTTCTTTCCTCCCAATCTTCCAAAATCTTTTGGTTAAGGCGCAGTTATACGACTTTTGATGATTTTTAATTGAAGATCACGTTACGACTAGTCTAATTTCTTAGAAAAAAATATTTGTTACACTAGATTATTTTTTCCGTAAGTAATTTGTTAAGTGAATATTCAAAACTATGTTATAATATTCAATATTTATAACATTGTGTAATTTTAGTTTGTAAAGTTATGCCTAACGCGGATAAAAAATTGGGAATCACGCATAAACTATTAAGCATATTGTTATGGAACTTTCACGATTTTAAAGACCATTTAATTATTTATATTTCAGTATACGTGTTTTAGATTAATAAATGTTATTTTATGTATAATAAATTAATAATGCGTCTAATTTCGGACAGCGCTCCTTGATGGGCAAGATAAGACTCGCCCATCCAGTAGTAATGGGTTACTGGG
Source organism: Polia nebulosa (assembly GCA_951329385.1). NCBI lineage: Eukaryota > Metazoa > Arthropoda > Insecta > Lepidoptera > Noctuidae > Polia > Polia nebulosa. The sequence continues at coordinate 15,055,006 of OX589594.1, forward strand.
TGGACGTAGCAATGCATTACGTGAGCTCAGCACAGAACACGCAAGCTAACCACTCAAGGTCTAGCGCCTTAACTTAACGAACCCATACCCCAGGGGTCTACGAGTCGGAGACGGGACGCGTGAGGGACACTCAACAAGAACAACAGAGTCGCCCTCGCGCCCTCAGTAGCAGCCGCCTCAGGAGACGCCTGGGACTTCCGGCACCGCGAGACGATCTGCGGCCACCGTAGACCTGGGCCTGCGGACGGCGAGTAATGGGTAGCTCACCGTCCGATCAGCACCAGGTCCGAGAGTCGACGGCGCATAGTGTTCCACGCGCGCCTCAAAGAGTTGTCAGCAATAAGGACGGGGCCCGTCATGGCCGATGCCTGCCCGGGGGTTGAGAATAAATTCGAAACAGAGTTACCTCGCCCCTGGGCACTCAGAGCAGGAAGGAACAGGGGTGGGTTTTAGTCAGTAAGAGTCTGATACGCCCTCCGCTCCACCCTAGAGCGGGAAAAGTCATTGGATGATTTCCGACCCCACAAAAAAAGGGGTCGAGTACGAGTAATAAAAAGGACTATACAGAAAGAATCTCCATGATTATTATTGATAAAAAAACTGACTTCCAAAAAATAAAATAAACTAAAATTGTAAAATAACTTTAATTTTGGAAGTCGGTGTCAAATAACGAAGAAACAAAATATAAACACAAAAAAAATATTTTTCACTTTTTAGTTGTTGTACCCCAGAACTAAAACTAAATATTAAAGTTTTCCTCGAATTGATAACCTCGAATTTAAAAATAATTGGAGGAAACCAAAACGTCATCTTTGTACATACATTTTTTGTTTTGTGGTTGTTTTAAAAAAGCGCTGAATTGGTCCTCAATTGACAGAGAAATCGCTGAACATACATAAAAAAAAACATACGTACGTACGTTTTTTCATTAGTACAGTCGAATATAGAACCTTTCCCTTTTTTGGATGTCGGTTAAAAATATATGGTTTATTTCACCATATAATTGCAAACACCATTAGTATAAGAAAAATAACTTAAATTGTAAACATTTTATTTTCAAAAAGAGTCCGGTAATGTAAATTGACGATCTTATGAGATTTATTAAATTTGATTCATAATATATATATCTACAGTTTACACTCTCGCAAGATTTATAACAATTTATACAAAATAACAATATTTTGAAATACGAGTAAGAAGTAGGTACATGTAGTAATATTACTAGTTAGAAGTATCCGAGTCCATAAACGACAGCAGATGTGGTAAATTAGCCACACTTCCACTAAATGAAGCAATTAAGTCCAACCACAAAATAATTCACCATTTCCTAAGTGCATACATGTAAATTTATTACCCCATTGAATTTTACATGAAAATTTAACAATACTTAAAAGATTACAGCTGCTAGGAACAAAAGGAGGTGACCATTACGCTTCACAAATGGCCGATAAAAGAAAGCATTAAAGTTTTTGCGGCTACCGTGGCTTGACGACATTGTCGTGTAACAGTTTTTACACCGCCTCCCTGGTTTTTGCTCCGTTATATCAGATTTTATTAGAACTATAAGCACTAGTGAAACTTGTGACATAACTTGTTACAACTACATACGTGTGTTGTGAGCCACTCGCAACAGTTTCTCAATAATTGTAGCAGGTTCGGTTTTTTGAAAGAAAAAGAAAGATTGGTGGTGGTTCGTATTTTAGTTATAGCAAAGGCTTAGATGGGCAGGTCACGTGGAAAGAATGAGCAAAACCAGCCCCCCTAGCCAAATAACTTTTATAATAGCGCTAACGCTAACGCTTCGTGCAAAATGTATGGCAACGACATTGCCTGCGGAGAGAACTGTCCGTGACTCACGCCCAGTAGTGTCGTTGCCATACATTTTGCACGAAGCGCAGAGCAGTTAAAATCATGTCCGAGGACTCCGCAAAAGAAAAGACCCAGAGGAAGACCCAGGAAGAGTTGAAAAAAGTTAGTTTTCTATAAGACAGTGAAGTATGGCTTCCAGAAAACACAGGTCAAGTTAAAAAACAGAAGTTTTTTTTTCCTGTGAGTTGCGCTGTTGTTATAACTATACTTCATTCACAACAGCATTAGATAGAAGTTAAAAATAGTTATTTATGATACTAGTGCGGTAAGTTGGTTTTTACAAACGAGTAGACGAATGTAAGCCCGAGACGTAGTCGAGGGCTTACCATAGTCACGAGTTTGTAAATACCAATCCGCACGTGTGTCATACAACGTTTTTCAACACATTTGCGAGAAAACAGTACCTACTAGGCAATGAGACAAACTTTTGTTTTTGATGTGAATCATCTATTGGCACTGCTTGGCAGTAAAACCGACTCGAATGTCGTGACGAAAAACGGCATGACGCGTCGTGCCATGATGCCCCCACTACGCCACCGCTCTTGACCCCCTTCTCCCTAGAAACATCTATGCGAAAAAAATGAACACAATAACAACCAACAACAACAACCAACAACAACAACAAACACAACAACCAAGAACAACAACAAACAACAACCAGCAACAACAACCAACAACAATACAACCAATAACAACAACAACAACAACAACAACCAACAACAACAACAACCAGCAACAACAAACTACAACCAGCAACAAAAACCAACAACAACACTACCAATATCAACAACAAGCAGTTACAACAACTACAACTAACAACAACAACTACAACTAACAACAACAACACCTAACAATAACAACAACAGCACTACCAGCAACAACAACCACCACAACCAACAACAATAACAACAACATACAAACAACAACAACCAACAATACTACCAACAACAACCACAACCAATAACTACAACAACAACTAAAACAATAACACTACCAACAACAACAACAAAAACCACGACCAACAACAACAACCACTACTAACAACAACAACAACTACCACAACAACAACCAACAACAATAACAACAACCAACAACTCTACCAACAACAACCACAACCAAAAACAACAACCACAACTAACAACAACAACAACACTAGCAGCAACAACATCCACCACAAATAACAACAACCAGCCACAAACAACTAAAAACAAACTACAACAACAACCAACAACACTACCAACAACAACCACAACCAACAACAACAACAACCACAACTAACAACAAAAACACTACCAACAACAACAACCACCACAACCATCAACAACACAAACAACAAACAACAAACAACTACAACACAAAAAAACACAACACACGAAATAGATGTTTCACATCTGCCGGGCATCCCGTGACGGCCAATATTTTTTTCTCGTAATGCGAAACTCCTTGGTGGAATTCTTTATATTTTATAATTAAATAAAAAAAAAACCGTAAAGGATACGCACGCCGCTATACAACGGAGCGTGCGGTAAAATAGGTACTTAGGTGAGAGTATCTATTTTACCGCACGTTCAATTGTATGGTGCGTAATTTTGAACTTTCGAACGATGTATACAGGCTTCGTAAGTGCATTTTTTGAGCAAATGTGTTGAAATAGTTATTTATGATACTAGTGCGGTAAGTTGGTTTTTACAAACGAGGCTTACCATAGTCACGAGTTTGTAAATACCAATCCGCACGTGTGTCATACAACGTTTTTCAACACATTTGCGAGAAAACAGTACCTACTAGGCAATGAGACAAACTTTTGTTTTTGATGTGAATCATCTATTGGCACGGCTTGGCAGTAAAACCGACTCGAATGTCGTGACGAAAAACGGCATGACGCCGTCGTGCCACGATGCCCCCACTACGCCACCGCTCTCGACCCCCTTCTCCCTAGAAACATCTATGCGAAAAAAATGAACACAATAACAACCAACAACAACAACCAACAACAACAACAAACACAACAACCAAGAACAACAACAAACAACAACCAGCAACAACAACCAACAACAATACAACCAATAACAACAATAACCAACAACAACAACAACCAACAACAACAACAACCAGCAACAACAAACTACAACCAGCAACAAAAACCAACAACAACACTACCAATAACAACAACAAGCAGTTACAACAACTACAACTAACAACAACAACTACAACTAACAACAACAACACCTAACAATAACAACAACAGCACTACCAGCAACAACAGCCACCACAACCAACAACAATAACAACAACATACAAACAATAACAACCAACAATACTACCAACAACAACCACAACCAATAACTACAACAACAACTAAAACAATAACACCACCAACAACAACCACCACGACCAACAACAACAACCACTACTAACAACAACAACAACTACCACAACAACAACCAACAACAATAACAACAACCAACAACTCTACCAACAACAACCACAACCAAAAACAACAACCACAACTAACAACAACAACAACACTAGCAGCAACAACATCCACCACAAATAACAACAACCAGCCACAAACAACTAAAAACAAACTACAACAACAACCAACAACACTACCAACAACAACCACAACCAACAACAACAACAACCACAACTAACAACAAAAACACTACCAACAACAACAACCACCACAACCATCAACAACACAAACAACAAACAACTACAACACAAAAAAACACAACACACGAAATAGATGTTTCACATCTGCCGGGCATCCCGTGACGGCCAATATTTTTTTCTCGTAATGCGAAACTCCTTGGTGGAATTCTTATCTCGTATATATTTTATAAATAAATAAAAAAAAAACCGTAAAGGATACGCACGCCGCTATACAACGGAGCGTGCGGTAAAATAGGTACTTAGGTGAGAGTATCTATTTTACCGCACGTTCAATTGTATGGTGCGTAATTTTGAACTTTCGAACGATGTATACAGGCTTCGTAAGTGCATTTTTTGAGCAAATGTGTTGAAAAGGTTATTTTTAATGCACACTTCGTAACAAAAGTACAATAAACATGTTACAGTTACGATAGACGCCGAAATTTTTCTAATCTGTTATACAGTACCTACACTCACACTTAATTAAAACTATTTTAACTATTTATCTTATGAAATTATGTGGGTTTCATTTAATTATATTATTTCATTTCAAGTTTAATATTGGGATAAGGGCAGAAGAATGATGATTTCATTCCAAGTTAAAATTACCGTGTCAATGCTAAAAACCTAAATGAAGCAGGAGTGAACATACCCATAACGTTTTTTGTTTCACGTTCTACCAAATTTAAAAATGTTACCTAATCCCTTCATAAGTTGTGACAGCCGGCGTTTTCCAATTTTACCGGTTTATGTCGTCTGTTAAATTGACGTAAATAATGTTCTGTGATTGTCATTCAATGTGAAAACTTGTGAGTGCGACGCCTTGTTAAATAATAATTTGTTATTGCCGAATTTTCGTGATTTAGTTGATATTTGTAACTGTTTTAAAATTAAAATTAAAGAAATTTGTTAATTCTAACTGTGTGTTAACTTTAACTTTGACATAAAATGTTATGCATCCGTGCTTCTACGTGCCTCTTTTTAACCGACTTCAAAAAAAGGAGGAGGTTCTCAATTCGACTGTATTTTTTTTTTTTTTTTTTTTTTTTTTTTTTTTTTTTTTTTTTATGTGTGTTACCTCATAACTTCTTACTACGTGAACCGATTTTGAAGATTTTTTTTTTATTTGAAAGCTGTTGCTTCACATGTGGTCCCATTTTAATTTGGTGAGGATCTGATGAAGAACTTCGGAGATATATAATGGAACTCTTCAATAAATGATAGCAAACCTTCCAGAATTGCTGCAATCGCATGTCTGTATATTGTTTTCACCACTTCACAACATTACATCAGGCTGATGCGCTCTGAAGGGGTATACAGATTTGTACAGTTCACCCTGATACACCCTAATTTCACCAACTACGTTCAAATTCCCTATTGTTGGGGCTATCAATTCGGGCATAACTTTACTATTAATTTAGTTTTAGAATGGGGTAAAACAACTAAAAAGTGAAAAATAAAAACTTTTTACAAAAAAAATACAACCGACTTCCATAAATAATACTAAAAAATGCAAAATAACTTTAATTTCGGAAGTCGGTGTCAAAAAACGAAGAAACCAAAGTAGAAACACCGACTTCCGAAATTAAAGTTATTTTGCATTTTTTAGTATTATTTATGGAAGTCGGTTGTATTTTTTTTGTAAAAAGTTTTTTTTCTAATGCTATTGTGAATTGAGTACAGATGGGTAATTTTCTCAAGCATAATTTTTAGGCGGTGCGGCTGAAAATCATAATTATCTTAAACCAAACGTACAACAAAGTTATTTTTTTTAAAGAAAGTAGACATACCTAACTTGATCAGGCCGTAAATATTTTAGTAGATAACATTTTAGTAGTAAAAAAAAAAACTTTTTGACAAAAAAATTGAACCGACTTCCAAAAAAAGTGCAAAATAACTTTAATTTCGGAAGTCGGTGTTCCTGTTTCGTGTCTTTGTTTTTTGACACCGACTTCCGAAATTAAAGTTATTTTGCACTTTTTTTGGAAGTCGGTTCAATTTTTTTGTCAAAAAGTTTTTTATTTTTCACTTTTTAGTTGTGGCTCCCCATTAAACTGTGTTAACAATTCATAGACATACGATAGCAGCAATCGCGGTTGATTTGCTGTCAATTTTTGAAGAGTTCCGTTGTCTGTCTCCGAAACCCATCATCAGATCTTTTTGAAATTTAAATGGGACCATTTCGGAATAAACCCCTTTCGAACAAAAAAAGAATTTTGCAAATCCGTCAATATATGACGGAGTTATGCCCGAACATACATAAAAAAAAAAAAAAAAAAAAAAAAAAAAAATACAAACATCCGAATTGATAACCTCCTCCTTTTTCGAAGTCGGTTAACAAAATAGTTATTTAGCATAATACTAAGTTATTGGTGGCGCGGCCACAATCTGCTTTTCTAGTAATTACCACCGCTTAAACAAAACTACTAATTTTATTTGTATTCAGTGTTCGTTTTTCTATCTAATGACAGTTTTATTCTTATATTTAGGGCAATACTTTAACCTAGAGAAAATCGAAAAGGACTATCCGCGAAAAATTTCAAATTTTGGCGGGAGTAATGTAATCATTAAGTGGCTCGTATAAAATAAACCTAGAAGGACGACCCTACCATCATTCACTTCGTTTAGCCATCAGGCACTCATGCGCAGCAGTGGCAGACGTTGCAGCTCTTGTTATGATTTCCCGATAAAACGTAAGTGAGTCTTTTTAACCGAATTCGAAAAAGGAGGAGGTTCTATGTTCGACTGTATGTATGTTTTTTTATTTTTGTTATTATGTATGTCCGCCGATTTCTCTGTCAGTTGTGGACCGATTTCGAAAATTATTTTTTTATCCGAAAGAATATACTCCCGAGGTGGTCCCATATAAATTTTATCGAAATTGCTTCAGCGCTTTTTGAAAAACTGAACAAAAAACGACAAATACGTTTACATAGATGACGTTTTGGTTTTCTCCAATTACGAGTATGTTTAAATTCCACGTTTCATGTTATTGGGTTTTAGGTCTGGGGCATAACAACTAAAAGTGAAAAAATATATATATACGGTCGAATTGAGAACCTCCTCCTTTTTTCGTCGGTTAAAAAATAAAAACTATTAAAAAAAAAAACAACTGACTTTCAAAAAAGAAAAGACACTAAAATTAAAAAAATAACTTTGATTTCGGAAGTCGGTAACTAATAACGAAGAAATAAAATACAAACAACGACTTCCGAAATTAAAGTTATTTTTAGTGTATTTTCTTTTTTTTTGAAAGTCGGTTGTTTTTTTTTGTAAAATAGTTTTTTGTAGTAATCGGACAAAAATCCTGCAATTTTGGTGTTCATGTTTTAAAAACTTTTTATAACTTGACGGCGTTATTATTTAAATTTATAATAGAAAGGTTTGGTATGCTTGCAAAATTATATGAATATAAATAGTATATTCTTAGTAGTTTTTTTAAATAAACTTAATAAAGAATATTCTAATTTTGGTGGTGCAATTTTGGTGGTTTTGGTGGTATAAAAACTTTGGTGTCAAGACTTTCTTATTTTGGTTACAGAAATAAATTCTTGTCAATATTTCTAATTCAGGTGTCACATATTAATTTTGGTGTCTTACCAATTCTGGTGTTGATCGTATATAAGTGTTGACTTTCCAATTTCAGTGACAGAAATAAATTCTTGTGGAAATATTTCTAATTTTGGTGTCAGATATCAATTTTGGTGTCTTACCAATTCTGGTGTCAACAATACTAGAAGATTTCAGGAATAAATAAATTTCTCTTAAATTGTATGTAGTTCAATACGTATTTCAGAAACAAAATTTTCTACCAAAATTAGGTAAAAGATCATAGTTTTTCAAATTCACTCAAATACACTTAATTCAAAACAGAGTAGATTTCATAACAATACGAACCCTCTCGCAGTTTATAAGAAAAACTGTTCGGGTTTTCTTTGAATAATGTAAAAACGGACTTTACATAAGCAGGTGCAGTTTGCAAACTGTTTTACCTAATGTAAGTTTTTATTAAAATGCAAAGCAACAAGAATATTATTTCAATTGTAAGTGGCTAAGTATTGTTTCAGTTTGTTGCCAAGTTTATCGCGAAATCACTTAAAAGAGTTTCCAAGTGCAGGTAAGAGAGCTCAATTTAATTAAAAGTAGTTCTGTCGGGATTCGAACTCGGGCTCACGGTTGCACTTACACTTTCTGGCAGTGGTGGATTGTCTGCATTTTGTATGGCTGCACACATACCTATACAGGGTGTAAAAAGACACATCACAGAGCCGTTAACTACGCATACTGTACGTCTAACAAAGTAGTTTTGCGCAAAAACTATTGCTGGGTAACGACTTTTATTTTTAGGTATGAAAAATAAAAATAATTAAAAAATAATAATATACCCCGGAAATAGTTAACCCCACGCCTTCGCTCTAAGCCACGTAGGTACTTGTCGGATACGTTTGATATTCACTGCGTTTTCGTAACTGCAAATTTACCTGAATTTTCAACAAAAAAAATCGAAAATTCTTGTAATGTTTGTTTGGAAAAAAGTTTAGTAATAACACTTAGATTTCGCAAAAAAGTAAAAAAAAAATGCGACTTTGACCTTCAATATCTCCAGAACCAGTGGTTTCCCAGGTATGATCTAGTGGAAAAAAAATATGCAAATAATGGGTAGAATATGTGGCTGTCGGCTTCGGAAACTGTCTTTTTACACCTGATATGTGAATAGTCTGTTACGTTTTTACCCAAGTGTCCCAGAAGGAGGGTACAGTTTTTCGAGTTTGTGTATGTATGTTTGTATGTCTATTTCTTTGGCACGCCCTGTATCCTAAACGACTGGATGTATTTAAGCAAATAAGACATCATTAAATTGGGTTTGACTGCAGCTGAAGTGACATAGGCTATATGAATTGAAAAGAAAAATTAAAAAAATATGGCGGCTTCCATTAGGTTAGTGAGGTAGTATTTTTTGTGACATGACAATTTGGGGTATTTTTTTCCATTTTTTTGTTCCTTTAGGAACAGGCTAAGGTCTGAGACCATACTGTCTAGTCATTAGTAGTGTATTTTAATTACTTTTCCCATTAGAATGCAGATGTAACACATTCTAATGTTTTTTGCAGTATTTGGCAACAAATGTGTCGAGTCAGCCTTCTCGGCAAACTTCGCTGAGGTAGTCAATACTACAGTAAAATTCTCAGCTCCATTTTACCGAGATAGCGCCTGTTTCAATGATTCCACATATTGTCCATTGGCGTTGACACTAGAGACACAAAACTACACCAATTTTACATCACAATATCGGCTAGGAATCAATAAACGAATAATTAAAACAGCCACTGAACTTCACTCGACAAAATCCCGCCAAAAAAAACTCATTTGGGGTTTTAAAATAAAGGGTTTTTTTTTTAAGAAAAATAAAGAGCTTGAGAAAGCTTTTTTATTGGCTGTGTTTTCAGCCATTTCCTTTTTGGAGTTTTGCAGTATTGTTTGCAAATACTCGTAGCAATGTTGAAAGGGTTGCTTTAGACGAAAGATCCTACAAAAGGTCAAGAGTTCGTTTAAAGAACCAAAATGATTGTAACAAGTGCCACTCTTTACCTTAATCACAAGGAAAAGTCGGAAAATTTTGGTTGTTTTGCTACTAGGTAATTTTAGAACCTATTTGATGCACTAAAGGGATGCTAATCTATGTATAAAACGCCAAACTGTAGTGACCGTGGGCAGAGCACATTGCTCGCAAAACAGATGGTCGATGGGGTCGAAAAGTTCTGAAATGGCAACCCCGTGCTGAAAGATGCTGCGTTGGAAGGCCACAAGGTGGACCGATGACCTGGTGAGTCGCGTGAATACGATGGATGCGAGACGAACAGTACCGGTCGTTGTGGAGATACTTAGGTTAGGCCTATGTCCAACAATGGTCGTCTTTCGGCTAAAATGATGATAGGTGCCCTTTTTTTTTTGGAGCTGGGAACTTTCCCGGTGGTGGAGCGGGAGGACGTGTCAGACTTTTACTGACTAAACCCCACCCCTGTTCCTTCCTTGCCTGAGTGCCAAGGAGCGCGGTAACTCTGTTCCGAATTTATCCGCGACCCATGATAGGTGACCGGAGGTTTAATTCTCGTGTTTTAAGGAACTTTCACATTCACATCGCAGACACAATCTATCAAAAACACCTCTTCCCAACATTTTGACAAGTTTTTGACATTGACTGAAACTGAGATTTGAACGTTTTTAAGTACTTATCTACCGGAATAGGCCTACTGATGCAGTGACTATCTGTAGAACAGTCAAAGGCTGCGGTAACATTACTAATTGACAGCAGTGTAGACAGTGGCTGAAAGCAGTCAACATGGCCTGAGAGGTCACGCCAATCAGGAACCGAGGGTTTAACCAAACTCAAATGACGTCACTAATAGGGTAGTTTCCTAAAAAAATCTAACAGATGGAATAAAAAACCTTCTTTTGTCACGTTAACAAAAAATAAAGGCGATAAAGTGCGAAGTTTTGCGTTACGTCACACCGTGGTATACTTTTTACCACGCCCCACTTCTGAAATCTGTATAATTTTTTATTGGTTATCATACGTATCCAATTTTTTTGATAATCTAACTTACTTAATAAATAGAATTATTATTTTTGTATGAAGGACCTTTGTATTCCTGATTCTACGATCTCACCAAACCAATAAGGTACTACCTAGAAAGAGTATTCCTATTTTTAACGTTCGTTGCTTGCACATTCACAATTTTTCAGAAAAAGGAGGTCACAGACTTTTGATTAAATAAGTATTGTGAATAGTTATAATCCACATTCCACATTTCACATTCAGCAAGAATTCCTAGGAATATTTCCTTATCCAAAAAGATAGGAAACCACTTTGCGTAATGAAAATTTATCCCTCAAAATGATGTTCATTAATTTTAAACCCACCAATCCTCTTACCCATGTATCAGTTTTGTTGAAGTAAGAATAATTTAGGTTAATGATATTTTATTTACCTCTATTGTAGTTGGGATTATTATTTACTTGCTTTCACCACCAGTTTCGCCTGCGTGAAAGTAGGAAATTATACCACAGTATCCAGGATATGGTCTATCTGTGTGCCAAGTTTTGTCCAAATTTGTTCAGCCATTGAGGCGTGATTAAGAAGAAAACATTAAAACATTGAGTCTTTTCTCATTTATAATAATAACTAGCTGCGCCCCGCGGTTTACCCCGCGTAGACCAGGATAAAAAGTCCAGTCCAGCCATTTGAGCGTGAAGAAGTAACAAACACACACAAACAAGGATAGGATTCAAAAAAGTATTTCATGCCTCCTATATTACAATATGCTGAAATTCAACAACAGTCAACGACTAAAAGAACATTTAAAATGTGGAACTGGAAATAGTAGGTACGTCGTAGCAAAGTCTGGTAATAAATTCATTGATATTCAATTTAGTTGGCAGCCATCGTGTAGACGCAGCTCCCTGCCATCAATCACCATGATTCAATAAAAGAACTATTTATTCTGTGTATGCGGGCAATATTTTCTCAACACCTGAATGCCGAGAAAACGTATGTGCCAGGAAATCAATCACAAATCTTGTTTCTACCCGCATATTTGACGGAAACCAAATTCGTTGGGAGTCAATATTTTTCGAAAGGTTTTTTGACTTCGCTCTAATTCGTTCACCGTTTGTGGATACACGCATGGCTTTTTATTTCGACACCTTGTTTATAAACCTATTTGAAAAGGTAAAAGGGGTACTCTATGGTGGAGCAATATTTGTTATTGACTTTTTTCTAACCGTTATTCTTTTTACAGTATATCTGCCTAATGCATCTTATTATCAATACAATCTGTGATTTATTCACTGAGGTTAAACTACTCACATTATTTGTTCTTGCACAGACATACCCCAGTACATTTTATATCTCACTTTATTACTCAGATTTAATTTTAACATTTTCGGAGATGAGTTTGACGAGTGATTATTCGAAAAGCAATAAATGTGAGTTGACAAGCGACTCATAAAACAGAGCCGAGGTTCGCAATGGGCCATAAAACGCCATTAAACGATTTGCGGTATCCCTGCTCCGCTGTTAAAACAACAATGTTACGGCCACTCCGAGATACCGATCGAAAACACTACCCACATGCCCCTAAGTCTCCGTAAAGCTATTTTTTACAGTCACAACCAAGTAAATACTATCCTAGGAGATAAAATTCCTAATCCTCCCTCACAACTTTCAGCGAAAAGTAGTGGATAATCCAAACATATTGCTTTAGGATTCTACGCTCTATGAAATAGCTATGATTGTACGTAATAGAAAATATAAAACGTAACCGTTTCGCGGATAATATGGTTTAATTTTATCCGCAGTAATGGGAGATTGGGGTTGTAATACACATTTCGACAGGTATAAAACTTACAATGAAATCGAATGAGTTCCCAGCTTTGGAAGGAAAATAGAATTTTCCACGCTGACTTGCCATATTAGAGCGCAGTATAACGTGCTAAAAGCCCATGTAACAAGAGTATTATGTTCAGCCATTCCTTTACCGAGACAGCTATTGTTCCAGTAGATACGCCAATCTTATGCGAGATTACGGCCAAGCGAGATATTCTCTCGTTAATACGATGAAAGAAAAATATCTAGTTTACAACGTAAGTAACAAATTAGGTCGATGCTGTATAAGCAGACAGCATTTTGCTTCAAATCATCAATTGATTACAAAAAGCTTCGTGCTTATTATATGAGATGTCCAACAGACGTAGAAATAAATTGTCAGCTATTCACAGGACAATTCACGACAAATAGGTGAAAGAACACGGCCGATACAATTTTCCGTACAATTTACAAATTCATCATCATTGAGGCGTCAATAAAGCAGTTGGAGAGTAAAGGTCTGATGTCCCACATGCAATGTCGTGTGCGAAGCTATTTCTTTAGTTCTCTTATGTTTACGACGTTAATGCCAGCGGTGGATTTCCGCCCTTGCTGGATCCGGAAACTGACGGAGCGGAGCGCATCCGGAACGTCAGCTTGTTTGCTACCTTCTTATCTCTGATGTAAGCCTCACGTGTTTATTTGCCTTTCTGATCTTACTTGTTTGTGTTGCACAGAATTTTGAAGTAGGTAAGCTACCTTCAGGTAGAGTAGGCGGAGTGGGCGTGTCCTGACAACCATTAACCAGCGAACAAACAACCATAGATCACTCGTAGTTTATGGGTATGCGCGTCTTCAAATTAAGTATACTCGATTTCATTGTCTTTATACGTAGGATTAACGCTTACCCTGATTTCCTGTCTAGACGTTTATATATCGCGGCGGTTAGGTTTACCTCTCCCTAACGAATCGAGAGGCTTACTTTGTTATTAATTCCCCCTTTCATGCTGTCCTAACAAATACCAGACGGCTCACTTAAAGTTGTAACGTACTTATTTTCGTTAGGTCGGTGCTTACTACCTACCTACTCAATAATCATAGATCTTGCCCTTGTTATAGGAAAACTTAAACCCACTACGACGAAGTCAATGAGGTGAATAAAAAATCTCGCTTATTTGTTCCCAACTTCTCTCTTGAAAGTTGGGAAGTGGATCGAGATTCGGGACAGTCAACACCATAAGATCGTAACTCAACGCAGACATTCAGATATCTCATTTGACGAAACAAACAAACTTTCCTCAAGTGTCCAATACGACTTGATAGATGACCAGAGTATTCAATAAATACCACTATTGGTATCCGTAATAAGTAATGTAGGAGTATTTCATTGACACAGATTCGAGTATTGGAGGCTCGGTGAGCCAACATCACGTATCCACGATAAATTGATTTGGTAGCAGATGTGCACGCCGCTTCTACACGACCAGACACACCACTTTCTTGACATTATTATTTTTAAGGTTTATTTTGTACGCGTAAAAAGGAGACGTGAGGATGAAGCTTTTTGGGAGTCTTTATCTAATGTGGCAGTTTTATATAGTCCTGCCTTTTCTCTAGAATTGATATATCATTTGATTCAAGAAGTTTTGTAAACTCACCACTTCGTCATTTGACCCACTATGTTCATAGCATTGCGGCTGATGAGCAGCTGACAATGACTAGACTCTTCCACATACTTTGTTAATTTATTTTAAGCCTTGTCATAAATAAAGCCCCCATACTTTATTGCACTGAAGATGCATTGTCTACATGAAAACCTATTAATGAAGATGATCTGCGCAACGGATGTCAAAACATTATAGAGTGCCTAAACTTCGTGAATTTAATTATTGACTTATAGAACTAACTTAATTTTGAGATGTAAATCGGAAACTACGTTTTTCACAATCGCCTGTAAAACCTATTCGGTTCTGAAAAATCTCCAACAGAACGCAGACTGAGCTGTAATTTATAGTGTTGAAGTTTTTGAGAACAACTTAATAGTTAGTGTGCGATGACTTAGCGGTTCGCGGTGCGGGTAGATCGCTGGTGTTCGTCGTCGCTCGGCGGTGCTCGGCGGTGATGGATGACGCGACGTCCTTCCAGCCCGGCTTAGGACTCATTGAGGGGGGATTATATCGGGACGTTGACGAATTGCTACTACTTCACACACAGATAGCACTATTCAATCGATTTAAAACTTCACTCGCTGACCAGCGGGGACATTTGTCGTAGGATTAAATGGTTCTTCACGTCATTGGGTAGACGTTGCCCCTAAATAATGTTGCAGATTCTATTTGTTTCTGCATTGAATATCCAGTATTTGGAAATATAATAATGCTATCATAGATCAATGTTATGAGATATGCGAATAACAACAAAAAAGTCATTTTCATAAATCAAACATTCGGGATGGCAATAAAAATATCTTTTTAATGTAATTTTCCTTTTTTCATTACAATATATCAGTAAATATAGAATAACGTAAAAATAGTTGCTGCCATTATAGTGACTCAAGTCCAAACGAGGCGGCGATAAGGCGGCAAGAATTAAATTTCATTTTAGGCGTATGAATTTATGTGAATTGTTGGTAGTCTAGTAAATGTTGTAACTTTCGTTTCGGCTCGACCTAAAGGCGAGAACTTTGTAACGAAACAAAATAACAATGGGAGCCAGTTTATAGCACGGTTCCGTCGGGAGCGTGCACCGATCAAAATATAAACGGGATTTTCACTTTGCGCCGAAATCCTGAAAGTTTAACAAAATCCAAACGATTATTGATAATTTATTGCGATGCCGACCTTTCGCGAAGGAAGGCGGTATGGAAAACAATGTTAAGGTCATTCGGGAGCTGAACGAGCCACGGATGGCCGGAGAACGTGACTTTTAGCTCGTATTGCTCGTTTATTCGGGTATTGCTCAAGTAATTCTGTTGGCCGTTTACTTAGCGATTTGATAAACGTTGAATATTTTTGCTGCGCTGTTGCCTTTTATACGCAATCAGGTTTCAAGTGGGTACTTAAGTGGAAATTGATCGTATTGTAGGTACTGTATTGGCTGAAAACCGATAAGTACAAAAACACAGACTAAACTGAAATAACTGACACCCGCAATAACATAATTTTAGCAAGGAGTAAAAAGTTGAGTTTTCCTAAATAAAATTAAGGTTTCTTGAACTTTTACACTCTTGTTTATTTTAGGTACAAGCCTTACAAAAACTTTTTGTTTGAAACTTATTTTGTTATTTCGTAAATATCGTTATTATGAAGAAGTTGTAGTTTGAATTTGAATTCGTATTTTTTATTGCTGAAGTGGAAGTCTTTTATGAGTTTTCCTATAAATTCTGGTACTTACTTATTTCTTTATTTTTTGTAAAACCTTAATATTCATGTATGAATAATAAAAGGTAAAGTAGAGACTATGAAAACTGTTATATGGTATAAAAGTTGAGCCCATGATGTGAAAAGGGAACATTTAAAGCATGACACGCGACTAGTGGGGAACTTGTACCTTGGAACATTTTAAATTAATTAGAAATACTCGTAGTTGCGATGCAGGTGTATAATTTCCAAGCTGAAGTCTTGAGTGGTTTTCTGTTATAGTTTTGTATGAAATATGCAACATAATGCACATTTGAATTCGTTTGCGATTTTGACGTTTGCGTTCTTTATAAAATTTTAACTTAGCGGTTTTAATTGCGTACCGATACTTGAATTGAAAGTCATCATTCTTTTAAGTTTTTCGGTAAATGATGCTTATTGGTATTATTATAAATAAATTAATAAAAAGTACACAGTTACAATTTTATTAGGTACCTCCTAATAAAATCGTAAAAGTCATGTGTTTGCTTATATTAGATATGTTTTAAAAGGTTTATCTGTACTGTGAACATTTTTTCTTTCCATAAACCAATAACGCTCAAGCGGTAAAACTTGCAATAAAAACTAACTGATATGAAACGGTTATCGCTAGCCTAGAAATTATAAAATTTATACAAACTCGTGTTATTGAGGTCACAGGTAGTTCTAGACTCGTAGCTTTTATTTCTCAACGCGGCGTCATAACGCCTTATGGGCGAAAGTTTACGATGCAATACGCACCGCTGCCGCACTTTGCCTGTAATTGAATCGCAGGCGCTTGCTATAAATGTGGATTTGCGGAGTTCTAACACCAACAAACAATGCCGTGATCCACCCTACAAAGTTTAAAAGTAAACTGAATGTTTTAATTCAAGTTTTCTGGCAGTTTACACATTTTGTACTGTGGAAGTTTCAGAAGTGGTATCACACACTTTCTCTCGAAATATCGTATCTCAGACGTAAAGTTGTTGGGTATTAAACAATCCTTTAGGTTTCCTTTACAAAGCTCTTTTCAAAACTTTTCAAAGAATTCTTTTGTATAAATATGTAGATATACATTGAATATCATAAAAACTTTTCAGAGCTAACACGACTGTAGTACCTACCTATCTTCCTTGATAGGTACCAAACTTACTTCTCGCTTCTGGATGTTTTACAAAGTACACTTTCCTTTTAACATTTAACAAATTAAGTGCTTAACAAGTTTATAAAATTCAGCACAAATGCATTGCATAATGGGTCAGGGAGTAAGTCGCCGGGCTAGTTAGCCATTTGCGGGCAGAGGCTAGCCACTGGTCTTCCCGTCGGTATTATTTAGCCAAGGTTTTAAAGGCGCACTTACTCCAGACTTGAATACATTTTTACTAGATTACAGACTAACCAGAGTTTTGTATAGAAGTCTATATTATAACATATCATTTAATTCATTACTATTAATTAAGTCCTTAAACATTACTATGATTAAAGACTCAATTACGAGATTAGATAACCAGTAGCTACCTACTGGTACCTACTGGTTGTCTACTCTCGTAATTAAATAGTTAGGTACTTGTAATCTAGGTCGTCTGTCTGATTTTGGATACCCAATTTCTACATTCAGGGTCTTGATTTTTACCCGGGCCTGCGGACGGCGAGCATTGAGTACCTAGCTCGCCGTCCGATCAGCACCAGGCCCGTGAGTCGACGGCGCGTAGTGTTCCACGCGCGCCTCAAAGTGATGTTATCAGCCACCACTGACGGAGCCCATCGTGGCCGGTGCCTGCATGCCTTTGGGTAGCGGATAAATTCTCAATATGAGTTACCGCACCCCTGGGCACTCGTCCTCGCACTTCTCTGGGAGTGGCGCGAGGAGGCCAAGAGCCGGGGCGAAACTTTGCTGCCGCGATACCTCGCGGCTCGGCGGACGGAGCTCTGGCAGTATCTCATGACGACATGGAGACAGCAACTGTCGCAACCCAGCGCTGGGCACGCCACCATCGCGGCGGTAGTGCCCCTCTTTGAGGAGTGGCTGGAGAGGCGTCATGCCGTCCTCACCTTCGCTGACGCAGGTCCTCACCGGACACGGTTGTTTCGGGAGGTTCCAACATCAGATCAGGCGGGAGGAAACGTCCGGGTGTTACCACTGCGCGAATCGCCCAGAGGATACGGTGGAGCATACGGTGGAGGTCTGCCCCACTTGGGCGGAGCACCGCTGTGTCCTCGTGAATGTGATAGGTGGCGGCGACCTCTCGTGCCCAGCCTTGGTTCAGGCCATGGTACGGAGCGAGAGGGAATGGGCGAAGGCGGAGGCGGGACGCATGAGGGAAGCTCAGCGGAGTGGCCCTCACGGCCCCGGCCGCTACCACCGCAGGAGAGGTACTGGGCGTACCGGGCGTACTGGGCGTAGGACGTCGCGAGACGATCTCCGGCCACCGTAGACCCGGGCCTGCGGACGGCGAGCAGTGGGTAGCTCGCCGTCCGATCAGCATCAAGCCCGTGAGTCGACGGCGCGTAGTGTTCCACGCGCGCCTCAAAGAGATTAGTGTCAGCCACCACTGACGGGGCCCATCGTGGCCGGTGCCTGCATGCCTAGGGGTAGCGGATAAATTCTGAAAATGAGTTACCGCACCCACTCAGGCACTCAGGCAGGGAAAGAACAGAGGTGGGTTTTAGTCAGTAAGAGTCTGACATGCCCTCCCGTTCCACCTAGAGCGGGATAAGTCATTGGATGATTTCCCACCCCGCCAAAAAAAAAAAAACCCCTGGGCACTCAGGCAGGGAACGAACAGGGGTGGGTTTTAGTCAGTAAGAGTCTGACACGCCCTTCCGCTCCACCCAGAGTGTCATTGGATGATTTCCCACCCCCCTCCCAAGCAAACTTCCCAAGCAAACCTCCAAAAAAAAAAGGGTCCATGACTTTTTTATTTTGAGGTTTGCTTGCGAGGTATATTACATATAATTATTGTAGATATATCTAAGTCAGTCTTCACCGTTAACTTAAGGCGCAGTTATACGACTTTTATTGGTTTTTAATTGAACATCACGTTTCAACGAAAAGTCTTATTTCTTTGAAAAAAAAATGTATGTTACTCTAGACTATTTCCGTCGTAATCTGATCTGAGAATATATGAATTTTTATTTTTATAACATTGTGTAATTAATTTGTAAAGTTATGTCTAACGCGGATAAAAAATTGAGAATCACGTAAAATCTATAAAGCATATTTTTATAAAACCTTCACCATTTTAAAGATCACTTAATTATTTATAATTTAGTCTTAGTGTTTTAGTTAAATACTTGTTGTTTTATGTGTAATAAATTAATAATGCGTTTAATTTCGGACAGCGCTCCTTGATGGGCGAGTCCTATTACTAGGTGGACGTACGACGCGTTACGTGAGCTCAGCGCAGAACACGCAAGCTAACCACTCAAGGTCGTTGGCAACTAATAGCGCCTTAACTAAATTAATTCAACATTCGCAAAATGTAACATTGAACAAAAATAGCATTGACTAAATCAATCACCTACCAAACTTGATTTATTGTTTGATAAATTAATTTAAGGACGCTAAGGTTTTTGTTTTTAATATTTGGTGCGCAGAAAATTATTATTCAGTCAGTAGAAAATTATTATTGGTCAGCGGAAAATTAATATTTGGTCAAGCGGTAAACTCCAATCACGATTGGCTGCTCAATTGCTGCAGATATATTTAACTTCCTATGACATTCATAAAAAGGCTGTCCAATATCACATACCGCTTGCTGACTAGAAGCAGCTCTAATTATCTTTATGTGCTGACAAAATAGGTTTAAAGAATTTATTCTCATAAGAACAATATATAGGTTCACTTACAATGAGATACAAAGAATTGCTTAAATCTAAATGAAATAAATTTTGCCTCAGGCGCGTGCTGGTGAAGTTATACAAATAAATAGTAGGTAAGAAGTTGCTAACATTAATTGGACTACATTTTATGGATATGATTTTTTAGTTTCATTTTGAATGAGTTAATGTTGTTACAATCTTTTACGTCATTTGGCAGGTCATTATACAGCTGTGCTCCTTCGAACAATATGGTTTTTTTACCATAGTTGGTACGAGCTTGTCTTCGTTGTAACTTATTTTTATTTCTTAGGTTGTGTGATATTGTTTTTTTGTGTAATTGTAAATTGGATTGTATGCTGTTTGTGATGATTTTTTTAATTAGAATGCAGGTCCCGTATGTGTATAGTTGTGTGAGATTTAGTAATTTAGTTTTTTCAAATAATATTTTAGTTGGAGTAAGATAGTGATAGTGGAATAGGGTTTTAATAATTTTATTTTGGGTTCTTTGCAAAGGCATCAGGATAGTTTTCGCGGCAGATCCCCATATTTCGATAAGGTATTCGAGATGTGATTTTACTAATGAGTTGTATATAACAGTACGTATTTTCCTTGGAATACAATTTGCAATTTTATGTAGTGATGCTAGTAATGAAATTAATTTTGTTTTTACATGCTCGATGTGCAGTTTCCATGTGAGTTTGTCATCTACCCTCAGACCGAGGTATTTTTCGTGACTGGATCTTTTTATTATGTCATTGTTTATAGTAAGAGGCGAGAATTCTGGTACTGGTTTATTTTTTGCCGTAAAAATCATGTATGTTGTTTTAGAGGTATTTATTGTAAGTAAATTGTATTTAAGCCACTCACTGAGTATGTCGAGATCTTTTTGAGCATTGGTTATAGTATTATGTATAGATTTATCGAAATAAAAGAGGCATGTGTCGTCCGCGTATAAAGTTAGGTGTCCCGTTAACCCTATTCTGTTTATGTTATTTATATAGATTAAGAAGAGTAACGGACTTAAAATTGAGCCTTGAGGACAGCCATATGGTACATTTTTTATGGAACTACTGAATTTATCTATTTTAACTACTTGTTGTCTATTCTGTAAATACGATGTAAACATTTCTAGGGCTGTATCTACGATTCCTATGTTGCTTAATTTTTGGAGAAGCTTGTGGTGGCATACTGTGTCGAACGCTTTTTTTAAATCAATAAATACCCCCAGCACAACATTTTTTTGATCTATATGTGTTTTGATTTTAGTTATCAAGTCTACTGTAGCTGTAAGAGTGCTAGATTTCGAGCGAAAGCCATATTGTTCGTCTATTAGGAATTTTTTTTCAAGAAGGTATTTGTTTAAGCGGCTGTACAAAACACGTTCAAAAATTTTTGATAAAACTGGTAAAACCGACACTGGTCTGTAGTTACCTGGATCAGTTCCACTACCCGATTTGAAAATAGGGCTGACTTTGGCAACCTTAAGCGTGTTCGGAAAAATGCCGCGCATCAGGCATTCGTTTATGCACTTTGTTAGTTCCGGAACAATTATATTTTTGAGGCATTTGATCGTCTTGGTGCTGATACCATCTAACCCTGTACTTGTATTGCTATCAAGACCGTCAATTATTTTAGAGATTTCGTCTTTAGTGCAAGGAGTGAGTTTACTCAGGGTTACGTCGTGTGAGTGGTTGTGTTCGTACATAAGAGTGTTGCCGTCGTTGGCGTGATATATGTCAGGTATTTGGTTAGCTAATTCCTCGCCTATTGATGAGAAAAATGAGTTGAATAACTCACATATTGAGTTACCTTCAGTTACAGGTCCCGCGCTCGACATTAGTTTCGGAGGAGCATTGCTTTCTTTGACTTTATTTAGTGCTAGGTTATTGATCAGGTCCCACATCTTTTTCGGTTGATTGTTGTTGTTGTAGAATAGATCGTGATAGTATTTTTTCTTGTGTGTCTTGATCAGGTTGGTCACGTGGTCTCGTTGTTTAGAAAAGATTTTTTGTATGTTTCCGTCTTTTGGGTGAGATTTTGTCTGTTCCCATAGGTTGTTACGTAGGTTTATTGAATCAAGAATACTGCGGTTTATCCAGTCGTTTTGAGGTAGATTTAGAATTTTTGTTTTATCGATTTTGTTATTATTTATATGTTTTGTGATAAAGCGCTCGAGGTGGTAGTAATCATTTTCTTCATTCACATAATTATCTGTCAGTGCGTCGCTGTATAACTGTTCATAGTTTATTGCTTTGTATTGTATTGTTTTGTTTATTTGTGGCTCTAGACTGCCTATTTCCAAATATATTTGTTTGTGGTCCGACAAACTTGACTCAACTATGGAGAAATTAAATGAGTGGTTAGTTATGTTTGTACAAATATGATCCAGTATAGATTTTGTAGTCGAAGTTTCACGAGTACTGTATAGACCATTAATTTTGTTCAGTATTTTATATCCATTTCTCTTGATTTCATTAAGGTATTTGGTGACGTGGTTCTCCGCACTGAGGAGGTCAATATTAAAGTCGCCAAACACAATTGCTCTTCTTCTCTGCTCCAACTGCAAGGAATACGTCGCTAAAAAATCGTTGTTGTTTGAATCACCAGGTTTATAAATTGCTCCGATGTTTAGGGATAGTTTGTTTATATATATCCATAAGTAGTGATTTCCATTTTTGCACAATTCTTCCGTTATGTCGTGTTTTATGCTGTCGTGTATATAGATCGATACCCCTCCACCTTTACGTCTTTTCCTGCAGTTGTAAACATGCTTGTAGTTTGTAAAATACATTGTGTAGCTGATCAAAACTTCTTTTTTAGCTGACCCGTTTAATGATAGCCTAAGTAAACTATATTAAAACTGTGTAAGTATATTAAAACTGATTTTCCTTTGTTTTATAATCTACTGAGTTTTTTCCAATGTGCTTGCTAGTACAGCCCTGACTCCCTGAGTGAATTCGCTTAAAAGTAAAACTTTTAACAGTGTTCCCGTTAAGTAGTCAGTTTTGATGGATCTCATGCTGCTTTCATTTTGTAATGGAAAGGTAAAAACGTACGAACTTTACACTAACTATACGTTTGAACCCCTAATTTCGAATGTGAACCCGACTGCATAAAGGTCTGCATTGCACGTATATGAGGGAAACACGAACCCTGTTTAACCCTATCAATAAGTGCAGGTATACATACATAGGTAGATGTACTGTAGCCCTCGTTAATGTTCGGGCTGATATTAACGAGGTGTATTGGGACACCAACTCGTCTGGGCCCTCCCTTTCATGTGAGGATGTCAAACGGGGGCGTATCAGAGCTCGCACAAAACATCCGATAGTGTTCTTTACGCTTACAGAAGAAGCTAATTTTGCTTAAGTGGGCTACTCTGAGCGCGCATCGCGGCAGGGGCTCGCCTCCCCAACATGGCCTGTGTTTGACTCCCGGGCAACGCTAAAATGGAGCTCCGTTACTGCAATTAGTCAATCTTCTCGTTCTGACGAGGTGTTTTAACATGTTTTCCGTCTTTTTTATAGGCAGTTTAGTTTTGTGTGTTATGTTTTGGCCTAGACATAAGCTGAAGAAGAAATAACTAGGGTTATTTTAATGTTTGCAACCAAAGTTTCTTTTCCACATTTCGGTCGGTATGTAACGAATATTTTAACATTTCAAAATCTGCAACAAAAAAAATTATATTGTGCAACAAAAAAATATCGTAGGTAAACCAATACCGCATGACATTTCAGGAAGTAGAATACTTAAAATTGAAGGCAACCACCATTTTCAAAAAAAACTTTTTTACAAAAAAATAGAACCGACTTCCAAAAAAAGTGCAAAATAACTTTAATTTCGGAAGTCGGTGTTCCTGTTTTGTGTCTTCGTTTTTTGACACCACTTTAAAAAAGTTTTTTATTTTTCACTTTTTAGTTGTGGTTCCCCATTAAACTGTGTTAACAATTCATAGACATACGATAGCAGCAATCGCGGTTGATTTGCTGTAAATTTTTGAAGAGTTCCGATGTCTGTCTCCGAAACCCATCATCAGATCTTTCTGAAATTTAAATGGGACCATTTCGGAATAAACCCCTTTCGAACAAAAAACTAATTTTGCAAATCCGTCAATATACGACGGAGTTATGCCCGAACATACATAAAAAAATAATAATAATACAAACCTCCGAATTGATAACCTCCTCCTTTTTCGAAGTCGGTTAAAAAAGAGATGTGGGCAGCAGGTGCTTATCTGATAAAACTGAATAATGCCGCAAAAATAACGGGTCATATAGAAAAACTGCGATATCTCAAAATTATGTACATATGTACTCGTAGATCGCTTGTTTAAATAATATGTTACTAGTAGATTAGTAATGCTTCTTATATATCTCAAAAAATGTTTTTTTTTTAGAAATTACAGCTTGAATAAACAGATTTTCTGAATTTTGAAAAATTACATAACTCCGAAAGGTAAAGAATATGTATTCCGCTTTTGTTTCAAACCGAGGTGTCATTATTACAATTTCTTGGATTGGTCACAGTATTCAGGGCAAAATCATGTCGCTTACACCTGAAGAATGTACACGAATTATTACCATCGTTGGTGTGGCGAGTTGCCGCCACTCTGCAAGTTGGATGGGGTGTGGTATCACGACGTGTGTGTGTCCTGCTTTGGCATGTGATGCAAAGTGTGTGGCCGGCCTTACAGGAGCCATAGGCAATCAAAAGTGCAGCAGTCGACGTCAGAGCGCCTTACGCCGCGAGGCAGTACGCATCTCACCGCAGACTAAATTAATGTCTTATTAACATCGTCCCCGCAAATACACTAAAATCCCGAGTAATATCCCGTAAACGTTGGGGATTTTCCGGGAATAATAAATAACCCATATTTACCGCGTCCGTGTAACTAGTGAACAAGAATAACCAGGAGTGTTGGTGTGAAGAGAATCGAGTGGCCACTCGTCGGGATCCTGCGAGGCTGCCGAAGGAAGAGTCAGGTACCGCTTTGTTTTACTCGCTTAGAGTTAGGCCAACATACGCCGTCTACTGCCAACCACTCCCAACTTGAAGCTATACAGACAAATATAGGCAATTTTGGGCCAGCATTCAATCCAAGTGTTTGGCCGTAACAATGTCCTGCATCCTGCAGAGAACCACAGCTATTTACACGCTTGGGCATCTCCAATCGTACAAGAAGAAAGAAGACAGCGTAGTAATGCTAGAACAGTAGTACAGTATCTTTATCTATGGTTTTAGAGTATCCCAGCGATTTCAAGATATCGGCATGAACGTCAGAAGACCAGGAAATGTCATTCCAAGGTCTACACCGGTGTGTACACGAGAAGACCGATTCATCGTGAGCACTATGTTAAGAAATCGATATCTCACGGCTGTTCAGGTCAGAAACAGCCTTCAAGAAATTACCACAACAATGTGAGCTCAGACACGATCCTACAAACGACTTCGTGAAGCTGATATAATAACTTACAGGCCAGCACATGGTCTCAAACCGCTCATGGACATCGAGTTGCCAGGTACGGTTTTCTCGAGAACACGTCCGATGGAAATGAAAATTGGTCCGGAGTCCTATTTTCCAATGAGTCAAAATTTTGTTTATTTACACACAATGAGATTCGAAGAGTACTTAGACGACCAACAGAAGACCGGTATTATCAAGCGTGTTTTGAAGAAAAGATGCTATTCGGTGCAGGATTAACAATGGTATGGGCTGGGATAACTTCAGAGAGTCTTACGGAGTTAGTGGAGATAGAAAACTGTTCTCTGACAGCTCTCAGATACGAAGAGGAGATTGTAAATGAGCATGCTGGTCCTTTATTTCGACTCAAAACTAGTTTGTATAAAATTTGATATTTTATGTAAATAAGCTCAATAGTCAAGACTTTAAGGTGTTAAAAAGATTTTTTTAGTATTTCATGAGAATTTAATAGTGTATAAAGTGAGTTATGTATTTTACGAGTATTTATGTATAAATCAGTCATCTACAATATACTAAAGTTTCACGAATTAATCTTATGTATTTAAGAAACTATCACAATTTTTATCAGCCACCCGGAATTTTTGCGGCCCAGTGTATATTTCTAAGTATTGGTATTCTATTGATTAACATATTTTTTTTCTCAAAGAAGATTCGCAGTTCGTCATCCAGCGCCATATTATCGGCATCAACACTTGAGCTGCCAGCGATGACGCGCATTGTTTAAAAGTAAGCACGCATGTGCTCTTTGTTCGCGTGTGCAATACTTATGAATTTCCTAGGGGAAGGCGTATTGTACTGCACTACGATAACAACTCAACTATATAGTTTTAATATAGGTACCTTTGAGTGATAGGCACAGAGGGTGAACTGCGTGGTAGTTTTATGATGAAAAATTAAAATAAAAAATTATGTTTTTAGCATTTTTAAAATGGTTCCTAAACATCTTTTGTCGGAAAGTTTATTAGTTGGAGACTAATTGCGATGAGAATTCTAGTAAAGGTAGGTTAAGTCAAAAAGTCATAGTAGATCATGCAAGGAAATTGTGCGCCATTGCCAAGTAAGTTTCTTCGATACTGGAGTTATAACCATCGGAAATCAGTACCATACAGTATTAATAAATTAAAAAAAAAACAAAATACAAAAATAATGCAATCATAAACTAAATAACAAAAAAAAAATAGCATAGCCTAGTGAATATTCCAAACGTAACATACAGTTCCACTGAAGCTGAACAAACAAAATAAATCACAATTTACTGATACACCGTCACCGTTTCTAAGGATGAAGACAAAGCTCTCAGCAGAGGTTGAAAACGTTCACCGTCCCAGAGGGCTCACAAACGCAGACTTTAGTACAAACTAGTGCACTACCAGGCTATACGTTCATCTCACATTGCTCAGGTTGCAAATGTTCAGTAAAGCGGCAAGCCGCGGGCGTCGGCGGGGAATCGAACCTTTTTAAATTTTCTTTTAAGTTGGGTTACTGAAACCGAGAACTTTTTGGGCCCTACAACCAAGAAGGTACCTACGTGCTTTTCAGTAATTCATTTTGGGCTCCACGCCTGAAATAATTTTCGGCCTTACACCTAAAACATTTTCAGGCCCAACATTTCAGAATCGCCAACATTTTAAAACGCCTCGTAAATATGCAGATTTTCCACTCTTACTCAAGCCAGTTTTGTTCGGATTACGGGTAACTTTATGAGACCTAATAAAAGAATACTTACGGTTTTTGTTGACTTATTTAGTGTTGCGCTCGGAGTTTTCTGCAGCAGAGAAAATAAGTTTACTGAACTGGAAATCTGAATTAAAAAACTTGTTTTTAGTTTATGTTGTTTTAAATCAAAACTGATGTGTGTTTTATGAGTTTCTTTGTTTTAATTTTTAGTATTTAATTTAGCTGGTAATCTAATTATAAATTTAAAAGATATGTAAAAACTAATAATAATACCTACTGCACACAAACTAATAATAAATATACAAATGCGTATCCATTCACGCGCCATGGTCGATTTTGTTGCGAAATTAAAAGTACTCTCAAGCGCCATTGTCACATTTGTAGACTAAGCGGATTGTTCACTTGAAATCGATTTTTTACTGTGGTCGCATTGTTTGAGTTTTGAGAAGTAAATAAAAGATGGTCCGCGTTTTTTGTTCCTGGGCACCCCGCACTATGACATAGAGATTTTTTTTTTTAAATTTTTGAAATGTCGTCCGTCAACAGTCAGTGTCAACAGTCAATTTATGTCAACGGCATCAAAAAATTCATCCACATCGCTGTCAATGGAAAAAGTGTCCAGAACGCTAGCAGCATTGCCACGTTGAATAGCAATGCTGATTCGTTGGCCAAAGAAAAGCCCCAAAATTAAAGCCCTCTGGTCACGTGAAGAGTCGACTAACAGCTTGCTGATATGCCGAAAAACTCGATGAGCACTCGGATCCCATGGCCCCAGTGTTTGAACCCCAAACGGCTCATAATAAAATTACCAGCTAAATTAAATGCAATTTTTTTTTATTTATATTTAAAACATGTACCTCCATACTTTATTTATGTTATAATTAATTTCTTAAATCTTATATTATGCTCAGAGTTTACCCAACTCTCGCAGCTATCCGTGAAAACTATTCTCACTCTAAGTCGCTCTAGAAGGAGCCATTCGCAGCAAGTGACAGGTATAGCTACCAAATATTTTCCGATTAACTAAAGAACGTTTACATTAGCCGAGATAGTAGCACTATTTGGAATTTATTGCCCCGTTATAGTGGCGAGTGCATCCCGGCTGCCTTCAGGGCTACTCCCGTTAATGATTTTTTAAATTAAATTATTTTGTATTTTCAGTTTTTCTTAAATAATAAAATTAGTGACCTGTGTACGCGATAAAGTAGGCATGTATATGCATTAGTAGATAGCTCGTATTAAGTCAATTCGGGTCCGTTCATTAGTTTACAGTTTTAGTACACGGGTATTTCCAATAGCATAAAATTTATTTCCCAATGTAGATGTAAAGTTAACAATCACACATAGGTAACCTAAATGTAGGTGTCTACTAAGACAATTCCCGTCAGTAGTACAGCCGATCACGTAAACTTGTAACCACATTACTTGATATATTTCTGTACATATTCTGAGCATCGAATACGGCGACATCAAGTGAAGTAGTCGACATACTGTCGGCCGGGGAGTTCAGCCTGACGCGAAATTGATTCAGTGCGAAACGTGAGCCGCCTTCACAACAGCGCGATTCAAATGTAAGTCAGCGGACGCTGGCAGACGGAACGAAACTTTATGTTGACACCTAACAAATTTAATTAGACACTCCGCTTTAATGCCCTCCCCTGTACGTGTAAGAAAATGTTTCTTGCTCACGACAAGCTTTTTTGTTAGAAATGTAAAAGGCTTTTAGTAGCAGCCTGAATCGCTGTAACTGTTTGATAATTAGCTGTTTCATTGGTGTGTCAATTTGTATCTGTTCAACATGTGTGTGACATCCCTGATTGCGACAAGTGTGAACGGTCTCTAACGTTCGAGTAAGTGAGACATTGCGTCTGTAAAGTTATATAAACATCATTATCGGAAAAATATTGGACGGAAAACCATCGTCAGCTTTATATTGTTTTCTAAATCGGAATCAGTAGTGCCTGTCGCTTCCGGCGATTCAGCTTGTTTTGCGAGAAAATCCACTTTTTCTTCTCTCTGATTTCTTTTTTATGCCATCATTGTTCCGATCTTGGGATGAATGTAGTCATTTATATTTTCAGTGGAAATAGCGTGTATCTAATGTGTATTTAATTTGTTATCATTGCGTACATAAACGTCTGTTCAGATCTGTTTCAGATAATCATATTGGATTGTTATTTAATCCTCTGATCCTAAGTGGGCAACGATCTTAGTACGTACTCGATTGGAATTTGTAAGTAGACGAGCTTCAACATTTTTGTTTTGAAAGCTGATTAGAAATTTTCCATTCTTATCGAGGAAAGTTCGCCCTTTCCTAATTTTTGCTTTATATAGTAAATTGGATTACTTATATATTGATTCAAATACAATTTTAAAGGTTCCGAACGTCCGAATGAAAAAACGGAACCCTTTATAGGATCACTCGTGTGTATGTCTGTCTGTCACAGTGATTTTTTTTCTGGGCTGATTGAGTTGAAATTTAGTACACACATGAATATCTGTGACCCAAATACGGACGTATAACGTAAATAAATGAGTTTGGAATAAGGGCATCATTTCTATTTTTTGGAGGGAGGGGAGGCGGGAGGGGGGGGGGGGGGTTGAAATCATCCAATGACTTCTCCCGCTCGGGTTCTAGCGGGAGGTGTCAGTTTTACTGACTAAAACCCACCCTTGTTCCTTCCGTTGCCTGTGTGCCACGGGCCGCGTTTACTCTATTTCTATGGGGGTCACTTCTGGGGTGCAAATCGGAAAATCTAAAAATAAAGTTTTTCAAACTGTCCGTGCGTCTTATCAAATGAAGGGTGAAATATCACATATTGTGTGAGTCTCAAATATATATTTTTTTATAATTTTAAAATAAATTTCCCATTGCCCGTTATCTCGGAAACCACTAAGGCTAAAACTTTGAGAAAAAAATAGAAAATAAAACTATTCTTTACGGATTGTTACGAGAAAACCTTTAGATGAAGTCTTTGTTTTAAAAAAAAACTTATGACAAAAATATAATTCGTTTGGAACCCTTTTGTCGTGAGTCCGACTCGCGGTTTATTTTTATAATAAAGTCTAACTTAAAAAAGACTTAGAGTCAAAATTGTCTTTTTTCAAATCAGTAACAGTTTTGCGTAGTCGTAAAAATAAATCGTAACAAGTTTATCTTGCGCCGCATCTCGCCAAACTTGCCGCGTATAGTCTATATCATAGCTGCCGAAGTGTTTATAAGTTCTAATGTTATTTTTGAGGCAGACTTGGGGGAGCGATGGGGCACACACTCGTCGGCTGATTGCCGTCGCGCCGCGCACAGGGGACATGGAGGCAGCACTGCGAGTGCCCCACTTGACGTAAATTACAGTCTACTGTGTGCACTATCGGATGTTTTGTGCGAGTCGCGAACTGCATCGCGGCATGTTGTGCATCACACGAACGTAATCTAGCCGCCTTGGGGCGCGACTCGCGAGTCTCGCGCAAATATCGAGGTATTTCGATGGTATTCAAAGCATTCATTCGCATCGCGCGTCGTGTCGCTAATGCATGCTGTATGTTTATGCATGTGTGAATCGTTAGTGGCCAAGTGGCTCCTACTAACTTTAACGCTAGTTATACTGGGTGTAACGGAATGGTGTGGTCATATTTTAGGAGCCGGTTCTGCCCATGGAAATGAACAACTTTCTCTAAGAAAAAATCAAAAAATCCCAAAAAAAAATTGGACTTTCCATACAAAGTTATCATCAGCTGATCAATATTTGTATGGGGAGTAAAAAATTTTTTTTTGAATTTTCTCGAATTTTCTTGAAAAAAGTTGTTCATATCGATGGGCAGATGCAGTTCTTAAAATATGACCACACCTTTCCGTTGCACCCTGTATAGGTATCTAATGTAGGTACCTAATTGGCTCGGGATATTCATGGACCTGAGTTATTCTCTGCTTGTCGCTTTGAGCATTGTTGTAATAGCTTCATAGAAATACGACCTGCTGTTCTTTTCTGAGCTCAAAAGAGACATGCAGCTTGTGTTTGGCATGTGGTGAAAACCACAAAACATTTTCCCTCGCGGCCATAGTAACCTTCATCTTGGATTCTTGTTTTAAGCAATCGACCTTCTCCTCGTGATGGATGGATTTAGGGTCGCTCGCATCTAGACAAAATATTGCGTAGAAAATAATGTTAAATATTTCTACATTATATTTTAGTGAAGCTCCTTAGGGAGATATATAGCTAGCTCCAATTTACACTACAACATATTCTAGAACGAAAATTAAAGCAAATATTAAACTCAATTTTACTCTCCACATAGATGAGAAATTCAATTTCAAGTTTCCAGAAATGGTAAGCAGCTTAAAAGTATGAAATGAAGATGTTTGTTATATTTAAAAGTCTTAATTTTAACATGTGAAGTGCTGGGTCATGCTGGTGACCCAGTTCATACATTCGCAATTATAAATCTAGGTTAATTTGTACATGTCAAATGTAATCAGTGTAACTACATAATTGCTAATTGGTGACGATGTTTGATTCATATTACCAAAGTACCTACTGTGGCCCACTGGATGCTGCAAAATGAACAAGTCATACGATAAAGTAGGTCTTCATCTATAATTCCTACTTTTGAAAGTTCTCTGAGTTTGGTATCAAACTTTCTCTGAAGTGTGTCTGCTGACCCAGATATAGTAGTTGTCCATGAAGTTCCTGATCTATTATGCAATTGAACACTTGATTTATAAATGTTCTGTATCCTATGGTTTGTTCTGTACAGTAAATTTAGAATTGGAGATAATTATCAAATTTTGGAAAAACAACTTCTATGTCATAAAATACAAGGTTAAAATTTCATTGCTATAAGTACATTATTTTTTTAGGGCATTTTTAATTCAAGGGATCACTTAAAAAACAACTTAAAATATATAACGCTAAAGTCGATTTTTTTTTGAGTTGGTACCATAAGATTAGAATTATCCCGAACTATTAATTCAAATAGATCTATTTAAAGTCACGCTAAACAGAAAACTCTACCGTTAAACATCACTACACTTCCAGTCGATCAAGCTAGTCCATCTTATACGTTCTGCCAAAACATATTTCTTTCCAAATAATCGACAAAGAATACCGAATAAAATTTTAAAATTCGCTACACCACGTCCACGAAAAGCGCAGAGAAAATCGCATGAGCCGGCCCGTTTTGCACCCATGGGCGATACAGAAATATTTTCCGTTTAACTAACACCGACCGTGTCGCAGGGTACTAACATGATTTGAAATTTATTTCCCGACCCGAGTCGCAACCCGATTGCACCTACACTGGAGATCACGGAGAATAAAATGGCATCTAATAATCGTTTTCACCACTTTATCGGAATAAGGATGTGACTACACGAGAGAGGTGGCGTTGCAAACGTTTATGGGGTGCTGTGTGTTGCCCACTCAGGTACTACTAGTGTTAGCTGATAATGTAGCGCGGTTTACTTTTCAAGAGAGGATGGGCACGTGCTTGTTAAAATAGATTACAACGTGTAGGGCTAAGGAACTTGTGCTAAGAATTATGAAAAAATTGAAGAGGCCAGCCAATGTTGAGTTAAAACTGGAACTAACCCCTCTGCACCGTCAGACGACAAAACTGATTTTCTTGAAATATTGCTCTACGGATTAATTTTTTCCAACGTTTGCGCAATGTTATGTTAACGGTACATGTCGTATGTTCGCTCCACATTTAAGGCGAGTTGTCTTAAAACGTATTAATCGTTGTAGTAGCAGTATTTCTCTAACGTCAAAAAAAAAAAGACGGTAAATTGTTGTTTAAAGTTTATTAGTATCTACTGCATACTGTTAGGTTAGTACATAGTAAGTTCTAAAATACCTAACAATTGCTGCGGGTTGGTAATGTCAAATAACAAGTAAATACAAAGTAAAACTTGTAGCTATTTTTAAATTAATTCACACAAACTTGGTCTAACTTGAAAAAATATGCGAAAGTGTGAGACAAAACGCGTGAATAAATGAAAAGCTTCAGAGTTCTGTACCATGAAGTTGTCTAGAGTTTATTACTTCACTTATTTTAGCGAGTTACAAGTACTCCGTCAGAAGCCTTACATAGTGTGGAAATAGGAGTTCGCTCGAGGTGCATACAGATGTACGTATGAATATGTAACAAGCCAGCTGAAAGTGTGCATCAGGTAGGATATTTTAGTGCTCGATTGATAGACTCAATTTAAATGGTTAAATTATTGGCGAGACGAGTGCTTTAGTGCATTACCGTGTTCGCACACACGAGGCAAACTTCAAAAGCAAATTGCACAAGCACGGTACATTTATCTCCACTGGTTGAACGATGAAAGCTTCCATTACGAACGGTATCGGAATGGATATATGCACTTAAGGTTGTCTTTAGTTCGTCAGCGCGGCGGTGTTGTGCGATCGATTTCGTGTTTTACGTCGTCGAGCGCGGAGAATGTCGTGTATCAGCGGCTTGCGATGACAATGTACCAATACCTTATCAACGTGATGAGCCTACATGCCGATAACGTGCAGCATCTTATGTCGCTGATGACGCTTGGCCACATACCGGATGACTTCATCTTTATCTAACATGCTTTAGATTCTTGTCACACTATCTGTGTATCCATGTCCTACAATGTGATATTTCTCCGACGAATAAGTTTGATTCACGGGTCACAAGATCTCATGATTAGTTATCTTATGTTTGAGTTAGTCGGGCTCCGTTAATGCGGATGCTAAGGTTCATACTCCAATTAATTTTGATAGTTGAACTTTGATACTTACGACTTGTTTTGTTCCCGATCGAGATGTTTACTTACTGCATAAAGTGAAGTAATTACGTTTTTCACAAGTCGTTAAACTGTAGTTTGAGGGCTAGAATGGAAACAAAACTGTTTGTTTTGTTGGTGTTAGCAAGTTTTTGGCTATGAAAATGAAGATGTGTTGCCAGTATGTTTTACTTAAAGCTCGATGTTTCAGGCACAACCAAATGTTTTTCATAAACACTACCTACCTTTCAAAATATAAGCTCAATAACCCAAACACAAAACACTGTAGATTGGATAATGTTAACAATAGAGTGACATCTAATTTAAACTTCCCGCCATTTCTAGGGTTGTGCTAAGTGAATCCATTTGTTGTCGCTAGTGATGGACGGGCACACATGACAGCAAAATGTTGTGTCATAAATATTTTCATGTTTGTTACCTTTTTTGGACATTTATATCAGGCGGTTGAAAACCTAGAATAAACGAGCCATGGAATGGTAGGAGCTTGTTAAAAATTAATTGTATTGCACGCACAAAAACGTTGATTGCGTATATTGTACGACTGTATTGAACGTCATATACTTAAACTAAACTTTGCAAAACAATTGAAAAGCGGGCGAAAACAGAACTTGATTTAGAAAGAGGCGAAAAAGAAAGTTTTCTTTTTTTTTCAAAATTGTCCCAAAATACGAGGCGAAATCGGAACAAATCAAGTCGCCACAGTCATAGAGCTGTGTTTTGTGGATGTTCTGTTGTTTAATTTTTATTTACTGCGGTATTTTGTTTGTTTACTTAATTTGCTTTTGAATGTATTATAGTTTTCTCATTTTATGTCTATTAGGTAAATTAACTGTAAGCTCCTCTTCTAATAGTGCTTGCTTAAATCTGATGCGCAATGTCTAAGATGCTTTAACAAATACCTCCGCCATGAACATAATGCATCGTGAGGTGACTGGTGTGAAACTAATGAAAGCCTCCAGCACATATATGTGCTCCCTGTATACAGGGTGTTAGTTATCAAAGTTAATTTTCTAGTTTCCCGAGTTAGTTTACTTCGTCAATCAAGGTTGAAAACTTGTAACCATCTTATTAAGACTGCGTCGAATTGGAAATTTTAAGTGGATATTATTTGGGAACAGGTCCTGTAGACGAATTCCACTCGTTATCAAACTTAATCCAATTTGTCTTTGTGGCGAATTGAATTACTTAAGTTAATTGTGAATTTTATTGTAGGTAGGTAAAGTTTGGAGAGGCGTGTCGAGGCGGAGGGATTGTAAATGCTAGGGAATGGACAGCGTTTAGATTGTTTGTTTTGGTTAATTCGATGAAGATTGTTTTGGAACAAAAAGTGTAGGTAGTATGTAGGTAGGTAATGTAGTAAATTTTTCTTTTCATAAATATGAATTGATTACTGCTCAATTTTAACTTTTTAACGCGTCTAGCCCCTCATTAGCAGACACAATTAAAAACCTATTGTTATGGCGACGCGAGGGGCCTGACGCGTTAAACTATGTGCAAAAGTGAAATCTTATTGTTTTTCGACCTAATTTGTACATCAGCCATTGTCAAACATGTTGAGCCAAAGAGTACCTAGTAATAAGCATCACCGTGTATATTATCTACAGATGTGTTAGCAAATAAATGAATCTGAAACTAAAACACAATTACCAGCATGTTACCATTAGGCAGGTTTTCTTATTAATTAAAAATATAGGTACAGATCAGCTGGAGAACCTCCTCCGTTTCTTTCGACGATTAAACAAACTCTAAATAGGTTAAATATATTTTAATAAATATGGAGCGTCCAATAAATAACTCACCTTTAGTAATAAATAAAAATAACAATAAGTTAAAAATAATTAAGTTAAAATAATAATTGATATGTATATACGAACGAATAATCAAAGTGAATAAAACTATAATATAATAATGGTTTTACACAATGTTAGGTACTAACTTAGTAGTACATAATTAAAAAAATAAATTAATAAAAAACAATATAATTGTTTAATTCAATTCTATTAATTGTATTAATAAAACAGTAGTTGTCTTCCTCCTCTCTCCTACTTGATCTATGCTGTGCCCGACAGGGTCCATAATTGTGACTAATATAATAATTTCCTTACCAACTATAAACATTATGGTACGCAATAAAGAATTGAGAATTGATAATTTTGATACTCAAAATTAGATTGATCCAATAAAAAAAAATCGCAATAAAATATTTACTTTACGGTAAGTATCGTAATTTCCATTTTTAAATCTGCTATAGTCCAATTGATACCTACTGACATTACTAAGTCCATGAATATTAATAAAATAATATAATAATATTTATAAATATTATATGAAATAATTTTATAAATTTATTATCAAGACTTCACAAATTGGGTCGCATTCGTAAAACAAGAATGAATCCAGCCTTCATTGATTTTGATGTCAAGTGGAGCCATGCAGTACAATGCCGTACAATTTATTACTTGATTGAATGGCACACAGATGGTGTTTACACGGTAATTAAGAACAATATGCAGTGCAGTGCCACGGCTCGGGTAAGCCCGAATATGAGGTCGGTTATCCATCATGTTGGTACTAGGTATGTATGTACCAACATCATTCTCGCGTCTATATTGGAGCAAATAGGTATTATTCGACACATAAGTACACTGGCATAATACAACGGCTACCGTTATTTATTTTTAGATGAATGGTAACGGTTCTAATTATATTATTACCTTGTTGTAAACAAGCTAATTAAGCTTTTATTACTAGCGACCCGTCCCGGCTCCGCACGGGTACAAATTATACCTACACACAAACTTTCCGTGTTTATAGCTCTTTCTATTAGTGAAAATCACATTAACATCTAGTGCGTGGTTTAGGAGGAGTTAGCGGAGAAACAGATAGACGCGGAAAGCAACTTTGATTTATACTATGTAAAGATAAAGAAGAGATATAGATATTTAGGAGTTCGCGGAGAAACAGACAGAAGCGGAAAGCAACTTTGATTTATACTATGTAGATATAAAGAAGAGATATAGATATTTAGGAGTTAGCGGAGAAACAGGCAGACGCGGAAAGCAACTTTGATTTATACTATGTAGAGATAAATAAGAGATATAGATATTTAGGAGTTAGCGGAGAAACAGATAGACGCGGAAAGCAACTTTGATTTATACTATGTAAAGATAAAGAAGAGATATAGATATTTAGGAGTTCGCGGAGAAACAGACAGAAGCGGAAAGCAACTTTGATTTATACTATGTAGATATAAAGAATAGATATAGATATTTAGGAGTTAGCGGAGAAACAGGCAGACGCGGAAAGCAACTTTGATTTATACTATGTAGAGATAAATAAGAGATATAGATATTTAGGAGTTAGCGGAGAAACAGATAGACGCGGAAAGCAACTTTGATTTATACTATGTAAAGATAAAGAAGAGATATAGATATTTAGGAGTTCGCGGAGAAACAGACAGAAGCGGAAAGCAACTTTGATTTATACTATGTAGATATAAAGAAGAGATATAGATATTTAGGAGTTAGCGGAGAAACAGGCAGACGCGGAAAGCAACTTTGATTTATACTATGTAGAGATAAATAAGAGATATAGATATTTAGGAGTTAGCGGAGAAACAGATAGACGCGGAAAGCAACTTTGATTTATACTATGTAAAGATAAAGAAGAGATATAGATATTTAGAAGTTCGCGGATAAACAGACAGACGCGGAAAGCAACTTTGATTTATACTATGTAGATATAAAGAAGAGATATAGATATTTAGGAGTTAGTGGAGAAACAGATAGACGCGGAAAGCAACTTTGATTTATACTATGTAAAGATAAAGAAGAGATATAGATATTTAGGAGTTCGCGGAGAAACAGACAGACGCGGAAAGTGACTTTGATTTATACTATGTAGAAATAAATAAGAGATATAGATATTTAGGAGTTAGCGGAGAAACAGACAAACGCGGAAAGAGACTTTGATTTATACTATGTAGAGATAGAGAAGAGAAGAAACCGCCGAAAGAGCTTTGGTCTGGAGTGCCACTGTGACTCTCTGTATGTTCTAAACTCGAACTAAAGATGATAATAATTACCAGAAAACAGTGAATTCTGGATGAACTCTTGCTGATAGAGACGGAAAGAGTTAGATTAGGGCAAGAGAATGATGACACTTCAAAGCAGACAATATAAGTTCACATACCTGGCCTGTCGCTGCAATCACTCAGTCACCTTCCGATATCTGGGAGGACAGGGTTCACAAGACGTTACCACAAAATAAATTAATATATGTTCGGGCGTCTTCGACGACCTTCACAATATACGAAGTTCTGACGTTCTGCGTGATGGTAACAGACTACAAAACGCGTCTTGACACTCGTATAACCAGCTCTCAAATCACAGTGTGGTCATATAGAGCAGGAAACAACACATAAAAAGATAAATTGCAAGGACATTTTGCCGTGGAAAAAAATTGATTGAGATGAGATGATTGCTGCAATTCAGACAGGAGTTTAAATGAAACAAAGTACGTAAGCAATCAAATAATTCAAGAGGATTTTCCATTTATTTATACCTCTGTTTTATTATATGTGAGAATTTTCACTTAACAACAGTAAATTTAACCCATTTTCCTCTTGAATTATGCTCCTTCGTTGTATATGAATATAAACACTGTTTAATTATTTCTATGTAATATGCTTAACCTTCAAAATAAGTGTCTGGCTTCATAATTCGTTGTAATAAACACCTCGGGGTATGTTATAACTGTGTCTACGCTCAAAATTGAAGAAACGAGAAACCTTTGGGGAAATTAACCGTAACGATCCTTTTTTATAACGATTTGAAGTAAAAAGAATCGAGAATTCACTTTCAGTTGTTTTGTGAAAATAAGAGGTTTTTTTTCAACGTGGATAGATAGGTTGAATAAAAAAGGGGTTTTTGAAAATACGTTTTTGAGATACTAAACCTAGCCGAGAAAAGTTGCTGAGCTTTTAATTGTGTGGTATACATGTACGACTTTTTAAACCATTTAGTTCGATAGTCAGAATAGAATAGAATAATACTTTATTGACCATAAAACAGTAACACAACTGATAAACACTTCACACGAACTTAAATCTATGGGTAAAATCTTCTTGAGGTCTTATCGCTGACAGCGATACAATACAAGACAACCTTTGGATGGAATGAAAGATCTTAAAGTGACGTAGTCTGTGGTGTACTACTAATAAATTAGTTGGACATCAAAATTTTACATTAAAAATATAGACATAAATATCATACGTTACACAATTACGTAGGAGGTAGAGAAAAAAAGAGGAAAAATGAGTAAAAGTTTGTTAATGATGAGAATATGAATAGTGATTACGATGAATTGTTTAAACACAGCTGCCTAGCTGGGTTGTTTAAATTATTTTTATTTTAAGTTAAGGTAACTTATGATTCTCTAACCTGATTTAATGCGCCTGTGGTGTACAGATCTGTAAAATGTTTACGACCCCCAAATTATTGAGATAAGGGAAAGAGCGTGATGAGCAAACCTAGAAAAGTAAAAATGTGTCATGAATGCATGATTCCTCATAAAGTAAAAAGCTCACATATGGCATACATTATAATATTTATGTCAGCACGAAGTAACCACATTCGTTTGTGAATTACTCGTATGTGTCTACAAACTTTTCATTTGTTTGAGTCTGTGATCAAAAATAACTTTACCCGTATATTTTAGAGATTAAGAGCTTATGAATATCCATTTTAGTTCATTCAATTTGTATTATAAGTTATAACTTTTTGGTATAAGTGAAATGTACTTTAGTGGAAATTAAAACAATATAAAACCAGCTTGCATTTTCTGTGATGTTAAAAGTACGTGCTCTATAGTAAAATGAAGTTGTCTTTTTAACTTTGCTCGGTTTTATTATATAGTTCTTTTAGACACTTAGCTTCAATATGAGAAACATTTTAAATCTATTTTTGCGTTTTTCCTAACGTAATATTATAAAATTGCAAAAGTAAGTTTGTTTCTTTGTAACCTTTTCATGCCTAAACCACAGAACCCTTCTTCTTAAATTTTTGCATAATATACCTACTACTACATGCATACTATTACGTTGTCAATGATACAGAATAGCCATCCGGCTGGTCCTGGGTTACCACACGATCTCCGGTGAAGCGGCGAGCCTCCTTGCGGGACTGTCGCTATGGGATCTGCCAGGAAAAGTCCACGCGCACATATTTTTTTTTGGTGGGGGTGGGAAATCATCCAATGACTTCTCCCACTCTGGGTGGAGCGGGAGGGCGTGTCAGACTCTTACTGACTAAAACCCACCCCTGTTCCTTCCCTGCCTGAGTGCCCAGGGGCGAGGTAACTCTTTCGAATTTATCCTCAACCCCTAAACAGGCAGCGGCCATGACGGGCCCCATCATGAATGCTGACAACTCTTTGAGGCGCACGTGGAACACTACGCGCCGTCGACTCTCGGGCCTGGTGCTGATCGGACGGCGAGTTACCCACTACTCGCCGTCCGCAGGCCCGGGTCTACGGTGGCCGGAGATCGTCTCGCGGCGCCGGAAGCCCCTGGCGTCTCCTGCGGCGGCTGCTGCTGAGGGCGTGAGGGCGAGGCTGTTGTTGCAGCCTCTCCCTCACCCGTTCCGCCTCCTCCTTCGCGAGCATTACTGCTTCGCAGAAGGAGGAGACTGCTGCTCATTCCTCACGCTCCGTACCATGGCCTGGACCAGGGCCGGGCGCGAGAGGTCGCTGCCGCCGATCGCCTGCACGAGGACACCTGCACGAGGATCTCCAACGTGTGCTTCACCTTGTCCTCAGAGCGATCCTCACAGTGGGGACATCCGGGCGTTTCCCTCCGCCTTGTCCTAAACAGGAACCTCCCGAAACTTCGGAGTCCGGTGAGGACCTGTGTCAGGCGGAAGGTGAGGACGCCGTGGCGCCTCTCCAGCCACTCCTCAAAGAGGGGCACTACCGCCACAATGGTGGCGTGCCCAGCGCTAGGTTGCGGTGTGGTGTGGTTGAGGCTTCGTAACTGCCCGCCGGATACGGAAGCCATCGAGGCGGAGCTGTACGAGGGGTACAGAGCGGTGAGTACCGCCCTCCGAGTTGAGATCAAGCGAGCCAAAAAATTGGCCGCCCCAGGACCGCATGCCTTTCATGGGAAAGTCTGTGTTCTGGCCTTGGAGGAGGCTTTCGGGCCTCGACTAAGAGGGCTCCTAAGCGCATGCATGGAGAGGGAAGACGCTTCGTTGGAAGACGGGGAAGTCCTGATCAAGAAGCCGGGGCGCCCCGCGGGCTCTCCGTCCGCTTACCGTCCCAAAATGCTGCTCGACGAGGTGGGCAAGCTCTTCGAAAGAGTAATTGCAGACCGCCTCGACGGGCAGTTGGTGCGGGTGGGGCCGGATCTGGCGGAGATTTAGAGCCAGTACGGCTTCCGTAGGGGGCGCTCCACGGTGATGGCGGGATGCAGTGGCCCAGGGTGGCGTCGTCTTGGCGGTGACTCTGAACATCGCCAATGCCTTCAACACCCTGCCCTGGAGTTGCATAGTGGAGGCACTACGGTATCAGCGGGTGCCGCCCTACCTCCATCGCGTGGTCGAGGCTTACTTGACGGACAGGGCCGTCATCTACCCCGGTCACCTTGGAGAATGGAACCGGTGATATCGTGCGGTGTCCCACAGGGATCGGTCCTAGGACCGCCTCTGTGGTACATCGGGTACGACTGGGTTCTGCGCGCCGACATCCCTAGCGTACGCTACGCTGACGATACGCTTGTCCTGGCGCAGGGGAGGTCGCACGAGACGGCGGCCAACCTCATCACACGTGGGGTTGCGACAGTCGTGGATAGGATCCGGAAATTGGGGCTCGAGACGGCATTGCACAAGTCAGTGCTCCATCTTCGATCACATTATCGCTTACCATCAGATGAGATAGTGATCAAACGCGTACCTATCAACAAAAAAAAAAAAATGTGTTTTCATGGTCCTCGGAACACGCCACCGTCGGTATCCCGGATAACGATAAGAGGGGTTCACATCAGCGTCGAGGGGATGATGAAGTCTGGGACTCGTCCTCGACAGCCGGTGGAACTTCGTCGAGCATTTCCGACGATTGGCTCCCAGACTGGAGCGGGCCAGTGCTGCGTTGAAGCGGCTCCTGCCAAATCTGGGGGGTCCATACGCCTCCTGCCGGAGGTTCTACTCGGGGATCGTGTGGTCTATGGCCTTTTAAGGGACACCGGTGTGGGCGCATTCCTTGAGACGGCGACCAGCTCGCCGGTTGAACGCGTCCCAAGGGGTCATGGCCATTTGGATGATCCGAGGATACCGCACGGTCTCCTGTGAGGCGGCGAGCCTCCTTGCCGGACTGTCGCCATGGGATCTGGAGGCCAAGGTCCTTGCGCTGCTCTGGGAGTGCTGCGAGGAGGCCAAACGCCGGGGCGAAACACCGCTGCCGCGACACCTCGCAGCTCGGCGGACGGAGCTACAGCAGGATCTCATGGTGACATGGAGACAGCGACTGTCGCAAACCAGCGCTGGGCACGCCACCATCGTGGCGGTAGTGCCCCTCTTTGAGGAGTGGCTGGAGAGGAGTCACGTCGTCCTCACCTTCCGCCTGACGCAGGTTCTCACCGGACACGGCTGTTTCGGGGTGTTCCTGTTTCGGATAAGGCGAGAGGAAACGCCCGGGTGTTATCACAGTGGAACATACGGTGGAGGTCTACCTCGCTTGGGTGGAGCACCGCCGTGTCCTCGTGGATGCGATAGGCGGTAGCGACCTCTCGCGCCCGGCCTTAGTTCAGGCCATGGTGTGGCGGAATGGGATACCATCTCCTCCTTCTGCGAAGCAGTAATGCTCGCGAAGGCGGAGGCGGGAAGGGTGAGGGAAGCTCAACGGAGTGGCCCTTACACCCGCGGCCGTTACCGCCGCAGGAGAAGCACTGGGCGTAGGACGTCGAGAGACGATCTCCGGCCACCGTAGACCCGGGCCTGCGGACGGCGAGCAGTGGGTAGCTTGCCGTCCGATCAGCACCAGGCCCGTGAGTCAACGGCGCGTAGTGTTTCACGCGCGCTTCACAGAAATGTTTGTCAGCCACCTCTGACGGGGCCCATCGTGGCCGGTGCCTGCATGCCTAGGGTTAGCGGATAAATTCTTAACAGAGTTACCGCACCCCTGGGCACTCAGGCAGGGAAGGAACAGGGGTGGGTTTTAGTCAGTAAGAGTCTGACACATAGAGCGGAAGATGTCATTTGATGATTTCCAACCCCACCAAAAAAAAAAAAAAAAATTAAAAGGGCCGTCCAATAAGGGTTCCACATGCGCCTCAAAGAGATTTCAGTAAGTAGTGACAGGGCCCCATAGGGCTGATGCCTGCCAGGGTCGCGGGGTGATCTAAGGACACCGTGGCCCTGGTACAGGCAACTGGAGGAACACGGGTGGGTTTTAGTCAGTAAGTGTCTGACACGAAGTTATTTGATGATTTCTCAACCAAAAAAAATAGGGCACCTTTGATCCAGGTCACAATTGCTTTAGGACGGGAGATGCCACTACGTGTCTTTTGAACCAATTTGCTGCCGCCCGAAGCCGGGGCGGGTCGCTAGTTTACACTATTTTAATTCTGGTTTTGATCCCCGTGTCGGTCAATACTTCGGTGTTTACATACAACTGGAAGTTCTTGCCCAATATTCCCTCCTCCTCGCATCGTCTTCCTCATTGCTGAGGGTTTAGATCCCCCTAACGTGAAGTAACCTTTTTCTTGATTATGTTGCGCCACCACCTGTTCCTATCTTTGGCATCGTGGAGAACATCATGAAGTTTGGTGTTCAGCGTAGAATGATCTTGGTACGACCATCTATGTGCACTACGACCTCTTGGACGTTTGCCCTCGACTTTGCCAGTTGCCATCAGTTGTTCGAAGTTATGTCCGTCTTTCCCGGCTATGAGATCGAAAAACTTTAGTACTTGGCGCAACCAGGTGGTGGAATGCCTGGTTTTGATTTTGAGTTAACGTTAATGGACTCGTCAGTGCGGTATGCAGTACAAGGAATCTGAAAAATTTTCCTCCAACACCACATCGCGAATGTATCATTCATTAATGTGCATGTAATAACATGTGATATGAATAGTTATAAATGGACTGTGGGTGTACTAATAGGGTACACCCTTTCCTAATCGTCCGGGTAAAGCAGGCGTGACTAGTGCGAAGTTTTAAAGATACTTTCGAGAACTAGGTAGTCGCCGTTTGTATGCTACCACAAACTTAAATCCAATATACTACGTTTTAGATCGCTCATCTCAAACGGTTTTTGATGCCGAACTCCTTTGATATTTTAAAGGAAATATGCACAGTGTATCTTGAATTCAGAGAGTATCTTCTGCTCTATTCAGTATTTTTTAGCTTGATATACAGCTGGTCGATTCTGTTAACAGCTCACCGTGAAAATTTAGGTGGAGTGAGCGTAAAGTGAACTGTCATTC
This sequence comes from Polia nebulosa, assembly GCA_951329385.1. Taxonomy (NCBI): domain Eukaryota; kingdom Metazoa; phylum Arthropoda; class Insecta; order Lepidoptera; family Noctuidae; genus Polia; species Polia nebulosa. Next base: position 15,099,510 of record OX589594.1, read on the forward strand.
CACCTAGATTGTATGGATTGACAGCCCACTTTACGTTCACTTCACCTAAGTATTCACGGTGAGATTTTACAGAATAGCACTACAGGTTGTTTAGTGAAATTTAAACAACTGCTTCTTCCCATGGAAATAAAAGGCTGCGTCAATTCCCAAAAAAAATGGGGCTGTCCGTCCAAAGTTATCATCAGATGATCAAAATTAATAGGTGAGGTACAAATTTTCTTTTGGAAATGAACTGTAGTCTATTTGTCTGTAGTCTGTTTATTTTAAGGTTGTTCATTTTGGGGGCGGAAGCAGTACTTAAAATATGACTTTCCGTTATACCCTGTTTATAGGTACCTTGCCATTCTTGACAAGCAGATTAAGGCGTTTGATTTCCAATTCAAGAAAAACTGTGTTTACATGAACAACTTTTTCCTGGCTGGCTAGGTAAATATCTTGTATCCACCTCCGTCCAAGATCTACTTCTACTAAAAAAGTTGTGTTTATGGTAAACAAACACACATGCAGTTCTGCTTGTCTGTTTTTGTGTCATTTATGTCGACAAAACCGAAAGTTTAGCCACCATTATCATTGAGCGAATGGCAATACAGCTGTATCCATTGATTACTTCAATGACGAAGTTCATTCATCGTGGCCGTTTCACAGTTAGACAATGTTATCTTGAAGACTTAACAACTTTCCAAGTAAGAGTAAAAGCGAGCGTTTCTATTTAATTAAAAGTTGTACCGTAGGGAACCAATCGCTTCGTCTCTTGCTTTGTGCCAAATGATGAATGGAAAACCTTATTGCGAAAAATCTTTGTTTACAAAATGCTGGATATTTTGTACAGAGTTACAGATGTTATCTGCTATAAAAGAAGGTTGCTGCATTTTAAAGGCAAATGTTTTGTCCTCTTTCAGGTTACTTACAGTAAAAGTGAATACCTGATAACTTTCAGATTATAATATTAGTTAGGTATGACAGAAAATAATCTATGTTTTTCTGCGATGTTGGTACAAAATAATTATCGAATTAATGTAGATAATCCGATTGATTTGTGTTACCATCGGAAAACATATGAGGCCATGATTATTATTGAAGACCAAGAAAATTAAGTGTTTTATCAGATACGTAAACACCCTCTCTGTTTACGTATCTGATACAGCAGTATTTCCCAAACTATGGGTCGAGACCCACTGGTGAGTTGCGAGCGAATATTGGATGGGCCCTGAAAAACCGATGTTACGAGTAAAGCTATAATGGTAAAAATAGGAAACAAATATATTATTTGCTTTAAAATAGCTCTTCTACTGTAATGAGAAAGTGTGCTTGTAAGACAATCGATTGTAACTTTATTTTTCTAATTAAAACAGTCCTTCATGACAGCCAAGGGGTGAGTCTCGTATTTGGTAGTTTTTGACAGATGGGTCGCGCTCCAGGTAACTTTGGGAACCAATGCTCTACAGGCTTGATGGCTAAGGTTTTGCACATCTCTTATTTCATTCTCTATTTGCCTAAGCAAGCAAGCAATACAAATCCTCGCCTTAAAAAGAATAGGTACATGTGACATCTTTAAAAAGCAAAGTTATTAAAGATTTCACTGATCAGCTTTAAAAACAAAACATGGATTACATAAAAAGTATTCAAATCTATTTTTGTAAGTGACCACTTACAAAAAATGGTTGACTAGGTAGGTACAAAATTACATTTTAAACTCTTTTGTAGGCTACACAATGTCTGTCTCTATGAATATCCTAATAAACGAGTATGTCTCATACACATTACGATATGCAGACGACATTAAAGCGGCGCTCGGCTATCTCTGGGGCTACCATAAAGTGCTGTGTCGCGGAAACTATGGGCGAACCGATTACCATGGTGATCAGGAACTGGTCTCGATTTAAACGGTGTATGAGCTTGTACTAACTACTGGAAGAACTACATAGGCATATCGTTTTCCCTTCGGAACGTCATAGAACAGCCTTTGCCAAACATCAATTCTACGTTACTAGCATTAAATTGTATAACATCCTTAAAGAAAAAATGTATTTAGCTTACCTTCAAACTCTTTCTTATAATAACACTGAGGATCTTCTGCTGGGTAACAAACAGTAATTGACAGTGATTGTTGATTCATCACCTCAACGCAGCGAGCGAGTGGACCAGGAAGGGGAGCGGGGAGAGAGCGGCGCGGCAACAGCTGCGTCATCGCGCCCAGCCAGTACCCGAAATCAATCGACATCGGACCAACGCAGGACACGGTGGAGCATACGGTGGAGGTCTGCCCCGCTTGGGCGGAGCACCGCTGTGTGCGATAGGTGGCACCGCCACCTATCGCATCCACGAGGCCGAGCAAGTACGAGTTGATGATTTTAATGATTATAATTCTATAAATACATACTTGCTACGGCCGCGAATCAAATTTTGACCAAGATACAACCTGACACTGACTTGCAAATTGCAAAAAACGTAGGAAAATTTGAATTTCGCGGGCTACCCTGGAGCTTTCACCTTAACATTATAGGATATAGAGACTAAAAGAAAATAAATAAAGTATGTACAAGCGGCTATTGAATTGTGTTTATTACATTGACTCGCAGAGGTCCCTTTGGACGATTTTTATGAAATGAGGCACTCTATTATTATTATTATTTATTTGATACTATAGTACTTTGGGGTAAGAAGATGTGCAGTTTAATAGGCAGTAATCAGCCTTTGATGTTCCCATTGCTGAGACACAGGTCTCCCCTCTGTGAGAGGGAGTGGGCTGTTAGTAATCCACCATGCTGCCGCAGTGCGGATTGATAGATGTCATAATCAATCAATCTGCCTAGCCTTATTCCAACTATCCTGGGGTCGGCTTCCAGTCTTATCGGATGCAGCTGAATACCAGTATTTTTCATGTAGCGACTGCCTATCTGACTTCCACAACCCATTGCAGTTACAGGGTGATACCCCTTGGTAAGACTGAATGTCAGACTTTCGGTCTTCTGACGTAACGACTGTCAAAGATCAACGATTGACAGCCAGGACTAACGACTTAACGTGCTTTTCGAGGCACTGGGCGTAGGACGTCGCGAGACGGCATCCATGGACCAACCTGATGGATCGACCCGTGCGGCTGTTATTACTTTAGCCACGAGCTCCTGGTAGATGTCATAATATGGTGATGAAATAAATTATATAAAATAATGCACCTGGATGGATTTGAACATTGTTTATTTAAAGGAAACCAATATTATGATGAAAGAATAAACAAATGAATTGAATTGACTACTTAATTATGCTTAATTTTTTAGCCATACGTTCTACCTATAATATTAGATCTCGTAATTCCTAGTGCCTGTTGGCAAAAGATCCCTCCTCTAGCTCTTTCCAGTGCTCTCTATCTAATGCAGCTCCAGAAAGGTCTAGCAGTTAAACTTAGCTCATTTTACCTTACACACACTTAAATGCCAAAATCTAATTCTTAGAAAGTGGAAGTCATTTAGAATAACCGAATCGTTTACGTTTATCGTTTCCACAAATGTGGAAAACCTATTAAAGATAGAATAATAGCCTAACAGTTACACAGCAACACCGAAAAATCTAACAAGGAGACATAAATAAGACCTTTTCGTATCCTAATCTTAAACGAAGGCCGCAATTTGCAGGAAATCCAAAAACCTTTGTAATACTCGGTAGGAAAGTCCTATTTGTGAATAATTTTATGTATGTGCCCGAATACAATAACAAATTGTTTATAGTGTATTATTATCTGTCGGTTAGTGGCCGTCGGAAGAGGTGGGAGGGACGAACCTTTACCGTTTATGAGGCTATAGCGGATCAAATGCCCTGGAAGTGATACACCCAGAGATCGTTTAGCCTTTATTACGCTATACGAATATACGCACCACAGTGAAAACGGATTTTAATTCCATTCTTCATCGATTTACCCACTTTTTGATAACTTAACACTTCAAAGTCTTTGCTCTTTTGTCTGGCCTATTCTTTTCTCTTTTAAAAGTTGTAATATATTTATATGAATTTGAAATCCCAGTATCCAATATTAGGTTTAAGGCTAAAATATATCGAAATTGAAACAAAAGCCCAAATACACAAATCAGATAAAATAGCTTCTTTGGATTCAGATATTCTGACACTTGATTTTTTGTAATCTTAACTTGTAATTTTGTTTTGTAATCTGAGATATATCATTTCAAATTTCTTTTACACTCTGTCAAGTGATGAACCTCATATAATAGTTTTTGGACAAAAGAACGTAGTAGATCGGTCAATGCAATTTTACATAAGAGTCTTCGTCACAAAATCTAAATTACGAAGGATAACAAAAGTGCCTTTCATCATAGGCAAACATATCAATGTTTACTCGATATCTACTACTCCATAAGAGCGTCGAGCGTCTTGACCGGCCGAATCAATTTAAAGGAAAGTATATATTATTCATATTCACTCAACGACGCCAATCTCCTCGCCCTTTTCAATGAAACGGGTTTTTACATAAAAATAAGAGTCACATAACTTGTATATGCAAGGGAATACACGGCATTCTGAGGACAGTTCAAAGAGCCAGTAAAGTATATTATCAGGCACTACGTCCTTGAGATTGTTGAATTGCCTTCAATTTCCTTTCGCAAGTGCCTCTTACACTGCCCCAATAATATTGTCATGCAATAACGCATTCAGCTTACACAGACTAAAGTGCATCTCCTTTTATTTTAGAAAAGTGGAAGCTCTTGTTTCTGTCTAGAAATTGGTTTATGGAAAGCAATGCAATTTGTCTCGTCACGTTCGCATTCTGGTTTGATAACTAAGATTTAATTGACGGGACGTGACGAACTAGGCTCAATGTACATAAAATCTGAAACTGAACAGTGGTGTTTGTTGAACAATATTGAACTCTGTGCCAATATATAATTCATGTTTTCATACACATAAGTAGAAAAATGGCAAAGCTTTTTTGAGAACGACGCAACAATAAATAACGATGACAGAAATTAAAAATAACGCGCAGTTGCGATCCCTTTCAAATTATTTGGGGAAGAAAGTAAGATAAAAAAGATAGATAAGAAAATTATTCGTCTGACGCGAACAGTTTCCGGTGGCTGGCCGCAATTTATTCCTCTCACAAACACGAACCGTGCTGATTCAATATTGACACAGGCTAGAGCCTCGCGTACCTAGCCTATTCCCCAGTGCTTCAGATAGAATCTAACTTCGAAGATACGACTTTGTAGTCGCTTTTTAAGTTGCAAGCATACAGGGTGACCCTTCGAATACAGTTTCTCTCCCTATTTGTTTATCTTGCGGGTGCTACTGAGACGCAGGCGGTGCGTGCGGTGGGGTGTCGCTATGTTTGTTTAGAACTTCTTTTGTTTCCTAGAAACTCTGAAACTGGTATGTTTAAAAATAAACAGTCAGACATCCGTTCTTCTTTCATCAGTACCTTTATATTTTCGCAGAAATCCTTGGGGAGTAAATTAGTATTCTAGTCGGGGTTACCATTATTAATTACACGGTGTTAAAGGAATCTGAACGAAAAGTAATTGATTAACGCGTTGTTCTATCTGATCGTCGCCGTTCTCAAATAGATGCGATCGCTCAAAGTCAACGTTAATCCTCTCTTAATGAGTTCAAAAGCAGCAATTGTTGAGAGCGGCTTACGTTCTGTGACCGACCCTCGGCTGGAGGACTGCTTCAGCCGTCTTCGTGCGGATTGAATCGCATTACAATAAATCCGAAATTGTCCGTTAAATTCGCATTTGATAAGTTTGTGTATCGTGTGTTTCTAATTTTCAATACTCAATTATGCATATTAACAATAAATTCACGTCACATAATCCAGTAATTTAGTGTGTCTAACAGCGACAGTAATATGTAACAAAGTTGTTTACGACTAACATTCACAAACCTCAGTGACATTTAAGTTTCGTGGAAACAGCTAGAGCCCGAAACTGTGTGGTGATTGTGCTCACTGCTCAGTACACACACTTGTGTTATATTGTCAGACAAACGTGCCACGCGTTTGGGAGCAGAGCGATGTCGGCGACACGCGAAAACTGCATCAATCATAAGGAGAGCAGGACAATGGAGCTTTTTTATCGGGAATTCTGGTTCCACAGGGATTCGTCTGTGACTCCATTTCACATTTGTCACATTACCTACCCACAAAATCTGTCGTTTTCGCATTTTTTGGACTCGTTAGAGATTTGATGTCAAAAGTTTCACCCAAATTGAACACGCATTGTGGTGACGCAGCGGGTTATTTTCTTTGTAATTTGATTTCCTTTTCATAAGGGATGGAATAAATGAGAATATTAAATTGCGAAAAAACATCTGATTGCTAATAAAAAAGAGTAGGTGCTTTGACTGAAAATGTATTGTTTTAGCATGAATTAAAGTGTATTATGTACCTGCTTAGGTAAATTTGATACTCCCAAGATAAAAAAGATGCAACCCACATTTTTGTTTATTCAATGCGAAAAGACACGATATAACTCATCAGATACGGCTGTAGGCTTTAGAAAGGATTTTTGTACATAGTTTATCTCGAGTCCTAAGGGACAGTTGGAAGAAAAGAGGGACATCTCCGACTAAGCCGCCGTGATTTAACAACCCATGCTGTACCCATATAGAAGCACTTGCGTGGTGTTATTTGTGTTGTTATGTTATAGTAAAAAGATTTGAGAAATAAAACGTTACAAGAAGTTGAGGGGGGTTGGCTTATCGGGTTTTTGTTTCATGTTTAAAATTCAAATCTTGGACCTCAATCTGCAATTATATTTTTAAAGCAGGTGGTCTTGGGTTCATTTTAGAACCAGTAAACCAAGAAGAAGATGATGGGATGAGCTTGACTCTTAGGCACCGAACCAACTGAACCGTTCGCTGAGAACAAGAAGAGACAGTATAGGCAAAATAGAGAGTATGGAGTCATTGTGAAGGAAAACATTAAGACGAAACTAGAAATAAATGGCCAATACACCGTCACTATTGTGCTAACTGGTTTTGTCTTGCAGTAGGACAATAAGAGGCCGATCTATAAATAATCATAGACTAACCAAATACATTTGAAAACAGTCGTGTTCACCGTTGACACTTAAGGTTTGCTCATTATAAATCACCTTTGCGACATACGTCTAGATTTGCTAGCCAAAGTGTGAGAATTGGGACAGTAACTTGTCTGCCACTACAATTCCTACCTATATTTTAGAAATATATGTTCTGAATTTGTAATGTTAAAACAATGAAATCTAAAGAGATATATTGAGATATCTTCTACTAGGTATATCATCATCATCATCTCAGCCTTTTTAATGTCCCCACTGCTGGGGCACAGACCTCCTCTCTGTGAGACTAGGTATATACTATTATAATTTTTTCCATGATTTTGGAACTGTAGGTAGGTAATAGAAAATTACGCTTTCAATCAGAATCAGATCCTTTTTTTTTTGTAGAGTGGGAAATCGTCCAATGACTTCTCCCGCTCTGGATGGAGCGGGAGGGCGTGTCAGACTCTTACTGACTAAAACCCACCTCTGTTTCTTCCCTGCCCGAGTGCCCAGGTTTGCGGTAACTCATGTTGAGAATTTATCCGCTACCCCTAGGCATGCAGGCACCAGCCACGATGGGCCCCGTCAGTGGTGGCTGACAACATCTCTTTGAGGCGCGCGTGGAACACTACGCGCCGTCGACTCACGGGCCTGGTGCTGATCGGACGGCGAGCTACCCACTGCTTGCCGTCCGCAGGCCCAGGTAGAATCAGATACTTACTGTATGAGCTTACTTGCTTGTTGTTTCACAAAAAAGGGGACAACTGGTATTCTCTTTTAATTAAGGTATCGTCAAACGCATATAAAAAGTATGAGAATAGATAGGATCATTACCTCTCTCTTTAATCGTTTTTACTAGGGTTCTATACTTTTTATTTCATAACTATTAATGTTTATATTTATCTATTATGTATTAATTGTATATATATATATATATGTATCTATTTTGTATTTATTATACCTATATAGAAATAGTACACCTAAGACTACCTACAGTACAGTCTTTCCTTTTTCTCTTTAAAATCCATCCAAAGGTTGTCTTGAAAACATCGCTTTAAGCGACAAGGCCGCCCATTGTATCACCCTATGTAAAGTTTTCTTCATTTATATGTTTCTGTAATCTAAATTGTGTACATAATAAAGAGTATTCTATCTATCTATCTTCCTGTTTGCTAAAACCAACATATCAATCCTTTTGCCAGGGTTGCGGGATTGTTCAAAAGAGTTACCGAACGCAAAATGCAACTGAAGGAACATGGGTAGGTTTCAGTCAGTAAGAGTCTGACACTACCTCCTGCTCCGCCCATAGCGGGAGAAGTCATTTGATGATTTCCCCGGCTCCAAAAAGAAGGCGGGATTCTGATAGCCATGCTTATGGCCATCCATTACAACGGTCAATGCATGTTCAGCGGTCATTTTATTTCAGCCATAAAACCTTCATAATGCAATTTCATGAAGGATCGGGAGGCAATAGAAGTGAGCCGAGTAGGTACTTGTATGTAGACTCTAATAAAGTGCAAGGAAACTTATACCGTTATTCATGCCATGAAACATCACTTGAATTTGCTATACACCACATGATTGATACGTTCTAGTATATTTTTGAAGTAGGTACCGAAAATTTTAAAATTCATGGCTGCCAGTTATTTTGGTATTTTTATTTCAGTTGGTAAGAGGTTTCTGTGATACTGGGAACTTTTAAGTTCAGGTGTACACGATGCTTTTCGCGATAGGCGCGAGGGTTGAAGGATTTGTGTGTGACTGGCGTATTGTTGTCTCGCGACACTCACGTGTGATGATATGAGCAAGTGGGTCAATGAAATTGATACACAGATGAAAATATAAAATGGTATATTGTCACATAAAATAAAAGGTAAATGGTAAAAAGTCAGATGAAGCACAGATTTACACAGAATTACAGTTTGAAAACACAATATGAATTACTGCCCCAATAGTGGACAGTAACTAATGTCTGTACAAGGAGTGGTACAAGACACTTTAAACCGCCGTACAAGGTGTGGTACTAGGCGATAGGAGCGAAGCCAGAGGCCTACGAGCTCACTTGAGTCACTAACGCTGAGAGACTAATTTTGACTTTTTTTTTTTTTTTTGTGTCTGAAACTCGCAGTTCAACCATAGTGGTTGTCGACTGCTTAAGCGGACGTGCCCGTGGTGGTTTTAATTATTATTAAAGCCTCCAGCCAGGACTTATACTTAAAATACTCGCGACTACGCTGAGGGCACCCCCTTTGGGGTACGGACCTCGGCTCAGGGCGTCGCGGGGGGAGGGCCTCAAGGGACAGCTGAATCATGATGTGATTATTTAGGGACGAATTTTTTAAAACTACAGCTCAGCGGTGCGTGCTGGCTTGAGCAAAGGGACTGGGGGGATTTCTGTGTCTTAAGTCCCCTGCCGTGTTCGGACATGCCGCGCACGACAGAGGGTGTCTGTACGTCAGGTTGCTTCACGACGTGCCTATATTAACTTAGGACACGCCACGTCGCGGTGTGAGTCGGTGTCGTGTGAATATGTCATGCGGGCGGACTTGAAACTATCGGCACAGCGGCGCGGGCTGGCTCTGTCAAGGGACTGGTTGCTTGGCTCAGCATGGGGTCTCGCGACGGTCCTCGGCGGCGAGGACGGAAGGACGGTGGTCTGCGTCTTTTCAACGTGCTAGTTTCCCTACGGCTCTCCTGGAGCAGGGTCGTAGCGTCGTCGGGTGTGATTAAAGTGTGCCGTGGCCGGCGAATTTTACTAATTTGGGAGGGGACGTATCGGCCGGCCGATACGATTAGGGGGTTTCTATGTTTAGCAGCCTTCTCGAAGAAACGCTTGGTGAGGCGTTTCATGAACTGCTGGACGGTGGGGAGTCTGAGATCCACATGCAGCTCCTCATTCCGAACAAAGTAGGGGGCTCCCACTGCTCTGCGGATGAAGCGGTTCTGCAGGGTCTGCATCTTGTGGAGGAGATGTGACTTTGCGTGCGCGAAGACCGCACAGGCGTACGTCATGATGGGACGGATCACTGTGGTGAACAGCCGCAGCTTGCACTTGAGTGACAGTTTACTGCGGCTGGACACCAAATTATGGAGTCTCCCTTGCGCGAAGTAGGCCCGCGCGCGGACGCTACTTATGTGCTTGGCAAAGGTTAGATGTTCATCTAATATGACTCCCAAGTATTTGGCTTGCTTCTCCCAGGAGATCGGCTTGCCATACATGGTGATCGGGCGGGGGGCAGAGATAAAGTGATTCGGCCTCGAGTAGAGGACCGCCTGACTCTTGTCGGGGTTCACTTCAATCCTCCATTTCCTGAACCATTTCCCCAAATTGGTTACCGCGGATTGGAGGTATCGGGCTATTGCGACTGGACTTCTCCCGGTGGAGTAAATAGCCGTGTCGTCAGCAAACAGTGCCAACCCGGTCTTTTTACTCTTTGGGATATCGCTCGTAAATAGTGTGAACAGCAGGGGTGATAGCGGGGAGCCCTGAGGGACTCCAGCCCGGATGGGGCGGGGGGAGGAGAGTTCTCCTTCTATGCGATAGCGGAAAGTGCGATTTGACAAAAAGTCTCGTAGGATGAGCACGAGCCTATCTGGCACTCCGATTTGGTACAGCTTATAGATTAAGCCGTTGTGCCAGACTTTGTCAAACGCCTTCGCTATGTCAAAGAACAAGATGCCCGTTATGTATTTGTTCATGAAGCCGGCGCTTACATGCTCAACAATACGGTGGACTTGGTGGACGCACGAGTGTTCAGTTCTAAATCCAAACTGCTCGTTGGGTATCAGGCTTTTGGCTTCGGCATAATCCTTGAGCCGCTTATAAATAAGCCTTTCGTAGATTTTACCGAGCGCATTAAGTAAGCTAATGGGACGGTAACTGGAGGGATTAGACTTGGGCTTGCCTACCTTGGGAATTCCAATTACCGTGGCCTGTTTCCATTTCTGGGGGAAGACGTTATTAGTTAATGCGCCATTGAAGATGGCGGTCATTAAAACAATAATTTGGGCGGGGAGGAGTTTGATTACTCTGTTGGTTATGCCATCAGAGCCTGGGGCTTTCCTGGGTTGAAGTCTTTTGATAACCTCCTCCACCTCATCCGGGGTGATGGGTGGAAGGGGGTTATCTGGGTCTTCAACAGGTGGGACAGAAGCTCTCCTTTCGACTTCGGCCTCCACCTCTTCGAGGTGGGCCTGGTCTACCGGTTGAGAGCTGGGGGAGCACTGGGCTTCCAGGCAGTCAGCGAGACATTCCGCTCTCTCCTGGTTGTCGAACGCCACACTATTGTCGGGACGAATGAGAGGAGGCATGACTTCCTCCGTGGACCTAAGTTTCCTCTGGAGATGCCAGAAGGCTTGGTGGGTGGGCTCCAGTTCGCCTAGCATCTTCTCCCAGCTTGCCGAGCGCTGCTCCGCAATGCGTTTCCTCACAGCTCGCTGCAAGTAGCGCATGTGGGCTTTGTTCGCGTCACAGGGAAAGTTACTATACGCACGGATGGCCGCGTTCTTCTCGGTTATGAGATTACGCACATCCTCCGGGAGTTTCCAGCGGTGGTCTTCCACTACTGGTACCTCCCTTGAACAATCGTTCAGGATGGCTTGTACGTGATCCGTAAGCGAGTCGATCGCTGCCCTCGTGTCAGCGACTGAGGCTATGTGATCGGGGATGGAGTCCAAGTGGGTCGACGTGGTGGATTTCAGCCTGTCGCTTACTTTCCTCCAGTCGGTGACCACTCGGCTAGGGGGGGGCCGGCTGGGATCGTCCTGCCCCGAGCGGGAGCCTAGGTGCATGATCACCGGGCGGTGGTCTGAGTTAAGCTCATGAACTACTTCTATCAATTGTAACCTGAGGTTTACATTTTTTAGAAGCGCTATGTCCAGGACATTGGGCCTATGTTGGGGGTCGTGTGGGTAGCAAGTTGGACTCATCGGGGCGATGATGTCAAAGTTGAGGGATGCGCCTAGGTTGAACAACAACCTGCCTCTAGCTTTGGTTGTGTTGCTGTTCCATGCGAGATGTTTGGCGTTGAGATCTCCCGCTATAATAACGGAGTCGCTCATGCCGAAGAGGGCTGTGATATCGCTGGTCAGGGCGATTGGGTCGTCAGGCTCGTCGCGCCCGCCTCTTGTCGGCGGCATATAGGCGGATATGATGGTTATCGGCTGATGACCAGTCATACCCAGCCTACAGGCCGAATACTCCAGGCGAGTGCGCGGGGCGGGGGGGTCCAGAGGGACACAATACAGATCATTTCTGTAATAGATTAGTGTCCCTCCCTTGTGACAGCGAGTCCTATCGTTGCGAACTATGCGGTAGTTGGCAATTTTAGGGCTTCTGTGGTGGGGTTTTAGGCATGTCTCCTGTATGAGGAAAACATCTAACTGCTGCTCTCGCAGGAACTTGGCGATCTCATCCCTCTGGTCTAGGATTTTACCGTCAATGTTGAAGAACCCTATTCTTAGGTTTCTTGGCTTAAGGCTTTTTGCATTTTTTTGCGTTAACATAATGAACCTAATCCAGTTGATCCAGTACCTTAGCGATACTGTCGAACCTTGCCCATATTTCATGGGCTGCCTCAGGGGTGTACTGCCCTGCCTTCTTAGTCTGCTTGATGATTGCAGCTAAGGCGCGGGCTTCAGGAGTTCTGAACATCTGGTAGGCCTCCAAAATGGTGAGGCCTACGCTTTTATCGCTGTCTCCAGCGGGGGAGTGGGTTGCTGGCATTGCTGCCGGGGCCGCAATGCGGCGCGCTCCAGTCGGGGGACCTACCGGGGCTACTGGCGCGGAAGTGGGGGCCGCCACTGGTGTAGCTTTGGCCACAGGCGCTGGGACGGGGGCGGGGCGGGGGGGCACCAGTGCGGGGAACGCTCGCTGGTGATTGAGCTTGCTCCAAGGCGAAGCTCTTTGTGGTGCGAGACGCTCGGGAATCAGGGCGGCGGGGGCGGGGGCCCTCACAGATGGGCTCTCCCTCAGCTGACGGGCATTGGCCCGCTTGATGACTTTAGGAGCCATCTTAGGAGCTTTGGGGCATCCGCGGTAGTTTGCCGACTAATTTTGACTGCCAGGGGCGCCTATATATATCACCCAAATTCTATGGGGCACGTAGTGAAACTAATGCCGACCCGGACAGCCAATACATTTTGTTAATTTTACAAATTAACTTGAACATTAACTATCGACCAATCACAGGCGTTCTGACATTTTGACGACAACCAATCAGAGAAGACTTTTCTTATCTCTTATGTAATGAACACCTGCATATTTACTTTACATATTTACTTGTCTTTCTAACGACAAAACCGACATTTATACATAATACAAAATATGTATTCGAAGGACAAACTGAATCTACATTATACTTTACTATTAGATTCTAAATTCACATTCTCACAAATCTATAAACTACAATAAAAACAAAGGAACTTTACATATGTATTTCAATATGTACATAAAACAACATGGTGGATTCCGAAAACTTTCCACTGTCTGTAGCCAATCATGAGAAGCATGAATATGATCAACCAATCGCTGACTAGCCGAAATTTCTCACTACGGACTTTAACACGATTGGTCAATTTTAGCGCCTTAGCATGCACTACTTGCGCTATACAAAAAAGTTACCTCATAAACCTTGACATTGAACATGTTTTTACCTTTATTCTTATGATACTTAAAACATAATGATACGTAGTTTAAACATAAGAAAACATACTTAGGACATAATAAGGCATACTTTAGACATAAAAAGACATACTTTAGAACATAACAAAAATGAACTATGCTAGCTGTAATTTGCTATGGTCAGAGTGATGGCGCCATTTTCAACACCGGGGTGATGGTGGATCCTCTACATACCACCCCCCGTGAGAGGCTTCAACCGATCACGCTACCGTCGGTAGGAAGCACAATCACCCTGACCGCAGGTCTACGTAAGACCCCCGAAGTCGTCTCCACGTCGACTACTCTAACAACAGAGTCCATCCCGGGACTTACATTCTTAACTATTCCTTTTACCCACTGGTTACGTGGCCTATTCTCGTCGGTCACCAGCACGACGTCGCCGACCTTGACGTTGGGCACGTCGCTCGTCCACTTCTGTCGCCGCTGCAGAGCCGGAAGAAACTCACGCAGCCACCGGCGCCAGAAGAGGTCTGCCAACGCGTTGACACGACGCCACATGCGTCGCGAGTCGATGTCGCCCGGATCAGGGCGCACGTATGGAGCATCCCCCGCGGCTGAGCCCAGCAGGAGATGATTGGGTGTCAAAACGACGGGATGGCTCACGTCGTCAGAGACGTAACATAAAGGCCGGCTGTTGACGACCAGCTCGGCCTCGGTGAGGAGGGTGTAAAGAACCTCCTCACGTGGCGCGCGCTCTCGCAGCGTCGCCTTGAGGGCGTTCTTTATTGAACGCACTAAACGCTCCCAGCAGCCACCCATGTGTGGGGCCGCGGGAGGGTTGAAGTGCCAGGCGATACCCCGGCTGACGGCTTCTTCTTGGACCCGGGTGTGGTCCAAGTCCCGCAGCGCAGCACGAAGCTCGGTGTTGGCCCCGACAAAGTTTGTACCCTTGTCGGAGTACATGTGGGCGGGCCGGCCCCGGCGCGCCACTAGGCGCCGCAGGGCGAGGATGGCTGAGTCGGCGCTCAGCGAGGCCGCCAACTCCACGTGGACAGCGCGTGTGGTGAGGCACGTAAACAGCGCCCCCCACCTCTTCTCCCGGCGCCTCCCGATGGTGACCTCCATTGGGCCGAAATAATCGACCCCGCAGTGCATGAACGCACGACGCGTCACCTCCAGCCTCGCGGCCGGCAGGTTACCCATCTTGGGTGCCCCTGTCTTAGCTCGAGACAGCCGGCACACTTGACATGTTGATATTACGGCCTTTACTGTGGACCGTATGTTAGTGACCCAAAACCTTTCCCTTATTAGGTTCACTATTGCCTCTTGATTGGCATGTAAGGCAGACACATGATATTGCAGAACTAATTTACGGGTTAGCGGATGGCGCCCGTCTAAAATAATAGGATGGCGCTCGTCAAAAGAGAGCGCTTCACAAGCCCCCAGCCTACCCCTCACTCTAATGAGACTTTCATAATACATAGGGTCAAGAGATTTTAACCTGCTTGTCTGTGGCAGCTGCTTTCCATCGGAGAGTGCTGTCACCTCGGCTGGGTAACTTTCCTTCTGCATCTGGCGCAGGAGACGTATCTCGGCGTCGTGCAGGTCTTCTATGGAGAGTGTGGCAGTCGGTCTCTGCTTGCGGCATCTACTGATAAATGCCAGCACGCGTGCTAGTACTCGCTGTGTGCGTCTCCATGTTGACGCTCTGGTGTGATCAACTACTGGCTCCTCCACTACCACCAGGTTGTAGGTGCGCTGGATCCTCTCGGCGTCAGTACCTTCCGACCTCAAGTCGGAACACACCGGCCACCGCTCCTGTGAACTCAGAAGAAAAGCGGGACCCGACAGCCACGCACCACTGTTTATCGGCCACGACAACCTGGTCGCTACGTCAGCTGGGTTCTCCGCCGATGGAACCCAGCGCCAGTCACATCTCTCAGAACGCGAGTCTATTTCACCTAATCTATGAGACACAAACTTTTGAAAATCTTTGGCATCAGAGTTAATCCAATTCAAAACTGTTTTGCTGTCGGTCCACAAGTACTTACGTGTAATATCTATACCTACTTCCTTGACGACTGTGTCTGCCACTCGACATGCAAGCACAGCCGCCTGTAACTCTAGTCGCGGTATCGATACAACCTTTTGGGGTGCCACTCTTGCCTTGCCTAGTACCATGGCAACATGTCTCTTGCCATCCTCGGTGGTACCTACTAGGTAAGCGACTGCTGCATACGCTAACTCGCTAGCGTCACCAAAAACATGCAGCTCTACTTTACCTAAACTTAGCCCATACCACCTAGGTATTTCTAGGTTACCTAGGCACTGCAAATTATTGAGCCATGTGAACCATGCGTCCACCTCATTTGCAGGCAGCGGCTCGTCCCAGTCTATCCCAGACTTCCACACACGTTGCATCAATATCCGCGACTGAATCACACACGGATACAACAGGCCTAACGGGTCGAAAATCGACATGATAAAACGTAAGAATTCCCTCTTTGTAGGGATAGACTTACCCGATTTTATCTCGTCAGGCAATCGCTTAAATGACAGATCGAACGCGAGATGATCGTTGCTAGGCGACCATATCATACCTAGCGTTCTTTCTGTCGCGGACTCACCCTTGTCCAGCGATACTCTTTCAGGCATTTCCAGCTGTAGGCGCTCCCGTAACTCCGATGAATTTGTAATCCACCCCCGTATCATGAAGCCCCCCTGAGCATGTATGTGAGTGACTTGCTCAACCAGCTCACTAGCTTGCTCTACAGACCATACACTGTCTAGATAGTCGTCCATATAATGACGACTGTGTATGGCCTCCACAGCCTGGGGGTACTTTCCTGAAAATCTATCTGCATTCTTATTTAGAATAAAGATAGCAGTCGCCGGGGATGACACCGCACCAAATATCATCGAGTTCATGACATATGTTTGTGGTTCATTAACCTTGTCTTGGCCTCTCCACAAAAACAGCTGGGCACCCTGATCCTCCTTCCTGATACGGATCCTCATGAACATATCAGCTATGTCCCCGCTGAAGGCTACTGGTCCCAGTCTAAACCTAATTAAAATACCTAGTAGTGAATTTAACATATCTGGGCCAGTTAACAAGTTGTCGTTAAGTGACGTGCCCCCATATGCAGCAGCAGCATCATAAACCAGTCTCAACTTACCTGGTTTATTGGGATTGACCACCCCAAAGTGAGGCAGGTACCAGATAGGGTGACTACTTATGCCACCCTGGACCCTGGAGGCATACCCCTCCTCTAGCAACCTGTCCACTTGATTACAGTATGCTGCTGCATACTCGACATTACGGTGTAGCTTACGCTCCACGCCACCTAACCTTTGCAACGCTTGCCTTCTGTTATCAGGAAGTTGAACATTGTCATGCTTCCATAGCAGACCTACTTCCCATTGCTTGCCATCTGCCGTCATCTTACTGGTAGATTCTAAGATGGCAGTGGCTCGCTCATCTTCCCAATGTTTGCGTGGGGCCTCCCTAACACCGATGGCCTCCAGGTCAAACTGTTGCTTGACCATGTCATGCAACATGGGTAGACTAGACATACAATTTACTTTACATGAACTGTCAGCGGAAAACAATTTTCTAATAGGCCCGTGAACTACCCACCCTAGCTTAGTGAGAGAGGCAACTGGCTTACCAGACTTTCCATGGCGTGTCTCCTCACTGGCGAGCAGCTCCCAGTTGTCCTGCCCGATCAGCAGCAGCGGCTTGGCTCCCAACATTTCCTCGCAGCCCAAGTCACGGAGGTGGCGATGCTCCTCCATGATGCCAGCAGGCACCGACTGCGCCGGCAGGTCCAGGTCCTGTAACGTGCGACACATAATATTAAATGTTTTGTTTGTAGCTCCGCGTACTGACAGTTTAATAACTTTCGCGCGTGCGCTTTGGATTCTAATTGGTTTTTGGACACCTTTAACATTTCCAATTAGACTCTTGTCCACCAAAGACACAGTGGCCCCGTCGTCCAATAGGGCGTAACATTTCTTAATGTTGTTGCCAACTTTTACCGTCACTGGTATAACTTTCAAGAGAGCACTTCCTACATTACTTCGCATGTTGGTTACCGATTCGTGCTTCTTCTCCTGATGTAACATTACATGGTGTGCCGCGTTGCATTTTTCACACCTTTTACCTCGACAGTGGATACGTGGGTGATCTTTAACTAGACATTTAAAACATACCCGCGTACTTTTGACGTGTCTCCACCTCTCTTCACTATTTAATTTAGCAAATTTCTCACAATGCAGTAAAGTGTGCGTTTTCTGACATAAGGAACATCTATACTCATTTTTAACATCAGCTGTTTGTCTTTCAGTGCCCGCTTCAGCTTGCACGAACAATTTCTGTATATTGACATTTTGATTACTTTTATTAGGCACAGCAGATCTTGATTTTAAATTAACAGCTGGGCCAGGGCTAGGCAAGTCTAATTGTACATAATATGAAGTAGCCCTGGCTAGGTGCACCAGAAATTCTGACAGTAACTCTAGGCTAGGTGACACTCTGACATCAATGCCCTGTGACGATGCCACCCCCATCGCAAAATCCCCGTACTGAGCACGTTGTATAGGTGTAAGTTTAGACAACAATTCACTTACCAGCTGTGGGTTGTTGAGATATCCATTCGCGTTGATGTTCCTTAATAACGACACACAATTACGTACCGTGGTGGAGAACGTACGCAACTCACGTCCACTTTCGGTGATCTTCGGTAATGCACGCACTTTCCTGATGGCACATTCCAATAATAGGTTCGGATGGCCGAACTCCTCGTCGAGCGCCCTCATTATGTCGGCTGGATTCAAACATGTGCGCAGCAGGTCTTCCACTGCCCGCCTTGCGTCGCCTTGCAACGACGTTCGCAGCCGAGCTAGGTTCTCGTACGATTTAAAGTTGTACTGGGCCGTCGTCTCCCAAAACATATTTTTGTATGCGAGCCAGTCTGCCGGGTTGCCACCAAACATGGGCAGCTCGTAAGCCTGCCTTGGCACCGGGCGTGGCCGAGCTATGCTTGCAATAGCGTCGGCCAACTGGTCGAAACGGTTGTCCCTTGGCTTGCGCTCCGCGTCCTCGGGCTCGTGCCCCCAACTTACTCCCTCCCTTGCTGCTGATGTCTGCGGACCAGCAACCTCACGAGTTGGCGCCGCCAACACTGGATCCGCAAACTGCACTGACACTGTGGGTGGTCGTCTTTGTTCACTGGGCACAAACCGTAGCACGGGCGCTGTCGTAGCGCAGGAACTAACTTTCGTCGCCACCGCGGCACTTGGCGTCGCGGCGCGTGTAACATATGTCGCGGGCGCACCGGTATACGTAACGGGCGCGGTCGCGGGCGCTCCGCTGTACGAAGCGGGCGCCGACGCGGTCGCGGGCGCTCCGCTGTACGAAGCGGGCGCCGACGCGGTCACTTGCACATGCGCGTCACTAGGTGTAGGTACGGCGAGTGTGGACGGTACACGGCACTCCGATGACTCTTGACGTTCATCTATTCGTGGAGTCGTGTCCATCCACTGTTCGACACGTCGGGTTGTAGTCCCCTCCTCGTCCGTACCCGATGAGTTCTCAGCGTCAATTTCTGCTAAGTCGACCTCCAGCTTCTTCCTCACCAGCCCCTCTCTGAGGCGCACCAACTCCCGTTGTGCCTCGTACTCCGCCTTCTTCCTCAGGTACGTGGAGTGGCTCTGCCCGCTCCTGGATGAGGCGGCGACACTGGGCTCTTTCGACTCTCCCCTTCCACGGCCTCTTCGTGGCGTTACCTCTGGTGCTTGCACATTACGGTGATCTATAACTCGACCACCCACCAGAGGTATTGCCGGCGTGGGGAAAGACGACGTCGTTGGTGCCATCGATGGTGAGGCGGGCGCCCTCTCACTGGGCACGCCCGAGTCCGACTCTAGGTGTCTTGTACTGGCCATTCTTCTTGACTTGCTTCTTGTCGTGACCGCACTATGCTCACTCATAATACCCAGTCACAACACACAATCCGGCGAACGAAGGACCAAATTGTACACGATGCTTTTCGCGATAGGCGCGAGGGTTGAAGGATTTGTGTGTGACTGGCGTATTGTTGTCTCGCGACACTCACGTGTGATGATATGAGCAAGTGGGTCAATGAAATTGATACACAGATGAAAATATAAAATGGTATATTGTCACATAAAATAAAAGGTAAATGGTAAAAAGTCAGATGAAGCACAGATTTACACAGAATTACAGTTTGAAAACACAATATGAATTACTGCCCCAATAGTGGACAGTAACTAATGTCTGTACAAGGAGTGGTACAAGACACTTTAAACCGCCGTACAAGGTGTGGTACTAGGCGATAGGAGCGAAGCCAGAGGCCTACGAGCTCACTTGAGTCACTAACGCTGAGAGACTAATTTTGACTGCCAGGGGCGCCTATATATATCACCCAAATTCTATGGGGCACGTAGTGAAACTAATGCCGACCCGGACAGCCAATACATTTTGTTAATTTTACAAATTAACTTGAACATTAACTATCGACCAATCACAGGCGTTCTGACATTTTGACGACAACCAATCAGAGAAGACTTTTCTTATCTCTTATGTAATGAACACCTGCATATTTACTTTACATATTTACTTGTCTTTCTAACGACAAAACCGACATTTATACATAATACAAAATATGTATTCGAAGGACAAACTGAATCTACATTATACTTTACTATTAGATTCTAAATTCACATTCTCACAAATCTATAAACTACAATAAAAACAAAGGAACTTTACATATGTATTTCAATATGTACATAAAACAACATGGTGGATTCCGAAAACTTTCCACTGTCTGTAGCCAATCATGAGAAGCATGAATATGATCAACCAATCGCTGACTAGCCGAAATTTCTCACTACGGACTTTAACACGATTGGTCAATTTTAGCGCCTTAGCATGCACTACTTGCGCTATACAAAAAAGTTACCTCATAAACCTTGACATTGAACATGTTTTTACCTTTTTTTTATTCTTATGATACTTAAAACATAATGATACGTAGTTTAAACATAAGAAAACATACTTAGGACATAATAAGGCATACTTTAGACATAAAAAGACATACTTTAGAACATAACAAAAATGAACTATGCTAGCTGTAATTTGCTATGGTCAGAGTGATGGCGCCATTTTCAACACCGGGGTGATGGTGGATCCTCTACATCAGGAGTATTTTCTATTTTGGTTTATTTGGTTTAGCTCAATCGAAAGAGGTTTTTCGTCAACGTATCTATTATTAACTGGTTCATAATGCTACTGATTTCAAGGATCGATTTTATTTAGATTCATTTATTAAACCTAGTTCATGCATGCCATTTCTTAATTTTTTTTTCCGGGGTGTATCCTCGAAGCGCACCAACTTTGAACCGCACCAAACTAAGCGCACCAAAAGTATTCCTCGAAACGCACCATTTTGGTGAGCTAACAAAATCAAATTAAATTTTATAATTTTGTTACTCGAAACGCACCAACGATGAAACATAGAGAAGAGCATGAAGTTAAAATTGTTGCCAAATATAAGAATTTCATGAAATACTTACATTTGGAATCGATTCTAACTTAGAGAGTTGTATTGATGATTTCAATGATTACAGTTCTGTAAATACGTACTTGCTATGGCCGCGAATCAAATTTTGACTAAGATACAACCTGAACCTGCAAATTGCAAAAACTTGAATTTCGCGGGCTACCCTGGCGCATCCACCTTAAGTCACTCACAATGCGCTCAATAAGTCGAAATTGAATTACGATTACCAATAATAAATTAAAAGATAGTATCGTAACTGCATGTCTAATGAGCAGTCACGATATTATACGCAGGTAAGTCAGGGCGATTAGAGCCGGCTTGCGGTTGCCGAGGGTCCGTATTGCCCGCCGTGCCGCGCCAACTATTTATGAGTCCAGATTAGGGTCCCCCACAAACCGACACAATTACTTTTGCACTGCGTTAAATTAGTTAAACTGACGATTATTCCACTGATAATTGCTTTAGCTTTTAGTGCGCACTTATCTTTATGTCGGATCTAGTGAAACTAAGCGCTCTTTGCCACGATTTCGTGCAGAAAAATGTGTAGAAATATAGCTACGCGCATTATGTACTTTGCTATACCTAATGTGTGTGAAATCGTCGAAATTCATGTTTCAGGTTAATTGAACTGAGGATATTCGCAGTTCAGGTGAACTGCGAATATCCTCAGTTCAATTAAAATTATGTTTCCAGATAGGTATCTGGAAACATAATTTTCATATATTTGTATTCAATTTGCCTGTATTCAATTTATATTACAGAATGCACTGGTCCATACCACAATAGGTCATTACTTAATCAACAACACCACAATGTAGATACTACAATGTACCTTACAACTAAAGACGCGAGAATAGCTAAATCCCTATCTCGAAATCAAATGCCAAATTGCGTCAAAGACATTCGTAACAGCTCTGATTTCCTCACTACGAACAAACGGAGCCGCATTTTAATCCAATGGCAGTGAGTTGGTGTCCCGCAGTTAGCGTGTTTCTCCAGTTATGTTTGTGCTAACATTTGCCATGTAAATCTTAGTGTTGGAGGGGCTGCCAAGAGATCGCGTGCATGCGCCGCCGCGCGACGACGTCTGTCTTCTGCACGTTCCCCGAATTTGTAGATTATCCAGCAAGAATATGTTATTAGGAATTTCGGTAGAAGGCATTTTTGTTTGCCTAAAAACCTCACCAGAATGTCCATTATTAGTGGCATCTGGTATATTTAATCTCAATTATTGGCTGAGGTCATTTTGAGTCACTTAATTTTTCTCATGGGTTTTTACTTCATATTCTACACAACCTGATCTGACTTGTAAAGAATAATATAGTTCGTCAAAGTGGTATATATCCGGAAAGCATGTATATGCATAGTTTTATTGCATTGTTAGGTAAGTTGTATTTAAAAGTATTAGAATACAAAAGATTTTTAGCAATCCTTCTATCTGCTAATACCAATATATCAATCCTTATAACATAGTTTGGTAGGTTATATGCAAACTCCATTAATTGCGTTCTAGGGTAAAATACCCCACAAAAGGGGGTACCCAATAAATTCGGTTTCCGTATATCTAGTCCGCTATAACGAACTATCCCGTGGAACGTTGCTATGATCACACACTTCGTTAGCAGATTGGTCGCTGTATCATGGTATTAGTGCTCAAAGCAAATTCTGAAGGCCTGTAGTCACCATATTACATGTCCAAAGCGGAGGATATTCGTGCATTATTGTGTAGTCTTTGAGTTCGTACTGAAATATGAACATGCTACATTTCACCATATACTCTTTTATGAACTTCTCTTACTTTGTAAGTATAAGAACAGATTATGATTATCATGTAATTATTTCAGTGTTCCTATTATACTGTCATCTCGTCTGATCTCATCTTGAATTCTTAATCCCGATTTTTGTCAAATACTTAGAAGAGTGTTTTGTTACGCGTCACACAAACGAAACAGTTCAAAGGTTCTCGAGTACCAGGCTCTCAGGCCATCAAAGGATTTCCCAGGAGCGTGTTTAAGGAACAAAATATGAAGTATCCTAGTAAACAAAACAAAAAATAAGGGCGATCGTTTTAAAATCGTGACTAAATGATACTCATGACGATAGAGAAAGGCCACTCCAATATTCGATGTAGCGGAGAACACGCGGCGAGCGAAGTTTTTATGAGAAAATTTTACACATAAATTACGTCACATACGTTCTTATCCGCCATTATTTGGTCTCACTGAAGTTTCTGGCTGCGTACATTTTTACAATGTTTTGGAAGCGATGTAATTTGTCTCGACCTCTCGAGGCATCTTGATGTGGTTGTGTGTAATTTCAGTATGTATTCGTAACGACGGAATTGTTTTAAAAATTCACTCACAGAGTGTATACCTACATACTCATGATGTCGATAAAGTTGCACAAAATAGAACAGCACTACTCCACCTATTTTCCGTTCTTTATTTGAACATTTTCCGTCACATGTTGGCGGATTAACAGGAGCTTCTTAGTAAAGCAAGCACGCAAACACTAGAACTAGGTTTCAACTTTCAATCCCGAGAGGATAAAACACTTCTTAAATACAAATATCTAATTAAAAGAGTTCTTACGCTTTTCCGCAAAATAATCTGCAAATTATTAGACGTGTCTGGGTTTTACTTTACTTCTAATCAGACAAGATTTGTCTACAGCCGGAGTTTCCTTGCGTGATTGAATCAAAATGAAGATATCCGCAGTAGAAACAAGGTTACCGAGATAGCCCGGAGAATCACCATACTTAAATAGCAGTGGGTAGGTCACATTGCAGACGCAAACGGTCGCCGGGGCTGAAAAGTTTTGGAGTGGCGTACCGGAAGACACAGCGTTGGAAGGCCTCCCACGAGGTGGACCGATGACCTGGTGAGGGTCGCAGGAATCCGCTGGATTCGAGACACGCATAACCGGTCGTATTGGCAACACTTGGGGAGGCCTTTGCCCGGCAGTGAACGTCTATCGGCTGAAACGATGATGATGATGACTGCGTTCTCTAAGAATCACTGCCCTACTCATATAAATTATTAATTAGAGATTTAAATGTATCGACGTAGTACACTTGAGGAGCTCGTGGCTAAAGTAATAACAACCGCATAGGTTGATCTATCAGGTTAAGCTACGCTTGCCGGGGTTGGTCCATGGATGGGTGACCATATTTACATACCGAGACTCCTCCGTGCCTCGGAAAGCACGTTAAGCCGTTGGTCCCGGCTGTCAATCGTGGATCTTTGACAGTCGTTACGGGTCGTCAGAAGCCCGAAAGTCTGACATCCAGTCTTACCAAGGGGTATCGTATTACCCAGTAACTGGGTTGTGGAGGTTAGATAGGCAGTCGCTCCATGTAAAATACTGGTATTCAGCTGCATCCGGTTAGACTGCAAGTCAACCTCAACATAGTTGGGAAAAGGCTAAGCAGATGACGTAGTACGTACACTTCCTGTCACAGTTTCTATACTTATATGATACTCGTACACACCGCGGGACTTTTACTAACCCATACGGAAATTTTATTGGGTCAAGTTTCCTGCTGTGAATTTACAAGAACAACACGGATATTCCATGCTGCGAATATTCCCTATATAAATCCTTTTATGAAAGGAGCGCATAAAACTTCAATAGGGATGTTCGAGCAATCGATTAGTCGATTGAACTGACTCCACGACGGCTTTTGTCGACTAAAAGACAAATTAATCGAGTTTGCGATTTGATTGAGTTGTGCTATGTACATAGACGAGTAAACTGCAAAGTAATGTCAGATCGATAGTGAAATGGGGACATCTGTCTGGATATGGTCGGGATGTATGTGTCCTAAATTAGAATGTGTGTATTTTTGGTCGTTTGCGCCATTGTCAATGTTTGTTTGTAAACTTCATAATCTAAATGTTTTATGTAAAAGTTGATTGTTCGTCTTACCCGACTACGGCAAAGCCAAAATAATGGGATGTTATTATGGTCTGGGTGACATTAGCTACGTTTTATAAGAATAATAAATCCAATATGGTGATTACATCTAAAAAAGTAGGGTCCTCAAAAAATGCTTTTGGGAAATCAAATGAAAGAGGAGAAATTTCCGAGTTCAAATAAGGTAAGCTACCAAAAAAACCATTTTACAATATTTTTATTTCGTTTATGAATACCTACTATTATGGTTTCTTTTCATAGTCGGGTTTTAGTTTTAACTTTGTGTTACTCCAGCTTATTCTTTCAAACTTTTCCAGTCACTCTCAGGCAGAACTCTCGTTATGACCAGGTTTTTGCTGATAATAACTCATATTTTTACGTTCATGTAATAACCACTTGTCATTAGATTTATTTTATGAATTTCAATAACATTAATTGACTATTTTGCTTATACACTTCCCTATCATTCAGTACATCCCCACGAAATGAGCCTCAGATCAGGAGGGATCAGACAAATAACGATAATATAGAACGTTAAAATGATTACCAAACTCTTTTTTCCGGGTCGCCTCTCCGCAATAAAATGAGGTCGGTACATTTTATTGACAAGTTTAGTTCGCCTCTAGTTAGGTAAAGCTAAGCGCTTTGGGCGGTTTCGAACCTATTTTGGGTCATCGATTTAACATTTATGGACAGATTTATTTCGTTTTTCTGAGAAAATTATATGAGAAAATGTTTTGTTTGTTTGCTATAGATTCCTGTGAAAGGATTTACTCGTTTCTTCGAACTACGACTTCTCATAAGACATCTACTGTGTTGTTATTGTAATAATGGTCTTTCTTAGATGTTGATAGTTATACCTAGTTGGGACAATCTATAAGTTCTCGAGTATGTTAGGTATCTAAACTTTGACCTACATAAACAGCTTTTAAAAATAGTCTTTAAAAGGAAACCAAGTTATCGTACGCCAATTGAACGTAGCAAGGAGATACAACGTCACATCCTCTCAGAATATCTTCTGTGAAAATTGAATTCCCTGAGCTAGATCACGTGAGAGGTTAAAACAACGCACCGAGGTATTTCTCTACATCTAATACTAACTGAATAGTCTTTACTATGAGATCTCGTGCAGCAACACACCTCGAGGGCCGGCGGAGCCTTAACGAGGAAATAGTGGTCGTAAATCACGGGAAATTCGTTCTTATTGAATTTCCTTTTGTCGGCGAACGGAAGCGCCGCCTAGGTTTTTGCTCCAAATGGACGCTTCGAGACATGGACGCTTTTTTATCCGATCGCCTACAGGTCCGGCCCACTAGGTATATTAATAGCTCGAATAAAATTATACATCCATTTCTGTTTTTCTAATAGTGGCTATACTAGCCACTATTAGAAATAGTGTTAGTTAGCATTAGTTACAGTTTCCACCCACTATCTGCTTTGACTACTTGGTACCTTGCAGTGTTATATTCGCTGAAAATGTTTCAATTAGTTATAGTAAACATTTTCAAAGAAATAATGTGAATTAATCATTGGGACGCACGCGTACGAATTGTCAAATATAAATAAACAATAAAAATATGAGTTGGAACAAAAAAATGGATTTATGAAATTTGGAAAACTAGGATAGTAAAATACGGAAAATGAACGAAAATACTACTAGGTACTTTACAGTATTTTCATTTCAATTTTCCGAATACAGGTTCAAACTATGAATATTATATAAGCACCTATGTATAAAACACCCTACATGTGTGTGTATACCCTGTAACGTAGTGGCGTTACAATTTCAATTAAAACATAAACATACGGAAAAATCCAGAGACCAAAAGCCACAAAGCAAGCATAGACAATTTTAGTTGACTGACAACACTATTGTCTTTGGTTTCTATGACATCTGTCAATGACGGCGTAGATATAAAAACCCGATAAACGACATCGTGGTCCCTTTTTCATATGAATCCAGCTGTTGGCGTTAGACCTCATACTCACTTTGTTCTGTCGAACACCCTTGAGCCGTGAAGCGATCGCCAAGTCCTAGCAGCTGTAGTTTGCATTGGCAAATATTTGCCAACTTATTACGCGATTTCAACCCCTGTAATTGGGTGAGTGTTTGAACAGCATACAGGTAGCTTTGTGCATTCTGTGTTCCTAATCTTGTGTAATTCTTTCCAGAACATGTCTTCCTTAATTTCATTTCCTAGCATTTTATAATCAAGGCTCATAACCTACAAAAGATCTGTCGCACATTGTAATCACGCCTTCCGCGGGATTAGCTTTACTATGCACATACATATAGCCTTAGCTATGTACATGCTGACTTGCGCGTGGCTGCTGCTGCTCTTGAATGTGTATATTTTCATGCTTTTCCACCTCACCTTTGTAAACTCCGTCTGATTCTGACAACCACACTTGTTAGCGCACGTACAGCCGCTTTGCTCATGCCAAGGTGTCAAAATCAGCGGAGAAGCTTATCTTCCACCTCTGACACGCTGGACATTGTTCCCAGGGTCCCAGATCCGGATTACCAGCTCCGGATTTCCAGATCCATATTTCCAGACCCGGACGGAATATGGAGGAAAAGGACTTGGAGCCCTACGCTCTCAGCACGCACCTACTTCGTCCGCCATCGCGGCCATCCTGCCGCAGTGCCTCGTGGCGCGGCCACTAGGCCACTCAGCACGGCGGCTCGCTCCACGCTGGGTGCCTATCTACCCGCGTGGCCTCAGCAGGCCGTCTCCGAGCCGGCTAGACCAGCTTCCAGCCGGCCCATCCTGGTTCCTGTCGACCAACACCTCCGGGGCAAACGCAACGTGGCTTCCCCAAGACACCAAGGCTGAGCCAGGGCAGTAGCGTGCTATCTCCCGGGGAATATTGAAAGTTGTGACTGCAGACCTACCCACACCTTTTCTCTATTTAAAATATATTTATTTAACGTTGACCGAGTTACGTGTTGTTCTTTTATCTATCCCACGTAGGCTCCCTACGTCACAACCCTATGTATACCAACCTAGGTAGTACTAATTTATAGAGGTACAAGTGAACGTTTGCAGCAGTTTTTAAGAATTATTTTAGTTTTAAAATACTAATTCAAAATTGCTGCGTCCGCGTGGATTTCAAAAATTTATAGCCTATGACCCTCACAAATAACGTGGCTTTCTGTTGGTTAAAGAATTTTTAAAATCGGTTCAGTAAATCCAGAGACAGCCTCACAAACTCAAAAACTTTACCTCTTTATAATATTAGTAGGTATAGATTTTAAGTTTATCAAAGTAAGCACGCAGTTCTACGTCTACAAAGATATTATTGAGTCATACTACTTAGTTTCTCCAAAGAAACTTTACAACATTGAAAAATTAGGTCATCTGTGCCGAAGCGAAGATCTTTATTCGAAAAGTTCGCAAGTTTTATCGACTTTTATTCGTATCTTCGATCTAACCTTAAAGTAATTCACTCTATTGAAGCTATAGAAGCTAATTCTTTTATCTGTGAAGATAATCAAGTCAGGTATTGATTTCAAAAGCTCCCAGTTTATGTTGGTCCAACTAGAGCCTTGCAAATCTTTGCAAGTGTAACGGGAGCCACCGAATTCACTGAAGTTTATCAAAGTTATCCGGTTATGAAAATCTTGGTGTTTTCAGACGAAGGAAACTAATTACTATTCTAGAAAGTTTTCGTCTCAATCAGGCACTTTTTAGGAGTTTCATAACAGTGGCGAATCCTGTAAAAGTTGGCCTGTTTAACGTTCGGCCCGCATAGGAATAGCTTCTTATTTAATGCCAGCTACAGGTAAAGTCATACCGTTATTTTCAACTTCGTTTTCTCCAGAATAGTACAAATGTTACCCAATAATTTACAGGTGTTACTTTTTCACAACCAGAAAATATTTAGAACCAGTGAAAATGAAACATCCACTTAGTTTAAAACTACGATGTAATAAATCCTCAGCGACATGTGCCTCACTTGTGTGAGTAAATTCATATTTATGCTTTCACACACGCTGTAACTCGGCAAGTTATTAAATTCCTCCTGAAAGTCGTAAGATTAAAAAAACCCTTTGGAAAGCGTAAAACACATTCCACAAAACGAAGCACACGTGCAAATCTTAATTGCACGCGCTCGAGCCGCACAGCCGCACTAGTCCAACGAAACGTTTACACTTGACGTTTTAAAAATATTACTTTTGCATTTTAATAACATTTATTTAGAAGGAAGCGGACTCGAAGCGAAATAATGAGGTGACGCGTGAATTTACCGAGAGCACGTAGTCGAGCTGCGGAATAGTTGAATCGGCGCTTGCGCTCGCCTTTTGCGCTAGCTCGACCATGCCGCGTGCACCAGGAGCCAGGAGCGAATTGTTATGATACAGTCACCTCGCCGAGTACCGAGTTCGGCACGTCACCCGCGCCGAAACGAGCGAACAAATTAAAAAACTTTTCCGAATTTAAACCACACACACCAACTTTCCGTTTGCATATCAGCCTTTCCCCTGTGGGTCCATAATCGCGTCTATTGCATATTTCCATGTTTTTACACCATTAAAAACTTTTCTACTATTCAATTCAATGTGCTCGCCACGGTTGCAGGTTTGGTGATTGAAATATGGCTCGCAACTTTGTGTTATCGAATACGTCAAAATTCTTCTATCGGAAAATACTGTACAAAGGCAAACCAACGAGAAACCAAATATTTGTTGTTAAGTTCTTTTAAATTTTGAAAATAAATCAGCTAACTTCCCGAACCGTTGTAAAGAAGTCTGAGTCGGTAGTCGGTATAGAACGTGCATTCGGCGCGTCGTGTTTGGAAGAGAGTGTGACAGAATTTCAGTAGTAAATCTATGGCGGAGCGGGCGAGGCGAGGCGAGGCGAGGCGAGGCGAGCGGCGGGCGTACGCGACGGCACGCTATCTGTTGCGACATATTTGGCAAGCGCGCCGGACTCTCAGCCAACTGTGACAATGCCTGCATAGGTACTAGTAGGACGCGGGAACTTATCTGATCGGCTGGCTTTTCAGATTAATACCTACTTACGATTCTGCATTTATTTTTGTATAAGCACATTTCACGTTGGCATGTTAACTTTGCGAGGTTTTAGAGCGTGTGCAGTTCTCGTTCCGTCGATTTTTCAAAGTTTTGTTTTACAACTTTTAGCTACGATGTTCGTTGGTTTTCGTTGTTTGAATCCTTCATGCTCACCGGTCATGAGTTACAAACTTGGGCGGTCCACCCACACACTTTTGCCTATATTTATACCAATTAATACCGAAACTAAAATGTTATTAGGAAAAGTAAGGTTACTTAAAGGATGACAGCACAATTTGCTTTAGGCATTAGCAGAAGCGATCTACTTTAAACCTTTCAAGAAAATATAATGTCAGTAATTGGTTAAATTTAGGTAGAGTGTCCAGAGATATTTCGTTCAGTTTAAGCTACACAGACTTTAATGGTACTCTTGCGTAAAACATTTAAAGCACACCATTAAGTAGCCTAACTTAAGACATTTTATTCAAGGGCGCATTATTTGAGCATCATTTATTATTAACGTACGCTTTAAAGTTTAAAGAGAACATTTACAAAGAAAAGTGCACGTGTGAATACGCCTCGTGGGTAAAAATAACATTAGAACGGTATCTCAATCTAAGAGGCCTGTATTATAAATCAGTGATATTAATCTTGTGACTGTCATCGCATTGTCTAATTTAATAATAAACTCGCCATACATCATACAACAAACGCAGCGTTGAAAAGAATAGAGGCACGGGTCACGAATACCATTATTTAATATTCTGAGCATATTTCTATATTATTTATGCATCTGTGGTTCATTTCGATCGTTCATTTGGTACAGATAACCGGTAGTTTTTGTGCGGCCACGAAACTATCAGAGTTGCTCACGCGAACGGGCAATCATGGCCACTGAAGTACTGAATGAATGAATGAGTGCAACAAATCGAAATGGTTTAGGTGGAAAAAAAAAGCCTACGAGATAGGCGATCGCGTCATTAGTTTTTGCTTTTTCGGAACTATTGTGTTGCGGTTTGTTTGGGGAGGAAAAGAGAGTTTTTTCATTCCGCCCGTAGTAATACATAGAAGTATGTATAAAACTACTACGCTGCTACAACTAGCAGAAGTGAAGCGTAGCACATGCGTAGCACAGATCGTAGCAGTGAACTAAAAATAAAATAACATTGCTATGATCGTGGGTTGAGTTAGACAATCAATATTCTGAAAAAAAAAGACTGTAATTTTTATCTATATAACCGACTTCAAAAAGAGGTTATAATTCGACTGTATGTTTTGTACCATTAAGCGATTATTCCGCCAATGAATTGATTTTAATGATTATATTTTTGTTTGAATGGATATACTCGCGTCCTCCTGCCTGCTGCTGCTGTCCTAGCGTGATCCTGTTAAAATCTGATGAAGAATCTTGGAAATAGACAATGGAACGTCTGTTTATTGTTAACACCATTTCAAAACATAACATCACGTTGGTACGCTCTGAAGGGGTACAGGGATGTGTAGCAGTTCACCCTGATACACCCTAATTTCACCAATTATGTTCAAATACCATGATAGTAGGGTTATCAATTTGGGCATTACTATACTAAGTATGTATTTGGTTTTGTTTATGAAGATCTTTCTTTTGCGTCACACCGCGTGGTTATAGAGATTGCATGTATGCTTTTAAATATATTTTATACATTTCTCAATATGGAAGCGAACTGTAATATTCTTTTTCTTTGAGGAATAAATGTCTTTAAAACGAAAAAAAATACAACCAACTTCCAAAAAAAAAACACTAAAATGTTTTATTTTATTAGTTAGCCAAACTTTTGCTGTATTAATGGAAAGGTTTTCGAAAGCAAAACTATTGGAGATGCTCATTAATCATTCAAGTGAAGGTAGGTACTTAACACTATTATTTTAAATATCTTTTTTTTTTGGGATTGGGTAATCATCCTTTGACTTTTCCCGCTCTGGGTGGATCAGGAGGGCGTGTCAGACTCTTACTGACTAAAACCTACCCCTGTTCCTTCCTTGCCTGAGGCATCGGCCATGATGGGCCCCGTCAGTGGTGGTTGACATATTCTCTTTGAGGCGCGCGTGGAACACTACGCGCCGCCGACTCTCGGGCCTGGTGCTGATCGGACGGCGAGCTACCCACTACTCGCTGTCCGATGCCCAGGGCGTCTCCTGCGGCGGCTGCATCTGGGGGCGTTAGGGCCATTCCGTTGAGTCTCCCTCACCCATTCCGCCTCCTCCTTCGCGAGCGTTACTGCTTCGCAGAAGGAGGAGACTGCTTCCCATTCCCTCTCGCTCCGTACCATGGCCTGGGCCCAGGGCCGGGCGCGAGAGGTTGCTGCCGCCTATCGCATCCACGAGGACACGGCGGTGCTCCGCCCAAGCGGGACAGACCTCCACCGTGACCTCTGGGCGGAAGGTGAGGACGCCGTGGCGCCTCTCCAGCCACTTCTCAAAGAGGGGCACTACCGCCGCAATGGTGGCGTGTCCAGCGCTGGCTTGCGACAGTCGCTCTTTCCATGTCGCCATGAGATCCTGCCGGAGCTCCGTCCGCCTAGCCGCGAGATGTCGCGGCAGCTGAGTTTCGCACCGGCGTTTCGCCTCCTCGCGCCACTCCCAGAGGAGCGCGAGGATTATTTTAAGTACCTAAGCGCGTACTATTCACTTGACTAAAACCAATGCAGAATACCTAGTGGTTGTCCTATTCATAGTCAGGAAATAAAACCCAATTTTTAAATCCGTTTCTTCATAAAACATGTTGAATATTCGTCACAGTGTTTTCGCAAATTTTGTTTTGCCCCACGCTATTCTAATTTCGGTTATCGAGGTCAAGCAAAACAATAAGTACCCTCCGGCCAAAACTTTCCTTATTTCTTTGTTTGTTTATTAAAACTGTGAGGAAAGCACTAAACTTGGTATAACTTGACGTTTTCGTTTATTTGCAATTTCATTTAGTGGCTCCTTCACTTGTTTATGTTTGTTGTCTACCAACTTGACGAAAATAATATTTGATTGGTGACTACTAGTTCGTAGTCAATAGTCAGTTGACTATTGTATGAAATATGAGTTTCTGTTTGTAAATATAAGCCATTATTACAAATCATGCTGGCGGATATAGTAATAATATTGTTGCCAACTAAAGGCAGTAATAAATGTCAGCTAAAGTAGGAACACAAATATTGGAACTATTAATGTCATTAGTATTGCTGGGACATCGACATACCTACATGTTATGTATTAGTTTTCGTGGTGAAAGTTAATTACATCATACAAAATGTTGAACCAAATGTATTTTTATTTATTTTATGGTTATTTTCAAGTTAAGTAACCCTATCTGTATATTTGTAGTCACCTGTCAATCTTAATATTTCAAGTTTTCAGATCTCTGACACTTGCCAGTTCTCGACGTTAGTAAATAGTTTCAATCTAGCTTTAAATCTTGACTGACATACTAAGCTCCTTACGTAAAATCGATCTTCAAGCATTAAATCCAAACTTGCTTGAATTCAGAGACACAATACTCCCTGTAATAGAACCTTTAGAAATAGCGAAGCTTTAAATAGGATAAAGTTTATAAACATGTATCTATTTGAATATTCAAGTCCATCATTTCTATGAAAAGAAGTGTCAAAATACATTTCTTTAGAATTCTGTCTGTCCGTCGCACTTGGCTTGTGGTTTCATTACACATTCTTACGATTTCATTTGCTTACATGATTCGTCCATCTCGAGTCTTTTATTCTTGTGACATGTTCCTTCATTTACATTTATACGCTTTATGAATGGTAGTGAATATCGTCTTTATAGATATCCTTCGCTCAGTTGATGTGATTATGGGGTTGTAAGACTCTTGTACTTGTACTTATATTCGCTTAAGCTGTCTTGTTTAAGTGTGTGATTAATGATTCATAATATTTTTTTGGTTTGTGACGATTTTAACTTAAATATTCATCATGATCATTTCAGGCGAAGAACGTTCACTGCTGGCCATAGGCCTCCCCCAAGTGTCGCCATAACGACCGGTCCTGTGCGTCTCGCATCCAGACCCTCACCAAGTCTTCGGTCTATGTACCTTATGAGACAATTTCCATCACTGCGTCTTCTGGTACGCGGTCGCTTTCGGCCCCATCGACCGTTCTGCGAGCAATGGGCACGCTGCCACTTCAGTTTTGCGATTCTTCGGGCTATGACGGTAATGCTTTTTAAGTCTCTAAAATACCTCAACTGTATAAATAAACAGTCATCCCATGACCTAACTAAAGTATAATTTAACCATTTTTAACTATTGATATCTACGAGTACCTACCCCTATATGTCATTATAATAATCAAACAAATTTTTATAATATTGAAATGTAATGTACCTAATGCATGAAATAAAAGGCTTTTTTATTTTTATTTTTATTTATTATATCTACCTACCCATTAATTCTGGAGCCCCGCAAAACCAGTAGCTGTAATAGAAAATATTATGATGCCACAAATATTATTTCAAGATGCTTCAATTCACTAATAAGCAAAGTTTTACTTATGTGAACCCTTCAGTTGTGGGGTTCACGTCCCCTGAGCGCGTCCCCTTCCCACAGATAAAAATAATAATGGTGACATTTATCAAGAGATATTTGAATATGGTATTCTTCGGTATGTTTTATTTACGTACAGAATAACGGTTGGAAGAGTTTCTCTAACTCAATAAACTACTTTTTCAATTAGTATGGAATTTTCAGAAAATATAAAAAAAAAGTTTGGCAAAATCTTTATTCTCTTCATTTATTAGGGACTTCCATTTAATTAGAGGTTATATCAGCCCCATAGGACCAAAACCTATTTCTACACTTCTTTCCTTTAAAATCGTCGACTAAAACAAAAATACACTGTTCTAACCCTTAAGTACCCCGTAGCAGCAGTTCGTATTGTAGCTATTTACCTATAGACGGCAGTAATAAAGTAATTTAGCTGACGCGGCTGCGACGGAGGCACGGGCCACCGTCCCGACATGAATATCAACAAGGGAGCCTGCCGTCATCGTCGCCTTTATGCCGCAAACTTGGGCAGACACCCTCGCCATTCACACTGTTAGTGATAAACATAAACCTTGTAATAGGGTATATGACTAAAAAAATATTTGGCCCGTTAGTTAGATTACCAAAAACTATTGGAATTTTGACTCGTATTTTTTCATTTGTCTCGTAACCAAAAATTAAGACGATCAGTGCATTGAAATTTCGCGTGACGTCACACCTACGTAGTGACGTAAGAAGTCCCCTCTCCTGAACTTTGATGCGTTTTATCTTTCTCATTTTTTACTGATTTGCTAAAACAAAAAATATGTGTCTAATATTTTTTGATAAATTAACTTACGGACTTAATAGAATTATTGTTTATGTAACTAGAAATTGTCTCTGTTCCCTGTTGAACGTACCTTAATATTCTGTTCCTAGATAATATTTATGTTCAACACTGATTGTCAACTAAAGTCGGGTTAACGTGTGTTTAGAAGAAGTAACACGCATTGAGTGGTCTTTTTTTTTTTGGGGGCGTGGTAAATCCTCCAATGTGTTCTCCCGCTCTCGGTGGAGCGGCAGGGCGTGTCAGACTCTTACTGACTAAAACCCACCTCTGTTCCTTCCCTGCCTGAGTGCCCACGGGTGCGGTAACTCATTTTCAGAATTTATCCGCTACCCCAAAGCATGCAGGCACCGGCCACGATAGGCGCCGTCAGTGGTGGCTGACACTAACCTCTTTGAGGTGCGCGTGGAACACTAGGCGCCGTCGACTCACGGGCCTGGTGCTGATTGGACGGCGAGCTAGCCACTGCTCGCCGTCCGCAGGCCCGGGTCTACGGTGGCCGGAGGTCGTCTCGCGACGTCCTACGCCCAGTACGCCCAGTACCTCTCCTGCGGTGGTAGCGGCCGGGGCCGTGAGGGCCACTCCGTTGAGCTTCCCTCACGCGTCCCGCCTCCGCCTTCGCGAGCATTAATGCTTCGCAGAACGCGGAGACTGCTTCCCATTCCCTCTCGCACGGAGCGAGAGGGAATTCTTCTTACCATGACCTGAACCAGGGCCGGGCGCGAGAGGTCGCCGACACCTATCGCATCCACGAGGACACGGCGGTGCTGCGCCTAAGCGGGGCAGACCTCACGCATTGAGTGGTTAGCATGTTTTCTGAAAACTGGATTTAAAAGAAGGAAACTGATGGAACTTTTTCATTGTGTGTCGCACGTTATAGGATGTCAAACCGACGGACGTTATGTTAATTCACCAGCAGTGCTATTCTGTAAAATCTCACCGTAAAAACTTAGGTGAAGTGAACGTGAAGTGGAGTGTCAATCCATACAATCAAGGTGGCATGACAGTTCACTTCACGCTCACTCCACCTAAGTTTTCACGGTGAGATGTTAACAGAATCAACCGGTTCAGTTTGGCTCTTCCATACACGGTGGGCTTTTGCAAAGCTATGAAGTGGCGATATTCCGACATTCGAATTCTAGTTTGTTAATTTCTTTAAAGGCTTTCAAATCGGATTTGTCCATTCGTTTGCATAATAAAAGCTCCATAGAGAGATTTATAGTTTTGAACCTTAGCTTTTAGTCAAAGGGATCATGGATTTTATTATTTTGATGGATTTAATCACTCTAATGGGAAAAAGTGCCTGTAGGAGAACGGGATTAGTGTGATTAAATAGGTGAGTACTTAGTGAATTTTAGCTAGAACAAAATAAGGCTCAATTTTCTAAATTATTCTTCGGCGTCTAAAGATTTGAATTGTTTTAAATTCTTAAACATACCTACATAAGTATAATGGAACTAGCTTCTGTCAGCGGCTTCGCCCGTGTGGAATTAGTGCTAGACTATAATCTATCTCTGTGCCAAATTTCATCCATATTCGTTCAGCCGTTCTGGCGTGATTGAGTAACAAAATCAATGCATTCAAACTTTCCTTTCGCATTTATAATATTAGTAGGATAGGTAATAGGATTACTTTCTGTGTACTCTGTTCGTGTGGTATGTTACAAGAATTGTTACTCCATGATAAAGTACGTGATTAGACTGCAAATATCAATCTTTTCACAGACTGAATATTGGCGAAAACACCATCGAAAATCATTTTGTTTGCGCAACGGATTTTAATGGGATTTCCAGTGTTCCGCCCCGTAATACTCCGGTAATCAAATAAGCTATAAAATCGTCATGTCGAGGAGGGGTGGATTTTTTATCAATCAGGCAAGCTGTGTACGTGTATCTGTAGCTCTCGGTATGTAAAGCTCTTTGTGTAACGAAAGCCGTGCTTATCTGTGTACTTTCAGGTATCTGGGGCAAAAAGAGTAAGGTTTTCTGTAGTGTTGTATCTTTAAATGATGGCTTATGTTTTGTTGTGGATTGTGAAAGTTTAAGGAATACGTATTGGTGTATTATAAAATTGATGTTTATACAATTTGGTAGATAGAAGACAAAAACCGGCCAAGTGCGTATCGGACTTCACACATTTAGGGTTCCGTACCAAATGTATTTTTGACTATTTGATGGCTTTGGGTCAACAATATGCATAAACTGTAAAAAATTGAAGACTCGTAGTAGCTCCAACCGTTTGACTGTAAAACCTATGTGACAGGTGACGGACAGAGGGACAAGTGAGTGACAACAATACGGCTCCGTTTGAACCCTTCGGGTACGGAACCCTAAAAAAGCATAGGTACGTTTATTTTGTTTGCGGATTTTTAAATGCAAGCACGCTGAATTCCTGTTTTGTATTTTAATGGGTACGACAAAGAAACTCCATTATCAATTTTAATTAAAAATAGGTAGGTATTCACAAAAAGCTTTAATAAATCGAACACTAATCTGTATCTGTGATCAGATAAAGTTACACCTTATAAAGAAATTAAATAGCCAACGTTTACATAAAACGCTTCACACATCCAGAAATACCATCCTATCCTGTCTTGCCAGTTTAAAAGGCTACTTAACGATGGTATTTGAGGCCATGTTCAACACCAACTAATCTAGCTTACAAGAAAACTGCAGTATTCAAATGTAATTCAATTATGTAGATAGTAAGGCCCCGGATAGGGTGAGAAGCTTCCGCGGGTCAAACATGTGAAACCGCCGTTTGCGTCCACACTGATGTGACCATGGCGGGCGCCTAGCGTGACGCGACGAAGAGGCCTCGCTAAGGAGTCACCACGACCCTAGCACAAGCAACTGAAGCAACTAGGGTGGGTTTAGTCTGGCAGAGTCTTACGCGCCCTCCCGCTCCACTCAGAGCGGGCGAAGTTATTTATAAAACAAAACTAAATTAATGTGTTTCAGCGTTACTGATTGGTCTGCGCCCGACCAACATCTGCAAATTAAATGCACGCTTGTGATAGTGTCAACAGTGTCTCTGCTCGCAAATTGAACAAGTTGCGACCATAAAATACCTAGGGTTACAAATGCATGAGCATCTAACATGAAAAGCACAAATTGATGCACTCGTGAAACGCACCAGAAAACTTTTACACATATTCAAAAAATTAAAGACTATCGCAACAACTAAGCTGATCCGTATGGTGTACCTACTCTATGCCAACCATTATTAAGTTACTGTATATCAGTCTGTGGAGCAGCAAACAAAACCACACAGAAACACCCCTTAACAATCACCCACCCTTTTAATTCTATTTTTTTTTTATAATCTTGGTTACATACTTATAACTTTTACTGCCATGTAATTGAGTACTTTTATATTTTTTTTTTTTCAGTATCTAGCTATGCTGCGTAGTTATTAGTATCACCATTAAATAAAACATTGTTTACCTTACTTGGGAAGACACTGGACCCTACGACACAGGGAATCATAGTGTGGTATCCAGGGAATTCGAAGAAACCTAGCACTTCAGATTCTTATGAATCGCAATACTGTCTACAATGTGTTATTGAACCGAATATTTTTTTACCATTTAATGATTTCCCACCCAATAAAAAAAAAGCAAGCGATCGTCTATTGTTTTTTTCTCTGGAGAAACATGTTTAGCCTACAATGTTTTATAGACTCATTAGTTCTCTTTATAGTATTCCTCAGTAGCAGTCTGGATTTGTGCTCGTTTTATAGCAATAGGCTCGCACCCTATTAGGTACATGGGACTATATGGTTATCTATAGGTACACCTATGCCTAACTCATCAGGCAATACAAGCGTGATGTTATGTTTTATATGCTCGCTACAAATATTTGCGACGCACTGTGCCCATTTAATCACGCCCGCCACCGCGCCCGTCTCCGTGCCCGCACCCGCCCTAGTCACCGCGCGTTCACTCTGGCCCAGGCCTAACGCGGGTTTATATTTGCAGCAAGCTCGTTTGGCGCTAACTAATGAGGTTCTATCCAGTAACACTACTTTATTCACACCTCAGTAGACCTTACAGGATTTATACAGGAAATGGCCTCGGGGAACTGCTCTTTTCACACTTTATTTGTGTATGAGTTATTTTGTTTGTGCGAGCTCTATGTTGCCACTTATCTGTTATAAAGAGGAACTAATTGAAGATGTTTTTTTTTTTATTTCAGTGAGACAGAGTGGTGGTAACAACGGTATATTGTGCCTGAAACAATAGGATAGTATTCATTTTCTACTCAGTTCTTATGCACTATTTCAACAATATTGCCATTGTTTTAATAATTAAACAAAAGGACCTACGGAGTGTCAAATGACTTTCAAAGTTAAAAGTACAAGTAATGCATTGCTACAAGTTTATTTACTTTTAAATGAAAAAAATCTTTAATTAAAACTGAAGAAGCTGTTAACTTGTTTCAAATTACATCGAAAAAAAATAGGATTAAGAAAACCTTTTAGCAAGAAATAGAACCGACGTGCAAAAAAACAAAAAAAAAATGCGAAATAACTTTACTTTAGGGAGTTGTTGTCAAAAAACAAAGAACCACACTTCCAGCCGCAATAATGGCTCCTTTTTAACCTACGAAAAAGGAGGAGGTTCTATGTTCGACTGTACGTGTTTTATTTTATTTTTTTTATGTATGTCCACCGATTTCTTTATCAGTTGTGGACCGATTTTCAAAATTCTTTTTTTATCCGAAAGAATATACTCCCGAGGTGGCCCCAATAAATTTGATCGAATTTGCTTCAGCGCTTTTTGAAAAACTGAACAATAACGAAAAATACGTATACATAGGTAACGTTTTGGTTTTCTCCAATTACGAGTATGTTTAAATTCCACGTTCCATTTTATTGGGGTTTTTAGATCTGGGGTATAACAACTGAAAAGTAAAAAATAAAAAACTTTTAACAAAAAGAAGAAACAACCAACTACGAAAATAGAAAATACACTAAAAATTATAAAAAAATAACTTTAATTTTGGAAGTCGGCGTCAAAAAACGAAGAAATAAAATACAAAACACCGAATTCCGAAATTAAAGCTATTTTCTAATTTTAGTGTATTTCCTTTTTTGAAAGTCGGTTGTTTTTTTTTTTGTAAAAAGTTTTCAGTAACTGCAGTCCGTCTCTGAAATTCTCTTCCACACTCCTTACGCGGCACTTCTTCTCTGGATGTCTATATGAGGAAAATAAAAGAACACTTCCTTTCTCAATGACAATATATTATTAGTGTGTATATTGGTATTTATTAGTATATAGTATGTATGTATTATAAATATTTTTATAGCCTTATTTACATAGGTTTATATTGTACACAATCATACCCTCGAATGTGATCTCTCTCTATCACTCAAAGGTTTGCTGGGAGAAAACTCAACTTTGAGTTATGCTCGCCTTTGTACATGAACTGTGTAATTACTGTATTCTGTGTTATGATGTGGTGTACAATAAAGAATTAAGGAACCAAACCGGCAAAACCTTTCTTTTTTTTAACTTAGGGCAAAGTTAATGTGTAGCGTGGCAGACTTGGTTTTTCTTAAGGGTTTTAAGACTTTTTTAAGCGGTGTTGCATTTGAAAACAGTGCATGCTGGCCTAGTAGTCTGTTTCACCCTAAACTTCAAGACTCCCTGGATATATCCGAGTAGCATAGCTATCGAGAAAATAAAACTAAGGCCTATTATCGAAGTATTTTTTAATAAAACTAGCTCCTAGTGGAGTGGAGGTAGTTTTATTAAAAAAAATCAGTTGGCATGACAGCTAAAAACGGCCAAGTGCCAGTCGGTCTCGCGCGCCTTGGGTTCCGCAAGAATCATATTTTTTCAGGAGCCCGTTTCCAGTTATTACAATCAGATGATCGGAAACCTAAAACATCGTTTGATTTTACAGTAGAGGGGTGTACCATGTCCAGCTTACTTCAAACCTCTGTGTACTCTACTACTGAATGAGGTGCTAACTATAACAAGTTACAAGAAATAGTTATTACGGTCGTTTGTCGCTGACGTTAATATATGCAATCGTTATTGATATCTGCCAATAAAACTTAACTATAAAGTAGAGCCCATAAAATTCTATACCTTACTCTGATCACTATTATTTATGAAGTATTAACTTCATAAATAATAGTGATCAGAGTAAGGTCAAAGAGATAAGAGTAAGGTATCTATTAAGATACGTTATCTCAAACTGTTGTTTTTAATACTAGAAGGAAAATATAGAGAGGAATTTATTACGAATTGAATGTCTTTATCTGTGGCATATTAACATTGTTATTGAATTGAATTACATTTAATTAATTGAAAATGTTAATGTATTTATCAGACGTTCATAATTGCTGGCGCAAGTAGGGGAGACTTAGGAGATTCGTGACAGAGGAGAATTGTGACATAGTCGATTTTCTGCCACTAGGTAATGCGAATGTGTTTTCACCAGTCACTTAGGCCGTTGCCAAAAGCTCCGCCAAGAAAAAGCAACCAACCGAATAGACGCAAGATCAAATCTGCCGTGGAATGGTAAAAAAAATAAAAATGCGTGTTTTATGCGAGGAAAAGAAGAAACCTAAAAAATTAAAGAAGAAGACTAATAAGAAAAGTAAAGTTGATGATAAGCCGAAGAAGATACAGAAAATAATTGTTTCAGCTTGTGTTGCCTTGAGTGTTTTGCCAATAGCAAATCAAAAGAGAAGTGGGTTCAGTTCCTCAAATGCCAAGGCTGGTCTCTTGAAGCTTGCTCTGGGGCCGAGCTTCAAAACGTCTGTCATAATTATTTGTCTGATTGGATTTTATTTTCAGACTGATTTTAACATAATAGATATCAGAAACATGGCACACTTTATTAATTAAGATGCTAATACTTGTTATGTTGATGTTACATGTTATTTTAGTTTGTACAGACATGCCAAATAATAATTAAAGTACTTCGTTGCAAAACAAATGTGTAATTTGTTTATCATTATTAAAATGGTATTTTTAATTCACCAAACAGTCTTATTATACAGGGTGTAAGGTACATGAACGCACATACGTGTACTGGTGATTCAGTACATGATTCTGGACCCCCTAGCGTTGGAATTTTTCGTCGGCTTTTTCCTAATTTTTGAAAAAAAAAAAATTTTTTTTTACTTTAAACTGTATAAAATCGTTATACCCCAAAGACATTTTAACTGAAAAAATTTAATAAATTATTTTTCAAATAAAAAAGCTTGGCCACTTGAATATGATTTAAAATAAAAGGTGTCCTTACGTGTTAAATGCAGTTTGTAACTTGAAATTGCGCACTTCATATAAAGTGAAAAGCTCAAGAGCTCAAGAGAAAACTGTAACATTTTTATTTACATAAACAAGTCAAAAGTGAATACATAGGTTAGGTAGTTCTAGGCAAGCATGTTTCACCGTCGACTACATCATCGCTTACCATCAAGTAAGATAGTGGTCAAACGCGAACCTATCATATATAATAACATGTCACTAGCATGTCGGTGACGCGAACATATAAGTTTTGCCCCTACCAAAAATCGTTCAACGCGGCTAAAGAAGTTTTTACTTCAAAAACCATAAACTGCAGTCTGCACCACTCTTGCAGTACTTGCTGTAGTTACCTATAGGTATATTTTGTAGATCAAGTTCGCAACATGCTTTTTGCGTACCCCATATATTCTCTATTGTACCTGTAACATCCAACATACATATTACCCACTTAAAGCTGTGTACAATAATTACACATCTGACCGCGGACCGGACGGTAACAGTGCACAAGTAGTCATAATTTACGGCTTACGAGTAGTTACGGGCCTTGGACCATAATAACCAGTTAGATGCTACAACTTCACCTATCCTGGTACCTAATAACGAATTTCTTACAACTTTGTGTTGTGCTGTCTTGTGTACCGTTCATTAGCGGCCATGTTTTGTGTACTCAGTACACAGATCTCCATTACGATAATTTCAAAAGCAGTCTCTGTTGAACTAATTCGTTGTTTCTAAGTTAATTGTGGAAATACAGATTCTATTTTACAAGCCTGCTTTGTTGCAGATGAAATTTTGCAGGAAATATATTCAAATTCTAAGAGCACACAAAACATTGTAGTCGTAGTTCGTGAATTTTTTACACGGCTTTTAAACTTTTAAAACCCGAAATATACGGACTAAAAGCAAAGTTAAGTGAAAAATTAATAAGAACGGAAATGGAAAAATAAAGGCAATAGCTATGTAAAAGTGGTGGAGGCGTCGCGACGCTTAGTCAGCTGTTAATGGCATTTGTGTTTACGTGCAACCAGACGATGCCGGCTCTACGGGAAAATTTTGGAAAAGACTATGTTGGATGCGACTGAAAAAAGCAAAAGAGAATAATACTTACTAGCCTATCGACAGGTAGGAATTTGGTACAGTCAGGTTGGCAAGAACTTTGAGTTTTGCATATTATGCACGAATTTTCGTAGTCCACGGACAATTTTATCACACAGTGTAATTCTTCGTCACGAGGTGCTAACATTATCTACAGCCAATTAGCAGTACGGAAAGATTTTTTATGTTCCCATCATTAGTTTCTAATGTTCCCACTGCTGGAATAGTTGCCATACTTTTGTTTAAATATTGTAAGATTACAAATGTTACCTACAACTACGAATAAGTAATTACTTATTCGTAGACCTACAAATTAAATTTATTCATGATGCTACATTGATTGGTTGCTTTTATAAAGTAACTAGCTTCTGCCCGCGGCTTCGCTCGTGTGGGATTAGTACTTCCCCTGTTATAAACTTTCAACCCCTTTTTCACCCTCTTATTTTTTTTTATAAAAACCCTTTCTTAGTGGATACCTACTCTTCACAAAAAAGACAACCTCCAATTTTC
Organism: Polia nebulosa; assembly: GCA_951329385.1. NCBI lineage: Eukaryota > Metazoa > Arthropoda > Insecta > Lepidoptera > Noctuidae > Polia > Polia nebulosa. The sequence goes on from OX589594.1 coordinate 15,143,901, forward strand.
ATGTATCTAGGACCAGCGGTTTAGGTTTTGCGTTAATATATCAGCCAGTCAGTCAGTCAGGACTTTGAATTTTATATATACAGATGAGGATAGCGCCGTAATTGTTGTATTCCCACGAGCTATATCGAGTATATTCGCATCTTTTAAACATCACTTATACCTAACTCAACAAGCTTCTTAGTTGAGTGAGGTTCAATTAGCCGTGTAATATGTACATATATGTATCATTACAAGTAAAATAACTACAAAGAATTCTCAATAAAAATTAACTCTATTAAATAGATTTACTTGCTCGGCAAAGAACTACAAGGGTGATGCATCACTTTAATAAACCATAAATAATTGTAACTCGTTTTTTCCTTAGATAAATTAAAAAGAAATATTGCTACCGTACGGAATATCCATATTTTAATAGCAGAGTGCGCTTTTAGCTTAGTTATCAAGTCGGCACACGCAATCCTACAATCAGGCTTGAGACCACAATGAATGCATATCGAAACTACGTTTTAGCACCTCAACAATACATTCATAATGCCTTTCCGTGATTTTACGAAACTTTCAAAGAAGGAATTGCGTTCTTTTATGTTTAAAGCCGAATTTAGGTCAACGTTTATTTAGCCTTTGTTATTATAATTGTGTTCGTTAGTGACTTTCTTTCTATTGTCAATTTATACGAATTTTCCATTTTAATAAAAAAAAATACTGTTTACTGAAAAGAAAATAAAATGGTTTATCTCTATCTGAGAAAATTGGATGGCTTGATGAAAACCCGTAAATTCGCTGAAAGAATCAGAAGTAACTGGAAGTGTGCTGATTAGCTTAGCAGTGCTACAAAGTTCCTTTTAAAGATCAGGAAAGTAAAATATGTCTGACAAAGATAATGGGATTAAGTATATTATGTAAACATAGGTCAGGTCAGGACCGAAAAACAATTATTTGTAGAAAATTCATGACTTATTAAGTCTTGCTACGCAGTTTCGCTACAAAGTATTATTTAGGTTAATAGAAGCCGTTTTGAAGAGAAAGAAGCGAATACCAAAACGGGAACGCCTTACAGCCCTCGAGGCAAACCTGAATAGGCATCTTTTAGGCAGGCGTGCTGAGTGCGATCTTAGACCAGATCGTTGCTTACAGATGAGACTGTGATCAAAGCCCATCCAGACAAAAAATATGACAAGAGGGAAAGGTAAGTATATAATCGTATAGCCTCGTTGGTACTTAAAGTTTAGGAATCCAACGACACAGAAGCGAGAAAATCAACGTTCTTAATAGAAAAGTCTCACTCCCAATTCTGGTGTGGGTGTATTTAATATCTATTAAAATGCAAATAGAATATAAATGTTTACAGTGCAAACATTAATTAAACCTTTCTCATCATTAGCATTTAATAAATATTCAAGCAATGTAATTTTTATTGACATTAACGTCACACCACGAATACGCCTAGTGAGAAACTTAATATTGCAATCAATTCGATTTAAACATCGTATCTATTACGTCACTAATAAAACGTTTTCAATAAAAACGATGAGATACTGTTTAACACAGTCAATAACTCGATACTTACTACTAAACATTCATACGAAAGTATTTATTACACTTTATAACAACTGGATAAAATTGAGAGAGTAAAACAGAGAGCCATTTTATTTCTAAACTGATATTGATAAAATGGCTGAACAAAAAGCTGCATAAACTATTTGGCATCACTATGGTGCTTCGCTATAGTTCTCTGATGACATAAAAGACGAAAGCATGGCGGGATGCGGAATGGCGGACACGAACGATTGACGGTCCACATGGGAACTGTATGCTAATTCACTCGGCCGTATTTCGGCGCACTGTCAACGAGTAACACAGCCTTCTGTACCTGTCCTGCAGCCACTAGGAACGTGGACGAAATGCAAAAACTCCGAACAACGAACAATCGGATGTTTGCTCACGAGCTTCGGTAAAAAAACTGCTATTTTACTTTACTTGTGTGAGAATCGTTCGGAATGTAGTGTATAATGTAGTGTATAATGTAGTGTATAATGTAGTGTATAATGTAGTGTATAATGTAGTGTATAATGTAGTGTATAATGTAGTGTATAATGTGACTAGGGGCGTGGTGTCTTTTAGAACTTTTGTTGTGTTTTTATCTAATTTGGATTCAATGTTCGTTTTATGTAAAGCAGTTTTCGATGGTTTATTTTCACTGTGCAGTTTCCTTACACCATAGAAATAGAAATTATTAGATATTCTCATATATGTTTTAAAACCATTGAAGAACACAGCTATTAGGAATAAGGTAGCGAAGTACTATTAGCCAATTTGTGGTGTGTGTTGGTTTTTAGAAAACTTAATTCAAACTGATGAGTAGATATGTTATAGCTTCTTGATTTTTTTCTAAATTGGCTGATAATTCTAAGACTTATAACTCTATCCTCTTAATTATAAAACAAGTCCGTCAATCCGTCATTGAACTAAAATAAAATGTAATAGCTGTGCTAATGGGTGTCCAAGCGCTCAGCAATAAATAATTTACTCCGGCTACATTTCCCCACTCATTTTTTATGAAGCAACTAAAAGCTCGAAATAAACCGACAAAGAATAAGTTCATAAAGAGATTTCCTCATAAATTATAAAATTGTTTATGGAGAGAATCTAAAGCATTTTACTTCAGTACTAATTCCATAATGAAAAGTCTTCTCTCGGTTGAAAAGAGTCGACGGTAAAGTAGTTTCATTTCATGTAATCCCTTTTACTAACAAACAAGTACCGCGGAGCTGATATTGTAACATAATTTTAAACTTCTGTGAGGCTGAGGCGGCATGTAAGAGGTAAGCGCTTAATTAAAACAAACTATGTACAGTTTACCCATCATTGTTCTGTGGAAATTCACGAGCAAGCAACGCTAACATACATTGAGATTGATGATCAGTTTCTGTTAAATTAAAGTATTCTGAACGAGGATTAATAATCTCTCGCTTTGAACATGAATGCCGAGGAAACTACGCACAAAACTGACATGGAAAGGGTATTAAACAGTGGCTTCAATAAACGGCCCAATAAGTTATGTAAAGTGCGGGTGCATCGCGTTACATTACAACCCCTACATGGGTCCGGGGTTGGGACGCATGCGCTCGCACCGCCGGCCGCGCACGGCATATGCGGAATATTAAAGGAGGAAAGAGAAAAAAATTAACTTGTGAAGCCATTTTCGTCTATCGGCGGCCCCCGCGCGCGCCGTAGGGTTTCTGTGATGCAGGCAGAGAGGCTCGCGCGGCCGCCGCGACTCCACGCCGCCGTACACCGCGCTCCGCACTCGCCCCGCGACCGGTCCGCTCTCGTGATTACACCGTGAGCAACACATTATAATTGTGCAGTGTTATTTGGACTTTTGAGAAGCTTCCGCTCCCTGGACACAGTGTTTCTGTCCCACAAACTAGAACCTAACTTATAAGTGAGTTTAACTTGACTGTGAGTGTAAGTTTTTGAGAAGTTTAATTTTTATCTTCTTCAGTGATACGTCTTGTAAAGTGAAATTAACTATAATCTGAAGTCGTGTTTCATGTGCCGCGTCTGTTTACTTGACAAGTTTAATGCGAAGTAGCAGTTACATAGTCATTTGGTAAAGTTGAAACTTTTACAACTTACTCTGCATTCTTGTTCGTGCATTTGTGTGTTTCGTCTGATTCAACAACTTATGATCGCACCCTCAAAGGTATTGTATTTTCTATGAAATTATAGGTCGGTAGGTATTGTATTAATTAGCATTAGTAGAAAAAGTATTAAGTAGTTATAATTATTTAGTCGTTTTAATTTTTGGCTAAGACGCATTTTTCCAACGACATGTTGAGCCGCTTAGACAACAATTTTGGTATAATTATTTGATGTCAGTTAAGTACATCTGTCGCATGAATAATTTTATTTTGCACAAACATCTGTGTTTTTATTGCTTACAGTTTCTGTTTAGTTGTTTGAGCTCTAATTAGTGTTAAAATGTTTCACCTGTTCATCGTATCAGCTGTCCCATAGAACCGGCTGCGAATTGTGTTTGAAGAGTCCCCGAATATTTTAACAAATCTTTACACGCTGTACGCGAACACCATAACGGATAAAACAGCTACAACATGAAATAAACTATCATACGAGCTCTCAAAAAGTTTTAATGGCATTCTGAGGAGATAGTAAATCAAATCTTTTATTTATGAAGTTATAACAAGTGCGACAGAGTGCACTCTAAAATAGACGTGTATAATAAAAAATCCATACTCCTCCCAATAAATTATCGGAAGACGTTCTTTTTATTGGAGTAACGAATGGTGAGATGAGTAATGGCGTAAGTTTGTCCGATAAATCATACTTCCCGAAACTGTGAGGAGCTTCCGACGTTGGGGTAGTATTTGGCAAGAGCAACCCTCACTTGTTAGTTTTATATCATACACTTATCGGAACTGCAATCGATGGTGTAGAAAAATGAATAGTTTTGTAGAATTCACAGACGACAGAATTGTATGAGTAGCTTATACACGATGAAACGATCAATAGCGTTAAAAGCCTCAAATTACCAAAGCAGAAATAACACGAAGGCAATATTGTAAATGGTACTTGAAGCCCGTTTACATGAATGAAATTGAAGTCCACTTACGCTACACAATTTGTCATTGTTGGTTATGAAACACGATTGATAATAATAATGCTAATAGAACATGAGCAACAGCATGATTTACAGTTAAAACGGTATTGTTAAAGGGTAGTAAAACTAGTCATTGTGGAGAAGTGATTCTCGTCAAGAACATGGAAGTGCTAAATGGTACAACGGCCGATGGGCCGTGAAATGACACGTCGAGTGAACCGATAGCATTTGATGAACTATTGTTTGGGAATGTAGCGCTGGGCGGAGGCGGATTGGACTCGCACTTAGATTTTGTGTAGACAGATCTAGACGTTAGAAACATGGATCGGAATTCAGTTAGTAAATTCTTTTGTTATAGTTTTAGGTCATATAGAAGATATGAAAGAATTCAGATTAGATCAAATTAAAACAATAATAATATGTCAAATCTTTAAGGCAAAATCTAATACCTTTAAACGAGCAATTCTTATATAAATGTGTATATATAATCTGAATCTTGGAAACGACTTCAACGATTTTCATGAAATTTAGTATGCAGGGGGTTTCAGGGACGATACATCGATCTAGCTAGGTTTCATTTTTAGAAAACGTCGTTTTATCCGTGTAAAAACCGAGCAAAGCTCGGTCATCCAGGTATTTAAATTAATGAATTAAAACATGAAAGACTTAGAAAAAAATTGCAGCAGTCCTTTTAAAGTTGCTTATGCTTTAGGTTGTTCACATTCACTGATATATCAGGCCGATATATACTTATTACTATTATCTAAACCAAATTGATTGGACACAAACCCTATTAAGGGAGTGGATTATGAATATTGAGTATCAGACTAGAAATTACCGATAGCCATAAAAAGCCGTTCCCACGTTGCCGGAAGCAAGCACTGGATCGCCACGCTTCGGTACTTTGCTCTTTCACTATTGTCCCTTTGTCCGTACTTAGCTCCGTCAGCCCGTCAAAAGAGCGTCTCTCTATTTCATGGATCTAGTTTGCCGCACTTAATTCGTATTGCATCATTCGTTCCACACCATTTTCTTTTTTAACATCGATCGCACCGATAACTCCCCCAATGTCGTGTCGTGCATTCGTATCAAAATTCTCTACACTACTTACCTTATCATATTTTTCAATCGGCGATTTGCTAGCTTATAATTATATACCCGTACCACAATAGTTTGTAACGTATAATTTAAAGCCTTATTATGGAGCTCTTAATTAGTAATTTCCTAGCCGGGCTTATGGTTAGCCGCCTTCATTAAGTTGCAACAGAGTTCAAGAACATAGCGGCCAGCAACACTAGTGAAATTTGCATTCTTGCTTCGCTCAGCCGACATAGCCTAAGGACCACCCGCGTTGAACTGCCTCCGATTCAATACCAACTTTATAACATCGAAATAGAATTTCAAATCAAGATTCTCGTTTCTCATCATACCTATCGCTTGCAATAAGACGGTCTACAATCTACTCGCGTCTACTCGCGCAAATTTCAATATGCGTAGCGGGAGAATATTTTATGTCGGTTCGCCCGTTCCCATTCTGTTAAGAAACCAAATCAGTATTACGTAAACAAAAAGTAAAACGAAGGGCTTTAATTTGCGGTAAACATCTTTTCTCCTGCAATACCGTAAATAGAAACTCTCAGCGAGATTTTTTTAATCTTCGTCCAACATCTCGAATAATACAGCTGCAGCATTCGAATCTCATTAGCAAGTGAAACAAGAGAAAAAACTCAAAGCAATAAATTTTAGCAAGGCTCAAGTGGAAACGTTTACGGTTCCTTTTAATTTGGTTGGCATTGTCGAGGCGTCCCGCTGCGCGCCGCCCGTTGGATTTCTTGCTAGAATTCCAGCTGTTACAAACATTAGTTACTTCTTATTAGTTGATTACGAAAACGAATTAAATGTTTCATTATTAGACTTTATGGGGCTGTAATTCCGATAATAGTCATTAATTATGTATCAATTTAGCCACACGTGTAGTCGAATATGTTGGAAATAAACCAACAAGCTTCAATTTCCTGCAAACTAAAAAAACACCGGCAGATGCAAAAGCGACAGAGACTGAGGATCGCGTAGTGTATCATAAATCAAAGTGGGTTTTATGATGGTATGATGGAACCAATAGCTACCTCTCTCGACACATTTCGAGGAAGGCGTGTTTATTTTAAATGATTGAAGTAATTCCAAGGGTCCGAGGAGCCGCAGCTGAGTGTGAGATCGATGACGTAGCACTTTCTGCCGCATCGTCTGCGAGCCCAGAGCCCTCAGATATTAATACTAGCCAGCTATCGATGGAGGCGATAAACTTGTTTGAGTGTGGAAAGATACTATACTACTACATCAATCATACGTTAGTAATTGAAAACATGCAGCTGCGGCTTTACGATAAAACAATAAATAACCTTCACGACCCGAGCACCGTAGAAAATGTTCATTTCATTATCGTTATTCAGAAATATGTTCTTTATTCCGGCGTTAAAGCAATCGTTACTAGACATTTTATGGCCGCAGTGACACGTGTTTTGCAAGAATCCTCACCAACTGTGGCCCAGCTGTGAGGAGCAGAACGTGCCGTTCGGGGTGCACATTAAAATTCCCACACATAAAATTCAATGATAAAAAAAGGTTCGCCCGATGGCCCCTTTCCTACTCACAACAAACAAGCAGGTAAGCGAATCTTTACGAGCACAACAAAGTGAAATATGCGCAATCCGGTGAAGGATTTCACATCTTATTACTGCTGCGTAAAGAGTCACTTTATGGCAGTGAAATGTAAAAATGATCTCTCGTAACATTTGGAACGAATAAAAACTTTGTTTTCTTTTCTATTCTCCGACAAATATGGTGCTATGAAGTAAAAAGCTCCATTGGTTTTGATAGGGCTTTTGGAGGTCTTCGGTTGGCAACCCCTTTATTGCGGTTGATTGTACCTTATACGGTTTGCTTCCTCGATGCGTCCGTTGCATTTAGTGTTTTGATTACATAATGGGAACTAATGAAAATGAATGAGTTGGGTTGGTTGGGACACGCATCCGCTTCGGGAAACAAAACAGAATAATGCATTATTTGTGTATCTACCGTGTATAAGTCATCGGTTCTGAGACCGGCTTTATTTGCTCTACAACCAGATATTTCGAGGTCATTGACAATACACATGTCAAAAATAGATATCCGTGGGTATATGCAACTCGACATATTTGAGGTCCCCTATTATCGTATCGATTCACATCAATAATAGCTCGTGACTGGATTTCGGCTAATCATCGTAAGAGCTTAAACCGGCTGTGACAGCGTACTTGTAATACATTCCATTGTCACCCTCCGCCATCTTACACGTCGACGTGGTCGGTCAATCAAAACAGAGAAGAGTGATAAACTGTAACGCATAGCCCACTTAACCTTCACAAAGGTAATGTTAAGGTCGTTTCAGAGGTTAAACACCGCGTTGTGAACAAAAAAGGACAAATCTTTTCTTTCTAGTTAGCTAACAATGAACTTTTGTAGTTCTACAGAAAAATGATAAAAGATATCTCGGATTGATTTTCGGTGAAACGCGTTTGAAGATACCAATTACGTTTTTATACTGTTCTCAGTGGATTGTCATTGTTAAGAATCTTTAGAGCTTTCTAATAAAGCTGTTGTCCCTTCGCTGCACGACTGAACAAACTTTTAGGTGTGAGCTTTTTATTCTCTTTATAAGCAGATGCATATATTATCGCAACTATGTTATCTAGCAACAAACAGTATTAAGTACACTTTTGTTGATGTGAATTAATTTGTTCAAACACAAATCCGTTATAAAGAATGTTTAATGCAATGTAAACAGATTTCTAACAAGTTCTTCGTCAGTACAAATGGTTGCTTTAGTTATGGTATATTATAGGTGTTTTGTTTACACTATTTTAAAATTTCAAATAAGGTTGATGGCGGGGTGTCTGAGGTTGCATCAGTAACTGGTTATGGTGAGCCACGCTGGCCACGTTCTCTCCAGCGCTGGGCGAGCAATCAAAACAATAATGTTATGATAGGCGGCGGTGGCGGACCATCACTGTTTACTTTAAACATTGGCCGCCAGACGCGGTCAGATTATATTCCTTGTAATGCTATACCCAAGGGCTGTATGCTTTACCTCCGCACCATTGTTTGACGGCCCCGCACTTTGTTTACACAAATTACTTTAAACAATTCGGTAAACACCATGCAGCCATTTCGTAACAGTCATAATAATCACTATGAATCTTCTATTCCACCAACGCAAGCGCAAGCGCAACATTCTCAACGGTACCGTTGTGTTCGGTTATAAATAACTGAAATGTATTTATATATCTTAATATGGAATGATAGTCGATGAGGAGTTGTCATTAAATAATTTTTACGATTAAACGAGACGCAACGACTGCTCTGTAAGTAATACTCTCGTTAACCAAATCGTTCAGGGACTGCGACTGGTTTCAAATAATTCTAAACAGGTTGCATGAGCACAGTTCTGTGGGCAAACGGTTCAGTCATTCCTATTTAAAATGAGATAACATTCACTTCGGAATTTAATGTCAAACATAAAAATCGACGTAAAATGTTTACGGCGTCACGTAAATAATTATTTTGTTATTTAACAACAAACATCGTAAATAGTAATTCTAGAAGGTACTTTATTACATTCTTGACAAAGATATTGATTCGAACTCAATCAAGTCGTAAGCTGTACGTGTTAATGGCATAATCAAAAGTTCCTAAGTAACACGAAAGCCACGAGAGAGACACTCAATGTAATTAAATTGTTTACATTGAAAATTGATTATTGAGTTCAGTTCGGGGTGTGTATAAGTTAGGTGGCTATAACTCTGAATTTCGTGCAGTTGACTTCCGAGCCCCGGCGTGCGAGGGAATCGAACTTTACTGCCTATAAACTCTTTATTGCCCATTGTCGACGATTATTACTTAACCCTCATGACTTATGAACTAATAAATTCGATCTTTTCATGCCGATCGTGCTACGATTTCACTCGTACGAGCTTTCTGAGTAAATAAAGAGCGCAATTTTGAAGTTTCATCGTTATCAAGTGAAATAAAGATAGGTGCTGGAGCACTCACGCCATGATTAATGCGCCCCTGCCTTATTCGGTACCGAGGCAGAATACCGATTGGACTAAATAAGAACATTAAAAGCGTGCAATGCCGCGTCCGTGAATCAATAGATTAGATGGAAATAAGCTTAAAATATCTCCGTATGGTCTGGCTGTAAATAACTTGTTTGTAATTGCGAACCGCGATTGTCTGCTACTATAAGGAGGGCGGCGCGCTGTTTGATAGCAATCTCGCCAGTGCCAGCCACCAGCTCGGCTCCCCTTCCTACCTTTTGCGTATCAGACTGCTGTTTGCGTGTTACCGTTTTCGGTCATTGCTTAAGTAATACGCTGTCACTGCGCACAATATGTCATTGTATTAGACTACATAAATATTCTAAACTGAGTTGGTATTAAACCTTTTAAGCGCAGTAATATTATCATGAGCGCACAATAACATTGCGTTATTGCTCAAAGGATAGGAACAAGAGAGTATAACATCTAAGAAGGTCCATTGGCTTTATTGAAAGCCGTGCTTGCTCTATACTGTCCCCCGCTTTCTGAGGCATAAAGTTATTTTCACAACAAAGCACGCGGAGCCTGTGAGCTCCTTATATTGGACCTCTCTTGAGCCGACCCATTGTAATCTTAATGCCGTATTATATTAATGCGATAAACATCTCCGAGATCTCGGTGCTCATTTTTTTCCGTGAATTATATTGAGTTTAATATTGGCAGGGTACAGTTTGTTAGACGAGACGTTTCTCTGGTTACGAGGTCTTATCTTCAATCGAGCCGAGGGGATCCAATTCTATAAGCGAGTACCTACTTTACGAGTTCTGTGGTTTAATGTACCTACTCGTACTTGTATTGAAACGGAATTTATTTAATAACTCATCGAATTCTTGTAAGGGTCTGAGCTGCTCTGAATAGCATAAATAATGGAGATACCGACGTCATCTCATCAATGTCACATGCTATTAAATATGTATAATACGGAGCGCATTAAAACACTTATGTCGGATGACAAGGCATGAAAATCCAAATTTACTGAGCATATTACTATGGAGCGAGAGAACACCGCGAGCCACGCACAATGAAACTTTGTGCCTTCCCTGAATAATTGCCGTATTTAACTGTGGAGATTTAGTGTCCCAGCTTGCATCACAATGGAGTATTTAGTCCGTGAAAGAAACTAAAAACTATTGTTTGTCATGCCTCAGACAAAATAATCGCGAACATTTATTTAATGGAGTACCTACCCACGGTAAGGCTTACAACGAATGTATTGGAAACCGAAAAAGCTGAGCGATTTGATTGGTTTGACTTGAACATACATAAAGAAATAAGGGAAGAGGGTATCTTAATCAAGTTTCTTAACTCTGACCGACATTTTTGCTTTATGTTGGATAAGATTGAATAGCTTTTTGGGCGATTGCAATGGGCCAGAGGAGAAGTGGGATTATTTGCATCTACTCTCACTGAAAGCCTGTAAGCTGATTGATTAAGAAATTCCGAAAATCCTTGATCGATAGCCACATTGTCGGCATTGAGGCTTAAGACCTACGGAGTTTAATTAAATCTACCAGCTTCTTAGCATCAAAAGCCTTATTTATAAAACTTGCTAACCATGTTCAGTTTAAGGTGGAAGCGCCAGGGCAGCCCACAAAATTCAAATTCTCTTACGTTTTTTGCAATTTTCAGGTCAGTGTCAGGTTGTATCTTGGTCAAAATATGATTCGCGGCCGTAACAAGTACGTATTTACAGAACTGTAATCATTAAAATCATCAATACAACTCACTCAGTTAGAATTGATGCCAAATGAAGTGATTTCATGAAATACTGCCTGCAAATTGCAAAAAACTGAATTTCGTTATTTATAAAAAAAAACATGTAATTGTAAACACTGAAAAGTAAGTTCTTATTTCCAAATTTTCTATAGAGAAATTGAATTTAGAATCTGATTAGCGGCTAGCGAGTTTTATAAATAAGGCTGAAATTTTGCCACAAAGATTTACTCTGTACCTAACTCGGTATAGTTAGATGTAAACGTGATTTAAGACCACAGTAATAACTACAATGCTTACTGCCAGAAATATTTCATACATCAATTTTAATGCGACTAGCCAACATTAATTTCAAATAAAACTGTGTTTCTCACAAAAACTGTTAAATTAGCGTTCATAAATCATAATACGCTTACTTAAAAACTTGGTTCTCAGCCAAGAACAAATGTTTTCGTTCAGACATACAATAGAACATTGAAATCATGACTGTATGGTGTCACACCATATTTATTTTAATGGGAAAGATCATTACTTTTGGTGCTTTCGAATGGACTGTTGCAGGGTTGGCGCTTCATTCATCAGTCAATAGGCCATTTTAACCTTAACAAATAATAACATTATGTTGTTTTGCAAGAAAATCTTAGTCTCTTCGAAATCATATCTGCAAGTTCTAATTTATATTAATTATTCCATGCCAACTTAGTCTTCAAAACACCTAAATCGCTACCATTGAAAAACCATCCCACCATCCCGGGATACCTTAAAATCTGGCCCAAATCCTGGAAATGCATATTGATGGCAGCCCTTAACCAGTACAACGCCGCTTTGTGTCCCGCTGAGTAATCGTCACAACTTAGCTCCTCGAATTTATGTCCCATTTATACTTCAACCATAATGGAATATTTAGGGGTGCGCGAAAACTTTTGCTCTGTACAACCATATTTTATTTACGGTGACATGTGAATGTTATGTTTTTTGTCCCGAGCCACACCCGCTGAAGGTTTACGGTGGATATTGTTGCCTAGTTTTGATACACCTGGGTTTATGAAGCGTGGTAAACTTTTAAAAGTAATTTCTGAGTAGCCAAGAATGTTTTAGGGCACATGTCAAAATATTAAAAAAAAAAACCGGCAAAGTGCGTATCGGGCCACGCGCAGTGTAGGGTTCCGTAGTCACACGTTATAACACGCGGACTAAGAAGGGGGCCTTATGTTTATTAGTAAACCGTGATCATAATTAAATGTTCATAGTATATATGAACATTTAATTAGATCACGGTTTACATAATTGAGTTCACAGTTTTACTCGCTACGCAGTCGGTCTCGCGCGCAAAGGGTTCCGAACAAATCATATTTTTTCAGGTTTAAACTACATACTCGTATATATACTTCTTATAGGTTTTTCTATAATCTATAAGTAAAGAACTACGTTCTGTTTATTAACTTAAAATTTTGGGCCTAGTGGTTTCGGAGATAAGGGGGGAAGGAATGGTCATAGTAATAATAATAATATTTTTTATTTAAAAACTATACATTTTGTAATTTAGAAATAGAATATGTTTGAAATCCTTACAATAAGCCCTTTTATTTGATATGTAGCGCATTACTGTTTAAAAAACTTTTTTTTTCAATTTTCTGATTTGCACCCAATCTGAAGTGACCCCCATATTCCAAATTCATTTATTTATTTCATTTAGATTTCATGTGTGTACCAAATTTCAACTCAATCGGTCGAGTAGATTAAATGGGCTGTGACAGACGGACGGACAGACAGACAGACGCACGAGTGATCCTATAAGGGTTCCATTTTTACATTCGGATGTTTGAACCCCAAAAAAGGTTTTCTTTTCGTACTACCTTTTTTACATATTCAATGAGTAACAACTTAAGTATGTATTTTTTTTTCGTATGATTTTGTGTTTTGTACGAAATTTTCCAAGTACCTCAGTCTACCCGGAAGTAGGATAGATGTGGGTTTTTGAAGGAGGTGTTGTCTTACGGACAGACAGCCGAAGGTGATGAATGAGACGTTTTAACTAAGTATAGAGTTAGCCAGTTTAAAAAAGGCCATCATTCTCAAACTAAAAGTAGTCGTTCAACTTTTAAAGCGGCTAGCATACTGACCGCTCTTTAGTAAATTCTATCCACAAAATGAGTGAAGACAAAGTGTAGTTTGCAACACCAGATGTTATGCTAATACCAACAGACACTCAAAAAGCTAGGGATTTGAGTTTCAACTTTGAGTAGTTTTTAATGTACCACCAACGTTCTAAATATGTAAATTCTTAATCTCATTTCATAGAGATAAGATTCCATGGATTAACGTTAAAAAAACGAACTTATGCGTAAGCTTTAAGACTTAACAAATCGATGAGCCGAACTTTACGATGATTTTTATTGGTGGCGTTGACTAAAATTTATTTCTGTCATTTATCAAAAATGTAGACACTATACGTTATATTTCGTAAAACATTTTCATACTCGAAAATGTATAATATAGAGTCATAAATAAGTTATGAATACATTTCTATATTAGAGATATCGGATAACTGGTCATCTGTTTCTCATTAAAGTGCCTACTGGTTTATATCTTCTTCTCTCGTGTCGCACGAACTAGAATGGATATACTGTAGTAAAAATATTTTTAACACACTTTAAACCTGCTCTCAACCCTACCACTTTTAGGCACGCAATGTACTGTATTTTGCACTAGTGCGGAAAAGTGCGGCGGCTAGCCCCCGCCACATTATTTATTATATTTATTGTAACAGGCTGCGGTTCCCCGCCAGCCCCCACGGGTCACCGGGCAGCCCTCGAAAAGGCACACTAAATAAAAACCCGCAAGCCATTTCTCACAATAATTTGTCACTAAATAATTATTATGTTTATGAAGTTTTAATAATCATTTTGGAGTAAGTGTGTTGAAAAACGTCGTTTGATGATGTCGCAACACGTGGGTTATTGTCATTGCATCCGAGGCGGAATAGACGTCCGAGTCGAAGGCAAGGTTGTTATCGAGCCGAAAACTACTACCATTATCATCTAAACATTAACAACAAATAAATAATCTTGCAGAAAACAAAATGTTCCAAAAACAAAACTTCACAAACTAGCAAAAAAGATTGCACACATTCGACTGAATTTATAGCACTCTCAAAAACTTATGAAGTGAAGTTTTGTGAAAAAGTAGATGGGCGTTATGAGGAGAATGCCAAGTTTTCTGCGAAGGTCGTTCTAATACTTTTGCCTTTGACATTCCGTCCTTTGTGTAAAGTACCTACTTCTTTCTGCGTGAGTACTTAGGTACCTACTACTTTAGTTATCTACATATTTCAAGGGTTCTGTATAGGAGAACATGTTTACTTTTGATATTACAGAAACAACGGTTAAAGTTTGTCAGACAATATCAGACTATTCATTCATCTTGTTCCGCGCAGTTGGACTTGACAGGACATTAGACTAAGTAGATCAGCGAATGTAAGTAACCGCCAGTCGTGAACCTTTTTTAAAACGTTTTATAAGCTTCAATTGCAAACTGTTTAAAAAGTTAAATTTGTCAATTTGACCCATTTCCCAGTTTCCGATTGAGCTGTATTTTTCCATACATGTAGAGTTTGGATGACAATGCATGGTGAACTAAGTGACGTTATTCTAAACTTGTTAACGTTATGGTTAGGTATCAAATGAAAGGATTTACTGAGAAAATACGGAAACTTAAATGACGTCACTCTGAGCGTGTTTTTAGTTTTATTAAACATAGGTCATCATCTGCCTCATCTGCCTAGCCTTTTCCCAACTATCTTTGGGTCGGCTTCCAGTCTTACCGGATGCAGCTGAATTACAGTATTTTACATAGAGCGACTGAATATCTGACCTCCACAACCCAGTTACTGGGTAATACGATACCCCTTGGTAAGACTGGTTGTCAAACTTTCGGGCTTCTGACGACACATAACGACTGTCAAATATCCACGATTGACAGCCGTGACCAACGGCTTAACGTGCTTTCCGAGGCACGGAGGAGTCTCGATATGTAAAGATGGTCACCCATCCATGGACCAACCCCAGCAAGCGTAGCTTAACCTGACGGATCGACACGTGCGGCTATTATAACTTTAGCCACGAGCATAGGTAATACCTATTATGTTTACTTTGATAAGTATACATGCATAAAATTGAAGAATTACAATGCTACTTTGGTATTAAATAGAGCTATAATTGTTACGAAGATGCTGCATATAGATACTAAACAGTTATATAACCTTCGACCACCGGTCTTTGTTTTATATTAAAACAATGAATCATAATTATCGAATCTGAACAAAGACAGTCTTCGTTAAATTGATCAGACTTCATTATCGGGAAGTAATTATTGCTGAAACGCGCTTCCCACGGTTTTAAGAACATTGGCATGAAAGTCTTTTGGCGAACTAATAAAGAGGACCGAGTCAGGTGTCGTTACTTTTTTACTAGTGTAATTCAAACTTCTTTAAGTTAAAATTGCAGTAGTAGAGAAAAAAAAGTAAAGTCTGATTATGTAGGAGCTTTTTATTCACATACTAGCCACCCCGGTTTCGCTAATTATACAAAAACCCTCGTTTATCGTTCTTTTTATCAGTGAAAATCGCATTAAAATCCGTGGCGTAGTTTAGGAGTTAGCGGAGACACAAAGGCGGAAAGCGACTTTGATTTATACTATGTAGAGATAAAGAAGAGATATACATATTTCTTGCGTAGCAAGATTAGGTGACTACTCATCATCAGCCTTTTATTGTCCCCACTGCTGGGGTACAGGCCTCCTCTCTGTAAGAGGGTGTGGGCCGTAATCCACCACGCGGGCCCAATGCGGGTTGGTGGATGTTGGAATTTTTTGTTCTAGAACATGCTGGTTTCCTCACGATGTTTTCCTTCACCGTTTTGAGAGCACTGGTGATGAAATTAAAGCGCCTAACTGAGTTTGAACTCACGACCTACAACTTGTAAGTCGTGGCGAATACCACTGAGCCACCACTGCTCTCTTTAATGATTAGGTGACTACATTGTGAAAAATAAAAGCTAAAATACTTTACATATCATGAATGTTAGGGGCCTAGTGTGTTTTTTAACCCACTCGAACGCGTTTACGTAAACGTGCTCTTATGTCAAATCGTATGGAAAAAAGAGGTCATACTCTTACCCGTTATTGTCACCAGGCGGTGCTTATACAGTTTTAGTAAAAATTTATGTTTACTTTAACGCAATCGATTACGGTAAACAACTCACACTCGGGGTACTGATATCCCCTGAGAAGGTAGGCACTTCTTGTCTTGCAAAACGCTTAGACAAAAGAAAACAGGATATCATAAATTATAATAATAACGCCACAAATTAATGTAATTTTGATCATTACCATGACAAAACGGTCTTGCTCAGTTCGATGTACGTCCACGTTATTAAATCATAGTGTGAAGTTTCTCCACTTAAGGCCCCGACCACAATGTACTGAGGTTTCTCCTTGAATAAATAATGAGTGGAGCCACGTTAAGCCCCTCGTCCACCAGTCACCACTTGACAAACTTGTCTTTAACATATCTAATGTTGGGGAACTAACTTTGATGTTATGATTCCGTTTTGCAGACTAGGTCTTAACTAGTGAGTAATTTTATTAGCTGGGCTACATTTTCGCTAATATTTTACACGAAAATATCGCTTATTTTTAACATTATGAAATAGTAGCTTGTGCCACTGGTGTTGTCCGCGAGGAATTAGTACTTATCATTTATGTCTAACCGGATGGAGCTTAATACCAGTATTTTACATGGAGCGACTGCCTATCTGACCTCCACAATTACTTCATATTTATAATAGTAGGATATATATTTATAATACAAAGAAAAAATAAAAGTCACACTGTTGATTGCTAACAATTTATGTTATCACCCAAAAATATAAAAACGCTATCAAACCTTTAGCTGGAATTTTATTTAGCAAGGTGTCAAATAAGAGCCTTTAATAAAATTTCAGTACACTTAGCTTAATTACACACAGGGCTACATTACACTCAATTCATTTCAATAAAACTTTTCACCTGCTTCAATAAAAACGTAATAAAACGTTGTCAACACTCAGCGAGGAATGTTCATTGTTATTTTATTGCTTTTTAATTAAGATATAATAAGAAACTTGAGTAGCTTGTACAAATGAATGCGTAGTGGGTTGGAATGCCAGCAAATTATATTGGACAAACAATGTTATTCGTTTCCGAAAGGGCAGTGGGATCTGCAAACTTTTAATCCATCTTTTACGTTATTTTATTTATCGTTGCATTTGTTATGTTTTTTGATTGGATCATTATTTTATCAACCCAGCAATTTACACCAATTTTACAAGAATGGTCTTTTATTATTTGATTACAATATACAAATCTAAATTAATAAATAACTTAATAAATAAAATATGTACCCAGCAATTGGATTTCATAATACTCTGATAAAAGACCTACTATTTAAACTAAATCTAATAACTTATTTGATTCCAAATAGCTACGACACCACGTCATCTTTAGCTGAATCCTTAAATTTGGACATAGATTAAAACGTAGATTGGTAGAAATACCATTTTTTATTTTTGAAGTTATACTTCTTTTGGCGCGTTATGGAAAAATGATGAGAGTAGATTTTTACGATGCGCGCGCACACCATCACTAAAAACCGACACCCTGAAGTCAGCAATAGTCTGTGGTTCATGAAGAATGATTGTTTTACTTTTGTACACTTTGTGACAGTTTGATTTTTTAACTTGTTAAGCCAAAGAAGTATAACTTCTTACGTGCGTACCTACTTACATAAGTACACACACACTTTTTTGTTCTCGGGGGAATCTTTCAAAAGGCGCCTGGACTTTTGGAGACCAGACCAGGGAGTGTGGGATCGCTACCTCACTAAAACCATCCCGGTGATCACCACAACAGCACATGGAACCCCGTTCCCTCTTAACCCATCGCACGCCCAATTGGCAGACACAGTAGATTTTAATTGTCATCTGCACACCTGATGTGCAATCGACGTGTGAAGAGTTAAAAGACTCTGTGCTACACCTGCACATACCTGAGTTGACTGAAAAGGGGTCTCCCCTGAGCCTCACTGTGCACAGCAGCACGTGATCACAGTGCCATCGTATTCCCTGGAATTACTCGGTGGGCAACCAGAGTCCCCAACATAAGCGCCCGAGATTCCAAAGTCCCGCCAGCATTAAATGATGCAGGTAGAGTTTCGGCGTGTTAGTTGTAGACATACCTATAACTTCGTAATCACTAGCGTGAAGTATATTGTGTAAATTTTATATCGGTATAGTATATCACTATATCTACATAAACGGAAGTAAGGCGGCGAGTGTTAAACTGTAGTCGAGCTGATGGATTTATAGTGAGGGGCGCGACACGACTACCGACATATACTTGCTTGGCACTGCGTTATTGTGTAACAGGAATTGCTTTAGCTGCTAAATAAATGCGATAAAAGACTCCTATTGTACCTCGTTGCATAATAAGAAGGATCGTGAATATGAGGCCTTAACCCGTCATGGTTAGGTTACAAGTCTAGTCGCTAAAGCATGCAGATAAATGAGGAATGCTGATGTCACCAGCATACGAAATTATAGGTAGAAGAAAAAGAAAAGAGAGTGAAAAACTATCAGACCGCTAAATATCTAACAGAGGAAATATCAGTCAACATAGAGACAGAGATACGAGTAATAACTTCAAAATGCATGAAAGTTATTGCAGATAAATAATAAATTGCGTTCAGAAAGCAATACTGCTTTAATAAAACCTATCAAACATTTCATACAATTTAATGCCCACAATATCGTATTATGGCATTTCACAATTGAAAATAAATACGCTTTTGACGTGTTAAAGTAACATCGTAGCGTATGACGGCTAGTTATTGTTTGCGATCAGGCGTGGTCCGTGGTAGCCAGAGCGTTTAAAAAGGTCTCACCGTTACACCGTAACATACCATCACCGTGCTAGGAACGTGTTAGGCAAAATATATTCTTTGTATTGAAAAATATGAGACTATGCCCACTAGACCTTTCCGTCACCGACCAACACCGTTGCGTGCCATACACGGAACGTATCGGTCCCGGCAAACTAATGCGTACAATGTCGAACTCCCGTATGCTCACCTTTTCACCACCAGTGCACACCGCACAGGTGATGAAAAGCGAGCATACGGGATTAAACCAACTATGATGACCGATTTGTACGGGTATGATATGCTGTTCATTATGTTCTAATGGGTAGAGTAGTCCGTATCGTGTTTCTTTCCGTGCACGATACGTTGGCACGGTCATGGTACGATACGGTGTACTGGGCAGACCTTTTAATTGGCCGGCACTGCACGTTGCAGCATGGCGTGTAAGATAATACCACGGAGTATAACACGCTCCAAGAGTGTGCACTATGCCTCCGCACTATATCCACGTTAAAAGGCTATTTTTAACTCAGCTCGGTTATACCACACTGTACCGTCCACTTGCCGAAGCATGGCGACAATTATTAAACGATAACACTTCGGATATGGCTTTCCTGTGCCTGGGTCGTGGGCTTTAAAAATAAATTATGACAATCACCCGGCATTTTAGATCCGATAACGTGAATGGGAGATAGGTATTGATAGAACTTAATAAGCTCGGTATTGGCAGTGCAATGGACTCAGATTTTAATAACCGATATTGATTTTCGCCTCGCATGCGATATTTTTAATTCAAAAACATACAATAGACATGTATATTTGTATCAGTGTTATTAAATTTCAGAAATTTAATTTTTTGACGCACATTTTATACGAAAAATATGACCACCATCTTTTAACTGATATTTTATAAAAAATAGAAATGAAATTGAAATTTAAAGCAGCCACAATTTTCTTAAGGACGAAACGACAGAGAAATAGTTCTGGTGAGGTAATTGTAGAGAAATAGTAATGGCGGAGTTTGAAGACTGCAGACGGAATAATTTGAATTTGCATAAGTTTGAATAAAACATTCATTATATTTAACTATTATTCAAACAGATGAAACAGTTGCGCGGCAGAGTCGATACAGAGCGAGTTATGGAGTTGCAGTTTAAGTTTAACTTTAGTTTTATATGTTCAGTCCATACTCCGAGCGCTTGGAGACTTACCAACGTGGAAGGTGTTTTAGTGTTAATATATTCTCTAGTTTAATACCCGGCATTATGAGGATCGTATATCAAGTTTATATTTGAGTAAATATAGTGCCTGTCTGCGAAAGTTCGTTCTGACCTTTGATAACCGAGCTGTCGTCATACAAATCAGTTCATCGGATCAGACAAAGCCCCTAAAAAGTCGACACAACGTTGCTCGAGTGAGCGTCACGTCAAAGCTCTCTTTGTTCTTTTTGAGCAAGACGTTGAAGATAACCCGTGTTCCTGTTTGAGTGGCATGTCTGGTCGCTCGCGTGCTGAGCTCGGATCCATTAATGTAGTCAGCCGTGTGCTGCCGCCAACAAACAAATTACTGATGCAAACACGTCGCAACACGCAAGCCAGCCTTGAAAGCCTTTTGCTTGCTTTGTCAATTTTGTTCCTCGTTCTCCTCCCTCCTCTTCGCATCGCCTTCGAGTTACTCGCCCGAATAATTTGATAAATGTTATTGTTATTGGTAGTGCCAACAAAGGTAATTGTTTTAGAGTTTGCTCACGCTACTCTGTGTACACATTCGGGAAATCATTTCTGAATACGCGCTTGTTTGTTCTGCACTTAGTTTGTGAACGGATCGGACGCTGTGAATGATTAGGTTGTTAGGTTTAAATTACTTGAAAATGTTTATGTTTACTTTATTTTCCTCTGTGAAGCTCTGTTCAGTTTCTTTCAGACTCTTTTTGTGTTGATTTTCTGTCCCGTAGCGTTCCATCTTGTCTTTAATTCTCTAATTGTAAATGTTCGACTCACTCTGTCTTCCTTCTCAGTTACCGACTTAACCAACAAGACTATCGCGTTTACCAAGCTACACTCTTTTCAAGCTTGTAAGTTTCCTCATTTTTCAGTCTTGGCACATCCTACCAATCATATACCGCTAAAGCTTTGAATATATCTCTGAATCGTAGCAACATCTCTTGCAGTCGGCCACTTGTAACGAAGGTTTCACGTTCAGGGTGTGACGTGGGCACGAGATGGGGTGGTGGGGTGTAGGGGGAGAGGGCTGTTGTAACACAGCTCTACTAATTTCGCAGTCTCACTCTCATGGGCTCGAGCCGCCACCGCGCATTTGCCCGCCTGTTGCCACAATCCCGTCTTACTCAAAGGTCCTTTTAAGAAAATAATAAAGAAATTACATGAATTGAATCATTTACAATATGTTAGATAAGTTCAAAATAATATACGATTTTCCTTAAATTAACAAACGAGCGTTACGTGTTTTTTGTTTCGCAGAACGTGGGTGGTCAATTATAACTAAATTATTATTGTCGGAAATTAACATTCGCCAAAGAGCTTCGCTGACGTAATCGTCGAAAGATTATTAATTTCTGTATAATGTTTGCATAGAGCAATTTTATTAATGGGGCTATTATTTTTCTATAATAGAAAATGTCCAAGTTGAATTTCGTAAAGCTATTCTTACACAAACGCGTCTCATTTCCGTGCCGGGACAATGTATTCCAAGCTGCATAGATGGCTGGTTACAGCAGTCGCCGCTGGCGGAGTAGCACATAAAAGCATCGATCTATTAGTGGCTAGCTAAAATAGTGGCACTGTGTTGTAGCCGTGGCGGACTGCCTGTCAATTAGCAGCAGTGCTTCGCCCGTCGGTGTCGCCTGTCACGGACCAACCTATGTGAACATTTAGTTTGCTCGATTGTCGGATATTTTTGGAAAATTTTGAATTCATGTGGCGTTAGATTTTGTAGAGCCTTGATAGTTTGGATACATACGCACACTACTGAGTACTGACTCGACTTTTCTTTTCCAACCACAAGAAAATCTTAACTTGTGTTTTGCTTACCTTAGTTGCGTGAGAAATACAAACCTGGCGGTTTCTGTGCTAACCTAAAACTGTTATAATGTCTTATCGAAAGATTCATTTAATATATGCACCTACCTACTCTTACAAAGCTCATTCAATAAATTCCATTAATTTTTTCTTAGCAACAGTACAGCACCATTACGTACAGTAACCGTCAATTTGAATATTTTATCATGTTGTATTGTTCCGCTGGTTGATTCGTTAATGTAGTTTTGAACACCTCACAATACGCCGCTAACACCGGATGCGTCTAATTTCGAGGCGTCCACTATTACGTTTGGGTGTACGTTACATGATAGGTAGATACGCCATGATAGCTACATAAGTGGTTTCTAGTGTCACTTCTCGAGTCCCTTGCGTAGCCATTTAGTGTGGGTACTTAGCTTCACCAACATTTTAGGTAAAGTACTTACTTTGCTAACGGTACATCTGTACAATACTCTACGGAAATTACGTTACATTTGTTGAGTTTCATGAATAAAATTTCGTAGCGCTTTGAATGAATGAAATTCGTAGCAATTCTACGGTGTTTTGTTATAGCCGTTAGCTCGTAGGCCGTAGGTCACAATAATTTTACCCGACTGAGCGACGCAAAGGAGGGTAACGTGTTTATCAAGCCTATGTATGTTTGTTCCATTCAGGCGCTCTAGACACCAAACGAATACCACAAGACATTGTAAAAAATGAAAGTTGGCGAACTATGTTAAGTGGCGTATCATTGAATAGGTATTTGAAAATCTTATTATTTAAGTTTCTTGTATTTTTTGTTCTGAATTACCATTTAGGATCTAGAACGATTTTAAGTTAACAATTCTCACATAAATTTTCAATAGTAGGTACTTGTAATTTGTGACCTGACCATGTGGGTTCTACAACATAAAAGGCTCGAGGAGGCGATTCCAAAAATAAAAACCTAATAAAAGGTAAAAAATAAATATTAACTATATTTTTAAAACAACAAAAGTCGGGTTGTTGTTATCTCATTCTTTGTTTGAAAATATCAAAACATTTTTACTTTGAAACCTATCTCTTCAGTCATATTGTTACCTACACAGTAAACATTTTATCAAAAGAAAGTACTTACGAATCTAAGCAACTTATACGTTTTTAGATCGTCGTACTTCTATTGTAACTTTCCTTACCACGCGGGGTTTCACAAATCTTGGGGCCCACAGGGGAGTAGTACTTGTCCAAACGATAACAAACAACTTTACGCGAACAACTTCTGGAAATTTGATCATTTTCTGAGCCTCATACATAATAAATAGTATTCTTTCTTTAATCAAAGTATCGGGAGTATTTGTTCGGTATTCCAAATAGGCAGGATACGGTATACGGGTTGAAGAGTTTATTCACCTGCCCGGGGCGTCGCATATAAGGCTTCAGTATGTGTAATGTAGTAATATTGAAAATCGGTAAACTCATATAGTTGCTTTCGATTCAAATTGCCTGTTATTCGGATTTTACACTGATATCCCTGTGGTTTGTTAAATCAAGTTATAATTCTGTTTGTCGTGTCCGGTTCCATTCGTTAGGTAAACTTTTCTAATTACAGTAATTTGGTTTATGATGAAGGACATCTGTCTTTATAAAATAACACGGTGAGGCGGTGTTGACAAGGATACTACTATATTATTTACCGACGGATTGAGTTACTAACGAACGTAAACTAGCGAGTTTTTCCTTTTACCTATTTTACATTTTCTTTAATTTGAAGTCTCTTTGTAGAATTATGAAGGTATTCGTCCTGTTTCAATTAGGTCCTGGTCTATCAGTAGCGCTTCAGGCAAACAAGTCTTCTCTGGCCTTAAGTATGATTTAATGCTCACGTAAGTGGCTATATTTCGCTGGAGTTGCTTATTACTGATACAAGTTACGGCTTATACTGTAAACGTTACTTGGGTATAGGTATCTCTGTGAAAGAACCCGGGAGATGGATAGCTGTAGGCTAAAATATAAAAAGAAAGCTTAAGTATCCGGATCTTTCTGAGTCAGTCCAAGTTTCAGTACATTTAGGTCAAACGAAACGTGTTTAAGTTATATGATTTTTCTAGAAAATCCCTGAGTCATCAGACAGAACTCGTGCCAATAAAGAGGCATCAAAGGTTGTCTTGGCGTCGAGACGGCATCTCAAATACTTGTCATTCCGATCAACCGAACGACAAGCGTCCTCGAAAATGCATCCGCGCCATTGAATAAAGAAGTCCACTGCAATCCACTCACGTAGAAGTACAAACGGACAGACGGAGTGATGCGTCACGTGCACCCTGGTGCACTCTTTGCCCGCAACTTCAATTTAGTTAAAAGTAGTAGCTGAGTGCAGGCGTGATCTAACTTCTCTCCGCGGCAGGAATTTGGTCTTGCTTTTTCAAAGCCCGAACAACTTTATACCACAGAAATGCGGTGACTGGAAGCGGTGCGCGCTGCTACCGAAACTCTGTGCTCTGTTATTATAAGATTTTCATTACTTTGGTTTTCAGCACTTTTCAGAGACGACTAAAGACTATTTAATTTGTAGTAAATTCTTTGCTTTTTTGTTAAATTTCTAATGATTTTCGTAACATGTGGCTTACCGAAAAAAATGTCGTGTATAATGACACAGATGTTGTGTTTTAATAAATCACTCACATAGGCAAAACAATAGACAAACGTAGCTATAAGCAGAACAGGGCCTATAAGGCTATCTTATACCTACCTCGGGATAGGAAAAAAAAATATAGTTCCGATATTGATCAAGGTTTTTTATATGCAATACATTCATCACATACCTTTGCGTGTCCATGTTAAAAGGCGTCTAATTTGGAGTGGGACGCATCCACGGCTGCGACCGTCTCTTGTTTTATTTTAGGAGACAACACTCAACCGACGAGAAAGTTTTTCCACGGCGTATATCAAAATGTCTTTTGCTAAAGCCAGCTAAGCAGAGCAGACTGCTTTCGTTTATAATTAATTTTGGCTGCAAACTTTACGCCACGAATATCTTTGTAACTCCAAGTTACTATTTTAGGAATTTAATACGTCCTTGTTTTGTGGCAAGCTCTCGAACCTTGCCAATTTAAATATCTTATAAGGGAACTTTTGTTTGCGGTAATTCGAGAACAATTTTTGCACAAGTGGATAATAAGTTGGAAGTCAAGATAGTTTTATGTTAACCAAACCATCGTGGAAAATTTAGTATAATGTAAAAAAGAAACGTCGCCCTCGAACAGTTTAATAAACACGTAATTTATTCATGAAATCGAATGTAAAATATGTATGTATCATGTTAAAACGACCTTTGTCGATGTTATCACTAAACCATCCGTGTAGCTAGTCGGTTTCGAGTTTTTTCAACAATAGCCGAAGCTACGACATGTGTTTCGTCAGCCGGAACCGCCCTCCGATATTAACATACAGTTACCGACTGTATAAAAAAACCTTTTTAAAACTGTGACATGACAATGATGCGTTAACATTCTGACAAAGCCCTGTTAGAGGTAAAATGGGAAGTGGCGTCCATTTAAGTAGGTATTCACGTTTGAGGCGTGTTTACAACGGGTTCGCTTCTATAGGACCCGAGCACGGTATTGCTTAGTCACAGCGCTACGGAACTTGTTGCCTTAACGAAATTTTTATTAATGATCTTCGGGCCTCCGAGGAAGTTTGATGCGCGTGTAATTCGGATGCGGTCTATTTGGTACACATTTGTTTTCTGTTTAACGAACCGCGCGCATAATAATATTTCACTTTGTACTATCAATCACGAGTCGACGCGCGTAAATATCGCTGATAAATATTCATGTGGCAGTTCGATTACTACTCATATATTACCCGTTACATTCTCACTCTCACGGATTATGCGGCAAGAATTGCTGATATCTTAATAAATGGCGCCATTAAATATTTTGTCATGACGCGATTTATGAGGAGAGAAGCTTAAGCCCATTCTATATTAAATTAATTCCTTTTTTACGAGTGTCGCCTCCTACGCGTGGCCAGACACTATGCTAGTGGTATGTAACTTATAATAATTTAATGCATGGCCGTCCCATTAAAATCCATTGAGTGTCGGCGGAGGATCAGAGAGCATTCAATCGGCCAGAAGGTAACCACAAATAAAATAAAAGTTGACTGTCGTTTTATACGCAGAATATTAACTTACCGCATATTAAATATCACGCTTTAACCGCTTGGTTCATTTATTTTGGTGGTACCGAACAAGCCAGAATAAGCTATAGGTAGGTAATATTCCAGTTACAATGAAACTAATGAATGAAGAATTAGGTACCTACCTACTGAAGTTCTCATTTATGAAAAACACAGCCTTTTATATCTCATCATTATTTTTTCTTTTACTGTTAGTTGCTACGCAAATATGTAAGGTATATTTGTTACAATAGAAGAAAAACAGTCGGTAAACTATATTTGTTGTACCTGTATACCTAATTTCTAGTAGATCTTCACAGTTATTGTTATGTCCTAGATAGGTAGGTACCTACTTACAAAATCAAATGTTATTAGCGTTATACAGAAAAAAATCTTAATTGTTTCAAAATCATCTTGAAAAAAATATTTCTATAAGAATTAATATCACAAAATTACACTAATAATAGATATTATCTCCTAAGCAGCAGTGAACAAAAACTCCTGAAATACAGGATGTTTCATCCGTTGTCAAGAGCGGCGACTGACATTAAATGATTAAATTCAGGGTCATGTCGGGCCGTTACAAAATTATTCCTACTTAAAAGCCTTTGCTTAATTAACGCTCCAAGATTTATCACGGGTCAATCTCCGCCATTTATTTTATGTGGGTTCCACCATTTGGAATGCCTACTAAATATTCAACAAATAGAAATGTCCGTTTGCAAAATCCTATTTTATATGATTCAGTTAAAATGGAGGTCAGATCGAGTCGATGTGGAATATTTTAAGGACGCTTCAGTGTGTTACATAAACGTTCTATTCATCGCTTTTTTAGTTTTTACAGACAGTTTTTAGAGTTCCGTAACAAAAAGGTTAAAAGGAACCCATATGGTGCGACTCAGTCTGTCTGTCCGTGTGTTACAGCGGGATATCTCAAGAACTGCGTTTGCGAAGAAGATCGACGTTTACCCAACTATTTTGCAAAAAAGAAAGAAATATATACTTAAAGGTCTTAAAAATTCGGCTACTAGGGCGTATATGTGGGGTATCATAATGAAAGAGCGCTGTTTGCAGATTCTCAAACAATTTGTTTTTATTTTTAGGCTGCTCATTTTTCCATTTTTGATGAAATGAAATATATATATATATGATGGTACAGAACCCTCGGTGAGCGAGTTCGACTCGCTCTTGATTGGTTTTTTTCCTATAAATTTTAAGTAGATAACCACTTATCTGCTTATATTATTTTGACTCTTGGGTATTCATGGAAGCTTCTATGTAATAAAAGATGTGGCCACTCAATATTACAAATTAGTGATGTTAGGTTGGTAAACATTACCCTCAGCTTTTAGCCTGAAAAAGTCTGAACACGACAACTAAATCAATTCGATGGTAAACGCAAGATTTTATTAGGTATCATATAGGAGACATGATAAAGACACAAAATCACAACTTAATTCAAACTTTTATATCAAACAATCTTCATATCCACCTAATAAAAATAGAATTACCGAAGATTTACATGTTTGTTGAATTCTTTTAGGGAAAATACTATTCGTTTGGAAGACATTAAGAATAATATGATTACATTATGTTCACCGCGAGGCTCGTCTGAAGCAGATGGTCCACAAAATTAAATACCACCTGTAGTTTAGTAGACCGACTCAACCAATGATTACGGTAGGTTTGACTCTAATGGTCTACTATCATTACAATTTATCGTTTAGACTATTTATTTGAATTCGAATCGAATGAAAGAACGAGTTTTGAATTGCATTGATTTAAATATTTATAGAGTTTGTTTACTTAAATTATATAATTAAAATTTAAATAGGACTGATCAATGTCGTATTTGACGAAGAAAGTAACACTTGGTAAAGAGACGACATGGAATGTTCGCTGAGCGTGGGCGGTGCACAAAAGCCTAGGTGCTTATTATTGTATCAGTGAGAAATATCAAAAGTTAATGGCCGCTTGTCCGCCGGTTCACTGCTCTTTGAAATTAATTTAAAGTGCATGGGAGAGGTAATTATGAGGCCAAGTAGCCATTATTGTAATAAACAGGTGAATCATCTCGCTATTTGCGCGATAATGTTATGCGTACAGGGCTTATTATTTTATGATTAACGAATAACATATTTATGAAATCTTTTATTAGAGCAGAATAAGAATTGAACGATTTAACGTTTTTAAATGCTTTATATAAAATGCTAATGCTTAGCTCAGATGAGGTAGACTTGCATAAAACTGGATTTAAATATTGAACTTCAGGTTTAGAAATATTCGGAATGAAGTTGGGATTACGCGCGAGTGATTTAATCTCCATAAACCAGTATGCACACTGCTAGGAATCGATCAATGCCTTTGTTCTCTTGCTATCAGCATTTTTTAGGTTTATGTTGGTCATTTAATACCTTTTATAGGCTGCTCGTTGCGATTTTCATAGCTATTGTGAATTTATTTTTGAACCTATAGTTATCTTCATAACGGATATGTGGTGAGGCTGTGTAACTGCTAATGTTTGAGTTAGTAAACTCAACTCTTCTGCTACTTTCGTATAAAGTTAACTTGTAAGACTTTCTTTAAAAAAAATACCTTGCCTCACACTAGGTATTACTCCTGTATCGTGGGTGCGTTAACAAACATGTAATCTCACATACACAACACCCAGACCCGGAACAACTATCTGTAGACTATACGAATATTTGTTCCGTGAGGGAATAAACCCGCGAAACGCAGCGCAACAGCAATCGCTCAACCACTGCAAGATTTGGGCACTAATCGTTAAAGAAAAAGATATTTATGTCGACCTTTATTTGTACAGGTTTTTTCCAGATACATAATAGAAATTGGGATGCAAGTAATTCTCGGTTCTTTTATAATGTGAGGGTTCTTTAGAAAATGCTCGCGTCTTAGCATTGAATGCGTTAATTATTTTCCATTCCTTTGCGAATTGTAGGAGCGTGGCTTTGTTAACGGTGTGTAAAGATTAAAGCACGAGATTGGCCACGCCCAGCGCTGATTGTTGGCGGTGATTGGTCGAGCGCACTCTTTGTTGCACGCCGCTTTGTTTAACATCTCAAATTAGCGATTACTTACCTACGTTAGTTAGAAAGTTGCACGAAGGTGCGTGGGCAGCAATGGCGGCCGGTGAATATAGTACCTGCCACGAGCCAATCAGTGGCTGCTCTGTTAGTTTGTTTTCCCAAGATTGTGCTTCTTAACGTCCGTCAGCGAGGCATCGCCAGCGCATTACTCAGCTTCACTTTGTTACGTAAAAACGTTTAGATTGTACGCTGAATTAATTTTCCAGTAACGAGAGATGCATATAAACTTGTAGGAACATTAACTTTACGAGGTCCATTGCCGCAATATTGACAACCATAAAAGGTAGAACATACAGGTATTTACGGCCTTTACCATGTGCAGTTATTATAAAAACATGCTCGCATTCATTGAATAAATATAGGCTTATAAATGAGAATAACTTTCAGTCCAGCTGAACCAGTACTTTATATTTACTGCGAGCCTCCTTAATAAGGTTTTAATTTTATAACCGGCAATATTGTGTTAAAACAATTAACTGTCTGATTTATAATCATAACTTTGTTGATTACGGCATCGTTTAATATTAATCGTTGGCGAAATTCACTGAATTTAATTTATGTTTATAATTTGTTGCACGTGCCACGTTAACAAAGTATGAATTAATAATTTCGTATGGACTGATAATTATTACTTCTCAAACATGTACAGGTAGTATACCTAGATTTTTTTTTATTTTTTTATTATAAAGCAGACATGGCAGTCGGTAGAACAAGATACCACCAGTCGGAGGTGCGTCTATGAATTTAATTGTAACCCGGGCCGGGACTCATGGTAGCGGAAGGAACTGTATTGTTTTAGTCTGTAGGAATCCGACGTAACTCACCGTTCTCCCCAGCCGGAGAGTATCCATGAGGATTACCCCATAATAAAAAAAAGACAAGATACCAGAACAGGCATTGACTGAAAATCTCATGCATAGTTTTTCCGAACAACTAAGGCCCAAGGTGTAACGGAAAGGTGTGGTCATATTTTATTTAAGAACTGCATCTGCCCATCGATATGAACAACTTTATTCAAGAAAACCTGAGGAAATTCTCAAAAAAAAGTATTTCCCATACAAATATTGATCAGCTGATGATAATTTTGTATAGAAAGTCCAATTTTTTTTTGAGATTTTTTTTTCTTAGAGAAAATTATTCATTTCCATGGGCAGAACCAGTTCTTAAAATATGACATACACCTTTCCGTTACACCCTGTATATAAAACTCGCTAACCAAACGCTTGGTTTAAATACTGATTAGCGGATTTTAAATTCAATTTCTCCATAAAATTTATTTCTCCATAGAATTTATTAGATTTCTTTTTTATTAGGTAAGTAAGTATGTGTTTTTTTTTTAATAAGCCTGTGATTAACTTCGACGCTGATTCATCCTTTAAATGTCCCCACTGCTGGGGCACAGGCCTCCTTTCTGTGTGGTGGGCCCGCGTGGTGGATTACGGGCCACATTGCGGATTGGTGGGTATCACATGTCTTCGAATATTTGGTTCTAGGATATGCTGGTTTCCTCACGATGTTTTCCTTCACCGTTTTGAAAGCAGTGGTGATGAAATAACTTACACAAAGTAAAGCGCCTGCCTGGGTTTGAACTCACGACCTATTTGTAAGTCACGGCTGTTACCACTGGGCCAACACTGATTAGCAAGTTCTTAATTTTAAAAAAATCTAAGGATAATTAGAATTAATAACTTGCTAATCAGTGTTCTAATCACTTGTTTATTTTTACCCAACCGCGCGACGCAAGGGAGGGTAATGTGTTTATCAGCCTATGTATGTATGTTCCTTTGTGGCACTATGGAGACCAAACGCGTGGGCCGATTTTGATAATTCTTACGTCAATTGATTCGTCTTAATCTTGCGAGTGCTACTAAATACATGACAGTAATCAAAATACAACATGGCGACCACCACACTGTGAAAAACACACCTTCTTTTTCACATTGTGAAAAAGAAAAATATGAAAGTCGACGAACTATATTAAGTGGGTATCAAAATAAAGGGTTCGAGGAGGCGATTCCAAAAATATAACTCGCTAAAATTTATTTATTTATTTCGGAAAAAACAAACAGTTGCAGAATGTATGTTACAGTAAAATATGGAAAATAAAATGTAGAAAATAAAAAATTTAATATTTTCAAAAAAACCCGAATCTAAAAATCAACTAAAAAGTTCTAAACAAGTCTCTTTTCAAGCAGTCTGATGAAATCAATAATTGAACTAAAATAAATGTAATAAGGTCATAGCAGTAACCCGCGTAACATGTAATCAAAGCAAGTATTTCTACTAAGTCACTAAATATTATATTAGCGATATAAAAACAAGCCGCGAAGACAATGGCTCCCATGCGTCATGCTTTGAACAGGTGCACCAGGCGACTACTTGCTGATTTATTGTAATTTATTTACTTTTTATAATGTTACCTTCGCGGTTCCTGGTCCCAGGTATTCAGGCGTGGTCCCGCGGTGAATAGATAATGTTTAAATACGATTGTCCCTTGAGTGGGCGTGCTATGCAACGTTTTGTTGAAGGAAACTTTCAAATGTTAAGCATTCCATTTTTGGAGTCATTGATTTTTCTTTTTTATTATTGATAGGCTCCCGTTTTACCAATATCTCACCTATTGGTAAGCGATGAGGTCGACGATGGACCACGCTTGCCTATAAATAACCTATTCACTCTAGACTTAGAACATAATAAAGGTCTGAATAATAAAGCCGTAGGAAAATAACAGAAACCTCTACTTAAGCTTACCAAAAAAAATACTCAATTTTGAACTTAATGTCAGATCTATTCGTTGGCACAGCAACAAGAGGCGATCGAAATAAAGAGGAAAAATCAACTAATATATTTTCTTATTCATCATCGATAACATAGCTGTAAGGTAGCCTCTGGGCATGGGCGTTCCAATCTCCCATACAGAAGAGTTTCTCAGGCCCAAACAGGTCCTTTGATTGAATAAAACCATGTTTCTTTCTTAACCTTTTGATCTCAAAATCTTGTAGGCAGGTAGGTTGATAAGTACTTGTCCTTGTGATGTCTTTCAAACTTCTTTTGGGAACATAAATAAGTTGGTTATTATAGTTAAATGATCGTGGGTGATCTCATAACGCTCGCTGAGACCCGAGTCTAATTGATATGAACCATTTAGAAGATCGTGGTTATTTGCCAAGGATTGTAAGCCCTGCCATCTAATTTCTATAATTAAATGACATCACATCCATCTGAGAGCACCTTTTGCTAACCTTACATGAACTTGATATTATGGTCTGATTAACTGAACCAGAGCATTTTCACTGTGGTAAGAAAACAGGTAGGTGATGGCGACATCAGGATCTGGACCGTATTTCCAGCGTCCTTATAAATTTACACCATAGTCACTGTACGGTTTACGTACAGGCAAATTTGCTTACGCCGCGACCTACTTTTCGCAACTTTATATTAATTATAATTTCAACGTTCAGTTGACGCATAGCCGCGGATAAGCATCCAACATAACTTTAATGTAACTTACGAATAAACCTTATAACGTGATTCTGTGGTTTTCGTCAACTCACTCAACAACTCAACGGGCTACCTCTGAGCCATACATAAAATTGGTCCTTCGAGCCGGATATAACAGGTGCGTAGTATCTTTATTAGCGTTAGCGAATCGGTCTAGCGGGTCTCCCAGAAGAGGGTCGCCCCAGTTGGATTGAGAAGGTGCACACAGCGTTAGTGGAGTGCTGACGCACTTAATATCCTAAACTTGCGGAAACTTCGCAACTTTGGTGAACTAGTACCTGCGGTGATACAACTCTACTCCACCAAAGGTCAAACCAACAGCTTACAAAAATGGTTCATGGTGTACCCGAACTGATAAGCCGACAAGAATCTATCTTCAGAGACTTGAAGCTTATTTGCATCAACTACAAGAAGGACAGTCCCACCAGGAAGAACTTGGCGTACCTGGAGGAGCGTCTTTCTCGGCTGAACAATAACTGGGAGAAGTTTGTTCACAACCACCAACTACTGGAAGAGTCTGGAGAAACTGACTTGCAATATTTCACTGATGACATCTTCAGCAGTACGAAGAAGATGTATGAAGAAGTGCTGCAAGATGTGTTGAAACGAAAGTCGGAATTACCGTCTGCATCTACGAGTCAGACGGAACAACCACCTGCGACGCCTGCGCAAGATAAGGGAAAGTCGAAATTTACTTTCGACGATATCAAATTCCACGTACCTCCTCGGGGAACAAGCGAGTCGACGGAAAAGCAACAAGATCTTTTGCGTCAACAATACTGCAACTTCAAAATGTTCGAACGCACTATCGGGAAGATCAACGTAGCTTTGGAAGTAGCGATGGAAAAATGGGAACTAGAAGACAACTTGAACGTCCTGAAAACTAAATGGGAACACATCGAAAGAGCAAATTGGGAACTTGACTACATACTGCAAGACGAGGATACGGTTTACCAACAAAAGTACAATGCTGCAGAAAACCTTTATGATGACCTGAAAAGGAAACTACAACAAAACCTCTGGAATAATGCACATTTTGAGAAATCTACGCCAAAAATTGAAATACCGGATTTTCACGGCAACTATAACCAGTGGCTGACTTTTAGAGACCTTTACCTCGAAAGTGTACACAAAAATCCCACTCTTTCTAGAGCTCAAAAAATGCAACACCTGAAAACCAAGCTGAAGGGTGAGGCTGAGAAACTTGTTCAGCATCTTGGTATCAGTGCTGAAAACTATGCATCATGCTGGGAGATGCTGACCCACCGCTACGATAACAAACGGCTGTTATTCACATCCTACATGAACACACTCCTGAATCAAGCGAGTATTCAGCAAGCAACCGCTGCAAGCATACGGAAGCTTCACGACGTCATGATGGAGTGCTTGAACGGGCTCAAAAACATCGGGCTAGACATCACCAATTGGGATCCGATAGTGGTACACCTTTTGGTTCAGAAACTAGACAGCGGTACGTATAACGAATACGTAAAAGATATCAAACGTCCTAGGGAATTTCCCGACCTGGAAGAATTCGCCGAGTTTTTAGAATCAAAATTCATGTCACTGGAAGCGCTGCATGGCAACAAACCATGGCAATCGGAAAAACAGCCACACAAAGAATCTGAACACCGAAATAACATTAATAAGAATAAAACGCACGGGTCATCGTACTTTAAGAAATCACAAAGCTCACCCAAAGCGTTCTTCACGACAGCAAAAACATGCCCAATATGCAAAACGAATCATGTTTTAATGAATTGCGAACAATTCTTGGCTATGGACACAAACAAACGGAATGACACCGTTCGCAACTTGCATATTTGTATAAACTGTCTATTCAGCCACGAAGAAAAACAATGCAAATCACGAAAGACGTGTAAATTGTGTCAAAAGGCACACCACACACTTATGCATGAAGCAGAAACACAACTATCTAGCAACAAACAAGCAAGAAGGGAAGCAAACCCATCGTCGGCCCCTTCAACTTCCTATGGGGTCAACAACATAACAAACGAAGAAAAGGAAGTGCTGTTGACAACTGTACTTCTAAAAGTTAAAACAATTGATGGAAACTTCATCAACTTGAGAGGCCTACTTGACCAAGGCTCCCAAGTAAGCCTAATAACGGAAAACGCAGCACAGCGCCTTAGATTACAGCGACGAAAAATGAGCGCTGTTGTATCGGGTGTCGGATCACTCGGTGGCAACTGCAAAGGAGCAATGAACTTGGAATGCCAGTCAATACATTCAGACTATCAATTCAATTTGGAGGCATTAATTATGAAGAAACTCATAAGTAACTTACCTACCGCATCATTTTCAATCAGCAACTGGGACTATTTGGAAAACTTAAAACTAGCTGATCCACAGTTCAATCGGTCAGGCCCGATCGATCTGCTCTTGGGCGCGGACGTCTACTCAGAACTTATCCTAAATGGAGTCATCAGGAGTGACAATAAATACCCAGTAGCCCAACAAACCAGAGTGGGCTGGATTCTATGCGGAAATGTAAAGACTTACAATTGCTTGGTAACACTCAACGATTTCGAAAACATGGCAAGATTTTGGGAAACCGAAGAAATTCCAGACGCTTCATCATCGACGAGTGAGGAACAACACTGTGAGGAATATTACAACGCGACTACCACAAGATTGGCGAATGGACAATATGTGGTGCAAATGCCCATGAAGCCCAATTTCCAAACGAACCTAAAAAATGCTAGGTCACAAGCATTAGCACAGTTCCTTCAACTAGAAAGAAAAATGCTGACCAACAAGGAACTCAGTAACGAGTACAAGCGTTTTATGAGCGAATACATCGCTATGGGCCACATGAAACTTGTAACTAAAGAAAGAAGAGGTCAAGTCTACTTACCACACCATGGCGTGTTGAGAGCTGAGTCCACCACAACAAAACTAAGAGTAGTGTTCAACGCGTCGTACAAGACAAAAGGAGACAGCAGCCTTAACGATCTCATGTACTGCGGTCCGAACTTACAAAAGGATATGCTGACACTGCTAATTAACTGGAGAACGTACAGATACGTCTTTACAGCAGATGTAGAAAAACTTTATCGTTTTATCTGGCTGAACGAAAAACAACAACATCTGCAAACTATAATCTGGAGATCTTCCCCTAACGAACCTCTACAAGATTGGCAGTTGGGCACGGTAACCTACGGAATGAAAAGCGCACCCTATCTAGCAATGCGAACTCTACATAAACTCGCAGAAGATGAAATAGCTACCTATCCGGAGGCGGCAAATGTCCTAAAAAACTATTTCTACATGGATGATTTGGTCTACGGGCAGGATTCTGTCGATGCATCGAAAACACTGGTCACACAGCTTATTGAGTTACTGCGAAAAGGCGGATTTAACTTAAGAAAATGGAAAACAAACGAACTGAGCATCTTAGAAGACTTGCGAGATGATCAAAAGAGCCGCAACACAAACATCGACTTCCGCCCAGAACAAACCTCAAGCGCAAAAATGTTGGGCATGAGATGGAATCAAGAAAATGATAGCTTCACATATAAATGGGATATACCAATCCAGAAAAAACTGACAAAGCGCATACTACTGAGCGAGATAAGCAAACTATACGACCCACTTGGATTATTATCGCCACTTACAATAAAAACTAAACTTCTGTTCCAAAAAATCTGGATGTACAAAATCAACTGGGATGAACGCTTACCCGACGATCTCACTACTGAGTGGGAAACTATGAGAAAAGATATCCCTTTGCTAAACAAACTAACCATACCACGATGGTTACAATGCCAAGGAAACAACTTAGAGATTCACGGGTTTTGCGACGCAAGCGAAAAAGCTTACGCGTGCGTCATTTACAGCCGAGTGAAAAATCAAGCTGGTGAATACGTGACTACGCTAATCACGGCAAAAACAAAGGTTGCACCAATCAGCAATAGGATAACTGTACCTAGAATGGAACTCTGCGGGGCTGTATTACTAACTAAACTGCTAGAAAAGGTACAAAATACGCTCTGCAACAAAAACCTGCACATAAGGTGCTGGAGTGACTCCAAGGTCATCTTAGCCTGGTTACAGGGCGATATAAACCGATGGGAAAAATACGTAGCAAGCAGAGTGAAACAAATAAACAACATTGTCCCTGCGAACTGCTGGAGTTACGTGAAGTCAGAAGAAAACCCTGCTGACTGTGCAACTCGAGGGCTCACACCACTTCAACTCCTTGATTTCAAACTTTGGTGGAATGGACCTGATTGGTTAAAAACAAACATGCCGCAAATCAATCAAGACAATCGTGTGACATACATAACTAATAATGAGTTGCAAGAAATAAAATGCTGCGCAGTCACATACAAGAAATGTGAAATAATTGAAACATTACTCAACAAAACCAGTAATTATAAACGCGTAATTAGAGTGCTTGGATGGATTCTACGACTAAGCAACACTCGTAAGCAAAAACGGACACAACACTCAACTAATAACTTATCCGACTGCGATAACAAAAGAGAGGTTTTGTGTTTGTCACCACAAGACATTATGGGAGCAACAGTATTGGTCATCAAGAACGTTCAAAATGAATATAATGGCGAAGAAATAGAATGTTTAAAGAAAAATCGACCAATATCAACAAAAAGCAACCTACTGAAGTTAACCCCATTTCTGGATGAAAATGGAATACTGCGCGTGAGGGGGCGACTAGACAACTCAACTTTACCACCCGACGCTAAACATCCTATTATTCTTCCTGCTACAGGAAGATTAACGAAGCTTATTATACAAGAAGCTCATCGCGACACCCTCCACGGAGGCGCGCGACTCACTTTGGCCCATTTACGTCAAAAATTCTGGGTCATTGGAGGTAGCAGAACAGTGAAAAAGGAGCTACGGCAATGCGTCCGATGTCATCGTTTTAAACCCAACCGAAACGTTCAACTGATGGCAGACTTACCAAGGGAGCGTGTAACTCCATCAAGACCATTCACGAACACGGGCGTCGACTACACCGGACATATTGATGTGAAAATAAACAAAGGAAGAGGAGTCAAAACTTGCAAGGCGTACATAGCAATTTTCATATGCATGGTGACCAAAGCCGTGCATTTGGAATTGGTGTCGGACCTGAGTACACAAACGTTCCTCGCCGCCTTTAAAAGGTTATGTGCCCGCAGGGGAACACCCCGACACGTATTCTCCGACAACGGAACGAACTTTGTAGGTGCAGCAAAACTACTTCAACAAGAATTTGAACAACACAAAACGTTCATGACTTCTGAATTCTTCGATGAGATGAGCCACTTACAAATTGAGTGGCATTTCAATGCTCCACTTTGGCCAACCGCTGGAGGCCTGTGGGAGGCGGCCGTCAAAGCCATGAAATATCACCTACATCGAGTACTGGGGGATCAGAAGCTCACTTTCGAACAATTCACTACTTTACTAACGCAAATTGAAGCCTGTCTCAACTCTCGTCCGTTGTGCCCATTAACAGAGGACATCGAAGACCTGGAGTATATAACTCCCGGTCACTTTCTCATAGGCGGCCCCCTACTGTCTCCACCACAAGAAGAGCAAGATTTTGCTGAGCATGATCTAAGAAACAGATGGAGGCTGATTGAACAAATGAACGTGCACATCTGGAAGCGCTGGTCGACTGAATATTTGCATCAACTGCAAGTTCGCAGCAAATGGCAGCAATCAAAAGAAAACCTGAAACAAGGAAGCCTAGTATTAGTTAAAGATGAACACTTACCTCCTGGCCGCTGGGCGCTAGGACGAGTCCAGGAACTTCATTCAGGCACCGATGGTCGAGTACGGGTGGTTACCTTGAAAACTAGGAAAGGGTTACTTAAACGACCGATCACGAAGCTTTCACCATTACCGCTGAAACTTGAAGATCTACAAGTAAACAAAGAGGAACAGAATCAACGTCTACAAGATATATCGAGTCATACCGATACCGTTCCTAAGACAAGGACATTTAAAACTTGTTCAACCAAGTTCAAGTTTCATCGCTATTAACTTTGTTAAAAACTCATACATATCAATGGAAGATCAAGACATGCGCCAATGCACTTCATACGGAGAAGACGAATTCATCTGTTTCTCACGTCAACCTGTCTACAACATGCACGATAAACATGCCCCATGTGAGGCCCAAGTCTTCAACCAACAAGAGTCATTATCATGCGTTCTCAATGACGTAGAATGCAAAGAAACCTGGACGAAGCTACATAAAACAAACATGTGGTTGTTTACATTGTGCGGTAAACAGCTGATGCGCGTCATATGTAACGATCAAGTTACGCCAGCGGTCATTGACGGGACTGGAGTGATTTTCTTGAAATCAAAATGCTTACTCCAGAAAAAGGACGCCACCATATTTACACATAATCAGCTGGGAAGTAGTTTGAATATGGAACCGTATATTGAAGTCCCAAATATAAATTCAACGATTAACAACATATTTGACATCGGCTGGAAGAATGCAAAATTTAACGTAGCGGAACTACAACTGCCAACTGCAGTAGAAATAAGAAAAATAGATCAGCAGTTGGAATTCCAGAAAAAGAGGGAAATATTACCGAAGTCTCTCTCTATCTCAAGTCACGACATCTACCTCTACTCAGTTACTTCTCTGTTGTTGGGAGGAATTGCTGTGGTTGCCCTCTATATTATGTTAAAACGACGGTGTAAAACGAGGAAAGGCGCCAACACTGAAGTGACACCTAGAGGAAGGGAGAACTTTGGAGGGGACATCGAGTTACAAGAAATACGCAATTCGACAACCGTGGAGCCCATTTACAGCGAAGCGACACGGCCGAAGAAAGTATTCCACTTCGATGAACTTAATTGAGTGTTCTCTATACTTTTACAGTTTTACTTATTGTTTACCTCTAATTATTTACTTTACACTTTTCTATACTTTTATTTTACATTGTAATGGATGCTCATCCCACTTTCCCCTCGGGAGCATGTACGGTTTACGTACAGGCAAATTTGCTTACGCCGCGACCTACTTTTCGCAACTTTATATTAATTATAATTTCAACGTTCAGTTGACGCATAGCCGCGGATAAGCATCCAACATAACTTTAATGTAACTTACGAATAAACCTTATAACGTGATTCTGTGGTTTTCGTCAACTCACTCAACAACTCAACGGGCTACCTCTGAGCCATACAGTCACAGTGACTCTTTCAGCACCAAAAACTGTGCGGAAAGTGGAACAGCTGCACGTAAGAGCAGCGTATAATCATGTACCAAATAACAAAAAGCAAAAGCAGAAAATCGCGCCCTTCGAGTCCGTTCATATTGGGCACATCCCTTGAACAGACTACTTATTCAGTATTACCATGGCAAGTTTAAAAAATCAAGCAAAACTCTTCGTCTGCCGTGGTCATGGCCCATCATACACATTAACTTAATAGTTGTAATTCTTATTATTATGGCTGTAAAACGATTCTCAAATGACGAACAGGCGGCATTGGAGAACTTTTTGTGAAGCTTGACGCCTTCTCGGCAATGTAATGGGTTGTAATGGATGTCACAGCATTCTTCTTTCGCGTGACTCGATCGTTACAATGACTCTGTATTACAATTTTGTTTAATTATACTTATCAGCATACAAAGGGGTTTTGAAGGCGCGAAATGATAGCTACAAGCTGTTTCATACGTCAAGAATTAAATACTTAGATAAAAATAGAAACGATTTTCAGTGAAGATTTTTATAAACTACTAGCTGACCCAGCAAGCGTTGTTCTGCAATTTAAAAATGGGGGGTGGGGTTAGGAGCATTAAAAATACTATATGACCTTATTATCATACCTACCAACCATACAAAAAAAAAACATTAATATCGGTCGAGCCGTTTTGGAGGAGTGCAACCACAAACACCGGGACACGGGATTTTTATACAACGTTGATGTGACAGAGGGGCATTAAATTAAACTACGTATACTATACGTGTTTAGTATTAATTCGATACGGTATAAAAATAAAAATAATAATAAATGAGGTTTTTTTTTTTTCAAACAAACTAAATAGCTTACAATTCAGAGTAAAACGCAACCACCCTTTATACCATACTTTATACCCATTATCCTTGTTTGCATTGCCATCTTATAGCGAAAATGTACTTCGACGGCGAAGTGCCAATAACTCCTAACTGACGAAGTCAAGAATTTACAAGATTCGAAAAAAACGATTAATCTCTTGAGAAGCTGAAAATTTATTATTTATTTATTTATCAAGAAAAATATTAACATACGCTTTAATTATTATGTTTTATTATGATATTTTATTATAGTGTAGTAGTGTACCATAAAAGTAGAGTGGTAATGCCATAAAACAGACACGTTGGTTAGTTAGGAGGTATTTCCTCATTTTAATTTAGTTCAGTTGCAACTAGAAATACACTTAGGAGATTTCACTAATACATGCGAAAAACGCCCTTAACTTCAAAGTGATTAAAAACTGATTATCCAGAAAAATGTCAGTTAGAAGGTATTGGCACTTCACCGTCGACTTGTGACTTGCGTGAGAACGGCAACAACGCGTCGTATCGTAGGTTATACTCAGATTTATCGTTTTAAGGTGCATGACCTGTGCGTATAGACATAATCAGCTGTTAGGAAAGATACATCGTGTTCAAACGAGGCCAAAACTTAAAAAATCGTTTGTGACTAAACTACTGTTCCGATTTAATAGATTTTTGGTACAGAGCTTGAAAATAGTACCTAGTATAGGCAGTTTAAAGGAAAGCCCCTCTGTCGTATCAACTTTGTATATTAGATATTGTTTTAAAAACTGCAGAACATTTTATTCATGTTCTTTGTTAATAATTTTACACAGACTAGCTAGAACAACCAGTACAGGTGAATGCAGTCGTCCATTCAATTTTAATAGCAAAACTTATGCCTTTGTCGTCTCTTACGACACCCAGGGGAACCAATGAGGCAGACCATTCTCAAACGTACACAGGACTGTTACATAAGTATATGAACTGTGGAAATGTAGGAAGCTTATTACTCGTGTGTTGTCGGTCACCCAGAATAAATGTAAGCCACCTATGATCGTACCCAAAGAGACAACCGATAAATGAATATTTTATGGGTATGTACTTTTTAAATAATTCATACGTTGGTATCGTTATTTGGCGGGACATAGACCGGCGACTAATACATATTTAACAAACCTTTGCCGGCCCGTAATAAAGACAATGAAGAGCTTTCGTGGTTCAGCAAAATAAATTCCAGCTCCTCAATGAAACATTGCAATTACTCGACTCAATGAACGCAAATCGATTCAGACGATGCTTTACGACCTTGTCGATTCTCGTTATTGTTGAAAATTCAAGTGTAAACTTCGATATTTTGTGCTGAGCACCAGCAAGCCGAAAGGCACTCGTTTGTCGTCCCATAATAAGATCGACCACTCTCCACAATAATAGATAATTTGTTTAGAGTAAAAAAACCTGCAAATGGGCCTTAAGCCTATAATAAAAACAGAGATATAGCGCTGGTGGGTCGGATCGAGAAATGAATTTAGATTACAGGTTAACGCCGACTAAGTGTGGGTTGCCGCTTCACCTGTGCTTGAAAAAACATCGGGTAAAAAACGGCCAGCGGATGACTGCTCTCCAGTCCGTGATCCGTGAGCCCGAGCGCCCGTCACACGAGCCGGCCATTTTAGGCGGACGCTTGTCAATCTGCCGGCTTATTATGAGTGTTACCGTATTACAAAAAGCATTTCCAAGTTCGTAACTGTTCACTTTTTATATCAACAAAGTATGAGAAAACTTCAGATAAGATTAAACGTTTTTTGTCTCTTAATGTTTCTTTAGCCATTGCTGCTTAGCGTTTTTAATTCAAAATAAACGTCTGACTGATTCCGGTGGGACGAAAAACTTCGGCACGTTCCCAGCAAAATACAATTACACGTGTAAACCCAATATTCATAAATGTTATTTTCCAATAAAACGCCGTAAAATAAAATAAAAACTGATCGTTGCTGCAGAGCGCGAGCCAGCGACCGGCAGCGTCGCATTAACGAACAGTAAAAATAAAAGGTTTCGACTGAAATTAATAAATTTTAATTGCATAAAAGTACAGGTTGCCGCCGGGTTTAAGTGGTAACAATCTACCATTCGCGTCTATATGGAGGAATACGACAGAATTAAACGATACGTACAAATAGACGATGATGGATGCGCGCCCATTATGTGAGTACGTTCTAAATCACAGCCTACAATAATAACAACTCGACCGGTTCCTACGTACTACGTAGCATTAACAGAACGTTTAGACTTTGATTATTATTTATGAGAGGGCAATAAAAAAGACACGACAAACTCAAAAAGTACAAAGAAAAACTTTTTTATAGTAAAAAATAAAAATCTGATAATCCCACGGTGAGAACTGTTTATGACAAGTGTCTCTTAAATCGAATTTTACACCGCTCAGACGTGTACAAGTAAAAAATCAAGTCGCGATGGTCTTCGACACTCAATAACACGAACATCGATTCACAACAGAAATAAAGGCATGTCCACACTAAGCGTTATATCGCAGTGAGTAGTGCCCTTCTCGATGCATCGGAACCGGTTGTACGAGAGGAATAGTTTCGACGTGAACGCTATAAGCACGATTATTAAACAGCCACAGTCGCTGTAGGACGTACCCAGCCCGTGACTAAATATGCCCACGCGTATAACTTATGATGCTTCAAATAATTCCCTTGTCCGCGCCGCCTCGTGAACCGACCATTTTCTTTCG
Source organism: Polia nebulosa (assembly GCA_951329385.1). Classification (NCBI taxonomy): domain Eukaryota; kingdom Metazoa; phylum Arthropoda; class Insecta; order Lepidoptera; family Noctuidae; genus Polia; species Polia nebulosa. The sequence goes on from OX589594.1 coordinate 15,187,904, forward strand.
GAAGCAACGTTTCGTAATTAAATTTAACGCACGGTTTACACAGACGCCATATAATGCGATTATAATTGACTTATGATCAAGTTTCAAATAAGCTTGTCGCGTACCATTTTGTAGAACGTGGTCGGCCATCATATAACTCATTACAGGGATGACTAGCCGGATTAAAAATGTCCGAAATAGAACAGATTACTTTTATAATCTCCAATAACGATACAGGCTTATAAATTAAGCGCATCACTCCCGTTCATGTTTTTCAAAGGAAACGCCACCATTTTGATTTGATTGCAGAGAGTAAAAATAAAATGGCATCGATCGCGTATAAAGTAAATTAAGTTCTCTTTGACATTCATTAGTTTCATAAAAATACCTCTCTAACTCGGAATAAAAAAGCCGGCGAATAAAAGCTCGTTAAAATCACTCGCTCTTCGACCCCGAATAAAAGTTTCGAACGTACTTTTAACCTACGTGGATAAAAAGAGAGGGCAGGAAGTGAAGCGTATTTAATCATTACAAGCGCGGCAGTAATTTTTTCATCTCCTGAATTAATTTTAAATTTGATTCTATTAACATAATAAAATAAATCAGTGAGTGGCCCGTAGGCAAGAGTGAAGAAGTAATCTTGAGTGGGGATCTCGGAGATTTGAGGTCGAGAGGTTAATGTTGATTTGTTTGTACACTTGTGTACATGTTGTGATACTGCTCGTTACCAACCGACGCCGGCGTGTTGCGGACTCTTTAAGCCCGTTAACGTTTTTGTCAGTGGTCCGAGACAAAAACTAATACTGTGGTGCCCGAACAAAGGATCTTGTAATGAAAAGGTGATGCCAACGTCCAAACACGATCTCTTACAGTTCTCGAGATTTGATGTAAAAAATATTACGGCGCTTGTTATAGAATTAAATTATAGACGTGAATAATGTTTTCGATTAACATTTATTTTTGGAAGGGACCATAATCACATACCGTATTGCAGATTTGTCTGTGCCGTTACTGCCTAATAGCTGTTATTATCTACGAAAATGTTGAGTTTTAATCTTCTTTTTCTTTGACTTGGATTTGAGCTTGTTGTCGGTTTTTGTGTAATGCTTATTGATTTCAATTAGAATGTATTTTTTTATATTTGATAACCTCGCTCTTGACTACCGTCTCACCCGATGGTAAGCGATGATGTGGGTTACGTTGGAGCACGCTTGCCTAGAAGTAACCTGTTCACTCTTGACTTAAAGACCTCCAGGGTGTAACTATCAAGCATAAAAAACTTTTTTACAAAAAAAAAACAACCGGCTTCCAAAAAAAAGAAATACACTAAAAATTAAAAAATAACTTTAATTTCGGAAGTCGGTGTCAAATAACGAAGAAGTAAAATACAAACACTTTTACTTTTTAGTTGTTATACCCCAGAACTAAAAACCCAATAACATGGAACGTGGAATTTAAACATTAGGAGAACACCAAAACGTCATCGAGGTATACGTATTTTTCGTTTTTGCTCAGTTTCTCAAAAAGTGCTGAAGCAATTTCGATAAAATTTATATGAGATCACCTCGGGAGTGTATTCTTTCGGATAAAAAAAGAATTTTGAAAATCGGTCCTCAACTAACGGAGAAACAGGCGGACATACATAAAAAAAAAAAACTTACATAGGTACAGTCGAACATAGAACCTCCTCCTTTTTCGAAAGTCGGTTAAAAACAGACTCCGGCAGGGAATTCCACTCCTTAGCTGTACGCATAATAAATGTGTTCCCAAAACGTTTTGCGTGTTATCTGGAGAGGTAGATTCAGAAAAACAACTACCGTGCATTTCATATGCTTCGTGCTCTATCTTATTTTCAACAACAATAGAGCACGCTACTAGTTTATAATACGTAGTAAATCACGGAATTATTAGATTTATGTACATTGTGCTGGGAGCTAGTGCACGAATCATTTATAAGCTCGGCAGCGAGTCCGATGTACGGAGTTAAAAGCTAAATACAGGGAATCGAGCGACCTAAATGCTTTAATACAGAATAGACGGGTGAATGAGTGACCGGCCAGTGCGACCGCGGCGCAAGTGTGTTTGGAATACAAAACGGTACTTCATATTTACATGCGATGGTACGAACATATTCGAGGAAGAACATCACTATTCAGTCATGGCTGATTCTGCAAACAAATTGTGTTTGCTTGTAGCTTGTAAAAGTGGAGCCACTACTTTGTTTATTTTTCTTTAGTTTATTCTCTTTACAAAATGGAAATGCAACATACCAACCAACTGAGGTAGCTTGTAAGATGAATAATATAATATAATACAAACATAACTTGACCATATATAGTATACATAGGTACATAAAGTGCATATAGATGTTTGTGTTACTAGATTTGCAGGATGTATATAATTAATATTTGTTTCCTACAAGGAGTTTTTCAGCTGAAAATGAAGAGTCAGCATTCATTTACTTCCCCGTATATACTTAGAGGGTCACATACCTAGTACCAAAACAAAAACTGGTGAGTGTTTGACAGCGAGATTGGATCTGAACCTTGTTTTTTTTTATATTTTTAAAATCAATTAACCCAAACAAAAATCTAAAGAATATAAAGTTTTCAATTAAATCTAATGAGTATTTTGTTTAAAATTTTCCTTTTATTTTTCCGTGCTGGATTATGCAGCGCTTCCATACGTTAATTTAGTTTTCTATAGTAAAAAAGTTTTAGGTTTTCCCAATGACAGCGATGTGAAGGAATTTAGGTATCGATGAGTTTTACGGCTCCCTTTTTAGGGTTCCGTATCCGAAGGGTCCAAACGGAGCCCTATTGCTGTCACTCACGTGTCCGTCTGTCCGTCTGTCTGTCACAAAGTTTTGTTCCGAACAATTTTTTAACTTCCCATTGACCTTTGAACTTGAAATTTGGTGATGTTTATTATTATGTATTTTTAACAATAAATAGAAACCAAAATATTGATTTCCCTCATATGGTACGGAACCCTAAATGTGCGAAGTCCGACTCGCATCTGGCCGAATTTCTTGTCACTTGCACATATTTTTTAATTTTTTTTTTAGCTTGTTTATACTTTGTAAATAATACAACGTTAATAAAAATATTTTCATTCTTTTTCTTAATCCCAACTACAGTGTACCTGTAGGTATTGTATCGGATTGTAAGTTCATACTTTGATAAAGCAACTTAATACTAAGTTGTTGTGAATACAAAGTCGTGGTTGCAGGTTTTATCAAAAGTGATAGAATATACATGAGTTCAGTTGCCTTCTTCAAAAAGTAAAGAAGACTCGGTACCACAATGTATTTGCGATAACATAGGAATTTGAAAATGCAAAGTTTGAATATATTTTTCTTTCTTACGAATACCGTAAAGAATTTCGATTGGAAATCAGAAGATTGTGGAGACCTCTTTCTTCTTTTGATATCTTTAACAACCAAATACGAATTTCGTAGATTTTTAAATAATGACAAACATACTTAGTAGCAGCTATTAGGAGGTATATGGATATTTGCAAAACTGATTAAACGTTTAAAACCACACTTAGCGGTTTAATAACGTTTTAAATGTTTTATTTTTTTATTGAATGCACTGAGTCTTGACACGTTGTCACAAGTCTTGACAAGTGATCTAGAGTTTTTGGAAATAAGTTAAAAATAATCTTGTCTTTATTACGCATATTTACAAGAAAATACATTCTAAAATATACAGTGGCTGAGTAAAAAAAAACCTAATCAATTTTTTTTATTAAAGTCTTAGATACTTACAACATTATCCTTAAAATGTGTATTTTAATTGATACGAATATCAAACTTGATTTCAGTGTCTGAAAAGTATGATATATGACTTCAATAAAAATGGTGAATGATTTCAATTCGCCTTTTTAACTTAATTTTGAAAGTAATCAATGTATCTACGGCTCACGGGTCGTGGTTTAAAACCGTTTCTAACATATTTAAAACGGGTATACGTATGTAGAGACCTATTTGATTCGTTGTCAGTACATGCATTATAATTCTATAGCTCGCTTGTGTGTATACCACAGTTCGCCATGACAGTTCTACAAACATTCAAAACAACTCTAAAATGCGAAAACCTCATCCATATCTATTTAGCGGTTTATGTGATCAGCTCGTCAATACAAATAGAATTAGTAAACGTTTGTTACATTTTGTAATTTAGATTGATAGCTAATAATATATGCTAACAGAGTTGTTGATATTTTCAATCAACAACTCGGTTATGTTAGTCAATACAAATGATTAAAGCTCCGATTAAATTATGTAGTTCATATTAACGGCAGTTTAAATAATAGTTTGTTAAAGTTAAATATTATGCTGTTTGACGATTGATAAAATTTAAATCGAACAACTGGTATTGACTTGCACTGATAATCATTTTGTGAGGATTATTGAATTAATACCTACTAGTGTCCGACCAAAACTAGTTTTTACAGCCGAAACCGAAACCTTATCCTTATAAGGTTTTAGGAAGAATAAAATAAACACTGTCAGTCTTATTTTTTTTTAATTCTTAAATCATAATCATTCAGTCAGTGTCTGAATTTTTAACTAATTATCAACGTATCATATTATTACCCCTTATTTCAAAAAGCACATAATTTTTGTATCATTACCTACAAAAACTACCAATAAATCATTTTTAACCTGTTTGTACTAGCAATGCAAGTCATGACACGACTCACGACTGTGAGCTCAGCCGATCGAACACCTCCGATCGCAGCGCAAAGCATCCCGAAGGTAATTTTGGTTTCGGTCTTAGTTTTGGCGCCGAAGCCCGTTTTTGCCGAAACTAGGCCGAAACCGAAACCGAATTTTCGGACACAAGCACGTATAAATGATTTTGATATCCGCATTATAAACTTGAACGATTTATTGCAAACTGTATGACTTTATTTAAAGTGTGTGAGATATATCAAACTTTCAGTTGATTGGAATAAAATAGCCATTTACTTCTTACTTAACGTTTAAATACTTGCATTAAACAAATACAATCTTTATAGAATAATGTACACCATTATATCAGCTGCACTCTGTCAACCAATAAAATAAAAAATAAAAATTCTCACTGAAAACGAGATATTCTGCGCAGATACAATAAATGTTCACTTTTCCTGATTCAGGCAGCAAAATCTAAAAATAAATGTACACAAGCCAATTCCACGATTTCCTTAAATTCTGCTCATCTTAAAGAAAAATAAGTAGGCACTACTCTACTGTTTTTATATCAGCAGTGAAATGCGCCATTAATAATTTCAACACCACCAAGGAAAACATTGCTCAGCCCATAAATATCCCCCTTAATGGCAAAGTCCGTAATATTTCTTCCCTCATCTACATTACTTCTGCAAAAATAACAAAATAGTGTTCGCAGATTGCCACAGCTCGATAAGCCTTGGTGGACTGCATAGAATGAGGCACTTCAGGAGTGTACCTTTGTTATCTGATGCGGACAAAAACGAATCATAATGTTACGGATTAAGATTGCTTTTTGTGTTTAAAGTTTTTATCTGGCAGTTCCACAGAGGTACTGATTTGTAGTCGAGATAGGCACGCGAATGATGCTCTCGGAGGCCGCAACAAGGACACAACTAAAATAAAACTACATATTACTACGTGCAGATAAGGAGAGTCCGCCTCTTACGACTCCAGTTATTTTTATGAACACCACGCTTGCTCACATGTAACATTTCACAAGCTTGACTTATGAACTTATGATGTGTTGAAAGCAAATATTAGTTGTCATATTTTATTTATTTAGGGCACACCGGAATATAAATATGTATGGGTATTAAGAAGAAATGCGACCGTTTTCCGCTGCCCATTAGTAGATAGTTTATAGAAATATGGTAGATACCTAGTAGTAGGTAGTAATCCGAGCCTACATAGATACAAAAAATCTAGAACATCCGTTTAGTAGAGTTAGTCATTGCGGTTTATATGCGATGCATAACACAGCACATGTTTTGTATGTAGATAGCTAACAAAATGATTAACATTACGGATTCAAATTAGCAGTCGGAGCGCAAAATAAACACATCACCGTGCGGTATCCGTCAGCGAGTCGCGCCAACTAAACCAATACATATTTTAAACATCTTACATGGACTCAAATCGATTTTAAATTTTCATATCCAGCCAACAGCGGGGCTAACGTACGGGCAATCGCGTCACTACCACCATATTAGACAAGTTTTCAATGAATTTTAATGCGGTCCAAGATGCCCCCGACTCGGGATCGGCCATTCAGTGTGGTCGGGTGCAGTGATTGATCGAATGTTCAAGTAATATGACCTCACATCGATTTAATCGGCGTATGTTGTGATTTTATTCGCTATCCTGTCGTTTTATGCCTTTATGTCGATGATAATGAAGACGTGTTTACTTCCATCAACAATACAAAAAGCCCTGGTTTACAGTCGATTATACCAAGCTTCAACTTAAAGTTTGCACCATTTTCCTCTTTGCTCGTTATAATTAAAATCGGCAATTAGCAAGCAAAACAAGCAAGCTCAATCACTGTGGGCGTAATAATAGCATTCGTTCCTGTCTGACGTCTACACCCCTTAATAAAACAAGCTTTCCGTAGTGAGTTAGGGATTCTAGCCGGAAACCTCATGATTACCTAAATGACGACGAGATGACGATGATGATGTGATGATGTTCGATGTCTCCAATGTGTCTCGCTCTATTGGACCAAGAATGCTTTGATAATTTAATGCAGCGATTTCAGTTAGCTTGGGCCCCAGGGTCCAATACCTTACCAGACACACTCTTATCGGGTTTTCTCAGAGATTCTGAGTAGTTTAAAGTATTTTATTTGTGCCTAGTAATGACAACAAGCTTGCCAGCCACGGGCTTTAAAGATAAATAGTATAAAAAGCCTTTTAATGCACCCACAGACAGATCTCCTCTCTGCGAGAGAGAGTGGGCTGTAATCCAACACGCAGGTCAAGTGCGGATTGATAGATGTCACATGTCTTCGAATTTTTGGCTCTAGGACATGCCGGTTTCCTCACGATGTTTTCCTTCACCATTTTGAGAGTACTGATGATGAAATAATTAACACAAAGTAAAACGTCTGGCTGGGTTTGAACCCACGACCTACAACTTGTAAGTCGCGGCAATTACCACTTAGCCACCATTGCTCTCAAAAAATAAAATAACTTGAGAAAATCTGGGAGCACTCAACAGCTCTGCCGACCTCTTCGAAGAACACAGCCGTGAAGCTATGAGTAATTTTCTCGTTACCTATAATTTTCTAGCTACTTAGTTAATATTCTTCGTTTTGAGTGGTGTTCAATATAATAGTTTAGTACTTACTATAACTAAGTGCTGAACACTTTTCAGTTCGATAGAACTGTATTATAGAATCGGTTCGATGAAGAATTTATTTATAGTTAATGGCAGACCTTCTCGGAATTAGCCTTCTTGCCGAACACTAAATTGAATAACATTTCTTGGGAATCGCACTTACGCAGCATATTGGAATGGACATAATCACTTAGTATTTTAATTTAGGTAGGTACTTATTTATTTGTTTTCTTTTATTGGCTTATGAATTATACTTACTAATATTAAGCAGTAAGATCTAACACTAATTTATATTTAGATTAAATATAAATCTAATGAATTTCAAGACCTCTTCATCCTTCCAAATAAAAAAAAAATGTATATCTATAAAAGCTTTTCCACAAAGTAATAACTATACTTACAAGAAACTTATAAACGTTTTGTTTATGTCCATTTTATAGTTTAATAACAATTTTACAGCCCGAAACAATAAGCGGCTTTTATAATAAAACACTGAATGTCTTAAGCAAAATCCATTTATTTTTAGTGACATATTGTCCTGAATGTGGCCATTGTTTGACGTCGTAAAGTTGCTCGTGTGTGCAGTTGTTAGGGTTGCCAAGACTTAAACTGTATGCACTTTGTTAATATTCATTACATAATAAACACATCGTGTGCCAAGGATTGCTAGTGAATGACTGGATTACTAACACTACAGGAATTCTGTTTTGTACAATAGAATATAATATAATACGTACTACACCAAAGCAGTGACACAACTCTTTTACACGAACTTAAATGTATGGATTGCGGTCTTATAGGTGACAGCAATATCTACCAGACAACCTTTGGATGGAAATGATGAAAGATCTTAAAATAAAACGGACTAATAAATTAATTGGACATCAATGTATTAAAAATTTATACGAATATACACACATATTATTTTTCACACAATTTCGTAGAAGGAAAAGAAAAAAAAAGAAGAATAAAAGTTAGGTAATAATGGAGATGAGAATATGTAAAACAGAAAAGCATAAGAGAGAAAGAAAATTGTCTTTTACTTGATTGTAAAATAAAGTGACTGACTAGTCTTGCCTCGTTTTGAAAGTCTACGGCTAACTCACTTTAAAATAAGATATATCCTCTTGTATTTCTCGAATGACAAATCAAAACATATAGGGACGTAATGCCGGGCTGGTTCTCTAGGGACAACCCTACCTTGCGCGTGTGTGAGTGGGTCCTGTATGCAGATACTAATTTCGCTTTCGGCGACGTCGACGTTTAACATTTGGAACGCGGCGCGAGTTTTAATTTGTGATCAATTATGCGAGGGCACTGTTATTTATCGTTGTTTTATTTCATTTGCCTTCTCACAGCGGCTGTGGGTGGTCCGATCACGATTTTCGGGTTGCGATGTTCACCAATAAGTTCCACTGATTGCGCCATAGACTTAGCAATGTGATAACAAGGCCGTTTGTGGTCGGTTTCTTGAAAGGGTAACCTCGGTTGTGATTAAAAATATATGGTTTTTAAATTAATTTATTGTGGTCTCTAAAGTAGATATATGGACTTAAATATTTCAATGGAGATTAGCTTTTATGAGAACAAACCCGCAAACTTCTCACATTATAAATCAAAATGGATACAAAGTTTGTTTAATACCTGAGACTATATATCTTCCCCACACTTAGGATAATTATCCAAAACATAAAAGGCAGGTCGAAAATTTATTTATGAGCAAAATTTCGTGTGTGAAATATTCGCGGTTCCAGTTAATTTTATCTCGAGCATTATATGGTGTACACAAGAAAATTTAATTTTCCTCTGATTTATTCGGCTTTTTGCCATACAGATAAACATAGCTAATTTCCCAGAAGTACAGTAATAAAGGAAGAAAATGTTATTGCGTCCTTAAATATAACTCGGAGAATTAACTTTTGGAAGGCTTTATATTGTTATTATGTTTTCACTTTTATTGTTGTTTGGTGACATGAAGTTGCGAGTGAGAATGGCTTTTGGTTTGTGCTATATCTGAAAAACACCGAAAAAGTTCGTGATTTGTAGGATAGATTTCACACTGACAATAAGATGGAAAAATTATCATTTTGCGACAGCTGTACAAATGAGAGAGAAACTATTTTTCTTTGTTATACCTGAAGGTTAGATACCTAATGTTGTTTACTTAAATATTACCTACTGCCTAATCTAATTAAGCTTAACGCGTCAGGCCCCTCGCGTTACCATAAGGTAACACAACAATAGGTTTTTAATTGTGTCTGCTAATGAGGGGCTTGACGCGTTGTTAAAAGTAAAAAATATTTTTACAAACAAGCTTTTATACCGGCTTTCATAATTAAATTCGTACACAATATTTCGTGTGCTGTTCGGCACTGAAGAGTTCCTTTATCAGGAGCTAATCCTGGACGTCGATTCAGGTCATGCTTATCATAAAAATGCATTGTCATCGGAACTGAAACCACATGTAAAAAATCATCTTCGTAGGATAAGAGGAAGTGATGCTAATTCAGTTTGCAACATTTGACCCGAACATACGTAATACAAACATTGCAAGTTAAATAACAGCTTGTAACAAGAGATTCATTCACAAAAATCAAATCAAAAATCCTAATATGACTCCCAAGAAGACTTTTTAAAAGATCGATACCGTCCAATAAATAAAAGCGCGTCAATTCTACAATCTCCTCGATCTCGTGCGTACAGCCATTTTGTTATTCCAAGCGCATCGGGCGCCCCACGACCGGTTAGCGGTAAATTGTTCCACGTAATGTGATTCTAATTGAGCAGCTAATTCCTACTGAGCATACACTCAGTTAATTAGCCATTGCCCCCACTGAGACCGCTTCTTGTATTGTAGAAGCCTTTTTGTAGCCACTAAGTCGGCTATGAGGCTAACTCGACTGCAGAGATTAGAGTGTACTTACACAATCAGCGAAACTTTAGTGCAGTTTACGAATTTCTGCCAGTAAAGCAAAGAGGGTTCAGTCGCTACATATTATATAGCGAAAACGGGTCTCTGTCTCTAACACATTAATGAATTAAAAACAATAGCAGAATAATCCCTTGAATGAGCTTTAACTGACAAGCAAAAGTGAATATAAGCTTTAAAGAGCGGCCGCCAGCGGCTTTGTATGTTACAATGAGAACCACAAAACCTTTCTAGAAAAAGTTTTCGACATTACCCCGAGCTCGAGTTTGTTTAATAAATACGTCGACAAAATAAAATGAGAAATTGTTTTACGTTTTAACTGGTATCAATATTATGTTTTAACAACTTCTGTCAACAAAAAACAATCCTATCTGTATTTCATTAAATATATTTTTGTGTGTTTCAATTTATTCAAAAGATGAGTTCCCTAATAGCTTAGTACTGACAATAAAATTTCACAAGGTCCTTTCTTGGCTTGATTTGTTCCAGACAAAGCTACGGTCGGATAAAGGCGCATCAAAAATAATTTTTCCTTGTGTTTTATGGCTTCAAATTACGGCTATTTTATTGGAGATATTGTAACCAATTATCGGTATATAATAATTGTGCGCTGTTCTATCGTTTTCCGCTTATTGTCCGAGTCCAGTTCGCTCAATAAAACTGGTCACGTGCTGCATGTTATGCGCACGTTTGGTTCTGATTTGGCGAGCTCCTAGTTTTACAAGGATCGACTGCCGATTGACCTCCTTTTCGACAATAGTGTACACTAGCTATGACTTTATAATAATGCCTTTTAATAATTATTACAAATATGACAGTTTTAAATACTTAATTTGGTAGGATATTAATAAAATACAGTTTAGTGTAAATCATCGACAAAATTAAATAAGGATTGGGGTTAGTTATACATATCAACAAAAGAATACTCCAACACCGCGACTACGTTTATGCGCTATGTAAGCGTAGCACAGCCGCGTAGACACCTATACAAAGTTCCAACGCAGCAGCGTTTAAGACGCATCTACGCCGCGTAAAAAAAAAAAAATTACGCCGCGTATCCTTCTACGCTAAAGAAACGCACATGGCGTATTTATGCGCGACGTGAATGGTTTATGTTTTGAAGATGAGATAGCTAGAGCTTAGTGCTACTTGAAAACGTACGGCAGGTGAAGTTGTAAAGTGTATAATTTAAAGGGCGCAACAGGATCTAATGAGCGGTATTCCGTACACTGAAGAGCACTCGTCACCGTATTCTCTTAGCGTATTCTTGTTAAAGTGGATGTAGAAATAAATATAATATACACATGAATACAGTGTTTTATGTCAGTGGTAATAGGATTTTTTTTTTTAAATGACGTTTTGTGTTCTGTCCCAGGTTATATTTTCAAGCTTTCATTTAAAAAGTGATTATCGATATCGGCTGTCCAAAAATACCTACTCAATTTAAAAGTTATCACTTAATTATTTAATGAATTAATTTTATTTTTAAAAGATTTACAAACTAATAATAATACCTAACAAGTACAAATGTGTATGAAAACAACTCATTGGGCATCAAAAATTCATCCACATCGCTGTCAATGGAAAAAGTGCCCAAAACACTAGCACCATTGCCACGTTGAATAGCAATGCTGATTCGTTGCCCAAAGGAAAGCCCAGCCCTCAAGGTCACACCCGGGCCTGCGGACGGCGAGTAGTGGGTAGCTCGCCGTCCGATCAGCACCAGGCCCGAGAGTCGACGGCGCGTAGTGTTCCACACGCGCCTCAAAGAGTTGTCGATGCCTGCCCAGGGGTTGAGGATAAATTCGAAACAGAGTTACCTCGCCCCTGGGCACTCAGCGCAGGGAAGGAACAGGGGTGGGTTTTGGTCAGTAAGACACACCCTCTCGTAACACCCTAGAGTGGGAGATGTCATTGGATGATTTCCCACCCCACAAAAAAAAGCCCTCTGGTCACGTGAAGAGTCGAAGTAAAAGTAAAACATGTCCAGAAATATTTTTTCTCAAATAATAATGATGTGCTTGCTACTCCAAATTAAACCAACTATCTATTTTTCTACAAAGGTCTTTATTCTCTTAATTTTATCAGCACATAGAAGCCTCAAAAGGCCTCATACTCGTATCATGTTTCGATTACATTTAACAATATCCGTTCTAATTACTTCGCCTCTTAACTTATTTGGTAAGTGCGACTAAACGAATGAACCTACGTTCAATGTGATAAAATATAGAAGCCTTAATCTAACCTAGATAGGTAGGCAGCTGCCTACTATTCACAGAATACTGATTAGGTATTTTGTTATCTGTGAAAAATGATTTCATAATAACAATGACGAGAAAAAAAATTGGTCAAGACTGATTCAGACGTGCTCTCAAGTCGATAGCGTCCGTACTATGTATACTTCATATTCAATATTATTCATTTAATATATTCATACTTTATTTACTTTTTATTTTATTAATATTTTTAATAATAATATTATAAATGAGAATGTAACTCTGTCTGTCTGTCTGTTATCTCTTCACGTCTTAAAGGCTGCACAAATTTGGATGAAACTTGGCACCCGGATAAACTATGTCCTGAAATAGGGCTAGGATACTTTATATCTCGAGAATATGTTCCCTTTTTTTGTGGGGTGGGAAATCATCCACTGACATTTCCCGCTCTAGGGTGAAGCGGAAGGGAGTGTCAGACTCTTACTGACTAAAACCCACCCCTGTTGAATGCACAGGGGCGAGGTAACTCTTTCGAATTTATCCTCATCCTCCGGGCAGGCATCGGCCATGACGGGCCCCGTCATGTTTGCTGACAACTCTTTGAGGCGCGCGTGGAACTCTACGCGCCGTCGACTCTCGGGCCTGGTGATGTTTCCTTGGGTCACTTTTCATATGTAATGCAAGTAAGCAGTTCTTGAAATGATCAGCTGTAATAGAACAACAGCTATGTGAAGTCGAACCACCAGGGTTCTTTTTTTACTATTTTGGTACAAAACCCTAAAATTAAATAAGAATTGAGGTTTTGGATATACAGAGCAGGTCACGGGCCCCCTTCCATGTGGAAGATGATGATGGTGACCACCAGGGTGGTTTTAGTTAGGTAAAAACCCCACTCTCCCTGGTCTTCTCCCCAGAAGTCCAGGCACCTTCTGAAAGTTTCCACCCAATAGCTTGACAGTTGTTGATTTATCTATAAAATGCCTTATATGTTTATCAAACCAACTGTGATTGTAACTAAGTAGAGTAGTACGATTACGAGCAATGTAGGTAGTAGATAATAAGTAAGTTACAGATTATAAAATCGAGCCTAATTAGATTTTCTTTCTGCACTTAATTATTCGCTGCTTATCTACAAGGAGAGTCTGAAATTAGGACGAGGTTGATATGTTACTGTGTTATTCATGTTTTATGGATTTACCATACTGTTTTACTGACAGTGTCAGAGTATATTCAGTGCACACGAGTGAGTAAGTGGGTGAGTGTGTGTGTGTTCAGTGTGCGTGAGTGTATTGTTTGTGTTTGTTGTGTAACAGAGCTAGAAAACTCGAAATTCGAAGACATGTGACTTCTAACAATCCGCACTGGGCCCTCGTGGTGGATGACGGTCCACTCTCTCTCGCAGAGAGGACCAGTGGAACTTTAAAAGGCTGATTAAGCTATGTTATGCTATCAAACTTTCCAAAGTCGACAGATACCTTACTATTCAATATTTCTTTATATTTACACCAGGTACAACCCCATTTAGTGTCCAGGCAATCTCTGTCCATTCCAGGTTTCCTGGAAGGCCGCCGATTGTATATTTTCGGTTTGAGTTTTCCCTCCATCCGTCAGGCCCCGCGCGTCTCCAATCGGAGACGCGACAATAGGTTTTTAATTGTGTCTGCTAGTCCAGTTTTAATGTCTTGGTGTACAGTAAAGTATATATAAATAAATATTTCTAAAATTTGAAACACATTTCGTCAAAGATTCCCCCACCATTACCTCTGTTTTCATTAACGACGTATTAAAAGGCAGTCTTGTAAGCTTGTTACGTTATAACTAAGACTTACAAGAGGAAAAGCGAAGGGCTTGTACTAGCGTAATTCGCGTAATAACCGAAAATTACCCTTTGTTCCCGGGTACCAGGGGTACATAACCTATAAGTAGCTGTATCTGCTAGTATTGGAGGTTAATCGGGGGCGCGTTTATGGAATTATGATTTGTATTTATTTATAGATGGAAAAATATCGAAGAAAAAAAAGCTGAGCTTGTTGTTTACTTAGATAATTCATTTGGGAGGTGAAGGACTTTGTCAGATTTATGGTCCAAAACAGTACAGTTCAAGCAAAAAATGTGTCTCTAATTTGAAAGTGACCTATTTTCTAAACAAAGACTTAAATTTAATCCTAAAACGCGAACCTTTCTCGTAGGCTGAGTCGCCAACACATTTATTTAATTTAAACTCAAAGTAATAAGTTTTACTTACAAAATGAAAGGTAGCGTGTTCAGCTAAATCACAATTTAAAACAGAAATAATTAATTATGCACGAGCAAGTTGCTATTATATTTTGATAAACGTCTACAGAAAACTGCATTGTCGTCCATATTTTAAACGTAAAACATGCAAAGCCTTCCCTTACTGAATATAAAGAGCCTCTTAGACTGTTAAGTATGAGTCAAAATAAGGTTCCAATTTTAACAGATCAGATAAAAACAGTGTGGGAATCAAGGAGAAGCCACAGCCGACCGGTTACCGGCCGGCCTTGTAAAAAACGAACAGCTACCGATAGCTCGCCGGTAGAAAGACGGTTAAAAAACCGTAGCAAATGTGAATACGATCTCTGAGCGGAGGGTGTAATGTATTCTGGGATTAACATGAATTGCTTTTCTTCGTAACCCATAGGTCGGCTCGGTTCGGCTTTATGTTTTGCTAGTCATCATTGAAGTCAACTTGATTGGTGTAAGAAAGTAATATTAAACCGAGGTTTTGCCTATTTTGGCGATAGGTACTGGTGCCGATTCTATTGTGCACAAACTAAACCTAATTTACGCTATTGCTATCTTTTTCTCTCTAATAAAACAAGAAAGAGACGGACTTAAATTAGAGCTGTCAAAATAAAAATTGAAATTAGAAAAATGGAATCAAACACAAAATAAAGTTTAACTTTAACAGGCAAAATAAATCAATCTGCCTAGCCTTTTCCCAACTATCTTGGGGTCAGCTTCCAGTCTAACCGGATGCAGCTCAATACCAGTATTTTACATGGAGCGACTGCCTATCTGACCTAAAAACCCAGTTACTGGGTAATACGATACCTCTTAGTAAGGACTGGTTGTCAGACTTTCGGGCTTCTGATGACAACCTGTAACGACGATAATAAAAGGCATAATAATTAAAGGCAACATAAATATTAAAATACCTACAAGTCATTGTTTTGTGAATTTCACTGAATTCAGCATAATATTAATTATATTTTGTTCACCACCGAAAATGTTGATTAAAATTGCCGGAATGCCGCATTGTTAGGTATATTTGTTAAATATCCGTAGAACGAATAAACCAGAAAATGAAATCATATCAATAATTATGTTTTAAGCAGAACTGAAGCCGTCAAGGGACATTGCTGAAATGCGTTAATGAATTTAACTTGATTTAAATTAATTTAAAATTGGGTCGTTTTTACGTGGATATAAATTTTAAATGCAACCGAGTTGTTGACATGGCCTGACATGAATTCCTGACTGCAGAATATTTACGTTCTTTAATTAAATTAATAATTAATAATTTTCAGATTACTATTATAATATTTATTGTATTGTGGGTAAAGATTATGCATGCAAAAATATTTTTCTTATACTTGTGTTCAAAGATAAGGGTTGTAAATCAAAGTACTAACATTGTTTTTATTTTGTTTCAGATCATTCATTAAGCGTCATTTATTTCTTCGCTTCTTGGACCAGGTAAGATAAAAGACGACACGGTTAGCACAGTGGTTGAGCGTTCGACTGCTACGCTGCATGTCGCGGGTTAAATTCCCGCAAGGAATATACAATTTTGACTCTGAATTTTGAACACACTACAACAATACAATTTGTAGGGCCTACAATTAGTTGTTCCGGGTCTGGGTGTCTTGTGTAAGTTTACATAATTGTGACCGCACCCACGATACACGAGTAATTCCTAGTGTGGAGGAACGTGTTTTGATAATATCTTATTGAAAAATAAGATATAGGTATAATGAAAACATCTAATCGTTTCTCAAAGGTGAAAATAATAAATTCATCGTCTGTATAAAATAGGGTCACAAATATTGCATATGAATATTTAGATTTAGGACATCCTCAATTCTTCAAAGTGCGTTTTGTCATATGAATTGTCAGTTTATTCATTTTTCATAACAACACGTACGCGCCGTCAACAATTTAGAAAAAGATAATTATCTTAATATAAAGTCAACATGTGTCGGCAATCATTTGTACGTGACGACTGTGTTTAACTTAACATTTTAGAGCTCACCGATGGCTAGAGGTGATCAACAAATGAATTTATCCCTGAGAACCGTGCTTCGTACGTGTTCGTTTGTCACTCGGTGACATCGCCCACGCCCCACCCCTAATTAGTACAGAAATAACGTCGAGAGATTTGTCAACTTCCGAACCTTTATGGCATTCCTTTGAGGTTGACTCCCAACGCCGTCGAACCCATACAACAGCTCACAGGTACCCAAATAGATCGTTAACTCACTGTGAAATATTATTCTCGACTTTGGGGTGGTCCATGTTAGTACCTCATATTATTTAGTAACATCGCCAGAACAAATTAATCTTGATTGCCGAATCAAGTTCTCGTCTACGAAGTTTTGTTGTCCAAACTTTCTTGATGGAAAAAGTTAAAATATAACCTAAGTGCTTTGTTTTTAGAATCAAATTGTTGCCAGTAGTTTATCTAAATTGTTTCTCGCAACGCTTAATCTTTGTCACTCACCCTTGCATTTAAATCTATTTAATTAACTTTAAAATTACCCACAAACTATTATTTTCTTCTTCGGTTGAAGGCCTTCTTAAAAGCAAAATAATCATCTGTTACCTTTGGTAAAGAGATTTGTTTCTCACAAAAGGAACTAACTCAAACTTTGCATCGAATCTGAAAGTTAGTCTGGTCATTTCCGTTCGCATTATTCCAAATTCCGTTAAAACAAGAAGAAAGGGTTATACAAAAATGATAAAACTAAGTTTTCCATCGTCAATATTACCGAGAGAAATTAATCTGAAGCTAAAAGGGAGCCCTCGAAAGTTATCTGAGGAAGCTGGAGCGGGGCATGACCTCACAATCAAATGTCAAACAAAGTTTTATCAGCGCAAAGTTGACAAATAAATCCCGCGTCCCGCAAGAGAACTTTTCTCATAGTCGGCGCGACGAGACGTGATCCCGCCGACTATATCGACCTCTTCTCCTCTCTTGAAGTACGCAGAGCTCATGTTTTTTGTTGCTACAATAATGGCTGCAATTTATTGTCATGTACCTTTTACTTTACTTTTACAACAAAATACTGACGACGTTTGTTCTAAAACTGCCAAAGATAAACATTTCTATCATGCGACAAGGTCCTAGTTGTACATGTCTTCAATTATCCTAAAAACATGTCATCTTTGTTGTTAAGATAATTGACTAGCCAATCTTACAAACACGCACGGCGCGTGGGGCAGCCGTGTCACGCGACTAATCCGGAGCCCCATAAAATCTGTTAGACTCGAGACTCGAGCCCCAGTCGGGGCGTCGTCGAATGAGGAACGACTGACAAGTACGCCCACCTTGTCTGACTTGTCTCCTGTGACATCGTGTTCCCGAGGTTCTCTAAATTATTATTTGTGAAGTGCCTTCTGAATATCTTGTTTTTTTTATTAATCGGATAAGAATTGATTGGACACCTGTTTTAATGATTTTCGCTTTCAATGCCATGTTTTTCTACTTTGTCTAAAACTAGTCTAGCTGGTTCATTCTACATGTCTAATTTAGATATTATAATGAACGCAAACAAGCTGAACAAAAATAGAAGGTATATTTAAAGAGTGCCCGGACAAACAAGAACATTCTTATTTGTACGGAAAGACGTCGAGATGTCAAGAATCCGAACTTGAAACATACTCCGAGCACCCTTTCAAACCGCTCCTAACGAGCCAATGAGCAACTCAGCTCGGAAAGAAGATTCAGTAAACAGTAACTTACAAGTTTCATGTTACATTTTGAAGAGTTCATTACTTTGTATTGTTTAAACTCCTGTTAAGTATGCTTAAACAGCTGTCATTTGTCAAGTGTTGGCCAAAAGTGATGGATGGCACGGGCGTTTCCGTTCGACTTTAAACTGGGGACTGTTGTAATGGGCCAGTATTGTTATTTCAGTCGTCGGAAACGTAACGAACTAACGTATGGGAATGTTAAAAGTGACGGGGCACGTATATTTTATAAGCGTCCATTTGTCTGGAGGCGCATGTGTGTCCGCCCTGTGCGCTGAAATATTTACGAGCTATTAGCGCAACAAGAACAAATACAGCGAGATGCGTCTCGGAAGCCGGATCACAGGCGTCTCTTAGCGCATCACTGATTTAACACCACTACAGAATTAAGCCTAAGTAATTAATGTCGCGTCTCATGCTATATTCGTACCTTTTGAAGTTAAGACATTTATCAGTAAATTATTTTATGTTAAATGACGCGTTATTGATCTTTGAATTGAAACGTTATAACGTTCATCAGTCTAACATAACACGTCGATTATAGAATTAGGTAAACGTAAACAGTTTTATACGACACAATTTCCTTCCATTATTTTGCCGTTAGGCTTGAAAATAGACGCTCTGAAAAATACGTCCACTGTGCTTTTTTCCGAGAGAGTTGGAAGAAAAACTGTGCATGTTCGATGTAAGAGCTTATTTGCTTTTTAATTCGACGGACAAATGTGAGTGGGTACGAATTAATCCCTGACGCCTTGTTAAGGGTGATGTACGGCCAGTATTAACGCAGTAAGTAATTCAATTTCACGATGAAAATCTGTTAAATGAGCCTAAGTTAATGTGTCCACTGTTAACAAATAAAGGCGCTGCGCACTGACAAATTGCTTAATTTTATTAAGTGGCGGTACACTTGGGCTGAGTGCAGTGTTTGTTCGCTAGATATATTTACCGCTGCGACGCGACGCGGACGGCGACCCTCGTTCTACTCGCGGGTCATAATGTACAAATTCACTGAACTGCTATATTAGCCGACTGCGACAAAGAAACGGTAATGGACCCTCATATATATGCTAATAAACTTTCCAAATGCGTTTTAAATTAAAATAATCCCGAATTTATATGTAAATTTGTGACCGCACTTTGTCCTTCGCGGCTTCTCGTTCCGAAATCGATTACATTACACGGATTCGAGCTTAGATCCGACTCAGATAAGTTTAATGAAGGGTTTTACTAAAACGGAGATCCTTTACTACAATCCACTCGATTGGTGATTCTATCGGCTCCCGATTTCACTCTTAGCTAAAACAAAAGCACGAAATATAATTGTTGAAACGCCTAAAATATTTGTTTTATCGTTGTCGTGTTTTATGTCGGTCGGCACGAATGTAGTTCTATAACAGATAGTATTAACGACGTTTTTATTTAGCTTTCCATTAGGCATACCAGTATTATCTTAATTTTTATGTGGTTAACCTTTTAGTCGCGTATTATCTTATGATATAAAATCTCGAGCCTCAAGGCTGCATTCAAGAGACCACCCGCACATTCCGACTAGTTTCGATCTAGATGTGTCCGTAGTTCCGTACCCCCCTTGTGTCAGTCCAATTAGTCATGATTAACTAAAATTTATAGGTCTGTTTAATGGTCCATTAACGAAGTCACTATAGTATCTAACGACTTCTTATTGTGAAGCTACAATTCCATAAAACACTTTCATCCAATTAAACAAGACGTTGATATTTGATCCCAATACGTTGCTTGTCACTCTCTATTAGAGTTTATTGCTTAAAAGTAATTGTATCAGAAATATGGTTGGTAACACGAAGCCCTTATCCCGTAAATCACTAAAGACGCAACATTAAAAGAGGGAGGTGTGTTTTATATTTTTCTCAAAGAGAAAATGTTTAAGCTTAATTTGAGCAGACATTCAGTAAGGTTTCATTTCGTTGAGAACGTGAAGTGGCGCGTTTTGTTTGAGATATTGCACATTTTGCCACGCTCGCCTCTCTGTTTGCACGGATGGTATCTCACTACATTCTGAAATGCCGACTGTTAGGTTTTTGTGTCAAATAACAAAACACGCGATCGCAGGCTTTTATTCTGATGTTTGGCTGTTTGTACTTCAAGGAAAATGTTGTTATTTGGTTCAGGTACCACGAAAGTGTAGATTTGTTGGTATTAATCAACTGCGGTAACGTATTTTCTCTTGATTGTATAAGTTTTCCTCGTTTATAGAAAGCTTTGCGAGGTGTAGCATAAATACAGATTTATCTAAATTTCTAAAGTACCAATGAATCCTACTAATTTTATAAATGTGAAAGTTTGTGAGGATGGATCTATGGAAGTTTGTTACTCTTTCACGCAGTAACTACTGAACAGATTTGATGAAACTTTACAGTAATATAGCTTATAAATCAGAATAACATATAGGCTATAATTTTCATGATGGGTAAGTACTTATTCCACGCGGGCGAAGCCGCTGGTGGAAGCTATATCTGAATATTTCTCCGTGCTTGCCCAATTGGATAATTTTCTCGTTTTGTTATCATTTATTACCTCTCTCCTTTTACATATTTTTACGACCTTTCACATTTCTTTTAATTTTTCATATATGAAACTAACTATCAAACATGGCAGCTTTTATAACGCAAAGCTTATGACAAGTAATTTTATCAAAAGCCTAATCCTCTATTTTGGTTATGGTAGATAAATGTTTAGACTTTACAATAAATTGATGCTATAATCGAATATTGTATTAGCCACGTAAACGTTGACATGTAAAAATATGATGGCGCTGAGCTGCTTATGTATCGCATGATAAATGGATTTCAATTTATACAGTGACAGCTTCAGAGGAAAGCGTTCGGTAACAAATGCTTATGTTTCGAATGCACGCGATGTATGGGGCTGAAGTAGTGGGTACAGCGCCACACTAACGTTCTGCTATTATGTAAAATGTAATTTAAGCTCTGTTTTGGTGACGTCACACGGTAGCTAACAAATTAATGATCGTTTTAATTGCAGTTATGTTAGTTAAAGTGGTTCTAAATTGCTGATGAATTTGTATTACTTACGTACTTGGTTTTGGATCTACCTACCTATAATAGTAGCCGACTATGAGTTAGGCCCTCTAGCTGACTAGCTGACTGGTTGGTTGAAATAAAAGGCAACTAGTCGCCGACTATAAATATGTCGTCGCAGTAATCGGTACGTCTCTAAACAATTTATATTTTACAACCATACTTTTTAATATTTGTCAATCAAAGACTTAAGGGCCTTCTCGCGGTCCAGTGGCGCCCTCATTGAATAAAAAATCGTAGCATAGCACAGAAAATAAATATAAAAAAATCCAACTTGACGTTTGTTACAAAGAGGATAAAGAATTTTTACGTTGTTAAAACAGATCTCAAAATGTTTCGTATCCAAAGTAGTAGGCAAAAGTGCCAGAAACGGCCATTTTTGGCTAATACAAAAATGGCCGTTTCTGGCCTTAAATCAAAGCAAACGACCTTACCTACATAATTTATCAAAAAGTAGGATCCTGAGTATGATTTTTCTATTTATCTAATTAATTTTAAAATATATCTGTTAGTGTGACAACTGTTCTTAAAAGTATAGAAAAATTCTACTACGTACTGCAAAATACAACTGACTTACCTAAGTTATAACCACCACGAGCAAGCAAACAACTAGAAAAAAATGAGCTCAACAATTTTGAGCACGAAAAATTGAAATGGTAGTCATAACTTATAAATTTTAACTGTCATTTATTTATAATAAGATGAAGGGTGAGCAGGCAGGCACCTTCGACGAATGCTTCATTAATCATCACCCCTAATACCTCGGGTTAGACGAATATGTTTAACCGGAAGATGCCGAGAAGCCACCGACTTTCACGTTTTCAAACGTTGCCATAATCCTGATTCACTGAAACGACTCGAGTCGGAAATAAATCGTACCTATTCTCGAGTCGCGAAGGTCATTTGTACCACGATAATTTATGGAAGAACTTGTATATGTTAATAGGAGTGTAGGTATTTCTTAGCTATTTCGTTATCGGCATGGATTATCTTTATTAGGAATTTATTATTTCTTAGAAACGATTTCGTGTCTGAATGTGAAGCGAACGTTCGTTGTTTATGTGTTTTTAATAAATAATAATATCTAGAAGGCTAATAAAAATACATATTCGAACTCTTAGAAAAATCTAGCAGAAATAAAAATAGACAGATATCTATCTAAACGAAAACTATTCATGTAAATAAATACTAGAGCTAAATTATTATTTTCTGCTCAAGTGAATTTGAGCGTAATCTAAGAGATAGTATAGCCGATATTTTTATAGCCAATTGAAATACAGTCAAAAAGTAATAAAAGCTACCGAAAACTCTAGGTATTTATTTACTTTTCCTAAGGAACAAGTAATATATTTCGAGCACAATCGTTCTAAAACAGGCAAGATATCAGAAACGCCACGTTAATTAAATTCAAAATAAGAACACGCTCAAGCATTATTCATTAAAACAAATGAACGGAACACGACCGTTGACACATCGCAGCGGTCGCCGATCGCTAACAAATAACGACTAGCATTACTATTAACTACTAGTATTGTGTTACGAAAACCAACAGTCGGTAGTTAATCATACGTAATCTGATTTCGATCTAAATCTTAATACAACGTAGATCATAATTAATGCGCGCAGTGGCCAGTGAGACGCCTAGTCAGGAAGCGTTTTGTCCCTATCGCGACCGACATCTGTTGTAACCACCGTCAAATGTGTTTAAGCACCCTTAATTACCACTAATGCCAGAAAAAATGGAATAAAAATAGTGGTGATGATCATTAAGGTGGTTATCGATCCATCTCGCTTGTAAGAAATTAAATATTAGGTTGGATGGTTTGGTTGGACAGATCACTACACTGAAAAAAATAAGCAGTAAATAATAATGAAAAAGCATTACTCTGAACTGCTTTTAACAGTTCCATATGAGCCTATCGTTCAAAACAGTATTTTTTACTGATCCGAAAACAGTTAAAGCTTGTGGCAAAATGCTACCGTCATGACGGTAAATTTTAATGTTTTATGTGGATTAATTTATTACTGTTTTATGGGTCACAAAATAAAATTGTTAAAAACAGTAAAAAATGCAACTGTTCAGAACAGTAAAATATAGTACTGATTAAATCAGTAAAAAATTGTAATGATTAAAACAATAAAAAATTGTACTGATTAAAACAGTAAAAAATGTACTGTTTAAAACAGTAAAAAATGTACTGTTTAAAACAGTAAAAAAATGTACTGTTTAAAACAGTAAAAAATGTACTGTTTAAAACAGTAAAAAAATGTACTGTTTAAAACAGTAAAAAAATGTACTGTTTAAAACAGTAAAAAAATTTACTGTTTAAAACAGTAAAAAAATGTACTGTTTAAAACAGTAAAAAAAATAACCGTTTATAACAGTAAAATTTAGTACTGTGTAAAACAATAAAAAAAATACTGTTTAAAACAGTAAAAAATTACTGTATAAAACAGTTAATAAATGAAATGTTTAAAACAGTTAAAAATAATGTGAATACACAGTAGCGGGTACTGTAAGTGCCCAGTTAAAGGTAACGTGAAAGACAGTACTTTTTAATGTGCATCCGCAGTAGCCGGTAATGAATTTCACAGTTAAATGTAACGTAAAGGACAGTACTTTTTAATGTGCATGCGCAGTAGCGAATAATGAATTTCACAGTAAAAGTTAACGTGAAGGACAGTACTATTTAATGTGCATGCACAATTAAAGGTAACGTGAAGGACAGTACTTGTTAATGTGCATAGACAGTAGCGGATTATGACTTTCACAGTAAATGGTAACGTGAAGGACAGTACTTTTTAATGTACATGCACAGTTAAAGGTAACGTGAAGGACAGTACTTTTTAATGTGCTTGCACAGTTAAAGGTAACGTGAAGGACAGTACTTTTCAGTGTGCATGCACAGTACTTTTAAATGTGCATGCGCAGTAGCGGATAATGAATTCCACAGTAAAAGGTAACGTGAAGGACAGTACTTTTTAATGTGCTTGCACAGTTAAAGGTAACGTGAAGGACAGTACTTTTCAATGTGCATGCATAGTACTTTTAAATGTGCATGCGCAGTAGCGGATAATGAATTCCACAGTAAAAGGTAACGTGAAGGACAGTACTTTTTAATGTGCATGCACAGTTAAAGGTAACGTGAAGGACAGTACTTTTTAATGTGCATGAACAGTTAAAGGTAACGTGGAGGACAGTACTTTTTAATGTGCATGCACAGTACTTTTAAATGTGCATGCGCAGTAGCGGATAATGAATTTCACAGTAAAAGGTAACGTGAAGGACAGTACTTTTTAATGTGCATGCACATTAAAAAGTACTGTCCTTCACGTTCTTGTAACTGGCCACTAACCGTACTCACTACTGAGCATGCACATTAAAAAGTATTATCCTTCACATTATCTGTAACTGTGCACTTACAGTAGCGAGTACTGTATGTGTAGAGTAGCAGGTGACGTGAAATAAATTTAAAAAAATATTTTATTTACGATATTTATTATAAAACAATCACACATATTAAACTTGTAAAATTCTTATGTTTACCACAAACCTTTTTATATCTAAAATTTAATTTAAAACCTTTGTTGTAATCACACTTTATATCCAATTACTACATATTTATTACATTAACGGAATCACTTGCCTTTCCCACACACACAGCTATATAGGATGACTGGTTATTAGTGACCGATACTTAAACACGTGATTGTACTCATGATTACAAACATCTTTTATTATGGGACCAAACCTGAAATCGTGCAAAAAACTGCTTTTCAGTACATTTATGTTGGCCTACTGACTGGTCAAAATGTAATGTACTGCCTATTTATTTTCGCGATTTCAGGTTTTGTCCCATAGTAAAAGTTGTTTGTTATCATGAGTACAATCACGTGTTAAAGTATCGGTCACTAATTACCAGTCACCCTATATACACCCCTCACATACACCCACACACGCCTACACATACATACATACACATGCATGTCTGCTGTCTTTTACACTTTTTGTGTTACTTAGGATCACTTTTTGTTAATATTTTATTTTTAAATTTTGTATTTTTCTGTACAGATTACTAATCAGTGACACTGTTTACACTTGTTTTAGGTTGTGATTATTAACAGAATCCATTTGGCTGAACCCTATCTTTTAAAATACAGGCTAGTCCTAGTTTAAAAGATAGTCTACTATTTCATCATAATGTAAATATTATTTTCAAAGAATGTATACAGTGCAAAGTGCTAGGTTATTGTGAAATAAACTTATTATTATTAATATTACGACAGTCAAAAATTTAAGTACAACATTTAGAATTAAAACGATAGTTAAACAATATAATATTGAAAATGTTTCTAATTAAATAAATTCAAAACAGTTTTGTTCTGAAACACCTTTTGAAGAAAAATCGAACTATGGTTTGAGTCTGGGGTAATTGCTACTGAAATTAGTCTGCTATAAATTAAATATCCACCTACACTAAATTCAAATAAAATGCCAACACAATATAATATGATAACACTGTGCTCAACAACTGCAAATTATTAATATTTTGTGTGCATTAACGGGGCAAAATGTTGTGCTTTAGAGAGGTGAGACTATAACAAATAATTAGTGTACCATGAGGAACAATTTGTTTACTGATATCAAAATTTGTGTGAATACTGTAGTTTTAAAGTTATTTGAGAAAAACAGATTTGCTGGAGTAACGTTGAAAAATTACCCTGGTAAAATCGTTTTTCAAAAATTCGTTTCAGCCCGGAACCAAATACATGAATATAGCTTTTGTTGCGTGTTAAATGTTTGTAAATAGAATTAAGATTTTGCTGCGGTAACGTTTTGGGATTCCCAGATCTCGAAAACGGCTCAACGCAGAAGTTTGAAAAAAATAACAATAAGAAACCTTAATTTGTTTAAACATTACTTTTTGATTTGGTTGACGTAAACCAATGTAATTAAATGGTTTCAAAAATCAGAAAAACGGATTTGCAAGTAAACAAAAACACTTATAATCAAATAATATACCCGTGGTAGACGCTTGTAACGTCAGGAATTTTAGATTTTGTAACTTTACACGATAAGAAGATAGAAACAAATTTGATTGATTTGAGACTGATCGTACTCTAGCGATGAAATACGCAGTTCCCAAAACATAAAGAAACATGGTATACTTTAAACAAATAAAATGATTCATGAAAATTCGTTTCTGTAAATTTCAGCATTCAATTACGGCTATAATGAAAGTTATATCAAAAACAAGAATATGTTATAAATTCTCTAATAAGCCGACCAAATTGAAAAGATAACTTAAAAGCGATCGCACCATACGTAAGCGCAATCATCTTAAATGAACGTCATAATATTGATGTTTTGCTAGTACAGTTGCATACAAAAGTTTACTGGTCGGAGTAGTAAAAATAATAAAAAGGTAAAATTCATTATTTTGATTTAAAAATCAATCCTATATAAATTATATGTATTGCTTTGCCTAAGCATTAACGTTTTTAAAGAAAAATCATAAGTGGAGTATTTACTTAATTTCAATATTTGGATACATAATACTTTTCTGTTAGTACCAATGTTTAAAACTTAAAATACAATGTAATAGTTTGTCCAATTTTCCTTAAGAGGTAGATAGGTACGAATATCCTGGGTAAGTTGGTGGGCTACATTCCACCTGGATTCACAGTATGGCATTTAAATATGAGCTTTGTAACGTGTTACTAATTTAACGCGGCGTAACTAAGTTAACGTGGTGAGCAGTGGTGGCCCAGTGAGTGGTATTGGCCGCGACTTACAAATTGTAGGTCGCGATTTCAAACTCAGGCAGGTGCTTTACTTTGTGTAAATTATTTTTTCACCAGTGCTCCCAAAACAGTGAAGGAAAACATCGTGAGGAAACCGGCATGTCCAAGAACAAAAAAAATTAAGACATGTGACATCCACCAATCCACATTGGGCCCGCGTGGTGGATTACGGCCCATACCCTGTCACAGAGAGGAGGCCTGTGCCCCAGCAGTGGGGACATTAAAAAAGCTGATGATGCACGTGTTACTTAGAGTGGATATTTCAACATTACATGTGACTGTCACAGGTGATCAACGCATGAACCACGCATCGTCAACGCGTCGTCACTTCTTTAAACTTAATGTTGAATCCACTTAAGTGACACTACATAAAGCCCACATTTCAATGCAACAGTGTGAGTTGAGATAGAATGGAGTAGGCGTTGCGTCGGCGTAATGTGCGAAGACCTTAAAGGATATTCAATAATAAATTTAACGAAATAGGTATTATCGTTTTGTCTATCTTTCTTGTCGTTATGAGGGCCGGTATTGTGTCTATCCTGTAACAATTGTATAAAATCATAGCGTACTTAACTACTCACAGATAAAGAGTAAGTAAGAAAACGCATGTAGCTGTTGCACCGCACGCAGCGATGCGCGCTGCTCTGACTAGCATCGAGAACGTTATAAAGTTTAGCGTGGCGTTGCTATATAACTAATTATAATGCTAAATAACTAAAAGTATATACAGGGTGGAGAAGACAATACGACAATAAATGAAAACACAGACAATACTAGTTCATAAGAATAAGTTTAAGCTATCAAAAAAATCCTAACATCGAAAATAAAAAAATAAAAATTTCAAACAAACTAAATGGCATAAAACTGGAAACGAAATAGAACACCATTTATAAATATTACTTCACTAACCTGTCGTAAGAGCGGCAACAACGCGCGGTCCTGTAGCGACTTGATCTTTTGGCTTTTAATTATGGATTAATGCTCAGTAAAATTACACTGAATCACAGATTATTAACCAAATAATCAGGCATCTCTCAACGGCGTGTTATTTATTAATCAAATTATTAATCACGATCAGGATGTAGGTATGAAAGTCACTAAATTTTTCGTTTTTCAATATGGCCGCCATGAATTCGAATACACAAATTGCACCGACGTAAAAGGTTATTTCTAACGTCTGACAAAAGGTCCCCATTCGCAGCCATGTGTTTTAATTTATTAAAAGATATGATTATTCTATCTTTTAAATCATCAACAGTATCAACAGCTGTTGAGTACACTTCATTTTTGATATGACCCCACAAGAAAAAATCCAGTGGTGTAAGGTCAACGCGTTGGCCAGTAAGGTCGGGGGACCTGGCTGGCCAACGCGTTGGTCCATAACGGCCAATCCACTGCTGTCCGAACATTTGAGACAAACGCTCTCTAGCAGACACCACTGAATGAGCTGGTGCTCCGTCTAATTGGTACCACATCTGCCTGAACGCAGTTACCGAAAGCTCATCCGTGTACTCGCAAACAGGTCCATTGAGGAGTTCTAAAAACTTTTCAGCATTTAAATTTCCATCAATGAAAACCGGACCGATAATAGTATTTCTATGAATGCCAGCCCAAACATTCACAGTAAATCTGTACTAGTGCGAAGTCTCCCGTCCTAGACGCGGATTCACGCGGCTCCAGTAACGAAGATTCTGTCTGTTCCATAAACCGTTCCTTGTAAATGTACTTTCATCAGTCCACATCACATTGTACAAGAAATCCGGATTCTCGAAATGTTTGTTTTCAATCCAGCGACAGAAGTTTTCCCTAACTGGTTTGTCTCTAGGTAACAATGCATGCAATTTCTTGTATTTATACGGCTTCCGTTTGTCGCGTTTTAAAACTTTAAGAATAGTTGTATGGTCAACACGAAAATGTCGACCTGCCCTTCGCGAACTACACGTTGGGTTGCGTTCAAAATAATTTAAAATTCGTTCCTCAAGGGTCACTCTTACACGTGGAGGAGCACTATCCACATGCGGGATTAAGGATCGATTTTCTCGCATCCTCTGGACAGCTTGGACAATGGTGCGCCCGTTGGTCGGACAAAATCGAGTGTTTCCAAACCTCTCTCGGTATGTCCGTATAGCCAAAGCGGCGTTTCTTTGACACTCCCCATAAATTAAAATCATGTCGGTGTACTCCGAAGCTGTGTAACTGTAGCGCGGCATGATTATTAAAAAAAAAAAACACGAAAACAATAAAAACTAAGCGTCTAATTTCGCACAATTCACTCACTGTTTAACTAAATACCTAAAACGTTACGTGTCCTGTCACTAAAATAAAGCGTCCAATTTCGCACTAATACAGTCGTAAATGAATTTACAAATTTAAACACGAGCGGCGGGGAAGTCCCTCATCAAAGGCGCCCGCGCGCGGCGCGAACGAAAGTTAGCGGCATCTGAGGACGCGTGACTCGTCACAGGATCGCGGCGGCCGGCAACACACTAACATAAATTTGTTGTAGCAAATTTCTTCAAGAAAGCGAAGTAACAAACGAAACTAGATTTATCTCTTTCGCACACACTAAATTTTTTATTAATATTATGAGTGCATTGCAATTTCCGCATTCGTTACTTTCGTATCCAACTCTGATGACACGCTTTATGACTCTTGTTACTCAGAGTTAAGGTATAATTTTCACTAAATCAGATGAAAATACTAATTTGGCGAAAGTGTTAAAGTAGCGAGTTGGCAACGTGGCTTTAATGTTTTGATGTTTATACCGATGTGGGTCGTTAACCTGACAGTGTTTCCCTATTATCAGATACATCATGTAGCAAATGTTAAAAATCGAAAATAATTTCCTGTTACTAAACTACTGGATATATTCAAATGATTTTTTGTATGTAGACTGAGAACGTCTTGAGGTATGCGAGGTTTAATTTAATGTCGTATTGTCATCACCACTCTGTATATACATATATATATTTGTATTGATTTCAAATCACACTATTAATTTATTTACTCAGGTTATTACTAACCTTTTTAAAGTTACTTTGACTTTAAGTAATTGTGATCAATTAAATTGTTTTAAACTACTATTAATTAACATGATTCCAATTAATAAAACAGAAAACTAAGAGAAATTGTGTAATGGTAACTGCACTTATCAAATTAAAAAATTCGGCTTCACGAATAAAGTTTTTTTGCTTAACTGTACAGAACATCGGACACTAAGCTGCTAACTTTTCAATTTGGTCGGCTTATTAAAGAATTTCTGACAGATTCTTGTTTTTGATAGAACTTTCATTATAACCGTAATTGAATGCTGAAATTTACAGGAACAAATGTTCATGAATCATTTTAATTTGTTTAAAGTATGCCATTTTTCTTTTAATGTTTTGGCAATAGCGTATTTCATCGCTACCAGCGAATCCCAAAACGTTACCCCAGCAAAATCTTAAATAACTTAAGAACCATAGCACACAAATTTTGCTATTTACAAACATTTACCACGCAACAAAAGCTATTTATTCATGTATTTGGTTTCGGGCTGAAACGATTTTTTGAAAAACGATTTTGCCAGGATAATGTTTCAAACGTTACGCCAGCAAAATCTGGTTTTCTCAAATAACCTTAAAACTAAAATTCACACAAATTTTGATATTAGTAATCAAATTGCTCCTCATGATACACTAATTATTTGTTATAGTCTCACCTCTCTAAAGCACAACATTTTGCCCGGGTAATGCACATTACTCTTTTAACTTTAACCAGATAAACTGCTAGCAGACCTAATGAGATAAACCTCCTAGTGTCTTAAGAGCCATTTTACAAAATTCTGCGAAAAGCAGTATTTTTGCAATATATCGAGCTCGATATTTAAAGAACAAATCTGGTTAAATAAACAAAATATGTTAAATTAAAGTACTATAGCCATAAAGTTAATCGTTAGTTAGCTTTTTTGATTAAACAAAAGTTTAATTCTAATAAATAATTTTAATAAGATTTACTCTAGATGTAGTACTTTCATTAAAAATATTTTTAATTTATTCTATAAATATCGATTTTTGAAAGAATTTTGGTGACCTGAACCCTAAAAAGTTCATTATGTTTTTATTTATCAACTGACTGGCCTGTTGGTCTAGTGGTTAGTGACCCTGACTGCTATGCCGGAGGTCGTGGGTTCGATTCCCATCCAGGACAAATGTTTGTGTAATGAACACAATCATTTGTTCTGTGTCTGGGTGTAATTTATCTATAATATGTATGTATTTAGAAATATATAAGTATGTTTATCAGTTGTCTAGTACCCATAACACAAGCTCTGCTTAGCTTGGGACTAGATGGCGTTGTGTGATAGTTGTGGAATATATTATATATTATTTATTTTATTTGGAAACTTACAGCCAAAAAAAAATTAAAATTTTGTTTTTGTTGAAATCTGGGCCATATACAAGCTTTCACTTCTAGAAAAGAATGAAACTAGAATGCTAACAACCGTGATGTCTACGAAAGGATGTCTACGGAAACAATTGTCTTCTGCATAGTAATATTGTTCGAACCTGTGGCGCTTCCTTTTCTCTTCAAAGTGTAAAATAAAACTTTGACACACTCATGCAGCAGATATTCTCTTCCTTTTTAAGTGAACTGGTCCAATGATGTGCGGCATAAGGAGTAATACAACGAGAATAATCGTTTCAGGATCTTTATCTGTCAAGCAACAAGAACGAAAATTAGTGACCATCATTTTTTATCATCGAGGTGGACAATTGAATGAATTTTACTGATATCTTTAAGTGTCTGGAAATGTATGTTGTATCTATGTCGCACCCATCTGGTTGAATTTGCCATTCAATAGGATGCTTAGGCCGTTTATTAAACGCAACGCGTAAAATTAATTCAATTAAATGGCTAAGCAGATAGTTAATTCAACTAGGATCACTCAACGTTTAACAACCTGACATGTTGAAAGTCAGCCCTTTGAAGATGACTGACCAAGACTCAGCCAAGTGATTCAAAACTTCAAGTTAAAAGAAAATTGATGATAGATGGGGCTTGGCGCGGACTGACTACGATTTGAGATAGCTTCAAATAAGGTTGAGAATTGAACATAATAGTTGTGTTGACGATGCGGATAGGCATTTATTTTACGGGTTTTCTTTAGATTATGCAGAATATACACAGTAAATTAAATAATTGTTCGGTCAAAGTTTTAATAAAATGCTAATTCTATTCAATTCTTAAAAAAATTATATTGTTATCGCTGAAAATACAGAGATGTTCGACGCCAAAGTTTATTTTTGTTTAGCAATTTCCAAATTATTTATTGGGAATATCAAACTATTTTTTACTATTCTATTCGGTTACAATTTTTCTTTAAACCCTTCTCTATCCACTGTATTTCTTGCAAAGGATATTTTCATTGCATTACGTCATACTCGCCTATGCAAGAAACCAATTTTTTTGACTATTGAGGTAATACCGCGCCTTAAGATATAAAATCACAAATATCTCGAAAACGGTAAAACCGATCGCAAAAATAATCAAAATTTGGGCTCCCTTTAAAAAACCCCGTAGAAAGATCCATACCATCTAAATTCGTAAAAAAAAATAGCTACGGGTGCTACGACGGTCAGTGATGGTGATGCGCGAGTTTAATAGTTTACGTAGAAAGATCCATACGATCTAAATTAATAAAAAAAAAACAATCAGCTACGAGAGCTACGAAGGTCGGTGACGGTGACGCGCGAGTTCAATAGTTTTTTCCCATCTCAAAAATGCCCAACGCGCCTATAAAAGTTTTCACTTAAAAAAAAAAGTGTGTGTGAACTTATGTACGCACGTAAGAAGATAGCACACACACTGCTACATAGTGATGTCGTTGTCGTTTAAAAATTTTGATAGAAGTTGAATAAGTTTAGGAGAGAAGTTAGTCAGAAGAGAATAGGGAAGGGGATTTTGATTTTAGAAAGCATGTGATACAAGTCGAAGGATTGGGAATTCGAGAGATTAAAGTTATTTTGCACTTATTTTGGAAGAAGGTTCTATTTTTTTTTTTTAAGTTTTTTATTTTTTTGTTGTTGTTCGCCATTAAACTGTGTTAACAATTCATAGACATACGATAGCAGCAAACGCGGTTGATTTGCTGTCAATTTTTGAAGAGTATATTTAAGATGCGCGCGCATCACTATGACACAAAATTCACAGGTTGAAGTTAGCAAGAACCGATCCACCCTGAAGTTAGCTATGGTCTGTAGTTCATGAAGAATGATTGTTTTCCTTTTGTAAAATTTGAGACAGTTTGGTTTTTTATCTTGTTTTTTCTCAAACATTCGATATGGGCATCGTGTAAATTAGTTTTTGGGGGTGCCGATTGCTAATCTGACATCAAACCTACAGCCTGAAGTTAGCTAGAACCGATACCCTGAAGTTAGCTATGGTCTGTGGTTCATGAAGAATTATTGTTATCCTTTTGTAAACTTTATTTATTTATGCACACACAAAAATCATGACAGTTGACAGTTTGGTATTTTATCTTGTTAAGCCAAAGAAGTATAATTATTTTTATTTGTTATGTTTAGGTATGTGTTGACTTTGAAATTGGCAGGGCCCCGACCAATTAACTGACTAGACATCCAAATAACTGGCTGATTCAACTAGTTGACTGTGACATACCTGCAGAAAAATACAGTATAACATAATGGCAATACCTATGAAAGTATGAATATAGCAAACTCACCTTGTGCAAGTTTATGTAGTTCTTCTTTAAATGGTGATCATCTTGATAAGGTTTTAGATGCTTGAGTAATTTGCAGCATTAGTTTATCCAATTAATGTTAATTTTAAGGATAGCAGTGATTGAAGTCAGCAGTCACCTGAAATTAAGACATGCAGTTGCGAAACCTTATAAGTTTACGACTAAGGTAATAGACACTCTTAACAGTGAAAGAAAAATTTACCAATTCATGTCCACACGAGCGCTATAAACGGGATTTTTTGTATATAATTCTCATTTTCATTTGAGAGAACACGTTTCTGGTTGGTTCTTTGCCACTTTTTTGCACACTAGGCAGATGGAGTGTTCGGTTGAGAGCGTCTATATTTGGCTTTTAAATTTGCCACTGCGTCATAGTATTGGCCGTGAGCTCGTTTTGTATCAGTTTTTGGTTTGATGTAATAACAGTGTAGATTTTTGAAGGAAATAACCATTCTGAAAAGAAAAATACCAACAAAGCATTAAAACATAAGACGTGAAGTGCATTAAAAGTGCCAAAGCTTACTTACTTATTAAGTTAAGCCAACTTAAATAAGTTTTTGCTGTTACATTTGCCTTGGGATCATGTCTAAGGATTTCCATGGAAATTGCTTGTACTAATATATTTCTATATTGTTCTCCTGTCCAAAGACATAGGTCTTTTCTTGATCATGTTGCAATTGACCATCTATGGTAGTTGCTAAGAGCGAACAAGACCCCAAAAATAAAAACATGTCATTCATAGTCTTATAGGTATGTATAAAATAACTAAAAAGTGTTGTGTGGTTGGTTAAAAATACACAGTGGCTTGATTTTATCATGTGTACCATTCAGGAGACTGGTATTGGTGATTTTGTAGTACAAATAAAAAAAACCAGCCAAGTGCATGGTCTTTGCAGATTTAAGGTTACGTACCATGATGGAAATCAATATTTTGGTATTTGTTAGTAAAATATACGTAATAATAAACATTATCACCAAACAAGTTCATAGGTCAATGGGATGTTAAAAAATTCTTCGGAACAAAATTTTGTGACAGTCGACGGACAGACAGACAGACGGACACGTGAGTGACAGCAATAGGGCTCAGTTTGGACCCTTCGGGTACGGAACCCTATAAATCTACTTACAAATTGGCCCCGTGAAAAAGACACAGATACTGATGATCGTGAAAACAAAACAAACTCAGAAAATATTATCTTTTGAGACTTACTGAGACTGTCTGTTAACTTTTCCTCTTCCTTTTTGGAATAACTTTTTTGAATTTTGTGTGCGGTCACAACGCGGGAGTTAATGCCGTCACTTGCACATTATCTAATAATAATAACGCACATGCAGCCATTTCATTTTCTGAAAATAGTAAGAAAAAAAACTTAAACACTACATAGGTACCTAATAATATCGTGACACTCTTTTACGGAACTTACGGTGTAAAAGGTCGTAAAATATAACTACTTGCATAACATCTGGTAGCTTGTAGCTTGGTAGTTAGGAGCCTTTTTGGCCTCGCAGTCGTTTTTTTTTTAGTATTTATAGTTACTAAGTTCTTGTTGTGAGGTACAAATAAATATTGTTTCTTTCTTTCTTTTTCTTTGTACACGCGACATTTCTGCCACTCACTATATAAAGGCATCGACACTATCGTTATCACTTTGTTCGTGCGCGAATATTTCTCGAAGGATCCGGTGGGCGGGGCGCGGGCCGCAAACATGAATCGAAGTCCTCGTATCGCTTCGTCCCAGGTTTCCACGGTAGATTTCACTGCGTCGTCTCCGTAACATAGGTAGACCTCGAAGGGCGTAGTCATCGGATACACTTGCGCACTCTTTTGTAAATGAGCACAATTTTAGCTACCGCGTGGCTTTTGTCATCGCTACCTACTGGAACCACTGTTTTCCTAATCGTTTGCGCGCGCGTGGCGTTTTTTCGGCGGCATTTTCTCGAAGATAACACTCGGTGATGGACGCAAACGGTGAATAGGTAACGGCAGTATAGTCCAGTAGGTACACAAATTACTCGATCCGTGACTAGGTAGAAGTAGAACGTTGAACACAGTTCGCGTGGATTTCGTACACACGTGTCCGTTATTTTTCCGATTCGTAGGTAGGTATTTGCCGTACGGATACGCAGTGCGTGACACGAGTTGGGCGCAATTTATAAGGGGGTATTTTATTTCTTCAGTAGGAACTAAACGAATTCGGTAAAACAATATATATTGGTAACAGCACAATAAACACTATAAGTCTGGATAGTTAACGTTACGACAAATTATGGCGTCCGTCGCACGATCGCAGCGTAAGTACGCGGTGGTGTTTCTAGATGCGTACAATCATCGGCACGATTCTTGAGCGCTGACCTTCACCTGCGCAAAAGTGAGTTATTGGGTCCCTTTGGTGGTATGAAGTGAGGCGTGGGGCGGCGAAAGTGCCGTGATTGGACCGTAGCGCATCGCGTCATAGCCGTCACTCGGGATTTGTTCTATACTCTTGTTTACGTACCTCACGACGACGAGTACAATTCCGGCCAATTTAATTGACACCAATTTTTAAACTGCATCATTTTAATTTATCTGGTAAGGTAGAGCTCGAATATTTTATGTGATTTTTATTAATTAGACCTTTGTAATTATAATAAAAGGTGATATTTATCGAAAGCAAAGCGGGGAAAAAAATAATTAATGTCAGTTTGTAATTATAGCAAAACTATTTTTGATTCAATTATTTTATTTGTACTTGTATCGAAATGTACTATAAATAAAGTTTTTATCTACACTAATATTATACAGAGGAAAGATTTGATTGTTTGTTTGTTTGTATTCAATAGGCTCCAAATATACTGGACATATTTCAAAAATTCTTTTACCAGTTGAAAGCTGCCTTGGTCCTATGTGACATAGTATTCTTTTTAGGTAGGTATAAGATGCCAAGGTAAAACACTGTTTTAAATAGACAAGCCAGAAAACTGATTTACCATGTAAACTGTTTTATGAAAAAGGAGATTGAAGAAGGAGTCAGAAATTAAAACAAGTTCAAAAAAGAACACCGGAGGCTACGAACACATCTGTTTCTTTCAACCATAGAACCAGTAAGAAATTACGTAGGTAACTTATAAAAAATAAATAATAAACGGGTGTGCGTTTTATTTGTCATAAGTGTACGATGCGCAAAGCGATCCCATAAAATTTGATTCGCGGTCGTAGCAAGTATGTATCTGTAAAATTATAATCATTCAAATCATCAATACAACTCTCTCAATTAGAATTTATGAAAAATGTCATGATTTCATGAAATACTTACATTTGACATCAATTTAACTGAAATACTTGTATTGATGATTTTTATGATTAAAATTCTATAAATACATTCTTGCTACGGCCGCGAATCCAATTTTGACCAAGATACAACCTGACACTGATCTGCAAATTGCAAAAAACGTAAGAAAATTTGAATTTCGAGGGCTACCCTGGAGCATACACCATAATTTCACTTTGCACTGTACGCTTTGATATTCAATTATTCATAATTAGTCATGTTGTTGTTATAGCTGTTGAGGACGCACCTATTATATTACTTAGTGCTTTGTGGAGTCTGTGGGACGCACTTCACTCATTTAAAATAATAATAATAGATTTTGCCAACGCCAGTCGCCAAGTAAAAAACATCATCTGATGATTTTTAGAATCAATACACAAATGAAAATCCATTTATTTGAAAAAAATATCTTTGTTTTTAACAGACGAAAAAAAAAGAGGAGGTTTTTAACATATGTTCAGCCCTCACTTCGTTATGAACATATTTTGATGATTATTTTTTTGTTAAATAGGGTATACCTCAAGGGTGGTCCCATGTCAAGATGATGGGATCCTGATAAAATTGAGAGAAACCCTCGAAAATTGTGGACACAAATAGTGTTTCTGTTTACTTTTCAAGTATTTACGTTTAGGAATAATCACAAATCATGAAGCTGAGATGATGATGGAAACCATACCTTTCCTAAACAATTAGTAGTTAGATATAAAAAGATGATATGGGCCACAAAAAATCTTTAGAAAACTTTAAAAAAAAATTAAACCGACGAAAAAGAACTAAACATAGAAAAAAAAATAAACCTTAAGTCTTGAGTATGAGCTTATTTATAATAATGATATGTGAAAATGATAACCATCAAACAGTTTTTAAGTAAAATAATAATATATTTTTTTAGAAGAAATCGAGTTACGACTTGTTCGATAAAACAAACCATTATTTTAACCTTTTAAACAATAACTTTTAATTAACGTCTGTTCGCGATAAATTAAAAAAATAGGTACACGCTGTATAATATTTAGAAGTTTTACTCATTGTTTTCTGCACCGGTCGACGTCATGACGTCGGCGCCGGCTGTCGCTGAAAACCAGCGCTGGGGCTCTGTCTTGCATAGGGTCATGGCACTTAAGCTGAGCGATGGCCGTTTTGCGTGGATGTGACGCATTTTTTCCCCCAGTTTTTCTTTGTTTTTGTGTTTCTCTGTTTTTTGCGTCATGTTTACCGTAAATAAACGTATTTTCTTTCTTTTCTTCTTTTCTTAGGTACTGAACGGATTTTCATGCGATTTTCAACAAAATACAGAGTGATTCGTGGTTGAAAGGTTTAGGTGTACATAATTTGTACCCGTGCGAAGCTGGAATGGTTAGCTAGTATTACTATTAAGAATTTTGTCAAGGACAATGGGTCGACAGCTTTTAACTTGCAATGTAGGTAGGTATGTTTGTTCGGGTGGAATCTTGCAACTCAAATTAGACCCACTTCCCAATTTCCGAATGAACTGAAATTTTGTGTACTTATGTATCTTTGGTGACAATATAATGATATGGTACCATGACGCCTGGTCTGATGATGGAGACAGAAGATGGCCTTAGGAACTTCTGAACTAAACAAGATAAACTCATCGAGTCTGGGTTCGATTAATTCGTCTTGCAGTAGCATTTTACGACCAAATTGTATCCAGGGTCTGATGATGAAGCTGGAAGGTGGCCACAGCATCTCTGTGGTAAAACAACGTGACCCCAACGAGTTTGGGCTCGATTTATTCGTCTTGAGGAGCACTTTACACCTAGATGATATCCAAGGTCTGATGATGAAGCTGGATGGTGGCCAAAGCTTCTTTGTGATAAAACAACATAACTCCACCGAGTTTGGGCTCGATGGATTCGTCTTCAGGAGCACTTTACACCTAGACAATATCCAAGGTCTGATGATGAAGCTAGAAGGTGGCCACTGCATCTCTGTGATAAAATAACATAACCCCACCGAGTTTGTACTCGATCGTTCGTCTTGAGGAGCACTTTACATCACATCATAATATCCGTAGAATATTTTAAAGCATCACGCCTTCTCTAAAATACACTACTTACTATAAAGTAAAAAATAAGTTAAAAGTAAAAATTATTAAAAAAAACAAGCTTATTTGGGACTCAAATCTGCCCGCGCCTTTTCCCAACTATCTTGGGGTCGGCTTCCATTCTAACCGGATGCAGCTAAATACCAGTATTTTACATGGAGCGAATGCCTATCTGACCTCCACAACCCAGTTACTTGGGTTATACGATACCCCCTTGTAATACTAGATGTCAGACTTTCGGGCTTCTGACGACCCGTAACGATTGTCAAAGATCCACGATTGACAGCCGGGGCCAACGGCTTAAGGCGCTTTCCGAGGCACGGAGGAGTCTTGATATGTGAAGATGGTCACCCATCCATGGACCAACCCCGACAAGCGTACCTGAGGGATCGACCCGTGCGGCTGTTATTATTTTAGCCACGAGCTCTGGGACTGTGAACTAAAAAGTTAAAAATAATAATACCTACTAATCTTTCATTTGTACATTTACACTTGAATATTTAGAACACAGTTACAAAACATAATGTTGTACCTACATGGTGACAATCAAAACTCGAATTGCAGCCTCCTAAACTAGGCAAAAAGCCTGTGTTATATGAGCCCACGGAATAGAATTTTTTTCTATCCCGTGTATGAGCCAATGTTCCTCCAGGAATATCAATAAGTTTTAGTACCTAAGTATTTGGCTTCTAGCTAGTTAGGTAGGTACTCACCTATATTC
The DNA here is from genome assembly GCA_951329385.1 of Polia nebulosa. Classification (NCBI taxonomy): domain Eukaryota; kingdom Metazoa; phylum Arthropoda; class Insecta; order Lepidoptera; family Noctuidae; genus Polia; species Polia nebulosa. The sequence continues at coordinate 15,228,082 of OX589594.1, forward strand.
TTAAAAGCTTGAGGCACAGAAGTATAGTAAGTACCTAACCTCTAACCTGTAACGGGTAGTGCCTCAAGCTTTTAAGAATATAGGTAAGTATCTACAAGCCAAATACCTACTTACTAGAATTTATTTTTAACTTTTTAGTTTTTTGTCCCAGCTATGAGCTTGTTTTTAAAAATATTTTTTGATCAACAAAGTCCTCCGCCGCGTCTGTACCTACGCGATAAACTCAAAAACTACTGAACAGATTTTCATGCGGTTTTCACCAATACACCGAATGATTCATGAAAAAGGTTTAGGTGTAATTTGTAGCCGTGCGAAGCTGGGATGGGTCACTAGTATTACTATAAAGAGTTTTGTCAAGGACAATGGGTCAGCTGCTTAAATTTTTAAATCAAAATAAGATCATTAGTTGCAGCTTTAGATTCGTTGTAGGAAGCAAAGATTATTCTCAGTTAAAATAGGGTGTAAATTTTGTATATTTGTAATTTTTTTTCATTATTCGTAAACAATAAACTTGCCTAAGAATAGGTAAGTACCTAGTTTAAAAATAAAAATAATCGTGTGCCTCATTTCATAAAAAGCGTCTAAATGGGCCTCTGCGAGTTGGTTTCGGCCCCTCGTAGCTAGGTACGCTTTCCAAAGACCCGGGACCTCAGGGTCCCGAAAAATGTAAGCGAAAAAGTTGAAACAAAGAAGACAATCTAGATTTTATTTGTTTTCTGTACTTACCTACATTTTTGATTATTATTCAATATGATGTACCTAATGAAGATTCTAAGCGGTGTACGTACTATTTAACCATTATGTCTTCTGGCGATTGATAGGTATTTACCTACCTCTTTTTAACGCATAATAGTAAAACAAAAAATTAAGTACAAAGCAATACACAACAATGAAAAACAATACAATTCGATGAGGGAAAGCATAAGGCATACGGTTAGTCCATAGATGGGTGATGGGCCGTAAGCCATGACAGAGCCCTAGGTACTGGGCGGCCTTTCCCGATCCGTCTATCGTCAACGCGAGCATGGTCGAAAAGCTTGTTGTTTCCCTTGTTATAGGTACTTACCTACCTATCTACACAAATACGCGATAACAATAATTTGTTAGGTGGTTGGGAGTTTGGGAGCTGTGCGCACAATGAATGTGTTCTTAAAACGTTTTGTGCGTGTAGGTGGGATGTCCACCATCTACCGGTGGCGCATCGCCGTACGTCTTGTGGTCCGATGATGGAACGGGTTTGGTGGGATTAAATTATGCAATTCCGTCCGCACACTCCCCAGATGCAACCATTAGATATGAGAAAATGTATGTTTTTGAAATACATAAGACGAAAGTAGTTTATTTGAAATTTTGTACAATGTCGTAGTCTTCATCGAGTTGATTACAATTTGAATAAAATGTATCAAATATATACAGGATTTTTTGGGAATTTTCTATTTTTTCTTAGAGAAAGTTGTTCATTTCCATGGGCAGAACCGGTTCTTAAAATATGACCAAACCTTACCGTTACACCCTGTATATAGGGTGACTGGTAATTATTGACCGATACTTAATTAAACACGTGATTGTACTCATGATTACAAACAACTTTCCCAAAGAAACTTTTTTTTTTATACGTATTCACTTTTTTCACAATAACAACAGTTTGAAATTCGCGCGCGCGTGAGGGCAGTGACCGCCGCGATCAGCTGTAAAGAAACAAATAAATCTGCCCTTATTGACAACCACGGCCTCCAGTTCGTTCGACGACAAATTTTTAACTCTGGAAAGTGTTATTATAAATTTAGAAAGAAAAGAACAGTTTGTGTCTATAACACGAAAAGAAAAAAGTAGGCATGGGTCATATTATCATCACACTAATATTATAAAGGCGAAAGTTTGTGAGTGTGTATGTTTGTTACTCCTTCACGCTCAAATGGCTGGACTGATTTTGATGAATTTTGGTATGTAGATGGCTTATACCCTGGATTAACACATAGGCTACTTTTTATCCTGGTCTACGCGGGTGAAACCGCGGGGCGCAGTTAGTTTATTTATAAAAGACAAAGTTTGATGAACACAAGTTTTATGATTATACCAGCATGACACAAGAAACATACAAGTAACTACGTCACACTAATATTATAATGGCGAAAGTTCGTGAGTGTGTATGTTTGTTACTTCTTCACGCTCAAATGGCTGGACGGATTTGGATGAATTTTGGTATGTAGATAGCTTATATCCTGGATTAACACATAGGCTACTTTTTATCCTGGTCTACGTGGGTGAAACCGCGGGGTGCAGCTAGTATTTAATAAAATAGAAAATTAAGAGATGGTGTAACTGGCTTGTTCAACCCATTTAACCCCACCCCCCCCCCGGGTGTTTACACTGCGAGGATCGCCCAGAGGACACGGTGGAGCATACGGTGGAGGTTTGCCCCGCTTGGGCAGAGCACCGCCGTGTCCTCGTGGATGCGATAGGCGGCAGCGACCTCTCGCGCCGTGCCCTGGTTCAGGCCATGGTACGGAGCGAGAGGGAATGGAAGCCGTCTCCTCCTTCTGCGAAGCAGTAATGCTCGCGAAGAGGGAGGCGGCATACGTTAGGGAGACTCGACAACAGCCAAGTCGCCCTAGCGCCCCCAGCCGCAGCCGCCGCATCAGACGCCAGGGGGTTCGGGCGCCGCGAGACGATCTCCGGCCACCGTAGACCCGGGCCTGCGGTCGGCGAGTAGTGGGCAACTCGCCGTCCGATCAGCACCAGGCCCGAGAGTCGACGACGCGTAGTGTTCCACGCGCGCCTCAAAGAGTTGTGAGCAAAGGGAAGGGGCCTGCCACGGCCGATGCCTGCCCGGGGGTGGAGGATAAATTCGAAAGAGTTACCTCGCCCCTGGGCACTCGAGGCAGGGAGGAACAGGGGTGGCTTTTAGTCAGTAAGAGTCTGACACGCCCTTCCGCTCCACCCTAGAGCGGAAGAAGTCATAGGATGATTTCCCAACCCACGAAAAAAAAAAAAAAAACCCATTTCACCCGAAGAAATACTACTAGTCACCATCAGTATGATAGGAACTTATTTCTTTTGTCCCATAAAGGTTGTTTAACATCCATTTTCATGAACACACACCCTAAATTAACTGTTTTATTCATTTGGTGATATCGTTCAAACCATTACAATTCACTGCTACAGCACGAGTACTTTTTTGGGAATCATAATCAGTTAGTTTTACCGTGCTATCTGTTAAATTAACTGTTTTAGTCATTTAGTGATATCATTGAAACCATTACAATTTACTGCTACAGCACGGGTACTTTTTCCGGAATCATGATCAGTTAGTTTTACTGTGCTATCTGTCAAATTAACTGTTTTAATCATTTAGTGATATTGTTCAAACCATTACAATTTACTGCTACAGCACAGGTACTTTTACGGGAATCATGATCATTTAGTTTTACCGTGCAATCTGTTAAACTAACTGTTTTATTCATTTGGTGATATCGTTCAAACCATTACAATTTACTGCTACAGCACGGGTACTTTTACGGGAATCATGATCAGTTAGTTTTACCGTTCTATCTGTTAAATTAACTGTTTTATTCATTTGGTGATATTGTTCAAACCGTTACAATTTACTGCTACAGCACGGGTACTTTTTCCGGAATCCTGATCAGTTAGTTTTACCGTGCTATCTGTCAAAAATAACTGCTTTAATCATTTAGTGATACCGTTCAAACCATTACAATGTACTGCTACAGCACGGGTACTTTTGGGGAATCATGATCAGTTAGTTTTACTGTGCTATCTATTAAATTAACTGTTTTAGTCATTTAATGATATCGTTCAAACCATTACAATTTACTGCTACAACACGGGTACTTTTTCGGGAATACTGATCAGTTAATTTTACCGTGCTATCTGTTAAATTAACTGTTTTAGTCATTTGATGATATCGTTCAAACCATTACATTTTACTGCTACAGCACGGGTACTTTTTGGAGAATAATCATCAGTTAGTTTTACTATGCTATCTGTTAAATTAATTGTTTTAGTCATTTAATGATATCGTTCAAACCATTACAATTTACTGCTACAACACGGGTACTTTTTCGGGAATACTGATCAGTTAATTTTACCGTGCTATCTGTTAAATTAACTGTTTTAGTCATTTAGTGATATCATTGAAACCATTACAATTTACTGCTACAGCACGGGTACTTTTTCCGGAATCATGATCAGTTAGTTTTACTGTGCTATCTGTCAAATTAACTGTTTTAATCATTTAGTGATATTGTTCAAACCATTACAATTTACTGCTACAGCACGGGTACTTTTACGGGAATCATGATCATTTAGTTTTACCGTGCAATCTGTTAAATTAACTGTTTTATTCATTTGGTGATATCGTTCAAACCATTACAATTTACTGCTACAGCACGGGTACTTTTACGGGAATCATGATCATTTAGTTTTACCGTGCAATCTGTTAAATTAACTGTTTTATTCATTTGGTGATATCGTTCAAACCATTACAATTTACTGCTACAGCACGGGTACTTTTACGGGAATCATGATCAGTTAGTTTTACCGTTCTATCTGTTAAATTAACTGTTTTATTCATTTGGTGATATTGTTCAAACCGTTACAATTTACTGCTACAGCACGGGTACTTTTTCCGGAATCCTGATCAGTTAGTTTTACCGTGCTATCTGTCAAAAATAACTGCTTTAATCATTTAGTGATACCGTTCAAACCATTACAATGTACTGCTACAGCACGGGTACTTTTGGGGAATAATCATCAGTTAGTTTTACTGTGCTATCTGTTGAATTAATTGTTTTAGTCATTTGGTGATATCGTTCAAACCATTACAATTTACTGCTACAACACGGGTACTTTTACGGGAATCATGATCAGTTAGTTTTACTGTACTATCTATTAAATTAACTGTTTTAGTCATTTGATGATATCGTTCAAACCATTACAATTTACTGCTACAGCACGGGTACTTTTTCCGGAATCATGATCAGTTAGTTTTACCGTGCTATCTGTCAAATTAACTGTTTTAATCATTTAGTGATATCGTTCCTATCATTATAACGTACTGCTACAGCACGGGTACTTTTTGCAGAATAATCATCAGTTAGTTTTACTGTGTGCTATCTGTTAAATTAATTGTTTTAGTCATTTAATGATATCGTTCAAACCATTACAATTTACTGCTACAACACGGGTACTTTTTCGGGAATACTGATCAGTTAGTTTTATCGTGCTGTCTGTTAAATTAACTGTTTTAGTCATTTGGAGATATCGTTCAAACCTTTAAAATTTACTGCTACAACACGGTTACTTTTTCGGGCATCAAGATCAGTGAGTTTTACAGAGCTATCCGTTAAATTAACTGTTCAATCATTAAACGTTACTGTTTTGCCTTTTAATGTGTTAAAAACATTTCGCTTTACTGTATAAAGTCAATGAATGTTAATGAAATCGCTTTAATGTGCTGTAGTAAGAAATTATTTTTTTCAGTGTAGGATGGGGTAAAAAAAAAAATCATGTTAAAATTATACCTCTTCTTTCGTGTATGTTATACTAGCTTTTGCTAGCGGCTTCGCCCACGTGGTATTAGTACTCCCCCATTATAAATTATAGCCTGTGTGTTATTCTGATGTATAAGCCATATACAGTAAAGTTCAATCTAAATCCGTTCTGTAGTTTTTGCGTGAAAGAGTAACAAACATACATCCTCAAAAATTTACATATTTAAAATATTAGTATGATTCATTCAGCCTTAGACTATGAAGGATAGACGGAGTGTCAAAATCCAGCACTTTGAAGTACCAGAATGAGAAGCCGGCTTGTATCTGTACAAGCAAAATAAACTCACACAGACAAAATGAGAAGCCGATACGTCATCGTGACGTTCGTCAAGGGTACTCACACATTTTAACGATCCTGCTTCATTTAATGTCCAATGACGTTCCGTCTATAACCTTTCATAGTGGGATTCAGCTTTATTTATAAAACTGGCTAACAATATGCTTAGTTTAAATACGAGGATTCTAAATTCAAGGGGCCTAATTAAAAATAAAATATAAGTAAGCATTTGATTAGTTTAAAAAACATTGTTTTTTTTTTATATTCGCACGGTTAGAGCCTTTAGCCAGTATCAAGTTAGGAAAGTATTTAGTTATAGATACAGATTACTTTTTTCCCATTACAATGTAGATGTAACACATTCTAATATGTTTGCTGTATTTGGCAGCAAATTAGTCAAGTCAGCCTTCTCGGCAAACATCGCTGAGGTACTCAATACTACGATCAAATTCTCAGTTTTCTTTTACCGAGATCGCGCCGGTTTCAATGATTCCACATATTGTCCAGTTGCGTAGACACTTAAGACACAAAACTACACCAATTTTACAGCACAATATCCACCAGGAATCAATTTGCGAAAAATTAAAACAGCCACTGGACTTCACTCGAAAAAATCCCGCCAAAAAACCAAAACAATGGTTTTTAATTGAACATTTGGAGAATTTGAATTTAGAATTCAAATTAAGCATATGGTTGGTTAGCCTTATAAACAAGGCTGAAATTCTCTATAAAAAAGATTTAAGAACCTGCTAATCAATGTTATATCTAATATATATTATGTAAGGCTATATACATGACTTATTTTTTCAACGTCAAAAAAATTCTCACTACCAACTCAATCCGTTATGTAGTAGGTAATATTAAAATCTTGAGTCTTCAACAATATCACTATGATCATCCCGTGAACCAAAAGCGCCTTTGTAGATCTCAAGTGATCATAAACATCACAGAAATAGGCACTACACGTAAAGAATATCATCCAAATTGACAGGATTCTTTGAATGAACGAATAAAATTGTATTTCCTCACATCAAAGCGTGAACAAAAAGTGCTGTTGCAGGATCTTTCATAAGCTGAAAGTCGGTTCACCTCGATTTTTTGCTGTACGGAGGATTTTACCCTACGAAATTGACCCTTCGTATCTTATTCGAGCCGTCTCGACAACCCCTGCCGTCAGGGGCTGTAAATCATAATTTATTTCACAAAGAAAACTATTAAATAAACAAACTCATAGGCGCAATTTAAAACAATTACTGTCTGAAATTTCATTTTAAATTACGAGATCATTATTTTGAATGAAAGATGATTTGAAAAGCAAAAGGCTGCCTAGAATAACATCCTAATGTTTATGTCGGCATTTCCCGGAACATTTTCGGAGCGGCCTACACGAGCGTGGCTAAGGAGCGTTAGGTCCTGGATCTCCAAGGTTGAACAAAGTGTTTCTTTTCCTTAAAAATTCAACAGCTTGGAAAAGGTTTATAGATATTCTTTTAGTAAATCTTGGTTTGCAAAACGTATCAACAGTATCAACCTGAGTAATAATGAAGCTTATAAGTGAAAATTTAAATATCTTTCTACCTCAAGCAGATACAAAAATAATAACTTTAATTTCGGCAGTTGATGTTTCTAGTTTTGTTTCTTTGTTATTTGACACTGACTTCCGAAATTAAAGTTATAGGTAGCAATTTTTAGTTTTTTATTTTATGAAGTTGATTTAATTTTTTTTGCAAAATGTTTTATACTTACTTCTTACTTTTTAGTTGATTTAGTACATAACTAAAACGAATAGTATAATTACGCGCGAATTGATAACCTCAACAACATGAAATTTGAACATTCTCGAAACAAAACCGTATATTTTTTTGACTGTTTTTTTAAAGCACTGGGTCTATTTCGATAACATTTATATGGGACACCTCTGAAGTATGTGCTACCAAAAAAAAGAAACCATAAAATCAATTCATAATTGGCGGCACATTCGCGTAACAAACATGACAGCCGAATTGAGAACCCGAGGAGGTTCTCAATTTTTGAAGTCCTTTAAAAATAAACTTACACAAAGTAAACTTAAAACAAGGTTGAATCCAATCAGTTAATACATTTCGTGCATTTTTACAGAAAAAGACTGATTTTCGCATGTCAATATAGAAATATGCGCCAATCCAAGGCATTACGTATCTCTAACATTCCCCGAATTGTGTCGAACGTGAGCTGGGAGACAAATTTGTTCGCGCACACATTCTCCTGGAGAAAGGATATGGAGAAAGAAATTTTTCTTAAAGAGAAAACTTTTTATACAAGTAACATGATTAGGTATGTAGGTACTTGTCAGTTTATAAATTGCGTGCCAATTGATAAGAATGATATTGTCTCTTACACGTTTAAGGGAAATTCATATAAAATGGTTTGGGTGTACCGTTTTAATTATGCCAACAGCTACATACGCATCTCATACTTTTAAGCTAATTCAAACATACCTAAGTACAACAATTTCGGATAAAAATTGCTTTAACACATAATAATAATATCATCTTTTTTTATTACTTTGACGTTTATTGAACCATCCCTTACTTCACTGGTATCCATCTCACGAATTGCCTATGGTTTGCAAGGAGCTTTATCCGTATGAAAAACTTATAAAAGAAATGTGGCCAGAATTTCAAGTCTACGGAATATTCGGTGCGATATTTACATAGGACCGTCAACCGTCACTACGTAGCAATATGTCAAATATTTTCTTCTGGAAGTTTCCTTTTACATATATTGTTACTGCCTGTGTTCTCGTGCCGTTCCATTTTCAGCCAGCAAAAGTTTTCCTCGCTAGCAAAAAAGCGGACTAAGAGCGCTTTATTATTTACTTTCAGAAATTGCGTGCAAATTCAAAGGTACATAAACAAAAGCGATTTTTATAATTCATTTGTTTCTGTGCGACAAAGGGCCAGTGTTACCTGGGGCGAGTAAACACTCGGATGTGAGAAATAATAATTCGCTTTTCATTTTGTTTCGTCATTGCGAAGCTGTGGAGCTGCTCAAAGACTTGAGGGCCGTCGATGGTGGATGAGTGGCTCATACTTTATTATTGGCCCGCACTGAGTCGCACTCGTGGGGGAATGTAAAATGAGGTCGCGATTTATCGGAACACACTCGGTTCTTTTGCATACTGTACGTATAAACAGATAAAAGGCCACTTAGTCATTCATGAATCATTTATAATAAATACCTAAGCTTTAACGATACGTATTACCTTTTTGAAATGATGTTAGTGCAAAATGAGTTGAATTTGGTCGTAATATGCTTTCACCTTAACATTTTTTCTACAAAAAGGAAAGACAGCCATATCAAAATGATTGTAAAGAAATACCAAATTGAATAAGAACCTGATTATTTAAAAAAGGAACAGAGTTGTAGATGTTGTTCATTTTAATTACCGCTGGCCAGCCAGCGGCAGCGCATAGAAGAACAGAACACAAATGTCTTATAGTCTGTCTTAACAGTACCAGAATAATAGCCGTTCTATAAATATTAATACCGGACAGTGACCGCTCCAGTCCAATAAATAACGATTGATATTTTTTTATACATATTCAATTAACTATCAACTATCAATTACAATTGGAGTAGCCATATTTTTTGTTTAGATGACGACCGCAAAAAAAATATAATACAGAGAATCGTAACCGGATCAATATAATAATAGACCTGCGTTTCGCTATAATGACAATAAAATACGGTTATTAATTTTATTGGAGTGACATTTATAAAGTAAAAACTACAGGAGCTCGTGCATAATCCGCGTGACACAAGTGTCAACGTGGCGTGACAGTTACTATCATGTGTCCCCGACATTTCCGTGCGTAAAATCCGTAACAATATTTTCGTAAACACGGAACATTGCGGGAAAAATCCGTCAATATACCACGGAACATATCACAAATGTATATTATATGGCCGATTTAAATATATTAGGAATAACGTGGATAAGAATAATTGAAACAAAACGAGTGACATTTCATTTCGTATCACGCAATTCGTACAGATTACGGTGGGCTCTGTCGCAGTAAATTACGATGTTGCCCCCTCAGTTCTTAACGCCACATAATGTTGCGTATTTTATTATTGTGAGATTAACTAACGGAATACATTAGGCACACCTACATTATGCATGCCACCTGTTATTTGAGAAATTATTGCAGTCAATTTGTTTCAAAGAGGTAATTTTAACAGTTATTTTGTCTATCTCTTGATATGGTGGGACAAAGCACCAAGCATAAACAGCTTTTAATTTGTAATATGTAACTAACGTTAGACAGCATTTCCATTTTTATGGAACGATTAATTAATTCAGAATTAGGGAACTATTAGATAATTTACAAGTTGAAAGTTTTAACTGTTATTAAATAAAATATTTATGTAACCAAAACGGTAAGTCATTTATCAGAACGAAAATTTTACTTAATAGTTGATACAAACAGAACATTAATTCTGATGTGAACATCGCTATGTTTACATAATAATATTCGCATCAGAGACGTAATTATTAAACAAGTTGAAGCAATGTAGGTATATTTTAGGGTACACAATCTAATTGCCCTACAAATAACAATCAAGCAGGAAACATTATGATTGAAATACGCTATCACATGTGCTGTCAAACCCATAAATCTAACGAGTATATAATTAGAAACGTTATCAAGGGTTCAAGAGCCGTTTAAACATCAATGAGAGGGCATAACTCACCTTGTTCTAGTTCAGCAAATAAGTCAGAAGCTCAAGAAACACTCTGGGTTGGTCACGTAAGGGTATTCAGCATTCGTACCTTACTTTGGGCAGTAATTGAAATAAAGCAGGTGACGTTAGTACGGTTTGTCACGCACCCTCTGATGTATCGTGCAGCGTTACGCTATGTAACGGGATACTAGGGATTATCGCGACTGATGTTATAATTTATAGAATTTAGACTTGGTGGGACTTGGCTGCAGATTTGTGCTTTGTTATTTTGAAAGATGAAGGCGCGGAATGAGCCCAGTAATACCACCATAACTGGGCCTGGATGTGGACCTGGTGAGAGTCGCGGGTATAGCTGATGGATGCGAGACGCACTGAACCGGTTGTTGTGGCGAAACTTGAGAGTTGTCCAGTAGTGGACGTTTTTCAGCTGAAATGATGATGATGATGTTGACTGGGTCCATTCGGCGCCATCATCTCAGCAGTTTCCAACCTACGTCAAATTGAAGGGTGGTAAAAATCCAACATTTAATTCCATAGCATCAGTATGACTCTAATCAATGGGGTATATTACTAAAAAAAATCTAATTAGTCCTTCAGTTGAATAACCAAAATAATATTGGACACGTATTTTTCTTTTTTCACTTTAACAAAAAATTAGGGCAATACAGTGCGTTGAAATATCGCGTGACGTCACGCAGCGCGACACTTTCTACCACCAAAGTGACGTATCGAGCCCACACTCCACCACAATCGGTATCAAAAAACGAAGACACAAACCAGATTTTGTGTCTTCGTTTTTTGATACCGATTAAAGTAATTTTGCACTTTTTTATTTTATCTTTTTTGAAGTCGGTTCAATTTTTTGTAAAAAAATGTTTTGTAATTTTTTTTTTTATGAACCAGTGTTAGAACTTTATTTGCTATGAATGTAGGTACGGATATAAGAGGTTGTACATAAATTAATGAAACTGGCTACATCCTACCTTACGGCGTGCAAATTATTACATAAATTAAAATATTAAAACAAACAAAACAATGTCAACTAAACAAAACAGAAATTAAAGCGAAGTCAATATAATAGTCAGGTTCATACGTCTTATATGGTCGGATTTGCAATAATTATAACAATCATAATCTGGATAAAATAAATCATTTAAAAAGTCTTTTACTGAGCAATAACATTTATTAAGTAGTGCAGTTACCTTACGAAAATATTTACGGAACAATCCTTAAAACCACGAGGACCTATTATAAATGACAGGTTCCATTTTCATAATACTTAGCAATTCTGTTCTGTAATTACCCGAATGTAACAAGTACTTGTACTGGAATCTCAAGGGGACATGACGTGTTTTTATATTGGCCAGTAACGGAAATAAGTTAAGATTAGTTTTTACAAAAAATGCCACCTCCATTATATACAAACATGGAAAAGTCAGTAATCTCAGAGACCGATACACTGGTTCACAGCTGTCTGTTTTTTTAAGGTTTGACATAGATGTAATACTTCCCCCTTTTCTGGGCCTTAAAAATCTCCTCCCTGTCACCACAGTTACCCCACCTCCAAAATATGATTCCATATCTTAACACTGACGCAACCAAGCCATGATAAGCTAGTAGAAGTGTGTCACTGCTAACTTTGTGTGATAGGTTAAACAGTACGTAGGCTGATTTATTTAACTTCTTACATACGTCATCGGCCTGCGGTTTCCAAGTCAATTTGTTGTCAATCAGGATGCCTAGATTTCTGATTTCGCTACACAAGCTGTATCCACGCTTTGACCATTATAACCAACGTTTATATTATCAAGGCGTACCCTTTGGTAAAAGTGCATTACTTTACCTATTAACTATTTTAACTAAACGAGTATATAAAATCCCATGTCAATATTATCAACCAAAACCATTGAGGAATGCCCTCGTACGGAGACCACTCTTGATGCAGTACCAAATCTAGGTTAGAAAATGTGCTTTACTATCAAAACTGAACATGTATTAAAAAAAAGCCAAGTTAGTGCTGTGAACCGTTCAGGATTGACTCGTACGGAGACGAGCCTGTTGTTTCATGTTAACGGAAGCTTCACAGTTTAAATATATATAAAACTAGCTGGAAGCGGTTTCGGCCGCGTGGAATTAGTGCTTCTGTAGCATATGTGCTATTCCAGACTATAATCTATCTCTGTGTCAAATTTCATACAGATCCGTTCAGCCGTTCTGGCGTGATTGACTAACATACATCCATCCAGACTTTCGCATTTATAAAAATAATAACGATAAGAAGTGGTAATTGTATACGTTTTAACTAGCGTAAAACGAATTCAATTAAGTGAATAAAAGAAAATTTTGGTGTTCTGGAACTGCTGTATCTTTTTAGGGTTCCGTACCCAAAGGGTAAAACGGGAGCCTATTACTACGACTCCGGGACCCTATTACTAGACCAGACAGTTGAAATTTTCACAGGTGATGTATTTCTGCTGCCACTACAACAACAAATACTAAAAAACAGAATAAAATAAATATTTAATGGGGCTCCCAATACAACAAACGTGATTTTTTTGCCGTTTTTATAGATAATGGTACGGAACCCTTCGTGCGCGAGTCCAACTCGCACTTGGTCGGTTTTTTATTTGATTGATTAGCGTCATGGTTTCTGTGAATATAATGTTGTGTGGTTGATTGGGTCTTTATTTTACGATATATCAGATGGTGCTAGCCCCTTCTTCTTTCTCTATGTTCTGATGTAGTTGAATAGTATGTTATTGTTGTCTTTCAAGTTCTTAGACGTGGTCTGACTGTTTCCAGGGTCTATATTACTCATAAAATCTTTTCACACATCTTTGGCCTGCTGTTCCATGTACGGTGGCAAAACAATTTCATGAAATCATACATTTCTACCGCTGTCCCCCTTAAAAGCTTTCAGTCGTTAAAATGTAATAACATTACTTTTAAGGAAACATCTGATTGAACACAATCGGTGAACATAAAAAGAATATTTTTGCGGCCAATAAAATTAATGATATCAAATTAGTATTTCCCGTCAGCGATAGCGATTCGAACTTTTACAAAAACGTATTGGGATTTTCTTATCTTAAAGATATCTTTAAGTGGTAAAACAGACCTTAAGTTATCTCACATATTAAGGTGATAAGATAAAGGTAAAAACACGCCATTAATTATGGTGAAAGAGCTTGTAATCACAGGTGACGCCGACGACAAGCTCTTCACCTTAATTAGGAGACGTTACGAGTAATGCAATACTTTTAGGCACCTAAAAGACGGCATTACTTTGACGACATCAGTCAAGAGGTAAGATGCGTATTACTAAATGTAATACTTGGTAAGAGAACGTTATGTTATGCATGTTCAATTAAGTTTTGTGACATCTCTGAGAGCAATCACTATTACATTCAATGGGCAGTCAATAAATATATTTAGATAATTTCGAAATCAAATAAATAAGTAAGTGCCTACTTAAATTTTCATTGAAATAATAATTTAAAATGTCAATGCGTTACTCAAGCTCATGTTATAATAATGTAAATTGCAAGCGAATGTAACAAAATAGAAACTACTTACTATTTCTTAAAGTTAAGTAACTGTTCCACTCAAAATCCAGTTAAGATAAATGCCCCTAAATATTTATCCCCATTTCAAGTCATTGGAATTTCCAAAACCTTCCATTCAAGGATTATCACAAACGCTTTACAGATAGGATCTCTCCTCGGTACCACATCCGTCGCAGACATGAAGCTTGACAGCCTAAATAATGGACCCAATTCATTAACCGATCTCTCAGTAGAAGACACGATGAAATTTTAGACCTCTTATTGTTAAGGCCCGGTGCTATTGTCGACGCCCCCGAGCAAGTTCACATGTAGCCAGGCCCTTTGTACTTCAGATCTGTCCCTGACGGCGGGCTGTTAAGATAAATGAAGCTTTCACAATTATATTCAATCCAAATGACGAGGATTATACGCTTGCAGTTTCTGATAGTGACATTTTATAAGCATAAAATGTATTATGATAAACTTTGGTACCGTCAGTAAGAACTCCGTAGCCATTGATCTCTTTCCAACTAGATATTATTACGCTCGTAACTACGTTGACTCAAGTGACATTCGATTCTTGAACTTCGATATTAGAATACAGACCAAAGACACAAAGTTTGATTCGAAACGAAATGATTTTGTGGACTTGAAATGAACAAAAGTTGCTCGTTCTTCGAGTTCAGACTATTGTTTTAGGTTTCAGAATTTGTAAGTCAATTTGAATTGATATAGATTAGGCCAATCAACTGTTTTACAAGATGTATTAATATTTTGATCCACTGTTCGTCTACAAAGGCTAGAAATTGCTCAGAGCAAGTCCAACTTGCTAGCAATCCAAAGTTAACGTGACTCAGTTTGTGAAAGTAAAACACGAAATACAAGCAAAGCCAGACGTATCAAACAAAGCTTATAAAGGAATATAAATAAGCTAATTATTTCGAAACACTTTCAACAAATATCACGGAATATTATAATCGTTTAGTCACCTCGTTGAATAGCTAACGAGAATTGGACGTTTAAAAATGTGGACAAAAAATGTTAAAAGCTCGGACGTCAAGAAGGAGTGTTGCCAGTATTTGGAGGTCTTAAAGAAATTGTGGAGCTAATAATGTGCTACAGTTTTATGGCGGAAGCAATAAAAAATAACAAGCAGAAAGAAAATATATCTAGATGTAAGCTCGCCCAGCAGGTGTCAAGAAGCAGTATTAGTTGTTGAATTATAAACATGATTCACACCGGCTTACAATTCCTAATTGATGATCGGCGGGGACCGGTCTGGGCGTCTCAACGGCTTATCCCATTTAAAATCAATGGTGCGATAACGTCCTCATGCATATTCGTCTACATAATCGTAATCCAAATGAACGATTAGAGTCTCGTGCGCAGCGTGGGCGCGGATTAACCTTCGCTCGAAATTTACTCGGCTCGCCCTACAAAATTAAAAAAGCTTTATCTATGTACCGCCGGCGTAATTATAATGCCGTAAGTCAGGTGACGGGGCTTTTTACAACGAATTAGGCTGCTATACAAACACTTATTTTAGATGTATATCACGTTCTGGCACACTTTTTTATTCATATTACAATGCTACGCTCAACATATAAGAATTTTTGTACGCGAATTGTGTATTGAAATTTTGTGATTGTGTTGCGATCATTATATGTAGTACCTATATGTTAATTTTTTTGTGTTACGTGTGAATAGGTAAAGAAAAACGTACCTACTTTCGAAGTTTGGTATAAACTTTCTTTAACAGGATAAACAATATACGAGTACCTACATATAGCGCAAAGTTCCACACAGTTTTATGGAAATCTGTGGTGGTTTTA
This sequence comes from Polia nebulosa, assembly GCA_951329385.1. Classification (NCBI taxonomy): domain Eukaryota; kingdom Metazoa; phylum Arthropoda; class Insecta; order Lepidoptera; family Noctuidae; genus Polia; species Polia nebulosa. The sequence goes on from OX589594.1 coordinate 15,244,037, forward strand.
TGGACATGTGATGCGGAGGAATGAAGAAAATGTCGTAAGGAAAGTCTCGTGTATAGATGTGGATGACTATAAGAGTAGAGGAAGGCCAAAGAAACGATGGATGGACTGTGTAAAAGAGGATATGGGCATAAAGGGGGTGACCACAGAGATGACGGCTAACAGAGAAGTATGGAAGAAAAAGAAATGTTGCGCCGACCCCAGATACATTAGGATAAGGGCAGGAGAATGACGATGATGATACGGCACAGTTGGCTCAGTGGTTGGGAGATTGGCTGCCGCGCTGCGTGTCACGGGTTCAATTCCCGCACCCAACAAATATTTACATGGCCTACAGATAGTTGTTTCGGGTCTGGGTGTCTAAATGTATGTGAGTTTAAATTCTGTGAACGCACCTATAGTGGTGCCCCACACTAGAAACTACTCCTGTATTGACAGGAGTAAATTCTAGTGTGGGCAACGTTTTAATATTTAAAAAAAAAAAACAATTCTTTGACAATCCTATAAAATTTAAGATGCAAGGTAGAAACTTGGTTTGTATTGTACAGTACATCAAGAGAGGCTCCAGGTACCGGCAAAATGTATATATATCCTACAATAGGGCTTAATTCCTGCCGTACATAGGTACGGTTTTAAGTTTAGGCCGCCTCCACAGGTCGTCTGCCTAGTAAATTCATTACTTAATTTAAAATGCTAATGTCCTGTCGTCTGGATGGCGAGCAGATGAATAATGTAATGAAGCAACCGATTCCTATCTAGAACTCTGAGATGATTGAAGTCCCCGTACTTATAAACAAATTGACTGAGTTCACAAAGCGCAGAGCAGTAATCTACAAAGGCTTTAGGATTAGGACCCAGAATTAGGTCTCTTAACCGAATTTCCAACATCCAAATACTTTCTCAATATCCGAAATACGAGAACTCTCAAGATAATGATTTGTTTCTTTTCATATTTAATCATATTTCTACACGTTTAGTAATATTATACTGTGATTATGTAATTATGGTATCTAATGAATAACATTAAAACAATATTTATAATGATTATTATGACTCTCAGGTTTTTAATTTCCTACCAATTCGAACGTCCATCATTTTTTTCATCTTGCTTAATATTTCCATATTTTAGCTTAATAGTCCCGACAACCAGTCAGATTAATCGTAGAACAGATTTTTAATACGTCTAACATAATCTGTCAAAAAATCGAAAACAAACATTTACTTCGTAATTGACTGAATATTCAATAAATTTATCGGTGGTGGGTTATTATTTATGCTTCAACACGTAGTCGTAATTATACCCGATGTGACAGTAGGTTATCAAACACGGAACATAAATAATCAGCTAACTTGGTATGAAAGAGGTGATTTATTCGCACCCAGTGTAGGTGTAATTGTGTGTTCGGGACTCGTAAAGTGCTTTAATGATGGTTGGTCACTGAGGCGGCTGTCAACGACGTCAGAGTGACGTGTGTGTTTATTAAGAAATATGTGACGTTTATTGTAAGTCAATAATCCCGCATGTGGGTGGGGGTCTATTATCGGTCAATTGAGTCGGTCCCGTGACGGTCAAGCTCTCACGCGCTGGACTCCTCACTAATCAGTTGACGTATGCCTTCCTCGTCATATTGACATTACGACATTTTTATATAACTTTTATTGTGTTCTGCTTCCATTATGTCTAACGTCGTGTTTCTTTTCTTTTTCAGAATTGGACGGATAGAGTGCAGCTTAAACATGTCATAAGGTATTTTCGTTTGTTTCATTTTATGCGCTTGTGTTTAGAAATTAAGCTCTTTGTGAGCTTTTGTAAATGGTTTCACAATTCACAAGGTTTAACGATGTATAATTTAACAAGCTCTTTTATTAATTACTTACGTGAAATATGTACTTCCTCCACTATTAATTATAGCCTATGCGCTATTCCAGACTATCAGAATATCTATGTCTATGCCGAATTTCATCCACATCTGTTCAGCCGTTCTGGTGTGATTGAGTAACAAACATCCATCCATCCAAACTTTCTCATTTTTAATATTACATAGTAGGATTTTTAGGATATGAAGTCGGATTGACATTTAGCCAAAGAAAATCTATAACTTAATTAACAATGATCCAACGTTACTCCAGTTCACATCAATGAAATAAAAAGTTAAAATTGAAGTAGACCCCGCTCATTGTGATGTTGCGAAAACACTGGAAAACAACTTTTAAAAACCCATAAAAGTTATAATGGTCCTTACGGGTAATTCCCGACAAAGTTATCCAGGTATTTTATTAAAGCTGAAAGAAGAGGATTTTGGAAAACATAAAACTTTCGACTTCATAAATAATATTACATTGAAGTCAAACATAATGGAGAGCATAAAAATAAGTTGAGAACAGCCACTTGATATTGATGCGGAGCTAGTGCACAACTTTGATTTATTCGCAAACTCTCTGAATTATGTTTGTCTCGCCCTTATTAAATCACTTCATTGTAGAATCTAGCTATGTACGATGAAATTTATGAGGTTCTAGCGATCCACTAGAGATACGCATACTATTTCACGATAACTGAGAATGTTCTACGGAAATGTAATGACTGGAACCTCTAATAATTTTATTTCTTTCAATATAGTTAGTAATGAAGTTATTATTGGTTTTAATTTAATAATAAATCCCTCAATACAAGTACGGGAAACCCATTATTCTTTGTTAAGCGAACAATGTTATCAGTAGGCATACCTAAAGTAATAATATTCAATTAAACACAACTACTCAATAATAATGCTATAAATATTTTAATTTAAATAACAACAAATAAACTGTAAACCACAAAAACAATTCGATTAATTAAAAAATCACATACTAGTTTTAATTACACCTAATGAAATAGCCAATCATACGGCTAAAGCAGACAATAATAAAGTAGCAACCACCAACAAAAACCAGAGAGTCATAATTGCAAATAATAATACAGATCAAGGACGTACCTAATGACTACTACGCAGCAATGACAGTGCACTGTGACTTTGATCTCGGAGACGTTAATTAAACAACCAAAAAATAATGATTTATATGTAATTTTATTTATTTAACAATTAATAAAAAAAGGGCTTTTTTTTGGGCGGGGTGGAAAATCATCCAATGACTTCTCCTGCTCTAGGGTGGAGCGGAAGGGCGTGTCAGACTCTTACTGACTAAAACCCACCCCTGTTCCTCCCTGCCCTGAATGCCCAGGGGCGAGGTAACTCTTTGGAATTTATCCTCAACCCCCGGGCAGTCATCGGCCATGACGGGGCCCATCATGAAATGCTGACAACTCTTTGAGGCGCGCGTGGAACACTACGCGCCGTCGACTCTCGGGCCTGGTGCTGATCGGACGGCGAGTTACCCATTACTCGCCGTCCGCAGGCCCGGGACGCATAAAGGGTGTACCTACCGAAAAATTATTAAATGGGTGATGGTCATATTTAAGATACTTCTTCTGCCCATGGAGATGAACAACATTCTTCAAGGAAGTCATAGAAAATTCCCATAAAAAATGGACTTTCCGGACAAAGCTTTACCAGCTAATCAAAATTTGTAGATATGAGAAGTGATCATCAGCTGATCGAAATTAGTATGAGAGGTCGAAATTTATGAAGCTTTACGTTCAAAACAGCAATCTACACGAACAACGTACCAGAAAATTAAATTTATAGAAGTACAAAACTTTATTAATCAACAGCCTAATAACTGTATTATTGTATCTATAAAGAAGAGCGACTTCTACATTACATAGTGCATTATAAAATAACATGATGTACACACGAATTGCTGGGAGAAAAGTTGCTCTCCAAACTACACTCAGTAATACCTTTAGGAGAGCCAGCAAAATGGATCGATCTCTTCTTCGCATGTCAAAAGCGAAAGACTGTTCACCAGTTCTAACTCTAGCCGGAAAAGCCCATGGAGTCAATTGTCGCATCTGTGTGCTTCGATAACAGTTATTGTGTGGTTGTTTGGCGTTCGCGTATTTACCGTGGACACACGGTTCGGGCGCTCCGCCTCGCCCGGCGCCCGGCGCCCCGGGCACCCGGCCGTATGTCAACCGCTCCACTGCAGATTATGCTCTAATCCCCTTTCTCTCAACTAAGCCGCTTTCATTGCTTTGTGCTGAGAATGTTGCCGAAGCCCGTCAAGTGGCCCGAATCTGTTTAGGCCCTGTGATGTATATTGTACGCGCCACTTCACAGCTTTATTGAGTGATAGTTATACGCTTCGCTAAACTATTATCATCTCTGCCTTCAATGCCTTTTGCCTCAGGCCCAGTCGCTCTGTTTTCGAGATTATTTATTGTTCAGTAGGTAATTTATGGGCAGGATAAAATATATTCTATTACTGGACCAGGAGATAATATATCTACAACTGGCAAGTCCCGTTAATTGATTCAGTCTGTATATTGATATTGCAGACAAACAAGCACGCTCTTGTAATATTACAAGTGGATTCATAATAATTTATAGAATGTTTGTGCTCTTTTCGTCTTTCTACACGCAAAGTAGTAATTAAATCTTTCTCAGAATGTTCAATATCGATAGAGTAGGTACTTTGTCTTTTCAATTAAATGAAAGTCTATTAGATAAAAATAAGAGGAGTTTAAACAACTTCAAAATTCTCGGCTGAAACAACATTTTACTTAACGGATTTCTCTCAAAACTTTTTTATTATTCTTTCAATACCTTTGTCAATAAAGAATCGAAATGTAGCTGATAAAGTGAGGATATTATTGGAGTAACAATGCCAATATTTGACTTTGGCATAACAAGTACCTAACTAGTCGAATTGAATTACCTGTCTACTTGAAACCCAAATAACTGACTGCGTATTTTGACTTAGTTCTGTAGACCAAAATTTGATCATCTAAGTTAGTATTGTTTTGTCTAGTTACAGTGCAGGTGGAATTCGATCTATTATTGTTTCAGATGGATGCTTAATTTAGCTATGTTTGATAGAAATCGGAGACTGGTATTTGGAATAATTATTATTAGAAAACGTAGAATAGATACTTTTTGATTTGTGCAAATATTTGTAGCATTTTCGAAGACTTCAGAAATTAGCCTATTTTTTAGGGTAAGAAGTTATCAGATGACTTCTTCCACCCTGGGTGAAGCACTGAAGCGGGTCAGACTCTTACTGGCTAAAACCCACCCGTTCCTGCAGTTGCCAATGCCAGGGCAAGGTGACTCTTTCAAAAACTGCCGCGACCCTGAGAACTTTGCCTAACGTAACCAAAACTCAGAAAAAAAAAACAACAAAGCAAACCCCAGCAAAATGGCGCAGTCCACGAAAAGGACATTTTCCGCGACATCACGTAAAATAACCTCCGCGTAACAAAATGTCAAGTCGTAATCGATGGAGACCTAATGTGGGTTTAATGTGGCCCCGAGTCGAGACGCGTGTCCCAGCATAGCCCGGCGAGATTACGCCATAATCCGCTTTCTTTGTGCCTAAGTCACTCCGGCCTTCCCTGGCTAAGCTGACGACGCCATTTGGCGAATCAATCGCGATTTATTGTGCTTTGAACGCATTCCAGATGTCAGTTTATTAAATTCTTTGTTACTAACCGTAGTTTTGTAAGTAACAAACTACTTACTTCTTGGTACGCGTCAATATGAAACCTGTTCCGATACATAACTGTTGGTAACTGAGGTCAATATTCTGATGCTTATATATAAAATCAGAAAATTGGTTGAACCAGAGATTAAGGAAATCGTACCTAATAAATTAACCTTCGACCCATCCTAACTTTAGCTTTTGCGTAGGAAGCTTGAAAAGTTTTACTGTATTATGAGGGTCCAAAGGTTAAACAATCTAAATAATTGGATAGCTCATTTTATAAATATCAACAATTTGTGGCAATGGCAATTTTTCTCCAAATACTTGAACCTTAGTACTTAACTTAAACTTATAAAGTACTACTTAGTAAACCTACACACAGTATGATCATCACTATCAACATGTCACATTATTAACATCACTATTAAGGTTGTCTGTAGATATAGCTGTCAGCCATCATTGCAACCATACAATTAAGAATATTGTAACAGAATTGGGTTACAATAAAGTAGGTACCTATACAGGTTGTAACACAAATGGGTGGTCATATTTTGGGTTACAATAAAGTAGGTACCTATAAAGGTTGTAACCCAAATGGGTGGTTATATTTCGGGTTACAATAAAGTGGGTACCTATACAGGTTGTAACACAAATGGGTGGTCATATTTCGGGTTACAATAAAGTAGGTACCTATACAGGTTGTAACACAAATGGGTGGTCATTTTTCGGGTTACAATAAAGTAGGTACCTATACAGGTTGTAACACAAATGGGTGGTCATATTTCGGGTTACAATAAAGTAGGTACCTATACAGGTTGTAACACAAATAGGTGGTCATAATTCGGGTTACAATAAAGTAGTTACCTATACAGGTTGTAATAGAAATGGGTGGTCATATTTCGGGTTACAATAAAGTAGGTACCTTTACAGGTTGTAACACAAATGGGTGGTCATATTTTAGATACTGCTTCTGGGCAGAAGGAAGGAAATCATAGAAAATTCCCTAATACAAAATTGGACTTTCCAAACAAAATTATCATCAGCTGATCAAAATAAGTAGGAGGAGGAGCTCGTGGCTAAAGTAATAACAGCCGCACGGGTCGATCCAGCAGGTTAAGCTACGCTTGTCGTGGTTGGTCCATGAACGTTTGACCATCTTTACATACCGAGACTCTTCCGTGCCTCGGAAAGCACGTTAAGCCGTTGGATCTTTGACAGTCGTTACGGGTCGTCAGAAGCCCGAACTTCTGACAACCAGTCTTACCAAGGGGTATCGTATTACCCAGTAACTGGGTTGTGGAGGTCAGATAGGCAGTCGCTCCATGTAATATACTGGTATTCAGCTGCATCCGGTTAGACTGGAGGCCGACCCCAAGATAGTTGGGAAAAGGCTAGGCAGATTGATTGATCAAAATAAGTATGGGAGGTCTATCGTTTTTCTGAATTGACTATGACTTTTTTGAAGAACTTGTTAATTTCTATGGGCAGAAGTAATATTTAAAATATTTCTGATACAACCTGTATACATGTAGATATATATCCATCCTCCTTAGCATCGTTAATTGACTTTACACTCCAATTCACAATACCTAAGACCAAATTATCGATACATAATATACATCACTAGTTATGCAATGACCTCATTCTAACGTCACACGACAAACGCAGACACGACAGTTGTGGCTCTCCCCTAATCCAGACGACTGACAGAGAGAAATCCTCGATCGCAATCCGCACTGATCCATTGTCAGCTTCACCACAATATTACTTAATACTGACACTAATAATACTAAGTACCTAATATTATTCGAGACGCTGAAATGCCTCAGGTAATGTTATCCGAGATTTTGATTTAATCAGAGTTCCGATAATTGATGTTACAATATGAAATTCACGATTGAGACGTAGATTGAGGATACAATGGTTTGACAAAACATAAATACAAATTGTTTAACTATGTTCATATTCTTGTCATGACTATCTGGTTGAATTTGATAATTTCATGACAGTTCAGTATTTTCTTGAATATAAGTAGGTACAGAATCTGAAGAGAGGGAAATGGGGTACCTTCTAAACATTTTTAACTAGAAAATTGCTTGAAGATCTTGACATGACCTAAACCGCGTTTAGAAAAGTAAGAAATGCGCGGCGACACAATGTTTGCAATTTATTGTAAAATAAGAAGCATTTTATCGATTTACTCAAAACTGAGTTGAGCTATATTAAAAATCTAAAACAACAAAGTTTTGCATTAAGATTCGATTCATTATTTGTTATAAATTTTACCGACGTACTCGTATGTTAGTATTACAGGAGAAAAAAACCGGCCAAGTGCGATTCGGAACGCGCAGGATGGGTTCCTTACCATTATCTATAAAAACGGCAAAAAAATCACGTTTGTTGTATGGGAGCCCCCTTAAATATTTATTTTATTCTGATTTTTAGTATTTGTTGTTATAGCGGTAACAGAAATACATGATCTGTGGAAATTTCAACTGTCTAACTATCACGGTTCATGAGATACAGCCTGGTGACAGACGGACAGACAGACGGACCCTATTAGGTCCCGTTTTACCCTTTGGGTACAGAACCCTAAAAAGGTCAAAGTAAGAGGTAAGTTTGACGCTGGAGCTTCTAACTGGCTAAATGTGAAAATCAGCTATTTTTGAGTTTTTCGAAATACAACACTATCAAGGCAGATTACATCTCAAGCAGCGCAGTTTATGTCAGTCACAGAAAAAACTTTAAAACCTAGTTTCTAATTAGGTTTTATTTATTGTCATTAATGTTCTCTACTGTGTGTTATTTCATTTCTGTTCTGCATGTCGACCACAGATTATACCATCATACGGCAATATAACCGTCAACACTTCGTTTGACAACTGATTGGGTGATAGTAGATCTTTGTTATATGAGCCAAGGTCTTGTCACATCTGGGCACGTCACGCATGAGAAATAATGTTTCACAAATAATTCTTTCAATGCAAACAATGATTTAGAGTTTCCGTTTTTACAAAGCTCAGATATTTGTGAAACGGCCCGGTAGGCACACGTGTTTGTTATTTTCACAGAAAGTTTATTCTGTGTTTTGTTATCCAACAAAATTTAAATAGAAATAACACCACATGTCGGACTCAGGGACGCGTATCCTTAAAATTTGTTTGTCTTAGTCCCAGGCAAAACAAAGACCGTCATGAACCGTTACTGTGAGAACTTTTATCTGTTATTCTATGTTTTGTAACACTCATATAGTTTGTAAACTGCTGGTTAGTGATGAATATTAATCATTATTTTAGTGGCTTGTCCGTCAAACTGTAAACAATGACTCTGTTTATTGTTGCTATGAATAGTTTGGTAGCCAATGGTCCTATTTAATTTATTGTGTATTGTATTCAATTGTGTGAATATTACATTCTATGAAAACTTACAAATCGACTTTATTGTTTACTTTTGAAGGAGAGTCTACGAAAGTTAAATTAATAAATATTTTGAGAATGAAGTGCAATGTTAAATCAGTATCTAAAATACTTTTGCTGATGCAAGAGATACTACTTTTAAAGCCATGCATTCTCCTTCGTTTCAGTTTCAAAGTGTAAAAGATGAAAGTATCAACGATTTTTAAATTAAATAATAATAATTACTGTAACTGTTTAGAGCGTTGGAAGTGGACTTAATGGCGAAGTTTCCGGCGTGCGCCCGCGCGCCCCCAGCCACGGAACTTCAATTTCCGCTCCAAAGCTGATTTTCCCTTTATGACAGCAACACTGCTTCTATTTATTTACTTTTTATTAAGATGCTTATTGACAGAATTTCGTATTCAATGCTTATACAAATTGGAAAGGACCGTCATAATGAAGAGAGATGTCATTTCTTTGAGCTTGGGAGGGTAAGACGTGGCATTGTAGAAATTTATCGATATTAACGACAAGTATAATTTAACGTCATGTCATCGTTGTCTATTAAAATTCAAAGCTTTGTAGTTTTATTTAAGAAAAATAAAAACTCAAAAAACCTGACTAAAAAGTTCCAAACAAGTCACTTTTCAAGCAGTCTGATGCAGTTGGTGGAATTTATTCTAGTTCAATCACAGATTTGATACCACCAACTGCATCAGACTGTTTATTTTTTATCAGTCGGTTTTTTTTAAGTTTTTCAATTTTTTTGTTTCCTACATTTTAGTGATATATATTTTTGGAATCATCTCCTCGAGACGATTCCAAAAATATACGGTTACACATACCTAATGGAAGTTGTCACTTTGTTATTTTTTCTAAATTCATAATTATAACCTATGCCACTTGGGCGGTCAAGATCAATCTAATGGTACCTCATTTGTTAAAATCCATCCAGCCGTTTAGGCTACAACGCGTGCCAAAGAAATAGATATACACACATATGTTTAAACACACCATACATGTCGTGCTTAGTTAACTTACGATCGAGTTATGTTTACCCACATTTTTACGTACACCTGTGCGCTCTAATTATTAATCTTAGTTTTAGATATTGTTTCTCAGTAAGTGAATTATGTATGCAATTCTATATGAGAAATAAAGTTGTTCTTAAACCTAAACCATACAGACATACTCTCGAAAAACCTCAACAAACGCAAACCCTCCTTCTGGGGCAATCGGGTAATAAGTACTGCCGTACGTAGATACTTTTAAATCAACACGATTTCTAATAAGGTCCTCATCTTCAGTAATCCTATTCCACACCCGTGGGGCCGTACAAAAGCCTCTCAAAGGTCCACTACGACACTCGATCGATGAACTGACCATCATTAACCTACCTACATGTCGGTCACTCAAAAGCTCAGCTTCTTGAAATTCCAATTTATGTTAGCCAAGCGTTACGCTATGGGCGTAGGACGTCGCGAGACGATCTCCGGCCACCGTAGACCCGGGCCTGCGTACGGCGAGCTGTGGGTAGCTCGCCGTCCGATCAGCATCAGGCCCGTGAGTCGACGGCGCGTAGTGTTCCACGCGTGCCTCAAAGAGATGAGTGTCAGCCACCACTGACGGGGCTCATCGTGGCCGGTGCCTGCATGCCTAAGGGTAGCGGATAAATTCTGATAATGAGTTACCACACCTCTGGGCACTCAGGCAGGGAAGGTTTTTAGTCAGTAAGAGTCTGATACGAAGAGCGGGAGAAGTCATTGGATGGTTTCCCACCCGAAAAAAAAAAAAAAGAAAAAAAAAGCGTTACGCTGTAAACCTAAAACCTTATAGGAATGCCCTATACGACTAGAGAACGTCATAGAAGAAAATTTCTATAACATAATACTAAATTAAATTACTTTCACGACTTAATTAATTTATCATTCCCAAGAATATAACAAGCGCCTGTCCAAACATCTCGGCCGTTGCGTTGCGCGACATATCTCTACTAATACTCGCGCGTAACGCTCACATACTCATCAGAATACTCATTCTTTTGGGCACGAGTATAAATCTGTCGTGAGATCGTGTATTAATCGTCGTATTTGGTGAATAAATTTCCTTTTGTTTGAGTTTGCTTTTGCTTTGGCGTTATTTATTCAGTAGGACGACCCGGGGCCACAGTTGAGAGATACTCCGCTGTTTACATAACATTTTCGTGCTGCCGACTGTTCGCCCCACGTTTCCACCGACTTGAATTTATCAAGTATTTAGTTTGGTATTATTGAGGGTACCTTTCTTATTGATTTTTCACGTCTTTGTATTAAACTCATTGATGTTCTTAGTTGTTGGAACTTGAGTATTTACTGTTGTTTGCCAAAATTTACTATTTCATTACTAAACATTTACATATTACTTGCTAGTTACCAAGGTAAACCGAATTAAAACGGCAACGAACAAGGAACAACCGCTATAAAACTTTAATTAAAAAGTTGCACATAAAACAATTGACCTGTTTCACGCATATTTCGCTATAAGTTGCAGTGCGGCGCATAGTACGCGAATTGTAACAGATACAGCCTTATTTATTTTATTGACGCCCTCACAATGTGGCGTATAAGTTATGCTATTGATGTGTTTACGATTTGTGGTATATTTCGCTGATGGTCGTACTCGGAGGCAGCCTGTTGCGTGGGCTCTGATTTAGTGCGATCGATTCCGCGACAATAGGCGTCTCCTTGCCACAGACTGCAGGACTACTGCCCACACTGCGCTTGTTTGCCGTCGTTATAAAGTGCTGAGGTGTCTACAATGTCGTCTTCACGTCGCGAGGGACTACAAACTCACATTTTATACAGTAAAACTACTGAGTAAGGTCTTAAAAGGAATACTTTTTTAAAAGAAAACTTTGCAGTGTTATTTTTATAAGAATGGACCACCTCAACGTGCCCTGTGGGTGTCCTGAAATTACTAGATTATTCACGGGTAGCGGCACCTGTGTACGTACTAATGCTATCATTCTGCGCTGTCTATGAGGTATGTTGATTATAGCAATATTACTCAGAATTGCGGCGGTAGCTTAAAGGAACGGTCCATGTTCAACAGTAATCAATTATATGGCGGTTTGATGATGATAAATTACCATATCTAGCTAAGTTATTGCCTTCACCATATTATAACAAAAATAATGTAAATCCATAATGTGTATAATATGAAAACATGTGGAAAAATGAGTTAACTAATGTTTCATGACAGCTAAATGGGTTTACGTAAAAGGCCTTTAATAATACCAAGTAAATATTTGATTGGTCAAATTACTTGTTTTATTGTTGTACTCATTTACATACGAGGGGTAAAGTAATAGCAAGGTTATATAATGAGAGTTTTTTTATATTTCCTTCTTACATAAAAGACAAGTAAGAGGTTTTGTTTGACTCACAAACTTTAATACGAGTATTTTCCTCGACAGTACAGAAAAATTTGGTGCTCTTTTATTTCGTTGGCTTTATAAAGTACTATGCGAGTTGGAACAACTTTTCCTGTCAGTTGAGCAAATCCACCGAATCCTAACTGCATCACAAACCTGCAAGTCGGCTTTAACTGGAGCCACACCACCATTTAACTTCCCCTTGGGAATTTCGTGACAAAAACAAAACAGAATCACCATAAATAACTGTATGTGCCTTATATATTTACATATTACATTCTCCCAACAAGCAGACTGAACACTTCCTGTGTACTCCACAATGAATGCATTTCCATAATAAAGAAGTGGACGAAAGCAATAAATAATTGGCAACGTTTTATTTCGCTCATTTCGTCAAATATAATAAGGAATCGCAACACCTATTTCGCATTCGAAATTAAGAAACACTCTTACTGTAATGAACGAACGGGGACGCCATTAAAATAGCGGATCATAAATAATTCAAGCGCGGGTTTGGCGTCGTTTCAAGACATTTCCACATTAAATTTCATGAGAGGTTCATTTTTCCGGTGAGCGACGCGTGCGATCGTGCGCGCGCCCCGTCGCGCCAACGCCCCGCTACCGCCCCGCCGACCCGCCATGCCAACACAGCGACGCGACCACTATTTCACGAATAATTGACTGTGTCTGATTACCAGACCCGTTGACTCTGAAATTGTACCATTCCACTGACTTACAAGCTATTCACACAAAATTTTGAACACAGTCAATACAAAAAATAACGTTTACAACGTAACCTTTCCCCGACTTATTTATACAAACGACAACAATGCGCAATTCTCAAACAATTCTGTCTTAAGTATTTCCAGTCGTGGTGGAAGAAATCTTATTTGTTCGTTTTGCGTCGTCGGCGTCGCCCGCACCGCGCGCGCCGCACGCCGGCAGCGCAGCGCTGACGGGGACCACTCGCTTCATTTTTATTTTTACGTCGTAAACCAAAGTCTACGAGTTATGAACGTTGATTTATATGTTAATGGTCTCTGCAGCGACTGTCGAAATTTCATTTAGTGTGGAGCTACTCCTCATACGAGCGCTAGTTACTTCATACCCGAGGGTTCCACGCCGTGCGGTGACATTGTAGAAATGGCCATCCATCATCCTAGTATCAAAATTTGAAGTTGACATAAAGTGGATGAGAAAATGATTGATGCGTCGGCGACTCCCCAAAGCCATTGGCACTTACCGAAACTAAGGCATTAATTGAATAAACCCTTCGTAATGAGGTATGTGAGTACAAGAAATAAATTAGGTTTCGGAGGCTATTTTCGTGCTTAGGTTAATAAGCGACATTCCTAAAACTTTTATATCGTGCCCAATATTTTTGTACCCAATGTTTATAAGAAAAAATAATGAACACATTGTACCAAACGAGCCTGTCTGTTTTTATTTATTTGTAATGTTTACTAGCACGCCATTCGCTAATTAACAAATTATACCTTAACGGAATGCCTGACTAAACGCAACGAATGAATAAACTCGTTTTAAACAACAAAAATAGAGCAGAAAATCTAAGAAAAATGTTAAAAGAAATTCACACAATTTATGTATTTTTAGCGATCTGCAGGCGTTGTCAGATGAATCGCTTTTGTCTGTCTCCTGTCTGAAGTCACAAATATAGATGTAGGTACACGTACAGTCGGCAGCCCATAACTCTGCCGATTGATATAGTCGCAAAAATGAAAGGTCAATGGAAAAGGAGATCTTAAAATAGGAACCCTTCACGGTGTATTATTGGAATTCCGTTAAATACTCGTACAATTGGGATCTTCCGTATTTCATATGAATTGTTTCGGAAAGGCTTTTACCATTTTGTAAAGGATGACACGCATGAAATGAGCAGAGTATTCCCTGAAATCCGCATATGAACTTGTATAATTTTTTTTATGAAAGCCGAATACAACAGTAACTTGTTTTTCCTAATAAAATGTCAAAGCACAAAGCTTCTTTTCCAAGAACTAAAGTTTGTTTGTAAACCGCGATACAATCTGGAACAACTCCCATTTCCCAGTATTTATTCAGTTTCAAAGCAAATTCTAGGGAATGCCAGAAATCATGTGAACAAAATACTTCAACCAAATATTCCGAACGGCTTGCGCTTCTACGGAAGCAAACGTGTCGTTCGTAATGTTCCAACTGTACTTGTGTAGGTAGTACGTGGTCGCATGGTCCTACAGTCATTAGGTACATGAAACGTATCGTAGTTCATATTACCCGCCAACCGTCGTCCGTAAAATTTTCCCCGAAGCCATTACTTTAAACTTCATATGCTAAGGGGAGATTGCAAATTCACGTGTAACAGACTAAAAAGTGGGCATTCATTAGTTTGGTGACTTGCATTGTGTAGTGAGTCTACGGCACGTTAATGGTTTTGTAACGTTTACTAGAGCTTTGCTGTTTATGTTGGAACGAGCCTGGCGTGTGATGCGGGTAATGCCGGCTCTGGGCTTGAGTTTTTTAGCGATTACTGCTACGTAGCGCTATTTTGTACAACCAGCAGTGCTATTCTGTAAACATCTTGCCGTGAAAACTTAGGTCAAAAGTGAACTTTGGAGTGAACTGTCATTCCACCTGAAACTATGAATCGAGTGTTCATTTTAAGCTCACTTCACCTAAGTTGTCCACGATAAGATTTTTACAGAGTAGGCCGGCAGTTATTTTAATATAGCCTTAAAAGTTCAAATCAAATAGCCATGAATTGTTAAATAACCAGAAACATTATTTTAAATTACATTTAATTTCTCTAAAACGGTCATTTATTCAAAGCGATCGTTATCACAGTTTTATTACAAACCCGCAGTCCCGTAATAAATTCCCCACACATAAACATTTGCCCCGTTGGAGGATTTATTTGATTGTTTTCATGACTTGCATGCCTCCCTTGCTCGACTGATAACATTTTTTTATGTCCAAACTACGCGAAAAGAGGTTACGACGACCCTTTCCTTGATCCATGAATGACGAAGTACTTCTATGGGATCTAAATCTTGGCCTTAAAATACTTTCGACGAAAGCTCAGCTACGTCACTAGTTTAGGCATACTTACTTCATTTATTTGGTATTAAATGCGAGTTCATTCATAATTATTGAATGTAAGCTTAAAATACTTAAAAGCCTGTCGTTCTTGTGACGTTTAATCAGCCCGTGAAGCATCACCGCTTAATTTGTAAAGTGTCAAAATAAACAGATTGATTAAATTATTTACAAAGGTGGGTTTGGACGTGAAGGTGAGTGGATTCATTAGTCCACGTGACTTGCAGTGTAAAAGCGAATGTCACCGAGCGCCGCCGACCACTCCCGACTCTGGACTATGGCGACCGATGGCGACCGCCCCACGGTTTTACTGCTTTTAAAATACAACCCGGATTCACCGGCTCCATTACACTAATTACGTTTCGAATTTAGACCGCTCATGTTTATTTATATTGTTTGTTTTGTTCAAACTTTATTGCTCTTATAAAGTTTGAAAGTGTCCAAATTGACTCATTTTGGTTGAGCCACCTATAAAAATAAAAACACTCCGGTTGTTAATTGACTCAAAAATCGACTAATTAATAATATTTTGAGTCTTAATTATGCTATAAAAATGAAATTAACCCACTACCGTGTTGGTTATTAATTCGAGTTTATCAGATTTTCTTGGAACGAGTTTACGAAAGTTTTATAACGGCGGACTATATCTGATATAATTTTCCAGGCTCCGTACAAAATGTTGTCCTTATTGTTTAAGTTTCGTTGTCATTAAATGTAGGTGTTTTGTGTAAATAGTGAACTCTTCTTATCTTTACAGCTGTATCGTAGTGAGTGATAACATTGGACTTTCACCTACTGTCGCATGCACTTAAAATTAACGGTATCACTAAGTACACTCGGGGGTATCGCCGGCACATCGCCGATAGCTGCAATAAAGTCGGGCCTCATCACACTATTTCGTAATTGGATCGTAAACTTCTGTAAAATTATTACCTGTCTTTTACTATCTTACTTTCATGACTATTTTATTTGCCTACTGACTAAATTTCCTTTACAATCGTATGCATGATACTGTTTAGTCGGGACAAAATTTTATTGCATGTAAATTCGTTGTAAAAGTTATTCCAAAATAATATTAAACTTATATAAAACTGTTCCAACACTTTTGGATAATGTTGAAATTTTATTCTGAGCTTTCTTTTCTTTACGTTCAAATTATAAGCAATAAAATGTCACCATATTTTTCAATTTAATATGTTTTAAAATATTTTATCAGTATGTTGGGGCGTTAGACGATATTTTCTTCGATAACTTTCAATGTTAGCCTATTTATGAAACATGAATGGTGTTTTTCTCGAAAGCTGCGATGGGTAACGGAAGATTGGGCCATATATTTCAACATATCGTTTATCTGGCAAAATGTGTAATAGCTGGTATATTTCAGCTAGATAAGCTGGGACCTTAACACTGATGAACGATTAGATAGATAAGTTTCAGCGTAGCTTTGCGTCTTTGAACAAAGCTTTAGAATAGGTTTTTATATCGACTATAAATACAGCTCAACATTATGCCAAGAAATACTACGTTTATGCTAAGGATTTTTTTAGCAATAATTTAAGCTGACGGGCGTCAAAATTAAACACAAGTAGTCAAAGTCTGGCTCTAAGCTCTGAATTTTCTTACTCAACAAAACCAAAAGTCCGACACCAAAAACTAGCGACGTTTACGTGAAGTTTATTTATAAGTGACACAATTTAGCTGCATGTGACAAACACTGGTATCGTAGAGAGGCTATCTACATTATCATATTGCACCGACTGATTGATGCCAAAGGTCGCAAGCCCGAATGACGTAACGTGCCTATCTGTTATGATGTGACGCTCGTATCAGTGTAAACGCAGCTTTAATATTTCGACCGTGTGAATCATTTTTAAAGCGCCTTACATTCCTCTCTTGATGCCATCGTATAGATAGGCTAATTGTAAAGGGTCGGCTACAATCATGAATATTGCGCGCCTGACAATTTGACGCCGCGTAGGCTTCGTTCTGATTTATAACCGGTACAACATCGTGCTGAATTCCTTACATTTACAACTGAATGAACTAGTCGATCCTCAACATGTGTACGCTAAGATAACGCCATTAGACAGCTTTATCTGTCAGCTGAGGCGTGACCACCGATGTATCTGTGATGTGGTACAGGATTAATTATATCTCTGTTTACAAAGCAAGCCAGTCGAGGGAAATGACCTCTCATTTTTGCACCTCGAGTAAAGTGCTGATTTGATGTCGGTGCTACGTCGGCTACTTGACACAAGCTAGATGTTACAATAACATTACTATTTTCAGGCAGCTGTTTGAGTTAGTTCTCATCAACGACCATACAGGTTAGCATCCAGCGCGCAAACTAATTTATTCAGGGCGTGAGTTCACACAGCCGGGACCACGAAACTCCGTTTGCTCATCGTGACTTAAATTTAAAATGTTATGAAAACTCGAAAGATATGCAAGTATGTATGTGTATTTAAAAATACAAACGTCCATGCAATCTAAGCGCCATGATGGTTACAGTATCTTGTTATTTCTCAGTTTAATTTAAATATGTAAATTTTATTAGGCATAATACAGACTGAGGACTCTTGAATTGCAAATGAATGTGACATTACGTTTTATAGGCTGGTAGCCAATTCGCCGGCTCGTTTCCTTGGAGCTGACGGCAAATTTTCACTTAGAAAATGCCCTCAGATTTAGTGGTATTTCAATGGATCCTCATCGAAGCGATTTAACAATCGGATTAAGTAATAGAACATCTAAGAGAAACTTTGAATTTCACAAAGTTTAATTTTAAACGTACTTGCCACATATTATCGGGCCATTCATTCGTGTTAGTAATTTTGTCTGCGTGTAGTAATTTACGATAGTCTGGGTATGGGAATAGGCATCGAATAAACAATTAGAATTCAACAATACGCTTGTACATACAATGAACAGTTTTGGAATTAAGTTCTCAGCATAAATAACAAACATAATGCTATTTAATTTGTGGTTCGATGTCTGAAAACCGGATTATTATTATAGTGAAATGATCGCTCAATATTATATTAAACTGCGATTTAATAGCTCACAGTGGAGTATAAATGTAGTAATCCTCTCTCAGCAGACGATAACCGCGCTAACATTCACCAATACATATTTAATGTTAAAGATGAAAGACAGATTTTGTAAAGCTTAATTCCATCGTTGAGCTTCGGAAATATTTTCCCTTTCATATAAAATGATCCTGACACAAATCCTTAAAAATGTGTTATTGGGAGCCACGGGGACGGGGCATATTGAAGGTAGTCACGCGTCCCACCTTAGGAAAATCTCGCCGTAAAATAAATGGACGATTTCATAATCCGGGACGTTATATAAAATGTTGAAAAACTATTTTTGAATCGAAAAGATTTTGCAGGGTTTGTATCTATAACTCTTTTATACGAGGGTTTTGAAATGCTGTAGAGTATTTTAAGGATTAAGCTATCTAGTTTATGCATTTAAATATTTAAAATGTTTTCTAAACAACGTGCTTTTAATTCTTTGAGCAATAAGGCGTAAGAAAGGTTTAGTACCAGGTAGTTAATCATGTTATTACTTTATTTATGGAGCAGTGGGGACATTAAAAACTGGCCAAGTGTGTGTCGGATTTCGCACATTAAGGGTTCCGTACAAAATATTGGTATTTGTTAGTAAAGTTTACGTAATAATAAACATTACACCAAATAAGTTAAAAAATTATTCGTAACAAAATTTTGTGACAGACGACGGACGGACAGACAGACGGACGGACAGACGGACACGTGACTGACACCAATAGGGCTCCGTTTGGACCCTTCGGGCGGGGGTTCGGGCTGATTAGCGGATTCAAAATTCAAACTCTCCATGAAAAACGAAAATCAGGCATCAGTGTTTAAACTAATCACATGGCTATTTTATTTATGTGTGTAAACAACCAGTTATACTGACGTATATACCATACAGCCGGCTAGTCAGAGCCTATGATAATAATGGTAATAAGTAATTATAATTGGATGTTATATACCCGTACTTATCGTATCAATTAATCGACTAATTTCTACAAATATTTTATAGCCTAATTGCTGTTTCAATCTAGAAAGAGTATCCAAAAGCTTTCATGTCAACTCCAACTCCACATACGCTGAGTATCCCTGTTCCCAGGAGTGTTATGAAAACTGCAAATCGCCAAGTAAGGATATCACTTGAACCACGTACAATAATAACGTGTTGAGTGCAAATATCTTTCCTTGCTTTAATGTTAATATATTCTACGGTTAGCTACCATGTAAACTTTGCTCTTAAACTCCCTTTCACTGAGATGTTTGTGTTGCTTACTAACGGTGTATGAATATTTACGTCGTAGGTACCTTTATGGGTGCCTTATGGTGTGTAGACTCGTGTATTTTCTATGGTTGCATCAGACCTTTGGGCAGTAGACTAAATGAGATGTATGAGGTTAGTAATGGCACCTTTCTTTTTAGGGTTTCATACCCGAAGGATCCTAACGGAGCCCTATTGTTGTCACTCACGTGCCCGTCTGTCTGTATGTCCGTCGTCTGTCACAAAATTTTATTCCGAAGAATTTTTTAACTTCCCATTGACCTATGAACTTGAAATTTGGTGATAATGTTTATTCTTACGTATATTTTACTAACAAATAACAATATATTGATAAGTCAGATTTTTTTTTTGATAATTCCCTCATTTGGTACGGAACCCTAAATGTACGAAGTTCGACACCCACTTGGCCGGTACTTTTTTTTTTTATTGTGGGAAATTATCAGCTCTGGGTGGAGTGGGAGGGCGTGTCAGACTCTTACTGACTAAAACCTACCCGTGATCTTTCAGTTACCGGTATATTCCAGGGTCACGGTGACTCTTACAAACAAACACTCCCGCTACCCATGTAATGGCACCTATGTAACATTTGGGTCCAGTTCCTAGAACGAAAGTTATCGCATGAATAATGTGACAAATTGTCATCAGTTACAATTGGTTGAATTTTTCAAAAGTCATTCTCATTGCTTGCGTTTAATGTCTGATGAGCCAGTAATTTATTTTCAGAAACCAGGGATTGATGCAATGCAATTTAAACAGTGTTTTAATGAACAACGCATTTAATAATTGTTATGTGAAGATATACAAAAGATTACAAGACCACGTACAAAATACAGGATCGTTCATTCATTTATGTTAAAATTCTGTACAGCACACCGCTTTAAACTAAATAAATTAAAACCTTTTTACGTGGGTGTCTCGTTCCCGCTGCGTACCCAAGTTACGGGATCAAGTCCAAACAAAACACTAACTTAAATCAACCAAGTACACTAGAGAAACGCTTGAGAAGACACAACAACGACAATATATAATAATTACATACTCAATTTCGTAAAACAAATATAGTAACTTTTCTTACGGAGTGTCCCTAATTTCGGTTGCAAAGCGTGTATAAACTGGGCTATAATTGTTAAGACGAAGTGAGCCCATTCGTTTGTAATGTGTTCTTAGCTTTACTGAATTTTAACGAGCCACCCGACCTGGTGACGGATCGCGAGTTCGCGGAATCATGAATGTACAGTCAAACGCAATAATATGTGACATTGAATGTCACATACTTTTGCGTCATTCTTGCTACATAGATTTAAATGCTAATGCTATATTGCCAAGAGAAAGATGCAGTAACAATTAAATAAACTGAATTTTGAATTTCAAATAACTATATTATTATGTAGTTGTTTGTAATTAAGAACCATTGCTATAAAATTCCAAAATACAGTTAAACAGAAACACTTTTGTCCTTGACTCAAAATCAATCTGCCTAGCCTTTTCCCAACTATCTTGGGATCGGCTTCCAGTCTAACCGGATGCAGCTGAATATCAGTATTTTACATGGAGCTACTGCCAATCTGACCTCTACAACCCAGTTATTGGGTAGTACGATACCCCTTGGTAAAACTGGTTGTCAGACTTTCGGGCTTCGTGACTGAAGACCCGTCACGACTGTCAAAGATCCACGTTTGACAGCCGGGACCAACGGCTTAACGTGCTTTCCAAGGCACGAAGGAGTCTCGGTATGTAAAGATGGTCACCCATCCACGGACCAACCCCGGCAAGCGTAGCTTAACCTGATGGATCGACCCGTTCGGCTGTTATCACTTTTGCCACAAGCTCCTCAACTTTTGCCCTTGACTGTACGTAAGAAATTGTGCTAAAACTTTTGACTCGCTCGATTAGTTAAAGCTTCGGGGTATATGATTCCAAAATTCAAATTTTCGTGGCATCCTTTCATCATGCGTTCATTTACAAACATGGCCGAACATTTTGTATTGCCGAACATTTTGTGTTTTATTGAGCTGTCTTATGTTTTGTTTACAAGTCGAACTTGTCTCTTGGTTTATTTTACAACCAAATGTGTTTATAAATGTACAGAAAGCTAGACGAAAAACATGGACATGATGATTTCATTATCTTAGACACTCCGTGTGAGTTAAATTTAAGATAGTATTTGTGTCGGAGATAAATATGTAGGTACATGTATAATATACTCAATTGTCAAAGTATTGGGAAATTACATTTAACAATAAATGTTTTGATCATTTTTGTAGACGGTCCTTTTTGAAACCCTACGTGAAAGAATCACAAAATCTGTATTTTCTGTATTACACTTATAAATCAAAGCCGGGCTATAGTTACCTACACCACTCAAGAACGGCTGGACTGATTTTTATGAACTTTGATTTGTTGGATTTATCTCCGCCCCAAATACCAGAATAACTATTACAACATCAGAAAAATAATGAAGAAAAATCATTTTCTCATACATTTTTTATGTAATGGCTTTTTTGATGATATCTCGAGGATTCGTTTACTGAGTCTGAGGTGGTACTAAGTTTTCCGGGTCAGCTAGAATATAACAATTTTTAAAATGTAGTCAGTTCTTGAAACCGTTTTAGCACAACATTTTACTTCTTGCAAAAACCACAAGAACCAGACAACCGTGTCGGCGGAAAAAGGCTAAGCGAAACATTTAATTAGAGTTAATTTATTACCACAAAAACACTAAGTTTAAACGATACAACCATGTATTTACATTCATTACATTTTATTTATATCAGATTTAATTTGAGCTACAACAAAGATTTAATTATACATTTAATAAATTGCTTGAGCTTAATTACACTGTAACTACATTCTTAGATGTCAAGTTAACAATTCATTTGTTAAGTAGGGATTTCTAAACAGATCTTAAGTGCCTTGTTATCCCTAAGAGTACAGAAAAAGCAAAAAATTAAGGAGACTCGAGCTTAATCTCCAAAAGAACTATTACTTACTTAAGGGCTGTATTAGTAGTCAAATAAACTGTGAATGGTTACGTCCTGCAGATATATTTTCGCACATTTTATTAACTACTTTCTTAGCAATAAAACGCGGAGATCTCTCTCAAAGGGCACTTAAACCGTTCTGCGTTGAGTGTCGCATAAACCGGCCGATAGGTACCGGAATTAACTGTTCCCTATAACATTTGTAAGTAATAGTTTCGAAGGCTCAACCCTAGTCTCTTTAATTACATTCTGAGCGAACAGCGGCATGATATGGCTACCATCGCGCCAACATTAAAGAAAATTAGTGTACGATGAAACTCAATTTTTAGTTAAAACCGTGACCGAATTTTTCACTCCCTTTCGAGTTTTGACCGAAAAAAAGAAAGCTGAAATCAAAACTCACGTGGTCATAGAAAAATTAACAAACATAAAAAAATGCCTTGAAAAAGTTATCAGATCATTGAAAACTCAGCCCTAACTTTCACAAAATAATAAATAAGTTAATAAAATGGTGATTAAACACAAAGACGAACGAGACAGTCAGTTTTAGGTCTCTATCACAACCTAGCTCAGGACGCTAGTTTCGGTCAAGCCGAATATTCGGCCGCTTTTTGGCTGAAACCGAAACCAGTATTTTAACCGACTTTCGAAAAAAACTTTTTACAAAAACAATACAACCGACTTCCATAAATAATACTAAAAAATGTAAAATAACTTTAATTTCGGAAGTCGGTGTTTCTAGTTTGGTTTCTTCGTTATTTGACACCGACTTCCGAAATTAAAGTTATTTAACATTTTTTAGTATTATTTATGGAAGTCGGTTGTATTTTTTTTGTAAAAAGTTTTTTATTTTTCACTTTTTAGTTGTTTTACCCCATTCTAAAACTAAATTAATAGAGTAAAGTTATGCCCGAATTGATAGCCCCAAAAATAGGGAATTTGAACGTAGTTGGTGAAATTAGGGTGTATCAGGGTGAACTGTACAAATCTGTATACCCCTTCAGAGCGCATCAGCGTGATGTAATGTTGTGGGGTGGTGAAAACAATATACAGACATGCGATTGCAGCAATTCTGGAAGGTTTGCTATCATTTATTTAAGAGTTCCATTGTGTATCTCCGAAGTCCTTCATCTGATCTTCACCAAATTAAAATGGGACCAAATGTGAAGCAACAGCTTTCAAATAAAAAAAAATCTTCAAAATCGGTTCACGTCGTTAGAAGTTATGAGGTAACACACATAAAAAAAAAAAAAAAAAAAAAAATACAGTCGAATTGAGAACCTCCTCCTTTTTTTGAAGTCGGTTAAAAAGGAGGAGGTTCTATGTTCGACTGTATGTATGTTTTTTTTTTTCTCTATGTTCGCCGATTTCTCCGTCAGTTGTGGACAGATTTTCAAATTTTTTTTCATCCGAAAGAATATACTCCCGTGATTGTCTCATATAAATTTTATCGAAATTGCTTTAGCGCTTTTTGAGAAACTGAACAAAAACGAAAATTACGTATACCTCGATGACGTTTTGGTGTTCTCAAAATGTTTAAATTCCACGTTCCATGTTATTGGGGTTTTTAGTTCTGGGGTATAACAACTAAAAAGTGAAAACTAAAAAACTTTTTTACTAAAAAAAACAACTGACTTCCAAAAAAAAAATACACTAAAAATTAAAAAAATAACTTTAATTTCGGATGTCGGTGTCAAATAACGAAGAAGTAAAATACAAACACCGACTTCCGAAATTAAAGTTATTTTTTAATTTTTTTTTTGGAAATCGGTTGTTTTTTTTTTTTTGGTTGCCAAAACTTCGGTCGAAACCGAAACCAAACCTTCAGTCGAACACTAAAGAAAATAATTATACCTACTTATTTACATACTACGCCACTGAGCCTTATAGGATTGAATACAGAAAGAAATTAAACTCAACGAGGTGGAATTTTATGCACAACTGTAGGTGATCATAAATTTCGCTGCTCTCCTAACAACATTAGCTTATTCCGACTGCTATAAGTAATTACTTTGCCCACAGAATCACAAATAAGATCATGGATTAGTGCCTATTAATAGACACGCCTTAAGAATCATTATCTTTATTATTGGACTCGCGACGACCAATCGGCTTGGCGCTTATCTCGGCTTTGCTTCATCTTAGCTTTTAACTAAACTTTCATTTGTTACTTATTTATTTCCGGATTTCGAGCACTTCGGGAATGGAGTATAAAATAAACAGAATCGTCGCGAAAAAGGCTCGGCTCGTTTTGAATTCAAATCTGTGAACGACGCCGTTCAGTGTAATAGCTTTCTTATACGTGTTGTAAAATGTACCACTTTGGGCTCTTATATGCGGGTACTAACTTGAACATTCAGATCTCAGATACAGAAAGTACCCACCTATTTTATAAAGTTTCGGGTCTCATAAAATATTGAGAGTGAGTCGACACTGAATTAATATCTACAAAAACAATATATATAGCCTTATATTATATAACTCGTTTACCGTGTTCTTAGTTTAAATCATATAAAAGTACTTTGTGGTTTAAATAGTGATTCGTGGATTCAACAGTCTTTCACTAGAAAATTTTGAATTAAGAACCCGGTAGTCAGTGTTTAAAGTAATCACATGCTTATTTATTTATAAATAGGGCTCAAATTGTGGAAACCAAATCTGATAAAAAATAATAACGTCTTGAAAGTCAAATTATAACCTACAGCAAAAATATTAATACATAACTCTAGAACAGGTAAGTAAACGTTTTGAGCTTTTTAAAAAATAAAAAATTACCAACCTCACGAGTCCGTCTGTCCGTCGTTTTTCACAAAATTTTGTTTTGAAGATTTTTTAACTTCCCATTGACCTATGAACTTGGGTGATAGTGTTTATTATTAGGTATATTTGACTAACAAAAACCAATATATTGATAAATCAGATATTTTCTTTGATAATCCCTTCATTTGATACGGAACCCTAAATATGCGAAGCCCGACACGCACTTGGCCAGTTTTTTTTTTTAATAAGTTTTTTTTTTTTTTTAGTTTAAACACTGATTGGCAGGTTCTTCATTAAAAATATTCTATAGCTGCTGCAGGCGCAGTAAACCTCACACAGCGTAAATACAAGTAACAATCATAATGGGAGTTATGTGTTTGGGCCGTTTGGGGTTGAAACAATCCGAGACCGGTCCGAGTGCTCATCGAGTTTTTCGTGACATCAGCATGTAATTAGTCGATTCTTCACGTGATCGAGTGTTGGCCTTTTTTAACCGACTTCAAAAAGAAGGAGGTAATCAATTCGGATATTTGTATTTTTTTTTTATGTATGTTCGGGCATAACTCCGTCATATATTGACGGGATAGCACAATTCTTTTTTTTTTTTGAAAGGGATATGTTCCGAAATGGTCCCATTTAAATTTCATATAGATCTGATGATGGGTTTCGGAGACAGACAACGGAACTCTTCAAAAATTTACAGCAAAACAACTGCGATTGCTGCTATAGTGTGTCTATGAATTGTTAACACAGTTTAATGGGGAACCTCAACTAAAAAGTAAAAAATAAGAAACTTTTTTACAAAAAAATATAACCGACTTCCAATCTTAATAAAAGTGATTTTACGAATAATTCAAACTTAATGTACTGCGTTGGTTTTAAAGAGTCATCTTGGATTTCATTGCACCCATTATTAAACAAAGAAGAATGACCTGTTTAATAGAATTAAACAGGTCTTTTCTCTTCTCGGGTACTAGAGACTTTGGACGTTAGTTTAAAAGGATACTTTCACTGTTTACTTTAACTTTCTGACAGATAATTTTTCTCTATAAATCTAATTAAGTATATATTTATTAAAACTTCATGCACAAGTAAAAAACACTGTGCAAAGGCGGCCTTAGGCATTTCCTATTAATCGACATAAGGGTGGTGCAGAATTAATTATTAATGTAATTATTTTATTTAAACACTTAATTTTATTCTAACGCATCTCAACTTCTTATAAATTACTAGAAAACTAGCACACACACAACACACACACCACCAACACACAACCAACATAAACCAATGTAGGTAAACCAGAACCCTTTGAAACAAAAATTAAATACATTTTATTACATTGCTACACTTACTATTTTATTAATATTTGCGATTAATTAACAAACAAACCAGAATTTTATTAATTAATAAATAAAAAAACAATTAATTGAGTAGGTATCAACTTTAAAATGTTTATTTAATCGGAAATCGGAAAGATATTAAAATAATACAAATGGGTCGGAAATATTTCAGCAATTAAAATGGGAATGGGTAAATAACTTCGTTGTGTTGAACACATACAGGGGATTATTTCTGAACCGACGCTGGAGCCATTACGCAGTAATATTCAATCAACTGCATAACCCACTTCGTTATACTCAGTAACTATGTTATAGGTCATTTACAAGTAAATCATTTTTTTTATTACTAGCTCTGTATTAATTAAATAATCGTATCTCTATCACATCGTGAGGAAACCGGCGTGTCTTAGAACCTGAAATTCGAAGACGAGACATCCACCAACCCGCACTGGGCCCGTGTGGTGGATTACGGCCCACACCCTCTCGTAGAGAGGAGGCCTGTGCCCCAGCAGAGGGGGACATTAAAAGGCTGATGATAATGATGATATCTCTATCACAGATTGATAACATTAAGTCTGTATCAATTAATCTGCCAAGCCTTTTAAACTTGTATTTTACAATGAGCGAGCAGGTAATACGGCAGTAGATACTAGCAGCAAATAAATATTTGCTTGGTACTGGGTAAAATGGAATCAACATACTTACCTTTTTTTAATGTGGGGAAATCGTCATGGATACTCTCCGTCTGGGGAGAACGGAGAGTATGTCAGACTTCTACCGACAAAAACCATAAACTTCCTACCGCTACAATGAGTCAGTAAATAAATAATAATAATATAAACTTGTCAACACTGATTTTCAATACATCTATTCTACTCCTTCCAAATGTTTTAATGGGTCAAACATTCAATAAACTATCAGTATCAGCCATACTATCAATAAAAGTACAAATATGAATATCTGTGAGCCCTAAAAAGAGGGTTTTAGTCAAGAAGAACGTGACCTATCTTTCTAAGGCAATCAAACTCAACAAATCTGGCACAAAGATATAATATTACTTACCTTTGTAAATATACTTAGATTAAGCCTTATCTAACCATACAAATATTTGATATTTTGGTACAAAAATACTACAGTATTTAAATGGGATTTTGCTCACGTGTATCATAAGGCTGAATTCGCCTTTAAAATTGTTTTCCGACATTTTTAAGATGCACCTACTGCCTTTAGTAAAGTTTTGCTAGAGCTTGTATATCTTTGCTAACCCCTTTGGGAAATAAAAGCGTGGCTCGGATCTTCCTAATATGTAATAAGCTCTATTCTACAAAACAGCTTTTAAACAACAGCGACATTTTCAAAAGTTCCATTGACATTTTTTTTACCTATTTTCACGTTTGACAACTGCCTCACAAAATGGCAAGCGATGATGTAGTCAACTATAGAGCAGGCTAGCCTAAAAGTAAACTATTAATTATTGATACGTTTTCGTATAAGTTGTAATTTCTGAAATCCTAGTTATAATAATATATAAAAGCCAATAATATATTTATTTCATAATATTATTAGCTTCTGCTGCCGAACTAGGTTTGGGGCCTGTACTTCGACACGCAACCCCTCAAGCCCTGGAGCTGGGCCTGTAAGAACCAGCTCATGAATAAAATGTTCTAGGACTTTAAACAATAAAATTAAAATTATGAAGAGTAATATTTATGTAGTTATATGTATGTAATACATACGAGTAGTTATTCCATATGTTATTCTGCGCATATTTGCAAATTGTAACTCCATAGGAAAACCTTGTAAGCTTCCTGCGGGATAGGCCTAGTGGAGAAACACATTGGCAATTCTTATATGTTTAATTTTCAATGAAAACAAAAAGTGCAGGTAACACACACTCTGTTACCTTTATTTTCTTTTTAATAAATTTATTCTTAGGGCCGTGTCTCACTTGGACGCCATGGCAGCGTAACCAAGTCGTGATACCAAAAAAATGTAGGTATATTAATTAACTGCGTGACCAAGTGGTTGCGAGGTGAGGTACCCACCATAGAGCTGCATCCATTTAGCTGGCTGCGCGAACTGGCAGCGACGCCATGGCGTTCCAGTGAGGAACAAGCTTTATTCTTATGGTTCTACAGACAAATCTTTAGGAGTTTTCATAGAGATCTGTAGAACCATTCCATTGTCATCATTCATGGTTATAACTGTTGTGTCATCGTTATTGCATAGTCCCGTCGTGATCTTTGGGAGACTTGAATATAACAAACTGACAAAACATTTCTTACATAACATAAGAATTACTAATAACGCCAGTATACCCCACCACGTCAATCATAGACCGTAGTTAAGCAAAGACAAATTAAAACGTGACAAGCATTCATTAGGTCGTCACCCATTGAGTCACCAGACACTTGGTGCGACGGCACTTGATACATAAATAATAATTGGTTCCCAGTGTGGTGCCACTGAACTATAAAGCTTCTTACTGATGTTTCACAATACAGTTCTAAGAAAACGGAGTCTGTGTTTCCTGATAGCAAAAACCTGGCGGTCTTTAAAACAGTAGTGAATAGGTTACTTCTAGGCAAGCGTGCTCCATCGTCGAAAACATCATCGCTTACCATCAGGTAACATAGTGGTCAAGCGTGAGGTTATCCATGTTATAAAAAAAAAACGCTGAAAATTTTGGTTTTAATTAGTCTTACTCTCAAAACTTTCGGTCAGGTATGTGATTCAAAGAAACATCCATTAAAGGCATTTGTAAGCCTACAAAAAAATAAAACCATTTCAGCTGAATTACCACCTCATCCAAAGTTGGACGTAGACCCCCTCCGAGCGTCGCCACATCGCCGCCGTTTCTCAAAGTTCTCGCATCGAGTAGACTCCTCCGGCCCTCACCAGGTCATCGGTACCGTTTTTACTCCAGTTCCTTTCGGCCAATTCGGTCTTCGAGTAATCTGCCCTGCTCACAGTCATTTAAGTTCGACTAACTAAAATATTTTTAGTTTTATCAGTCAAAAATCAAAATGCAAAGCCCAAAACGAAAATAAAATCTCGACGAAATGAAAAATATATACGTGCAGCTGCTTAAGAAATAGTTTTTACTACATAACAGATGCGTCCAAAAACTAATTAATCCTAACGCACACATTCTATAAATATTTAATCAACAATTTTTCAATAACGCCATCCAAAACAAGCAAGAAAATATCGTCAGAAAGGAATTACTATGGACAGTACGGACCACATGAGTCCACACAGTACAGTACAAAAAACGTATTATTAATAATGATACGCGTAGTCGTGGGGTGCATAGAAAATGAAAACACTTATTATTTTATTATTGATGGTGATTACAGTAATGCTGCAAAATTATAGTTTTATTACAATGTTCAGCTTGTGCTTATCTTGGGTTTTCTATGTTTCTCTGTAACATCGCTTAGTTTCCATTTAAGGATGTGTTATTTAATCATTATAAGATTTTACCTATCTTAAACTTATTTCAGTAGCTTCGATTTAGTGTGTTCAATTTTTTGATCCTAACGAAGGATCCCTTTTGTTTACCTATAATGTGAAGAAAAGTTACAACCAGTATAGCCTTGAAATAACACCTATGTAGGTACATTTTTCGAGTTTTAAGTTGGGCATAACTTTACTTCCCATTTTAAAATTAAAAAAAAAATCCCAAACAATAATACGTCATGCTATGGATCAAAATAATAATAAAGCTTTACAAGACACCATTACAGTGCAATGTCAAGTTTTTAATGCGCACTTTTAATCCCCTAAATTAATGTTGGCAATTAGTGTCAGTAATACTGTGTAACAATAATAAATTTCATTGCAATTACGACGCTGTTATGTGCATTGCATGATTTTTTAACCCTCACAAAACGTAATATATTCTTAAGCTTAGGGGAAAGCAGAAAGGGGAGCTAAAATGTGCTTACAACGCAGTATGAGAACGCAATGGTAAT
This sequence comes from Polia nebulosa, assembly GCA_951329385.1. Taxonomy (NCBI): domain Eukaryota; kingdom Metazoa; phylum Arthropoda; class Insecta; order Lepidoptera; family Noctuidae; genus Polia; species Polia nebulosa. Next base: position 15,274,910 of record OX589594.1, read on the forward strand.
GTATCGTTCTGTCACTAAATGTATTCCACTTCGACAGGGAAATTCATTTTTTATGTATACTACATTGAATCGATCAATATTTGGTTTAGACGGAGGGTGCCGATCGCACCTGCAGTGTTAACGAAAATATTTCGAAGCCAAATAATATTTTGTTCGCGAGTACACAAAAGCGTCTCGAAAATTGCCGTAGAGCGAAAGTTAGGCCATAGACCGTCATTTGGGCAATAGAGGCGAGCCAAAACCCGAGCAATGCGATGGCGGCGGCGATGTAACAAATTATAGCGGACGGACGGTCAACGGGCTCTTTACGATCCGCTTCCCAGCACTGATGATGATTTAGATGCAAGGAATATCGGGCGGAAGCGCGATAAACCGCGGGGACCGTCGCCATGGCAACCGAGGGTGTCACACCCGACGCCGCGCCGCCCTTGCCACTAGTTCACGGACACTTATCGTTATAGTAATAAATTGGTCTGGAATTCGTGCAATAACATCCGAGCGAGACGCTATAAAAATGTTGATTTTGAATTCGGTTATGATAGTTACTGTATTTGTGGGCAATAAATCGAATGTACATTGCTACGTGAAAAATATATATGTTCATCGCATTGCTAGAAAGTTTGAAGGAATTAATAAAGATAATTTTATTTTACACAAATGTAATTTGCCTTCTAATATACCTTCATCACTCTTAATTCCCATAACAAAGCAGACGTGACATTGCGTCACATATCACCAAGCAACAAAGCTTCTAAAAATCCGCCATATAAAATGTAAACACGGCGCAAAGTCCCCGATTTATTACCCGGCGACTGATGATGATATATCGACGTCGGCTGCTGTGTTGATCGTCACTTACCCTACCCTTATCACGCAGCACGTAATTTCGGATTCATTGCCCTCGGCCCCGCCGCCGGCGTCGGTTCGTGGCTTTTATTAAAAAGGAAACATTTCATATTTTTGTCTAATGTTCCGTCAAATAATAATGGTCTTTCATTTTTTACAGGTACTAATTGGATATGAAACGATGAGCCATGGAATCACGCAGCGCGCCGCCGAGCCCCGACGAGCCCGGGGAGGCGGTGTACGACAGTCGTTGTGGACGCTACCCGCACCCGCCCACGCTCCAGCGCACCTTCGCCAGCTGCCGCGAGAGCACGCGGCCGCGCCCGCACCACCGCCATGCCACGTCCGAGCCCGCGCGACCAGACGACCACGTGCAGCAGTCCTTCGTCACGGCAGAGGTGCACGACTACCCCTCCTCAGAATCCGGCATCGCAGCCGACTGCCCTCATGCTCATACTAGCAATGCTGATGACAGCCCTTCTTACGACCGCTCAGACTTCGAAGGAAACTCCAGCTATAGTCTCAGGCACACTCCCGATTATCACCATACGCTAGATTGTAAACATAGGCCTATTGATTACAATCGCAGTCACACACCTGATTACAATCATGGTCATGGTTCAGATTGCGACCGAGCGCACGCACGCTCACAAACATCTCGTCGGCAGCATAGAAAGCACAGACGAGAGGAAGACGATGGCGCGCAGTCTCTTGATGAACGCTGTGCAAGAGATCTGGATGAAATCCTCCCAGCGAGACTAGCCGCTGTAAACTTATCAAGGGAGCCGCCCCCTCAGACCTGGAATAGAAGCAACATCGCAGCTACAATGGAACGATTCGAACCGGTCGACTACTCCTATGCTTACTATGACCACCACTTATCAATGCCTTCATCATCAAGGAAGGTAAATCGTCAACGAGGAAGGGGCGGCATGCCGCGAGATCGATCATCTCGACATAATTACGTGACGAGGTACGGCACTGAAGAAAACATTTATGAAGAAATTACCGATGGATCTAGAACGTGTCCCAAACATCGATACGCCCCACGACAGTCACTAGTATCTTTGGACAGAAGTGTTGTTGAAGAGGAAGTTCGTCGAGTAGAATCGAGGCACAAACGAATTTTAGGCGAGTTAAATCTTAGTGTCGAAGCAATGCTCATGCCGGAATGCGAATCTCCTGATTCGGAGCGCGCTGAAGACAGAGACAATATCGAGGAATTGTTGCGAGTTGGTCCGACGGACGAGTTACTTTCGCCGGCAAGTTGTAATCCACCAGACTTAGACAGCGGATTTAGTGGCAGCAGTAGCGGGGCAAGTTATGTAGGTAGTTTGCGTCGTAAACCTACGGGATCAGTGCCGCACTTGCCCGCTGTAGCGTACGGCACGCGCGGAGCCGGTGTGCGCATCCTGGGGGCAGACGAGTGTGGTCTGCGGTGTCCCAAGGACATACCCTCACCACGTAGCTCCAGCTGCGGAGACGCCAAAGCTAGTGGGTTTTGGAACAAAAAAGCCTGGAAGAAAATATCAGGTTTCTCTAGTTCCAACAGCATCAACAAAGCCGGATTAACTGGTAAGATTGATATCATTTACTACAATCACTTTTCTGTTTTTCTTCACCTTCTAGTTATGCATGTAAACGTTTAAGTAATGTAGCTGTTTTATCTTAGAATGTTAGCAATGTCTTAGTTCATAATGAGTTCACAACTTCTGTATTTAGCTCAAACTAAACTTAAAACATAAAGCACATACTCCAAACATTCGTCGTCGCCACTTAGGAAGTTCCACGATACACAGCGTAGTATAAACATAAATCCAGTACAGAAATGCATAAAGCATAAACTTTCATTCTCCCATAAAACGTGAATGAATCCTAGCGGTATCAAGTCATGAAAACCCTGAGAGCATCATTTCGTTTTTATTTTTGCCCGCTTTCGTCCGCCCATAGGCGTTTTTCAGATGGACGCGCGCGCGTGGCTCTGTGTTTGTTGTTTTCATTTTGGTTTAGTTATTTGTTTTGTTAACGGTACGGCGTTTTGCATTGCAGGTCTGCTCGTTAGGTACACTTTCCGGCGTAAGTCCGGCTCGCAGGGCTCTCAGGGCAAGCGGCGTGCCGAGCCCGTCCAATGCGATGCGTGCCTCTCACAACGATGTTAGCCGCTCTATGGTAAGGCTCTCCGCCAACACACTTGTCACTTTGCTGGCAGAAAGTACACTGGCTTCCTCTCTAATTAGCTGGTAATAATACCTCATATAATATATAACTTTCTACCAGTAATTTATACGATTAACTATATGAATAACTCCTGGAATTGGCAAATGCGCGTCCATTTTAAAATTTATCTCTCAAAGAGAAATTCGTACATTATTCATAGATTTTATTTTTTGTTTTCATCTCACAACTATACACAGTACAATCGAACACTTAACAAATATTATTTTAAACAAACAAAACTACTTAAAATGATAAAGGCAGAACAGATCGAATCGGTCGGGTCAGAAACGATTAACGAAGTCGATACAAAGTTCGCTCATTAAGGTATCGCAGATATTACTTGTGCTAACTTCGACTTAAGATAAGTATTGTTCCGCAAGAGCCGAGACAATAGCGTGCGCTACCACTTAATTAAACCTCGTCGATACGATATAAACTATGAACAAGCGGAAAGTTTCCGTTTTATCCGCCAAGACAAACGTTCATTACAAAGAAGACCATAGATGCAATTTAAAATCGTTCACATTCAAATGTCTTGGTTGCAGATGACGCGTGTAGGCCAAGCAGAGCTAAATCCAGAACAGCCACTATACCATACAGGTTAATAACTACTTATTACTTACTGTTCGTTCGTTGACCAACTTAAACATACATAGCAACTAGTTTACAACTTTTATAAAACAAACGCAAATTAAGTTTAGAGTGGAAAATGTTCGTGTAATTTCAATAGTTTTCCTTTGTTCCAGCTACTCCAACGGAAAACTGGTGGTGCCGCTGGATTCCCTAGCACAGAGCTGAGGGGCAGGTCCCCCGCGGCATTCCCGCCTCCAACTCCTCAGAGGGACTCCTCAACACCGCAGGACAACGATGAACACCAAGCTAGTGACGTAATGCGAATGGAGAACTCTTCGTTCGTAAATCTCTCGTGTTACATTCAAGAAGAAACATTCCATTTGAGCCCAACAATGGGCACCATTAAGTTGTCGACACCTCAGCGAGTCTCAAAGACAAACTGTTCGAAGGTGTACCCAGTGTAAATATGGTGAACAGACGTTGAATATAACTGTAAGACAAACGAGGAGAGTATACGTTGACGTGATAGAATCGCCTAAATTAATTATTTGTATTGTTATAACGATCGTTTCATAGAAACGTAATGACTACGTTGTTGTTACTTATCAATTTTTAGTAGTTAATAGGTACATGAAAAGGCTGACAAAGTTGAATCCGATTTTGTACATGATATGAAGCTGCCATGTTAGCTAATACTTCAGTTTTGTCTACCAATTTGGCGTTTATCTGCGACTTTTCTATATCAGAAATATTAGATAAATGTTATATGATAAATTCTATATAAGAAAATTTACTATTCTAAAAGCTACAGATTTTTGCCCAAAACATGGTGCTTTACATAACATTACCTACTGTAACATCTGTCACTACTTTCTTTACCGATCTTGTAAATAAATAATTTCTTGACCCGAGCTACGAGAATTTAAGGTCCAATCTATTTATTTCCAACATGAAAACATGTGTAAAATTTTTGTTTCATACAAGTTTTAAAACTATTTATCTCATTCGGTAACATATTGTTAATAATTGTTAGTTCATAGTTGTATATTTTGTAAATACATGCGAAAAACATGGTGCACTATTTGTTTTATAATTAATGTAAATAGATGTAAATGTACGTAAACAGTCACAGTCGTAACGCTTTAATTATTTTACATGCATTTCTCGTAAACAGTTGAGTGTCCTCATAATAAGAGTTTGAAATAAATAAAAATGTCAGTGAATATCGTATTTTGTTTTTGTGGAATATTTATTGTATAATGGTCACTGAGTAACTCATTCATGGATGTCTAATGCTGTGTTGTTTTGGAACACATGCCTTTATTAGTAGTATTTTGGTATTAAGTCGCTGATCCACTACATTTGCGTGCTCGGCGCGAGGCGTCGTTTTTATTCGCAGCAGTCGCTTAGCTCGGCCAGTCTCAGATAAAGCACCGGCTTTACGTGTACAGATTTGACATATGGGAATTACTATGCGTGCTGATTTACAAACATAAATAAAATTGAACGGCTTTCACTCTACGCCACATGTTGCCAGCAATTGTTCATGATTTTGTATTATGGCTACCGGTTTACAGATGTTACATTATGTTTTAAAATATCCTTCCTGTAATTTTCTCATGCTAAGTTAATTTTCACATTATGTTCTTGTGTTGGTTCTCATAACTACTAGGTACTACTCATCTAATTACATGTGTTCTAAACTATTTCAGCTTTAACTTCTGCGCATATTATTGCTTACCAAGGCGTAGAGTGAAACGCTTTTATCGTGATTAAGAATTTATAATTTATCATGAATGTCACAAGAGCAATGTAAATACGTAGTAATAATGTAAATTTTCATTTTATCAGTCAGTGAAGGAGTCTTACTTGTAACTTTTATTATTCTAAGCTCGACTGATACGACGTAAAATAATCTCAATGTTACATGAAATAATATTTCTTTAATTGTCTGTAATTTAGTGATCGTGTTCAAGTCAAAAGAGATTTTTATTAAATAAATTACAAAAAGCGTCTGTTCTTTAATTTTATGAACAGGAACCTGTAGATTGTCAACGGGAGAGAGGAAAGGGACGTGCCATACATGTATGTTAGCAAAATATACATGACATGAATAATACAATGAGTGCACAAACGCGACCTAATTTACCTATGCGCTCAGTACCCAGCTGTGAGACTGCCTTATTTTTATTATATGTATATTATGGGAATACTCATTCACGAAGCAAAGCTTTCATCTCGCGAACCGGAGAACAAACCCTAAATTCACCACAATACGCCTTCCATGAGTATAGCCCCACACAGTGGGGAGCCTCCAGTCCTTTGTGCCTCTCGACGGGTTAATTGTTTAATTGCCAATAAAAATAAAAAACAGAGCACACGTACTCTTTGTTCGAGTACATGCAATACACAGCTGCTTGTAAAATTATTGTTTATTAAATTGCGAACGATGAAAGGTAGAACCTGTAGTTATGTGTAGGTACCATTGTGAATTTGCATGCGGATCAATTTTCGGGGTAAGATTAAAGGCAATGAATTCGGTGTCACAGAGGTTCCCAGAAACATAAATCAAGCACATAACGCTCTTTGAACCACAAATAGTTTTGCTGAATATTTCAATTGAAATTATAAAGTCAAGTCACAAGCGTAAAGAAGTTGAGCGTCTCAATCGGATTAAAATTTTTGCAAGTACGTTTTTGTAGTCAATGGTTGACTACAAAAACGTACTTGCAAAAATTCCTCGTTGAAAAAGTTTCCAGCACAAAGAGACTCCTATGTCCTTGCTTAATTAAGTTGCCAGCAATACAAAAAACGATAAATAAACTTAAACTTGTTGCTGGACCACAGTGAATAATGATTAAACTACCGAGAGCCTTAGACTTAAGACCACTTTAACCAATGTAATAGAAAATTAGTCCACTTACAAAATATCGAACAGGTCGAATCAGTCTGAGGGCTCATCGATTATTTCTTAAGTGAACTTGAACATGGTTGTTCCTCATCTCATTTGACTTTGTAATATAAACACAACGGCGGGACATGAATCAAAAATATTCAATTTGATCAGGTGAATTATACGGAAACATATAAAAATAGCTTAAAATACCTTGCTTCATTGGGATTTATTTGACGTGTGTATCACAAACTCACAAAGGAATTCCCTACAATCGAGACCGTCCTTTATTAATCTGTTGTTAGTCCCATCCGAGCGGTTTCTGTGTCGTCCAATTAATATCAATATAGCGTGCTGGGATTTGAGCATACCATACAGATGGCGGGCATTACATGTCTCGAATTGTTTGTTTGAACGAATGTTCGGCTCGATAAATTAGAGCCGGGTACACAGTCAACTTCGCGTCGGATGAATTCTCATGTCGGATGTATCGCGAGTCGGATGAATGCCGTATGTATTGACATTGATATCGCTATGCCTTGATGGATGTACGGAAATCTGTTTGCTCTGTCGTATCGTTTGTTAGCACTAATAATTGTCTGTCACGGATACGAGCGGCACACTTATCTTGTTTGTTTAATTGAAATGCCATTGTGCCGGCTTTTATTATGGATTTGTGGGATGTGTTTATAGTTTCTGCAAATAGGTTTACGTCGTAACTAAAGATACAACCATATGTGCCTATACAAAGAGATTAATGTCGATCAAAATAGCCGTATTACTTTTAGTTAATCTAACAGTTTGAGTTGTCAATCTGACATCTTGAATAAGTTACGAAACACTTAGTTTCAGTAGTGTTAAGTTACACTCTGTACAGTGAGTAATGGAAATGGGAGAACATTATTTTAAATATTACTTCTGCCCATAGAAATGAATAACTTTCTTTAAGAAAGCCATAGCGAATTCGGCAAAATAATTGGTCCTCCGATACTAATTTTGACCACCTGATAACTTTGTACGAAAAGTTCTTTTTACATGTAGGCGAGTGTGTATGAAAGAGCCAGACTTTGAAAGAGCCGATGTGATTTTTTTATAACTTATTGATGTTATACCACTTTAATTTTACCCCGTATATGGCAAAACTGGATAGCTGACACCCACAAACATTTGACAGTTTTACGATAACAAATGGCGTTGCAGGATTGCAACAAAAAATGAGAAGACGAAAAGTATTTTTTTTTTGTTTTTTTTTCTAAAGAAAAGTATTGCTTTACTTTGCACAAATTGCCTTTCTTTTGCAATAAAATTTGATTAGCGTTCTAGTGAAATAAGTGTAATTTAAGCTTATCAAAAAAACTAACTGTTTTGAAAGAGCCGATCAACACTACGCAAAGGGCAAAAAATAATAGTACTAGTGCAAGGTACATTATGTGGACGATAGGTAAAATAATATTGTGGACACGAAGGGATTATTAATTTTTCGCTAAAAAATTTTTGTAGTCTTATTTGTTTTTGTTTATGACTTTTTGTTCTGAAACAGATCTTTATGAGAATAGTACGAGTATTGTTGATATAATTATTACTCGGAATGATTTTCATAGAATTGCGTAAGTTTATATTAACCTAATTTTTAAAGAATTTTAGTTGTTGCTAAACTGTTTTGTTCTATGCATATATTTTATTATAGTTGTCATCTATTTTTTTTTATTTTAATTACATGGGCAAAGGTGTTTATTCAAATAAGGTTGATTTTTTTTTTTAATGTTTACAATATTTTAAAACTGGCTCTTTAATACACACTCCTCTGCATATCCATGCGCATAAGCAGTGTCTCTAATATGACCATCCATTTCTGTTCCAACCTGTATGCTCAATATCTAGTAAATAATATCACGAAGTATTCACAAACCTGTTAATATGAAGGTATACCAACTGCAAAACTACAGAAAATTAATGTCCACCAAGCTACTAAAGCCAGCGCAAGGTCTAATTACCACTCAGTACATCAAAAAATAATTTTCAGTTAATTAAGGCTCCGAATTAACGGGCAGCATAAACAAGTCCTCATTACCCACTAATCTCCTAAACAAGAAGGAACAGCAGTGTTAAATAACCTTAAATATAATGGAGCATTACCATTAAACTGCTCCGCTTCGGCCCAAAAACCGCAACACGAAATTAATATAACAAAGTGGAGATAACTATGTATAATGAACGGGCTTGTAACAATAAACGCCTGTGGGCGTTGTGTTTGTTCGGGAATCCTCGGAGATAGGCACTATCTGCGCAGGGTAAGTTAGCCTTAAGTAAACATTATCTGACTTGCGCTAGCCCGACCTCTCCCGATCTCTCCCGACCTCACCCTCGCCTCTGGCCAAATTAGTTTTTAACACTAACATCAAAGTAGGCAATAACAGCGTTCGCTAGTTGATGCGAGTTCCCAATTTGTTCTCTGACTGTCAGTTCGGTATGTGTCCAATTTGTAAGTTTTTTTAGCCTTATTAGGAGAGAAAATGGAGGATTAATTTAATCCAGGTTTTATTTTTTTGCCTCTTACTAGCACTCCTACATCACAATATCTGACACTCCAGGAATCGAGACAAAAACTGAGAAAAACGAAGTTGCATAATGTGACTCAAGACACGGTTTGCAATAATTAAAAAGTTTTAATTATATTAGTACTCTTTGCATCAGTTGCTCACCACCTGCGCTGAACAAGTATATTTAGATGCTTCTCAGAAACCAGCTGAGCCGGGCGATGTTAGTCTAGATTTCTAGAAAATAGAAAGGGAACCTAAGTGAATCTTGTTAGTTGATAGCTCATACAACATTGTAGGTGAAACTGAGATAAGGTTAACAATGATGAAGGAAATAAAGTTATTCTCGTAACAGGTGGCCGTTGAAACTGTAATTAGTTAACTTCTTTCACTGAATCTAAAGATTAATTATTTTATCATTTGCAAGTTTTGGTCAGATAGGCAGTCGCTCCATATAAAATACTGGTATTCAGTTGCATTCGGTTAGACTGGAAGCTGACCAAAAGATAGTTGGGAAAAAGACGCGGGCAGATTGATTTCTGCAAGTTTTGGAAAAGGCGCGGGCTGATTGATTTTTGCAAGTTTTGAACCTTCCTCAGGTTTTTCAGGAGACGTTATTCCTATTAGGCTTGAATCTACTAGCTAAGCAGCATCGACTCCTACCTACTATTAATGCAAGAGTGAAGATGAAAGTCTATGATCAGTGCATGCTGCCAGTGATGACATATTATGGCACTAAAACGTGCCAACCGCATACCGAAAGATGCAGCGTAGGAAGTCATTTCACAAGGTAGACCGATGACCTGGTGAGGTTACACTTAAACTAACACGGAACCCTAAAAATGACTTACGGTACGTGGTGTTAAAACTTAAACGACGAAATAAGATTTTGACTATCAGTCACTTTAAGTACCTAACTCAAAAAAACTAAAAAGAAAATTCAAATAACCCGTCAGAAACTCAGCACAAGATATGTACGTGAGGTTACTTCCCATTCCCCACAAATACGGTGCATCCTACATTTTTGCTGACAGGGACATAAAGTAGTTCTAGCAGATACACTTGTGCTGGGCTGAATTACTGCTGCTACGTGGCTGCATGGATGCAAACATACGAGGAAAATCTAACTCGCACGGTTCGGTACTTCTCTAGTGGATTTTGATTAAGTTGTGTAATACAATGTAATGGAACCTAAGCTGAAATTATGTCTGAACTTCAGAGAGATACTTACTTTTATTAATTTAAAAGGACCTTTACGAAGGGTACAAAATGTTATTTCTATTAAATACAGGGTGTAAGGTACATGAACGCACATAGGTACGTGTACTAGTGATTCAGTACATGATTCTGATTTTCAAATTCCAACGCTAGGGGGCGTTGGAATTTTTCATCAGGCCTTTTCCTAATTTAGGAAAACAACATTTTTTTTTTCACTTTAAAACTGTATAAAATCGTTATACCTACCTATCTACCCCAAAGACATTTTAAATGAAAAAATTATTAATTAAATTTCTCAAATTCCAACGCGTTGGAATTTGAAAACCAGAATCATGTACTGAATCACTAGTACACGTATGTGCGTTCATGTAGGTACCTTACATCCTGTAAAAAAGTAAAAAAAAAAATTGCCACTTTGACCTTCAATATCTCCAGAACCAGTGATTTCCCAGGTATGGTCTAGTGGAAAAAAATGATCCAAATAGTGGGTAGAATATGTAGCTTTCAGCTTCGGAAACTGTCTTTTTATACACGATATAAAGTTGAATTTGATGGATGAGACGTATGTTCTTGAGTTTATAATCCTCTAATCAGTGTTTACTAAGCATATGGTTAGTTAGTTTTATAAATAAGGCTGCAAGGGCTCTAAGGGACTCGTAAGGCACTAAAACTTGGTTTCAGCACATGACATATTCCTATCACAATACGCAATCAGCCCTACAATGCAAGCCAACATCGCATTTGCAGTCAAACAAAAAGCCACACTTTCGAAACGTGGTCATGAATACGCTATCTTGTTGAAAATTATGTAAAACTTAAAGTTCAGGGAAGGCAAAGGGCACGTCAAAGAACCTCTTAATTTTACAGTCACGTAATACACGCTAATGAAAATTGTTCCGCGACAACTGACTTTGGGAGCATTTTATTTGGCGTTAGGCACATCAAAGGAATCTAATTGGACTTCCGACTGTGTATTTACTGTTCAACATACAGTCAACAAGGGATAATCTAATTTAACTGGCGATAAACAACTGTATTCGGTATTAATTTCAGTCTTAAAGGAGAAGTGAAACGATATGTGTATTAAAAATATTCGAGGAAGGTAGGTACTCAATGCAGCATGAAATATTTCAGGAGACCAAATTATTTCAATATAATAAAAATAATATAATTCAAATGTATGTTTGATTGTTTTCCTGTTATCACTTCATCTCTGTATGTAATGCAAATAGTCTATTTGCCCAACTACGGCGAAGCTGAAAGGAGTGTTATGATTTTGTCTAGTATGTTTGTTTATCTATTCCCTCGTAACTTCTAAACTTCTTAAGGCGCTATTAGCTGCCAACGACCTTGAGTGCTTAGCTTGCGTGTTCAGCGCTGAGCTCACGTAACGCGTCGTATGTCCACCCAGTAATAGGACTCGCCCATCAAGGAGCGCTGTCCGAAATTAAAGGCATTATTAATTTATTACACATAAAACAACAAGTATTAAACTATATAGTACTAATTATAAATAATTAAATGATCTTTAAAATGGTGAAAGTTTCATAAAAATACGCTTTATAGTTTTTATGTGATTCTCAATTTTTTATCCATGTTAGACATAATTTTACAAATTAATTACACAATGTTATAAAAATATAATTTAAAATATTCTTAGATCAAATTACGTCGGAAATAATCAAAAGTAACATATATTTTTTTCAAAGAAATAAAACTAGTCGTTTAGACGTGATGTTCAATTAAAAACCATTAAAAGTCGTATAACTGCGTCTTAACATAACTTGACAAATGAGGTATCGTTGGAATCGGTTAATACGGACCCTCTAAATGACATGAAGTAATTAATAAAATAAGTGCTAAAGGTGCCGTGTTATGTATCAAATGTAATTTCCAAAACCACTTTCTTATAAAATATAACTTCAAAATAATTTCCTATAATATGATTTCGGCTATCCTCTAAACATCTCGTATGTTTTTTTCTTGTTTCATACTTTACAGAGCACGATTTTTTTGCAGTTAGGGTTTTTTATCACTAAATATATCGGTATTAATCAGTAAACAGTAATAGATAGGTACATACTAACAGAATGGAGGCTAAATGATTGATCAGAGGAACACTGTGAAGGCAAAGTTAAGTTGAAAAGCTTTCACATTTTGAAATTTTAACTGTACCGCAAAGAGTTACTGGGTTTCGCAGGTAGCACTCACAGTTTGAATTTCAAAAATTAATGAAACTGTCTGTATTGCTTCATCGTGCTTACATCGACATTTATTTTATCTATCAATCACCGGTAGGATGACAAAAAAGGTATTAGGTACTGACAAAAAAGTTATTTTCACCGTATATTGGTTTTCATAAGGACCTAAAAGTTTTTATTTTCAATTTGATGAATTTTCCGTAGATAAGCTGAATTTTTTTTTTCGACTTTAGAGTGTTCGACCAAAAATGGATTTGGTCGGATGGATTGTTTGTTTTACAGCGACCTGAAGAATAAGTAACTCATACGAAAGTAATTTTCAAGAAAACTTTGATTTCAGTGCGTAAGACAAATTCTGCCAGACACCTTTTATTAATTCCCGGATGTAGCGACATCTATGACGCCGCACACGAACTAAAATAACAAAAATATAAAAAGCAGAGTTCTCCGCGCGATTTGAACAATTACAACAGTCCGAAATCAACCGTCGGGCAGTTGCCCGGACCAGACACAACACCCGTCTGGTCGGAGGATCCTCCCTTTTCAATGGAGGTTTGTGGGACTTTACACCCTGTTCCACCTGCCTCCAAACAGAAACTCCTCGATTTTTCACCGCCACTGCAAAAAATATAATAAAAACTCCGTAGCGATCAATAGCATAAGTAGCTGTACAATGTGAAACTTAATAAGTCCCTTAATTAATCCACCAGATAGGATAGTAAATGAAAATCGATAAAGATCAGAGATTGAATAGTAAAATAGCAACGATAACTCGAGATATCACCTCGCATAACTTAATGGTCGGTTCCTTCGCAAATTGCAACCACAGAGTAGGTGTATGTGTGAATGTGCACCTGTAGGGCGTGGGTGTTTGTCGGTATGTCACACGGAATAAGGATGTAACGGGGGCCATCTTACCAGAAAAGAAAAAAATAACTTCAGTGTTTGTCAAATTCTAGAGGTCGCACAAAAGTCAGTTTAACAGCTTTGTCAGCTCCACAAAACAGCAGTTAGTGACCGACCAAAGGTTTGGTTTCGTCCAGAATCGGCAAAAATACTGGTTTCGGCTGCGGCCAAAAAGTAGCCGAATATTCGGCTCCACTAAAACTAGTAACCTTGAACTGACGGTTGTGATAGAGACCTAAAAACTGAAGTGTCTGGTTTGTCTATGTGTGTAATTTTCGATTTATTAATTTATTTAGTGATTGCGCTGATTTTACAGTGGTCTGATAACTTTATCGAGACAAAATTATTAATTTTAGGCAGTTTTTCTGTTACCATGACAGTTTCGGCCAAAACTGGAAACAAAGCCGTACATTCGGTTACGGTTTCGGCTGAAAACCGTGTTCGGTCGGACACTTACAGCAGTAGCTCACTTGGTGACGGCAAGCAAAAACTTCGAGTTATATTTTTACCGATTTTCTTTATTACATCTCTATTACAACTCCGCTTAAAACTTACGAACGTGAAAGCGGAGGTTCGATTTTTGATGGAAGTTATGACGCTCCGCATTTGCGGAGACGGAGGTGAGGTTCCGTTACTACTCTACAAGGAATCATCAATTGCGTGTGTGTGTGTGTTTGTGTGCGACTTACGAACTCATTTGTATCACCTGCTACAGATTACTAGGCCGCAGGACAATCTTGTAACTACAGGCATCCTGTCACATTACATTGATTTATTTTGTAACGTCTTGTCGCCATGGAATGGTAATGGTACTCTTTGAATTGTTGTCGCTTATAATGAACTTAGTTTTCAAACTAGGATGTTATTACAATAAATTACGTTGCCGTTATGTTTAGGATCTAACAAATTATCTAAATTGACTTACAAATACATTTGAAATTAAATACAACTTATCGGTGTAACCACACAATTAATATTGTTACGAGCTGGGTAGGGGATAAATTATTTTACACCTATTAATTAACCAAATACCCTTTATTAACTTAACAACTTTTTTTACACAAACACTAATTCGCTAATAATCACTATTCTCTTCGTAATCGCTTGTATTCGCTTCCGTTCGCATCCGTAGTCGAAAACAGACTGACTCACTCGCTTTTTTTTTTTTTTTTGAATGACTACTCGCAGTTCAACCCTATTGGTTGTCGACTGCTCAAACGAACTTGCCTGTGAAGGCGACTCACTCGCCCGCCGTCCGGCCTATTTATACAGTCATGGAAGTTTCCAAAACATTGTCGAACTATCCTATAGTGGAATATTCTAGAAACATCTATGAACTTCTACACAGTACCACAATGGAATGTTCTCGAACGTAGTGGAAACTTCTGGAAACTTCGACCACATTCTCGAACGTTCTAGTGTAATACGATCGACGTAACAATATTTAATTCGATTTATTTTGACAACAATAAATGTACCTACCTATCAAATTACTATTGGTTTGCATCATAATTTCAATTACAATCACAAAATAAAACATATAAATAGCTCACCAAAACCCAAAATTTAACCTTTTATATAAAATAATTCCCTTAAAACGCTAACATAACACAAAAACAGGAAACTAGGTCATTTGACTTGTTGATATTATGATCAAAGTTGTGTACCCCGTAAACCCTTTGGATAATAAAAGCTTCAAGTTAAGACCTCCGAATAATTCCAAGTCACAAACTGAAGATTAAGGAGACTTGCTAACATTACGGAAATGTTTATAGAAATAAACTTCAGTAATAAGTTCACATTTCAGCATGATTTTAGCTCTTATACTGTGAACATTGTTTACTAATGGACATCAATTTGCGATTCCCAATTAGCTATAGTACCTAGACAGTTTTACTGGCGTAGCAACACTTGGCTTTCTACGCCAAAGGTCACAGGCTCGATTCCGATTGAGAACCAATTGACACCCGCCTTACAGACTAACGTTATTGTACGATTACTTGAGAGTTTGTGCAAGTGTGTGTGTGCCCATTGAAAAAAGAACGACATGGCACAAAATGTATCTAGGTAAAAAGTGTATAGGTGAATGTATAGTTTTTTGGTCGCTAGGCATATTGCTGGCTGGGTGCCAGATCAAATACCAGTTCTGAGGCAGCGGAGATCTGCCTAGGGACGGGAACGACACTTAAATTTTAGATTTTTCCTACGTATTCGTGACGCGTTCCATAAAAGCATGAAAGTACCAAGTGTAGTTGATCCTCTTGTTTTTAAAGAAGACTTCATTTTAAAGAAGACTTCATTTCGTTGTCTAACAATGCTTTGATTTTTTTTTTAAATTGAGAGCTTACTATATTATTATGATCTTGAGTAACATCAGACTACTGCACTTATATCAATTTAATTGGGGTCACCGCATCTACCTTCTTCTCCATACTTCTATATTTGCTGTCATCTCACTATTCCTCTCATTTCTAGAGTAGATAGAAACCAAATATTTCATTTTAGGTCTCTCTTTACACTAACACCTCTTCTCAAAACATACTAAGTACTATAGGGACCTGGAGCAGCTTCTCTTAGTGCTAGGGTCCCTGGAGATTCCTTTCACATTCCTGGGGGTTTGTCTTACTCGCTAGCGGTGCGAGAGTGTGGTGTATAAGAGTGACTGCTTATGGGTGTTGTGTTATAAAAGAAAGAGTGATAGCGCACTAATACGTTATATTGAATAATAAAATAAATACAAGTGCCCTCTTCGAGCGGGCCAGGAGAAGTCTACCCAAAAACAAAACTCTTCTTTCTTCTAAATTCTCAATTGGCGTTTCAAGAGTTTCTAGAAAGTTCCAAACTTCCAACGTGCCAGTCTCACCATAAGGTTGCCAACATAAGGTCGTCACAGTACCTACTACATATACGTCAAGAGACAGCCACTTTCATCACACAATTAAATATAATAGCGTGTTAACTATCTTCGGTACGTATCAGGTGACCTGTCAGAAACACAACACTAAACTACTTTAAACCATTCGAATGCAATTGTAACGTTCCCAAGTCGCAGTACACAGTTAGTGAGCTCGTTCTAACATGGTATGCAAATATCAACGCATAAATAAGGCTGTGGTTATAAGGCAGCTGGCTGGGTAGCGTTTAGCGTGTGTGCTTCTTCTCTTGTATGGTGTAAACTGTGAAAAGCTAGTAAACGAGGGGGGTATTTAGAGGAGGGAGTTGACAGCTCAGTTAACGCCTCGATAAAGTGTCAACAATTAAGTTTTTTCATGCTTGTTGGTGGATTGTCATATGGAAATTACATAATAATGTTAACCTTGCGTTCTTTTCTTTACTGATTAATTTCTTAACGGGAACTAAGAGAATAGAATCGCTTTCATGGGACTCGACGAATTTCATTGCCTCGGGGCTTGTCAGGTGGTGATCCAGCGGTTACAGTGGCCGATCTAATATTGTGGCTATTGGAAATGTGACTACAGTATTTGGAAACGTATTATCACCGCCTTGTCTATGACCTCGCCGGCAACCTAATACTAGCAGGTAATTAGAGGGGATCAGCACCTCCACAACATCGATCAGGCTACGGCTCGACAACGCCACGCTTACGGCTAGGCGTTGAACCGTTGTTGACCGTCTCTTAATGATGCATAATAGGAGGGGCAAGTGAGGCGCCGACACGTAGGTAAGTGCGGGGTCGGTGAGGCGTAAGTACGGTGACGACTGACGGTCTGTTCGCGAGTTTGACCCAAGGCGAGGCGATGCCGTTACGAAGCTGATAGTGTTGCAGTAAGGAATTTTATACAATGAATACTGACCGGCTCGAGTCGAAGCGGCAGTGATCCGTTTCTGAGTTGATATGTGTGAAGAATACAAAAACTTGATTGAATTCTTCATCTCTCGCATTTACGGAGCGTGTTCCATGTCAAGCTCTATACATTAATTTAATATGCAAATCGCCCCGCCAGTACCCACTACCCGCTCAACAGTCTTGTAACCACCGTCTAACTACGTTATATTCCGACGAAACGCTCGATAATTGACTCAATAGGTCTGCGTGTCATTAGTGTAGTAAAGAATGACAAAAGAAAATGTCACTTTGTCACATATAGGCGACGAGACAGCCAAATAGAACGTGTTGGCTAGGTCGGTCCTCAAGGGAATGTCGGTAGAGAACTGTTAGTTTATTTTTATTCTGCATATTTATTGCCTCAGTTTTAGCTGTGTTAACTTTTGGGTACCATATTGGAAAATTTTATTTAAAAAAATTATGACGTGGTATCTTCGTAAGTCTTTCAGAGGGGTATCTAGTCCTTTGCCAAGAGCCGAGAAACTGCAAATACAATTGCTCACGTATTTCATGACGTTTTTCTACACATTTACTTGATAATTGTAAATATAATTATTATATTTAGCAACAAATTATTGTAACGCTCACGGATTTTTTTCATGCGCCTTGGAAGGGGCTGCCGCGCGACAAGCAGGGGCTCTCACGCGACTAGCCTGATACAATAAATATACCTAATAAGTTGTGGCGGGGGCTGGCCGCTGCACTTTTCCGCACTAGTGCCTAAGCGTTAGCCTAAAAGCGGTAGGGGTAGGAGAGGTTTTCCGAGTAAGTGTGTTGAAAAAGATATTAGAATACGGATTTGGGTGGCTATAGTGGACTGTTTACCTAGAATATGGTAAGACTATGTCCACGGCCTAACCAATGCCATTACATCTAACACATGTATATCATAGCGGCGGTTACTTGCACATTCAATAATTGACCTCTGAAATGGTCCTTAGCACAAAGTAACGTTATTATTGGGAGCCTGTGAAAAGTGTTACTAACTACAAAAAGTGTTACTGAAAAGTGTTACTAATTAAATATAGGTATATCAATTGTAAAGATAATCGATAGCAATACTTATCTAAGTACACGCACACAAGAACACAAGAATGCACGCCTTCTCTAGAGCAAATACATAATATGTACCTGTAACTTTCCAACCTGAGACACAAAATTCGTCTCATTTGTCGAATTAAAATCGCCATTCAAAATAAACGCCTCCACTTATGTGTAGGTTCACTTAATTAATACTCAATACCTTCTAAGAAAATCTCTAGTAGAGCGAAGTCTATGCTCGTCCAGCACTCAAAAGAAATTGAAACCCTAGAAGATCAATAACTACCTTCTTACTTTTTAATTATAAAGTTCATACTACTTATTTAGCTTGTCGTACATTTTATCCTGGATCATATTATGTACTAAGAACTTAGGCAGCTTCATTAATCTTTTCGATACCGTGCCTAAGTTAGTACATTGTACAGGCCAGCTTACTGTCTACATTTTCCCAAGACTACTTTTTAGAAGCAAGCGAATTTAATCTCTATAATCAGCAGGATAGGTTCTGCTTTTAGTTGTAAAGAAAAAGATACGTCTGATCTTGAAGGAAGCCTTAATTAATTACACATCACCAAAAAGAACACGTATTTTATTCATCTTGACAAAACAACAGGAATTATCTATCCAATTAAGTAGGTATTATTAAAACAACTTAAATAAGGTGCTTACTCTGTTGTTTGGCTGTATTCTGTAATATCTTGGTAAGTACTAAATATTAGGTACTAGATATTAAATATTACAATCGCTATTATTTTAGTTTAATTTTGTTGAATATTTTAGTTATATTC
Source organism: Polia nebulosa (assembly GCA_951329385.1). Classification (NCBI taxonomy): domain Eukaryota; kingdom Metazoa; phylum Arthropoda; class Insecta; order Lepidoptera; family Noctuidae; genus Polia; species Polia nebulosa. The sequence goes on from OX589594.1 coordinate 15,293,977, forward strand.
CGTTGTAAATACCTACTTAAATCACACTATTAATACACTGAAAGTTCTACTATTTCACGCAAAACATCGCTAAAAATGATAGTTTTTATATGACAGTAGACAAAAATCAATATAATACCGACTTGTTCTGGTAATTTTCGTAGGTTTGGATGACATTTGAACCAGACCAGATCATTTTTTTCAAGACTAATGAAAAGCTCGGGCAAGTAAATGTTGTAATTTTTATATATTACTAGTGGCCCGCCCCAGCTTCGTACGGGTGCAAATTATACGCCTAAACATTCCTCATGAATCACTGTCTATTGGTGAAAACCGCATGAAAATCCCTGGAGTAGTTTTTGAGTATATCGCGAACAGACGCGGCGGGGAACTTTGTTTTATAATATGTAGTGACATTTTTAAAAAGAAAAACTAGAGACGCACGCCCTTAATTCACACCAAAAAGTTTAGTAACCTGTAATGCCATCAATGGCGGTTCATGAGAACCTCGTAAAAAAGCGCAAGTGTCTTTACATAAAGCTTACAAAAATTGTTTGACGTTTTTAAGATATCCATTTGAAATAATTATACATATAACTAAAATTCATTCGAAAAAGTATCTAAATTGCAAACTTAAATACCTACACATAGGTAAGCAAGCTGTGGAAGTAAAATTTTGCAGGGAGCAGTTTTTACTTTCTTGACTGCGAGTGGGTGAGTCGCTGTTGTGCAATCTCCCATGGGTGATGCAACGGCGATCCACTTTTAATTGTAGTATTGTTAAAGTTATACTTCTTTTGGCACGTTAGGGAAAAATGATGAGAGTAAATTTTTACGATACGCGCGCACACCGTCACAAAAAACCTACAGCCTGAAGTTAGCTAGAACCGACACCCTGAAGTTACTCGTAGCTATGGTCTGTGGTTCATGAAAAATGATTGTTTTCCTTTTGTAAACTTTGTGACAGTTTGGTTTTTCATCTTGTTACGCCAAAGAAGTATAACTTCTTACGTGCGTACGTAAGTACACACACACTTTTTGTTTTTGTGTGTTAAGTTTCAGTACTTACTTGCTATTTATTTATTTATTAAAACTTCATGCAACACAAATGTACAAAGGCGGACTTAATGCCTTAGGCATTCTCTACCAGTCAACCAAGGGTGGTGGAGAGATAACATGGCAGGTGCATAAACTGAAAAAAAAATATTACTAAGAAGAAAATGGTTACGAAAGTATATATATATACTAGCTTTTGCCCGCGACTTCGTTCGCGTGGAATAGTGACTTCCGGCAGATTTTTGGTTTTACCCACATAGTTCCCGATCTCGCGGGATCTCTTCAAAAATGAAATGTGGAAGATATTCTAGGGAACTCTTTAAAAATCAACATAATTAATGCCGACTCCTGACCAATAGATGGCGCTGTATGTCCGGAATAAATTTTATTTTTTATTTTATTTTTAGTAATAAAAACTATCCTATGTCCTTTCTCAAGTTTCAAACTATGTCTGTACCAAATTTCACACAAATCGGTTCAGTAGTTTAGGCGTGAAGCAAAGACAGACAGACAGACAGACAGACAGAGTCACTTTCGCATTTATAATATTAGTTTGGATATATATTTATATATATATAGTTAAACATGCTATAACATAGTTGTAAGTTTTACTAACCTTTTTTGATTCTTGCGATACTTGATAAAGAGAAAATTCTATTCTATTCTGTTGAATTTATGAGGTTTTCACTCTTAGGCGACGATACAAGTAACTATTGACTTATGTCGGGATCGTTTTTGTCCAAACTGAGATATAATTCTGTCACTCACGTGCCCGTCTGTCCGTCGTCTGTCACACAGGTTTTACAGTCAAACTGTTTTACTTCAAATTTTCACAGAATAAGCATATTGTTGACTTCCGTACCAAATTGTCAGACATTTGGTATGGAAAGCAAAATCACGCACTTGGCTGGTTTTTCAATCTAGCCGGATGCAGCTGAATACCAGTATTTTACATACAACGACTGCCTATCTGACCTCCACTACACAGTTACTGGGAAACACGATAGTCTATTGGCAAGACTGCCTCCTCAAAGTAAACCAACAATATTACACAAAGAGTCAGGCAAATAAGAGAATTGAATAGGGCTCTCCTAATACAAAGATACAAAAGGTTTATTCAATACTGATTGAACTCAACATTTCTTTGAAATTCGACATGTATCAGCATCAATGTTTAAATATACAGACTACAATAATACAGAAAGCTCTCCGTTAAAATAAGGCCAGATGTAGTACTTCATTGAGATAACACAGGCGTTTTGTTTTTGTAATATCTGCTAAGTGGATGGGTCGGGTTACAATAATTGTTACACTTTATTTATTTAAGTCATTATTTCAGTGGTTGGAATCAGAGCATTTGTTAGAGATTTTAGGCCCAATGGATGATTAAAGTTATATACACTAAATGGCAATAAATGTGGCGCAAGCCCTAAACGTGAACTTGTGAACAAACTATAGCCATTCTGTATTTTTTTTTAATGAGAATAGGTGCCAAGTAGCTTCTCTATCTGGTTTATGTGAATAATTTCAAATTAGGTTAATTTTTAATTGATTTGCGTAGAAATCTATGTGTCGCAGCCATTTCGTTGAATTCGCCATTCAATTGGACGCCTAGGCCGTTTATTACACACCTGCATTCAATTAAATGGCTAGGCCGATAGTTAATTCAACTAGAATCACTCAACGTATAACAACTTGGCGTGTCGAAAGTCAGCCCTTTGATGATGACTGACCAAGACTCAACCAAGTGATTCAAAACTTCAAGTTAAATGAAAAACGATGAAAGATTTAATAAGCGCGGCAATTTTTTCATTATTTTTGCGATAGGACACACCGTTTTCGAGATATAAGAAAATTTAGAAAAAAAAAATACTTTTTATTATTGATTCAATTTATTTAAAAGGCGTAGTCGGAGGGCCGCTTGGCCCCCCAATGGTTTAAAAAAAATACCACGAAGGGGATTTTTTTTTTGGGACAAGCCCGCCACACTATTCCCAAACCACTGTAACTTCTGTAAGCCAGAATCAACACACACAAAGTGGCGACCACCAGAAAAAATCGCCGAGGCAATGAAGCTCGACGGGTCCCAGAGAAACGATTAGAACTGTCTTACACTCCCATAGGTTATGATTTGCGGATTGTTCGTATTCGAAATCAGGTATAGAACATTGACATAAAGGTGAGGCAACAAGCTTGAAGCAAAACTTATCGCAAAGCACACAGACATCTTAATAAGCTGAAAAAACGTAATTTCACCGGGGACCAGCTTACTCACCACAAAGGGGATGACGGAGTCTAGTGAGCGAGCGAAGCGAGCGAACTTAGTCGCCGCCGCTTCGAACCTAACCTATCCGAGTCAGGGTGCCCCATGTACCCAGCTCGCTACGCTCGGTCTTGCATCCTAACATTGCCTTTTGTACACACATAATCATGATCAGTGATATCACAAACTCATCTATATCCAACTTAACTAAATGACTAGACGACATCCAGCCATTTGGTTAAACGTTGCGTTCAACGACTTGGCTGGTTGTCCTTCAGTCATTTAATTGAATGTTCGGCGTTTAATGAACGGCCTAGGCGTCCAATTGACTGGCGGATTCAACCAGATGGCTGTGACATGTGCATGAGCTGATTTCACAGTTTCCCAGAAATGTCAGTTAAATTTTTTTGTTTACTTTCAAGCTGTAAATCTTTCTCTTTTATTTCTTGCTATTGATGTATACGTTACTGCGATTGCAGAAAAAAAAGAACATGACACATAGCAATAGTATGTTTTCCACCCGGATCGGCTTGTTAATCGTCCAAAGGACGATCTCAGTGTCAGGAGGCTGTAACTCTCAAAGCACCTCGTAAATTCGGAATATATGGTGTGAAAAAGAATCACGAGACTCTTTGCTATACGTGCCAACTAAAACTTAAGAGTATGCTGCACCAGCGCCCGCGACGACAATTTCATCAAAATGACTGTTTTAAAAAATCTATTTTTCACTGCAGTTGAGACCTGTGTGGGGCTCCAAATGGAATGAGGTGGTAATTTTAGCAGCGCAACAGCCAGACATAAGGTGGAGGATCATGGTTACCTAAAGTATCAGAAAACCAAAGCAAGGACCAAAAGACAACAAGCATGCGTCCGAATGTAGTCTTCCCTGCACGTAACGGGTAACAGAGGGTGTGACCTCTGAGGTGAGCAATGGAATGACGGGATATGATCAGAGAAATGTTCTTTATGCACAAGACCAAGACTATATGTCAAGACTGTATGAAAGGTCTTTTATGACCATCTTGTCCTCCTAGAGTACCTAACTCCATTTTAGTCTAAATACAAAACATTGATACAAATATCTCTGTCAAAATTAACGCGTCAAGATCATTAGCAGACACGATTAAAAACCTATTGTTGGTGGCGACGCAGGTGACAATGAGTTCGTGTGAAAATCTTACTACGTGTAACTCGGTCGTGCCTGACATTCAGGGCATGTCCGGACCTCCTTCCAGTGGTCTCTGGATGCTTTAATTTGTTCTTCTACTTGCCTACTTGCATGCTTAAATTAACAACTCATTCACGTCAGTTCCCCAAAGCAAAGCGCATGATTTACTTTCGACTAACATCTGTAAATATCCCCATTAAACAGTCAAACATTTAAAAAAGGCAAGCTAAATTAAAAAAAACTCGAGTATTCCGAAAAAGCAGCGACCCAGTTTAGGTTTTAACAATATGTTACAATGATACCTACAACGCTCAGTCCCAACAGCAGTTTAGAACTCATTATTTATTTAAAACGCGCGATCCACACACGACCGAGTTATGTGATTAATGATTCTGCTAAATACCATTTTCACGCTAGTGGAGAATTGGGTTCTTAAAACGCCAAAGTGGACGGCCAAGTGCCGAAATTTGGGTCAAACGACGGCCTGTATCGCAGACTCTTCTCCAACCAAATGTCGCACCTCATTTTCCGTCACTTAGCACCGCGCCGGCTTATATTAACAGAAAACTTATGTTCCCCCTATGTCATACTCAAAGTCAGCTTTGTGTTGTAAGTGGGAAGGCTACATTTCCAATACAGCTGTAAGGTATTGTGGGGCAGGAAAAATTAAGGCACTTTCTTTGAACGCCCAGTTCTGATGAGTAGCTCCAAAGAACTGTGTTTTTAAGAGTCTTTAATACCTATATATGAAAAAAGCTACAAAGGTTTTAATATTCAGACGGTGTAACGTACTTCGGGTGGAGTGTCGTTGGGTTCCCGAAGTTGCAAGTGAAGGACCGGCCGCCGGCCGTAAGGACATTTTCTGCTCAAGATACTTTTTATCCAATTGTTACGAGGTGACGACAAAAGTAACGAAATATGGGTTTCGTGGAAATTCTGTTTGTTTACGTTGTTTTTATTGCCTTTCGTGTTAAATTGAAGAGGTGAAAAATTCGAAATAATGACAAGAATTACAATTTTCTTGGAAGACAGAAGAAAATTAATACACGAGTCTGGTACTACATTATTCTGAAGAAAATAAGAGCTTCATAAGAATAACAAATAAAGTACCTTTCGTAAGATTTCCAACCGACTGAGAATCCTACAAGATGCCTTACAAACCAATCCTCCATTGGCATCCACTGGGAATCAATTGCACCTCTACGAACACCGATTTCAAATAAGTGCAAAATAAAATCAAGTAGTTCGGTGTTAGTAAGTGCGACATAAGTATCCCTGTTGGCTTAGTCGGCCGCTCAGTGCTAAGAAAACATGGCTAATGGAGACACACGGTTGTGCTGTGCAAATAAGTAACGTCCTAAGCTAAGGAGGGTATTATTGAATCTTACGCTAAAATATAAGCGGATTTTGTGACTATTTGCTGACCAATAAATGAGACAATTAGGGCCAGATTTTTGATCCGTAGTTTAATCAAACAATAGTTAAAATACTATCTAATTGTTAAATTACGTTTTTTTTTTGGGTGTTGGGAAATCATCCAATGACTGGCGTGCGCGAGGGCGTGTCAGACTCTTACTGACTAAAACCCACCCCTGTTCCTTCCCTGCCTGAGCGCCCAGGGGTGCGGTAACTCATTTTTAGAATTTATCCGCTACCCCAAAATGTCTTTAGCTGTGTTTTCTTCTTCTTTCTTTACCAACGTGTATAATTATCGACGAGGTTGTGTTCCTACCAACAGTTATTTATTTGACCATAGGTGAAGCTAACAACTGGTTGAACAACGTACTCGTATTTTACCGACATTTAACAATTAGTTATTATTTATCCAACTGCCCCAGAAGGAGGGTACCTAATGATTTTGAGAGTATGTACACACATACATAAATGTATGTGTGTATGTCTTTATTGTCACGCGCTACAGCCTAAACGGCTTGATGGATTTTAACATAAGAAACTTTTTTACAAAAAAATAGAACCGACTTCCAAAACAAGTGCAAAATAACTTTAATTTCGGAAGTCGGTGTTCTTGTTTTGTGTCTTCGTTTTTTGACACCGATTTCCGAAATTAAAGTTATTTTGCACTTTTTTTGGAAGTCGGTTCTATTTTTTTGTAAAATACGTTGGCCGTCACGACTATCGGCACAATGACTGCTGTATCTACCTCCCACATGTCAACAACCTCGCGAGCCAGATCAAGATACTTTGTTTGTTTATCTTTTTCAGCTTTCACGAGGTTCTCGTCATGAGGAACAGCTATATCAACAATCATTGTGCGACGCTCTAATCGATCTATCACCACTATGTCAGGCTTATTGGCAACAATAGTCCTGTCAGTGATGATAGATCGATCCCAATATAACGTGATATTGCCATTTTCGAGAACTGAGTCGGGCTCATACCTATAGTACGGTACTTCGGATTCCACAACATTGTATTTAAGAGCAAGTTGCTGGTGGATAATCCTGGCTACAAGGTTGTGTCTATGCAAATAGTCTCCGTTAGCTAGACGAGAACAACCAGAAATAATGTGTCGGATTGGTTCCCCGGGCCGGTGGCATGCCCGACAGATGTCAACCGTACCGTCCTTCACAATGTATTTCCGATAGTTATTCGTCATCATAACTTCGTCCATAATCGCACAGACAAAACCTTCGGTTTCCCCGAAGAGGTCACCAAAGCGCAGCCAGGATACGGACACTAAGAGATCTACATCGGGCCCATGTAGGACCCGGTAAAAGCGTCCGTGAAGCTCCTTGCTCTGCCATACTTCCCTGCGGTCATTAGTATCCAGTACCATAGGTTTGCGCCCGTTCTCGTTTGCCAAGGAGAGCGGGGTGAGGCCCTTGTCCACAACGACCACATCTCGGTGCATACCCACGTCGGCTTTGAGGAAGTATTCCCTAAGGCTGCATACCTCGCGGTTGTGTAGGGTCTTAGCGTTTAAGAAGCCACGACCCCCACACGTCCGCGGGATATACAGCCTCATCACCGATGCTCGTGGGTGATGCATCCGATTTGCGGTCAGCAGTGTGCGGACCCTCCTATCGAGGGCGTCAAGTTCCGTCTGAGTCCATTTGAGTATGCCGAAAGAGTACATCAATACCGGCATGACCCAACCGTTGAAGGCGCGCACCTTGTTCCCGCCTGATATAAGACTATTCAGTACTTTATTCAGGCGGCCAAAGAAGCGCTCCCTCAACGACTGCTCCACGTCAGCAGTATTGATGCCTAACGCTTCCGACATACCCAAATACTTGTAGGTTTTGGTTGAGCAGAGGGATCTAAGGTGTATGGACTCCGAGAGTTGAGTTCCCACGGATTCCATAATCTCCCATCGCTTTACATGCATGACTGCACATTTGTTCACACCAAATTCCATCCTGATGGCGCTACTGAAGGTTTCTGTTACCTTCAGTAACTTCATCAGTTGCAAGTTGTTAGGGGCAAAGAGTTTCAGATCATCCATGTAAAGGAGGTGTGATATGGCCTGACCACCTCTTCTCAACCGGTAGCCTGGGCCCGAATCCTCCAGTAGAGTACGAAGGGGGTTTAGGGCCAGACAAAACCACAGTGGACTCTGACTGTCGCCCTGGAGTATGCCACGCGCGATCCGTATCGGTTCGCTGTTCCCCTGGATCTGTCGACATCCTGGATAGTGAAGGACCGTCCCCCACACACTGCCCCATACACGATATCAGGAAGGTGCGCAAATTTGCATCCACTTTGTACAGCTCCAGCACCCTCATGAGCCATGTATGTGGCACTGAGTCATAGGCCTTCTTATAATCTATCCAACATGTCGACAGATCTCTTCGAGAACGACGAACCTGTTGGCTAATGGCAACATCAATGAGGAGCAGCTCCTTAGTACCGTGGGACCCGTTCCTACATCCATTCAGAGATTTAGACAAAATGCAATTTGTGTCAATATGATTGTTAATTTTGGCTCTCAGGATGGACGTAAGAACTTTGTAGACCGTCGGCAAACACGTGATCGGCCTATAATTTTTCGGCTCCGCAGTACTACCTGATTTATGGAGCAGGTGGGTTACTCGTGTCGTAAGGAACTGGGGTAGCGACCCTGACTCTAGGGCAGACTGGAACTGAGCTGTCAAGCGAGCGTGCGATCTTTGAAATTTTATCCAGAAATTGTGCAGCCCGGCCGGCCCTGGAGATGCAGTAGTGTTAGGCAACGAACGGACTGCACGTGCTACATCTTGGGGGCTGATGGCAATAGCCCCCATTTATGGTATAAGATCGCACCTGCGCTCGACCTCTCGAGTGCAATCACCCTCAGTGTGCCTGACCGGCACCGACCAGATGCTGTGCCAGAATGAACTCATGGCGTCATCATCAGGTAGTTGCGAATCAGACACACCTTGGTCCGGTCGCTCCCAAGCCCTATATCTTTTGCTCCCACCTTTCGTTGCTTTGGAAAGTGCGATTCTGAGTGAACCGCTCCACTCGCCGCTTGTACCGACGTATACGATTTACCCATGCACAGATCTTCTGCTTCAGGAAGTCGATACGCTCTGTGACGCGGGTCAGATAATCTCGAGAACTAATACCAGTCCCCGAGAACGCCCGCCTCACAAAGCGCATCACACTAGGGCGAGTGTTGCCCTCCGTGAAGCAGATAAGCTTGTCGATAAGTGCTCTAGCCTCACCGATACGACGCTCGATCCTGCACTGCCAAGCTGGTACAGCTGGTCGTGCAGCTCTGTCCCTGTTGAGGAACTTGACATGAGCTAGACGACATGCCGCTGCAGCCGCGCAGTACAAGATCGAGTGGGTATTGGCAAGGTCTTTGCTGCTATCAAAACAATTTGATAGCTGTGAATCTAGAGCACACACCAGCGCCTTATTTATTTAATGCATGGGCAAACTAGGTAGTCGAGGTCTAAGCCCAGGCGGTGTGGAGCGGTACTCTCGGAACGCATCCTCTAAAGCGCTCCTTAATTGTTCATTACATTGGGTACTCACGGATATAGCCACGTCATCATCATCTTCATCAACATGGTTGGGTCGCAGTGGGGCACTGGGTTCCAGTTGCACCGCGGCCGGTGGCGAAGCAGGTGAGACACGGCTACTCCGTGATTCGAGGCGTAGTCTAACAAGTACGGCGTCATCCAGCATACGGTTACGCTGGATGACCCGCACCTGATCCGACAGTCGTTGGGCCGAAACGTTGACAGCTGGCTCAAGCACCTGAAACAGAGAGAGCATCTGACCACGGTACGCAGTCAGGTTACTTCCTCCCTCTGAAGCCCCAAAGTATGAGCGCATGACGTTTTCGTTAATACTCATAGTTTGCGTCCATCGCATGCGCTGCACACTTCCACCGGCAGCGGGAACCCTATCAGAGGCCGGCGGGCCTCGAGGTTCCAAGCTAGCTGGTGGTCGGCCCCTTCCCCGTTGACGCGCAGGTGGTAGTGTCGTCGGCGGAGTGGTGTATTCGTCGCTCGAGCTCAACGCAACTGCAGCGGCTGGAATCACTGGACTCACGGTTGTCGTACGGCGGCTGCCAGGCGGAGCTGAGCGACGAACCCGAAGATGTTGCTTGTGCATTTAGTAAACGTGCCCGGCTTCTTGTCAGCATTTTCGGTCCATTACATTTTCATTGCCATTTTATTTCAATTTTGTTTCCGTATTGTTGTGGTGATATAATTTTTTTTTTTCTTCCTGGTTTTTTTTTGTTGATTGGACATTTTTCTTGGTTTAATATTAGTAAATTAAAAAAAATATCAGTTAGTAAATTTTCTTCGTCAGTCAATTTGACAGCCGGGCCACAGATAATTATTATTATTATAGTGTGGTGATCTACTGGATCCCAGCATCCTGTGAGTACCTGACCTCTTTCAATTTATATCCTTTATCCTGTTTCTTGGTAGGAAACTTCTAAAAGCCTCCTTGGCTCCACGCGATACTCAATCATACTCGTAGTTTTGATCAGTTCAGTTTTATCAGTGATAGCCAAATTTGAACTTCCTATAGTAATTTCGATCAGCTGATGATAACTTTGTGCTGAAAGTCCAATATTTTTTTGGGAATTGACTATAGGTCTTTCTTGAAGAAAGTTGTTCATAGGTATTGATGGGCAGATGCAGTTCTTAAAATATGACCACACCTTTCCGTTACACCCTGTATGAATTACCACAAAATTTCTTTCTTTTTCTTTCTTTTCTTTCAAACAAATAAATACAGGGTTATTTTTCAGTCCATATCAAACCTATTATTGGCTTTGATTAGTCGCCACACCGCGATAGCGGGTTGTAGTTTTAGGAAAAAGTTGAATAAATATCCCTTGCAAATAGAATTTGCGAGTGGTAGAGTTACCGCAAGCGGATTTAAAAATAGACCCCCAGACCAACTTACTTATTTGACCCCAAACATATTAGCAGCTAAAATCTAATTACAGTACAAAAAAGGAATTTATTATGGAAATCGGGACAGCAATATTATTAAATTTAGATGAACAATATAGAACCTTTATTGTAGTCTCATAAACTAGAAAATTAATAAAACGACACAATATTTCATTAATTTATGTAAGGTCTCTTCGTTGTTATTAATCGTTTATTTTCTTAGAAAAAAATTAATTTCCTTAGAATTCGTTTGTTTAATGTTAAGATAGAATGCTGAGATAACTACTGGTATATAAATATTAGAATAGTAAATATAAAATTATATTTTGTGATCAAAATGGACATTTTTAATAAGACTTATTAAAAATGTCCATTTTGAGTATTAATAAAATATGTTTCCTACGTTTAACATAATCAGCCTTTTAATTCCCACTGTTGCAGGCCTCATCGTGCCGTAATCTACCAAACAAATGCGGGTTGGTGAATGTCACATTTTTTTGGATTTTTGGTTCTAGGACCGGTCGGTTTCCTCACAATGGCCCTTCACCGTTTTCAGAGCAGTGGTGATGCAATAATTTACACAAACTAAAGCGCTTGCCTGGGTTCGAACCTACGACTTTTAACTTGTAAATTCCAGCCGTCACCACTGGCCCAGTACAGCAGTACTGAGGACTGTATACTTCAGCAACTAGTGAGCACACTAGTTGCTGAAGTATATCAATATAATATTAAGTTTCAGTTTTTAATTCTACCACGACATTCTAGTTACCTTTCCAAATTAATATTCATTATGCTGCCCGATGAAGCTTATAAAAGCCAATAAGCTTCAGGCAAGTAGCAAGGTGCGTCACCCCTCAACATCAAACACAAACACCGCAGACTTTTCTCGTCGTGAGGCGCTCGTGCAGAAGTAATTCAATCAACCAATAAAAAGGTGTAAAGCATAAAATGCACTTCCCAAAATTGTTTTAGTTCAATCGAGCGGTACACGACAAACCTCTCTCCCCCGGTGTCAGTCAAAAAATAAATTCACCATCGACAGGCATCGCTACTTCCGGTAGGTACTGGCGAGCGGCTTCCGGCATCGATCGCCCACGGATACAGCTATTGACCCCCCATATAATAGTGCCGGCGGCTGTTACACCTACACCAATATTACTCTACTCTTTGCCAAACACAAACCCTTAATCAAAACACTCTACCGCGATAACAATAAGAGCGATAATCCCTCAGCGATATCCTCCCCTATGCGACAAGTTGTGCGCCGTGAAAACTTTTATAATACCGCTGTTATGTGCTAGTACGCACACCATACGTATCATTTTCGTATGCGACAGTCGTGTGAGCAAGTTGTTGCGGCCGCGTTATGAGATCGCGCGATCACGTGTTCCTAACATCTCTGTAGGGTAGATGTGGCAGCGATCCTCGGCAGCAAACGTGCAACATCTGCGAGGCTCCGGGCAGCCCCGGCTAGCCGGCAAACAAACGAGTAACGACTATGTGTAACAGCCATTCTGGCTTCAAACTTCGGAGCCCTAGGGGTCCCAAACATTCGTATTTCTCAGGAAAACCGTTGTTATTTAGAACAACAAGCCAGATACGTCTTAGAATGGGATATTGGACTGCCGAATTCAGCGAAACTGCCTTTGTTGAGCAGAGTTTACATTGAAGTCAGACTTTCATATTACAAGAAGGCTATAAATTGTAGTCGAAAGTTGAGACTGCTGTATTTCAAAAGAATAATAGAAACAGCGCAGGCTCGATATACCTACCATTTACGAAAGTGACCTTCGGAATTGATATATTTCGTCATCAGCATTCACATCTTAGGCACAACATGAACGAATGTTCATGTTGTGCCTAAGAACAATAGAAGGCCTTAAAGCGAAAGTATAGCCAATTATTATTTATAAAGCGCGATAATACCTATTTAGAATTTCCCAGAGACCATTCCATTCGACCTTCCAAAAGTAGGTAGCCAGCCAAAGTTTCGTTCACTTCCAAAGAAATAAAGAAATATGCGAGACGGAATCTCCCGGCGCGGGTCGTCGGGTCGCGTGTCAGTTCCCAGCAAGACGTAAAATTAACAAGCCTCGCACCCGACCCCGTTTGTATCAGCTACCGTCTAAATTATAGTGCCAGAGTCTTTGACTTTACGGTTTGCTTGTCTTGAGAACTTTTGTCTTACTTTTACGTAAGTAGCAATATATTCAAAGAATAGCTCAACATCATTTTGTATAGGTAAGTAGGTATTCGTTTTATGCCAACAAATGCATCGTTTTTCTTTTTCAAACCAGCTTTACAAGTGGTTTTCATAACGTGAAAAAATCATGTTTATTTAAATTAAAAGTTATGGTATCATTTAAACTTTCTTCTCACTAAAAATCCATCACCAAACCAGACAGCAAATTCTCAGTGATCACAAAAGTCCAAACCGCGAACACAGCCCATTAAATACACCTACAAACTCAACTAAACACACGTTTCATCCAGATTAATATCAGTCATTAATCAGAGTTCTATTTGTGCCCCAACACTGGGTGGTTTGTCCCCGCACTAATTTCCCGCGCTAATAAGCCGTGAAGGAATCGGCGCGCGCGCACCGCACACGTGGCCGCCGGATATACGGGCCATGCAATATATTAGAACTGTCATGTCATAGCTATTCCCTTTTTGCTCATATACCCGGTTATTTTGTACTTAAACTCGGCATATATCAGAATCCCCTTTTGATGAATAAAGTATTTAGTAAAAATGTGATGAAAGAGGTCGTTTGTAAAAATAAGTGGAACATGAACGTTCCGTATTTTCTATATTCAGTTTCACGTATCTTCTTAGTATAGTAGATACTACACGCATTAAACATTAAATTATTGAATCACCCATTTCAATCTTGAGACGGTCTTAGAGATTAAACGAATAATAATAACATAATAATAGACAGGCTGTAAGGAACAAGATACCGCAAACTTCGCGAAAAGGTTACACCTAATGCCACTAACAAAATTATGATAGTCATTAATCTCGGTAATTATCGGTTGCAGAAATTGTTATTTTTGAGCGCGCAATGTATTGTAAGTAATGCGGTCTCAACGCTCCGCATTACTACTTACCTACACTCGCGCCGGGCGACCGCGCCGCGCCGCTTTAGGTATGTAGGTATTAGGCCGGTGACGTGAATGAACTCTAATGAAACAGCTGTACGCATTTTATTTACATTACTGTTTTTAGTGTAATTAGCGATTAAATTACTTTTTAAAACTCTCATTGAGTTGGATAGAAATAACGATTTTGAACAGTCTACAGTAAAAAAAACTGCAGAAAAAAATTAAAAATTGAGGAAAACGCCGACGGAAAATTCTAACGCTAGGTCCAAAATCATTAGCTCACCGTCCGATCAGCATCCGGTCCGAGAGTCGACAAATCAGGACGGGGCCCGTCATGGCCGATGCAATGCCAAGAGATCGCGGATAAATTCGAAACAGAGTTACCGCACCCCTGGGCACTCAGGCAAGGAAGAAACAGGGGTGGGTTTAGTCAGTAAAAGTCTCACACGCCCTCCCGCTCCATCAAGAGCGGGAGAAGTGATTGAATTGGATTGGAACCACAAAAAAAAGGGGGTTCAGAATCATGTACCGAATCACTGGTACACGTATGTGCGTTTATGTACCTTACACGGTGTATAATATAGCTAGCAGATAGGTCATCAATTGATAACCCAGCTATTCGGTATTGCTCATCATCTTTTTCGGGTAGCCCCAATTTACCACAAGAAAACATTGACACGAAGCCAGGGTAGTTCCACCATACAATAACTAACCACTTTCGTAACAACCTACCTGCTTTACCCCATTTCTCTGCAAGGTTAAACCAGCTGATTGTTGGCTTGTGAAGTGCAGATGTTGTGTGGCGTGGCGTTTACCGCATTCTCAGTGACGCGTGCGCTTCCAGATGACTGGGCATACGTCACTTCTTGTCGGCAACACAACTCTTCAACCGCAAAGATAAGGATAAGCCACAAGTTTTTGAAGCAACATTGCTTGTAACTTGTGAGATGTTGCTTCTGCCCATGGAAATGATCAACTTTCTTCAAGTAAGTCATAGAAGATGCAAAAAACAAATTGGACTTTCCGTACAAAGTTATCATTAGCTGATCAAAATTAGTATGAGAGGTCCAATTATTTTTTTTCGACATTGCATATGATTTCTTGAAGAAAGTTGATAGTTTGACAGCAGCAGTAGGTATTTAAAATATGGCCACTCGGTTCCGTTACACCCTGTATATGTAAATAACGTAAATAACATTAGATTTTGACAGTTGACGATGTGATCAACCTTTATGGAACAAAAACAGCCATTATTTAGGAAAGACCATTACAAATCAACTTCCCTGTATAACAAATCGACATAAAGCCAAAACTCGCCACACAAACACAAACAGATTTGTCGACAAAGCAGCTCACGATTCACGAAACATTTCACAAAAGCCCAAACAAAATGTAATGACACATAAAGGATTATTTCAATCCATTATAAATACATATGTTGTATAATTTATAACATACGACAAACAATATAGCACTCATGAACGTCAAATTAATTATAGCGCGACCAGTATAACTTGATAGTCTGTGGTGGCGCTGCTAGCAAGGGCGAAATGTCAAAATGGGTATTAAACTTTTAGTTCCTCGTTTCACCGTCTGTCAAGATATAGCGGACACTCCGTATAGCTTGTGAAGCTCCGACCACCCGCGACTCCGAATATGATTAACAATCACTCGTAAATATTATAAATATGAGAGCAACATCTATAACGTTAGTTTGAATTGATTATTGTAGTAACGCGAGATGAAATAAACATAAACACTGTTCTTTGTTTCACTTTGAGATCAATGGAATTTTGCGTAGATCTTTTCTCAATAGAATCGTACTTATGACAACACAGAAAGTTCAATGTTGCACTTAACCTGCATGCATGATACCTAGCCACACAGAGTAGGTACTGTTGGGATTGTAGTAAATAATAAAAGTATTGGCGCTGGGATAAAAATATATTTTCTTATAAAAAATTACTTTTCAATATACCTACTACGGCTGTCTGTCAATCGGCAGGGTCTACTACCTACTTTTTACTTTTTTTTTTGGTTTCGCACGGTTTGTGGATTTAGCCAGTGTCAAGTTTAGATAGTACTTAGTTTTAGACACAGAATATTGTCATTTTTAACCGACTTCAAAAAAAGGAGGAGGTTCTCAATTCGACTGTATTTTTTTTTGTGTGTTACCTCATAACTTCTTACTACGTGAACCGATTTTGAAGATTTTTTTTATTGGAAAGCTGTTGCTTCACATTTGGTCCCATTTTAATTTGGTGAAGATCTGATGAAGGACTTCGGAGATATACAATGGAACTCTTCAATAAATGATAGCAAACCTTCCAGAATTACTGCAATCGCATGTCTGTATATTGTTTTCACCACTTCATAACATTACATCACGCTGATGCGCTCTGAAGGGGTATACAGATTTGTACAATTCACCCTGATACACCCTAATTTCACCAACTACGTTCAAATTCCCTATTTTTGGGGCTATCAATTCGGGCATAACTTTACTATTAAGTTAGTTTTAGAATGGGGTAAAACAACTAAAAACTGAAAAATAAAAAACTTTTTACAAAAAAAAATACAACCGACTTCCATAAATAATACTAAAAAATGCAAAATAACTTTAATTTCGGAAGTCGGTGTCAAATAACGAAGGAACCAGACTAGAAACACTTCCGAAATTAAAGTTATTTTGCATTTTTTAGTATTATTTATGGAAGTCGGTTGTATTTTTTTTATGTAAAAAGTTTTTTTTTCCATTAGAATGAAGATGTAACACATTCTAATGATTTAGCAGCAAATGTTCGAGTCAGCCTTCTCAGTAAGTTTCGCTGAGTTAGTCAATACTACGACAAAATTCTCAGCTTAATTTTACGAAGATCGCGCCTGTTTTAATAATTCCACATATTGTCCAGTTGCGTAGTTGCTTGAGACACTGATTCTACATTCGAATGTATTCAAAACAAGCCAGAACTATTTTTCGGCGAGCCTACATTCTCTAAGGGTGTGTCCAGATCTGGCGAATGCGCCGCTCGCGAGCAGCTCGCTAGCTGCGCGAGTGCATTTCAAATTCGTGCGCGAGCGGTTCGCGAGCCGCGAGGTGCGCGTAGTAGGCGCGCGAAAGCGCGCATTCGCCAGACCTGGACATACCCTTAGGTTCAGCCAGCAATCATCACAGTAGGTATCTTAAAGTTTCCCTAGCTTTGAAACTGCCTTTCAAACCAGTCGTACGTAACTATTGTCAATGACTTATATTTTCTTTTGGCTTCTCACAGTTTGTGCATTTAGCCAGTGTGAAGTTTAGAAAGTATTTAGTTTTTTGATGCAGAATACAGTCACTTTGTTTTCATTAGAATGCGAATGTAACACATTCTAATGGTTTTGCACTATTTGGTCAGTCAGCCTTATCGGCAAGCTTTGCTGAGGTAGTCTCATACTCTCTCACAGTTAAATACTACAATGAAATTCGCAGCTTAATTTTACCGAGATCGCGCCTGTTTCAATAATTTCACATAATTGTCCAGTTGCAATATACTCAGGAATTATTTGCGAATAAAAAAATACATGAAAAATCGTCAATGAGTTTATGTAGAACAATAGGTACGTGCTACAAAACACAGGAGGTGAACAGAACACTTTTCATATGGACATTGTCGGTTTTCATTCATTTTGCGTAGAAAAATTTCAGCAACCGCAGCATTTCACATGACACCGAGCTAATCCAATTGATGTTTATGGTATTGTCATATTAAATGTTAGGGCGGCTATACATGGACTTGTTTCGTGGTCGCAAGCGCGAACATGCTGAAAGTGAGGCTCTGGGTTCGATTCCCGGGTCGGGCAACAAGTGCTATTGGGTTTTTCCATTAGGAATTACTCTGTAACAGCCCGGACTTAGGAAATTGGTGGTGTGGCACCCCAGTGCCTCAAATGTACGTAAAACCGTTGGTAGAGTGAATGAACAGAGAGTGCATCTGTGTTTACGCACACGCGTTTATTATCAACAGACTGCAGTTTCGAGTCTAGTGCATGCATTTTTAAATCGCACGTCAAACATTGGATTCCAGACATTAATAACTGACGGTTTTAGTTTTCCAAATACTACGAAATTTTCTAAAAACCTACAATCCACAACCAATTATAAACCACTGACAAAAAATACGACGAACAAACTATCAGTTTGTTCACAGCCTAAGCAAAAAAGTGAGTAGTAGCTCATTTGCACCTAGGTATGTACTCGTATTAAGCTTCACTCGTCTAGGTATGATCGTATTATGTTCATTAGATTAAATACAATTTTGTTTCATTGAGTTCAGAACTATGTTCAAAAGTAATTTTATATTCAAAAAGTTTCTGCAACTGCCATAGGGCAATTCAAAACTTAGTCGATCAAAACAGTTCATTTTGTGGTAACTGTTACAAGTTAAACTATAGGGCGATTTGTTTACTTAACAATAACAAGATACTTTACCAAAGTATAATAGTTTGTTTACTATTTAAAGTAAGGTAAACATAACTAACTAACATCAGTACAATGGTATTAGGATCTGAAACCGCGAACTACCGGTTAGGAGGCCACGGTTTGCTTAATGCATACAAACTCGTGTATTCTGGAGTCAATATTTTGTTTATATAACCCGGTACATGCAAAATAATATTAGCAACGTGAGGAGAACATTCTCATTCTCACCGCTAATTAGCAGTGATAATAGTTATACGCAGTTTTCAGCGTGAAGGAAGTCGGTAAGCAAAAGCTCTGAAATCCAAAAGAAAGTAATTAAAAACTCTAAACAGGTGTTATATTCGACTGCCAGGGTCGCGGGAGTATGCCTAGGGGTAGCGGATAAATTCGTAACAGAGTTACCGCTCCCCTGGGCTCTCAGGTAAGGAAGGAACAGGGGTGGGTTTTAGTCAGTAAGAGTCTGACACGCTCTCCCGCTCCACACAGAGCGTGAGAAGTTATTTGATGATTTCCCACCCTGAAAAAATAGGTGTTATATTCGACATTCCCACTTTTTACATGTTTTTACTACTGTACTAATAATTTTCCTGACTTCTCAAGACACCACATAAAATATCACAAGCTCTTTCACGAACCAAATGAAAACATTTCTAAAGCTATTTTCTTGAAACGGTTCTATTTTCTAAGCATTACAATGAAGCAGAGCCAATATAAGTTTATTTTAGCTCGCGACAGTCTGTCTGAAGCACCCATGTCCTATAGCTACAGTTTCATTATAAGACAGACATAGCGAATGCCGAGAATATTTACCCGCTGTACCTTGTAGCAAAATACTGTAAAATGGACATTATTTTTGTTGAGTTATTCTTGTAATTAATTTAATCATAAATAAGCTTTAGTGTGCATTGTTTACAGGGGTATGAGATATTATGTTACAAGAAAATTAAAAGGCTATGTTTTCTTTGCTTGAAAGAAGATTTGTAATCCTAGGTTCTGGGGATTATCACGAAAAAGTTTTAGAATTTTCAAGCAATATATGAAATGCATATTATTTCGAAATTTAAAATATGTTTTCGTCATCTGCTTAACCTTTTCCCAACTATCTTGGGGTCGGCTTCCAGTCTAAGTGAATGCAGCTGAATAACAGTATTTTACATGGAGCGACTGCCTATCTGACCTCCACAACCCATTGTCTGGCAGTTTGAGTATTTTTGCGGCCTACTCAAATGTCCTTACTTTGGTATTGTTCGTCGGTTCGTTGAGCTCCTCAGTTCTGAGTTGAGCTTCTCGATGACTGACAAATGCTTGCACTGTCTCGACAGGTCCACTCGAATTTGTGCGTTGCTTTCTTCAAAAATCTCATCCCAGACATAAACGTACATGGTTCTTATATGATTTAAACAGTACTTGTTGTATGGATTTGAACACTTTAAAAGAGACTTTGACCTCTGAGTTTGTTTCGGTGTTTCTTCTCAGGGTAGTCAGCTAGGAAACACCGGCCTCATGATGGGCTAGATGTGGGTGTATACCTACCCAATGATTAATACGTAGGTACTAGATAAATTGGGCACTTTTTGGGATGGGGAAAAAGCGCTGAACTCGCGGGACCGCCACGCGAAGTCGCGCCGTCGCGTAAAGCTATAGGTGGCGGCTCGTGCCGCAACCTCGACCGGAGACCGAGACATAAGACAGAGACAAGAAGCCGTGACAGTGTCTTGGTCTCTTCTGCATGTACTGCGGGTCGAGACAGATACCGCGACCTGAAAATCTACTAATCAATCAGTGTCATAGAATCTGTCGATGAAGTCAATCGTGTTGTACTGTGGCATAAATTTACACTGTAATGAGGAAGAAGAAGACTTTTTAAATTTCCCTTAAATTTTCGTCTCTGTGGGTCTAGTTGTAAATTGTATATCGAAGGGTGCTGTCTGATCAGTTCAATCAGCTATTCACAGTCTTCATCAGAATAAGCAGTCATGTTTTACAGTATAAAAACGTGCTTTTCGAGCACTACATGTCCTGATCGACGACAGTCTTATTTTCTTCGGTCTCTTGTCTCTGTCTCATGTTTCGGTAACCGGTTGCGGTCGCGGAGCGAACCACAACCTTACTGACTGACAGTTTTTTTTTTGTTACAATATATCTCTTAGATAATATTCAAGAGTTTTTTGAAAATAAACAATGTCAAAGTTCAATAACCCATTCCTAGTTACTCTAATATAAATAAACTACCAATTAGTTTCGTTTAAAGTATAAAATTAGAACGGAGGTCCAGGAGAAAATTATTTGGTAAATTTATTTGTGAGTACACAATGGAATTTTCCTAGAAATTGTAACGACTGTCTGAAATTAGATGCAATAATAATTAGTAGTAATAACTAAACTTACTTTCTCCTTCCCGGGGTTGCAATTATTGCAAAATAGCATTTTCACATGTGAAAAATAATTACCAGCAACAAACACGATACATTTTCTTTCTAAACCAAAACATTGCAATCTCGTGAATTATTTGTTCGGCCTGAGCTATACAGGTCAAAACATCATAAAGGAACTGGCATGTCCTAGAACAAAATATTCGAAAACATGTGGGACAGTGGTCAAACGCGTGCCTATCAAAAAAAAATAAAATGTGACATCCTCCAACCCGCACTTGGCCCGCGTGGTGGATTACGGCCCATTCCATCTCCTAGAGAGGAGTCCTGAGTCCCAGCAATGGGAACATTATAAAGCTGATTATGTTGTGTTAATAAATGTAAATAATAAAGACATATAGCAAGCAATCCACTATCATATCGCACAAAGATTACTTAAACCTTATAAAAACCGGAATTAAAAGAAGAAAACTTACTATGGTCTCAAAATTAGGTCTTATTTAAATTACTTTCGCGACCATAATGGTATAAATTCATCAGTACGGAAAACTTCATACATGGCTCACGGCGATTTTTCCAATTTCAGTTCCATTCCACTAGCGAATTGGACGCGTCCGTCGAATCGAAAAGGCTTGTTGGAAATTTACATATGCTGAAAAATAGATATATGTATGGCGAGCTCAGTCGGCTGGAGGCAATCAACCCGACGCAAATATCACTGGACACTGTTCTTATTTACATTCCAGTTTTAAATAAACAAATGCTTTAATTGCCGACTATTACTACGTTTAAAAAATCTAAATATTAATACTCTGATTGATAAAGAACTTAATTTTCAGCGAGTCAAAATTTACATTATTTATTTATAAATAAGATATCTAAATAAGAAATTAATAAATTTATTAATATCTTATTTAGAAGCAAATACTTTCGTTATTACACCAAGTTAAAGAACACTGATTACAGCGTCGTCCTATTGACAGTAACGACTTGTGTAATACGAGCCATTTAGCAATTACGAATGAGAAGGAGTAACGTTTGACTGGGGAACATAACAAAAAGCCGATTGCTCATAGCCATATATTAAGTTAATGGGTTCTGGCACTAAGCACGCCCTTGACTTTAACGATGCGGCAGAAGAGGCACGAATAAATTTAAATTGGTCGGGCGGGCGCGGCCAGTGGTCACTCGGCCTCTCACAATGCACGCTGCAGTTTAATGCACACTTTCACGTACACTTCAACTTAATATTGCTCCACAAGAATTATGACCAAGTCTACTTCGATGTTCACATTCATTGAATCATGCTGATTTAATTTTTTTTGTTTTTTTGGGGTGGGAAATCATCCTATGACTTCTCCCGCTCTGGGTGGAGCGGGAGGGCGTGTCAGACTCTTACTGACTAAAACCCACCCCTGTTCCTTCCTGCCTCGAGTGCACAGGGGCGAGGTAACTCTGTTTCGAATTTATCCTCAACCCCCGGGCAGGCATCGGCCATGACGGGCCCCGTCTCTTGCTGACAACTCTTTGAGGCGCGCGTGGAACATTACGCGCCGTCGACTCTCGGGCCTGTTGCTGATCGGACGGCGAGCTACCCATTACTCGCCGTCCGCAGGCCCGGGTATGCTGATTTAATAAAAACCCAAACGTAAACCAGTTACTTTTCAAGCAGTCTGATGCAGATAAAATGATACCTCTTCATATAAAATCCAACCAGCCGTTAAGGCTAGCCGCTGACTTGTGATTTTTGTCACCGTGACTTTTTGTTACCCAGTCGAGTGCTATGAAGATACATGGGAGTGCGCTGATCATGGTGACCTGACAATACGGTGACAAATAGTTCCTAGGTGACTGAATTTTGAAGGCTACTGTCATAGTTTAGAATAAAGAGTGTTAAATTTGCCTTAAAAAATCTTTCAGTGTATATGGGATGCACCCAGTAGCGTTTTTTTTTGCGTTTCATTTTTCTTCTTCTTATTTCAAGAGCACTTATTACAGCAATCTGTACGAAATCCATACCAAGATTGAGCGCGTTTTGTTGCCCAGTGACTTTTCAAGTGGGCGCATCGTGGGTGACAGTAGGTGACAGTCGCAAAAAGTCAAGGTGACAAAAATAACAAATAAAAAAAAAAGCGGCTGGCCTTAGACTACAGAGCGTGACAAAGAAATAGACATGTATAAGAAGAACATTACCATCCTTCTGAGGCAGTTGGATAAAAATCTCGAATTTTCATGACAAAATACGTAAAATCACAACCTAATTACCAACGTTCTCCATTTCTTCCTTGTCCCAGTCTTGAAACACGGTAGAAACACGTAGCATTTGATTACAGTAGAAAAATACATTCGAGAAAGCGAGTCATCTAAAGTAGAGTGCACATTCGCAGAGACGGTGAGAATCGAAGCTAAGATTGGCTTGCTTTAACATTTGTTTCTGTGAACTGTAAAATGAGTGCTACGCGAGGCAAAACAACGAATTGTTGAAATATTCATGTTACCTTTCTGGTTTGGAAATAAAATATTGTGAACAAAGCCGACGGTCTCTTTTCCGAAAATTGTAGCCACTTTTGTGTTTTCATTTAATTTTGGAAACCAAACTAGCTATTATTAACTATTTATGGTTTTCACTAGCCCTCGACCGAAACAACTGGCAGTCATGTCTTTCCCAGAAATGGGAAGATACAAGATGACAAGAACCAGCAACTATATTAGTCATTTTTATTTAATAAACGTTAAAGTAATTCAGTAAACTGGCTGCTAGCAGGATTTTCTTAAAACGACCTAGTTACTACGAGCATAATCACTTGATGTGATAATAAAATTCAACGAACCTACAGCTAATCTGCTTACTCCATAAATAAAAATACTAAGAAAATGTGATAAACAAAATTACATACCTGCCAGGTTTGATTTCATTGAAAAATCCAGCGCTCGATGAGAATAACCCTTTCAATTCGTAGGAAAAGGTTAAAAAAGAAATCCTAGAATTTTTCCCCTCACTTTCTGTAACCCTCTTCATTTATATAATCCCAAAACTTTGTAACAGCGTTAATTAAGTACTTTTGTATAATGCTAAACATTTCCTGTTTATTATTTTGATTTTACTCAACTTTACTGACTAATTAATGTTCCAGCCTTTTATAATTAAGCCGGACGATTGATAAAGGTAAATATGTGTTGGTTTTTCGGAAACAAGGAAGGACCTTTTTTGTGGGGGTGGGAAATGGGAAAGACGAACTTTCTTTCTACACAACTCGTGCAAATATATGAAAGACAAAGGTTAAGTGAACGTGGAAAAGTGATCAAGGTGTACCTAGTTCACGCGGAGTTCTGTAACTTCTATTAGATTAATGATAAAATTACTAGAATTTATGGTAGTGCATTAGTAAGTTATCTAAACGAGAGTAAAACTTGAGAACAAAGTGGCACGAACATGCTGCCTGGCAAATTAATTCAGTTCTAATAAAAAGAGATTTTTCAAAATTCCAACAATACAGACCTATTTTCTTTTTCTTCAACTATAGAGTATGATCACAGAGCCGCCAGACATTACTTATTTTCTCAGTAACAAAATGTGTGAGATTGAGTAATGTTAGTATGTAATTTGAACGAACGCTACCTGCTTGCTTGGGCCGACGGCCAATTTTGTTTTTTTTTTGCATATATTTAAATAGTAGGTATTTGAAAAACCAAACAAGACGTTTATCACCCTCCAAATCATCGCTGACTTTCATTTTCATTATTTACTTCTATTAAATAAATGCCCAAATTTCAGCCTTATAAATAGAATCTCACTCGATATGACGACCAGCCCTTAGACTATTATAACTAATAAGGCACTAAAATAATATATTCGCCGAAACAGACATAAAAATAAGCACTCAAACTTTAAGAAAACTGAATAATATACATATATATATTACATATCTAGCGCCTAATACCAGTTAATTGGCCGTCGCTCGGTGCAAACTAGCAGGTATGTTTACGTAAGTTCAAAGTAGATACACACTCACACTACTCAATCCCACACATTTTGTTAACCAGAAAATATGTAAGTATAGTATGACGGCTCTGGGATCTCAGACTATTAATTAAACCTGCCAGTAAATTTATCACTGCAGGGCAAAACCCTTTTGCCATACAGAAAAGGTATAAAACATTAATTGCCACACTTAGAAGACTGGTTGGTTATTTACTAAAAATAAACTTAAAAAACACAACACCAGTAGTTCCCTAGCCTCGCTAAGTGATTATGCATGATGCATCACACCCCGTCCATCGTTTATTACTCGTCCATCACATAGCCATCATACATCATACGGTAACGTAATAACTTATGAATAAATAACAGAGTCGCTAAATACAGGCTAAGAAAGGGTCTAAAAATTTGCAGCGGGAAACTCATTTGCCTGGGCAGTTTTTACTCTGTGTCGTGTCAAAAGTTCTTCTAGCAGTCTAAAATTATTTATTTTCTGTGGTTATACCTAAAAGTAGGTACTCGTTTTCGGCTAAGTAAAATTTAACTAACTATATTATTGCAATGTTTACACGCTCAGATTTACGATAAACTATGAAATAATACTCTATGATCTGCAATAGCGTAGCTTTTAATTACTTACAAAGATAATTTTTTTCAAACAAAATTATTATACTACCTACAAACCATTTTACCTATAAAATATAGTATTTTTAGAAAACAGTAACACTTTACTTTTGATAGAATATTAACAGAAAAAAAACCACGCATTCTAAATTTATATTTGGAACACAAAATAATGTCGTTTCACAACACAACAAGCAAGACCAAAAAGCAAAACTGGAGTCTATGGAAAATGAAGCGACAAAAAGCTTCCATTTTTAAACGCGCTCAATAATTATGTCAGTCACCCGAGCCGCGCTAATCCGCACAGCCACATAAAATGCAACAGAAACTTTCAGTTAATGAGCGACTGCTAATTTCTTTTAAAGTCTCTATTATGGTGAGCTTATCTATGGCTGGCGGCTTCTGCTGATTTTTGTTCTCTATCTCCGGAACCCAGGTACGGTAATTAACCACGACGCTACTTCAATTTATTGCGGGAAAATTATCTTTGTTGACCCACGCGCCTCTGGTAAGGTGCTTAATTTTTTTCGCTCTTTGTAAGCGTTTTTCATATCCCTCCGTATCCGTCCTTTGTTTGCAGTGTCTGTTTATTAATTTGGTAATGGAACGTGAAAATGAACGGTTTGTTTTATACGTTGATAACATGTTTCATTTGTTACGCCTCGATTAGTTTTGTAGTTTGATGCATTTGTTGATTGATCGTTTGCTGTATAAATTGTGTGGGTGTACCATTTCATAATCGCCTCATCAATTAAGTGATAGTTAACATTGGCTTTGGCATTATGGATAGTTTTGAGTTTAATTCTTTGAATCGTTTAGGTTACAGATATCGAAAATTTTGTTCAAAAAAGCCTTTACATGTGCCAATTAAGCAACGTACTCTCTACCTGTCATATTCGGCCGCAAAAACGCTAATAAAGCACGGGTTTATTAAAGTAATCATAATTTACCTTTTGAGTCCCTTTAGGGAAAACCGCCTGCTATGTACGTCATCAACGTAGCCTAAATCTACTTGTGAAACGAGTGGATTGAGGCCAGCCTTTTATTAGGCAATGTTGCTAAATATAAAGGATTTCCACGAAGTGACTACTGACGGCACAGCTTTTTCACGGACACACTGTTATTTACTCAACATAGTCATATTCATTAGCGTTTTTATAACCATCTACAGACTTCTTCCCCTTTGTGCCACGCTTCACTTGTTTTATCTTGTGGAAATCCTCATAGATGTCAGCTGCCCGGGAGGACTCTCAGATTCTTACAGACTAAAACCACACGGTGTTCTGCAGCTACATTTAGCCGGGGTGCTGGAGTGCTGGCGCATTTCATCATAACCCCCCGGCTAAGTATTGGCCTGCATGAATTCATGCGGACCCCGTCACCTTCTGCGGCCGCGTATGGCCGCAGTTCCTCTAGAGAGGCGTGTGTTACTTGCAGGCCACATCCTATGGCGGCAGAAGGTCGTTCCACGCCCTCCCCGCCCTGTGTCCGGAGCGTCTACTACGGATAAGAAGGGAGATTGTATTCTCCCTTTTTCGGCGCATTCTTCTCGCCGCAGCACTGACCACGGAGATGAGGTCACGGCGTTGCTCTGCCCAAGCTGGGCATTCCTCAACAGTATGCTGCGCCATGTCGTTGAAGCAGTTGCCACAATGGTGGCAACCAGATGTCGGCTCCCGCCCTATACGGCACAAGTTCCCGGTTCCAATTCACATGTGCACTGACCCCTTACCCTATGTGCCGTGCCTGGTCTGCACAAGTCTGGTCTTTCTCGTTGACTTTCATTGATATTTTTACTCATCAGGTACAGATAAATATCTGTGTTAATTAAACCTATCAATACTTTGACCTGTCATCAGCCAATTAATTTCAAAACGAAAACGCAATATTGAGGTACAAGCTCAGCATTAATAGATCAAAGGTAGGGCCCGAGTAGCGACACGGAGTAGCTTCCCGGTTCCATTTCACATGTGCACTGGGGAGCGGCCCGCCATTGGAACACTAATGCAGCGTGCATTTTTAATTCATGTCAAGAGTCCCGAGGCGGTCGCTCTAAGTGCGGCCATGCCGGAGTGCCGGATAGCGCCCGTTTACGGCTACTGAGCATGTCAGCGGTAAGCAGCTTCAGTTAGCTATTTTTATACATTGCCGCAACCGCAAGATCGACGAACTAACCCTTTAGAGTTTTAATTGTAGAGGGTAATCTTCAGTTGTGCGGGTATTTTTTAAAGTGTACGTAGTGTCTATTTTTCAGGTGTTTGTTTCTGACGTAAATGAAGCTTTATTTATCTTTTATTTGTTCACATTCAAATCATATTCGCTCATGTTTTTTTTTTATTTTGAAAATGTTTAAAACGCTTTAGTGTTCTGCTATCCGTAGAACGCCAATCTATTTACGATGAGTTGTGGATTAATACAATTTTCAAACAAAATAAGTTTTCCTTGTGCTTGACTTCAAACGATAGATTTACCACACCGCAGAATGAAGCAAACATATTTCTAGGAACCTACAGCAGAACCTAATGAGACAAGTAATTACGTGTATTTTCTTGCAAGCAGACATGTAATAACAGAATAGTTCTCTTCATTATTTAATATCAAATTATATCGAGCTTAGAAAACAGTTTTAATAATTTACTTTATAATGAAATGAATGAAAAGTTATTGAATACCTTTATACTTCATAAAGAAGATCAATAGAATCAGTCAACCGATGGAAAATAAATTAAGTAGGCAGAGACTTGTTGCCTTTAAAGTATCATTAATT
Source organism: Polia nebulosa (assembly GCA_951329385.1). Lineage (NCBI taxonomy): Eukaryota > Metazoa > Arthropoda > Insecta > Lepidoptera > Noctuidae > Polia > Polia nebulosa. The sequence continues at coordinate 15,322,116 of OX589594.1, forward strand.
TAACTGTCATGAGCTTTCAGGGTACCGCAGTGATGCGGTGGAAATTACATTATTTAAGAAACTAATGAAAATCTAAATTTCACATTATGTAACTAAGTGATTTGAAAAAAAATACCATTTTACTCTACCTTCGGGTGAGGTGGATTTCTGTAAATTATACTGATAAATTATATTTAATTTGGTTAAACGATTATAATTTTTTTCTTTAGATAAGTTTGGTGTTTCCTATGATTTAGTAAATAGATAACATTATATGGATCAGCTAACACCCTCATTAGGTATTACTAGGGTAAACCTAGTACCCCTTAGTGCTAAGAAAGTCGGTCGACGATATCCGAAAAACCATAAACTAGCCATATAACGAGCGAAGGTCGCGGGTTTGCTGAAAACTTACGAGCTGGTCGACGAGGCTCTACAATGTTATAACTTATAAGTTATAACCTGACGGGTTAAGGGTTGGAGAATGAATAAATTGTCGCATGAGCAGTAAATTTCAATGTACCTGATATGTAATCGTTGAACCTAATAAGAAACCTCGAATTCTGACTTTCAAATACTTAGATATAATACCTAAAATCACTAATAGTTATTATAAAATGAAGTACCTCGCCGCGCCGCCCGTTCGCGATAAAATCAAAAACTACTGAACGCATTTTCATGCGGTTTTCACCTATATACAGAGTGTTTTATGAGGAAGGTTTAAGTGTAAATTTTATCCGTGCGAAGAAGCGGCGGGTCGCTAGTTTAATGTAAACCAAAACAATTTTTGAGCGTGTCCTATAATTTAGATAAGAAATGGCAACTGCAAAAATGGCTTGTTAAAAAGCTGTTGTGTTGAAGTGATATACGAGTATTAGTATCCCACTCACAGAATAAATTATTTATTTTGACCGTCAGACGACAAAAGTAGGGAACTAAAAATGATGATGATGGGTAATGTTTTTAAATGATATTTAAAAACATTACCCTCCTTCTGGGACAGTCGGGTAAAAACAATCAAACAAAGTGCAATACCATGAATAAATGTGGAAATAACTACGCAGCCTACGCTGCACAAGCACTTGAATTTCAGGAAAAAAAAAACTAAAATGTTACGATCAGTTTCAAGTGCCTGAAGTTACAAGTGTGTGAGTAAAATGTTTTAATTGCCAAACTTGAAATCGTTTTTATGTACGGTTTTAGTACCTACTCTGATTTTACATCTAAAAATGTACCGGCGATTTGTGCGTTTGAAAAATCTGAGTGGGATTTTCATTTCAGTGTCCGGGTACGCGTCCGTCCGATTTTGTATATTTTTTTTCACGTTCGCTTTACCTTAAAAATATATCGTCTATAAAGGACAGTGAAATAGTGAATTTCAAACGCAGTTTTTAGACATACGCGTATTTATTCAAAATAAAAATGTTACACGAGTTTAAAATGTGGGTCATGTGAGCAGAGAGCTTCAGGTATGCGAGGTGAATTTATTTTTTTAATTTGATATAACACCGAGTAGGTGTGACTTGAAATCTGGAGCAATACTTTCAGCTGAATAATTAACAGGCTTTATTTACATTGCTTTACGAAACAAAATTAATAAAGATAGTACAAAATGTCAGAAACATGAAAGATTTTGTGTCCGTAATTCTGTTTTATTTTGAAGGAGACTTCTTCACTGGCCAAGCAGCCGAAATGAAATTCATTGCGCGGAAAATCCGTTGACTTTGAACACGCTGAAAGAGAACAAGTGGAATAAGAAGTAAGCAACACCAAGCTCCAGAGTTCAGAAATATTTAGTCGTATTTTCCATTTACAGTACCTGCCATAGATTACAATCTGAAAACTTTATAAACGCCGAGTAGTTGGAAGATTTTGTAGATACAGAAAAAAATACGTGACCACCTCAAGTTTTAATTAAAAAACTTTCTTCTCTAAGTTTTTTGCGTGTTTCGAGCCGTGTCGGTTGCGCCACTAAATTGTTTCTTTATGTGAACCTGCTTAGGTAAATAACTGAGCTGGCTCCAGAACTCCTTAATTACTCAGCTCTCTATTTGCTGTAAAAGCCTCTCTTTAAATTAAATAAGTATTTACAGTAAGTACCTTAGAACAAAGGTAATTTGAATGAATTTGTCAGCCTAACAATACTTGGTTTCATAAATCTAGTTGGCTATTTAAGGCGACCTATCTGTTACTATTTTATTCAAGAATAATAAAGCCGCCTCTCACAGGTTCAGTGCTTGAAATCATAAATTAATATCAAACTAAATTCTTCACAAGATAAATAAAATGAGGAATTTTATAAAGTTGAAATAGTTAAAGAACCTACTCTCGACTTGAACGGATCCTCAGAAATTTTTAAACCTAAGAAGATAATGCTGAACGAAAATCCTTAATTCGGTAATTCCGATTTATCAATTCATGAGAACTGATCATTAGTAGCAGATACTTTTCAGACTCTTTTTTTCGCTTCTGGTAACTAATTAGTAGGTAACTATGCTCTAGTAGAACATTCAAAGGCTTTTTTTCAGTGGGAAAAGCCTGACAAACTTGCACGTAGGTACATAATTAGGTGTGCTTCATGTAGACCAAAACCAAGCCAGAATAGAGCTCTCCATCACAGCAGTGTTTTGATAAACGTGTTTATGCATGTATACGAAGCCTAAAGTGTGAGGCAGCAACTGTAGGTATGCAATGAAGTGCAATAGCACGGCAAGGTAGCACACTGTAGTTGAAATGTCAACAGCACGCCACGTTCACCAATAATGGACTGTTTACACTGTCCAATACACGCCCTTATTCCGACTAAGCGTTGCCAACTCATCCACCTGCAAGCACCCTAATGGAATACTACGATATTAATAATTCACTGAACCACTTCACAGTTCTACCCACTAGTTAATGCTTACGAGTACTCGCCAAATACACTTCGTTATTAAAACATTTTTTTCGTGCAAACCAAGTTAAAGTCAATAGGCCTAAATCGGGATAAAATTGTGTGTTTGACGTTTAATTCAAAATTCATCAGACTGTGAGGAAAGTAAACGAAATGTCAGATTATATCAGGTTTAAGTTAATTACATTTCAAGTTCAAAATTCGGTCATGGAAAAATGTACAGCTCAGAGTCAGAACTAGTGGAAACAGAAAAAAGCGAGCATGGCAATTTTTTTTCGATATCGTTTAAATATAGCACTGAAAGTGACAAGATATACTACATGCGAACTTTGTAACGAGCTATGAGCGAACGTGTGAACGTAGTCGCGATAAATCCAGATCATTAGACCGCATCAATCCGAAGGAAAAAGAAAGCGCGAGTTATTTTGTTCTAAATAAAAAGATATGTGTTGTCGTGTCCCTTTCTTGAACAAGAGTGTCTGGTATGTTTGTTCCATAAGCTGGCAACATTGAGTGAGGAGCGTGGAGCGAGCGTGGCTGGCCGGCAAGCGTGAGACTCCACACAAACGATGAATTATTGCGTGTCATCAATTACCGGACAGACACGACGCACACCGATGTACGACTCGTGTTTCTGGATACGTCTTGGTATAAACGAAGAGTTCTTTAAGAAAGAAGAAAAAACTTGCTTATATGTAGGAATGTTATTGATTCAATATTTTTTCAAGATAATGTTTAGTTACTTTTTAGTTTGTAATAAACATTACATAAATAAACATTTATGTTATCTAAATATCTACAGAGGTTGTGAAATCTTTCAGGATCCTAACACTTTAGCTAGAATATATGCGTACTTTCATCATAATCATTATGCCGCCTCTGAATTTTAAATACACTTATATCAAGAGATGTCAAAACTACACTGATGAGAGAACTATTCAAATACGGGCTGTAACTAAGTAAACTTAGTTTATGTTGTAACGTACACTTTATAATTTTATTTAAATAAAAACTATGTTATAAAACAGGAGGGATTTCAATTAAAATCACATTATTTGCGTTAATAATATCTGTGAAATCTAAAACATACTTTTTGAAAATTCTCAACCTCTGCAGCTCTTTAACTAGAAACCGCGACCACCAGGAAAGCGCTGAGGCATTAAAGCTCGACGAGATGATTCTACTGTCTTGGATCCCGTAAAGAAATCGATTAGTAAAAAACACCGGAGAAATAAGAGAAAATACATATTATATTTTCCACTTTTCTACATATTATCAGGCCCAGGCTCTAGACAAGTGACATTTTATCAGCGAAAGCGTGGCGGTAGCAATTGTGAAAAAGATTTTTTTTAATGTTTTTTTTGTTTCTATTGGAATAGGCTAAGGCCAGAGACCATGCTGCCTAGTCATCAGTAGTGTATTTTTATTTTTATTTTCCATTAGAATGCAGATGTAACACATTCTAATGTTCTTGCAGTAGGTATTTGGAAACAAATGAGTCGAGCCAGCCTCCCCGGCAAACTTCGCTGAGGTAGTCAATACTACAATAAAATTCTGAGCTTCATTTTACCAAGATCGCAATTTTACATCACAATATCCACTAGGAATCATAAGTGAATAATTAAAACAGCCACTGAACTTCACTCGAGAAAATCCCGCCAAAAACTCCTGTCATTACGTCAAAAATGTTTGGGATTGACAAGCGCTATCGAAATATCACGTGATCAACTCCATACACTTTGGCATTTCAACAATCGCTATAGTAGATTTTTTTTAAATTTTGTCTTCGCACGGTTTGTGCATTTAGCCAGTGTCAAGAAAGTATTTAGTTTTAGATACAGGAGTTTTTGGCGGGATTTTGTCGAGTGAAGTTCAGTGGCTGTTTTAATTATTCGTTTATTGATTCCAAGTGGATATTGTGATGTAAAATTGGTGTAGTTTTGTGTCTCAAGTGTCAACGTAAATGGACAATATGTAGAATCTTTGAAACAGGCGCGATCTCGGGCAAATGGAGCTGAGAATTTTATTGTAGTATTGACTACCTCAGTGAAGTTTGCCGAGAAGGCTGACTCGACACATTTGTTGCCAAATACTGCAAAAAACATTAGAATGTGTTACATCTGCATTCTATTGGAAAAAAGAAGGATAAAACTGAAGACGAGGCTTTGGCCTTACTTATAAACAAGAAAGATAATAACCACTGAAGACGAGGCTTTGGCCTTACTTATAAACAAGAAAGATAATAAGCACTGAAGACGAGGCGGTATGGTCCAAGACCTTAGCCTGCCCATGAAGGGCGAAGGAAAAAAAAAAAAAAAATTTTAGATACAGAATACTGTCACTTTTTTCCCATTAGAATGCAGATGTAACACATTCTAATGTGTTTGCAGTATTTGGCAGTAAATAAGTCGAGTCAGCCTTTTCGGCAAGCTTCGCTGAGATACTCAATACTACGACAAAATTCTCAGCTTTATTTTACCGAGATCGCACCTGTTTCAATGATTCCATATATTGTCCAGTTGTATAGACACTTGAGACACAAAACTACACCAATTTTACATCATAATATCCATTAAGAATCAATTTGCGAATAATTAAAACTCCCGCCAAAAACTCACCCTATCGCTGATTGAATGATACTTTGTCTAGAGCTTCAGAGCTAGCTCAGTAGGGAAAAACACCTTAATAAGACACTTTTAGCTGCTCTATACTAGTGACTGTTATTGTAAAGCGGTGTTTACATCATCCTGCTTTATAGAACCTGAACGGCTTTGGCACGCAAACAACGCGATGTTTGTTCTATTGTACATCCAATACGTTTGTCTTGTGACGCCATTAATAAGGAGAGTATTGGCAGAGATAGATTACTATTACGAAGGAGTTCGTACAGTGTGCTCTTAGCTTTTGATGACGCGGCCCTTTCCCACTGAATATGTTGATGGTATCGGAAAGGATTTATTTGATTTCTTAGCGGTTTTTGAGGGTGAAATCATTTTGTTGATGTTTGAGTTGCCTAACATAAAAGTACGCCTTTTTCACATGAGGGTAGCAGGAAATACAGAACGCCATCGACTTGAATCGAATTGACTAACTTTGCGATTATTACCTTTTTTTTAGGGTTCCGTACCCAAAGGGTCCAACACGGAGCCCTATTGTTGTCACTCACGTGTCCGTCTGTCTGTCTGTAAGTCCATCGTCTGTCACAAAATTTTGTTACGAAGAATTTTTAAACTTCCCATTGACCTATAAACTTAAAATTTGGTGATCATCATCATCATCATTAGCCTTTTAATGTCCCCACTGCTGGGGCATAGGCCTCCTCTCTGTGATAATGTGTATTTTACGTATACTGTACTAACAAATACCAATATTTGGTACGGAACCCTTAATGTGCGAAATCCGACACGCACTTGGCCAGTTTTTTTATGAGTACCAATTTAATTTTGTTGTTTTTTTACCCGACTGCGCGGCGCAAGGGAGGGTAATGTGTTTATCAGCCTATGTATACATAAATGTGTGTATGCTTGTTCCTATATGGCGCTTTAGAGACCAAACGCGTGGGCTGATTTTGATAATTCTTACGTCAATTGATTCGTCTTAATCTTGAGAGTGCTACTAAAGACATGACAGCAAGCAAGTGACTTGGTCGGAACTTTTTAGTTGTTTTTAGGGTTCCGTAACCGAAGGGTCCAAACGGAGCCCTATTGTTGTCACTCACGTGTCCGTCTGCCTGTACTTCTATCGTCTGTCACAAAATTTTATTACGAAAAATTTTTTAACTTCCCATCGACCTTTGAACTTCGGGTGATAATATTTATTATTACGTATATACTTTACTAACAAATACCAATATTTGGTACGGTACCCTTAATGTGCGAAATCTGACGCGCACTTGACCAGTTTTTTTTTTTATTTACAGCCGGGTTTTTTGAAAATATTTAATTCGTTTTTTTTTTTCAAACTTTTATTTAACTTGTAATTTAAGTAAGTAAGTCATTTGTGTTTGTTTGGATCAAATCCTGCAAACTGAATTGGAACCACACTAGGGGTAGCGGATAAATTCTGAAAATGAGTTACCGCACCCCTGGGCACTCAGGCAGGGAAGGAACAGGGGTGGGCTTTAGTCAGTAAGAGTCTGACGCCCTCCCGCTCTGGGTGGAGCGAGAGGGCGTGTCAGACTCTTAATAGTCATCATCAGCCTTTTAATGTCCCCACTGCTGGGGCACAGGCCTCCTCTCTGTGCAGAGAGGGTGTGGGCCGTAATCCACCACGCAGGCCCAGTGCGGGTTGGTGGATGTCACATGTCTTCGAAATTTTGGTTCTAGGACATGCCGGTTTCCTCACGATGTTTTCCTTCACCGTTTTGAGAGCAGTGGTGATGAAATAATTTACACAAAGTAATTCACCTGCCTGGGTTTGAACTCACGACCTACAACTTGTAAGTCGCGGCAGATACCATTGGGCCACCACTGCTCTACTAGACACAGTTTAAGCAATATCAATTTTACGAAAATTCAACTTACTCGTAAGTAATAATATCACTTTTAACTTTTTTGAAATCCATTGAATTTATTTTCGAATTTAACTTTGCGCTGGTGAAACCACGACATCCTTCAAAATAAAGTCGGAAGCACTGAAATGTCGACACAGTTTCAGTGAGATTGTTCTTGACAGGTTTAATTTGGGCATAAAAACGTAATGCCAGCGAACTATGAACCTTTTAATTCGGTATGTTCGCTTCAAAACCGTAAAAGTAATGGATATTTTCAGGATACCCAAAGCTTTATGAAATCACAACGTGCACATCAGTTTTTGAATAGTTATTTTAAATTTCGTTTGATGTTGATAACATTTAATTACGATGATTTTGACAACGAATCATTAATCTTTTACAAAAACCTTATGATAAAACTCAGTTCAATCCAACTCTCTGATTGTGATAATTTTAAAAGTTTGTACATATTGCAGATGGTTTTAATTTTGTATAAATGTAATTTTGTGATTTTCGAAGCTTTTACTTAAAAGCTTATTTAATTAAAGAGTAATTATGTATAAAACATCGATTTCGAAGTTTGTTACATCACAAAACATAGTAAAAACATTAAAACTTTAAATCTCACCTGCACGCCTACGTTTTAATTGCATTTAGTGCAATAAACGCTTAAGAGTCATTTTAGGGTTCCGTACTCAAAAGGTAAAACGGGACCCTATTACTAAGACTCCGCTGTCCGTCTGTTTGTATGTCAGTCTGTCACCAGGCTGTATCTCATGAACCTGTTGAAATTATCACAGATAATGTATTTCTGCTGCCGCTATAACAACAAATACTAAAAAACAGAATAAAATAAATATTTAAGGGCTTCTGCGAAGCAGTAATGCTCGTGAAGGCGGAGGCGGGACGCGTGACGGCGGACGTACTGGGCGTAGGACGTCGCGAGACGATTTCCGGCCACCGTAGACCCGGGCCTGCGGACGGCGAGCAGTGGGTAGCTCGCCGTCCGATCAGCACCAGGCCCGTGAGTCGACGGCGCGTAGTGTTCCACGCGCGGCTCAAAGAGATGTAGTCAGCCACCACTGACGGGGCCCATCGTGGGCGGTGCCTGCATGCCTAGGGGTATCGGATAAATTCTGAAAATGAGTTACCGCACCCCTAGGTACTCAGGCAGCGAAGGAACAGGGGTGGGTTTTAGTCAGTAAGAGTCTGACACGCCCTCCCGCTCCACCCAGAGTGGGAGAAGTCATTGGATGATTTCCCACCCACAAAAAAAAAGGGCTCCCATACAACAGACATGATTTTGTTTCCGTTTTATTTGCCACTTGTCCGGTTTTTACGACTAATCATCGAGTATCAATGGGTAATATTTACTTTTTTTTAAAGCATCGAATTTCCTCCAACCCACTACAAAATGACTGTTGATAATAATATCAAACGCAATGAAAACATTGTAAAGTAACTAGACCAAGCAATTATCTGTGAACCAATAAACTAGGAACAGCAACATGCAATATGTTGTTACAGCTTGGTACTACGTAAACAATTAAACAACTTGCTATTTAAAACTACAGTAGGGAGCTATTCCAGCAGAGATGTGCGAGGTAGCTAAGCGGTGCGAGGACGTGTAGCAGCGCGGCGCTGTGAAAATGTGCGATTGTTTCTACCAAAGCCGTGAGAGTGGGTTGCGTAGCGGGCTCGCTTTAGCTGTGCGGACACGCATTCGTCGTTCGCGTCACTCTTATACTACTTTCGCATTTTTGTATGTAAAAATACCCAGTTACGCTAGCCTTTTTCAACCAATGCTGAGGCCAAATAGGTTAGGAAAGTGAAGTGATCATTGGTAGTTTTTTTCCTCGCGCACCACCCTAGCACTAAATAAAAAAGAAAGGAATGTTTGAGAGGGATGTGTGTGAGAAATGTGTGGGAGTGACGCCGGCGAGGAATGTGTGCAATAACTGTGTACGCGTACACCTAAAAAGAGACCGCTACGCATCCTCACACCAGACAGCAACACACCGTTTTACAACTTCGCTACGCATGAGCGCTGCGCCGTCTCGCTACTATCCAAGATTTGGTGGAAACTCTCACACATTTTCACAGAGCCGCTACGCATCCTCGTCCGCCTCGCTTACTCGTACATCCGGAAAGCACCCTTAAACAGCTTGGTATTTAAAACTAAACTATAAATGAGATTGTAAACCATTGGCCACAAGCACCCATTTCCCTTACTTTTACAATTTGTGAAACTATTAGCAGTTCGTTTTCTTTCAGGGCTTTTTAATTACAGAATGGTTAGTAATTTACTGAAGCTGTTACAGGAATTGGTTATGCTCCGTCGTAAATATTTTATAGAATCAATAAAAGTGCTATATCTATAAGTAATGAGAAGACTGGTTAAAACAGATAGATTCATTTATTATAGCTGATTATTTTGAGCTTTCATAAAACCACTATACTTAACTATTAATGATATTCTTGCTTTATTCTTAAAAAAATCATGGACGAATAAATAGAGTTAGCACACTATATACCTTAGGAGTTGAGAGAGTAATCAAATCCGCGATTTCCAAAGCCCAGAAGCCAATCACCCACTATCAAGAGTCAAGATTACACAAGATCACTCACTCAACCAAGGTCACCAGGTCACCAGACGTGAATAAAAGGCAATACTATTACATCAAGGGTCGCAAATAGTCACATAAAATGTACTAACGTGATCCCATCGCATCAACTCAAGTGCGAATTCGTCGCAATAAAAATTTCATTACACGCATGGTTGGGCCGCGTACTCGTACGTCGCGCGATACGACCCGTTACATATATTTAATATTACAAGGCCTTTATTAAAATTGTATCGGGTTTGTCCAAGGGAGATCATCATGTATCCACTGATGGATGGATTGGATTTTTTTCGTTGGATTCAGTTTGAGTGTTTATTTGGTTGAATACATGATGTTGAATCTTTTTATAAGGGCTATTATCGAGAAAAAGACAATCCTACTAATATTATAAATGTAGAAGTTTGTGAGGATGGATATATGGATGTTTGTTACTCTTTCTCGCAAAAACTACTGAACGGATATTGATGAAACTTTATAATAATAATAAATAATAAGTCAAGTGCAAGTCACAGGAGAGGTACTGGGCGTACTGGGCGTAGGACGTCGCGAGACGATCTCCGGGCCTGCGGACGGCGAGCAGTGGGTAGCTCGCCGTCCGATCAGCTCCAGGCCCGTGAGTCGACGGCGCGAAGTGTTCCACGCGCGCCTCAAAGAGATGATTGTCAGCCACCACTGACGGGGCCCATCGTGACCGGTGCCTGCATGCCTAGGGGTAGCGGATAAATTCTGGAAATGAGTTACCGCATCCCTGGGCACTCAGGCAGGGAAGGAACAGGGGTGGGTTTTAGTCAGTAAGAGTCTGACACGCCCTCCCGCTCCACCCAGAGCGGGAGAAGTCATTGGATGATTTCGCACGCCCAAAAAAAAAAAAAAAGTGCAAGTCTCCCCCTGCCATTTTTACCGATGTATTATAATAAAATTGTACAGACAGGGGCCATAGTCTACATAGTTCTTGGTAACCAGTCCACTTTAGCCTCCTAAAACCATACCCCGATATCTTTGTTTTCCATATCTCGCAATAGTTTCACACCAACCGGAGGTGGTCCTTGGGTGCACTTGTGTAGCGCGTACAGGGATAATCGCCGGTTGGTGCCTTATTTCATAAAAAAGCGTCCAAAGGGGCATCTGCGAGTTAATTTCGGCTCCTCGTTCGTCTTCCAAAGGTCCGGGACCTCAGGGTCCCGAGAAATCTAAAAGAATAAATAATAATATTATTAATATTTTTTTATTTCATAAACAAAAATCACATTGCACTGAAAGGCTAGCCTACACATCAAAATAACATAAGCTATGATTTACAATAGGGTGAATGAATTACCACCAATTTCACACGGGCGGAACCGCTGGCAAAAGATATTCTGTAATAAGATACAGTTAGCCTGACTACAAACCTATTTCAAGACAACCATGCAGCATGCAGCATGAGGGAATGGGAAAAAATTTGGTTTTAATTTTATCAATAATTTTCTTGATATTTCAAACACAAATTACGAGAAAAATGCTATTGTGTGTGTGTTTACGATTAATTGCCAACGTCCTTGAGTGGTTAGCTTTCGTGTTCTGTGCTGAGCTCACGCCGCGTCGTACGTCCACCCAGTAATAGGACTTGCCCATCAAGGGGCGCTGTCCGAAATTATAGACGCATTATTCATTTAATAAACATCAAACAACAGGTATATTAAAACACGTTTACTAAAATATAAATAATAAAATGATCTTTAAAATGGTGAAGGTTTCATAAAAATTGGCTTTATAATTTTTCCATGATTCTCAATTTTTATCCGCGTTAGACATAACTTTACAAATTAATTATACTATGTTACAAAAATATAATTTCAAATATTCACATATCAAATTACGACGAAAATTGTCTAGAGTAACATACATTTTTTTTAAAGAAATAAAACTAGTCGTTTAGACGTGATGTTCAATTAAAAACCATTAGAAGTCGTATAACTGCGTCTTAAAGACTACGAAACAACGCAGCAAAAGAAAACCGCTTCAAAATGATGGAAAATTATTCAATTTTAGGTTTAACTTTATGAATAAGACGAATTTCACTTTGTTTGCTCGTAGTTAACTATATAAGACCGAATCCGAGCTTTTAAAGTAAATTAAATTCCATTTGTACCCCACCAATGGTAACGAAAAATATATCCAGAATCTTTTAAATAGAACGCTACAAAGGAAATATATCGATATCATATTGAACATGTGCCGAGTTGAATAAACATACTTACTTATTATAATGTAATTTCTTGTTAGTATGCTCGACTAAGGGACTATGGAATGAGAAAAAGATAAGGGATAGAGGAATGAAAGAATATTTGAAAATACGATTAACGTCATTATCTTATCCTCTTTTTTTATCATTGATAGGCTCGCGTTTGACCACTAATCTCACCTTCAGGTAAGCACTGATGTGATCGACGATGGAGCACGCTTGCCTAGAACTGACCTTTTCACTCTTGACGTTGATATTAGTTAACACAGAAGAACACTTCATACGGATCTCCAATACTTGGTTCTTGGTTCATCCAAAATTGCAACTTCACTCTCAAACACCACCATCAACATGAAACTCACAATTTAAAAGTTACAATATAAGTAAAATGTAATTAATGTTTTAATTAAAATTTTAATTGTGAAGCGTAGACAAAAGCCCTCAGAGCCCAACTTAGACCCGGTGAGTAATTAACTAATGGGCCATTAAATTCAGTCAAAAGTCATTAAACGTGCCGTATGAAGTGTCAATGAGGACGCGATTATGAGAAAACATGTTCGCTAAAATTCATCAAATTCAATTCTGAGTTTGATGACAAAACTTCACTGTGGCGACGCCTGAGTGCACATTAATTACTTTCGCAAAGTACCAATACTTGGGTAAGGTATTGGTTAGGTGTAACTTTTATTTTTATATTTCGATTATCCCAGTTTGATCTCCGCTGATGGAAGGCGATGGATGAGGTCTGCCATGGAACGAGGGTACGAGGGAACGCATAAGATGACTATTAATAAAACCCTTCAAAGCAATTTCAAGGGTTTTATTACGTTGTAGAGATCACAGACGCTGGTAAAAAAGTGCCACACTTTTACCAAACAAAAGACAGGTATTTATATTTATAGTTTAGGGTTCCGTACCCCAAGGGTCCTAACAGAGCCCTATTGCTGTCACTCACGTGCCGTCCGTCCGTCGTGTATCACACAGGTTTTACAGCCAAACGGTTGGAGCTAGTCTTCAAATTTTCAAAGTATAGGCATCTTGTTGACCCAAAGCCATACAAATAGTCAAAAATAAATTTGGTACGGAACCCTAAATGTGTGAAGTCCGACACGCACTTGACCGGTTTTTTGTCTAATCTGTTCCTATAAACGTTTCATCTGCGATATTTTGTACAAAATGAAGTTGTCGACGGCTATCAAATTATTACGCTAAACTCAACAGCTCCACCTTTCTCGGTCGCCTCGTTGTTGCTTCTTTAAAAACACTATTTAAGTATTTGCTACCCTATGTTTATTTGCTGTTTATTTAGTCTACATACTCGTACCTCATTTACAATATTGATAATTTCGCAAGACCAATCGAAAAGGAATCCTATTGGATTTCGGGACGAACTTCCTGTACCTTAACCACGTAATTTGAAACGAATACTAGTTAGCAGCTGATTACAGTGAAAATAACTCGCCATGACTCATTCCTATGGGATTTTACTTTGCAGCTAGCACCCATAACTTAAACCAGCAGACCGGTAAAACTTAAACAAATAAAAGGCGTAATAAAAACATTTTTACCTATACAACTCTGCGTCACGCATTATAAACTTAATCTTTTGTTTTATTGGTTAGTTACGACCATCATTAAAAACTTGGTACTTGAACGATTGCATTAACTGGTACTGTATTAAACCGCATGTGATTTTACTATAAAAAACTTTTTTACAAAAACAATGCTAACGACTTCCACATTTAAAAAAAATATATATATATTTCCTTTTTAGTTGTTGTACCCCATAACTAAAACTAAATAGTAAAGTTATGCCCGAATTGATAGCCCCAAACTTGTGGAATTAGAACATAATTGGATAAAATTAGGGTGTATCAGGGTGAACTGTACAAATCTGTGTACCCTTCAGAGTGTACCAGCGTGATGTTATGTTATGAAGTGGTGTAGGTAAACAATAAACAGACATGCGATTGCGGCAATTCCGGAAGGAAGGTTTCCTATCATTTATTGAAAAGTTATATTGTGTATCTCCGAAGTTCTTCATCAGATCTTCACCAAACTTAAATGGGACCACAAGGGAAGCACCAGCTTCATTCCTTTCAAATAAAAAAAGAATCACCAAAATCGGTTAAAATTTTCGAATTGAGAACCTCCGTCTTTTTTTGAAGTCGGTTAAAAACGGATTCACAGGACTATGAGTAGGACCATTATGAAGGAGTTCTTTGTCAATATCCCCATTCAAACCCTAGATATATATATCCATATTATACTATATATATCCCAAGGTAATGTCAGACTTTAGCTAGCTAGAGTAAACCTATACTTAACAGATCGCTTTCGTAACCATTTAGCAGGCTAGGAAAGTCCTACATACATAATTGCATACTCTGGTGAAACAGAATCGGCTACAGAGTGCGATCATCATCATTGTATCTTATATAAGTCGCTGATAGAACTCTATATACGCGCACATTCACAAAGAAATATAATGTGATATATTCAGGGAAAATAAGGAGAACTTGTAAATAAATGTAAAAAAAAGATTAAATATGTGTAAAAATTATTACTTTTACAAAACGATACCATTATAGAATCCCAGAACACCTAACCTTATTGAAGGTTAAACACAAAAGGACAAACATAAATTAGTTACCTATCTCCAGAATTCAGCGTAACGCGCCTGATAAGCATTACTCTTCGCTCAGATCAGAAGGCAGCGGATATCTCCCCTTATCCGAAGCTGAGCACATAAAGTATTGATCCATCGCCTTCACGGGATTGTGGGATGGTAATAACGAGACATTATTGCCTAAATAAGGAGCCGTATGCCTCATAAAATTCAACTTCCTCGAATCTGTGAAATAATCAAAGTATTATTGAGTCATAAATCCTTATCTTCGCTTTCAACGGCGACGTATCGCGCCGACTATGTGAATATTTGATAAGTTTTCAACTCACTTTTACGACCCACTAATATGAGGAATGCCGAATATGCGACGTACCGTGTAGGTTTTGATGTAGGAGAAGTCGTAACCTAGGCTCCCTACCATTAGTATCGTTTAAAACAACGTTAGGTTAGGTCTATTCAATGGGGCATTCAATTAATATGCCTTAAAAAATGCCTATCTCTTTTCACCAATCTATCTCATCTCTAAGAATAAATATTTGACAAAGAGAACCATGTAGGTATCTAAGCTTTACGACTGCTCCATAATTGGTTGCACAGCAAGCATATTATACTGTTCAACAGAAGAAATTTCACAAAAATTACGAACTCCATACAAAATTTAATTCCATATTAAACCCGCTTCTTCTTTCGAATCGATGGTTTTGATCTTATAAGTGGGATGGGCCCAGAAGCTGGCCACATTCATTGCAGCTTCAGTAGCTTTCATCAGATCCTCCATAGTGCAGGTATATGGGCACTTGGTGCATTCCAGTATTATACCCACTTAAGGTAGGACATGGATGAGACTGACCCAGGAGCGGGTGGTTTGCACGAGAAAGGAGAACCTTACGAGGAAGTCGGGCTGTTGATAATGGTGATGTTGATGAGGGAATGGAGGGAACATTTCATATATCTTACCTTAGTGGTTACAATCTTTTTAAATACGGAACGAAACGAAATGTCTATGATTCTAAAACCCAGAAGTTTAGTCTATACGTTATCTGTCAGTATCATAAAGAAATTCATTACGTAGATTATAATCTATGGTAAAATAAGAATAAAGTTACAGTAACAGCCGTAACGGTCGGTGATATCGAATATATTGTATAGAATTTCATGGCACAGTAATACTCGTAAATCAATCAATCAGTCATCGATGCTTCGTTAGAGCTGTGCCGTGTTTGTCCCCAGAGCGGGTCGGACACCATCTTCCCAAGGGATTGGAATCACTGGCAGTGCTGATTTTTTACGAGACTTTAGCAATGTTTCGGTGGCGACGAATTGAACTGATTCATTCTGGTTCTTGTTCAAACAGTGGTTTGTAGTTTCGTTTGGAGATACAGCTAATTTACCAATAGCGACGATCATGAATAAAGTAACTTGATATGGCTACTGATGTCGATGGTTTTAAGTTCTATAAAAAAGGAACACTATGTTTTATGCTAAGCAATTTTAATTTATTGGAAATATTTCAGAAGGTTAAAGTGAGAATCACTAAAAATTTTAAAAATCAGCTGTTTAGTGCATTTGCGACAGTAAAGTTTGCCTAACTCGACCAACTGTAGAGACAAAAAACAGCAGTTTTTTGGAACTTCGAGTTGCTTGGGTTGTTTCCATTCGCCGTGGGATTTGAAGGCAAATGTCCTCGCGTACCTCTGGGAGTGGCTCTAGGAGGCGAAACACCGGGGCGTAACTCCACTGCCGCGACACCTCGCGACTCGGCGGACAAAGCTCCGGCAGGATCTCATGACGACATGGAGAGAGCGACGGTCGCAACCTAGCGCAGGGCACGCCACAATTGCGGCGATAAGCCACATCTTCCGAATGACGCAGTAAGAGGGGCCCTCTTTGAAGAGTGGCTGGAGAGGCGCCACGGTGTCCTCACCTTCCGCCTGACGCAGTTCATCACCGGACACGGCTGTTTCGGGAGATTCCTGTGTCGAAGAAGGCGGATGGAAACGCCCGGGTGTCACCACTGTGCGGATAGCCCAGAGGACACGGTGGAGCATACGGTGGAGTTCTGCCCCGCTTGGGTGGAGCACCACCTGATGTCTCGCGCCTGGCCTTGTCATCTTTGTCACCTTTGTAACCTTTGTCACCTTTGTCACCTTTCCCACCTATGTAACCTTTGTCACCTTTGTCACCTTTCTTACCTTTCTTTCTCACCTTTGTCACCTTTCTCACCATTGTCACCTTTGTAACCTTTGTCACCTTTCTAACCTTTGTCACCTTGTCAAGTTTCTTACCTTTCTCACCTTTGTCATCTCTGACCACCTTTCTCACCATTCTAACCTTCCTCACCTTGCTAACCTTTGGCCACCTTGGCCACCTTTGGCAACCTTTGCTCACCTTTGGCCACCTTTCTCACCTTTGCCTACCTTTGCTCACCTTTTCACCTTTCTCACCTTTATCACCTTTTCACCTATCTCACCTTTTCGCCTTTCTCACCTTTGTTACCTTTGTCACCTTTCTCACCTTTGTCACCTTTCTCACCTTTCTCACTTGTCACCTTTGTAACATTTGTCACCTTTGTCACCTTTGTAACCTTTGTCATATTTGTCACCTTTGTCACCTTTGTCACCTTTCGTACTTTTCTCACCTTTGTCACCTTCCTCACCTTGCTCACCTTTGGCCACCTTGGCCACCTGTGGCAACCTTTCTCACCTTTGTCACCTTTGTCAAGTTTCTTACCTTTCTCATCTTTGACCACCTTTCTCCCCATCTTACCTTCCTCACCTTGCTCACCTTTGTCCACCATGGCCACCTTTGGCAACCTTTGCTCACCTTTGGCCACCTTTCTCACCTTTGCCTACCTTTGCTCACCTTTTCACCTTTCTCACCTTTCTCACTCACCTTTCTCACCTTTTTACCTGTCTCACCTTTTCGCCTTTCTCACCTTTGTCACCTTTCTCACCTTTTCACCTTTCTCAACTTTCTCACCTTTCTCACTTTCCTCACCTTGCTCACCTTTCTCACCTTTCTCACCTTTGTCACCTTTCTCACCTTTGTCACCTTTGCCGAAGTCATTGATGATTTCCCACCGCAACAAAAAAAAGGGTAGCTTACATAGCAATAAATTGTCATTGTATCAAAAGTAACCCTGTCCGGGGGAATGATAAGAAAGAAACACCACCCTAGATCTTACGAGTAATTTCATGTACAAACTAAGCTATTAACTACTGGCTTGTATTCAACTTTAAATCAAAAAATCTTCCATTTTTTTAACCGACTTCGAAAAAGGAGGAGGTTCAATGTTCGACTGTATGCATGTTCCACCGATTTCTCCGTCAGTTGTGGACCGATTGTTTTTTTTTTGTCCGAAAGTACCACCGCTCCTGAGGTGGCCCCATATAAATTTTAAAATTGTTTCAGCGCTTTTTGAAAAACTGAACAGAAACGAAAAATACGAGTACGTATACATAGATGACGTTTTGGTTTTCTCCAATTACGAGTATGTTTAAATTCCACGTTCCATGTTATTGGGGGTTTTAGTTTTGGGGTATAAATAAATAAATAAAATAAAATAAAATAAAAATAAAAAAGCCTTTTATTTCCTCCAGAAAAATTCACGCTTACAAAAATTAATTGTTTTTTTAGTATCAAAGGTTTTAATTATACAAATGAAAGTTTTAATTTAAAAAGTTAGATAAGTTAATAAGTTTTTAAGTTAATAGTTCCCGTTGTTTTATGCAAGTTTTTAATACTAAATATTAAGTATATTATTCTGTAGGAACCCCTCTGCAGGTAAAGGCCTCCTCCAAATGTAGCCAATTTTCTCTGGATTGCGCTATTTGCATCCAGTTTGGACCCGCTATTCGTTTTATCTCGTCCTCCCATCTGTTGCAAGGTCTCCCTTTCTTTCTTATGCCCACTGGCCCCCTCCATTCTGACACTTTTCTTGTCCATCTGTGATCTTGCAGGCGTGCTATGTGTCCGGCCCACTTCCATTTTAACGCCAGAGCTTGTGCTAAACCGTCTGTTGCTTTTGTGATGTTGCGTATTTTTGTATGTCTTATTTTGTTTATTCTCTTTATGTTTAGCATACTCCGCTCCATTCCTCGTTGGCATGTTATAATTTTTTCTTTGACATTTTTGTTAAACTTCCATGTCTGACAAGCATAGGTTAGGCATGGTATAAGGCAGGAATTCATAACCTTAGTCTTCAGTTTGATTGGCATGTTGCTCTTAAATATTTCTTTAAAGCTCCAGTATTTATTCCATGTCAACTGGGCTCTGCGCTCAATCTCCTGATAGTTGTTTAGTCTGTCGAAGCTAATTTGTTTGCCTAGGTAAATGTATTTTTCCGTATATGGGAGAGGCACGTTGTCGACGTAAATTGGTACCTTGATGTTGTTGGTCATTACCATAGTTTTGGTGAGGTTCATTTCTAGCCCGGCGACCTTGCTCGCTTGGTTTAGTAACTCTACCATGTGTTGTAGTTCTTTTACTGTCTCTGATATCAGTACCAAGTCATCGGCAAAACGTAGGTGGCTTAAATGCTTTGATTTAACTTTTATACCACATTTATTCCAGTTAAGCTTGCTTATTATCGACTCTAATGTGGCTATAAATAGTATAGGTGACAGTGGGTCACCCTGTCTCACGCCTCTCTTTATAGGAAACCAAGAACCCGCTGTCTCTAGTTTAACTCTACTTTTGCTCTTCCTGTATATGCTTTTGATAACTCTTATATACTCATTTTCCACATTCTGTGTTGCTAGAGTTTCCCAGATATAGCTGTGTGACACCGAATCGAATGCTTTTTTGTAATCGATGTAAGCCAAGTACAATGGTCTACTTCTCTCTTGATATTTCTCGATGATAAGTTCGAGTGTGTGGATGTGATCGATGGTGGAGAAGCCTTTTCTGAATCCTGCCTGTTCGACGGGTTGACTTGTTTCCAATGTAGAACTAATTTTTTTGGTCAGGATTGTAGAAAATAGCTTATATGTACTCGGCAGCAAACTTATTGGTCTATAATTCCCTATATCATTCGGGTTTCCTTTTCTCTCCTTCTCATCTTTGGGGTATAACAATCAAAAAGTGAAAAATAAAAAACTTTTTTACAAAAAAACAAACCGACTTCCAAAAAACCGACCGAAACCACCGAAATTAAAGATTTTTTTTTAAATTTTACTGTATTTTCTTTTTTGGAAGTCGGTTGTTTTTTTTTGTAAAAAAAGTTTTTTTATAAAAAAAGAAAACCAATCCTCATCAAAAATACTGATTGCACGGTAAAATAGTTACCTCAAAATAATATTATTTTATCAACAATTTGAGTTCGTGACGCATCGCTATTAATTGAAAAGGAGTGTTGCTGATACTGTAAATAGTGGAAATGTTATATTTATCCCAAACTTTGCCTAGGCATTCTGTACAATGCCGAATGTTACAGGCAAAAATATGCTAACGACAGTCGTAGGTAGATTGACGGAGCCCCGCTGCTTGGGACTCCTATTTCTGTCTGCAGGGTCTAATGAAACCTAACACGAAGGGGATGACGGATGATAAGCTTTTTGACGTGCATTTAAAAATAAGTCTTTATAAAATCAATACACAGCCTAATTTCTATTTCGATACCCTCACGCTAAATAAATCAAAATACCGTAAGAATAAAGAAGACGAAGAATTTCACAAATTACAAATTTGGACATCAATCTCGTCGATATCCATCCATATATCTAGGGAGGGATCGCAATTCCAATATATTAGAGCCACATATATACATCTACTTACTTTTAAATACTCTCAGTGGTAACGTTGTCCCTAATGAAATTTACGGGCATACCGAAACATCTCAATTTTGCCCTGCCTTGCGCGGTTTGCCCGGCAGGCCCTCAGGCAGGCTTTTCATCTTGCAGATTAATTTTAAATTAGATTAGATTAACATCCTTCGAATCTGTATCGCTGTCGTTTTTATTTAATCGCCTTTCTGACTTTAAGATGGCTTGATATAACATTTTTACGGCTGAGAATTTTGTGTCTTAAAAAAATTATTAAGCCCATTTAATGAGCAAGTAAATTGTTCCAATTAACGCTTAACTTTATGGGGATCAACGATCACAGTAGGTACTTCACTATTTTCAGTCAGTAAACCATAGTGTCTAGCACTTATTATGTCATCCAGGAGTAAAAAAAACAACCGACTTCCAAAAAAAATACATTAAAAATTAAAAAATAACTTTAATTTTGGAAGTCCGACAACCGACTTCCAAAATTAAAGTTATTTTTTAATTTTTAATGTATTTTTTTTTGGAAGTCGGTTGTTTTTTTTTTTTGTAAAAAAGTTTTTTATTTTTCACTTTTAAGTTATTATACCCCAGAACTAAAAACCCCAATAACATGGAACGTGGAATTTAAACATTTGGAGAACACCAAAACGTCATCGAGGTATGCGTATTTTTCGTTTTTGTTCAGTTTCTCAAAAAGCGCTGAAGCAATTTCGATAAAATTTATATGGGTGGTCCCATATAAATTTTATCGAAATTGCTTCAGCGCTTCAATTGCTTCGGGAGTATATTCTTTCGGATAAAAAAATAATTTTGAAAATCAGTCTACAACTGACGGAGAAATCGTCGGACATACATAAAAAAAAAAACATACAGTCGAACATAGAACCTCCTCCTTTTTCGAAAGTCGGTTAAAAATGGCAAAGCCGTCTACAGTAAAAAGTTGTTTTATAAAAAAAGCGAGCAGGTATAGCGAAGCGTATACATTTTCAGCTTAAAAAAAATAATATCTGATAGCAGTCTCACCGAAAGCAATACACGTCTGTATACAATCTACATAACGCGAATAAAACGTATGCGATTAAAATCAGAATAAATGTAGTTTTGTTGCTAAAACAAGGTACGAGTTACCAACATCCACAGTGGAACTGGTGTCTGCCAATGTGCATATAAATAAACAACGACGAGCAATTAGTGCTGGATATTGAGGGAATGTTATTAATATAGCGTTGCATTTGCAATGACTAACTCTTAATTTAGCAGGCCTAAATTCGCAGTTAGCATACAGTGGTAGCCTAGAAAAACATTATGTGGATGTTGTTAACTTAATTCCATTTAAAATAGAACTTAGAAACGAGACAGACAAATAAAAGGATATTGACCTCTGACTTGGTGCCTGAATTAAATTGGTTTATGTAAAAATATCTCTGCGAAATTAATGTTTCAATTTAGTCGGAAACACTCTAACAATCAATCGTTCTGGTAGACCTACCGGTACTAATAACTAGAAAAGAGGATTTTCAAGTAAACAACTCCAAATAATCGAAAGAAAGATATGGCTGCCATAGTCCGCTATCTATTACGGCCTCAGATATTCCCGAAGTTTCGTCCACTATTTTCGTGGAAAGAGGTTTTGTGGACGAACCCGACCCGAACAGATTGTCCGCATCGCGATTGCACTGGATTACAAACCGATGAAAAATTCCGCGAGATAGAAAATCGCAAATTGAATAGAAACGTGGTTCGGTACAGTCTGATACTAGCTTTGTTTCGCATTGTTCTGAACGCTTTTGTACCTACTGTTACACGCGCTGTGAAGTATTCATTTGTAATAACGTTTCGAGTTATGGCTGCAATTTACACGGAGCATTACACACACTCTTAGTCTTTTACTAAGGGTGTTCTTTCACCACCTTCTGCCAATTAAATAACCTGCATGGCACAAACAAACTGATCGGTAAATTTTTATTCTTTCACAAATCCTCACGTATAAAGGCAGCAAGATGATGAAGATCTACAGAACACCGACTTGAAATGCTATTAGGTACTAGTTTCCGTGCTCTGTGTGATTAATACAATAATAATACCTAATAAAATTATTGTTGTAGGTTTGTTACATTTTTAAACGATATTTTACGCGAATTCAACGCGACGCGGCGGCTCCATCCTACTTACGCGCGAAGTCGCCGCTTTCAGCCGCCGCGCCGCCGCTTTTCAGTACCCTGTATTTTGTCATGGATGGACGGAAAAAACTAGTTTTACTTGAAAATTCATTTTTGAAATATCAAATACTCAAGAAATATGTACGACAGAGGAGTGCGGCTAATATTTTATACTTAAAAAGACATATTTATGGGGAAATTCATAATTTGTACGAAGAATTACGGTTTCAACCCATGTTATTTTAACAATATTGACGAATGTTGCCTAAAACGTTTGACTATGTCGTGCAAGCCGTAAAACTTGTTATTGAATACCATTAATTTAAATTTCTACTTGCACCATTTTTAGCTTTTATAATTGTAATTTAAAACATGCCACCGCACCGCAAGAGTTCGCGCGAAAATATCAAACCAATTGATCGAGTCCGCTTCGCGTCGCACCGCACCCACGAGCGGTTGGTTACGTAGGCCAGCCGCATAGAGTTTCATTTGTTTGTTAAAGTCGCGCCGCTTAGCTTCGCGATAGCATTCGCGTTGAACCGCCCACGTAGGACACCGCGTTAGACTGGATGTTAGACTTTCGGGCTTCTGACGATCCGTAACGACTGTCAAAGATCCACGATTGACAGCCGGGACCAACGGCTTAACGTGCTTTTCGAGGCACGGAGGAGTCTCGGTTTATAAAGATGGACCATCATAACCTGATGGATCGACCCGTTAGGCTGTTTTGTATTACTTTAGCTACGAGCGAAAAAAAATACATTACCGATTACCTAATAGTCCTATCCATAGATAATAACACAAGCTCGTAAATACGAGTAGGTATTATCTTAAAGATACTCATTAAATATATATTTGGACCACAATAACATCACTATGCTTGCTTTTTCCCTTTTAACAAACCAAATTGCGTGCAGCTATTTGCGTGCGCGCATGTCAATAATCAAAACTGAGTGCAAATTGTGCAATTGGCTTGATTTATAGCCCAGTTAATGTAGCCCAGGCCACATGTAGCTGCATCGACACCTAACATTCAACATCTGACATTAACACATCACAGTACAATAATTCTCCTCTAATTTGCTAATCTTGATATGGCCCGTACTGCAATACCTACTGTAATAAGTGATTTATACTCAATTGATTAGCTAAACAGACATAACAATTAACATACGAGGTTTACACCTCGTAAGCAGGAGTAGTTATTACCTACTCCTGTTTTCATTCATTTTAAAAGATGCGTAAGAATTACGATTACGATCACAGAGATGGGCGGATATAGACGGATTTTCAAAATAATTTTTTTGATCGAAATAGGTTTATTCCGAAATGATCCCATTTAAATTACATATAGATCTGATGATGAGTTTCAGAGACAGACAACGGAACTCTTCAAAAAATGACAGCAATTCAACCGCGATTGCTGCTATTGCATAAATATGCATTGTTAACACAATTTAATGGGGAATCACAACTCTACTGGGGTAAGGGCCTCCTCTCTGTGAGAGGGTGTGGGCCGTAATCCACCACGCGGGCCCAATGCGGATTGATGGATGTCACATATGTTCGATTTTTTGGATCTAGGACATGCTGGTTTCCTCACGATGTTTTCCTTCACCCTTGTGAGAGCCGTGGTGATGAATTAAATAACACAAAGTAAAGCGCCTGCTTGAAGGTGAGGGTTTGAACTCACGACCGACGACTTGTAAGTCGCGGCCGCTACCACTGGGCCACCACAGCTCCAAGTCGATGTCAAAAAAACGAAGGAACAAAACCAGAAACACCGACTTCCGAAATTGAAGTTATTTTGCACTATTTTTGTTTTGTTTGAAGTCGGTTTTTTTTTTTTTGTAAAAAAGGTTTTTTTCCCAAAACAATAGAACAACCTTGCACAATTCTATTACCTACAGCTTCATAGATATTTCGAGAAGGTTGAATGCACGGAACTGAATCACTGTACCCCGTACTAGTATAAACTGTATTACGGTGGAATATTTCCTCGAACACCGCACAGGTATAATAGTATTACGCTTGTGACCAAATCATTATTCAACAAATATAATTTTGTTTGTAATAACAAAACCAAGAACAGCAGAAGTAAACTTAGGGTAAGTAAAGATTATGCAACGTACGAGTAGTAGTATTCATTTTGTGTCTTTATAGGTAGTTCTTAAAATTGACATACTATATTATACGTAAAATATTTCAATGCTTAGTTTGTTTACATTTATACATAACGATGTAGCTAACGCCAGCGTGAAAATTAGAAATGATTCTAAGGGAACATACTCCCGGGATAAAAAATATCCTATGTCCCATTTCAGGACATGATATACCTGTGTACCAAGTTTCAACCAAATCCGTTAAGCGGTAAGGACATGTAGAGGTAACAGAAGACAGATTTAGATCGTATTTATAAAACTAGTACGGATGTCTTATTAAAAAATACTGGTAAAATTAAAAGTTCAAGGGCAGGGGACATCGCAATTATAACGCTTATCAGTCGTCAAGCAGAACCTATAGAGGCTGACACAGGTAGGTAGCACCTCTGCCAGGGTCGCACGAGTGTTTGATATTCAACGTGGCTCTGGCACAGGCAACTGAAGAGAACTTATTTGATGATTTCACACCTTATAAAAAAAGAAATTGTATGAATTTCAGGTATCGCCGATTTAAAAGCTTACGCTGACAAAAAACCGCGAATATTTTCCATACCCATTTCACAAACAAAGATTTCAAAAAACAAATGTTTTTTTATTCAAAGTGGAAGCTCAATCGGTGCACTATTAATTTCAGCGGGATCGCGTCATGCGTCGGGAATCGGATAGAAACGGGAGAACTCGGACGTTCGTTCGAGTCGCAGTATAGTGCAGAAGGTCGACTCTAGAATCATAGAAGAATGGACTGAAATTCAGCTGTGTATACAAGGAAAACGGTCACAAAAGTGTGAGACGAACACAGCGATAGTCTATCGCTATGTCTCTTTCACACTTTTGTGAGAGAGAATGATTATATACAGAATGATATTTTCTAGAATTTTAATTGGGACACTTTATCACGCGATTGGGACTTACTGACAAAGATCCAAGCCTGTTTGGCTTAGGCGGGAGGAAACGAGTGTTACCACTGCGCGGATCGCCCAGAGGACTTGGTGGAGCATACGGTGGAGGTCTACCCCGCTTGGGCGGAGCACCGCCGTGTCCTGGTGGATACGATAGGTGGCGGCGACCTCTCGCGCCCGGCCCTGGTTCAGGCCATGGTACGGAGCGAGCGGGAATGGGAAGCAGTCTCCGCTTTCTGCAAAGCAGTAATGCTTGTGAAGGCGGAGGCGGGACGCGTTAGGGAAGCTCAACGGAGTGGCCTTCACGGCTCCGACCGCTACCACCGCAGGAGAGGTACTGGGCGTAGGACGTCGCGAGACGATCTCCGGCCACCGTAAACCCGGGCTTGCGGACGGCGAGCAGTGGGTAGCTCGCCGTCCGATCAGCACCAGGCCCGTGAGCCAACGGCGCGAAGTGTTCCACGCGCGCCCTAAAAAGATTAGTGTCAGCCAGTGTCGTAGCCGGTGCCTGCATGCCTAGGGGTAGCGGTTTTAGTCAGTAAGAGTCTGACACGCCCTCCGGGAGAAGTCATTGGATGATTTCCCAACCCATATATATATATACCATAACGATATAGTTCGCATAATCGCTACCATTTAGTGACGGTATGCTCTTTGTTTATGGTCCACTTCATACAAACAGGTCTCAAAATATTTCGTATCCAAAGTAGTAGGCAAGAGTACCAAAAACGGCCGTTTTTGACACATTTATAAATTTGTTTTAACAACGTAAAAATACTTTATCCTCTTTGTAACAAACGTGACGTTGGATTCTTTAATATTTATTTTCTATGCTATGCTACCGATTTTTTATTCAATGAGGGCGCCACTGGGCCGGTAGTAGGGCCTTAATGAAATCAACCTTCTGTCCCGTCTATTCTGCGTTCGGGAGCAACAATATCGGGACAACGTGCTCACTCCATTAACATGTTGCCAATAAACACGCTCGGAGTAACACGCCCGCGTTTGCACAACACTAATTCGAACATAAAACAGTGTTAGATCATTGCGCTGGTATTGCGATTTAAGGGGAAGTTGTTTTTTGGATGATGTGTTGATAAATTAAACTATCACTTTGAATTAGACCGAGAAAGGCATTGGTTAGTATCTCTGTTAAGCACAGTGCAAAAGTTTAGATTTTCTTGCTTATCCAAGATTTTTTTTTGGTCTACAGAATGTTGTTCCGGGTCTGGGGGTCTTGTCTATGTGGGTTTACATTTTTGTGAACGGAACCACGTTATAGGAATAAATCCTAGTATGGGGCACAATTCAAATAAAAATCTTAACTCTTACACTGTTAAAGACATTAATCATTAAAATTATCAATACAATATTATCTTCTTTCAGTTAGAATTGATGTCAAATGATTGGTTCTAACTGAGAGAGTTGTATTGATGATTTTAATTATTACAGTTCTGTAAATACGTACTTGCTCAATCTGGAATGCACTGCAATACTCAAATGTCCACCAAAAGTACATTAACATCCTAAAACATATTAATTCAAATAGTACTAGCAGAATTAAACTTGAAACCAGAGGCGACATAATAAAAATAGAAAGAGGTGTCAGACAGGGAGACCCGTTGTCACCGAAGCTATTCATTGCAGTACTCGAAAATATATTCCGGAAGTTAAACTGGTTGAATAAAGGCCTGTTAGTAAACGGAAACTACCTGAACCACTTAAGATTCGCGGATGATATAGCTATTGTAGCCGAAACTTCAAAGGACATCGAAGAAATGATGAGAACACTTGATCATGAAAGCTCTAAAATTGGTCTAGAAATGAACTTAAATAAAACTAAAATAATGACTAACAGTCAAAAGCGACCCATTATAATCAAAGGGAATACCATAGAATATGTTCAAGAGTATATATATCTGGGAAAACAAGTGTCTTTCAATAAATATAACAATGAAAAAGAAATAACCAGGAGAATTAACGTAACCTGGAAAAAATTCTGGTCTCAAAAAGAAATTTTAAAAGGAGATTATGGATTACATCTGAAAAAAACTGTGTTCGGTACATGTCTCCTACCATGCCTACTATATGCATGTCAAACTTGAGTATTCACAAATAAAGCAAAACAGAAGATCAAAAAGCACCCAAACAGCCATGGAAAGGAGTATGCTGAGGATAAGAAAAATACACAAAGTGAAAAATGAAATCATCAGGAGAAAAACGAAAATCACAGACGCTCTCGAACATGCACTAACACTAAAATGGAAATGGGCAGGACACATTTCACGCTACACAGATAAAAGATGGACCATAGAGACCACCCGATGGAAAGGCCCAGGAGGGAAAAGAAATGTTGGTAGACCAAAGAGAAGGTGGGCTGATGATATTATACAGGTAACAGGAAACAATTGGTTAGACCTAGGCAAGGACAGGGACGTGTGGAAGAAGCTGGAGGAGGCCTTTACCCAAAAAGGGGTCCATATTCCAAACAAAGAAGATTAACATAAGTACTAACGTATTCTAAGGAAAGTATACCAACAAACTACTAACAACATTTGGAATGTAAATTGGCAATATGGAATAAATGGCTTTATTATTATTATTTATTATTCCGTTTATTCATTTTTTAAACATATTAATTACATTTTTAAATATTTAAATATAAAGGATAAAAAAAAAACATTTAAAAATATAAAAAATAGTATCCCACCGGTATCGGGAATAGGGTCCAAGCTACCGGCGGTCAGGGCTCCAGAGAGAGGAACCGCCTGACAATGCGAGCCGTGTCCAGAAGTACTGCTTTCTGAATCAAGCCCTTGATCCAGCCACCTAACGAGAGCCTCCTGAGGTGTTGGTCGAGGCTCGTGGCTATTAAGCCATTGGCTGACACGACTATCGGTACAATGATCGCTGAGTCCACATCCCACATGTCGACAACCTCGCGAGCCAAGTCAATATACTTGATTTGTTTATCTTTCTCGGCTTTCACGAGGTTCTCGTCATGTGGGACGGTAATATCAACAATCATTGCACGCCTCTCGATTCGGTCCACCACCACTATATCAGGCTTATTGGCTACAATAGTCCTGTCAGTGATGATGGACCGATCCCAGTACAATGAGATATGACCATTATCGAGAACTGGGTCGGGCGCATATCTGTAGTACGGCACTTCCGATTCCACAAGAGAGTACTTCAGAGCAAGTTGCTGATGGATAATCCTGGCTACAAGGTTGTGCCTGTGCAAGTACTATTTACTATTTATTATTATTATTATTAAATACGTACTTGCCACGGCCGCGAATCATATTTTGGCCAACATACAACCTGATGAAATGTAAGAAAATTTGAATTTCGTGGGCTACCCTGGAGCTTTCACTTAAGTTTACAATTTACAAAGGAAAAACGAAGACAGTCACAAAAGTAAAATACTGTCAGTATCAACGCCAAACTGAAAATATATAGGTACGAAGACCTTGTTCCAAACTTCCCAAAGAAAGTTAATTAATATTAATTGAAAAATTGCAAAAAAAGGAATAAATACTCTATGCGGAGGTTACTTTATAGTATAAATGTAGAGTAGAGGTGGGGTGAAGTGTGTGTGTTTGTCTATATGTGTGTATATTTACCGTGTTTATGATACCATAAGTTGCTCAGTTTCTTCATAAGACAAGGATTTAAGCTAATCAGTCACTTTTCTTTTCAGAAGATTTTAAGATAAAGGGTAAATATTAATTCATATACATACATACATATATAAAGTTTAGAGCTGATAAAGGTTGAAGTGACGTCTAACCAACGCTAACCCCCAGCGCTCAGTCTTGCAAACTCTAGGGGCTGAGGGTCGTAAGGCAAAAGCAAGTGTTTCTAAAAAAGTGTTTGTAGGACGAACAACTGTCTCACTGTGCGGACCTCACAAAGCAGTTCTGAGGTCGGAAATCTAATAGGTTTTTTTGCCAGTACTTTTAAAACTGCTCTCTGAGCCCTCTCTTGCTGCAACTTGGTTGTCTTGTGGGTTCCCCTCCATGTAACATACAGTAACTGAAATCTGATTGAGCGAGGGCGAAGTAAACCATTTTTAGGGGTTGGTTATTAGCAGCCGCAGTTTTTTGAATAAATAAATCAGTCTCCTAACTCGAACCACAACAGAAATGCAAACAGCCACTGTACACATATGGGTCCTGATCTTAAATGACAGTGGTGGTTGACTAATAATACTCGGAGTGAAAGAGATGAACTTGGTCTTAGAGATATTGAGCGTAAGCAGATTCGAGGTTAACCACATCATAACCATTCTCAGAGTCAATTCTGCCTTCTCTCAAGTCTCAGACCAGTGAATCCCATGGGTTATTAGAGCTGTGTCATCTGCATATGTAATCATTTTTGTGTTCGGGAGAGCTAACTGACACAGCTCATTGACATATATGAAGAAGCCAACCCTCTTCTTCATATATGTCCCTAGGCCACTGCCCTGAGAAGCCCCAAAAGTCAAATTTTCCTTATTACTGATGAATGATCCAACCTTTACTATCTGTTTTCGCCCCAAAGTGAACGAATGATTTCGAGGGCAATGCCACGAATGCCAATTTGTTCCATCTTGTAATTTAGGGACAAAAACACAGTCACAGGAAAGTTGAAAGGGAACCGCTTATCTTGGTATGATCATGTGAAGAGGAGGGATGAAACACATGTAACTAAAAGAGTTATGAATATAAATGTGGATGGATGGAGAGGGAGAGGGAGGCCAAAGAAAAGATGGAAGGATTGTGTGAGGAGTGATGTGAAAGAAAAGGGAGTTAGTGATATCGGGAGGGGTGACAGGACTGAATGGAAGAAAATAACGTCTTGCGCCGACCCGAAGTAACATGGGATAAGGGCAGGAAGATGATGATGAAGGACGGATATTGACTTTTAATTCGAACCAAGATCCCTGTCTCCTCGCTTGTGAATAGGGTGGACTATGGCAGTTTTAAAACATCCGGAAAAATACCAGAGGACAAGGAGAGATTAAAAATGTGGACAAGGAGAGGAATAATTGTATCTTTTGTGGCCTTGATAACTTTGGAAGGGATTCCGTCATAACCGACAGCATATTTAGCATAATATTAGAATGATGGTTTCAATTTCGGCGCCATCAACATCACACATGACCATCGATTCCAACGGGGCTGTCGTGGAAGAGGTGAAAACTGGGGTGAAAACTAAAAGTATGAACAGAATTATGTGATGAAGAATTAGTAAACTTAGATGCGAGGGTACTGTCCACATTCGCAAAGTAACGCAAAGTAACGTTTTACCATATTGACAGAAAGAAAAGCGAAGTCTTCACATTTCAACTCGGAAGAAAATGTTTTACTCTAGTCCATATAAGATACCTGATGACTTACCAGGTTGCCTTAGGATTTTTCTTGGTCCAAATAATCTACCTATTACACAAGGATAAGTTATTGTGTAAATAGTTGGATGAATTTTAATTAAACTTATATTTTTTGAATATTTGATACTTACCTACTTCTCACTCATAAATTCTATGTAATTTCCCTCACTCAACTCAATCTGGCAAAAATGCATAATAATGTGGCCATAGCGTGCCATCAAATAATCTTGAGTTAGTGATTTAATGGACAAAAAAATAAAATTGTCAATGTAAGAAGCAAAAATGTCTGCTAACTGCTGTTGAAAATTAGAAGCTAAAAATGTCTTCTAAACAATAGGCTCATACTTTGCAGCATAACTGCAACTGAACTGGAATCATCAGACAGTCGTTTTTTTTTTGTGCCTGCCCGAATATTTTGTAGCGTGCCAACATTGGCACGCGTGTCATTCGTGCCGGATACAGTAGAGCTATTCTGTGAAATCTCACCGTGAAAACTTAGGTGAAGAGACCGTGAAGTGGGATGTCAATCCATACAATCATGGTGGAATGACAGTTCACTTCACGCTCACTTCACCTAAATTTTCACGGTGAGCTGTGAACAGAATTGACCGGCTGTTACAGTCACGTCTCTTTCAACAATGCGCCGAAGAATGCATTCCCATTGCAGACAATCAGCAAATTAACCAGAAATCAAGAAAAAGTTCCATTACTATCAATTAATTCAATGATTGAGACAATCAATGAAACAAGTGGGAACGAACTAACGAAACAATACGAACAAAGTTCTACAATCAATCAATTAATTAGAATTACCTCTACATTGCGATGTGCGCCATCAGCGCCATGGAATTATGTTGTTTGCTATACATAATAATAATTACTTTATTATCCAATGGAATTCTTGTAAGTCGTATCTTTTGTGGTTATGTATAAAATATAACTGTTTAACTAACAACAAACAACAACAATTTCCCTAACTTTAACTAAGTTAGGGAAATTTTGTTCATCACTTTTGACTATAATTCAATTTTTTTAAGTGTGCTAGTGTCGTTCAACCCGAAGGTGACATGGAGAGAGCGACTGTCGCAACCCAGCGCTGGGCACGCTACCATTGAGGCGGTAGTGCCCCTCTTTGAGGCTTGGCTGGAGAGGCGCCATGGCAACCTCACCTTCCGCCTGACGCAGGTGCTCACCGGACACGGCTGTTTCGGGAGGTACCTGTGTCGTGTCAAGGCAGAGGTGACCCCTGAGTGTTTCCACTGCGAGGATCGCCCAGAGGACACGGTGGAGCATACGGTGGAGGTTTTCCCCGCTTGGGCAGAACACCGCCGTGTCCTCGTGGATGCGATAGGTGGCAGCGACCTCTCGCGCCGTGCCCTGGTTCAGGCCATGGTACGGAGCGAGAGGGAATGGGGGGCCGTCTCCACCTTCTGCGAAGCAGTAATGCTCGCGAAGAGGGAGGCGGCACACGTTAGGGAGACTCAACAGAGGCAGAGTCGCCCTAACGCCCTCAGCAGCAGCCGTCGCAGGAGACGCCAGGGGCTGCGAGACGATCTCCGGCCACCGTAGACCCGGGCCTGCGGACGGCGAGTAGTGGGTAACTCGCCGTCTGATCAGCACCATGCCCGAGAGTCGGCGGCGCGTAGTATTCTACGCGCGCCTCAAAGAGTTGTCAGCAAAGGACGGGGCCTGCCACGGCCAGTGCCTGCCCGGGGGTGGAGGATAAATTCGAAAGAGTTACCTCGCCCCCGGGCGCGTAGGGCAGGGAGGAACAGGGGTGAGTTTTAGTCAGTAAGAGTCTGACACGCCCTTCCGCTCCACCCTAGAGCGGAAGAAGTCATAAGATGATTTCCCACCCCCCAAAAAAAAAAAAAAAAAAAATTAAAAAATTAAAAAAAAAAAAAAACCCGAAGGTGACAAACAATTAATTTCCTGACTGTCAATCACAAACGCCATTAGCATAAATATTTTAGAAGAATATTGTTCAAGACACGGTGTCGTTAGTGTTTAACGTTAAAGCACGTTAAGCTTTTGGTCCCGTCTATCAATCGTGGCTCTTTTACAGTCGTTACGGGTCGTCAGAAGCCCGAAAGTCTGACATCCAGTCTTACCAAGGGGTATCGTATTACCCAGTAGTAGTTGTGAAGGTCAGATAGGCAGTCGCTCCTGGTTTTTCTGGTATTCAGCTGCATCCGGTTAGACTGGAAGCCGACCCCCAGATAGTTGGGAAAAGGCTAGGCAGATTTATGTATGTAGGTGTAGATCGCACTGTACCTAGTCAATAAACAGTAGATCTTGAGTTGAATCAAGTTGGCCACCCCTAAACTAACAAAACCATTTCTTTTACTTCTTAGCCTTAATCACGGCTCATTTTTTATTGTTGCAGACGCATGTACTTCCAAGAGACGCAGCTGTAAGCTGGTGACTAGTACAAATTTCTCTAATGTTTTCACAAGAAACAACGAAAAAACACATACTTTTAGGTTAGAAAAGTTCGAAGGCTTTTATCTAAATACGATACCCTAAACGCTCTACTTAGGCTAGTCAAGAAAAAATAACATTTTAGGCCCAGAATACACTCACAATGGGACCGGCTGCCGATAGATTTACTATGCTAACCCTCCAAATGTGTCAACGCTTATTTATTGTACCCTTTCTTCTCAAATGTACGTCGAGATGGCCAGGGTGACGTTCCTCTTGGCTAAAGCTCGGATCATTCTCTAAGACGTTGTGTCAGTTCCCCACTTTATGTTTTACGAGATCGTTTGCCTCCCGCTGCTACAAAAAACAAAGTAGTTATCTACATCAGCCTTTTCCCTCAAGTTGTAAAAAATTAACCGTAGCAAATGGCTCGTAGGCGATGAGATAATAGGCTTATGCTCGAAGCTGCTACGAGTATGAACGATGCTCAAACGAAGCTTAAGTACTCACTTTCGAACACTGGCCCTTTTTTTTAGGGTGGGAAATCATCCAATGACTTGTCCCGCTTTGGGAGCGGAAGGGCGTGTGTCAAACTCTTACTGACTAAAATCCCACCCGTGTTCCTTCAGTTGCTTGTGCCAGGGCCGCGGTAACTCGAATTTATCCTCGACCCAGACAGGCATCGGTCCTGGCGGACCGGTCGTCAGTTTTTGCTGACATCTCTTTAAGACGCACGTGGAACACTACGCACCGTTGACTCGGGACTGGTCTTTATCGGAGAGCGAGCTACCCATTACTCGCCCGCACCTACGGGGGCTGGGCATCGCCTTGCGTCTACCGACGCCCGGGGCGTCTCCTGCGGTGGCTGCTAGGGCCGTGATGGCGTCTCCGTTGAGTAACAACTATAGCTTCAACAAGTCACATTACTGCTTCACGTTACTTACGAGTATAAGGCTCCTCTCTTAAATGCCTCGTTGTTATCTTGATTGCAAGCGTGACTGCCGAAAGTAGGGTCCTGGGTTCGATTCCTGGATCAGGCAAAAAGTGCCATTGTGTTTTTCCAATAGGAAACTTTGTAGCAGCCCGGAGTTTGGAAGTTGGGAGCCCGAGCTTCGGGAAGCACGCATAACAGTTGGTCCTGCTCCTGATCTCTCCACGGTCGTGTAAGTAAAGGAACAGAGAGTGCACCTGTATTTGCGCACACGCTTGTTCACTATAATATCTCCTGCGTACGTTGCTAATCTCTGTTTAGATTGGTATTATTTAAAAAAAAAAAAAAAACCATCATTAAAATTCGGTTGGCCGAATTATAGGCCTCCCCAAGATTGTATTTCAACTTCCTGGTTAGATTTAGATTTTAAGATCACCGCTAAGTAGCCATGTTTGGTCCATGCAAATAATTCCATTACATAAGTTATTTTCACTAAAAAACTCTCCACAACAGCAATAGAGTACTGGGCGTTCATAATTCCAGACACGTCGACCACGGCGTATCGCCAAGCTTACCGCAATAGCGATCACCGACGCTGATAAATCTATGAGGATAACCGGTGTGAACTGCCTTTATACACAGTACGTAGCTCTACGGCAGGTATTAGATCGTAACGTGCCATGGATTTTACTATGCAACTATTAAACAAAAGGTCACAAAATCGGGCTTCTGAATGCCTGAAACTTTATTTACTTATGTAGATACGATTGGTATATACTATATCTATATAATATATATATATTACATAATTACATTGATAATCGATTCAATTACAAAAAAAAGTAGACAGAAACTCATAAAATTAATAAAATATATACAAGCAGCACAAAAAAGGGGGCGAAGAATTCTTAGGGAAGAAGTAACATAGAACCTGTAGGTACTTTGACAGAAAAAAATATTTGGTAAAAAATATACCAAAAACATTTGTTGCGTTGCCCATGGATTTTACGGCTCCATAATATGTATTTGAGTAGGCACAGAGTTAAAGCACTAGATATAGCTTAGAAATTGATGACCTTCGAGTACCTGGAAAATATAGTTTGACTATGTGGCCTAAGCAAATTTATTCATACGCTATCCAACTTAGAGAAATATTTTATCTTGTAATTTTAACTTGAAATTTACTTTAACTTGTTAAAGTTTAACTCCTTTTAAGTTAGACAAAACACCTTCAATTAATATTGTTAATTTTCAAACTGAAATCATCGAAAACAACAAAGTTGATGCCAGGTTTTGGAATAACAACAAACAACGGTGCGATTCCCGGAAATTAGTAGATCACACCTTTCCTAGCATAAGCTTAAATTGTTAAAAGGGATAATCCTTAAACTACTCGTAGGTAAATCTATCATGAGGTCAAGATAACTTTCAGCAGCATAATTTTTGTGGAACTGATTCAAATACGTTTATAGTAAACAAATCTATAATTTTAATATAAAAAATTCATTTATTTACTCAGGTAACAGCCGCACGGGTCGATCCATCAGGTTAAGCTAAGCTTGCCGGGGTTGGTCCATGGATGGGTGACCATCTTTACATACCGAGACTCGTCCGTGCCTCGGAAAGCACGGCCGTTGGTCTCGGCTGTCAATCGTGGATCTTTGACAGTCGTTACGGGTTGTCAGACGCCCGAAAGTCTGACATGCAGTCTTACCAAGGGGTATCGTATTACCCAGTATCTGGTTTAGAGGCAGTCGCTCCATGTAAAATACTGCTATTCAGCTGCATCCGGTTAGATTGGAAGCCGACCCCAAGATAGTTGGGAAAAGGCTAGGCAGATTGATTAAAATCAAATTATACATTAAATAAAAAATCTAATAAAATCTGCCAGTGCAATAAAATAAAAACAAACAGGTACATTAAATAAATAAAATTTAATTTCAGTACTTCCTCTCCTGCATTGGCAACTCAACATGCAATAATGACAAAATAAACATTGTTCGCATCGTATTATTCGTTCGTAAGTGTAAAAGAAATAATCTTCCGTTCGAAATAATAATTTCAAAACGTAAAAAGATCTTAGCAAACCACCGACAAATCTCACTTAATCTGTCAAACGGAAACTACGAACTGCAAAGAACATCTTTCTGGGAAATGTAATGCTATTAAACGAAGATGGGGCCTGTCACCTGTCATGTCTGGCATTAAGCACCGATCCGGCAGGAATTGAGCACCAATATTTAGTAAAGGGGTTCTGGGAATAACTCCTGCTTACGCTGGAAAGGAAAACGTGCGTGAAAATACAAGATGGGATACCCATTTCTCACTAGAGCATAACAATTGTTACAGAGAAGATTGTATCTATCGTAAAAGTTTTCATTTAAAAATTCAATATAACTTAAGTACATAATCAGCCTTATATGGTTCCCACTGCTGGGACTTAGGCCTTCTCTCTAGGAGAGGGAAACGGCCGTAATCCACCACGTGAGTTGGTGGATGTCACATGCCTTCAACATTTTTTTTTCTAGGACATGCCAGTTTCCTCACGATGTTTTCCTTCGCCGTTTTAAGAGCAGTGGTAATGAAATAATTTACACAAAGTAAAGCCCCTGCCTTCTTTTTTGGGAGGTGGGAAATCATCCAATGACTTCTCCCACTCTGGGTGGAGCGAGAGGGCGTGTCAGACTCTTACTGACTAAAACCACCCGTGTTCCTTCCCTGCCTGAGTGCCCAGGGGTGCGGTAACTCATTTTCAGAATTTATCTGCTACCCCTAGGCATGCAGGCACCGGCCACAATGGGCCCCGTCAGTGGTGGCTGACAATCATCTCTTGTTCGGCGCGCGTGGAACACTACGCGCCGTCGACTCACGGGCCTGGCGCTGATCGGACGGCGAGCTACCCACTGCTCGCCGTCCGCAGGCTCGGGTCTACGGTGGCCGGAGATCGTTTCGCGACGTCCTTCGCCCAGTACGCCCAGTACCTCTCCTGCGGTGGTAGCAGCCGGGGCCGTGAGGGCCACTCCGTTGAACTTCTCTCACGCGTCCCGCCTCCGCCTTCGCGAGCATTACTGCTTCGCAGAAGGCGGAGACTGGTTCCCATCACGCTCCGTACCATGGCCTGAACCAGGGCCGGGCGCGAGAGGTCGCCGCCACCTATTGCATCCACGAGGACACGGCGGGGCTCCGCCCAAGCGGGGCACCGCCCAAGCGGGGCAGACCTCCACCGTATGCTCCACCGTGTCCTCTGGGCGATCGGCGCAGTGGCAACACCCGGGCGTTTCCTCCCGCCCGAAAGCCCCTGCATGGGTTTGAATCCACGACCTACACCTCGTAAGTCGGGGCCGTTACCACTGGGCCAAATAATGATTCAATAAAAAGACATAAATAAATTAGAAAGTATGTTATCATTTGCGCCATTTAAAAATGAAGTATATTTCACAATCTTTCGCTAGAAAAAGTTGCAACCGACTTGGCGACGTGACAACAGCCTCTACCTTTTAAGAATAAGGTCAGGAAAGAGCCATCAACAAAAAGGAAATACCTACCTACTTACCATCATACTTGTCGTAGATACCCGCAATTTCCACGGAACAAATTCTCATAATTCTGACGTACGACCCAACTTGACCTGGGCTTCGGAAAATTCATACTTTCCTCGCTCGACCGGCCATAACGGAGCACTTAAACCCAGCAGACCGGAGACGTCATAACAATACACATACGTATAATGTTCTATGTGTAGTTGTGTACCTAGGTAGGTAACATCATGTATTTCTTTTGAAAAGTTTTCAAGAAATATTTCTAGAGCTGCCACAAGATCGTATATACGAGGTATTGTCACGTCGGTCGGCGGCTACGCATTTGTTATTCCATTCTTACCGTTATTTAATACCGCCGTGATAAATATTACAGCATTTCCGAGGGTCGGATTAAAATACGAAAGAGTTGAGTTTTGTGAAGGGAAATTGTAGGAAAATACCGATGACATAAAGTTATTTCGGTTTTGTGTGCTTGGCTAACTGCTTCAACTTTAGGATATGAATACGTACGTTATGTTTACGTCTACAGCTAGATTTTTCTTACGGGTACCAATCTTGGAGCGATAGAATTTTACGAGAAATAGCTCAATTTCCTATCAGAGGGCAATAATAACAAAACAGTTAATTCTATCGAATTGACTGTATTAATATACCTCAACCAACATTCCTCCAAACAAATATTCCCAAACCCGTATTCAATATTAAAAACAAATAGACAAACAATCAGCAACCATCAAATCTCTCAGATGAGACAGCCGATAGTCGTAATTGCATTAGATATATCCTAATACAAACAGGGTTCCTTTTGATTTCCCCATTGCGCGCACTCGCTCGACTTGATGTCACATAATACGTATCAATCGCGAGAAACAAACACCCTGAGGGAGCCCATGTAGTGGAAGAGATAAAACGTCCCCCCTCGGAGGACTTACCCTCACCTACTGATAAAACAAAATGTTACGCAGAAATGTGGACAATTTTTCTGTTTTACATGTAACGTCGCGTCGTTTGGATTTTTTGATAAATATGTACGTCCTTCGCTGGTTGTGTTCAGTGAAAATTATTGGTGGTGTGAGCCAGTGTGGGTTGGAAGTCACATGCCAATTTCCTTAAGATGTTTGCAGCATTCCAGCTCTACGCTTGGTTTTTATGGTTCCGATAGTCCGAATAAAACAACGGAACCCTTAAGGATCACTCGTGTGTCTGTCTTCACTCGTGTGTCTATCTTCACTCGTGTGTCCGTCTATCAGTTTGTCTTTCTGTTTGTCCTTCTGTTACAGCCACTGCTTATCACAAATCCTTAAATGTTTCTACTAATAAAGGATACAATGACAAAAACTGACAAGCATAATTATTACCTTGTCGCTTTTATCTCAACATAACCATTTTCTTTTTAAACCAAAACGGAATTAAAAAATAAATCTCAAATTAAATAATAATTAATCTTTAATCAAAAATAGACCGTTTTTAAAAAGGTGTACTTTACTTCTAATAAATAAACACGGCACAAAATTATTGCTCGGGGCTCACTCAGAGAAATGAAATTCATTTTATTGCGGCGACTGAGGCTTTCATACTTTCATTCAAATACAATTTGGCTAATGTAATTGCTGGGAGGTGATTCCATTTCACCACTGAAGCGAAATATCTATACAACATTTTAGGATAAGTTTAACGTAAAACGAATTAGCGGACATAATTTCTTATTGCGCATTAGGCCACAGTAAAGTGAATTAAAGGCCGCAGTGATAAGATTATGCCGTAATTTTATTTTATTTATAGCCACCACCCCTTGCTATTAAGGCAGTTGTGTAACTTGAAAGAAATATGTATCTTAGCT
Organism: Polia nebulosa; assembly: GCA_951329385.1. NCBI lineage: Eukaryota > Metazoa > Arthropoda > Insecta > Lepidoptera > Noctuidae > Polia > Polia nebulosa. The sequence goes on from OX589594.1 coordinate 15,362,056, forward strand.
GAAATATATTATAATTTTGTCATGGAAGACGGTTTAATAAAAATGCGTGACGTATTTTGAAGTGACCAAATATTTCTTTATTGAATATTTAGATACTACGAATATGTTCAACATAAATTGATTTCCAATTCATTCAGTCTACTCTACAGCCCCTTTACCACAAATTATAAAACACGATTAATTACCAAAACCTCCAATCCATTAAGACACCTCTATGAACAGTTTGCACACATAATAATAAACCCATAGATTGGATTACCAATACACGAATACACCCGATGTTAGCCGACTAAAACCGAAGTGGTTGAGTTAACAAGTTAGTCTACGAAGACTGCAGTTTGCAGTCTGCATAGGATATTGTGCCACCCTGGTATATAGCTTCAATAATTGCATTACGTAAAGCTGCAATGCAAACTGTAAGCTTTGCATCGTGACCTAGGAATCCAATCTGGAGTTATAGTAGGACTGACAGTCTGCATCACTGTTGGCTTGTGAACGTTTGCTTATAAAGTTAACGCTGATAGTAGTGAATAGGGTGATTCGATTTTGTTTTAGAGGAAAAACAAAAGCATATTTTATGCATTCTAGCCAAAGCAGCAGTTTATCGTAGAAAATAAACTGTTTACTTAGGTATCTCTTCACTAACGTTTGAAACCTTTTTGAGTGCCCAATGCCGTTTGAAAATTTTACGAAATTATTTTGATCGTAATAATTGGTGTTAGCTTAATTGTTTGTCCGTCTATACTATATATTTATCTCTGTACGGTTAATCATTGAATCGCCAAAATTTTTAAAATATCTTTCATTTCTGTTGATGTCATAACATAGAAAAGAAACCTCTGTGCCTATTCAAGTGTAAAAAATGCTTTACGACGACGAAGGTTGGCAGATTTTTGTATCTAGGCCGCTAGGGGTTCTAATCTAAGGGAGGGTACCTCTATCACCCTAATCCGTCAAGTTTTAGGCCTACAAAATAAAACCTTGCTCAGGAACGGGTCAAAATCTAAATCAGGTGAATAAAAGCCGGATCATTCGGGCTCTCTTTATTGCTTGAGGACTAAACGGGTGCGCATAAAACTTAGACTAGCTAAATAAACTTCGGGATTTGTTCAAGTTTAATACCTAACATAATTTTACGATGGAAAAGATGTAAAAGCTTAGGATGGGTGCTGTTTTCTCATGTGATCTCTTAGCTTAATTCAAATTTAAAATATTTTATTTCACGTAAACCTACATGGGCATGAAATGTCCGTAACTAAGTGCATGGTTTTAATTGTTCGATTTCTAGGAGAAGAACAGGCAAAAATACCCACGGTTACGCTTTTTAAAATCGTCCAAGTGCGCGCAAAGGGTTCCGAACGAATTTTCTTCGGACGAATTTCATTCATTAATTTCACTTAACGATAACTTTCCATACGTTTTCTTTTAAATGTAATCTCATCATCATCACACATCATCAGCCTTTTAATGTCCCACTGTAAAAACTACACACACACACACTGTAACTGTCTGTGTATGTAATCTATACTTACTTAAATAAAGAAATATTTTCTGTATTTATTTTTTTTTCAAAATTTTAGAGTCTGCAGTTTTGGAGATGATGGTATGTATGATTTTATTTTACCATAATTTTATACGTTTACTACCGTTTTAGTAACATCGACATCGCACAAATAACAACTCCATCTAAGTAATTGTGTACGAAATTTTCCTAGAATTTTATAAGTCGTACGATCATTACTCTTAAATTAACAGAGTTAACTTTAGCCGTGATAGTTTTCCTTCAAAATTCGATTTTTTTTTTTTTTTTTGTGGGACATCTCGCAGGTCAGCCTCTGAGGCTGTCGTCTGCTCAACCGGGCTTGCCTGTGTAGGCTTTAATTTATTAAAGCCAGGACTTATTTTAAACTTACAAGCTAAGTGTCCGGAGTCTGTATTTCCTGATAGCTACAACCTGGGAGTCTTTAAGTCAAGAGTGAATAGGTTACTTCTACGCAAGCGTGCTTCATCTTCGACCACATCATCGCTTACCATCAGGTGAGATAGTGGTCAAACGCGTGCCTATCAACAATAAAAAATAATAAAAGTGACAACGCTAAGGGCACCCCCTGCCCTGCGGGGTTCGGGCCTCGGCTTAGGGCGTCACTGGGAGGGGGAGGGGGGGGGGGAGGCAGCAAGGGAAGGCTGGAACAAGTTTCCATTAATTGGGGAATTTACTGGCTCAGCGGCACGTGCTGGCTCGAGCGGGAGACGGGGCGGACTTTGACGTGGACTTCGCGACGGGCCTCGACGGCGAGGGCAGATGATCGGTGGTCTGGTCTGTGGTTTCTACGTATGGTGCTAGTTTCCCTACGGCTCTCTTGGAGCAGGGTGGTAGCATCGTCTGGGACTAGGAGGGCATGCCGGGGGCGGCGGATCCTGGCAATTTGTGAGGGGGTATATCGGGTAGCCGATTCAATAAGGGGGTTGCGGTGTTTGGCAGCAGTTTCAATGAAGCGCTTGGTGGAGCGTTTCATGAACTGCAGCAAGGTGGGGATTTTGAGGTCGACATGCAGCCCCTCATTCCTCACAAAGTAGGGGGCTCCCACTACTTTGCGGAGAAAGCGGTTCTGTAAGGTCTCCATCTTATGGAGGTGACGGGGCTTGGCGTGTGCGAACACTGGGCAAACATAGGTCATTATTGCGCGGATGACCGAGGTATAGGTACGCAATTTGCACTTGAGTGACAATTTGCTACTGGCGTTCAAAAGGAAGTCATGGCTTTCATGGGAAAGCCTGGGTCCTGGCCTTGCAAGAGGCTCTCGGGCCTCGACTCAGAGGGCTTTTAAGCGCATGCTTGGAGAGGGGCCAGTTTCCACATCGGTGGAAGACGGGGAAGCTGGTCCTGATCAAGAAGGTGGGGCGCCCTGCGGACTCTCCGTCCGCTTACCGGCCCATTGTGCTGCTCGACGAGGTGGGCAAGCTCTTTGAAAGAGTAATTGCAGACCGCCTCGTCGGGCAGATGGTGCGGGTGGGGCCGGATCTGGCGGAGAGCCAGTACGGCTTCCGCAGGGGGCGCTCCACGGTGGACGCCATCATGCGCGTACGAGCCCTCACGACGGGGGAGGCAGTTGCCCGGGACAGGGTCGTCTTGGCGGTGTGTTTGGACATCTCCAATGCCTTCAACACCCTGCCCTGGAGTTGCATAGTGGAGGCACTCCGGTATCACCGGGTGCCGCCCTACCTCCGTCGCGTAGTCGAGGCGTATTTGACGGACAGAGCCGTCATCTACCCCGGTCATCAGGGAGAATGGAACCGGCGAGAGATGTCGTGCGGTGTTCCACAGGGATCGGTCCTGGGGCCGCCTTTGTGGAACATCGGATACGACTGGGTGCTGCGCTGCGACCTCCCCATTGGCGTCAGCGTAGTGTGCTACGCTGACGACACGCTAGTCTTAGCGCAGGGGTGGTCGCACGAGGCGGCGGCCGACCGTATGACACGCGGGGTTGCGACAGTCATAGGGAGGATCCGGCAACTGGGACTCGAGGTGGCATTGCACAAGTCCGAGGCCATGTGCTTTCATGGCTATCGGAACGAGCCACCGGCGGGTTCCCAGATCACGGTAGGAGGGGTTCGCATCGGCGTCGAGGGTACGATGAAGTACCTGGGAATCGTCCTCGACAGCCGGTGGAACTTCGTCGAGCATTTTCGACGTTTGGCTCCCAGATTGGACAGGGCCGGGGCCGCCTTGAAGCGGCTCCTACCCAATCTGAAGGGGCCAAACGCCTCCTGCCGGAGGCTCTACGCGGGGATCGTGCGGTCCATGGCCCTCTACGGGGCACCGGTGTGGGCGCGTTCGTTGACGCAGCGGTCAACGCGCCAGATGAACGCGGCCCAGAGGGTCATGGCCATCCGCATCATCCGGGGATACTGCACGGTCTCCCGTGAGGCAGCGAGCCTCCTTGCCGGACTGTCACCGTGGGATCTGGAGGCAAAAATCCTCGCGCACCTGCACGAGTGGCGCGAGGAGGCTAAACGCCGGGGCGAAACTCCGCTGCCGCGACAACTCGCGGCTCGGCGGACAGAGCTCCGGCAGGATCTCATGGTGACATGGAGAGAGCGACTGTCGCAACCCAGCGCTGGGCACGCCACCATCGAGGCGGTAGTGCCTCTCTTTGAGGAGTGGCTGGAGAGGCGCCATGGCGCCCTCACCTTCCGCCTGACGCAGGTCCTCACCGGACATGGCTGTTTCGGGAGGTACCTGTGTCGGATCAAGGCGGAGGTGACCCCTGCGTGTTTCCACTGCGAGGATCGCCCAGTGGACGCGGTGGAGCATACGGTGGAGGTTTGCCCCGCCTGGGCAGAACACCGCCGTGTCCTCGTGGATGCGATAGGCGGCAGCGACCTCTCGCGCCGTGCCCTGGTTCAGGCCATGGTACGGAGCGAGAGGGAATGGGGGGCCGTCTCCACCTTCTGCGAAGCAGTAATGCTCGCGAACAGGGAGGCGGCACACGTTAGGGAGACTCAACAGAGACAGAGTCGCCCTAGCGCCCCCAGCAGCAGCCGTCGCAGGAGACGCCAGGGGCTGCGAGACGATCTCCGGCCACCGTAGACCCGGGCCTGCGGACGGCGAGTAGCGGGTAACTCGCCGTCCGATCAGCACCAGGCCCGAGAGTCGACGGCGCGTAGTGTTCCACGCGCGCCTCAAAGAGTTGTCAGCAAAGGACGGGGCCTGCCACGGCCAGTGCCTGGGGGGGGGTGGAGGATAAATTCGAAAGAGTTACCTCGCCCCCGGGCGCGTAGGGCAGGGAGGAACAGGGGTGGGTTTTAGTCAGTAAGAGTCTGACACGCCCTTCCGCTCCACCCCAGAGCGGAAAGAGTCATAAGATGATTTCCCACCCCCCAAAAAAAAAAAAAACGGCTCTCTTGGAGCAGGGTGGTAGCATCGTCTGGGACTAGGAGGGCATGCCGGGGGCGGCGGATCCTGGCAATTTGTGAGGGGGTATATCGGGTAGCCGATTCAATAAGGGGGTTGCGGTGTTTGGCAGCAGTTTCAATGAAGCGCTTGGTGGAGCGTTTCATGAACTGCAGCAAGGTGGGGATTTTGAGGTCGACATGCAGCCCCTCATTCCTCACAAAGTAGGGGGCTCCCACTACTTTGCGGAGAAAGCGGTTCTGTAAGGTCTCCATCTTATGGAGGTGACGGGGCTTGGCGTGTGCGAACACTGGGCAAGCATAGGTCATGATTGCGCGGATGACCGAGGTATAGGTACGCAATTTGCACTTGAGTGACAATTTGCTACTGGCGTTCAAAAGGAAGTGGAGTCTACCTTGAGCAAAAGCGGCGCGCGAGCGAGCTTGTTTTATGTGCTCAGCGAAGGTGAGGTGCTGGTCTAGGATCACGCCTAAGTACTTGGCCTGCTTCTCCCAGGGGATCGGCTTGCCGTACATGGTGATCGGACGGGGGGGACTATCAGTCTTTCGCGGTTTTGAGTAGAGGACTGCCTGACTCTTTTCTGGATTGACCTCGATTCTCCATTTCCAGAACCATTGGCCCAGCTGGTTTGCGGAGGATTGGAGAGTGAGACCTATCTGTTTGGGTGAGATACCCGAGTAGAAGATGGTCGTGTCGTCAGCGTATAATGCTAACTGTGCCTTCTTGGGTTTTGGGATATCGCTGGTAAACAGCGTTAAAACTAGGCGGGATACCACAGAGCCTTGAGGGACTCCTGATCTAGTGGGGTAATTCGTTATATATACTACCATCACGTTGTCAGGAGACTACCTCTTAACAAATCGGCAGGTGAAGATAAAATATCTAGCAGAATGATTATAGAAGCGTGTAAAAAAGCGGGTGACGCGATTTTAACTGTCTATAACCGATGCATAGCGGATGGTATTTTTCCTCGGAAATGGCGACAAGGCTATATACGCATAATTCCGAAGAATGGTGACAAGCCTCCTGACGACCCTAAGTCGTACCGGCCCATAACACTACTTCCATCTTTGGGTAAGCTCTTAGAGCGACCAATCGTTCCGCGCTTGCTACCGAACGGACCTAAATTTCATAATAACTGTCGGTAGATTGATAAACTTAGTAATGATTCATATGTGGGTACATGTAAAGAGGTGATGGTGGAGAACCAATAAACCAGTCTTGATCTAAACGTCTTGTTTGATTGTCGAATCCTCTGCGCATCTACTCAACATGATCCTACTGAAAGAAAACACCTGCAGATACTTCTTTAAATCAATTTATGGATATATCATAACTTTGAAATGTGACTCGAGTCCTCCTTTGTCGTCTGTAGCTCTGCATGAAAAAAGCCCAAAACTAGCCGGCTCGCGCTCTTTTATTTTTAAAATTGATCTATAGGTTGCCACATAAAAATAAGTGTTACAACATAATAAAATTAAACAGTCGATTATTGTGAATGCTAACATTTGGCTAATCCTGACGACAAACGCGACCTCGCGTTTAACAAAGAGTAAAACGTTAAAAAAAATACCTTTGAAAACAAACATTACAATTCCATTATTATTAATATTACACACTCATTAAAATATTCTCTCTCAATTTCATACATCGACTACAAGCACTCTCACTTGTAGCGACTCACTCTTTTAACTAACATCGACTACAAGCACTCTCACTTGTAGCGACTCACTCTTATAACTAACATCGACTACAAGCACTCTCACTTGTAGCGACTCACTCTTATAACTAACATCGACTACAAGCACTCTCACTTGTAGCGACTCACTCTTATAACAAAGATCGATTACAAGCACTCTCACTAGTAGCGACTCACTCTTATTAATGACATCGACTACAAGTACTCTCATCTGTAGCGACTCACTTTTATAAATAATAATAATAATAATATTAATAATAATAAGCTGGCAACACCAACAACATCAGACGTGTCAGAAAATTGTCCAATATATTTTTCAATTTCAGTAATATTTTATCAACTATTTTGCCCTCAACCAAAAGCAAAATTTAATATCAATAAAGCAAGAACCCATATAGAAAAATAATATGAAAAACTACCAACTCTACACCAAACAACTAAAAAACATAGAAATGACAGCTAAGCTGTCATGAACAAAGCTACAAATGAACAAAAAACCGAAATATTGGACAACACACCCTAGATGTTGACGAGATCAGCAGCTCGCCGTGCACGCCCACCACCTCCGGCCTCGTCGCTCAGCTCCGCCTCGCCTGTGACACCGGCCGTGGCAGTTGCATCGAGCTCCAGCGACGAGTTCTTCTCGCCGCCGACGACACCACCACCTGCGCGTCGACGGGGAGGATGCCGGCCGCCGAGCGGCTTAGGACCTCGAGGCCCACCGGCCTCTGATAGGGTCCCAGCTCCCGGCGGAAGTGTGCAGCGCATGCGATGGACGCAATCCATCAATGAAAACGTCATGCGCTCATACTATGGGGCTACAGAGGGAGGTAACAACCTGACCGCGTACCGTGTTCGGATGCTCTCTTTGTTCCAGGTGCTTGAGCCAGCCGTCAACGTTTCGGCCCAACGACTGTCGGATCAGGTGCGGGTCATCCTGCGTAATCATATGTTGGATGATACTGTACTTGATCGCCTCCGAACTGAAATGGGTAGCCATGTTATTGCCCCTCCGTCGCAGACTGTGTTACCAGTTGTGGTACCACCGTCCAACTATGCTCCCAGCCACGCTGACGAGGAGTGTAATGACATGGTTACAAACGTAAGTACCCACTGCAATGATGAATTGAGGAGTGCTTTGGAGTGTGCTATTCGGGAGTATCGCAGCATGCCGCTCGAACTTAGGCCACGTTTACCTCGTTTGCCCATGCATAACAAGAATAGGGCGCTGGTGGCTGCTCTGGATTCGCAGTTGTCAAATTATTTAGATGACTGCGAAGACCTCACCGATACACACTCGATGCTGTACTGCGCGGTTGTAGCAGCATGTCGTGTAGCTCACGTCAAATTTCCTAATGACCGAGCTACACGACCGAAGCCAGCCGTGCAGGCTTGGCAGTGCAGAATCGAGCGTCGTATTGGTGGGGCCAGAGCACTCATAGGCAAACTAATCTGCTTCAGGGAGGGCAACACTCGCCCAAGAGTGATGCGCTTTGTGAGACGGGCGTTTTCGGGGACTGATGTCAGCTCCCGAGACTATATGTCCCGTGTCACAGAGCGCATCGACTTCCTGAAGCAGAAAGTATATGCATGGGCAAACCGTATTCGCAGGTATAAGCGGCGAGTAGAACGATACACCCAGAATCGCACATTCCGAAGTAATGAAAGGTGGGTGTATAGGGATTGGGAGCGACCGGACCAAGGTGTGACTAATACGCACCTGCCGGATGATGACGCCATATACTCGTTCTGGCGCAGCATCTGGTCGGTGCCTGTCTGTCATACCGAGGGCGATTGGATTCGGGATGTTGAGCGCGTATGCGATCCAATACCAGAAATGGGGGCAATTATCATCAGCCCCCAAGATGTAGCTCGTGCAGTCCGTCCGTTAGCTAACTGGAAATCTCCAGGGCCGGACGGGCTGCACAACTTCTGGATCAAATGGTTTACAAGGTCGCATACCCACTTGGCATCTCAGATCCAGTCTGCCTTAGAGTCAGGGTCGCTGCCCCAATTTCTAACTACAGGAATAACCCACCTGCTCCATAAATCAGGTAGTACTGCGGAACCTAAAAATTATAGACCGATCACGTGCTTACCGACGGTCTATAAGGTTCTTACATCCATTTTGAGAGCTAAGATTAACACACATATAGATAGTAACTGTATCATGTCTGCCTCTCAAAATGGATGTAGGAATGGGTCCCGCGGTACTAAGGAGCTTCTCCTCATAGATATGACCATTAGCCAACAGGTTCGGCGTTTCCGAAAGGATCTGTCGACATGTTGGATAGACTATAAGAAGGCCTATGACTCAGTTCCTCATACATGGCTCATGAGGGTGCTGGAATTGTATAAAGTTGATGCAACGCTACGCACCTTCCTGATGTCATGTATGGGGCAATGGAGGACGGTCCTTCGCTATCCAAGATGTCGACAAATCCAGAGGAATAGCGAACCGATAAGGATCGAGCGGGGTATATTCCAGGGTGACAGTTTGAGTCCGCTTTGGTTTTGCCTAGCTTTGAATCCTCTAAGCACACTGCTAGAGAATTCAGGGCTAGGCTATCGGTTGAAGAGAGGTGGTCAGGTTATATCTCACCTCCTTTACATGGATGACTTGAAACTTTTTGCCCCCAACAATCTGCAACTGATGGAGCTACTGAAGGTAACTGAAACCTTCAGTAGTGCCATCAGGATGGAGTTTGGTGTGGATAAATGTGCGGTCATGCATGTAAAGCGAGGGGAGATTGTGGAATCCGTGGGAACACAACTCTCGGATTCCATAAACCTGAGATCCCTCTCTCCAACCGAAACCTATAAGTATTTGGGTATGTCGGAAGCGTTAGGTATCAATGTTGCTGACATGAAGCAATCGTTGAAGGAGCGCTTCTTTGGCCGCCTGAAGAAGGTATTTAATAGCTTTCTTTCGGGCGGAAACAAGGTGCGCGCCTTCAACGGTTGGGTCATGCCGGTATTGATGTACTCTTTCGGCGTACTCAAATGGACTCAAACAGAACTTGACGCCCTGGATAGGCGAGTCCGTACGCTGCTGACTGCATTTCGAATGCATCACCCACGTTCGTCGGTGATGAGACTGTATATCCCGCGGAAGTGTGGAGGCCGAGGCTTTTTAAATGCTAAGACCCTACACAACCGCGAGGTATGCAGTCTAAGGGAATATTTCCTAGCTGCTGACGTGGGTATGCATCGAGATGTAGTGGCAGTGGACAAGGGCCTTACTCCACTCTCCTTGGCTAACGAGAACTGGCGCAAACCTCTAGTGCTTGACACTAACGATCGCAGAGAAGTATGGCAGAGTAAGGAACTTCACGGACGCTTTTTCCGGGCCCTACATGGGCCCGATGTAGACCAACTAGCGTCCGTAGCCTGGCTGCGTGTCGGTGACCTCTTTGGGGAAACCGAAGGTTTTGTCTGTGCAATTATGGACGAAGTTATCATGACGAAAAATTACCGGAGATTTATTGTGAAGGACGGCACGGTTGACATATGTCGGGCATGTCATCGTCCGGGAGAAACAATCCGCCACATAATCTCTGGTTGTTCTCGTCTAGCTAACGGTGAGTACTTGCATAGGCACAACCTCGTAGCCAGGATTATCCATCAGCAACTTGCTCTGAAATACTCTCTTGTGGAATCGGAAGAGCCGTACTACAGATATGCGCCCGACCCAGTTCTCGATAATGGTCATATCTCATTGTACTGGGATCGGTCCATCATCACTGACAGGACTATTATAGCCAATAAGCCTGATATAGTGGTGGTGGACCGAATCGAGAGGCGTGCAATGATTGTTGACATTACCGTCCCACATGACGAGAACCTCGTGAAAGCCGAGAAAGATAAACAAATCAAGTATATTGACTTGGCTCGCGAGGTTGTCGACATGTGGGATGTGGACTCAGCGATCATTGTACCGATAGTCGTGTCAGCCAATGGCTTAATAGCCACGAGCCTCGACCAACACCTCAGGAGGCTCTCGTTAGGCGGCTGGATCAAGGGCTTGATTCAGAAAGCAGTACTTCTGGACACGGCTCGCATTGTCAGGCGGTTCCTCTCTCTGGAGCCCTGACCGCCGGTAGCTTGGACCCTGTTCCCGATACCGGTGGGATACTATTTTTTATATTTTTAAATGTTTTTTTTTTATTTTTTCATTGAAATATTTAAAAATATAATTTATATGTATTTACAAATGAATAAACGAAATAATAATATTCCACAACTATCACACAACGCCATCTAGTCCCAAGCTAAGCAGAGCTTGTGTTATGGGTATATATTGACTACAAGTACTCACTTTTAGCACCTCACTCTTATAACTAAACATCGAATACAAGCAACCTCACTTGCATCGACTCACTTATCATTTCTGACATCATTTATCATATTCATTATCATCCAATTAAAGTATTTGCCACAAGTTAGGGCACTTCACTTTATTCTCAAATAAACATTTGGTGATATATAATAATCAATCTTCTTAACTCTTTTTCACTTTCACTAATCTTTAAGCTTATCATCACATCATCAGTATTATCATTATCATCCCTGTTTACTTTCTATATTTCACTATTAATGTATTTGCCGCAAGTTAGGGCACTTCACTTTATTCTCAAATAAACATTTGGTGATAAATTATAATCACTCTTCTTAACTCTTTTTTTATTTTCACTAATCTTTAACCTTATCATCACATCATCATTATTATCATTATTATCCCTATTTACTTTCTATATTTCACTATTTATGTATATGTCACAAGTGATAAATTATAATCACTCTTCTTAACTCTTTTTTATTTTCACTAATCTATAAGCTTATCATCACGTCATCATAATTATCATTATTATCCCTATTTAGTTTCTATATTTCACTATTTATGTATATGTCACTACTTACGTACTGTACTGTACACGTACTTCACAATCTTGAAATTATTTTGAAAGACCTATCCAACGATACTCCACACAATAGGATAGGCAAGAATAACAAAATCATCTCCACTTTACATATACGGCAGGTACCACATACTTGTTTTTTCTATGATTTAATTGTTTCGTTTTGTCGGCGTGATTAATTACACATACATTAATTATACATTCCCGTGCAAAATATCAACTTTATAGTACTAATAGTCTCTAAGTTAGACCGCGGACGGTGGTATGGTATGGTACTGTATTGTTTGAAAAAAGAAGTAATACTAAGGAGCAATTAAAATTAATAACTATATTCCAAACTAGCTGTGCCCGCGACTTCGTTCGCGTGGTTGTCGAGAACAAAACAACGTCGTTTAGATAAGAGTATATCACCTTTTTGATGATTTAGATAAGAGTCCTGACTTTGGTATAGTTGATTACGTTAATGCTTCTCTATATACTATGTTAGCGGTGGAATTACCCGGAGCATATACAAAAAGGTTGTTTGGGTTGCTAACACGTGATAGAGAAACATAGAGTTGGCCGTGTGAAAAACAATCAAAAGTAAGGTCTACACCCGCAACGGATAACGTCTGGCCTTGGGCTTTATTAATAGTCATAGCGTAACAGAGGCTTACAGGAAATTGCACACGTTTGAAAGTAAACGGAAAATTATTGGGGATAATGGGTATCCTGGGAATGAAAACAACATCACCGGAGCCGCAACCTGTTAAGATTTCGGCTTCGATGACATTTCGTTGGAGATTTGTTACTCTCAACCGAGTTCCATTGCATAGTTTTGGTGGGCTTAAATTTCTGAGTAGAATGATTGGTACTCCGACTTTTAAATAAATTTTGTGTGCTGGAAGACCTGGTGTATTTAGAGAGTCTAAAAACTCTACTGGATAGTGGGTGGCATCTCCTTCTTCTAAAACCGTGTTAATAGATAAATATTCCCTACTTTCTCCAGAAACATGTACCAATATTTGAGAATTTATTGCTGCTGCTTGGTCGTTGCGAGGTGCCAAAATAGCTCGTTGGCATAGCCAAGCAGCGTCATGGTTCGAGATCTCTGATGGATCTCCGTATACAGAGGAAATGAGTTCCTGCTGTGAGGCAACAGAAGAACACAGGCTTTCGACTAAAGTTACTTTACCTCCTTCTTGAGTCGGGTATGTGCCGTTACCAATTTGAAGTAGTAAATTTGAGAAAACCTGCGCGTTTGCGTCACCTCCCAAATATGCTCGCATATTAAAGCTCAAATTAGTTAATATGACACTACGCCATAAAATAGAGCTCTTTAAACAGGCACCTATTTCATCGGCCCTCGTTCCTCTGGGTATTATAGGGAGTGTCTGCCTGAAGTCTCCACAGAATAGCACCGTTAAGCCTCCCATCGGTCGGTCATTTTGTCTTATATCTCGCAACGTTCTATCTACAGCTTCCACAGCTTTACGATTTGCCATCGTACACTCGTCCCAAACGATAAGGGCGCAATCGCGTAAAACCCTTGCTTTATCACTATTGCGAGACACGTTGCAAACAGGGTTTTCTGTGCGGTCCAAGTCGATTGGTATTTTAAATGTTGTATGTGCAGTTTTTCCTCCTGGTAATAAAGTGGCAGCTATTCCTGAGGAAGCGACGGCAAGGGCAATTTTGTTTTGGCTCCTTATTTGAGCCAAGATAACTTTAGTGAGGAAAGTTTTACCTGTTCCACCAGGTGCATCTAAAAACAGCATTTCTCCTAATGAATGTTCTACACTACAGCATACTCTATCAAAGATTTGACGTTGTTCTGTCGTCAAATTTGAACAGCCATTTCGCAATATTTCTGCTAACTCTTCGGGGTTGTAATTTATTTCAGATGTATACTCCCTATTAATTCGTTCCCCACCAACTGTCGGTGTCGGCAAGCCGTATTGACTGAGGGGGTTCCCTCCTATACTTGTAACTATATCTTGTATAGCCAGCAAAGCCCTATTATGGCAGCTTTCACGTACTTGGTCAGAAGTTTCACTATTTATATTTTGCTGTCTCAAAAAATCTTCGGCAAACGCGTCTTTATATTTTTGCCACAACTGCCCAGCGTCCGATAGGCCACAAAATGTCAACAAAATGGCAAATAAATGGCGCAAACGATGTGGACTATCACTGACGCATGCTTCGGCTAAAGCATCATCCCAATGCTGATCGCCATCTAATAAATGCCGTGCGCGGCAAGCAGCTTGAAATGTGGGATATTCTATATCGTCCACTTTGCGGAGCTCAGCAAAAGAAGTAGGTCCTCGCACTGTGTGAAGAAGAAGGCGTAAATAATAACACTCTGCATTATTTGGGTGCACCGTGTATACTCTTCCAATCACGTGTTCTTTAAAAATGCCGGACTCGCCTTCTACAGCAGTTCCACGTCTCCTGCGATTAAAAACACCTTGCTGCTTGTTATAAGTATAATAATGTGGCACTTCATTGTACAACAGAGACTTAGCGAAATTGTCTCTTTCGCAAAGGCGAAAGAATGCGAGCAAGGTGGTTTGTCTTGGGTTGTTCATTCTTTCTGCCACATTTTCTGGCTGAAAGTAAACTCGCTGCCCGCCTTCTAGGTGCACGTCAAGATGGATGACTGGCGGATACCTTTCATGAATAGGGAAACTCAAAATGCGCCAAACTGCCTCCGAAGAGCTTATGTATCGGCCAGATTGATACCTTGTCACTTCATCAAATTGGTTGTTATTTCTTAGTGCTATCATGGCTTGATCACTACCTTTATTAACATATTTACATATATATTTTATAGATTCGACGCTATTACAAATTTCAACATTAATGTGTGCTTGAAAAGCGTTTGACAAAACTGGAGAATACGGTACCACCCAACTATTATTTAGAATTATTTCTTGTCCACGGAATCTGACAGTAGCTGTGAAACCACCTTGTGACGGTGATCTTCGCCGGTATTGCGGATACCCATTTTCCCCAGCCATAGTTAGTTCTTTCAGTGCTCTGGGGTATTTTTTTGAGCATTGACCATCTTTCATGCACGGTGATTCCCTGTTTAAGAGGCCACATGGCCCGTGAACCATATGTGTTTTTACTATGTCATGCAAAATCGGATCTGCATTATAGTCCGGAAATTCTGCACTTATGACACTGTCTATAGCATCGGGACGAATTTTTTCTTCCAGCCACAGAAGAATGTGCGCGTGGGGTAAACCACGCTTTTGCCACTCGACGCTATACATAAAACAAAGAGTTGAACCGAAAACTTTCTCCTTTGTAAGTAGATTAATCAAGACTTTGAGTTTTAAATGAAAAATCCTAGCAATAATGTCATGTCTGTCGTATGACGCCTGTCCTGTGAGAAGTGCCTGGCAAATCTCCGTCCACTTTGGATTTGTTGTAAATGTTATAAAAAGGTCCGGCCGGCCGTATTTACGGACGTAACAAAAAGCATCTTGCGTTCGTTCGTGCATATACCGCGGACCGCCTGTGAAACTGGATGGCAAAATAACCAATCGACCCAAGTTTTCGACGTTATTATCTGATTGCATGGCGTCCCGCAAGTGCACGTATTCTTCAGCGCGTAACCGTCGCTGGTTAGTGCGAATATACACTAAACGTTCAGTTTCTATTTTTGCGTACATGTCCACAATAAATTGGCTGAACAAACCACGAAATCGTTGCAAATATACGAAACTGTTTTGCCTTATTTGTAAAAGGTAGGAATAGTATTGTTGAGCAGATATTTTTTTTTGATAATTAGTGACTCTCGTAGTAGGGTTCACTTGGTACAGCCCAAAATTGTACCCATCTTCACCATGACAATAAATTAGTGGATATTGCAGGGCGTCGTAAGCTCGGTGGGTTTCCAAAATGCGTTGAAGGCGATCGTCGCGTGTACGCAACACGATATCACGTCTCTCACACTCCTGGTCGACTAAAACAACTGCAACTTCATCTGCGACGGGTGCATTGTGTCTTCCACGGTGTTCACCCACAGGACGTCTATCGGCACTTATAACAATTTTGAAATCATTGCTGCCTTGTGGAATTGACTCCAATGCAGCTTTGAATTCACGAACGTACTGGTTAACGTGATGCAGCAATTCTTGAAGTTGACCCAAAAGCTCAGCATTGAGCTGGGGAAAATTGTGATTTCTAACATTGAGCTGTTGCGTGTAATCGGATACAAAATAAATTTGGAGAAATTTGGGTTCATTTTCTGGCAGCAAAGATCCAATAAGGTGATAAACTTGACCTTGTACTTTGAAGGTTGGCATGAACGGTCCTTCCGTTATTTGTTTTGCCCCAAAGGAAGTCATTTGGAAAGCACTGTTATATAAACGAATATTATCCAAAAAACGGTTCGACTGGGGATGATCGCCATTCAGGAGACTTTTAAGTAAGTGTGGTGGATCTTGGAAATTTGGAAGAACAATTTTTCCATTTGAGCAGCACATTCCATCTGTCTCTTTCCTCCATTTCAAAGCATGACAAAAATTACAAATTTCTCTCATGTCACCCACGAAAGTAAAGCCAGCATAATTAATTCTAGACGAATATGTGAACCCTGATTTTTCCCTATTGTCCCAAGGTAATAAAATATTTGCATCGTCATTTTCCATGGACTCATCAGCTCCGCTATTTGTTTCTCTATTCATATGGTATCGAGCTCGTTCTATTTCTAGGCGAGATTGACGTTGTTCTGCTGTTTCTGCTCGTCTTAGTTCATCTATTCTTTCCCTTTCAGATGCAAGATAACTTTCATTGTTTCTTTGTACACCTACATAGTTATGTCTAGCTATTTGTAATCGTTCTTCTCTTTGGGAGAGAGATTCAGACTCGCGCGAGAGAGCGTGTCGCTCTCGGTCAGATGACAGACGTGCTTGGCGTTCCTCGATACTCTCTTGAGAACGCAAAGTCGCGGTCCGAGTTCTTTGCGAACTTAAGCGCGACTCCCTTTCTGTGAAAGTCTCTGACTCGCGTGAGAGAGACTGGCGCTCCCGATCAGCAGACAGCCGAACTTCGCGTTCCTGGATATTCTCTTGAGAACGCAAAGTCGCGGTCCGAGTTCTTTGCGAACTTAAGCGCGACTCCCTTTCTGTGAAAGTCTCTGACTCGCGTGAGAGAGACTGGCGCTCCCGATCAGCAGACAGCCGAACTTCGCGTTCCTGGATATTCTCTTGAGAACGC
The DNA here is from genome assembly GCA_951329385.1 of Polia nebulosa. NCBI lineage: Eukaryota > Metazoa > Arthropoda > Insecta > Lepidoptera > Noctuidae > Polia > Polia nebulosa. The sequence goes on from OX589594.1 coordinate 15,378,797, forward strand.
AAAGTCGCGGTCCGAGTTCTTTGCGAACTTAAGCGCGACTCCCTTTCTGTGAATGTCTCTGACTCACGTGAGAGAGAGTGGCGCTCCCGATCAGCAGACAGCCGGTCTTCGCGTTCCTGGATACTCTCTTGAGACCGCAAAGTCGCGGTCCGTGTTCTTTGTGAACTTAAACGTGACTCCCTTTCGGTGAACGTTTCCGATTCACGTGAAAGAGCGATGTGCTCTCGGTTAGCAGATAACCGTGCTTCACGATCTTCTTCCGATTCCTGAGACCTACAAAGTCTCATCCTTTTCGCATTTCGGCTACGCAGCGAAAGGTTAGTTTTTTTTCTTTGAGGCATTTTCAAGGAAAATTAAAGCAATAAACAAAACTAACAACACTTATGACTGAATAGCCTACAAACTTAAAAGATCGGTGCGTCGAACAGTCTAGTGTGACAACGTATCGTCTGTTCGTGGTCGTGACTCAACGAATTGGCAACACTAACTTACTGTATAACGATTGGCACTATTGGATTCAAACTACGAAGTAAATCAAATACAATCTTTACTTCGTACTTCAAACCAATGACCAAAGTTGACCAAACGAAACCAATAAGATAAGCAAATACTTTTTTTTCGACCAATTTAGAAAATCGATAAACCAAGCAACCAAAGAACTTTTACGACACACGCAAGAACTTTTAAGACACCTAACGAAACCCAATTTGCCTAGTAAACACGGTGGACGTCATCCTCGCGCGGAAAATCTTAACACCGCGATTCAGAAAATGACGTCATTTGCACAACGCCATCTATCGGATTTAGATTTCAACTATCAACATTAGTTCTATTTTTAGTCTTAAGATGTCGTTGCAAGTACTATACTTAATTGCGTAACGTAATATTTTACTTCTTGAACTCACTAAATTAATCATATCTTTTGATAGAGTGAACCGATTTCGATGAAACAAAAACTAAGTTAATCCTCAAGTTGCGTATAATTTTTGTATATAAACATTGTCAGCATTGAATTCGTAGATTTTACGTGATGTGCGCACAAACAAACAGACAAACAGACAAACAGACAAACAGACAAACAGACAAAAATTTCAAAAATGATGGAAATGGGTTCTGTTACTTATCTTTTCACACGCTGGCTATTTTTTGTTTCAATTTCTTCAATGTACAAAAATGACTTTTCTACAGATTTATTATATGTATAGATAATAAGTTATAATTATGAGTCCATTCTTAGTCTATAAGAAATAGCCAAGTCAGACCTTAGGCTTCAATATAAGTATTATCCTAAGTTAATTTAAGAGAAATTATATTTTGTTGTTTTAAAAACTTATTTGTTATAGGTAAATAAATTTCAGGACTGACCATTAAACTTGGCACCCATTTAAATCTCACTTTTTTTGTCGTTGAAGTCAACAACCAAGGCATATATCATATTATTATGTTGAACTTGACTCTCATTTCACATTTATGTTTTTTACTTTAATTTCTCTCCTATTATAATAATATAAAATGGTTTACTTCGCATTATACACTTTTTGGATACATAAGTATTTACACTAAATGCGTTTTGAAGAATCTTTGAATGTTTATACGAATCTTTGATCTCAATTTTTATCGAAATTAGAATTTTAAGACATATCACGTTCATCCATTCATGTCTTCAATGATATCAAAGTGGTTAAAGTACATAACACCCCTCTACACATAACAAATATAATATAGACAACCGCGACGTGTCCGCGTAAATATATAATCAGCAATAGGGAGTAAATTATCGGGGATCCCTCGACGAATCAATGTTAAATTGCACCCGCTCCGGCCAATTGTGCCTTAATAAACCGAGCCAGGCCGGCTAAATAAATGTACGTATTTCATTGATTCCAAAGGTGGTAAGCCTGCTTGTATTATCCACTTTTGAAATGAGTTCAAAGCTAATTCCGTCCAGCCAGTCTGAATTAAACCATAAAAAGATTTTACGGTCCGGTTCTCACCTCCAATTTACTTTTAATTCATATGGGAAAGGTAAATTATGCTGTTGGGACCTTGCATAATGTTTCACTATGTACTGTAGGTACTGAAGGCTCTTTATAACGTAATACTGGGGTGACATTCAAATTAGGCAGGCAGCTACTTCCGTGGAAGTGCATGATAAATATTAAAATAAACTGCGTGTAATAAAGTGTGGTGCCTACCTACCTAACTCCTACATAAAGAGTCTGGTTACCTACAGGTGAAATGTACCTATTGTATCTTAGGAACAGTCTGCCAAAGTGACGTGCCGAGTTGTCCTATGTAGTCTAGATATCTGTCAATATAAGACCATTCTTAAAGCAGTAGGTAGGTATTGTGACGACCTTATGTTGGCAACCTTATGGTGAAGACTGGCACGTTAGAAGTTTGGAACTTTCTAGAAACTCTTGGAACGCCAATTGAGAATTTAGATTAAAAGAAGATTTTAGTTTTTAAGTGGACTTCTAGTAGCCAACTCGAAGAGGGCACATGTATTTATTTTATTATTCAATATAACGTATTAGTGTGCTATCCATCTTTCTTTATAACACATCACACATAAGCAGTCACTCTTACACACCACACTCTCGCACCGCTAGCGAGTACGACAAACCCCCAGGAACCTAAAAGGAATCTCCAGGGACCAGCACTAAGAGAAGCAGCTCCAGGTCCCTATATGTGGCGGCGAGCGCCGGGAACGAACGCCGTATGTAAGAGTGACGGCAACGGTAACGGTGTGCGGTGGACAAACTGAGGACTGATGCAGTGACAGCATCAGGATAAGAGGAGTATACTCCAAGCTGAGTGGTTCTATTTTTATTAAGTGTTAAATAATATAAATAGAGCAAAATGCGATACTTTTCGGGACACACGTATGAGGTGTGCCTCGAAGAATTTATCGACGAGTTTGTGTCGATGGCCATTGCCAAAGGGTGGCGAAAAAGCGATTATTCGCTAATTCTTGGTATTTGGTTAAGAGGAGCTGCGCATTATTTTTTTAAATATACGTTCCAGTATGAGATGGAATTTGACACGCTATGCGCGGAGCTTAGGAGAGAATTCCCATGCAAGTGTGTGTCTTGCAAGCACAGAATCAATCAGTCTTTTTATAATCTTGAGAGGCCGGACGTTGTGTCCGAGGCGGAGGAACAGTCCGAAGATAATGTGAGCGAAGATAATCAAGAAATATTATTTTCTAGCTCAACAATTAAAGCAAAGGAGGAGGACGATGATGACCAGAGCTGCGCTGATGCAGGCCTAGTCAATGATGTCCAGGAATATGAAGACTGCGGTCTAGGCGATGATGACCGAAGCTATGAAAATGAAGATACAGAATCGGGTCGGTTATTTACAATTATTCCTAGTAATAATATTTCAGAGAAACAAGAGATAATTGTAGTAAAAGAAACATTTGGCGAGCACGAGTCGAATGAAAATTTTATTTGTTTGGGAGTTGTTTCGGCTGATGTCGTCGACATGGAAAGCTGTGAGGTGGAAGTTCCGTGGGAGACACATGGTTCTTGTAACGATGTTTTTGTTCAAGTTGAGTATGTTTCTGCTGATGTTTGTGAGCAGGAGAGCTTCGAAATGGCGGTGGAGTCCAAAGAGCTGTGCGTGCCAGTGGAAGTCATGCAAAATCCTGCTATTATTGTTCCAATAGGTGATGGTCCAGCGGATATCTATCGGGATGAAAACTGCATCATAAATATCACTTCACAACATCACAACATTTCACAACAAGCAGAACAGCATTTTTCACAGAATAGGCTGGAGGAGGAGATATGGGCCCTCCCGTATTATATGAAGAGGAATAATTTCCATTTCTTTGATAAACATAAAATTATTTTGTATCAATGTTATTTATTCTAGCTGACGTGTATTGTCATAGCAACGTGACAAACAAGTTTTCGACCATAAATATAAGGTATGGACGTAATAATTACGATGACCCAAATTCTTCGATAAAAATAAAAATATGCGAAAGAGGTCAAGAATTGCTTGTAAACTATTTATTAAAGCAATATTCTGTAAGTAAATATAAGTTTTGGAAATTTAAGAAAAAATTTATAAATTGTTTTTTGAAAATTATTTTATTTTTAAAAAGATTTTTAGAGAATAGACAGTGGTGTCAGATGTCATTTGACATGACAAATAATTGTCAGATATCTGGTACGTCAAAATTAGTACGGTTGACAATATAGTAAAAGTTTAAATTTTAACCGACTTCAAAAGTAGGAGGTTCTCATTTGTTTTGTTTTTTTATGTGATATTAATCGTTGTGTTTCTGTGTGTTTCATGTAATCGATATGATGAGCTGCACGGACGTGAATGAAGACTGATGGGAGATGTGACCACCTATCATGAACAAGGAAATATATTTGTTAGGCGATTATTAGTGGGAAATAGATATGAGTTTCTCCAGAGTGCGATTTTAATAAAGATGTTACTACGGTTAGGAGGTAGAGGGAATTGCGGTCCTCTCTCCTAGGGAAAAATGTGTCCGGGTTTTTTGTCGGTTTATACCAACTTTGTTTATGGGGTATAATGCCGTCGCAAAGTAGGATCGAGTTGATTCTGTATGGTGTGACCGAGCCCATGACAATTTTTATGTATTATTCATTTAGAGAGTATACTTCAAGTTATATTTATGGAGCACTCTGGGGGAAGTTCGGGAACAGTGAGTAGGTGTTCAGAATAGTGGTCGTTTTTCTCCTGGTCTTCATAAACGTCCAATGGAGTTAAAATTATCATAGTTTTGAATTTTATTTTTGTAAACCCCTTCTGGGTAGATGCTAACTAGAGCATCTTAGGTCAGAAAATTTAGCAGAGCAGTGTGGCTTTTAGTGAGGTTTTACCTCACTGATGCCATGTGCATTGCCGGGATATGTGGTGTGCCGAATGGCTCAAATTAATAAAAAGAAAGTTGACCACATCACTCGGGGTGCAGTATGGTTATCCATAGATGGACTTCTGCATCTCCATAACTCCTCACCTAAGCAGGGAAAAACTGGATAGGGTTAGGTAGGTCTCAATCGGCTTTTCAAATATTTAATTGAATAGAAGACTTACTAGCGTCTGCGCTTCTATTCGTAGGGGCGTAGCTCATGTGACGACCTTATGTTGGCAACCTTATGGTGAAGACTGGCACGTTAGAAGTTTGGAACTTTCTAGAAACTCTTGGAACGCCAATTGAGAATTTAGATTAAAAGAAGATTTTAGTTTTTAAGTGGACTTCTAGTAGCCCGCTCGAAGAGGGCACATGTATTTATTTTATTATTCAATATAACGTATTAGTGTGCTATCCATCTTTCTTTATAACACATCACACATAAGCAGTCACTCTTACACACCACACTCTCGCACCGCTAGCGAGTACGACAAACCCCCAGGAACCTAAAAGGAATCTCCAGGGACCAGCACTAAGAGAAGCAGCTCCAGGTCCCTATAGTATTATGTAGAAAAATTGCAGGTATATGTAGAACCAAAGAACAAGATTATCTCGAATATCAATGTACATAGGTAATCCCTTATATTCAGTTGTAAGAAAACTAGAAAAATAGTTCACTTTTAATTTTCTGTAAAACATCAGGACTCAAGATTTTTCCTTCATTTTAGGTGTTATTATCTTGAATTCTGGAAACTTGTTATTCAGAAGAATTTAGCTGTTAGAATTTATCTGATTTTACGTTTATAAACCTAGAAAATGAACATAAAGTCGTATTTATCTAACACTCACTTTATTTTCATGTTAACGCAGCACTGCAGCAGAACCAGGAGTTGACAACAAATAAGCGCCTGTGACATATTAATAGCAACGGTCCGCATCGACGTCACAGGTAAACTACAAACTGTACAGGAGATGATATCACGTTCGCTGAACATGTAAGTTCCATTTAACACCTCAGAACCGGGCGAATGGCACAGTAAACTCGAATGGTAGTCACGAAATGGTATCATTAGCCGAATTACACACGTGACCGCATAATTGAAAGGGACCCCAGTTGCTTACGAGCGGGTCAACCCGGGTGCAAGAGTGATGTGAATAATTTGCGAAACAATTGGCCCTCAGGTGTATCGCTGGCTGTTGACTGAGGAAAGCGGCGGTGAATGAAGATGTATTGAACACATTTCGAAGGGGCGACTACTGATTTAGCTGGACAGTAAAATGGTTGTGTTTTGGCTAAATGATCTGTTCAGTTTTTAAAAGCAAGGCGTCGTTACATCTGTATGACACGTGTACGTTTGTACATAATACTTTCATGATGTAAGATACAACCTCCAGACTTTTTGCAAAAAGTGTAACTTGGCACAGGCAGACCTACCTTAGAACAATTCTACACGTAAATGTTTCTAAAACTCTGCTAGTAAACACAAACAAAAACACTTCTAAAATCATGTTTTCTAACAAACTCCAAATCCCTCTACAAAAATAACATACACACGTACACACACAACACACACACACACACACACACACACACACACACACACACACACACACACAAACATACACACAATTTTAATTAAATGTGACATTTTTAATTAAAATTTTTGACATTTTTAATTAAATTTATTGACATTTTTAATTTAATTTGTTGAAATTTTTGAATTTGTTTGGCATCTGTTATTTATGAAATCTCATCATCTGAAATAAATGAAATTATTAATATTATCATTATAAAAAATATTGCTAGACCAAGTAAACTTCCCAACAGCTTATTTAATTCCCTTGCTCATTTCTCGTCAGAGAATCGTAGTAATTGTGCCGCATTTCTATGCGTCAAAAACTTATAATTGAAACGTTTTGTTGTGCTTATGATGACGTCATAGCGATGACGGTCCAATCGTCAGCGACACAGGAAATTACATCTCTAATCAGATTATACCGAGTGAATGCGGACAAGTGACGCGATCCCGATGCGGACCACATTTCCCCATGTTTGATTCCGGATTCATTTATTTACATTTCACATTTCTTTATTGATGTCTTCCTTTAGTTTAAAATTAATGTTAATGCGTTTTACGAACGTAAATATAAATGATCACGATGAAATCTTTGATAGTTTTCCGTGAGGGTATTGTAAGCGATCAACACAAACTAAACATACATATTAGATTTATAAAATTCAGAACTGACATTATGGCAAGCTAATTTGTTAGTTAGGTTTTTTTTTTAAATTTCTGAGAATTGACTCTTCAAGACCCACGGTTCAATTGAACCTCCACAATAAATATGGCATCTAAAGCAATTACAGTTACTAAAAATAAATCTTGTCTCTACTTTCTTATTACTCAGCTGCTACATGTTCCTTTATAAAGGTGTGTTGACCTCCAGTCACAGCAATATTGCGCTGAATTTCAAGTTGTAGCAATAGTATGAAAGTTGTGACAGTACACTTTCCCATTTTCTACGAACACAGTAGTTTCCATATCCCTAACTTAACTCTTACAACTTGAGTGGAAAGATAAAGGAGCAAACACACTTATTTGCCTCGTTTTCCGTCGGAAGATCGCACGCATTAAGTACGAATCCGACACATAAATAGCTCCACTAATCAGATGTGACAATGCACATTAACCGAATTAATACCATATTTAGATCATGGCATAAAGCACAATCATTAATTAAATTAACTAACGGGTCAGTGAACACGATTGATTACGGTCCTATGTTTTATCGAACCCTTTGATAATGGCATTAGTTATGCGTATAAGCAAATCTCATTATGTTTTTGGCAACGGTCCTCTGAACTGTAGGTACTTTGAGCCATATATTAGTATCATCTTTACATATAGCACATACAATCCAATAATAAATCACTTTAAATGAAATTACTTTTTCCGTAGACAATGAAGTGTTCTATTGCGAAACTTCTCTCTTACATTTCTTAGAAATGTTACTCTCGTTAAAACTTGTGTTCTTTTTTAAAAGCTATTTGCTCTTTCAAAGAATTAAGTTGGTAACGAGATATTTAATAATTAGACTCGTATAAATCTCCGAGTCTGTTTGCTGAAACACGTGCGACGTGTACACTGTAGTTCTAAGTACGCAGACGGAACTCTTTCAGACAAATGCAGCTCGGAGCATAAATTCTTAAATACAAATTTTATAAATATAATTTTAACGTTTAACGGAATGAGCATTAATTAAGTAGCAGTGTTTTCAAAGGCAAGCTCTCGCTTTGAGTTCTCTGCCGAGCTCCGTAGGGTCTTAATTAGTGTTAATCTTAAGATAATAAGCCACGTGTTTTCACTAATTGGTGTAAATTGAAAGAGTTGGAAATCCCTTTGAGGAAAATTTGCAAATTTTGACATGGCGCCACCCGGGGGCGGGTCAAAGCAACTTGTCGTTACTTGTCTGTTTAATTGGCTCTCTGATACCTAATGAATTACATTATATTCGCAGGTATGTGGCCTATGTGGGACAGATCCTGATTACAGCTACCATACCTTTTTTTTTAATACATAATAGGATGATTTAATGCGTACCGTAGGTACCACGTCGAAAACGTAGGTAGGTGTTAGTATTAAATAATCCACTGTTATTTCAAAGTAACTAAATCTTATGAGACCTTAACATAACCGAAAACCACTAGGTTTACTTACCTACCTAGTCATAGAACTTTATTTAAGAAGTTTTTTTGCAACTTTACGTGGCATTCCGTCTGACTTTTTAGCCCACGGTAATATCAAGTACGTACCTATTGAGTATTATATTCTAAAGAGGAATCCTATGTTTTCCACACACCTTGCTACAAATAGTTAGTACAGAAACTAGTTGGTCCCTTCAGTCACGACTTCGCTCTGAAACTTTAAAGATTGTCTGCTTAAAGGTGCATTTCCACTAGAGATGTGCGAGGTAGCTAGACGGTATGAGGGTGTGTGGAGGCGCTGTGAAAATGGGTAATTGTTTCCATCTAAACTGTGCGAGGATACGTACCTATAGCGGACTCTTTTCAGCAGTGCGCGGGTGTGGTATGGTGTGGGGGTGACCATACCTTGCACATGAGAACTTTCCTCGCACACATCTCCCGCTCGTGTATGTACAAATACCCAGCTCCGCTAGCCCTTTTGCCACCAGAGCTACGCTTTTTTTTTTGGGGGGGGGGGGGGGGGAATCATCTGAAGGAGCGGGAGGGCGTGTCAGACTCTTACTGACTAAAACCAACCCCTGATCCTTCCCTCAAAATTTATCCGCTACCCCTAAGCATGCAGGCACCGGCCACGATGGGCCCCGTCAGTGGTGGCTGACAACATCTCTTTGAGGCGCGCGTGGAACACTACGCGCCGCCGACTCACGGGCCTGGCGCTGATCGGACGGCGAGCTACCCACTGCTCACCGTCCGCAGGCCCGGGTCTACGGTGGCCGGAAATCGTCTCGCGACGTCCTACGCCCAGTACGCCCAGTACCTCTCCTGCGGTGGTAGCGGCCGGGGCCGTGAGGGCTCCTCCGTTGAGCTTCCCTCACGCGTCCCACCTCCGCCTTCACGAGCAACTGCTTCGCAAAACCAGAGCTACGCTAAGCGAGGCTAGAAAAATGAAGTGATCTCATTAATAGTTTTTCGGCTACCTCACTCAACTTTGGTGATCCCAATGATCTGCAATCCAGAACATCCTAAATAAAAGAACCCATAGTATTACACGTATCTACAATATGTTACAGCAATCTCTGCCCCTACAATAAAACTGTGAGATAGAAAAGACAGGGACACGACAATATAAGTAGTCGGTAAGTACGTGGGCGTTACAAATAATGTCCCAGACTTATAAACAGTTCCAGACGTTATAAATAATACCCTACTTCAACCTGCTTGGCTAAAAGGTAGCCTGGCGTTCGGACTATTTTTAGCAAATAATTTGGTCTCTTACAGTTGTACCGCACAGATGTTACACGAAGAGTATGGATTAAAATTATAATTTAAAAAAATAATGAAATGTAAAATAGCAGGTTGAACTTCAAAAATGTTCATGAAAATAGCACTTTCTGGGTACAAATTGTTATCCTAACTTAAACATTTTTAGAATGTGTCCATACTATACCTACTACACAAATGTTAGTTCATCAAGGGTTGGCGGAGTCCATCAATCGCAATTTGTAGAGTAAGCACTAATTACTAGGTTCGTCAATTAGTCCTTACTGTACAAACCTACTACAATTTCTTATTTAAAATCCTAAATAACTTTACTATAAATAACTCTTCAAGCTACCAAGAAAACAGACGCATATTTTCCAATTCATTTAAAGCCGGCGCGGCGCGGCTTTTTCCCATAAATATTTCAACTATTTAAAACAGGCGCTTTTTTACACAAAGGTCTCATTTCCAAACCTAATTATTTGGTTTTCTTTTATGATCTTGAGTCGGATAATAACACAACCAGATAATATAATCATCACTGCGTGGATATCCTCTTAATTAAATGTAAAAAAACAAGCTTCGCATGTCCCGCCCAGGGCTCCCGTTTATTCACAACAATTTTAAGCAAGAATGCCTCCGTTACGGCCTTACGTAACAAAACTAAAGAGGGAAAATTCGAGGAGATACAACGCAATACGATATTAAATCGAACTGTCTAAACTCAATCCGAAAATTGAAATCAAAGTTAAATGCCTTTATTAAATTAGGTTCCACGTAAAACAAACTCACCCCGTATCAAACTCGCATCGGGACCTTATTATTTTAAATGGAAACAGTAACGTATTAAAGCGTCCGTATCTCACACCGTTACACTTCATTAAATTCGGGTCAAAACAATATCACACAGTACATTAGATTCTTCGATACGTGCGGAGTGGTAATCAGGTTACGTAAAGGGTTGTTAGTTACGTCATGTGGTTACGTGTCGGTGTGAAAGTTGCCGACATCGGCCGTCAGAAACAAAGCATCGTATGGAGGAGCGGGGTTGATGTTCCGGAAACTGATAGAATGAGCCGCCGAGCCGCCGCTCGCTGCTCGCTACTATTTGCACAAGAATAATACCGTAACGACTCCCCTCGAGACAGCGACAAAATGCGCAATTTGTTGAATCACTTGTCGTGACAATCACAGATACGGTATTGAATTGACGTGTTACATATTATCGTGTGGCATTCAAGTGTTTGACGAATACTTCGTTGTATGAATTCGACAATCGGCTTGAAGTGCCATCTTATTGTATTACATTCTTCACGGATGAGCTCTGAAACGTTACATACTGGAAATGGATTCCTCTAAAGTTAAATAATAAGAGTGGGTATAATTGCCATCCAGACGGATACAATTAAAAATATACTTTAATTAACAAACAAGAAAATCATCCCACAATCAAAAGATTAACATTGATTCCAAGAACCCATTAGCACTACGTAAACTATATCCAGACACTAATCATCAAGCTTCACTTCTGAGAATACTTGGCTTGCTACTCAGTGGCTAAAACCTTTTAAAAGAAAAGAAAGTAGTATTCCGAAGTTCCCTTACTGACTAAATTGCCGTGGTAGGGGAGAAGGGGCTTAATTCATCGATTGGAGGAGGTAGGTGCTCAGACTAATCCCATTTCAAGTCTATACGAAAACAAGGACTGTTCCAAGACAAGTGGCAGACAGTGTAATCCCAATGTAACCACCTTCAGCAGACCTTTTTGAAAGTTCTTAATCAAATGGTGAACTACTTTACAGTTTGTTTATTACTAAATCTTTACTGGCTCACTGTTTAAAGAATTGAAACATGTTCATCTTTCTCTCAATTCTGCATGGTATTTTATAGTTTTAACCGCGGCGTTACCGATCAGTAACGCGATAATAGGTTTGTATTAATAATAACTATAATTTTTATTAATAATATTTTTTTTCGTATGACCCCACTGGTGAGGCGTTGAGCGGTGACGTGTGTATATTTTATTGTTTTTTTTTTATTATTGTACATCTACCACAGAGTACCACAGAGCAACTTACAAGTTGTAGGTCGTGAACTCGTGAGTTCAAACCCTGACAGGCGCTTCACTTTGTGTAAATTATTTCATCACCACTGCTCTCAAAACGGTGAAGGAAAACATCGTGAGGAAACCGGCATGTCCTAGAACCAAAAATTCGAAGACATGTGACATCCACCAATCCGCACTGGGCCCGCGTGGTGGATTACGGCCCACACCCTCTCACAGAGAGGAGGCCTGTGCCCCAGCAGTGGGGGCATTAAAAAAAAGGCTGATGATGATGGCCACAGAGTAGTTACTTTAACCCAAAGGTTGACTGGTAGAGAATGCCTTGTTCCATTAAGTCTGCCTATGTATCACTTGTACTTACATGAAGTTAAATAAATTAAATAATAATAATAAGACATTTCGTCACCACTGCTGAGAGCAGTAAAACGGTGAAGGAAAACATCGTGAGAAAACGGCACGTCCTAAAACCAAAAATCCGAAAACATGTGACGTCCTACCAATCCGCACTGGGTGCACGTGCTGGTGGGTCACAGCCCAACAGTGGGAACATATTAAAAGGCTGATATTTGTTTCGGACTTGGCCGATTAGTTTCCGAGTCTGGCGGATTTAAAGCTCATCGTATAATGAGAACATTAGTCAAATTACACATACTTTTCATTGGTTTAATTTTTCACCACGTTTATTTAACCGTTCTAAAACAATGCCTCCAATGAAATAGGCAACTTCATAATATACCGTACTACAAGTACTAGTTACTTGATATCCAGTTAACTACCTACTAATAACTACAAAACAGCACAGTTACACTAACCTTGATAACTTTAACTATGGAATGGAGCTCGTTGGCAAGCCGCCACGAAATAGTGCAATTTGAACAAATTTTAACACACCATATTTATGCCAAACCTGGTCGAAAGTAGTGCTTTGGCACAGTTTTGTCACAATTAGTGAATTATAACACTCATTGAGGTTATAATGTGACCGTAACTTTATAACTTATGAATGAATATTTTAATTTACTCTTTATAGAACTCATAATACAACAAATACATTGTGAAAGGGTTTACATAGTCAGGTATTCATGAAAAAAATATTTGAATTCACTGAAGTAAATCGAAATCAGAAAAATAAACCTGAAAAATCATCTTCAAATCTTTTCCCATATCAGATGAAATTGCTGAAGAAAAATACTTGTGCGCGATCCATAAGTTGACTCAAGCTGAAAATGATTGCTACAAAAACACCTCAGATTCGTGAATGCGGTACTTAGGTACATATGATACAGTTTGCATGTGCAGACGTGATGAGGCGCCATCTAGCCGTCTGCGCCGGAAACTCGTCTCCAAGACGTTCAAACCTCATTGAATCGTATGCGCAATTTGCCGATTGAACCTTTAGGGTTGGCCTTTTGTGAAAATGCTCCCGGCCGGACCGACCAGACTAATATAATGACGGTAATGAAATATAACGATGCCTATCACCCCTACCTATCGCTTGCAGACTCGAAATGATGGAGGTGGGTATCAGAGGTCGCTCATCGCGATCATTGATTTAATTAAGCCGTTGTGAGCAGAAATCTTGTTATAATCAAGGGAATAAAAGTTTAAAGTGTAACAGTATTTTCAAACAAAGCGGATACACACCTACATGGGTATATATTGTGAAAATAAATAGTTTTACAGATCAAAAATATCGGGCGCACGTCACGTCGCACCAAATATTTCTCCGGCCGTTGTCCGAGCGTAACGATCCGTACGTCAGTGCATTTTCAATCAGATTTATATCGGAGCGGATTAAAATTTTAACGAGTTGTCGTCACACAGGCTTTACTCGTCTTTGTGAGGACTGCCTTTGTTAAAAAGCTCTATTTGACGATATAATAAAAAGGAAACGTGAAAATAACCTTTTGGTTTCCATGGTTTATATACAGGTGGGTATTACTCGTGTATATATTTCAGCTGTCCCAGTTTTGATGTTGGGGATGTTATACAACTGTCTCTTTGTTAAATGTAATCACAGTTTTGTTAAAAATATCACAATGCCTTCATTATACAGGGTGTAACGGAAAGGTGTAGTTATATTTTAACTACTGCATCTGCCCATCGATATAAACAACTTTCTTCAAGAAAACCTGAGGAAATTCTCAAAAAATGTTTTTACCTCCCATACAATTGATCAGCTGATGATAATTTTCTATGGAAAGTTCAATTTTTTTTTGGGAATTTTCATATTTTTCCTAGAGAAAGTTGTTAATTTCCATGGGCAGAACCGGTTCTTAAAATATGACCATACCTTTCCGTTACACTCTGTATAGGTAGGGCGATTCAGTAGTCGGCAGGAAGTTTTCAGCCACCTTCTATATGGGTTAGGCAAGTACCTAAATGACAAGACAGTCTAAAACAATAAGCTCCTTGCCACTGGGACACCATAACCTCTTAACAGACGCTTAAGCTTAATAAGTAATTAATATCCAATGTAATGTTGCACACCCAATTACGTGATACACCTGTAAAGCTTGGATATCAGTGTGTTATCAATTTGTGGATATACTCGTAATTATGTTGATTACTATCTGGCATTAACGACCATAGCTGAGATGTAGCACATAGGTTATAATGTAGCTTATGCACCGTACTAATTAACGTTGCACGGACTTAGACAAATACCGAAACGGATTTTAGGCTTACAGGTTTACTGATTATGACTTCTGCAAATGTCTCAATAAAGTGATGTGTTATACAATGTGGAGACGACCAACTCAAAGCATTTATCTCAATTAAAACTTTTGAACTGTCTACAAGTCGGTCAGTCAAAAAAAAACCGGCCAAGTGCGAGTCGGACTAGCGTAAAGAGGGTTCCGTGCAAACTTATAGACCGTATGTAAATTAGTTCGTTCATCACGAGAACCGAATCTCGAAGAAACTTAACGAAAAATAATAAAAAATATGTGGCCAAATGCGACATAAACGGCCGTAATTATCACTTACTTTGTAAACTTCGGAGATAAAAGGGTGAAATGACATTTTTTTTTTTGTCTTAAATCGGAAATAAGACGTAAAAATAATTAAAAATCAGTTTAAGGGTTTACTACCCGCCAAGTGGCGCCCTCATTGAATAAAAAATCGTAGCATAGCATAGAAAATAAATATTAATTATTATTAAACGGCCATTTTTGACACTTTTGCTTACTACTTTGGATACGAAACATTTTGAGTCTTGTTTTAACAACGTAAAAATACTTTATCCTCTTTGTAACGATTTTCTGCGAAATGAAGTTTATGCTATCCGCTGTTATGCAAAATAATATTATGACATAAAAAGTTCTGCTATAAAAGGTGGACCCAAAAAAACAAGTGCCCCATAGATGCATAAATATGTTTGCATAACTATAAATATGAAAGCATTGCACGTAACATGAATTACGAGTAAGTACATAAATCTAAGACATCTATGTCTGACAATTAAAACTACTTTAACACCTACCTAATATCTGTGCTGAAAAAATCAAGCCAATGGAAGTTTTCAAAATCAACGCTTTTATATTTTACCGTATTTTTCTAAGATAAATAAACCTAGATAATATCTTAGTTCGACGTCTAGATACCAAATGAATTCACTTCGAACATGCCGTTTAAATCCCACCGGAATAATATTGAAAAAAAACAAACGTTTTCCAGAAAACAACGTAACCATTTATTTTTATCCAATAAAAGAAACCATGTAAGTGAAACCGCGTTGAAAAGTTCCTTACTTTACTAAAAGTTACCGTTTGCTGACTGAAATTAAATTTCATTTTCTTTAGTATTTTAGTGAATAAAGAGAAACCCTTCGCCTTTCTTATAAAAAAAAAATTTAATCAGAATAACAAGAAAAGTAGCAACAGAGTTTTACGTGAAGGTTTCATGCCGATGTTAACTTAACATTACCAAGCCATATAATCCGCATCTTGGAAAGTAATCTATCTTAGGAAAAACATCGACATGAAGAGAAAATTACCAGTGGAGGTTGAACACGCTGAAATTCGTCAGCGTAGAGAAGTTTCAGCAGGGAACGAACCTTTCGCTGTAAATGTATGTACAGTAAAACTTATTGTATCGGTTTTTGTAACCAAACTGGGACTTGTTAACAAGTTTGGTCTTTTATTCAAAATAAGCGAAAAAACCTTTTTTGTTTGCTTGACGGCTAGGTGACTCTATAGGGAGCGTGCAGGAACTATAGAGGGCGCCACATAAATGTCAATGTCAAATATTTCTACAGTGTAAGTTTCGGATTTCACTCAATAGATGTCAGTCTACGTTGCGAGCGCTGCATGTGTGCATGATGCGTGTATACATATATGACACGGAAATGTCAATGACAAGTTTTTATAGGGTAAAAGTTTACGCCGTGCACGTTCCCTATTTTCTTTGGTAGGGAAATCCAAACTATAATCGGTCTCTTTGTCTATGCTCTTGGTCTCTTTGTGCAATTATAGCAAGGCAGATGATGGGCCGAACTATTAGTTTGAGTCAATCATTAGGGCGGGGCGCTGCAATTTGTAAGTAAAACGTTAGTTTAGTTTAATTGATCGCTCTCAGGTTTGAACCATTGATAAAAGTATCTAACTAGACAGTTTAGTTTTGGCAATAGTGTGGCGGGCTAGACAGTTTAGTATTACAACACAATAACACGTTTAAATGTCACTCATGTGTTAACAAATAACGCTAAAACCACAATATACTGGTGTACTCGTTTGGTACGCAATCAATTTTCTTTTACGTAGGTATAACACCTACTAATTTTATTGTTAGGAGTGAGAGATAATGAAATTCTACTATAAATACTACTATTTAGGGTTCCTTAGTCATAACAAGGACAAGGAACCCTTATAGTTTCGGTCTGTCCGTTGGTCCGTCCGAAGCATAGCATAGAGACTGTTAGTACGAGACAGCTGTAATTTTGCATGGATAAATACTAATGTCTATATCCATGCAAAATGTTTTTTTTTTATGATAGCTCCCGTACATGTAAAGTGGGAGTGACTTTTTTTCTCGCTTATCTTATAGTGTGGGGTATCGTTGGATAGGTCTTTCAAAATCATTATGGGGTTGTAAAGACTATTTTTCGATTCAGTAACGCGTTTGCGAAATATTAAACTTTAAAGTGATATTTTATTTTCGAGTCGAGCGTCCCCAAAAGCTAAATTGTTGGCTTGAAAATCTGAAATAAATCGTGATGGCAGTATATAACGAACTTTGAAGGAAAGCTATCACGGCTACGTTAGTTCCGTTAGTTTAGGAGTAATAGTCGGCCAACTTATAAAATGTCCTTGAAAAATTTCTTACAAAACCCAAATCCTTAGAAAAAAAATACTTAGATGATGTTATATGAAGCTATATTTAATATTTAAAACGGGTAGTAAACCTGTAAAATCTTGGAAAAATAAAACCTTTTTAAAAAAAAAAAAAAAGGTAAAGGTTTTTTTTTTCGTAAAACCGTGAACTCATTAATATGTTCATAGCCATAAACATAAAGCCCCCTTCTAGGTCCGCATGTTATAATGGGTGACTACGGAACCCTACCATGCGCGGCCCGACACGCACTTGGCCGGTTTTTTTTAGTTAATTTTAATAAATCCACACAACAGCTGGATTTCTATTATTATTGGAAGTTATTTATTATATTAATTATTTTTGCATAACTTGTTGCTGTGCCTTGCCCTTACAGGGTAGGTATATGTTTGTATTTTAGCTATAAACCTTTATGTAACATCAAATAATACTATCAATTTATGGCTTTTGAAAATTAATGTGCGTTTTGTAATCTGTGCAAAATAAATAATTTTTCTTTCTTTTTTCTTTTTGTTCTTTTTGATGCACGCTGTAATGCCCCATTTATTACTTTTAAGTTAATTAATTTAGAAATGCTAGAATATTTATGTATTGTTAGCATTTGTTACAGTACAGTTATTCAAGACTGCCATAGTTTATAACACATTGTTTTTAAGTACATTTTTTAGGATCTAATGAACCCGCTGATATCAATGTGGTCTCTTACTGAGCCTAATCTATCTAATAATTTAACCAAAGAAGAAGAAAATTCACCACACTTGCAAAAGGGATGGTCGCAGAATAAGCTGAAATAAAAGTATGTCGCAGCGCCTCTCCCCAATGCATATATTATATGAAGTCGAATATCATCAATAAGTATTAATATTTTCAATAAATATTTAGTAGCCAATACCAAGTTAAATCGAGGCTTTAGTAGAGTTACGAACATAGACGTTTGCGGGCTCTTTCGGAAATTGCGGCCCTCCAGCGCTTGAGTCGTGATATATTCGGGCCATTGTTGGTCCCAACGGTGGGCATTTGTTATTCCAATGCTACCGTTATTTAATGCGCCCCAGATAAATATTGTGAACCCTTTTTATGTCCGCGGATACGCAATGTGATCTAATTTCGGAGGAATTTTATAAAAATACGTCTTGTGGAAAGATGAGGGGTTACTGTCGCGTCATTGGATGAGAATCATTGCTAGATTTGTCGCTGCCGACGCTGAAATTACGTTTGATATTGATATCTTTACGTAATGAGGGTATTATGGAAACGGTTCTAGGAAGGAAAACGCCTTTTCAGAGGTTGATGTTAGGAAATATGGGCAGCTGTTGTTGTGCCACCAAAAGCGATGTATCACTAAACGTACACGAGATTTACCACGAATTTGGTCACAAACGTTGTTGATATTACGTCGCATTATTTGCGGATATCTCCAAATTAATTATACAACCTATTTATAGGTACATAGGTACCTCATAGTGTTTGACACTTTTCTACGAATAGAAACATGAAATCTAAAAGATGTGAAAGATGCACTGTGAAAGGGTTTTCCGGAACTCAAACCCTGCGCTAAAAACTGAAACTGGAAACTGTCTCGAAAAGTGCAAGTTTTTATACATTAGGTATGACATTAGTAGGCTCTTGCTGCATCCAGCAACAACTTAAAATTCAAACCAGAATATTTCTAACATAATACCTAAAGAGGTACCTACCTAAAATTGGTCCCTGGATGGTTTACATTCACAAATCAACCGGGCAGGACGAACGTCCGTGGAGTCCGCTAGCATACTTACAAAAAAAAAAGAAATGATAATCTCTGTTACGATAATACTTTCACTGATTGAAATCTACAACATAACTGAGTGTCATAGGCTACTTTTAAATTGAAAAATGCACATCTCCTGTTGGCCACGGGGGCAAAGTCGCGGGACGTTCATAACAAAATAAAAGAGAAACATTTCTTCAAAAATTTTTGAAGTGAAAACTTCTTTAGCCGCGCGTTGGATTGCGATTTTTGGTAGGGGCAAAACTTATGGGTTTGCGTAACCGACATGCTAGTGACGTGTTGCACCAGACTGGCGACGTTAGCGACCTATCAGATGGATGGCTAAAATCTTGTGAGTTCGCGTCACCGACATGCTGCTGTAGTAGCTAGTAGCAGCAAGTGAAGTTAAATTGGAAACGTTGACACAAATTAAATTAATTTTTTTAACCGACGAAAAAAAAAGGAGGAGGTTGTCAATTCGACCGTATATATATATTTTTTTTGTGTTAGTTTAACCCTCTCTCCGTCATTTATGAACCGATCTTGATGATGATTATTAATACTCAAGACTTAAAAGGTTTATTCATTTTTTGCTTTTTAGTTCTGTTTCGTCGGTTGATTTTTTTGTTAAAAAGTTTTTCTTTTCTTAAATTAACTTTTTCAAATTGACATCTGTCAGCAGATGGGGACTGCTGACAGATGTCAATTTGAAAAAGTCTGAGACTGCCTATTTTTTTGTAACAAAAGCAAGAAGCAAACAAAATATCTGAATGTAACTCAGTTAACAGTTGGTGTGACTCAGTTACGGAGTGGTTTCCTCCGCGCAACTCCGATATCCGGCCGCTAAGTTAGTTCTGAACAAACTCCACTTCTATCACTTCCCAACAATAGCTTCCCATTTGTTATTTATTAATTTTATTCAGCACCTAGTTTTGAGACAGTTCGAAATTGTGGAGCGAGGAATATTGTTTAATTTGTGGGGAAAGGCGGGTACTTGGTAAAGACTTCAGAAGACAATTAATACATAGTTAGCTCTAGACGAGAATCGAATGTCGTCTGAGACAGGTGTGATCGCTGAAAATAAAAGTCATGAGGCAGATCCCTAGCAATTTGTGCATTGTAATTGTTGACGATGCTTTTCGCGATAGGCGCGAGGGTTGAAGGATTTGTGTGTGACTGGCGTATTGTTGTCTCGCGACACTCACGTGTGATGAATTGAGCAAGTGGGTCAATCAATTGATACACAGATGAAATAAAAATGGTATATTGTTACATAAAATAAAGGTAAATGGTAAAAAGTCAAATGAAGCACAGGTTTACACAGAATTACAGTTGAAACACAATTAGAATTACTGCCCCAATAGTGGACAGTAACTACAGTCTGTACAAGGAGTGGTACAAGACACTTTAAACCGCCGTACAAGGTGTGGTACTAGGCGATAGGAGCGAAGCCAGAGGCCTACGAGCTCACTTGAGTCACTAACGCTGAGAGACTAATTTTGACTCCCAGGGGTGCCTATATATATTACCCAAATTCTATGGGGCACGTAGTGCAGCAAATGCAGACCCGGACAGCCAATACATTTCGTTAATTCTACAAATTAACTTGAACATTAACTTTCGACCAATCACAGGCATTCCGACATTCTAACGATAACCAATCAGAGAAGTCTTACTTATCTCTTATGTAATGAACACCTGCATATTTACTTTTACATATTTACTGGTCTTACTAACAACAAAACTGACATTTATACATAATACAAAGTATGTATTCTAAGGACAAACTGAATCTACGTTATACTTTACTATTAGATTCTAAATTTACATTCTCACAAATCTACAAACTACAATAAAAACAAAGGAACTTTACATATGTATTTCAATATGTACATAAAACAACATGGTGGACTCCGAAAACTTTCCACTGTCTGTAGCCAATCATGAGAAGCATGAATATGATCAACCAATCGCTGACTAGCCGAAATTTCTCACTACGGACTTTAACACAATTGGTCAATTTTAGCGCTGTGGCATGCACTACTTGCGCTATACAAAAAAGTTACCTCATAAACCTTCCCCACCGAGTGTTTCCACGTTGCCGTCGTGGTGGGGCTTATGGGTCTCCATGATCCTGGGGACTTCCGGCATGAGTGACTAACTTGTGCCGGAAGGCTCCAGGGGAGAGGCCCGACTAAGAGGAACACACCGGGGGTCGCGTCCATTGTCAGTCGATCATCGTCGACTGCCAGTGGATGCGACCTCCACCCAATCCTAAGCTTGGAGGCGTGGCTATGGGATGCGTACCGGAGGGATGTCCGGATGCTAGCGCCTCACAAGAGGGCCGCGCCGTTGGGAGGCTTGAGCAAGCTGTTCGAGCCTCCTAACGGCGTGGAACCTGGGGGATTCTTCGTCGCTGCTCTCTGGTACGCATCTGTTCATCAGATGCGACCTTGAGAGCGGCGCCGATTCTGGGGAGGGCCCATAAGGGCAGAGTGTGTGAGTGAGTGAGTGAATGAGAGAGAGTGAATGCGGAATATGCGAAATGCTAGAAGAAGATAGGGAGGTTGAGTAGGGGAGTCAGGGACCACACCCTTAAAAGGAACAAACACAACATGACTGACAAGATTAAAGCGAATGATTGTACCCAGGGCGGCAACCACCTTCAAGAAGGTGGGGGAACCGCTGCGCTCCACGGAGCGTCTCGCCCCCATTCGTATACTGGGGGGGGCGACTTTGGTCTTCCGCATGCCGGCGACGGCATCAAGAGCCGAGGAGGCTCCACAAACGACGACCTGGATCCGTCTGTCGGGGACAATCCCGACAACAAGAGCCGAGGAGGCTCCAGATCATCTCCTCCATTTGAGGAGATGATCAA
The DNA here is from genome assembly GCA_951329385.1 of Polia nebulosa. NCBI lineage: Eukaryota > Metazoa > Arthropoda > Insecta > Lepidoptera > Noctuidae > Polia > Polia nebulosa. The sequence goes on from OX589594.1 coordinate 15,400,687, forward strand.
TTTCTGCTATAAGACGCCCGACAAGCCGCGGTCGGGCGATAATAGCCAAACTGAAGTCGGCAAGGAGGTGGAGCGTGGTGCTGCGTCGGAGTCCGGCGCAGCACTGGTAGCAGCTCCGGGCTCTGGGAGCCCGGAGAATGAGGGGGAAGTGGGTGCTTCCGGGGGAGTCGTGGGTGAATGCTCGCGGTTCTTCCGGAACCAAAAGCGCTCCAAGTCGGGGGATGGCGGGGAGTCGTCCTCTGATGTAGAGGTGATGGCCCCGCCTCCCAAGATCCCCACCGGTCGGAGGGGAGGAGGAGCGATCCGGAGGCCCAGCAAGGCCACCAAGGCGGGCAGGAGAGCCGCAAGGCTCGCCAAGGAGGCGCGCCACCCCGCTGCGTTGGGGTCTTGTGCCTCGGCCTCTGGGTCCTCGGGTGGAGAGCCGGACGCCGCTAGCTCCAACTCGGAGCGAGCGGCCAGGCTTGCGGAGGTCGTGGAGGCCGCCATCAAGGGTGTGGTGCAGAAGAGGCTGCCCACATCCAGAAACAGGGCCACCTCCGAAGCCACGGCCTCCATAGTGGCGGCGGCAGAGGCGAGTTTCGGCGGGCCTCCGTCTGCATTGGACGAGACGTCCAAACTGCGGGCGGAGGTCGCCCGCCTGACCGCCACTACGGAGCTTCTGGTTAAGGAGAACCAGAGGCTCCGGGCAGACCTGGCCGAACTCCGAGGAGGTCACCGGAGGGACGCGCAGGAGGAGCTCCAGCACGGGCCGAGTCAGCCCCTGCCCGCCGCGGAGAACCAAGTTCTCGACCTGGTGCGGCAGGAGCTGGCTGCCTTCAACAGGCGGTTCTCCGTGCTGGAGGGCATTGTGTTGCGCCCTCCGCTAGCGGCGAGCCAGCCGGCCTCGGGCCAGCGGCAGACGCGCTCGTTTGCCGCCGCCGCGGCTGCTGCGCCCAAGGGTGCGGCGGGACGGGCCGACCGCGGGGCAGTGCTGAAGCCCGCGGGGCCGGCCCCGTCTAAGGCGACGAAGGCGCCAAAGGCGCCGCCAAAGCCACCTGGGAGGGTCCCAGCAAAGGCGACAAGGCGGCCGCCCCAGACTGCCCCGCCTTCTGAACCTCCTGCGACCGGGGCTGCCGAATGGCAAGTGGTCGGGGAGAAGAAGAAGGCGGGCAAGGCGGCAAGGGCGGCCAAGCGAAGGGAGAGGCGCAAGCGGCAGAAGGAGCGAGCCGCCGCGGCTAGGCTCCGCGCCCCGAAGTCCGCAGCTGTAGTGATCACACTACAGCCGGAAGCGGTTAAGAGGGGCGTGACCTACCGCAGCGTGCTCGCAAAGACGAAGGCGGCGGTGAGCCTCGAAGAGGTGGGGTGCGCCGACGGCGTCCGGGTGAAGGTCACCAAGACCGGAGCCCGGATGCTGGAGGTCCCCGGTGCCTCCAGCGGCCCAGCCGCTGACGCCCTGGCCGAAAGGATCAGGGCGTTGCTGGTGGACGAGGCCCGGGTGTCCAGGCCCACGAAATGCGCTGACATCCGCATTATGGGCCTGGATGACTCCGTGACGGAGGGTGAGGTGGTGGCCGCTGTTGCCAGGACTGGAGGGTGCCCTGCTGAGCAGGTGAGGGCGGGCACCATCCATCCTGACACTGCGGGGTTGCAAACCATTACGGTGAGCTGCCCCGTGTCAGCGGCCCGAGCCATCACCGCGGGGGGCCGGAGACTTTTGGTGGGCTGGGTTTCAGCGCAGGTCAAGCTGACCGCAGTGACCACTGCTTCCGATGTGGTCAGCCCGGTCACAAGGCCGGCTCGTGCAACGCCGCGCCGCACTGCATTGTATGTGCGGCAGCAGGCAAGCCGGCCGATCACCGGGCTGGGAGCAACCACTGCGCTCCACCCGCCAAGGCCAAGGCCAAGCCCAGAGGCAGGGCCACGCCCTCCGCCACCGCCGTCACCGTCACCGCCGCAGCAGCCGTCACCACCGCTTCCGCCGCTGCCGCCCCCATAGCCGTCGTCGTCGCCGCCGCAACCGCCGCGGCGGCGGGACCCTCACAGGGGGCTCAGGAGGAGGCTGTAATGGAATGCCAATAACGGCCCCATTACGCCTCCTCCAGACGAATCTCAACCACTGTGCCACTGCTCAGGACCTGTTGTTCCAGAGCATGGCGCAGTGGTCGATTAACGTCGCTGTGGTCGCCGAGCCGTACTATGTCCCGCCCAGGGATGACTGGGTGGAGGACCTGGACGGCTCGGTGGCCATCATTTCGTCGGCCGCCGCCGGTACCCCGACCCTTGAGGATGTCAAGAGAGGTCGGGGTTGCGTAGCAGCACGGTTCGGGGATATAGTAGTGGTAGGGGTGTACTTCTCCCCGAACCGATCTCTCGCCGAGTTCCAAATCTCTCTCGCGGAGTTGAGAGACGTCGTTGTAGTCGGGTACCGTTCCCTCCCTGTGCTCGTCCTCGGGGACTTCAATGCCAAGAACTTGGCTTGGGGTTCCCGGTACACGGACACACGGGGGAGGATGGCGGAGGACTGGGCCCTAGAGACGGGCCTGGTCAACCTGAACCGGGGTTCTGTCCCCACGTGCGTGCGGTGGCAGGGCGAATCGGTGGTGGATATCTCATTCGCCAGCCCCGCCCTGTCACCGTGCGTAGTTGACTGGCACGTCATGGAGGAGGTGGAGACGTATTCCGATCATCGGTATATCCGGTTTGACGTCTCCGCCCAGACCTCCAGCGCGCCGGTCCGACGGACCCCGAGTGGTCCGCGTTGGTCGCTGAAGCAGCTGGACCGGGAGCTACTCCTGGAAGCCTCGATCGTGCAGGCCTGGGTGACATCACCGGACAGGCCTGCCGACATAAACGACGAGGCAGAGTGGTTCCAGGAGGCCATGTCCGAGATCTGTGACGTGGCAATGCCCCGGGTCCGGCCTTGTGCTCGGCGCCAAGTGTACTGGTGGTCGCCGGCGCTTACGGCTTTACGCCAAGCGTGTATTGCCGCGCGACGCCGGTACACCAGGTATCGCAGGCGGCTCCGTAACCGCACGCCGGAAACGGAAGCCGTCGAGGCGGAGCTATACGAGGGGTACAGAGCGGCGAGGACCGCCCTCCGAGCGGAGATCTTGCGGGCCAAGAAATCGGCCCGCGAGGAGTCGCTGGAGGCTCTCAACAGAGACCCGTGGGGGCGCCCGTACAAAGCGGTGCGGCAGAAACTCCGCCCATGGGCCCCCCCGCTGACGCAGAGTCTCCGGCCGCAGCTCGTGGAGGGCGTGGTGAGCGCTCTGTTCCCCTCGCGAGGGGAACATACCCCTCCGCCTATGGCTCCGCCTCCTGCGGTACCTGACGCGGACCAACCCGACGACGACGACGTTCCCGAAGTGACCGAGGTAGAGCTGAGAGCGGCGGTGCGTAGGCTGAACGCCAAAAGCACCGCCCCAGGACCCGACGGCTTTCATGGGAAAGCCTGGGTCCTGGCCTTGCAAGAGGCTCTCGGGCCTCGACTCAGAGGGCTTTTAAGCGCATGCTTGGAGAGGGGCCAGTTTCCACGTCGGTGGAAGACGGGGAAGCTGGTCCTGATCAAGAAGGTGGGGCGCCCTGCGGACTCTCCGTCCGCTTACCGGCCCATTGTGCTGCTCGACGAGGTGGGCAAGCTCTTTGAAAGAGTAATTGCAGACCGCCTCGTCGGGCAGATGGTGCGGGTGGGGCCGGATCTGGCGGAGAGCCAGTACGGCTTCCGCAGGGGGCGCTCCACGGTGGACGCCATCATGCGCGTACGAGCCCTCACGACGGGGGAGGCAGTTGCCCGGGGCAGGGTCGTCTTGGCGGTGTCTTTGGACATCTCCAACGCCTTCAACACCCTGCCCTGGAGTTGCATAGTGGAGGCACTCCGGTATCACCGGGTGCCGCCCTACCTCCGTCGCGTAGTCGAGGCGTATTTGACGGACAGAGCCGTCATCTACCCCGGTCATCAGGGAGAATGGAACCGGCGAGAGATGTCGTGCGGTGTTCCACAGGGATCGGTCCTGGGGCCGCCTTTGTGGAACATCGGATACGACTGGGTGCTGCGCTGCGACCTCCCCATTGGCGTCAGCGTAGTGTGCTACGCTGACGACACGCTAGTCTTAGCGCAGGGGTGGTCGCACGAGGCGGCGGCCGACCGTATGACACGCGGGGTTGCGACAGTCATAGGGAGGATCCGGCAACTGGGACTCGAGGTGGCTTTGCACAAGTCCGAGGCCATGTGCTTTCATGGCTATCGGAACGAGCCACCGGAGGGTTCCCAGATCACGGTAGGAGGGGTTCGCATCGGCGTCGAGGGTACGATGAAGTACCTGGGACTCGTCCTCGACAGCCGGTGGAACTTCGTCGAGCATTTTCGACGTTTGGCTCCCAGATTGGACAGGGCCGGGGCCGCCTTGAAGCGGCTCCTACCCAATCTGAAGGGGCCAAACGCCTCCTGCCGGAGGCTCTACGCGGGGATCGTGCGGTCCATGGCCCTCTACGGGGCACCGGTGTGGGCGCGTTCATTGACGCAGCGTTCAACGCGCCAGATGAACGCGGCCCAGAGGGTCATGGCCATCCGCATCATCCGCGGATACTGCACGATCTCCCGTGAGGCGGCGAGCCTCCTTGCCGGACTGTCACCGTGGGATCTGGAGGCAAAAATCCTCGCGCACCTGTACGAGTGGCGCGAGGAGGCTAAACGCCGGGGCGAAACTCCGCTGCCGCGACAACTCGCGGCTCGGCGGACAGAGCTCCGGCAGGATCTCATGGTGACATGGAGAGAGCGACTGTCGCAACCCAGCGCTGGGCACGCCACCATCGAGGCGGTAGTGCCCCTCTTTGAGGAGTGGCTGGAGAGGCGCCATGGCGCCCTCACCTTCCGCCTGACGCAGGTGCTCACCGGACATGGCTGTTTCGGGAAGTACCTGTGTCGTATCAAGGCGGAGGTGACCCCTGCGTGTTTCCACTGCGAGGATCGCCCCGTGGACACGGTGGAGCATACGGTGGAGGTTTGCCCCGCCTGGGCAGAACACCGCCGTGTCCTCGTGGATGCGATAGGCGGCAGCGACCTCTCGCGCCGTGCCCTGGTTCAGGCCATGGTACGGAGTGAGAGGGAATGGGGGGCCGTCTCCAACTTCTGCGAAGCAGTAATGCTCGCGAAGAGGGAGGCGGCACACGTTAGGGAGATTCAACAGAGACCGAATCGCCCTAGCGCCCCCAGCAGCAGCCGTCGCAGGAGACGCCGGGGGCTGCGAGACGATCTCCGGCCACCGTAGACCCGGGCCTGCGGACGGCGAGTAGCGGGTAACTCGCCGTCCGATCAGCACCAGGCCCGAGAGTCGACGGCGCGTAGTGTTCCACGCGCGCCTCAAAGAGTTGTCAGCAAAGGACGGGGCCTGCCACGGCCAGTGCCTGCCCGGGGGTGGAGGATAAATTCGAAAGAGTTACCTCGCCCCCGGGCGCGTAGGGCAGGGAGGAACAGGGGTGGGTTTTAGTCAGTAAGAGTCTGACACGCCCTTCCGCTCCACCCCAGAGCGGAAAGAGTCATTGGATGATTTCCCACCCCCCAAAAAAAAAAAAAAAAAAAAAACCTCATAAACCTTGACATGGAACATATTTTTACCTTTATTCTTAGGATATTTAAAACATAATATTACGTAGTTAAAACATAATAAGACATACTTAGGACATAATAAGGCATACTTAGGACATAATAAGGCATACTTAGGACATAATAAAACCGAACTATGCTAGCTATATTTAGCTATGGTCAGAGTGATGGCGCCATTTTCAACACCGGGGTGATGGTGGATCCTCTACAGTAATTATATAAAGAATTAATTTTTACATTACATATAAACCTACCAAACCGGAACAATCGACCGGTTCTACTATTTCAAAACTGATTCATAATCGCATAAGTTTCCCTTCAGTAAACATCGTTCACAATACTAGCAACAATGAAGAGGAACCCCACGAGGTTTAAAACTTACAGCGTAAAACGTAACTCCTAATGTTATTCAGTAAACCTATACGTGGCAAAACAATAACACTTACTTTCATTAATTAATTATTAGTTTCACGTAAACAACTACGTAAACCATCATAATTAACCCTTACTTTGAGATAATTTGCGATGGTGAGCCATTCTGCTCCTTGTATAACCCACTGAGCATAAACAGACGGCCTAATTATAGAATAGTTACGTAATGTGTAATGAACATCTCACGCTAAGCGTAAACAATCTAAATGTTTATAATTACCGCGCGCACCCACCCAGCTTAATCGTTTAACTTCAATTAAACTTCAAGCATTATGCTCCGATAGAAACGTAATTAACAAAACGATATTAAGTGGAAATTAATACAAGTTCTCTTTACAGCTACAAAGCTCGTCAGAACTCGAGGTCGGCTGAAACTTGGCTTAGCGTGTTTTCACCATGATAAACTAACCCCTAAATTCGACCACATTCTGTACACAAACTTCCTTATATCTCCTCCCACTGGGTTCAGTTTCCCATGGCGTTTGCGGATGCTATCAGCATCGGAAGGTGGTAGGTGTGAACAAGTGGAGCTAACTGTCATTGTCATGCCTGGCCTTTGTACTAGAAATGGGGCTAACTTAATCCACGCTCATGTCGCCGCGCAATTGACTTAGTCAACCTAATTTGTATTTAAACAGAGGACAAAATAGTTTGTATTTTTAAGGATAGCAAAATAATTGAAACTTTTGTCGAGGTAATAAAATATTTAGAGTTGTATTTAAATTGTGTTTTGTGTGTAAATATAGACGGTCCAGAAAGTACAGTCAAATGTGTGTATTCTATTTAATCACTCCTTTGTTATTGAACGAATAAAAGTCTGATTACAAATACGATGGAGTTACTGGCAAAACCATGGCAGATTTACAAAACAGTTTCAGGTCTCTGCTACTGTCGCTATAGGGATAATTCATTAATATTGGTTATTGACTATTTCTGTCTGCTATACTATTCGGCACTACTAAGATGATTACTAATAGAAAAGTATGGAATAAAACCCAATTTCAATTGGAATAAATGCAACAAGATGATGCAAAATCATTCACAGTGTGGCGTAGCTATTTACGCTAAAACAGCAATCACCCCTCCTCTACAAACCTTACCTTATGATTAACCCCTACATCAATTAAGCAAGCCCTACATTAATAAGAAGACCATGTAACATAGCAAAGCCCACATCCATCACTTAAGTCTCACAAGATAACGATGATATCCTCCTGAAACACGATCTTACACAAAGGATCTGTTACTCGAGCATTATATTAAACACTAGATTACTGCGTAATCACCATTAACTACTAGCTGTCTATGTGTACTAACCTATCTTAAGCGTTAGTATACTTAGTTATGTATTTATTGCATTAAGTCTAAGATCTTGAAATGAAATCTTAAAATTGTATTGTTTTCATATTTGGAAAAGTATACCGTCTAAATTATTTAGTGGTTATGCTTGTTGGAGATAATCTTTAGCAGTGCAGATCAAGGGGTCTTAAAAATGCCGCTTTAGATGAATCATAATATTTTTCGCCCAGAATTCACCATCATCATTCTCCTGCCCTTATCCCAATTTATTTGGGGTCGGCGCAACATGTCTTTTTCTTCCATACTCGTCTATTAGTCGTCATCTCTGTAGTCACCCCCTTTTACCCATATCCTCAATATATTTTGCCCACAATTCATATAGCAGCAATACAGGGTGTAACGGAAAGGTGTGGTCATATTTTCAGAACCTGTTCTGCCCATGGAAATGAACAACTTTCTCTAAGAAAAAATAGAAATTTCCCAAAAAAAAAATAGGAGTTTCCATACAAAGTTATCATCACCTGATCAATGATTGTATCAGAGATAAAAAAAAATGAGAATTTCTTTAGGTTTTCTTGAAGAAAGTTGTTCATATTGATGGACAGATTAAAATATGACCACATCATTTCGTTACACCTTGTATCCAAATATGATTCTGATAGGAGAGGTACTGGGCGTACTGGGCGTAGGACGTCGCGAGACGATTTCCGGCCACCGTAGACCCGGGCCTGCGGACGGCGAGCAGTGGGTAGCTCGCCGTCCGATCAGCACCAGGCCCGTGAGTCGACGGCGCGTAGTGTTCCACGCGCGCTCAAAAATATGTTGTCAGCCACCACTGACGGGGCTCGTGGCCGGTGCCTGCATGCGTAGGGGTAGCGGATAAATTCTGAAAATTAGTTACCGCACCCCTGGGCACTCAGGCAGGGAAGGAACAGGGGTGGGTTTTAGTCAGTAAGAGTCTGACACGCCCTCCCGCTCCACCCAGAGCGGGAGAAGTCATTGGATGATTTCCCGACCCCTCCAAAAAATAAAAAAAAATATGATTCTGATATGAATTTAATTGAGTATGATTCAGCTAACCATTTTACGAATCTCCATACAAAACAGTCACATGAATTAATGAATTGTGCGCAAGAAATAAATATTGTTTTTTTTGTCATTGATACGCTGCGCTTGACCACTATCTCACCTGATGGAAAGCGATGAAGCACGCTTGCCTATTCACTCTTGACTTAAAGCACCCCCGGTTTTGGCTATCAGGAAACAGCCCATTCATTCAGCGGCTTTTTAGAACATTACAAAAATCCTTTCAGTGTTGGAAAGCTATAACTACTATAGAAAAATGCAAGGTTCCTGTGCTATATGCAACCGGGTGAAGCTTGTTTAATAACAAAAAAAAACCAACTAATAAAATCCACTGTAAGTTTTTTCTTATGCAAGCAATATAAGCTCCTGGTTTGTGGTGTGAACAAAAGTAAGAAGAATACTAAATACCTATGTATATACAAGAATACAACCCAACCAAACCAAAGCTTTGTTTCTGTTATTGTTTTATTTTGCGTAGACTTAACTTAGTCTTGTTTAAAAAATACAAAATGGTTAGAAATCTATCTTTCATTGCCAGCAATAATAACTTTACGATGATTACACTCCTAAATCCAGCCACAATACTAAAACAAAGGAAGTAGAAAGTTAAAAAATAAGTGTTATTAAAAAGCAAAAGCAAGGAGAATGCAATTATCATGATGTACTACTGTTCCGCCCATACTTTCATACGGGTAATCAGGTACTTGGCTAGTTAAAACAAGTGATTAATTACTATGAACAGCACGTGCACCCACACGCAACCAAACTATTTTCTGAAGCTATAAATAATCTACTTAACTTGATTTAATTTTACGAAGGCGAAAAAAGTAAAGTCAGATGAGTATTGGAAATTATGGGCGTCTGGAATTGAGAAGGTTGGTACCTTAAATTCATTACGGCCACAAAAATGTCGGTATATATTTTGTTCAGTTTGAAACTGATACTTCAATACCTTTTAGGGTTCCGTACCTGAAGGGTCCAAACGGAGCCCTATTGCTGTTACTCACGTGTCCGTCTGTAAGTCTGTCTGTCTGTCCGTCGTCTGTCACAAAATTTTGTTCCAAAGAATTTTTAACTTCCATTGACCTCATCATCATCAGCCTTTTAATGTCCCCACTGCTGGGGCACAAGCCTCCTCTCTGTGAGAGGGTGTGGGCCGTAACCCACCACGCAGGCCCAATGCGGATTGGTGGATGTCACATGTCTTCGAATTTTTGGTTCTAGTACGTGCCGGTTTCCCATTGACCTATGAACTTGGGTGATAATGTTTATTTATATATTACATATAATTTACTAACAAATACCAACATATTGACAAATCAGATTTTGTCTTTGAAATTCCTTCATTTGATATGGAACCCTAAATGTACGGAGTTCGACACGCAAATGGCTAGTTTTTTTTTTTTGTAAATCATCAAATAACTTCTCCCGCTCTGGGTTGAACGGGAGGGTGTGTCAGACTCTTACTGACTAAAACCCACCCACCCGTGTTGACCTGCGGTGACGCTTTCAAACATACTCGCGACCCTGGCAGGATACTTCAATAAAAAAAAATAAAAATATTTACAGACTACATAGGCCCACATTGTGTTAGTGCCAATGCCTGCCATGTCTCAAACGATTCATCATAATTTACAGCATCACAAACCAACGAGCAAGGGGTTAGTTATATTGTAGCTAACAAAAAAATCAGCCATCTCCAACAATATTTTGAATCCTGAACATATGTAAGTGCCTTCTTAATCCTTTTAATCCAAGATCGTCTTGATCTTGGATTTGCAATGCAGCATATCTAAATGACGAATGATGAGTCGTCATCCAGAAAAAAAAAAATAGTTTTCTTTCTTTCTTTCTTTTCTTTCTATCCATCCTGTCAGCCAAAATAACCACCAGGTTTTTAGAGCTGGTGTTACCACTGCGCGGATCGCCCAGAGGACACGGTGGAGCATACGGTGGAGGTCTACCCCGCTTGCGCGGAGCACCGCCGTGTCCTCGTGGATGCTATAGGTTGCGGCGACCTCTCGCGCCCGGACCTGGTTCAGGCCATGGTACGGAGCGACAGTAATGCTCGTGAAGGCGGAGGCGGGACGCGTGAGGGAAGTTCAACGGAGTGGCCCTCACGGCCCCGGCCGCTACCACCGACTCTCGGGCCTGGTGCTGATCGGACGGCGAGTTACCCACTACTCGCCGTCCGCAGGCCCGGGTAAGGGGAAGGACCGTGTCATGTGGCGCTCGGTTCTCTCTGCCTACCCGCAAGAGATTTGGCGTGAAGATATTGATAGAAATAATACAATGTTATTGGTATATCATTTGGACATATATTGACAGGTCAATTGTAAAAATTTGGACATTTCAATCAGCTTGATTAATATATTTTTGACGATATTTCCCTTGGAAGATGTGGTAGGTCTTTGGTTATCGGTATGAGGTAGTGAACTGCCCGGGGGTGGAGGATAAACTGCCCGGGGGTGGAGGATAAATTCGAAAGAGTTACCTCGCCCCCGGGCACTCGAGGCAGGGAGGAACAGGGGTGGGTTTTAGTCAGTAAGAGTCTGACACACCCTTCCGCTCCACCCTAGAGCGGAAGAAGTCATAGGATGATTTCCCACCCCCCAAAAAAAAAAAAAAAAAAAAAAAAAAAAAAAATGAGGTAGTGAAACATTTTCAAGTACACATAAAGTTTTAGCTGTGCTGGGACTGGTCAATATCGTAGGACTTTTTATTTCCTGGCACACTTTCAGAAAGAATGGAGATCTTGAAGTAGGTAAAATGTCAAAATCACTGTCACTTTCACTATCAATAAAGTAAGAAGAATATATAGCACGCCTATTTCGTTTAGTTTTTAATTAGCATACCCGGGCCTGCGGACGGCGAGCAGTGGGTAGCTCGCCGTCCGATCAGCACCAGACCCGTGAGTCGACGGCGCGTAGTATTCCACGCGCGCCTCAAAGAGATGTTGACAGCCACCACTGACGGGGCCCATCGTGGCCGGTGCCTGCATGCCTAGGGGTAGCGGATAAATTCTGAAAATGAGTTACCGCACCCCTGGGCACTCAGGCAGGGAAGGAACAGGGGTGGGTTTTAGTCAGTAAGAGTCTGACACGCCCTCCCGCTCCACCCAGAGCGGGAGAAGTCATTGGATGATTTCCCAACCCCCAAAAAAAAATGCTTTTAGAGCTATCGCGCACTCACCGCAGGGATGTTATTCGTGTCCGCATAACTAAAAATCAGACACGGCGCAATGACGCTTCATTTAGGGCCTCTTATGAACAACTCTTTGACATCAACTTACTTAATCTTTACCAATCTGTACCGCAAGCAGCCCCACAGCATTTTCCTGCCATCACAACCCTAGTATAAATTCAAAGTCTCTAGTCCTTTAATGAAGACGGAACCACAAGCCGAGCTAAGCTTAGCTACTAGTACAACTTAGCTGACGGTACACTGGGTACTGTAGGCTTAAAGCTGTTTAACTGTTTAACCGCATTAAGGGCCGGGCTGTCACTCCGCAGCACCGCATGGCCCAGCTTTGGGAGCTAACTTAATGTGATGCCGACTGTACCTAATTATATCTGTACGCTGATACGGTCGGTGAGGGTAGTTAACGGGTGTTTCTTGTTTGTTCAGTTTGGTTCAAAGTGAAATGTTGTAAATGAAGATTTGTGTAACATTCGAGTAGGTATTTACGTAATGTAAATCTTTAAATTATAATTTTTATTTTAAATACTACTAATATTAAATGCGAAAATTTTGGATGGATGTTTGTTCCTCAATCACGCCAGAATGGCTGAATGGATCTCGATGTTGGCCCAGAGATAGATTATAGTCTAAAATAGGCTATTTTTTTTGGACAAAGCCGCTGGCAAAATCTGATATCTCAATTACACGCTCCAGTGGCTTATAATTTAAGTACCATGTATTTTTCCGAGATGAGAAGAAGCCTATCGCACTCAGCAATAGTATGTGATTCATCAGTGTAAGATTTTTCGTAATAGGATCCGTACTTTCAGAGCCTATAAACAAAAATTTCACCTCATACAATGAAGGTAGATTCGTGTAATCTTCAGTCAGCCTCCAACATGAACTGAGGACATAAAGTACGGCAGTCATGCGCGAAATAGCCTAATCTATAACAAAATTATTAAGCCCCGTCGTTTCTTAGAACTCTACAAATAAAATAAACTGTGTATTTACTCAAATTACTTTTCTCCGTCAGTCCAAGCAGAAGATACTTTATTTTTTCTGTAACAAAACATAATTCTCGTCAGCGTTCTCATAAAATAGTAAATTAGCCTCGAAATATCGCACATACTCGTATATTTCGTACGGTAAATACACAATTTACCAGTGAACGGTTGGCATTGCGACGACCCGGCGATAGACGCAATAAGTCAACAACGAGTAACGGGGAAACCCACGGGCTTCTTATCTAAAATGAGTCGCTCCTGGACACGCTCCCTTGACGACAGTATCAGCCACAAATGTACCCACTTATATACATTATATACACGTTAAATGAGACATAGAGTTTGTACTTTCCTTCCAAAAATGTTGTACTGCGGTGCCAAAACGCTGTTTACGTATTTTCTACAGCTTAAGCTTCCGTTTCTTGGTGCCAAAATCTTTTGTATTTATATATATGAGGGTTGTAAATGCTGCACATTATGGTAAGTGATCGCCGACCGAGATTGTTCACAACTCTCAGTATCTTTAAATACCTGGTCTACAAATTAACAAACAGGCTCATTCGCAATAAAGGATCTAGAATACAGAAATGATATAGACTGACAAAACATTTAGATACAAGAAAATTTAATTATTTTCCTCTAGTGAACTGATGAAACGATGAACTCCGTTGTCACGAAACCAAACGCAGTATAAAACGCAGAAATTGGTGTCCGTTTAATTACAAACACTCACAAGCTCCACATTGAGCCGTCCCAACTGATTCTTCCTTCATAGTAACGCATTCGGACACGCATTCACGTTAAACCACACTATTAAGCCTTCCATGTAAACACAACACATTCGCATAACAGAGAGCCTTTCATTCCCTTGAAACTCAAAACGTCACCCAGTGGCCGAGATCAGGAACAAGCAGCGAATTTACCAGCCAACCCATCGTCTCTAATGAAGCAGTAAATTCTCCGAAACTGAAGTTTCTCTAACGGTATGCCATTTCTAAACCGCATCAAATATTATTCACGACGGGTTGGACACCATGAATAATGGATAGCAACCCGTGCCCAGCTTAGTGTCAATGAGATCACGCGCACCCGCTTCCATATTGGATTATTGCGAATAAATGACAAAAATGGTTTTCGATCTAGCAGCGCCGCTGGCGTATACAGGATTCGTAAAAATGCAATTTATATCACGTAGGATATCGAAATGAGCGAGATTTTCTCTCGCACCGAATTCATTAAGTTCGCTATCTTTGAGAGGGGTTCGTATACTTAAAAATACATCGGTATAGGTAATTATGGTAAAAAGATTCGGTCGGATGGCCCGCAGCAACACAGGTAAACATCGCCTCGTATTTTCCCTCCCTGGTAATTGAATAACGACCCCTGCTGGCTCAGCGGATGCTCGGAAAAATAATTCTATTATTGCCCTCTCTTTCTTCTGCTCTCAGTTTGCATGAAATATTTCAAAAACAATATTAACTTTCGTTCTATACTGACACGTAAAATTTAAAATCATCATTGTATTTGCTACTCCATGTCAGCATTTCATCGACTTGATGTAACAAATCAGGTTAATTCGCTTTGTGTCTGTGATTCGCAAAATTGTACAGTGCAGGGGATTTAGTTCTTTATTTGTTTTGTACTCTTAATATCCATTAGTCCATCCATTGGTTTATTCAGTTATATCCAATTACTATCTATTATTCTGTTTCATCATTAGTTGGAGCTCAGAGTCATTATGTGGACCCTCGACCCAAGTGTTATAAGAACTTTGAAGAGGTATCTTGTCCAGTTGTTGACTTCTAATTATTATGATTTACAAACATTACATAAATACATACATATTATATTCGAGCTAAGCCAACAGTCTACAGTTACATGTTTTACCATGACCCAAATTGTCTTGGGCGAAATATCACATTGATAACACCTCTTCTTCGTAATGTTTCAATGAAATACATAATATATTTTGTTAATTAAATACCTTGCCTGGCCTAGTATTCGATACCCCTCTTATAGGTACTTACCTACTACATAAAACAAACGAAAGCACGAATCTTTCTTCACATTTCTACACGTAAATGACACTTGATATATAAACTTCATAATGAAAACTGAAGCTCGACTCTGAAATAAAACTGGGACCAATTAAGGAAAACAAGGTGGTCGTGCCTTCGTATTAATAAGCTTAATTAACGGTTAAGGAGCGAGGGAGGATCATTAAAGCCGTCTGGGAACTACTTACTGTAAACCAGTGTCGTTGGCGTAACTATAGTTTACTGTATGAAAGATTTAAAGCTCCTGCAGACAGGCGCGACGCGACAATGCGACAACGCATTTCATAAAAAAATATTCTAATATTGTTTTACAGATTTCTATGAAAACGTGTTGTAGCATCGTTGTCGTATTGTCAAGTTGCTACCTGCGGAAGCCTTTAAAAGAAGGCGTCAATGGTTTGGCAATGACGTAAAACGAAGCAAATTAAAAAAAAAGGTTAAGGTCAGACATGTGTAGAAATGACAAGGTACAACTTAAATTAAAAATTTAAAAAAAACATCCAACGCAGAAAAGAAAAGTTAACGTAACCTTGAAACTACTGAACCGATTTTGATAAAACATGTCTAAGAACCATTGCTAGAAAACCAGCTTTCAAATAAAAAAAACACATTCAAATCGATTCACCCGTTTAAGAGCTACGGTGCCATAGACAGACACACAGACATAGCGGCCAAACTTATAACACCCCTCTTTTTGCGTCGGGGGTTAAAAAATGACCGAAAACGACTCTAATGGCAGGTTGATTGTAAGCTATTTTCTTTACATTGGCCTTTAGTATTTGAGTCATCCGTTCCAAACAGGTGGACTTTCCAAAAAATACACAATAAAGAAGAATGTGTTGTAAATAAAATTTTAAAGGGAGTGACTCCGCAGCCGGTGGCGGCTTCCAAATAACGCCGTTGGGAACCGATAGTATTTCTTTTTTTTAGGATTCCGAAAGTCCGAATGAAAAAAAAACGGAACCCTTATAGTATCACTCGTGTGTTTACCTGTCTGTCTGTCTCACCGTCTGTCATAGCCAATTTGCTCCAAATAGCAGATTCAGAATTACCGATAGAGTTGAAATGTGGCATACACATGAATATCCGTGACCCAAACACGAACGTGTACCCTAAATAAATTAATTTGGAATATCAATCGGGTCAATTTAGGGGTGAAAATCGGCAAATTAAAAAGTAATGTTTTTCAAACTGTACTGTGCGACATTAGCGACATACTCGTATCAAATAAAAGGGCACATTGTGAGGATCTCGAATGTATTTTTTTCCTAATTTTTAAATATTTGGTTTTAAAGTTATTTAAGAAAATAGATGAAAAATTACCCGCCCTTATCTTTTTTTTTACTGTTGATAGTCACGCGTTTGGCCACTATCTCACCTGATGGTAAGCGATGATGTGGTTGAAGATGGAGTACGCATAGCTAGAAGTACCTGTTCACTCTTGACTTAAAGACTCCCAGGTTGTAATATCTCCGAAGCCTATAAGGCTAAAATTTTGAAAAAGAATACGGAAAATAGTTCTTTACTTATAGATTACAGAAAAACTTATTAGGAGTAAGTAATTTAAAAAAAAACTGAAAAAAATATGATTTGTTCGAAACCCATTGATTGCGAATTCGACTGGTTCTTGGCCGGTCTTTCCTTGTATTAAGTCCAAGGGCGAGCGAAGCGAGCTCGGGAACTTAGAGCACCCTGACACGGACAGGTTAGATTCGAAGGGGATGAAGGGGGCTAGAGTGAGCCAGCAAAGTGAGCGAACGAAGCTGCCTTCATCACCTTCGTGTTAGGTTCCTTTAAACCCTGCAGACAGAAATAGTAGCACCGCTCAGCGGGGCTCAGTTGGCTTTCCTTAGCTACGACCGTCGTTGCACATTACCACCCAATTTCAATTGTTTTGTTAGGTGTGAGATTAGCGAGTGGTCGGATTATGTGATACCTACGTATCGTATGTTTGTGCTTGCAAGTTCCAATCTAGCTTGCACACGTTTACGTTTTGGATTACTTGGGGTTTTAGAACAGTATGTTTATTATTGATTGTGTTTTTTTAACTGAATATATTATTTTTTTGCCGCTTTTTTTTTCAAAATCATTGCTGGCTACCATTTCGAGGCACGGCGCCGGCTGCGAAGGTAGGTACTCCCAATTTTAAATATAAAATCCAGTAGCTTTCTTCTAAAAGAGTCAACGAACATGTATGAAGCGATTAAAACGTCAAACTAAATCTACAAACAGGTAGGTGCGTTGACCTCGTAAAAAATCTCGTAGTAAAATATATGGGAATTGGAAAAAATTATGGCGACACAATTATTAACCTAGGGATCGATGTCGTAAAAATAAATGATCAGTTTTATAGCGTCGGCGAGAGTCCAATTTTATGATATGGGAATTTCAGTAGCCTCATGGTATAATACTACGCTTATCTTATGACCGTCTCCGACTGGGTCGAGGATATATCTACTAATAAGATAATTTAAGAAAAGTTTTAGTTTTATTGTTAATAGCTACCGTTGTGGTACAAGATTTCATTTACGTCGTGTAACCGTACAAGTACGATTTCAAGTAAAGTTGAAAAATAAACCTGCATAGCTTGCTGTTGTTCTACATAGCATACTTTATTCCAGAATATTTTTAAAATCCTTATTATCCCAACATAGGTTTCATAATGCTTTTACCACAGATTACCTTCTTTTATTTTTTTTTTGTTTTCTTGGGAAAGCCTTAAAAAGGCGCCTGGATTTTTTTGAAAAGAACAGGGAGTGTAAGATTCTTACCTCCCTAAAACACCCGTTGATCAACATCAATACATAGAAAGGGCCCCGTTGCCTTTTAAAAGACCTCTCCGGAACCCCTTATGTGCAACGCCTCTTAGGACACATCTCTTTTTTTTTGTGGTGTTGGAAATCATCCAATGACTTCTCCTCCCCTAGAGAAGACTATAAAGGGGTCTCCTCTGAGCCTCGCTGTGCACGTGATCACAGTGTCGCCGTTTTTTACCTAGAGATTTACCAACGGATGCAATTTCTAAAAAGTCAATTTGTAATTAATTTAGGTATACGTGATCCAAATGAGAAGAAAATTTTAGTAGTATTGTAAAATCTAAGCAAAACACGACGAATAACTTTCTCAAGCTATGCTGCCGAGATTTACTTGTATACCTCATGTGTACCTACGCAGCTTACCTAACGTTACAATTACGTACACACTTCGCGCGGTATTCGCACATCGCACGATATGTACGCGCCAACAAATTGCATTCCTCTCTTCACAGCTAGATATTCTGCCTTGCCGTACAAAGGGGATATGACACGCGTTATAAATTGTCTGTCCATAGTGCCGGCGTACCGGTTGCGGACACGAAAACATTAAAATGACAAATTGTTCATCGCTGTGATTCCATTTTTCACGGCGAAGGAGGTACGCCCCGACATTACGCCGTAGACGTACGACTACGTAGGTATATTAATTCGCGCAATTTAATTTACGTCAACGATTGACGCGGTAAATTGACGAAAAAATGGTCCAATATTTTTTTTCCATAATAAATTTCTTATTGATTGCCCGGTCTACGATTGATTTGCTGAAAGTTCACGGGCTTCTGAACATTGAACGTTATAACCCCCGGTATTGGCGGAGCATTTCCTAATTATTTTGAGTTGATGAAGTATTTGTTTAGAATAAGAAGCTTATAAATGGATCGAATTTAACTGCTCTCTTTAATTACTTAGGTATTAACTTTATTAATATTATATATTTATTTATTTATTTAAGAAATGTATTCGTTTGATCCTTGGCAAAGTGATTGAAATATCTTATTTTGAACTTAGAACCAATTTGTCGATCAAAAGGGGCAATTAAGGGATTGGGGAAGCTCCTAATCATTTCGATCTCGGATCAAAATTTACAATAACGGTAGCAGAGTGGCAGGTCTGTTTATTTCCTCAACAGAACTCATATAAATGTAATAACGTTGTAGTGACATCTATGACGCCACTTACGAACAAAACTCGCAAATCCTGCATCGCGCTAGCAGAGTTGTCCGCAAGATTTGAACATACACAACAGTCCGAAATAAAGCAGCAGGCAGTTGCCTGGACCAGACACAACACCCGTCTGGTCGAAGGATCCTCCCTTTTCAATGGAAGTTTGCGGGACTTTACACCCTGTTCCGCATAGGCTCTAAGAAGTGTTCTCCGAAGCATACTCACGGAACAGCACTTACACGAGTTATAGTTACAATTCAATATTACAAAAACAAAATCGAAGACACAGAATAAAATCTCACAACACAATTTGTCAAGTCCCAAACGGTTACAGTGGCAGTAACAGTCACAATACAAGTTTTGTACGAACAAATTCGCATTTAAATGCAACTTAAAGTTTGTCGACTGTGCCCGGTTAGGCGGGCTGAACACAAGCGGGTGAACTCGTTAACAGTAGCTTAACTATTTCTTCGGCGTGTAAAAGCTTAGGGCCGTTACACACGTAATACATGTGGAGACATATCAGTGCCGATTGCTGAGCCGCTATCGCTTGTGAGAGTGACGATAGTAAAATGTGGCTGCCTGTCACACCGATGTGTAGCACGGCGTAATTATATTGAAGATAACTGAAAATCCTCCTTACACGGAACTGAAAAATATTGTCTGTATTAACAGGAGTGGTCTAACTGCACCAAACTGCTGGTGATGAAGTATAATCAATAAATGCGTGTAACCTTCTTGAGTTAGCCAACTTCGTATTAAGGTAGATATGTTTAATACAGTATAACAAACTATGTACGAACAACGTTTTATTCAAGCGTAAAGTATGGTAGCAACTCAGAAAGTAATTTATTCATCTCCTGTTCCTTTAACTACAACAATACTAGGTAGCTAGGGCTACCTAGGAGGGGCCCCCTGGGGGGGTCTAGGTGGCTATATGTAGGTATATTATATTAAATATATATGTATGTTTATTTTAGCTATATTTACATATACTTTTGTAATTATTTTCGTCTTAGAAATTTTTTATTTTTCAGTTTATGCACCTGCCATGTTATCTCTCCATCACCCTTGGTTGACTGGTAGAGAATGCCTAAGGCATTAAGTCCGCCTTTGTACATTTGTGTTGCATGAAGTTTTAATAAATAAATAAATAATACTTTACAAGCTCGTCGCTTATGCACTTTAATTGTAGTTGAAATTGCGCAGAAGTCCCCTGAGACAAAGACATGAAAGTCAAACATCCAACTCGGTCACAACTCACACTGCAAAAAATGTTAACTGTTTACCATTCTTGCGACTCGAGAAAAAGTCTAGAATTCATTCATTGTTTATTTTCGAAATAGTTCCACATAAACTACGCATTATTTCAGAGTTTTCCAACTGAAAGCACAAATCAGTTACAAAGTTGTGCAAGCCGCGTATAGTTCAGTCGTAAAGACGGGCTGCTATCAATCCGAGACGGCACTAAACATGGAACACGAAAGAAATCACACAAAAAGACAAACGGATTCGTGATTGCCAAACCTTATCTGTGACATAAACGAATGCCGTAAAACGATTATCAGTCATCTACGATGTTCGTGTAAACAGGGCTCGCCCATCCGCGTCGCCCGCCACTCGTCCGCGTGTCAACAACGGGCTGTAAACGAACAAGCAAATATAATTTATCGGCGGCAAAGCGCTCATAACGGTGACATTACCGCTCACATAAAATCGCTTAAAATCAAATCGTCGTGTAGGTCCCGACGCGGTCGCAGAGGATTGAATCGCTTAAGCGACAATGTCGTTTCGGTTCGCCTCAAATTACTCGAATGGGTTTTCGATATACCGCCCATTTGATGGGGAGCCCTTTTAAGTTAGGTGGAAGCTCCTGGCGCAAATTGTAACCACTAGCCGTAATGGTAACACGTACTATCTATTTGGACACCACTCTATAGGCACTTGAGATGAAGAAAGTATCACTTAGGAAATACCATCCGAGCAGCTCTTACCTAATACCGTATTAACAGGAATACCGTTTTATTTCTTGGATCCATAACATTACTCCAATTTTTTGAAAAAATAATGAGAGGGCCTAAAAGTTTATACAACCCTGTTTTAACAGAAAACGTCGATCATAACAAGGCGAAGTTTTATTTAACTTAAAAATTAGGAATAAATGAAGAGCCATTTCTTGTTGTATTTCAGTCCTCTGTAAACTCTGATGGTCCGAAAAACTAATATTTTGCGGAAAAGTTTTTATTACGTTTGTTATGATATCCACGAAGTAGGAACCCGCGATGAATTTGGAGATCCGCTTCGTGATTTCACTAAAAACACTTTGAGAGTGGCGTGGCTCGTGGCTCGACTCGTGCATAATACTCGAGTTATATAACTTTATTCCTGCCACTCCTGTGACGGCTCCAATTTATTTATTTTGTTTTTTATTCGTGGAGTTTCGGTTTGGTGTATAATGTTAATTTACAGCTATTTATTTCGGGGATTTTGTAAGAAAAGTTGCCACTGCAGAACTATTAGAGTCTACTATTAGAGTTTCTTATAATATAATAGTTCTGTTTGTAGAAATTAGTGTCCGCCGTGCTACGGCACTATCTTGCGGGTTGGTTGATATGTAGAAGTTAGTGTCCGCCGTACTACGGCACTATCTTGTGGTTTCGTTGATATTTGTCCACCGTGCTACGGCACTATCTTGTGGGTTGTTTGATATTTGTCCGCCCTGCTACGGCACTATCTTGTGGGTTGGTTGATATTTGTCCGCCGTGCTACGGCACTATCTTCTGGGTTGGTTGATATTTGTCAGCCGTGCTACGGCACTATCTTATGGGTTGGTTGATATTTGATGAACTGATTTAGTGTCAAATTAGATGAATTATTATTGGTTATGATTTGGTAGTGTTTCATCAAATTACACGAAGTTGTGTGATTGTTTTAGAATTATATTAAAAAGGGCAGAGGGAAAAACATGAGATGTCACATTTTTATGTTTTTTGAACTGGCAATGCCATTGCATAGTTCTAATGTGGTAGAACGAAACGCTGAAACACACTTTGCAGTAACATGCATAGTCTCGGAGTAATCTTCATTCAAAAATATTGATACAGTCAATAACATGCAAAGTCCACATCGTACAGGAGAAATAAAACATTGTCCATGGTTGTCAGTTAGACGTTTGTTTTACTGTTTGTTTTTAAGGTTAGAGCGTTCGTCTGTTGTGTTCTACAGCGTGTATTTATTGACAATGTCTTTTTTTATTGCAATTTGTCAGTTTGTGACTTTGTATGTTTTTTCCCTGTTTTTCATGCATTGCATATTTTTTGCCTGTATTTCCTGACTTTGTTCAGTTTTTTTTCGCTAACTCATTAAGTATAAGAAAGAAAAAAGTTATTTTTTACTACACACCCAAAACAAGTATATTTTCTTTATGAACTGATATATATTGTTTTTTTTTTTCAAGGGTTAATGTACTTTTTTTCAGGGATCTAAAGTTTAATTTGCAATTTTCTCAGTTCATTGTCATTGTGACATTGCATGTTTTCCCCCTGTGCCCTTCTTATTATATTACAATGGTTGGGTTGGATGGTAGGAGCAGTGGCGGCCCAGTGGTAACGGCCGTGACTTACAAGTTGTAGGTCGTGAGCTCAAACCCAGACAGGCGCTTTACACTGTTTCTAAATCATTTCATCACCACAGCTCTCAAAAACGGTGAAGGAAAACATCGTGCACCGACACCTCCTCACAGAGAGGAGGCCTGTGTCCCAGCAGTGGGGACATTAAAAAAGGCTGATGATGATTACAATGGTAAACGATGGTTGGACTATGTGAAAGAGGATATGGGTAAAAACGCTATTCTTAAAATATGACCACACCTTTCCGTTACCCTGTATTGCCGCTATATGAATTGTGGGCAAAATATATTGAGGATATGGGTAAAAAGAGGGTGACTTCAGAGATGACGACTAATCTTTTTCGACTAAAACTTTTTCTTCCATACACATCTGAGTATGGAAGAAAAAGATGTTGCGCCGACCCTAAATAAATTGGGATAAGGGCAGGAAAATGATGATGAGTAGGTATTATTGGTTGGAGTAACGAGACCTTGCTGAAAACGTAATACTACTTCTACTAATGTAGTTGCGCATAGGCAAAGGTGCTGAGCTGTTCAGTTGCAAGCATTAAATTGTTCCGAACACAGTTTTTACTTTTGCAGATTAGTATAATAGATTAAACCAGCTTATTCATATTCTTGTAACACTATTAGAACACACTCGAGGCTGAAGCTTTCAAACTTTCGAAAACTGCTAGCACTTAGCATCAAATGAACTCCCTGGAGTAGAGATACAATTAAAGAGTGTCCCCTAACACAGCCACCCTCACTGTTTCCAATCGCTTACTGGTAAAGAGAAGCCCAAGCAAACACCACAATTTAATTTGTAAAAGGTATATAGCACATTATGCTATTTTCTTTTATTGCTGGGATACCTACGGTTTACGTGCTTCATTTCCTTTACGAAGGAGGTAAGATCCAATCAGCTGCTCAGAACTAGCGCCCGTAAGAGTGTAGCCTGAATAGGTCTGCTCATAAGTACCGAGGCACTAAAATAATGTACCTACTGGTAAACGATCGAGAAAGGTTTGATTACATTTTATTTGTTTTCTAAAACGACTAGTGTTAATGTTGTATCTGTTTGCCTGGTTTCCAGTTGATTTGTGAAATAATTAGAGAGTTTTAGATCATGTTTATTTCGTACGTCAAAACCCCTAATTAAAATTAGTTCGAGTTCAAACCTACCTCATATTTGGCTGTACAAGTACCCAGATTAACAGGGCAACCCGAAGCGTATTATTACATGATATTTAACCCACGGAAAATCTATTATAATAATTAATCATAACAAGTGTACCGCTCAACTTTAGGGCTCACGAATGATTGGGCCAATAAATTGTGCCACAAACATGCGCAAAACATCAACAATTTCAGATACCGGCTTGACAGCAGCAAATTAATGAACACCGGTCACAGCGGATTTATTAGGGTTCCGCAGGGAGTGTGCTCTCATCGATTTCACTGCTCCAGTCATGCCTAGCTTTGGTTCAATATGCTCTTTGAAGTGTACCGAAGGGGTTAGTGCTTACACAAACGTTCTTCTTTCAAACTAGCTAACCGAGATTTCTCTGGAGAATCCAATCGGGATTATCGTCAGTTATTGAACGGACTCTGTCCATTTGGGATACGTCATTATTTTACCAAATAAAAGGAATTTCTAAAGGATTTTAGGGCAAACCAATCACTTTATCTTTCTGACAACAAAGGATCGCCTGATTACATTACCGAATCTAATACAGTCGACTGAACTTTACAAGAGCAATTTGAATACAGTGAATTTTATTAAGAACGTGAATAGTTACGATTCCATTGGCACACGACCGAGGTACAAAATTACCTAAGCGTGCGCTTCCACTAAAAGCATCTTATTTAGTATTCAAACTTAGTATAGAACCTTGCCATTCAAATTGAGATATACAGGGTAGTGAAAAGACTGCTTAGTTGTACCACAGTGCGCCCGAGTTGAATGAAAACACTTCTCCAAATGCTGCTAGGAATACTTAAATGTATACGAAATTCGTAATAGGACAACTTAATAAAGTGATTCAACTTTGTAATACGATTTCAGATTTTTCAGTACTTACGTAGACACTTTTACTACAACGTAGTAAAACTTGTGACCACTCCATCACTAGAATTTATACATTGGCTGCGTATTACCCGTTAACAACTACATTACTTTTTATAACAATTTCCAACTTTTGTGAGCCCTTTTCGTAACTGTTCTCAAAACATAAATCCAAAAACCTTTATCCAATATAATATCTCGTACCAAAATAGACTGCAAGAATAAAGTTTTACAGCCAATGTCGGCTAACTTCGTGTTTTACTAAAAGACTAATAAAAGTCTCCACATTTCACCGAAAGCTCTAGGAGCCTATCGTCAAATATATAGCCAATAAAACGGACTATCAAACGTAGCCCATGATAAATGTGTGACAATTCATAAGTTTTGTTCGTGAAACGTTTCTAAATCACTAGAATGTATACTTTTACTAAAAACGGACGATTCTTGTATTGAATAACTCAGAAAAAGCCGTGGATAAATGGGCCCATCTATTTCTCCAAACGGAGCTATTTGTAATCTGAATTGTAGATTTTCAGTGTAGATAATGTTTGTCTATATTTCAGGGTAGAAACGAATGTATAGAAGATCGAGAGGCATTGCCAATATTTATAATAATTGTTGGGGGTATAAAGTTGAAATCTCGACAAAGCCCCAGCTTGAACAAATGCCCCGCGATCCATTTATGCCGTACCCTGCGCTGGAATCACGTCCGTGCGAGGATTCTCCTTTCTCTTCTTAGTGCTGTGTATTTGATAAACACATAACTGTGCTCATATTAGAGAATGTATTGCCGTGCCGAGCTTCAGTACGTTGATAAGGTCGATAATTTTCACATTACTTTCGAATCTCTAAACCCCTAAGCTATGAACTACAAAACGCTATCTTGAACATCTAATGTGCGGTCGTTAGATATGAAAACGAATCGTTTTGCTTACCAATTGTCGTCGTATTTTGTGACAAGATTCGGTAGATCTTTGAAACTAGAAATGGATCGTAAAATATAGGAACCAATAGTTTAGTGAGTTGCAAAATACTATGTCCCAAAACGTGTAGTACGAAGTCAAAATGTATTTCCAGAGTGTTACGTGCGCAATATTTTCAGGTTGAACTTTCCCGGGGGCAGAGAGCACTGATGAAGTTTTCCCCATAACTTTTTTGTGGTCATTGAATTTGTTTGCCGACCACTCGCCACCGAGCCATGGAAGTTGGATGAAAAACTTATACTTTGCTACTATACTTCTGGCCTCTTTTGTATGACTTATATTCCAACTTTGAACTTGTGAATGTTTACTTAACGAACTTAGCATACTTACATGTTATAAAATAAAAATAAAATTTCCAAAGTGTAAGAAAGGTATTTTGTTCAGGATTTTCATTCTTGTCGTAATTACAAAGTATTGCAGTTAAATTGAAAAATCATATTATGATATTGTACGGATATGGTTAAGTAAATTCAGCTGCCCATAGTGATAACAAACAATTAAAAGCAGATATTTTTTCTTAATAACAGCAAAAGAAAAATATCATATTGTATAATACACACAAACAAATAAAAATGATAAAACAAATTCGATAAGAATCCATAACACTGGGGCTCATTAGTGAGATAAAAGGGAACAAGCCACCGTGATATTGAAAGCAACTTCGTCATCATTATAATAAGAGGTTTTCTTTCATTTTCAGGTATTAGACGCCGCACATAGCGCCAACCGACTAAAGATGAAATCGTAAAAGCTTTTGACAGCCCACCGTAAAAAAATGACAAAGGGACTTCATATGAAGAATCCTCTTTTTATTTAGGTTTCGAGTCCGCTCGTAAAATGTGAAGCCTACTAATAAAATGTGTGCTCGAAGATTGTATTCAACTCTCCCTTTTTGTAGCACCGACGGTCGTTTTTTGAATAACAATAGAATTTAATTCGTGGAGGAGGAAACGAACAATGTTTCCATTATTCGTTTCCTCCTTTTGTGAATCTCAAACTATGTATGATATTGGTTGCTCTTTAATAATAAATTATAAGTGTTGTATGCTAAGCTGAAAAATAAATAAAAATAAAAAAATATTTAAAAAAAAAAGCTTTTATCCGGGACAATGAACCAAAAAGTTAAAAATAAATTCTAGTAAGTATTTGGCGTATAGGTACTTACATATGTTCATAAAAGCTTGAGGTACTACCCGGTACAGGTTAGGTACGTACTATAAGTTTTGTGCCACCAGCACACACATTCTCTGCGGGAAGCTTCTCAGCAAACTTTCAATATTTAAAAATAAAATAAATAAATTCATTTATTAACACACCCATTGCCAGTACATAGATAAACAATATCAAACAAGTAGTTATTAAAATTGCACCCTAAATTAAAACCAAATAAAAATTAAAACATTAAAATTAAATTAAATCATTCAAATCAAAATAAAATGTCAGACACTAAACTTCAAAATAAATTAAATAAAAATGAATTTAAAATCAAATGAAATTAAATCATACAAATTAAATTAAATGTCAGAACAATAAAATAAATAAAAATTAATCATTGAAATTAAATTAAATTATATCATTGCAATACAAAAATTAACAGACAAAAAATAAACAGGTACATATTAAAATAAAATAGCATCAGTACT
Organism: Polia nebulosa; assembly: GCA_951329385.1. Classification (NCBI taxonomy): domain Eukaryota; kingdom Metazoa; phylum Arthropoda; class Insecta; order Lepidoptera; family Noctuidae; genus Polia; species Polia nebulosa. The sequence continues at coordinate 15,427,610 of OX589594.1, forward strand.
TCCTCTCCGGCACTGATAAGGCAACATGTCTGCCAGAACAATGCCGGAGGAAAGGACACTCCAGCCTGACTGAGATCATCGCCAGCACGGTGTTGGAGCTGGCACAAACTTTGCTCACCAAGGACGTAGCTTGCTCGCTGGGTGCGAGTCTCCGCAAACATACCCGAGGCGCTACAGTAACGAGGCAGCCCCATCGCCGCCCTGAATGCGTCATTATATTGGACGCGGATGGCATTGTAGTTGTAGGCATTGTAGTAGTATATGCGTTACCAGATTGTATCGACCCAGTTTGTACCTATGCCACGGTGCGTACCAGCGCTCTAAGGCCCGGTAATTTTACAAAATTTAAAAGTTCACTAAAATCACGTCCAATTTGGAAAAAATATAAGAATATAAGTAATCTACATTAGTTGCTTGTCTAAATCCTGCTGTCGTATATAAATCCGATCTCTTTATTTAAAAAAAAATGCGATAACTTTGCCAGGTTGATAATATCCGGTAACCGCATAGAACTACTAAAAGTTTAGTGGTGTGCTAAAGAAATTCGATACTATAGTCGATAAACACTCTGTTTCTGAGTCATTAAAGCGTGCAGTAAAAGGGCTATGAATGTTATAGAAGTGAAAGAGGTGTGTAAGGGGAAGGACTGTGTCATGTGGCACTCGGTTCTCTCTGCCTACCCGCAAGGGAACTGGCGTGAACATATTGACAGAAATAATACAATGTTATTGGTATGTCATTTGGATATCTATTGACAGGTCAAATGTAAAAATTCGGACATTTCAATCAGTCTGTGTTTCCTGTAGGATACAGCCTGGGAGTCTTTAAGTCAAGAGTGAATAGGTTACTTCTAGGCAAGCGTGCTCCATCTTCGACCACATCATCGCTTACCATCAGGTGAGATAGTGGTCAAACGCGAGCCTATCAAACATAAAAAAAAAAAAAAAAAAAAAAGCTTGATTAATATATTTTAGATGATATTTATCTTAGAAGATGTGGTAGGTCTTTGGTTATCGGTATGAGGTAGTGAAACGTTTTTAAGTACAAGAATGGAGATCTTGAAGTAGGTAAAATGTCAAAATCACTGTCACTTTCATTATCATTAAAGTAAGAAGTATTATAGCACGCCTACTTCGTTTAATTTTTACTCGCTTGTAACTGTAAAATGTAAGGTAGAATTTGCATACTTCTATATCGTGTTAGAAGCACAATATTGTTGCGTGTAGAAGCATATCGGATTTACACATTTTAGATGGTCAAAAATATGGAAACAATAAATAAATAAGTAACTATACTACGCTACTATTATATTATCTGTGACCATACAAACTGTATAATATCGATATGCCTCTAACGCGCCTCGTCAAAACACGATATAGATAAAAATATTTTCTACCTAATAACAAACAAAGTTAATAGACCTGGTACCCGCACATAAAATAAAATAAAAAATACTATCTATTGAAGCCAGGTCTAACCGACCAGCACGTGTATTCGCTAACTCAATTGACATCAATTTTATAGGCACTATGCAGTACATTGCTGCTTTGACGTATAAGAAAACAAAAATGTACTACGTAGTGCTATTATGATCGATGTCCACCGAGCAATGTACTGCAAAGTGCCTATCAAATTGATGTCCACTGAGTTAGCGAATACACCTGCTGGTATAAGTGTTTACATAAACCTAGTTATAAATGACGAGACAATCCCAAAAATATATTTGTCTACTTTCTATGCCTTTTACTTCCTAAGATACAGCTCTCGCACCAGCGGTAAATTGGTCTGTTTCGCCACCGCACTGAATTCAAGTACCAGTTCTCAAGTATCTGGTAACGCAGTGAACGTGGAATATAGGTAAGCACCTACACGCCAAATATTTACTAGAATTTATTTTTAACTTTTCAGTTCATTGTCTCAGACAAAAGCTTGTTTTCAAAAAAATTTTTTTAGTTTTAATTTATTTTTAACTTTCTAGGAGGTACGTACTCGTAAGTATTTTAGAGTAGGCGTGATCATCATCATCATCATTTCAGCCGAAAGACGTCCACTGCTGGACATAGGCCTCCCCCAAGTGTCACCACAATGATCGGTCCTGTGCGTCTCGCATCCATCGGCTACCCGCGACCTTCACCAGGTCATCGGTCCACCTTCTGGGAGGCCTTCCAACGCTGCGTCTTCCGGTACGCAGTCGCCACTCCAGAACTTTTTGGCCTCATCGACCATCTGTTCTGCCTCATCATCAGACCTTGGATATTGTCTAGGTGTAAAGTGCTCCTCAAGACGTATCAATCGAACCCAAACTCGGTGGTGTTATGTTGTTTTTAACCGACTTTCGAAAAAGGAGGAGGTTCTATGTTCGACTGTATGTATGTTTTATGTATGTCCGCGCATTTCTCCGTCAGTTGTGGACCGATTTTCAAAATTCTTGTTTTATCCGAAAGAATATACTCCCGAGGTGGTCCCATATAAATTTTATCGAAATTGCTTTAGCGCTTTTTGAGAAACTGAACAAAAACGAAAAATACGCATATCTTGATGACGTTTTTGTGTTTTTCAAATGTTTAAATTGCACGTTCCATGTTATTGGGGTTTTTAGTTCTGGGGTATAACAACTAAAAAGCGAAAAATAAAAAAACTTTATTACAAAAAAAACAACCGACTTCCAAAAAAAAGTACACTAAAAATTTAAAAATAACTTTAATTTCGGAAGTCGGTGTCAAATAACGATGAAGTAAAATACAAACACCGACTTCCGAAATTAAAGTTATTTTTAAATTTTTAGTGTACTTTTTTTTGGAGGTCGGTTGTTTTTTTTGTAAAAAAGTTTTTTATATCACAGAGATACCGTGGCCACCTTGTGTCGATGCAGTACGTCCACTTTTGTCTGTTTTTGACGCTTGTAAATAGAAATAGGTTTTTGGAAGTAAAGGATGATTACACTGATATTTTTATATTTGCCAATCAGGGGCTCCTGAAGTGATCCTATTCGAAAGTTTTATTTGTAAGTACAGCGTCAGGTATATAACAGAATCTCAACGTGCGGAAGTGCGGAATTGAATGCTACAGGTGTCAAGTGGATACAAAATACATATGTACGCCATTTCAGGGGTATGAGTTGAACAACAAACACAATCATAACCGAAACACAGTTTTATATTGAAACAGGTAAAGGCAAAGAAAGGATCAAAAGGCAGAATAAAAAACGTTGCCAAGATCATTCTCGCTCCTGATTATATCCTTGAAGAAACCAACCGAGAAGTCTCATAAACACCCCTCTTAACGCTAACAATGGCCCTTAGAACCAAAAACGTCTTGCTCTTAACTAATAGCACTTTCTACGATAATATTTCTTTGATGTAGCACTGGGGAGCAATTCTAATCTAGCCATGTTGTGTGTACCTACAGTTGCCAGTCTCGCAATTATGTACTGCTGAAGTGTCGGAGATCCAACGGACATGAGTTGTTTAATTGAGATGAAATGCCCGCCCCAGAGACCTCAGCCCACAAGTTAGTTATCAAACTACTGTGATAGCTAACTGAGACCAATTTATAAAGCAACTACGATTTAAATAGAGTTTCACAAGTTTACCAGTAATTAACTGACAAATAATTGATGTTTATTGCATTGCTTGTTGAGGCATTCCAAATATTTCGGTTTCGCATAGTTCCAATAGTGCTTGATTATTCCGCTTTTTATTCACAGAACGTAGCGTATTTAATTAGTGTCCTACCTACGCACTCTACGCAAATATTTATTGGAATGGAGTGAATTTATTTTATTGGATTCGAGTGAGATAGTACGGTACAGGTATCAAACAAACAAAAATCAAGTTCAGTCAACCGGGCGAAACATATTGTAGCGAGTTTGGTAAATATGCAAGTATTGACATACCGAATTTTTGAAGCGTGATACGAAAATGTGTAATTTGCTGTTCTTTAAGCTGACTGTGTATATTTTCTACAGAATAATATTGTAAATTTTAATACTGTTGGAAACGTTTTACTAATAAAATCTTTCTTTCTTACTTTTATCAAAGGCTATCTATCTAAAGTTTTTTTTTCAGCGACCACCTTTCTTCACAGGTCGATTTATGCACCATATTTTAATATTTTATTCAAGAGACGGTCTCCGTTAAAATTAAGCCTCTTTGCTGATCATCGTGGCCGTGGAAGTAGTTAAGTAGTCTACTTATAGTCGAGGCTTCTTGGCCTCATTTACAAAATCAATGACCAATATAAGGTAGATATTGTAGATCATAGAACTCTCTATAGATATTACTAGCTTCGGCCAGCGGCTTCGCCCGCATGGTATTATTACTTCCCCTCATTATAAATTATAGCCTATGTGCTATTCCAGACTATAATCTATCTCTGTACCAAACATCCAGATACGTTTAGCCGTTCTGGTGTGATTGAGCAAACATCCATCCATCCATCCATCCAAACCTTCGCATTTAAAATATGTATTTGTAGGAAGTAGGATGATGTAGCTGTACACAATAAGTAATGGATTTTTCGAAACAAAATATTCAATGAAATAATTATTTGAGGTGTGACTGCTAAACAAGTATATTACTTTCATTTTTAATTTCCTTAATAGACCAATATCCAATAATGTCAGTACATTTTGTAAAACTGTCTAACAATTTGCTGATGTTTTGTTGAAACAGTCACCTATTTAATTAAGTGCTCCCATATCAAACCATCCCAAATATGAATTGAGGGGAACAGAATAAATACTTTTGTTTTAAAAGTTTAATTGGTCCAATGTTCCGCTCACGCTGAGTTCCCCAAACATGCACAAATTCTAACTGTGGGTGCGGATATGCTATTTGAAAAAATAAAACTCTCTGGTTTTTATTGATGATTCTGTTTCCGAACGGATAGTATTTCTCTGAATTGGCTGTTTGAAAACTCTTTCTCAATATTACCCCGGCCGTTATAAAAGGAAAGGTAACTAGTGCATGGGGTTAGTTTTATTTTTTTAGTTATTGAAAGCTGTGCTCTGATATTGATTGCGTTATCTAAAAATTTTATTCGACCTTTTTTCCGCACGGTCTACTTGTTTTTCAGTAATTGAATGAAGTTTTTTTAAAGTTGCCATAGAATTTCGATATTTCAGGAGAGTGGAGAAGATTATTATATACCTAGACGTTTTGTAAATTCTAAATTAAAACATCGTGATTATTTTTTACCTATAAGTAGGTACTAATTAAATCTACATGAACATAATACATTCAAAGTCGTACCTATATAATTTATTTGTTAATCCGATTGGGTATTCAAAAATATACCTACCTATTCGGTCGCAGGATAATCCCAGATCCAATAAATTGAAAGAAGATTTTGTGAGCATTTTACATGCTTCTCAGATCTACGACAGACCGATTTTATGAGATATATACTTATAGAATTTACATTCATTGAAGAATTGAAGGTAAATCTAAGTAGCAATTAGAGAGTTTCTAATAATCGCATCGTCCATAGACGAAACTGATCCATATACAGAATCAGTTACCTATTGCAATTCAAATATTCTCAGGGCAACTGAGCATTAATTATTCTTAATCACCGTTCTAGTCGAAACATAACAACATAATGACACTTGTAGTCTGGCATCGACCCTCGTTTAGTGAAATATATATGAATCAGGGGTTTAATTTGTAAATCGATTGGATCCGAACTTGGCAAGGTGCCATCTATACAGTAGTGAAAGTCAGGCTCCAGGGCATAATAGAATTTTAAAATATCGATTTTCAATACCTGCATGGACATACACAGACATCGCTGGCGACAATTTACTGTCGATAAAGCTATACATATGTTATTTGACAATAGGAAAAGTAGTCTGCAAATCATGTCCACTGCTGGTCATGATTCTCCTGGCACACTTATAATGAACATACCTTGCATAAAAACCTAATGTTTAGCCTTATATATAGCAAATGTATACTTTTGAAGTATATTTGTTTGCAGGAGGTAATCTCTGGAATTAAGTACTAATTCAATTATAATAGAACCCAAATGAAACATAGAACCCATAAGGGCCATAAGGGTGGGGGGTGGTGAGGGACTTTCGGAACCCTAAAAATGTGTGGTTCCCGAAGGATAGACAGGCGCGAAGCAACAGATTACCTAGCATTGCCACACTTAGCAAAATAATACAGTCGCGAGTAAGTTATAATAAGAACAAGGAAACATCAATTTCAATTTATGTTAAAAATAAATTAAACTCCTTGTCGGAAAACCCATATTACACGGTCATTTCAAGGCGAAACGGCTCATAAACGTGTATCATCCATTTCTCAAATTAGTGCTCGTATTTCTCAAGGGTGTGTTGAAATATTAATGGCAAGCGAACGCAAACAAAACGTATTAAGATCCACCGATTTCTAGTTGTACGAAGCTCGTAGATAGGCTAGTGTCGCGCCCATTAAAGTAGTTTGTGACAATTCACAAGTTTGAGGACGAGCGAGGCGAAAGCGATCAAACGCCATAGAACGTTCCCGTCGCCGGTCGGTGGCAGCCCTATGTAGTTATAACTTTGTGCTTATGTAAGCAACTGTTGTTCTATATCGTGGTCAGCGAAATTGGAAAAAGTTGCCAAGCGTTTTGTGCCTATATTTATTGGCAGCAAAGTAGTGAACAAGCAATCGCTAAGGGGTAATTTTAAATAAAGTAGACTATCACTTTTGCTACACGTAAGAATATGTATGTTGGCCATATTTTTAAATATTGCAAATGAGGTGGTTTAGGATATTAAGAAATGGACACCAGGGCCAATGGGGTCTGAGTGCTCATCTAGTTTTTCGGGATATCAGCAAACAGCTAATTGACTCTTCATATGACCGGACTGTGTGTGTGTGCCCAAAGTGTCTTTGTTTATTATTATTAATTTGCATATATACCAGACTTGCTGACGACTCGGACACAATACATATATTCGGATACAGTGTCCGAATTGAAACATTTTATTTTAATATTTTTTCACTGATGATTCGGAAACCAATAAAAAAACTGTTTTGTACAGTCAGATAAAAAACTTCTAACGATACCTTAATTTATAGAAATCCGTCCTTTGCCCAGCCTATAGTAACTATTAAGTTATTTATTAGTTAAGTTGTTTATAAGTATATTGAAGTTACATTATGTTGTGAAGAAATGGCTGGGGATAAAAATTGTACCTCATTTACCAATTTTGATGACCTGATGATAATTTTGTAGTTTAGATAGTTTTTTTTTTTAATTTACTATGACTTTCTTGAATAAAGTGGTTAATTTGTATAGGCAGAAGCAATATTTAAAATATGACCACCCATTTACGATAAACCCTGTATTTGTGGTCTGCACAGCAGGTTGTCTTTTTTTCATTCTTCTTTTCTCTCTCTATTCGCCGTCATCTCAATAGTCACCTTCTTTATAGCCACGTCATCTTTCACACAATCCAACCATCTTCCTCCACTCCTATACCCATCCACATTCAGTCTCAAAACTTTCCTCACGATACAACATAATAATATTAACGTCGCATAGATTCTAACACCACGTCATTTTTTTGACAAAATAAGTAACATAAATGTCATTCGATAGGGAAACGAACGACGCAGCGTAATTATAATTATAACATTAAAACAATACGTATTTCAGTGTTTTACAGACAAGCTACATCAAAACCGCGTAACTCGTATTGCCATAGCAACAACCCGTAAGTCATTTTTTTTTTAACTGAGTTACTTGCTTCTAAACAGTATATTTGCTGTCCTGAAAACTTCCCAATTTTGAATTACGAACTCAAGCAACGGTATCTAATCAACTCACCCACCTTCTTACATACTATTTAGTTTCTTTTTTATTTTTGCTTGACGAAGCCAGGGAAAAGGGATTTGGGGAAACCTTTGCCCAGCAGTGGGATAGTAGGCTAACCAAAAAAAAAAGATTAAGTAACCTTTCATATAGCCAATGTAACTTCAGCGGTCAAGACCAATCTAATGATACCTACCTCATTTGTTAAAATCTATCCAGCCGTTTAGGCTACAGCGCGTGCCAAAGAAATAGACAAACACTCTCGAAAAACATTACCCTCCTTTTGGGGCAATCGGGTAAGAAGAAGCAACCCTCAACAAACGTCATTTACACTTCCAAAATATAATCTCATCTACGTACTTACATAACTTATATTTACGTACTACATACAACTTTTACTTCACGTGCCTAAGGTCGCGACGTCCCGTGGCCCTTTATTTCAATACATCCCCGACCACGTGCGTCGCCGAAATAAAAACGTGCCGGCGAAATTGTAAACAGGAACACGGCTTGTAGGTATTGTAGTTATTTAATGGATTTTGTATTTATATAATGTGTACATATCTTAGTTAATGTGTTTTCGACAATTTTAGAAGAGATTGGTGGAGGAAATTAGCAAATGAAAAGCGTAAACAACGATTGAACCACAGATGAAAAAAAGATTACCGAATTTCGTTTCATGAATCAAAAAGTGGAAAAATATAGAACACCGTAAATAAAGTCGTAAAAACGAAGCTTCTGATAAAATAAAATAAGCCTAAAAAAAGGTATGCGTTTAATATCAAGCTAAAAGTAAGTTTAAAAATAATAATAATATAATTTTATCTAACTATCAAGGCCTCTCCTACATCCACAAAAATCTTAAAAAAATATATAATAAAAACACTAGAAAAATAACTTTACAACAACAAAGGAAATAATACTTACGGTTTTTTTTCAAACCCATATTATTTTCCCAACACCCATACTTAACCCATATTTCTTTTTTTACTTATAAATGCGAAAGCAACTGTGTGTAACCTCTTCACATCTTAACGGCTGATCGGATTTGGATGAAATTTGGCACATAGGTAAACCTTGTCCTGGAATAAGGCCGGGACTCCACAAAAGCGGAGATGTGTGCGGTGTGCTGTGTGCTGTGCGAGAACAACCAATAGAAGAAGCTGACCGGAGAGCAGATGTGTTAATAACACAATTCTATTGGTTGTTCTCGCACAGCACACAGCACACCGCACACATCTCCGCTTTGGTGGAGTCCCGGCCTTAGACATAGGATACCTTTTATCCTAAGAGTATGTTTCCTTGGTATAATTTTTGACTCCCACGCGGGTGAAGCCGCTGTCAGAAGCTAGTCCACATATAATTGAATCATATACAGCTTAAATAAATTGTATTTACATTTAATCTTCTTCATATTTTCCTCAACGGTATCGAAGGCTAAACAAAACTTCGTTTACACGTGACGCTCAATGAAAGCAATCAATTTGAGTTACTTAGTTGGGTACTTACTTACATTTAAGGTTTCCTCCTCTTTTACTTACTAAAGAATGAAACAACAAGAAGCTCAGTTCAGTAATCAAATTGCTTGGAAGGGATTATTAACCACAGCTGTTGGGTGATTTCCTTTTGTCTTTCAACATAATTTTAATGCTTTTCAGGTTTACAACATCATCGGTAAAAGATCTTGATTACCCAATACAGGTTTTTTTTAACTATCTTACCTAGTCCCACTGCTGAGCAAAAGTCTCCCCAAGGCCTTCCAGGAACTCTTCTTCCGTACCTCCTCAAACCAGCTCTCGCCACCTCGGTCGCGGTCATCGTGCATGCGACTGACGTGACCGGCTTAATCTCATTTATGCCTGGCAGTCTTCATGCCTACGTCTGCTATGCCCGTTTTAGACGATTTTACTTAGTTCGTTTTTTTACAGGAATACTCAATATTAATAACAGGTGACGTGTGTTTAACCGACTTTATTTACCTACCTTTTTAAGGTGTGCGATAATGGGTGCTTATTCTATTTTATTATCTATCTCTCTTTATCTAACATCACATTATTTGGGTTCGGCTCTCTTCGTCATTCTTCGCCAGACGTGTCTGTGCTAGGTTATTGAGACATGAAAGTTAAAAATAAAAGACAGTAATTTCATCCCAATATTGACGAACTAACCCCATACATATTCAACAGTCAAAAAAATCATCAGACATATTCAAAAGGGAAGCTAAAAGATTTGTACTTTAATTAAATGCAAACCACTGTATAAATCGCGACGGAAATCCACTTCAAATTCCCTTAAAGCTGTTAAAAAATGTTAAAAAGCCTCCCGTTATAATTACATAGACCTTTTTACTCGATGTTTAAAAGAGCACTCCCGTTTTATACGACCGTTGGGAAACCATGAAACACTGTTTTAATAAAATACCTTAATCATTAAAAAATGTATGGGAATTAAGAGCCATGTTTATTTGGGAAGGTCATATCGTTTAGTGAGTTTTAAAAGTTTCATGTTGATGATATTTTCCTTTGACTTTGTTGGACCCTTGAGTGTAGTGACGGGTTGCTTGTTTTTGTTCGTACTTATTGCTTTTCTTTTGGTTGAGTTTGAAGTCAAAAAGTTTAGAATTAATTCGACTGTAACTCCTTCCGTAAGTGAGAGGTCACAAGCAAAAATGTAGGAAAAGAGATAAACTCAATCGCATTTCAAAAATACAACCAGCATTTTCCAGTTCTTTTAATTTTTCGGTTTCTTTTTCATATATCTAATTTACAATATATTTATCACTATTTCTAATTACTTCATATAATGCCAATACGTATAATACAGATTATGTAGAATCCATTAAACCACTAGTTACACACATTACTTGCTAATCCTCCACACTTTAATGAAGTAATAACCCCTCCCCACATGTCTTTAAATACGTTAAAATATGCGATCGCAAATAAGCGCATACAAATTAGTCGTAGTTCAATTAGGGAATGTAATTAGGAAAGCTGCGGCGTGCACCGGCGGTCCCTAGAAATAATTACGATATTGGTGTCGAGCGGCTCGATTCCTACCTAATGAATTACCTTGCAAATTAATTACAACTCTCTACTGCTCAGCCTCCGAGGACATTGTCGACTTCGATATCGAAATTACTTCAATGATTTTCAGTTAATTATACCATTTCACGAATTGAATCCCCCGACAGATCACGCACGAAACCTTACATATACAAGTTTAGTCGCAGCCACGAAATGCTCTCAGATAAGATGTTGACGCCACTTAGTAATTTACAAGTTTTCCAAATAAAGCGTATAGATATGCTAGAAGTTCCGCTTATCGCCAATCTTGCACATAAAATTGGTATCCGCCACCACAATAGCGATGCGACATCTTACCCTCAGCGTCGCCCTTCCGATTCTTTCCCCAAGGACCGCAATGCTGACGTGCGGATAAAGAGGGGAGATAAAAAATTGCCTCACGACTGTGACCACGCAGCTGAGCCGGGGGTGCATGTGCATTCCCGCCGAGCAATTTGATAAATTACACCAAATTCAAAGTGATGAAATTTCCCTATGAGGAAGGAGATTACATACCACGCCACTTTTGAAAGGAATAAAACCTTTGCAATATGGGACCACTTTTTTACTGCATTTCGTTATTTGAATTGCTGTTTCTGCTTACGAAATAAATGTTTTATCGAACACCATAAACAAACAAATCCTAAATTAATCATATTCTTCACAAGTAGGAGCCAATTTTTGAACCACTTATGTTTTTACAACCATATTATCAATTCATAGGCCGTAACATAAGTGTCTATATTATTATGAATAAAGCAGCGTTTGCTCGACCCTAGTTATAAAACTGGAATGGTGCTCGTAAAACGAAGCAGTTCTGAGTTGTCTCACCGATCCACAAGAGTTTTATATTTCCTATAGAATATTATATTCTGTGGAGCGTGCAATATTCCAACATTCTACACAGTGCAATTTTCTGTCTATTCTAGTCTTGTAAGAAAGTGCAGGAGGTTGAGGGGCTAGGTATTCGTGCAATCGCTTTATGAAGCGGGGCGGAGGCGGCGGCGGCGCAAGCACTCAATTGATTTGCATCGCGGACTCCCGGACAAAGCAGCGCCCGACCGGAGAGGAATCCCGCTCAATTCACTCCTCAAACTAAATCGGCAGATTAGAATTCGAGCTGTGAACGAACTGCCACAAAGAATTCCTTTTAATCAAATGAATGTATTAAGATTTTCATCTCTATACAATTGCTGTGTTTCTGATGAAATGAGATAGAAGAGTGTTTGATACTTTAGTTTGCTAAGCACGCACGAATTAATGAAAGTGGAAGTGAGGAAAAAAAGAAAATGAAGTTTTCACGAAGCGTAATTCGACCCGTACCTAAGTATCTATTGTTCTCTATCCTTGTGATTAGGATTAGAAAAATACGAACACTAGCTGATTTCGAAAACAACTGACCTGTCACAAATGGCAAGCATTTATGTGTTAATAACGTTCTTAGTTACCACATTAGCTTATTTTGCCAATGAAATGCAAATATTAACACAGTTGAGAGAATATCACAGTGTTATGAAAAACAGTTGAGCAGCTATTAACAGGTTGCGCTTGCACAAACAATATCAAACGACTATTGCTAGTGGTTGGTGTAAATGAGTCCGTTTATATTTCCTTTCGGGGACAATGGGTTCACCCGGCGATATTACTCCGAGGACAACAGGAATAAGTAGGGAAAACGTAAAAATATCTAATTGAATTTTTCATCTCACTCTAGGATTCTCAGGCGCTTTATTAAACTCGTTGAATAGCAAGCTGCGAGGGGCAATCGGAGCTCCCTTGATTTGCATTACCGGGAGAAAAGACACAAAGCACTGGCAGGAATCTAGGAAGGAATTCTGAAGTCAAAGGCTCTGCAAGGAGCCGGCGCCACCTGGCGACCTCTCGGACACGATACTTGCTAAGTGTCATTGTGTTGCATTTCAAATTGCAGATTATAACACGGAACTGCTTATTTTATTCATTAAAATAATCGACTATGAGATACCTGTGAACATTTCAATACATTACCTATTAGTGTTCATTTAGCTGACATCGCAAACCGCGGAACCTTTTGACTTGTTCACCAACCTATTTCGTAGCAAATCATTCGCAGTTCGGACTAACTCGGCTACATAAACGGCAGTAACAAATATACCAGATATCGTGTAACACAGGCGTGTTCCATATACCCGCTGGCTTGTTTGATTTATACACCATTTTATTGACAATGATAAAGGTCTGCATTGGTACTGACATTTCGTTATGTCGGGGTGAAAAATGGCGCGCTGTCAGTATCGCGATAAACCGATCTTATGTCGCATTAGCTTGTTTTTGTCACAAATACATGATCATTATCTTAGAAATCCGGCGGAGGAAAGTTTTGGAACATGTTTTGTGTATCGGGATGGCATCGATTTATTGTATATAGCCATGCCTGTGCATGTTATGTAACTAAGCCCTTAGGGTACTTATTCACTTACTATTTTGTCGTCTTTGACTTTTGGTCAATCGTGTTTGTAAGTAAATCTGTGTGACGGATATTTGAAACTGAACATACAGAACAGTTTCATACATAATCCTATAACAAAATAAATGTGAGCAACGCGAAGCCATACGTAATAAGCTTACCTATAATTACTTACAAAATTTTAAATTATTTCCCAAATTACACAAGTCAATTTCAGTGAAGCTACTTACACTGGTCCCCAATTATGGAAACGATTTGTTTGTAATATATTTCAATGAAAGGGTGAATTAATCGTTTTCCGGCGCCAGAGGTTGGTTTAAATAAATACCGTTTCTGGGTTATTTAAAGTTCGCATTTTCGAAAAACCTTTTATAAATAACCCATACAACGAAATAAGATCGACACAGAAATTGTATTAGGAAACTTTAAAATATCTACGTTGAAAAATCTCAACTATTAATTTTTATTTTGGCTAGTTGACCTACCTACCCTACCTGCAAATTCTGTGATTTACCGCATGTAGATGCTTCCAGTTTGCGGTCAGCAGATATTTTTATCGTCACCACTAACGTTCGCGCGCCGAGTTAATTGCTTTACTGTCGTAACTGAATTGCTGCAAAACGTTACTAGTTGCTGGTATAGACGGTTAGGTAAATGTTGTACAAAAAAAATCTAATTTACTATAAACTTTGCTTAGCATTTATTCTACTCGAAAACTAAGCTTTCCCATCACGCTTGTGCTACGCGCTTGCTACACACGCCTACGCGCTTGCTACGAGCAAACTTCACTTATGCTACGCGTTCACTTCAAAGTCCACAAACGCTACGCTAACATTGAAAGCCATATTGTGTAAATATTCCAATTATCTGAGTAATAAATTTTATACTTTTATTTTGAATCATAAATATCTTAAAAAAAGTTGTAAGTTTCAAAAAATTAAATAAACAGATTAGTGTAGTAGGTAATCCTAAAAGCTTTGGACCAAATTCTAAGTCTTTATTAAACTTGTACTTAAAATGCTCGGACAGTTTAGCTAGCTGATGTGTTAGCACCCTTACGTGCCGGATTTATAGATCGCAATAGTGCACAATGGTGACACGTCAGACTCATCAGTTACCTAGGCCTGAATAACGCGTTGCCAACCGTTGATAGATACTTTATGTACCTCTATTAATTCTCTTATGCTTTATTCTTTCAGGAACCTCTTTGTCCGGATAACTTTATCCTGGGTTTTTAAAGTATAGTAAAAAGGTTTAGAAGTACCTACAAACGGGGTGAATAGGAACGCAGGGGTTAATAAAATCAAAACTTTGATTAGGATTTTCACTTTGATACCTTAATTTATTAAGTTTCTAGAAAAGTATCGATTTATTTTTATTGTAAGGAGACGCCCTGGGCGGAAGACGTCGCGAGACGATCTCCGGCCACCGTAGACCCAGGCCTGCAGACGGCGAGTAGTGGGTAACTCGCCGTCCGATCAGCACCAGGCCCGAGAGTCGAGCGCGCGTAGTGTTCCACGTGCGCCTCAAAGAGTTGTCAGCAAACAGGACGGGGCCCGTCATGGCTGATGCCTGCCCGGGGGTTGAGGATAAATTCGTAAAAGTTACCTCGCCCCTGGGCATTCAGGGCAGGGAGGAACAGGGGTGGGTTTTAGTCAGTAATAGTCTGACACGCCCTTCCGCTCCACCCTAGAGCGGGAGAAGTCATTGGATGATTTCCCACCCCAAAAAAAAAAAAGGGTGAATAAAAACAAAACTTTGATTAGGACATAACTTGGATTACCTTAATTTATTAAGTTTCTAGAAAAGTATCGATTTATTTTTATCATGATTCATGAATAAATTGAAGTACTCAAATGCTGCAAAACATGTCTAAATAACGTGAAAACCTCTTCAAAGCTTTGGTTCAATTCACCGTTTGACGGTAATCTCCATTTTCAGCAAGTGTCCTCCATCGTCCACCAAATTTATTGCTTCAGGTGAGATAGTGGTCAACGTGAGCCTTTATTTTTGTCTACACCACTCATGAGAAAATTGCAGTCACATTCGGGCTAGATTGTCAAGTATAGTTTGTAAGTACCTAATTGAACAGCCATCAATATAAAACAAAATTATAGGAGCAGATTTCCCGCTCAACTTGTTTAAAAAATCTAGTACAAACGTTCTGTGCATATTCTTCTGTTTACACAGGCAAAGAGAAGAATACAATTTAACATTTTGATTTGAACAACAGCAGTCTTCATTCCGTCCAGTGTTACCATATTCAAACATTCTGTGTTATGCAGATTACACTGGTTTCCTACTACACGGATTTTCATAATCACGCCTGGCAACTTCAGAAAGTAGATACAGCGCAGGTGCGGCAAACTCGCCTTCACAGGAAATTACGTAACACATACGTTATACGCGTATTCTCGTTAATTCGCGTAGTGATTGAAGAGATGCGGGATTGGTACTAAGGGTGTGGGGGTTTGGTACCTTGTTGGTATTGGTTGGTACTTTTGAGTAACGTGTTTATTGGGCTGTAATATTTTGTCACTTATGAAACCAACCTGTGGTTTAATAAATAAGTAGCAAAGTATTTTTTTAATAGAAATGAATAGAATACACTTTATTGTACAGTCACGAGCAAAAATATGTACACAAGCAAACTTTACTTGTGAGCTCGAGTATCTTGAATGGACGGTTTTAAGAAATTCAAAAAAAAAAAAAAAAAACTTGAGTACATATATATAGACTGTACACCAAAAAGTTACCCAACCTGTCACACGAACTTAAATCTATTCGTATGGTGGTGCTGGTATTCCAAAGCTAAGGTGAAATAGTAGGTCCTAATAGTTAGTATATCATACCATTTCATAGTTTAGTGCTATCTTCTGAGACACACTCAGGCCTCGCCTAGTTCAGAAGATAGAGTCAACACCCGAACGAAACCTCTCTTTACCACCACTAATGCTGCTGGATTATTATCATATAATGTACATGATTTTAGTATACTTACCTAGTATTAAGTACTTTTACTATATAATCCTTGTTGATATGCTGGTGAGAAATAAACTATTTTTTTTATTAATAATTAGGAGTTTGAAATACAATTTTTCAGCGACATAGATCTTCTGAGTTCAAATTTTCTTACGTTTCTAATAACAAATATGGCAGCTTGGGTGGGATTCAAAATTCAGGTGGGGCACTCTAGCTTGGAAACTACTTTTCAGACTTCCTTCCACAGTTACAGATAGATTACGTTTTGCGCAAATGATAGATTATTTTATTGTGAATGAGAAGGATACACACTTGATAATATTCCTATACAAATCTACGTGAAAAAATAATAACGTATTACGAATAATAAAAACGAATTATCCGTAATGATCGATAGAGAACATGACACAGGCACAGATACTTTTATATTTACAAACATACGGTAACAGATACATTTCACCGAGCAATGTTTTGTTCTGATGTGTACATATATGAAGGGCAGACATAAACGTTACTTTTTCCTTATTTTTATCATCCAACAAAAAATCCAATATATTCTTTATTTGTCGACAAACGGAAGAGTCCTCAACCTCCGTTCCGTTACCTTTGTCCGTAACTGTTACGGAAGAATCGGTGGGAAAGTCAGAAAAGTCACAAAATTCACAAATAGTCGAGCCATTGGATTTTTATGGCTCAACTAAAGTGATATGGGGGTTATGGGGCCCGCCAACCATGACTGGTGTTACATGGAGACAGGCAGTCAATTTAAAGTAAGTACCTGTTCTCTGCCTATACTGTATCCGCTATGACCGTGTCGTAATGTTCGTATGGTGTTCAAGTAGTGTAGTTTGAAAGCGAATGGAAGTAATTTTGTACATACTTAATAGGTTTCTTGTGTAGATGTAAGGTGCGCACTGCGCATGTGTGTGCATTTTACGGTAGTGATATTTTAATTGTGTTAGGGTAATTTACTAAAGAATAGGTCATTCTTTAGTAAATTACCCTTATATATTGTATATTGAACTTTTATTTTAAAAAAATCGAAAATAAGGAGTGTGTGACCTATGTCTTGTCAAGACCTCTCTGTGAATTAGGAGAGAATTTTATGTAAGTCCTATCCAAAACCGTGCCCGTAATATTCTATGTATTTTGTAATTGTTCAATCAATCTGCTTAGCCTTTTCCTAAATATATTGGGGTCGGTTCCAGTTTAACCGGATGCAGCTGAATACCATGCTTTTGTAATTGTTAAAATCAAATAATACTCTTACACTAAAATCGGTAGATTAGAATACCGAATTTCGAGGCATATCAATTACTAACCGATAACCAGCAAACCCCATTCAAAACAATATACTTAGTAGGAAGACGAATTTGGATTGAGTTACAATGTAACCCAATCTCTAAACAGTCCAAATTAGCGAAATCTACCAACCCCACAATTATATCTACGTAAGTACTTATAATAATTTAAATGAGCCATTAAATTTACGCAGAAACAAAACAGTGCGGTTACAAGAACTTGCTTATTATGTGTAGCGCCGTGTTGTTTTTACGAGTAAAATGTTAGGAACAACAGACAAGAACTCCGTGTATGTCGGAAATTAATATATTTACATACAAGAGGTTACTGGATTTGGAGAAGAAATTCTAATGTTCTTTTTAAACCAAGAATGTTGTATTGGGAATTAGGATATACACTGCTTTAAGGTAACTGGACCTATTTTTGTGAGTTTATGTTTATAAATACAAATAGTCCTTGCCGTACTACGACAATCTAAAAAATATGTCATTTATCATTAAATCATCTCTTCTTATAATTACATGCCACAGAACTCTGCTTTAGGGATACCATAACTTATTATTATTACTTGCCCGTACTATCCCACTGCTGGGCAAAGGCCTCCCTTCATTCTCTTCAACGGTCACGATTTTTCTTCCTCTATCCAATTCTTAAGGAAAACATCCAGGTCATCCCACCATCTCCTTCGTGATCTACCGCGGTCCCGTGTCGCTGTATACCAAAGGTAAAGGGCTGGGTACCAAAACCCTGCCCAGGGGTTGAGGATAAATTCGAAACAGAGTTACTTCGCCCCTGGGCACTCAGGCAGGGAAGGAACAGGGGTAGGTTTTAGTCAGTAAGAGTCCGACACGCCCTCCCGCTCCACCCAGAGCGGGAGATGTCATTGGATGATTTCCCACACAACAAAAAACAAAAAAAAGGGTATCAAAACTTAACTTATGTTCCTGAACCTTTCGAGCACTACCTTGCCTTAAGCACCTGCTCTTAAAAACAAATCATTATCATGATTTTATCCAACACCAAACATATTTTTCCTCAGACAACCAAGAAGAAAGGTCAAAGTCCTAACAAAATACGGCGGTCATCACAATTCACGAAGCACTTAAGAAACATAATCCTCAAAACATCAGCTCGTCGGACAACGGAACCCTCAAATTAACTTAATTGCAATTGTAATTGGCGAGCGCAGGGGACCGCAGTCAAGGAAAATATTTATATTTCTCCCTCCCTCTTCGCTGAGATATTCGAGTACTCGACCAGTTTTACCCCCAGATTATAACAGTTTCTCGAACGAAAGTTAGCGCTAATATAGTGACGAATTGTCAGATAGGCATAGGCAGTAGAGCTCCATATAATATATTGGTTTTCAGCTCGGTTAGACTGGAAGCCTACATAGATTAGATAAGATGGATTGATTTATTGTAAACTAATGTGATTGGTTGAATTAATAATTGTGACAACAACGAACGCGCGCTTGACAATGTGTCACAATAATTTCCCGATGATTTTCTTTGAAGAAACTGGGGGTATAGTTACAATACTTCGTCGAGAGTTATAGTACTCAACAAGTGTTCCCAAACTCGGTTCCTAATTAGTTTTATTCCGTTACAGAATAAACCTGTAACGTGAAAGTTTGCTAATGAACGTTACCAGCACATAATTAGTTAGGTTCACGAAATGTTACGGAGACCCGCAGTTTTTTCGGAGTTTTTAACCAACAGTGTACGCAGAGGTGCCAAAGTTTTCGGGGAGACTACTCTAAAATTTAAAAACTAGCAATTTTAGGCAGGGTCATATTAGATACCTCCCCGGCTGCGCACCGGTGCAAAAGCAGGTGTAAACATAAACCTTTCTCGTATATCGGTCTTTCTATTAGTGGAAACCGTATCAAAAGCCGTTGCGTGATTTAGGAGGAGTGAGCGGATAAACAGACAGATGCGGAAAGCGACTTTGTTCAATACTATGTAGAGAGGTACCAGTCTTATAATTCAGCTGATGATGCATAATTTGGCAGCCAGTTCCCCTTCCTACTGTTTACACGTATATTTAGCAGACAATAGCCTCGTAAATTAAAACAACAAAGCCAATAACTGTAAGTTAAGAAGCTAGGGTGAGCCACAGAACGTGTTTTGTTTCAATTTTATTTTCCAAAGCGAACAATTGGCGCCGGCTCAATTAGTATAATCTAATTAAACAGGAATGGCGTCGGACTGTTTGAAATAAAAGAAAAATATTATCATTCGCTCCGAGAAGGCTCTACAAGATTGTCACCGAGTGTTAATAGGCTATTCTGAGCCATTTCCACGGTTTATTCAAAGGGTTGGACAGTTTTATTCGCTTCGTTAACGGAACTGGAATGACAAGTCTGTATTTATTTTATTTTTTATTCCATTATATCCGCTGAAAGCACTTAAACGAGAGCTTTTTTGAATTGGAACTGAATTTTACGTGTTCGCTGTTTTTGTTTACATGATGCAGACATCTTTTATTTATGTAAATAGCTTTTTTATTTTCGTACTTATTAGACGGTGATGACGCGAAAACGAACTGGATGATATTATTAAACACAAAGGCAAACTGTGAATCCGGTAATAACTACCTTCGTACAGTCCAGTAAATATTTATAAGGACAACTAATATGACGAGGAAACTTGTGTTAATTAATGATACACGGAAGTGTCAAGTTATCCTAATTATCGTCGAGATTGCTCATTATGTTTTCCTACTGCCTACCTATAATTAGAAGAAAATACATTACCTACTGATGATAACAAAGTCAGGTACTGGTGATAATCACTAATATATTCACAATACAAGATTAAACTTATTTTACTTATTAACATTTATTTAGACACGTTTCTAAAGACAGATATTATACACAAAAAATAATAGATAATAATAAAACGAACGAATTACTCTACAATACATAGGTGTTATAAAGTAATTAGTAGCTATAGAGCTACAAGCATATAACCAGCAGTGGAAGTCTATGATGATGATGAGTATGTATTGGTCTACTTTCTCAGTTATTGTGCAGCGCAAAAGCATACCTCTCCATGTTTTACCAAGCATTTTCATGTCTTATTAGGGTCGGGCCGACTGTCGGTAATTTAGGCTTTACCAGTTACGAACCCGCCAGGGTGTGAAACTAAAATTATAGGTTTGCCATATTATTTAGTCATAATTTATGCATAAATTCTCTTACGATGTCTTATCTGTTAGAAGTGTCTATACACCAGTGTTTCTGAGGACTTAAAAACGCCACTGATGGCGCTAATGGCATGGCCACCTACTGGGCTCAATATTTTTTTTTCATCATTGACATTCTTGCGTTTAACCATAACTATCTCGCCTGATGGTAAGCAATGATTTGATCGACGATGGAGCACGCTTACTTAGAAGTAACCTATTCACTCTTAAGTAAAAGACTCCCAGGTTTTAACTGTCATAAAGCACAGTCTACTCTGGCAGGGAATTCCACTCGTTAGCTGTACGCACAATTAATGTGCTCTCAAAACTTTTAAATCATTTATTTAAAGAGTTATACATTTACCGTCATCGCTAAATTAAGAAGGTGAGAGACCTATACAACTACCAAAAAACCTAACCAGCAATCATTCAGCAATCGCTAGATCCCCAGTAACATTCCCTTACAAAAGTGCTCCCGTCCAAAATCCCTCACATTCGCAGCTAAAACGTGAAGATACGATCGTTGTAATATCCGGCCCACATCTTAATATCCGTTTACATCTATCAGCCACTTAGATGTCTAACTTGGGCTTACTTAATTCTGATTAGTTGTTCAACGAAAACTTGAGTACCTGCTCAAGGTTAAGATGTTATTAGATCTAGGTATTAGGCTCGTATGAGCGTTCGTTTGTCTTCACATTACGAGGACTACTTTTGGCTTTATTAGAAGGCTAAAAGCTATGCCCCTGGGGTATATCGTCCTACGTCTTAATAGATAGTTAACCAATAACAATGTGTCTTTACTGTAACGATACATTATGTCTGCTTTAGCGGACCTGAGTAAAAATGACAAGCAGAAAAAGTACTATAATGTTCGGTAGGTGTTTGTTTATACTCTCTCACAATAATTCTCTGCTGTTGAGTCCGGGGGCGTGGAGATCAGACATTACAATTAATTTCTTTCTAAATTAAAACATATTCTTAATTTGCATCACTACTTTTTTTTTAATGTATATTTGACCGACCAGTCTGTCTGCTGACAAAGTTCGTGTTTCACGCGACCTCCTTAGATATCAACTTAGTTCAGAATGCAGTATTTAGGTCAAAGTCAAACTATTTATTTTAAATAAACCATTTACAGGCACTTTTGAATTGTCAAGTCGGTCAGTCAGAAAGATTAAGTTAATTGCATATTCCAAAGTGTAGATCTCTATGGAGAAGAAAGTGCAAGATAGGATTTATTTTTTAACACACTTACGAGTATATTATCTTCACTTGTAGGTAAATAAATCTTACAGGTTAAATTTAACTCACTTACCGGTTTCCTAAATTTTTCGTACATGTTTAGTTTAGATGACAATGCATGGTAGCTAAGTGACGTCATTCTAAATGCAATATGGCGGATTCTCAAAGATGGCGGACTTGATATATGCATTTCCATGATATGGATATCAAATGAAAGAGCTTGCTGAGAAAAACACGAAATATAAAAAAGTGTGTTATTTAGTTTTTAAACTACTGAAAATTTATTACTTTATACGCGACACCACGAGCTTTTCTTGTAGATAAGCCTCGTACAAGGGAAACACGATTTTCTTCAAATTAGAACATAACCACGTATAATTATCCTCATACTCCGACTCTCATCAACCTAACCTCCACTTAATAGCTACTTACACAAAATACCTTTTTTTTCGGGGGAAAACCTTCAAAAGGCGCTTAGACTTTTGGTGAAAGACCAGGGAATGTGGAAAACTTACTTCACAAAAACCACCTCGATGATCACCATCACAAATGGAAGGGGGCCCGTTACCTCTTAACAGACCACTCCGGAACCCCCTCTGTAACATCACGCCTCTATTTCCCTAAAAGTTAGGCAGAGGCGAACACCGAATTGACAGTTATGTCTGAGTCCCGTATCAAAGAGGTCGAGCAACTTCCACCGGGCAAATCCAAACCTCCGCCCAGAGCAAGAGAAGTCACTGGATGATTTCCCAAAAAAAAAAAAGGCTGCTAATGAATTTCTCGGGACTGTTCGAAAGATTTTCCGCGGCCTTGGAACGCAAAGAATAAATGAAGGAACACGGGTGGGCTTTAGTCAGTAAGAGTCTGATACTTCCTCCTGCTCCACCCAGCAGGAGTAATCATCTGATAATTTCCCACATTAAAAGAAAAGGATGCTACTGAGTAACTACAGCAGAAACACTTAATAGCATCTTGCCCGATCTCGAATTGGAATCTAACCCAAAACAGGATAGGACAAAAAACACTATTTTGTTGCAAATAAATAAGTTTCCAAGAAACGTTAACCCAAGTTGTTATCATTTGAGTCCCATGAGGAAAGTTATAACAATTTACACCCAATACTGGCTTGCGCAAAGGTCGCGGCATTTGCACACCCAACGCCTCTACAAATATTGTGGCTGAGAATGCCTTGAGCACCTTGTTACCTATTACAGGTTGAATCTCAACTTATATTGGGTGGTGGAAGAATAAAATTACCGCGGGAAGGTGGAAATATTACAAATTATGTGTGGAATATGATATAGGAGATTTTCAGGAAAGCTGGAGCATAATTTCAGTTGTATACTGTAGAAGAAAATTGTGGTATTAATACGTGTTAAGGTTTTCAAAATAACATGATGCTCTTGTCGGGTTATGTCCAATGCATGGATTTTCTGAGAAAATTTAAGGAAAAAAAATGTAATGTTTTCAAAAAACCCGACTGTAAAAAACATAAGTCACTTTTCAAGCAGTCTGATGCAATTGGTGGCAGTTATTTTAGTTTATGCCACCAACTGCATCAGACTGCTTAAAAAGTTGCTAAACGAAGTTCAAAACAAGTCACTTTTAGAGCAGTCTGACGAAGTTGGTGTCAGTTATTTTAGTTAAATTATCGATTTCATGCCACCAACTGCATCAGACTGCTTAAAAAGTGACTTGTTTGGAACTTTTTAGTTGTTTTTTACAGTCGGGTTTTTTGAAAACATTACATTTTCATCATCTATTGTAATTCTTATTTCCATAGCCAACTGAAAATACAAGTATACTCTATCTCTGAGCATTTAAAGATGATGAACAACCTCAATTAAATCTAAACATAAATCAAAAACCTGCCACCGAATCTTAACCTTGATCATTTACACAAAATCGCACACAACGATCTTGTAGGACCTCAATAACCCACACAAGCAAGCCATATACCTTCGACACCGAAGCTGAGAGGGCACGGTACCCTACCGGACCTCCATAACCGCGCCAATATTACATAAGGGGGTGTAAATTAGGGTCCCAAATACCTCTTTATAGAGATTGCCTGTCCGTTTTGGGAGCAAGTCACGTAATAATACGGTGGTGGACCTAATCGTCGAATGCGTTGTATCGGATGGTATTTACTGAACGCATTTGGACTCCCCAGCGATGTGGCTGCTTTGTAATGTTCGGGCTTTCATGCAGTTTATTGCACCGGGCGGTAATTTGCTGAGGTTTGGGAGGAACAAATAAAAATGTGTTCAGTATTGCCCTTCTTGTATAGTCCCTGTTCTTCATTTAATATGTCTGATTGCGTGATATATGACCGCATTTCGTCTTAGTTGGAAAGTGGATTCTTCTTAAATACTTCTTCTTTCTATTCGAAAATTATATAGATTTATTAAAATTATTAGAATTATATAGATTCAAGTTCTTCAAACTTAACAGATAGATGTGTTGCTGGGGAGTTTGTTGGCCACTTCTTCTTCACAGCTAAAACACTAGGAAGTGGTGACGGGCGGGCGTTTTGGGGGACTGTCTTTATGTAGAACTTTGACGTTCAAAAAGTGCTGGCTCTCAGCCTAGTTTGAATAAATGACTTTTGATTTTGATTTTTGCTTTTGAATCAATGGTTTCCTAATTTTTTAAATACTCCTAAATTTTTCTGTTCCAGGTGTTCCTGGGGTTGCCTTCAATACCCTGCCCTGGAGTTGCATCAACCTACCCCTATCGCGTGGTCGAGGCCTATTTGACGGACAGGGCCGTCTTCTACCCCGGTCACCGGAGAGAGTGTAACCGGCGAGAGATGTCGTGCGGTTTTTCACAGGGACTGGTTCTGGGCCGCATCTGTGGGACATCGAGTACGACTGGGTATTGCGCGCCGAGCTCCCCAGCGGCATCAGCGTGGTTTGCTACGCTGACGACACGCTGGTCCTGGTACAGGAGGGGTCGAACCAGTTGGCGGCCCAACTACCGACACGCAGGGTTGTGACAATCGTCGAGAGAATCCCGCAAATCACAAGTCCAAGACCATATATGTTTTCAGGGTCCTCGGAACGCGCCAACTGTTGGGTTCCCAAATAACGGTAAGAGGGGTTAATATCGGCGTCGACTCGACGATGATGATGACGTCAACTGAAAGGAACACGGGTGGATTTTAGTCAGTAAGAGTTTGACACGCCCTCCCGCTCAACCCAGATTGGGAAAAGTTACTGAATGAGTTCCCACCCAAAAAATAAAAATAAAAAAGGTATTTCTGGTATTTCAAGAAGTCAGGGGGAGGTTTGTGAAGGTATTCCGATAGTTTTCTTTTCATTGAAAGTGAGTGACAGTGGGTGACTACCTACTCAAAATAAATAGAGAAATGCCTATGAGAGAAGAAAATTCATGTTGCGTCGACTTCAGATAAATTGGGATAAAGACAAAAAAAAATATGATGTTGTGCCGACACGCTTTTCAAAATGTTTCATCTATATTTCTTTTATAACCTTGTTTTTGTCTCATAGCAACGATTCTATTATATACCTATTAAATAATAAATCTACACAAAAATTCCATACAAAGAGAAATTTGAACGAAACCCTAACAATAATAGTAAATAACTTCTCAGAAAACACAGCCTTTCATGTAACCCATATAGGCTAAAACTGACTAACCGGGTAATGGCTAACACGCCGGTAGACTAGGCAGCTCGTTACCCAATCCGACGGCTACAGTTACGACCCGACGTGCATCGGATTGGCTTCTAAGATCGAGCTGCCTGTATAGTGCATTTACTGCATAAGCCATTTATAAAATGTACCTGAATTTTGGGAAAAATTATTTAAAATACAAAAAAAAGGTATTTACAAAAAAGTACAACAACCGACTTCCATAAAAAACCCGAAAAAATGCAAAATAACTTTAATTTCGAAAGTCACTGTTTCTAGTTTCGTTTCTTCATTATTTGACACAGACTTGCGAAACTAAACTTATTTTGCATTTTTTGTGTTTTTATGGAGGTCGGTACTTTTTACCCCATAACTAAAACTAAATAGTAAAGTTATGGCCGAATTGATAGCCCCAAAAATAGGGAATTTGAACATAATTGGTGAAATTAGAGTGTATCAGGGTGAACTGTACAAATCTGTGTACCCCTTCTGAGCGTATCAGCGTGATTTAGTGTTATGAAGTGGTGTAAACAATAAACAGACATGCGATTGCAGCAATTCTGGAAGGTTTGCTATCATTTATTGAAGAGTTCCATTGTGTATCTCCGAAGTTCTTCATTAGATCTTTACCAAATTAATTAAATGGGACCACATGAGAAGCACCAACTTTCAAATAAAAATAGAATAATCAAAATTGGTTCACCCAGAAAAAAGTTCTGAGGTAAAACGGCATGAAAAAAATACAGTCGAATTGAGAACCTCCTCCTTTTTTTGAAGTTGGTTAAAAAAAGCTAGTGTCGGTTTTAGGATGAAAAACCCTCGGTCAGCTAAACGCAAGAGTCTTGTCGTGTAGGGCATTCAAAAAAGTGACAAAACAAGAACAGAAACAAGTTAGCAGCGATTCGATAATATCAAAACATTTTAACCGACGAAACAACGGAAGAGGTTCTCAAGTCGACGCGTATATTTTTTTTTAAGTGAAAACTTCTTGCGGCGCGTTGGCCATTTTTGTTAAGTTTTCACTTCTGTCGCCACTCCCGGAGTGATCATTTTTTTTATTTATTTATTTAACAATTAATGCACACACATGCCACAGCAACAAATGCAATGCAATTCAAGTACAGTTTTTATGTATGACCACGCATAACTTTTTACAGAGTAGTCCGATTTTGTTTTTTTTTTGTTACATATGGTATACCACAAAGGTGGTGCCATGTTAAGGAATTCAGGATCTGATGATGGAATCCTTGTAAAATCGAGATAAACCCTCGAAAATTGTGGGCACGAATATTTTTTCAGCATGTATGTTCAGCCCTAACTCCGTTATTTATGAACCGATTTTGATGGTTCTTTTTTTGTTAGATAGGATACCCTATACCACTGGTTAGGTATACACCTCCAGGTATACCCTAAAAGGGGAGAAACCCTCGAAAATTGTGGGCACGAATAGTGTTTCTGTTTACTTTTCATAAAATCAGGTATTTGCGTTTAGGAATCATCACATCATGAAGCTGAGCTGATGATGAAAACCATACTTTTCCTAAACCATTAGAAGTTAGATATAAAAACTGTGGTTTTAGTGACAGAAATGACTTAATATGTTTTGAAGAAAAGACGTCTTTACAATATTGGAGGTAACCTGGGAACCTCAAGGAAGGATTGTTACATCATCAGCTCAGTGGCACGAGGAATGATAAAGGATTAGAAATTAGCCTCTGAATATTCAAAGTATTAAAAGACAATGCGAGCCACAAAAAGTCATAAAATAAAAAACTTTCAACAAAAAATTTAACCGAAGAAAAAGAACTAAAAAGCAAGAAATAAATAAGCCTTTTAAGTATTGAGTATTGAGCTTATTTACATAACATATCAAATTTTATATAAAGTAATTTTGAGTCGACGCCAAATAATAAAATGATTATACCTACGTAGAGCCTTCTTTCTTCTCTTCTTCATTTCTACGTACATATAAAATTTAGATAATTCATCAGATTGTTTATATAAAAATTAATTCACATAAAATTTTATGTAAATAAGCTCAATACTCAAGACTTAAAAGGCTTATTTATTTCTTGCTTTTTAGTTCTTTTTCGTCGGTTACATTATTTGTTAAAAAGTTTTTTTTGCACTCAACCCTTCAATTTAAATATGGCGTGACAAAGCTCAAACAAAACATTATAAAACGATAAACAATCATTCATGACTCATGTCACCCTTGTCACACGACGAATCAATAACGCAGCTATTACTTCGCTAATACAGACATATTCCGACAAATACTTTCAACCAGACCACAGCACCTGCTGGTTCCCATACAAACCCCACAAACCCGCAATCATACAACACAAACATGACAGCACATAAATGGTATATAAAATAAAACAGTAATAATGGAAAATGTTCCTGTTTTACTCTATTTTTCTTACTTTTTCTTCGCTTATCAGAGCCAGTAGACGTACAGTTCGAGAGCTGCTGTCTGTTACACCACAGCTGATTATGGCGTCTGTTTAATAAATAACAAATGTTTTGTTTCTTATTGTCAACCTGCAATAACTAATTTGTGTAGGAAACTTATATAAAACATAAGGAAAATAGTATGTAGAGGAAAATGAAAATCAAGTATTTCGCGTAGGTAGCAATATTCTCCGGAAAGTGATTATAAGTTAGGGAAATCCGCTTAGAATATTGTGCAGGTGTTTTTAAGCTATTTTGGAGTTTTGGTTTGTGTTGATTCGACTTCTATTATATAGTAACCAGAAGGTGGGGGCTCAAAGGTTTCCCTCCCTAATACCTAATTTCCACAATATAAACATCAATCCTCGAAATATTCAAGCTTTGATAGCTACAAAAAAAATCAACATTAAATTAATTATTCCATTGAAACTGCACTTAGCACTCGTGTCCAATCACATTTTCAATTCCCCTTGATAACATCTGCGCAAAAAATCGCTGCTAATGATTTTCTTTGCGCACCCTTGAAGCTGTTACAGTGTTACGGTAGGGTGTGACACACGGCCTAGTCGCGTGTCGGTTGACGGATGGGCTGAGCAATAGATTAATGGAATAGAGCACATACCATAGACGCGTGCGGCCGAAACGGATTTCTGTCAAAGCTGTCAGTAACACGCGCAAGATGCCGTTTTCACGCCTTTTCTAGCATGTGTTAGAACATGTGTTCTTGTGGTTTTTGCGAATCATCCGTTTTGTTTATTGGTTAACTCAAACGGCTCTTAAACTTAGAATAGGTATACCCTTTAATCTTCCCAAGATCCAGATGAATATCTTCAATATTATCGTATCACATCTGCTCAAATCAAATGCATCATTGCTCCAAATCAGTCATTGCTGAGGATCTTGATCTCCATTTTATGTACAACAGAGTGTTTTCCTGGACTTATTAACCGACGAAAAAAAAAGGAGGAGGTTCTCATTTGTACAATATTAATGAAACAGCATATAACACAATTTTATTTTTTTCTGAAAACAATATCATATTTTTGGTGTTTTATTTTACTTTTCTTCTCCCTTTTTTAAAAGGTGTGTACCTACTGCTTCTAAGTGCAGGATATTGGATGTAGAGACTTAACTTCGACTGTAGCAACTATCCAGGCCAAACATCTCAGATTTCGACACGTCACACATGGAGGCTCTCTACTTGCACTCCATGGTTAAAACCATTACACAACCGAAGCCATTGAAAAATATTTCGCAAATAACATAAAAAAACTACAATGTTATAATGTAACCTCACTTTTACTATACTTCATATAACTGGATAGCCAATATTCTATATAATAACATAATATAATAACTCTTACAAATAAGGCAGTTAGGTAGTTTGATTGATTTAACACCTGGGCCCAGGAAACTATGGAGTCTCTTCTTCTTTGGTTACTAAGTAAAGAAAGGGGCGTAGAGGGGACATATCGCTATTTGTACGTGCGTAAACTAATGGTGGTGACGTCATACGTCAGTGTGTGCATCCTTTTTCTGTTACCTACTTGACAGTTTCCTCTTCCACCAGAAAGGTTTCTAACTTACCTAACGTTGAACCGATTTAAAAAATTCTTTCTAACTTTTTCAACACACTTGCTCGTAAAGTGAGCCTTATTACATCGCCTTTAGGGCCAAAAACCGAGATTACCGACACGTGCGTAATAACATTATACACTAGTGCGTAATAGAACTCTCCCTACAAAGTTAAATTAGTACCTTACTGCAAGTTACATGAGAGTAAACAGAGCATTTTCAATTTAACCGGGTTAAATTGTTATTTTTTTAGTAACAACAAAGGTTTTATGCCGCTGAAAATCATATTTTAATATGTCAAGTTTTAGTGCAGAAGATGAACAATATTGATAGAGTTAACTCCGCCAGAAATCAAAACGCAAACGATAGCCTAATCCCCGCAACATCTAAAGAAAAGTACTTAGCTGCTTACGATAGTTTCCTACAATGGAAGAGTAAGCAATAAGGTTTAAGCTAGCAAAATGATATTGTTGTGTATGTCGGAAGGTTAGTGGCAAATAAATACTTTTTCTTTCTTCTTCAAGAAAAAAACCCAGTCATTTTCTGAAAATATGTTTTGGCGTATTTCTCTGAACTCGCCTATACATACAAGCCCAGCTCCCTGTGATGCATCTATTCCATGTTATGAAGCATGGTTAAGCTCAAACTTGGTATTGATATCAAAACGTACTGTAACCTGATGGCAGTTTTGTCACCAGCCGACGATGAAAAGTTTTTGAAAGAGGCTCCGGATAGTCAGTACCCAGCAACAAAGGTACGTTGAATATTATTAATCTAAATTGTGTTTATAATTGCGTAACCTTAGCCTAACTTCTTAGAACTAATTAATTTATTGATTTCTTTGCAGGTTTCCTTAATATTCGGTGTTACTGGTGCGTGTAGACGACAAGAGCTTTATAATATTACAACAAAAGATGTAGAAACCCACGGAGAACTGCTTTTCGTCAAAATTACCCAGACCAAAACCATGATCTTTTACAATCCACGGAACGTTTCGAGAAATAGTGAAAAAATATCAAGCTAACCGTTCAACCAAAACAAAGAATGACCGCTTTTTTCAAAACTTTCACAAAGGAAAATGTACTGGTCAAACAATTGTTATTAACAAATTTGGTAATATGCCAAAAGAAATCGCGAAGTATTTAGGTTTGCCTGAGGCCGATTTATACACTGGACACAGTTTTCGAAGAACTTCGGCTACAATGATGGCTGATTCGGGGACGACATAGCGGATGGCGTTCTGACGCAGTCGCTTAATCATCGGAGGTAGAGTATTTCTATCCTCCCAGCGGTCTCCAAGCTCTTGGAACGCATTATTAACAGTAGATTTGTCAAATACATGGAAACGAACAACCTTCTCTCAAACAATCAGTTTGGTTTCAGAGCAGGCAAGTCAACTTGTGATGCTGTCCACGAGCTTGTAGATTACGTGGTTAGGAATATTGACACCGGTAAAAAAACTGTTGGCATATTTTTGGACCTGGCAAGGGCCTTTGACACTGTCTCTGTGCCACTGCTCCTCAGTAAATTGGAAAGGTTGGGCGTAAGAGGTAAACAACTAAAATTGTTTGAAGATTACCTCTCAGATCGCTGTCAATGTGTTAAAATTTATGAGCTCGTTAGCAGTGACTTACCTGTCACTTTTGGTGTGCCGCAGGGCAGTATTTTGGGACCCAGTCTCTTCCTTGTGTACTTGAATGAACTCTGTGGACTTACCTCTGTAGGTGGAAAAATAATTTCTTATGTAGATGACACTGTTCTTCTGTTTTCGGCTGATACGTGGAAACGGGTCTATGAGGATGCTCAGCATGGTTTTGATATCGTGTGCCACTGGTTGAGGAGTAACATGCTGACACTGAATACTGATAAAAAACAGTACATAACGTTCTCAATGCACAACTTTAACTTACCTCCTACATCACTTTCTTTAACTGCACACAACTGCTGCAACAATGAAAGCTGTCAATGTCCTACATTGGCCAAGACCAAGAACATAAAATATTTAGGAATAACAATAGATAACAATCTCTCTTTTAAACTGCATATAGAGTTAGTCGCTGCTCGACTAAGAAAACTGATATACGTTTTCAAAAATCTAAGACATGTGGCAGATCCAAATTTGATGAAGCAGGTATATCTGGCGCTCGGTCAATCAATTCTGTCATACTGTATTTCTGTCTGGGGTGGTGCACCAATAACCATACTGAAACCACTGGAAGTAGCCCAGAGAGCTATTCTCAAAGTAAGCACTTTTCGCCCGTATTTGTTCCCAACTTATCAGCTGTATCGAAGTTGTGAGGTCCTCTCTGTTCGTCAATTGTTCATACTGCACAGGCACACTGTCTTGAAGCAACATACGAAAGTGACCTTTAAAAAACCAACTACAACATCCAGGCGACGAATACCTGTAGCCAACACCGACAGAACCATGTTTAAACACCCGTTCGTTAATAAGTTTTTCGGTTTCTTAGGTTACCTTTATAGCAGGATTGATAAAGTTATCGACATACTTGCTTTAAACAACAGAAGTTGTAAGAATAAAGTGTTTGAGTACATTCATAAAATGACTTACGACGAAACTGAGAACCTCCTAATTGTTCCACATTAAAATCACAAACTCACCCTCCTACATACACTCACTCATCTACATTTTACACAAAAGGAGGTCACTACACTACGTTACCTTATTGTACTTTAGTTTTAATTTATTTTATTTGCCCTTATTTGTGTATAAATTAATATAATGCATATTTAAAGCCGTATTGAACTTGCAAGCTTTCAAATGTATATTTTTAAGGAAGAGCGCTGTTGTCTGAGATACAGATATTAAGTTATCTAGTTCAGACACTGATCTGTTCAGACGTCTTGTGGAAAGTTTTGCTAACTTAGTCTCATATAAATTGTTTGACATTGTACGAGTATGTACTTAATTTTGAATTTGAATAAATTATTATTATTATAATTTATGTACTTATATAATAAAGTGTGTGACATATTAAAGTGGATATGCCTCAAATCCCAAGATTAATTTTAAAGAGCAGAAAAATCCCGTAAGTTGTTAAATAAAAAAGCTATTTACTTTTACACAATTTAAACCACTGCACGCGCGACGTTGCTAAATCTACACCAACGACATCGGATGTCCGAAGTTGCAAAATTCCAATGCGCACACGCACGATTTTGCCACATTTGTAGTTCACACAACATAGCTTGTGAGAACAAAATAAAACAGTAGAGGTTTTTATTATTATTTATTTGTAATATTGTTGGTCACACGGGATTGTGTCCATTAGAAATCCCGGGAACATCCATATTAATATCAACATTTCGATGCAAGTACATAAATAACTTTACCTAATTCCAACCTCTGTTAATCATATATTAGAGAAGACTCTATTCATAACAAGGCGAAAATCAGTGACAAAATAACGCAAGCCATTAATTTGAAGCCAAAGGCAAAAAAGTTTTGCCCCGAACCACAACCATGTGCATCTCGTAGCATGAGTTATTTGGTGCCTACTGCTTCCAGTAATTTCTATGATTTGCCTTTGTCGCCGACATTTATACAAGAAGAACACGGAAGTACCTACTAAAGAAGTGGCAAGCACAAATACTCGTATAACACAAACTGTGAAATTGCCATCCAAATCAATCCAATATCGCTTTGAAAATTTTGACTAGCTCTACGTTTTTTTTTTTTTTTTTAAACGTTGCCCCACAATATTCCTGTGTCGTGGGTGCGTTCACAAACATTTAAATTCACATACACAAGACACCGAGTCCGGGACAACTACTCGTATCTGCAGGTCATACAAATATTTGTTCCGTGCGGGAATCGAAACCGCGACACGCAGCGCAGCAGCCGAACGCTCAACCACTGCGCCAACCGTGCCGTCAAAGTTTACTTATTCCCAATGCGCTGTTCTGTTACCATCTACATATTTTCCTAACAAGTAATTTATGCAAAAGGTCACATCCAAGATTTTTCCCGCGCCAAAGTTATCTCGATGATTAATCCATCTATGCTTGCCAGACATAGTCATGAAGTCATATTTGAAATATTTCAATAGATTTATGAACTAGGATTTATTCATCACACACCAACTGTTCTAACTCACAGTGATTACATATCGTTATTTAAAATACCTGTCATTTGCTGGGAATTTAGGACAGGCTTATATTTTAAAGTCTAAAGCGGGCCTAAGCTAGAACACCGAATAAATTGCTCAATTTATCTTTTTTTGGCAACGGTACACGTTTTCGGTATATACGTATCTGACTATAATATATTTTGCTGTCTAACCTGAAAAACAAAAAGTTTTGAACTTTGCTGTATTATTTATTGATCACGTGTTAGTGTGATAAGAATGTAGCATCATAATTTATCAGCGCACAAAAGTAGAGTTAGTGCGCACTTGCTCTGCGTAACGAGAGATGAGTGCGAACCATGCACTCAATGCTGAATCTACTGCACTAGGATTAAGACACAAACTCTTAGGTCTGATTTCATCAATTCTAAACGCCCAGTTAAACGGGTTTTAAGCGAGCTTAAACGCGTTTAGCCGCTGTGATACAGCAGAAGAGTTTATTTGTTTGGTTGGTTGAACGCGCTAATCTCAGGAACTACTGGGTCGAATTGAAAAAATATTTTTGAGTTGAATAGTCCATTTATCGAGGAAGGCTAAAACGGCTATATAACATCCCGCTGCGACCAACAGGAGAAGAGTATCAATGAAAAATGTGGCAAAAACGGGAAAAAAAATCTTTTGAGAGCTTCAGTTGCGTGCGCTGCGTAAACGGTTAAAGTTACGCAAAAAATATGTATGACGAAATTGTTAGAATAGAATAGAATGGCACTCACTATAATCTATTTTATGGTTTTTATTTTTTACACTAAGCTTAGTTCATTAAAACTTAGTTTATAGAGGGAATGGTGAAATCGACCCTAAGACACAAACTCTTAGTTACTTTTTACCCGGCTGCCCCAGAAGGATGGTAATGTTTTTGAGAGTATGTATGTATGTTTATATGTGTACACGCGCTGTAGCCTTAACGGCTTATTTTCTTTTTTTTTGTGGGGTGGGAAATCATACAATGACATCTCCCGCTGTGGGTGGAACGGGAGGGCGTGTCAGACTCTTACTGACTAAAACCCACCCCTGTTCCTGGGCGAGGTAACTCTTTCGAATTTATCCTCAACCGGGGGCAGGCATCGGCCATGACGGGCCTCGTCCTGTTTGCTGACAACTCTTGTTCGGCGCGCGTGGAACACTACGCGCCGTCGACTCTCGGGCCTGGTGCTGATCGGACGGCGAGCTACCCATTACTCGCCGTCCGCAGGCCCGGGTCTACGGTGAGTAGCCTAAACGTCTTGATGGATATTAACAAATAAGGTATCATTAGATTAGTCTTGACCGCCGCGCGCCGCAGTGAAATAGGCATTATGAATTTTGAAAAAATGCAGTCAGTAGCATTAAATCTGTTATTGAACTAAAATAAACTCCATCAACTGCATCATACTGCTTGAAAAGTTACTTGTTTAGAACTTTTTGGTTGTTTTTTATCAGTCGAGTCTCTCGAAATTTTTTTTTTTTTTTGTTTCAAAAAATTATTATGTAAATATATGAAATACGTATACTCAACGACGGGTTTCAGCCATTATTTTCTACTCCGCCCACAGCAATAATTATGAAGCTACTATCCTTACTAAACTTCATACTGTACTTATACAGGGTGTAACGGAAATGCGTGGTCATATTTAAATACTGCTTCTGCCCATAGAGATGTACAACTTTCTTCAAAAAAGTACTTAATAATCAAAACTGAAAAAAAATATTGTACCTCCCATACTAATTTTGATCAGCTGATGATAACTT
Source organism: Polia nebulosa (assembly GCA_951329385.1). Lineage (NCBI taxonomy): Eukaryota > Metazoa > Arthropoda > Insecta > Lepidoptera > Noctuidae > Polia > Polia nebulosa. The sequence goes on from OX589594.1 coordinate 15,463,206, forward strand.
GGACGGCAAGCCCATTTTTTTTTTGGGCATTGACTATGACGTCTTCCCTGAAGAAAGTTTTTCATTTCATGGAATCCTGTTACCAAATTACTGAGTTGTTGAGGTCAGATCTTCCCACTGCTGGGACACAGACCTCTTCTCTGCGACAGGGAGTGGGCTGTAATCCACCACGCTTGCCCAGTGCGGATTGGTAGATGTCACATGTCTTCGAATTTTTGGTTCTAAGACATGCGGGTTCCTTCACGATGCTTTCCTTCCCCGGCTTGAGAGCAATGATGCTGCAGCTGAATGCTGAGCAGAGCCGATCGAACATAAAAAAACGTTTGGGTCAATGGTTCCAGTCTGTATTAGCCAGGACAAAAGGTTAGGCTGTTTGATCTTCTCTAATGTTGACTCGAGAATACCTTACGCGAAGTATTGCCTCGTTCGTCTCATGGTCACAAGAGTGACTGTTGTATCTAAAATATGACAACACATTTCCGTTACACCCTGTAGAAACAAGAATCCTATTCTGCTTCAATTATTTCATGATACACACCCACATCGACGGTGTAATTAATATTACTAAGTAGTTTAGCATTATGAATATGTACTCAAATTTTTCGTTCATTCACTACTCGACTAAGAAACAAGTCAAGTCAATCATTTATTTTGATGGTATTCTACAACGTAACTTAAAAATAGTGAGGTCATTATGAACCCTGTCGGATACAGCAAAAATGGTAGTACAGTTGTTCTATAACACGAAGGCGGGTTGGTCTTGGTTGTGTCTGTAGATTCACGCGAACATTGTATCTGTGTGCGTAAACTACTTTCTATGACACCGAGTGCGCCGAGCTTACGCACTTACGCTTACGGATAAAATGTGCACGTGTGTGCGTGCGCACAAACTACATTTTATTTCAATTCTCAATTATCACAAACCTCATTCCAACAATTCTTCACATTCCTTTGTAGTGAACATAATTCAATTCTAGCAGTCACCATTGTGTGGCGGGTAGTTTTTCTTATTTCCCGAAGTCCAGACCACAGACTATATACGTCGGCGTCGGGCCGCGTCGTTGTCAGCCGGTCATTTATAACGCCTCCATTCAGTCGACTGCCGATCCATCCATCTATCAGGCACATTGTTCCTCTGTGTGTGTTTGAGGACCTCTATTTAGTGACATTCGAGGAAGATATTATGTTAAAGGAATTTTAGTTATATTGTTTTAACTGTTCAATCAGTCCAATCAGGATGTGAGGATAATGTAAAAGAGAAGTTTTGGAAGGACTTCGAATGTGTGATGATGAATGTATAAAAATGAATGATAATGTTTGTGGGGGGTGACTTTAATGGGCATGTAGGAAGTCTGAAGTATGGTTATGAGAGAGTGCATGGTGGTTGGGGGTACGGAGACCGTAATACTGATGGCGAGACATTGCTGCAAGCTGCTTTGGCCTAGCAATTACTAACACCTGGTTCAAAAATAAAGACGAACACCTGATCACTTACAAAAGCGACCAGCACGTGACCCAAATTGACTTTTCTTGGTGAGACGAAACAGTCTCAAAACAGTAAAAAAATGTAAAGTGTTGCCAGGCGAAGACTTAGTCTCTCAACACAGGGGAGGTTTGCCCCGCCTGGGCAGAACACCGCCGTGTCCTCGTGGATGCGATAGGCGGCAGCGACCTCTCGCGCCGTGCCCTGGTTCAGGCCATGGTACGGAGCGAGAGGGAATGGGGGGCCGTCTCCTCCTTCTGCGAAGCAGTAATGCTCGCGAAGAGGGAGGCGGCACACGTTAGGGAGACTCAACAAAGTCAGAGTCGCCCTAGCGCCCTCAGCAGCAGCCGTCGCAGGAGACGCCAGGGGCTGCGAGACGATCTCCGGCCACCGTAGACCCGGGCCTGCGGACGGCGAGTAGTGGGTAACTCACCGTCCGATCAGCAGCAGGCCCGAGAGTCGACGGCGCGTAGTGTTCCACGCGCGCCTCAAAGAGTTGTCAGCAAAGGACGGGGCCTGCCACGGCCAATGCCTGCCTGGGGGTGGAGGATAAATTCGAAAGCGTTACCTCGCCCCCGGGCACGTAGGGCAGGGAGGAACAGGGGTGGGTTTTAGTCAGTAAGAGTCTGACACGCCCTTCCGCTCCACCCTAGAGCGGAAGAAGTCATGAGATGATTTTATTTATTTATTTATTTAACACTTTACGCACATTGTATACAAGTACAGAGGCGGACTTAATGCCTCAGGCATTTTCTACCAGTCAACCTTAGGGTGATGCAGAAACAAATAGTGGTAGGTGCCATAAGGAAAAAAACAAAAAAAAAACAGGGCATCTTTATTTAAATGCAAAGGAACATAAATACATATGTAAACTACAAATAAAATATATACTCATATGAATAAACTTAATACACAAATATACATAGCCAACAACATAGGTACAAATAGATGATTGGAAAAAGAATTAACGCTGTGAGGATACTACTGCCAACTTTTTACAAATGTGTTCGCGAACTTTAATTTTGAAGGTTAATCGGTTAGTTACCATCCTGATTTCTTGGGGGAGTGCATTCCACAGAGAGATAGACTGAACGAAGAAAGAACAGTGAAGAAAGTCAGTACGGTGAGTGGGACATAAAAGAAGACGGTTATGCGATGACCGTAGATTTCCCACACACCAAAAAAAAAAAAAAAAAACAGTCAGTGTCTCGTCCAGTAGGAACAAAGAACGACCCCCACCCAAAATCAGATGGCGTAGGATAGAAAATGAGGAGTGTGCAAGTATGTTTAAGAGTCAAGTGGTAGATAAAATGATAGAAATGAAGGATATGGAAGGAAAATCTGTAAATAAATGTTGGAAACTGATGGCGGAGTGTATAAGGCGAGTAGCAAAAGATGTGTTTGGAGAATCGCAAGGGAAAGGCATAATAGAAAAAGATACATGGTGGTGGAATGAAGATGTGCAAAAGTTGCTGAAAGAAAAGAAAATTGCGTTTAAAGTATGGCAGAATGTAGAAACCGGAAATGATAAGTTACGAGTATATGATTTACTGGACAGCCCTAGAGGCCAGAAGGAGCACTACCGGACTACAAAAGTAAGAGAAAGGAGAACGAGGGATATAATCCATATAAAATGTATGAAATATGAAATCGGTAAAGTCTTTTCGAAAGATGACGAAATAAAAGAGCGATGGAAGGTTTATTTTGAAAGTTGATGAACGAAGAGAATGAATGGAATGGTGTGCTCAAAGAGGTACAAGTAAATATTGGTTTGGTGAGAGAAATTAGCATGGATGAAGTAAGAAAGGCAGTTCAATGTATCAAAAATGGAAACGCCATGGGCCCTGATGACATACCAGTAGAAGTATGGAAGTGTTTAAAAGAGGATGGATGTCTGTGGCTGACTTTATTCTTCAATAAGTTGTTGTATGAAGAAGTGATCCCACAAGAATGGTGCAGAGTTCGCTAGTGCCCATCTTCAAGAATAAAGGGGATGTACAGAACTGCAACAGCTATCGAGGTATAAAGCTCATGTCACATAGTATGAAAGTATGGGAGAAAATGATAGAGAAAAGATTGCGAGAGTCTCCTCTCGCAATCTTTTCTCTATCATTTCATCTTTTCTCGTGAGATTACCCCAAACCAGTTTGGGCTTATGCCAGGTCGAGGAACAATGGACGCCACCTTTGCTCTCCGTCAATTGTGCGAGAAGTACAGACATGTGCACAAGAACTTGCACATGGTGTTTACTGATCTTGAGAAAGCGTATGACAGGATACCTCGGGATGTGTTGTGGTGGGCCTTGAAAGAGAAAGGTGTGCCTGGGGAGTATGTTGAGTTGATTCGTGCTATGTACTATTGATGACAAAGGTGCATGGAGAGCCTAAGGTCGACTTTTGACTGTGAGGTTTTGCATTACGTATCATGACTTTCATGAGACGACTAGATGGCGCTGTTCAATCATGAAAATAACACTGCAAAGCTTATAAACCTTATTATGCAGAGGCAGATAATAAGGTTTTTAATACCTAAAATAATTACTAAGTAATAATAATATATTTATATTCAAATAAACAAAAATTACTATATTTTCTTATTTCCGAGTACTTAATACAGCGCCATCTAAACCAAACTAAATAAGCCAATTGGTACTATATCGGTTAATTCGACTACAGATGGCGTCGATCATAAATAATAAAAATCCCTACATTCACAAAGTAGCTCTTATTTTCACGTTCCAGAATAAATAATCAGTAGCTCAGGTGGATAAGCATGGCAGAATAACATAGATCGTTCAACAGGGCACCGGTTCGCAACCCAGCTCTCTGTCGACTTTTTTTAAATTTAATTATTATAATATATAATTTATATTCTATTTTTTGTATTTTTAAACGTTTTTATTTTATTTTTTGTTATAAATAATATAAAAAATATGAGGTATAAGATGTATAAATGAATATAGGGATAATATACAAGTATACATATACTACTATATATAACATTATATAAATATATATTATATAAATTACTTTCATAATTGGTGGTAAGTATTAGTATTATTAGTAAAAAACATTTATGTAAAAGATTTAGATATATTTTTCTTACAGCTTAAGATTTACTAAGTTTAATTCTCGTAAAGGATAAGAAATGAAACTATTTTATTGATTATAGTTTAAGACATTTTATTCTCAAAGAAGAATACAATTTATGTCTTTCTTTCTTATAGAATGTATAACCTAACCTAGCAGTTTTACATCCAATTAACAATGATTTAATTCACTTGTTAAGGAGAAATACAAGTAAAATTTATAACTGAATAACTCTATTACAAAATAAAAGACCTTAACAAAGTAAAACTGTATAATAGATATTATAAGTATTCTAAATCAAAACTGTGTTGTGCTATTCTTCTATTATTTAGTTTTATTTACATTATGTTATAATAACTTTCACTATATATGCAACCTTAGTTCTGTAAATATTTTACCTACTCATAAATTATAAAAATTTTACGTTTTGCATAATTATGTTTAGTGGTATTAATAATAATAATAAAATAATAATAATAAAAATGTTTATTTATATCTCCACAAAATTACTTAATGCTAGATAAGTATGTTGACAGATATTATGGCAAAACAATTGTAATTTGTGGGAGATCTGGAGTCTGAACTAAGCCTAGGCCTGTATTTCAGAGCTCCAGGCCCCCATCACATCCTAATATTAAATATTGCCAACATGTAAACAGTGGGTATTGACTATAATGATTGATTTGTGCATTATGTTATGACTAAGGTTCATAGCTTAAGTATTCGTTCCAGAAGGAGGAAGAAATTGAAGCTAAACCTAAAATCAATAACAATTGTAAGACCGGGTTATAGCTGTCATTTTGGGACCGAGTTGTTTATAATAATAAATAAATAATTTATTATGTTGGAAAGGAATCTATATTTATATTGTTTTTATTTTAATTTCTTATATTATATAAGAAATCAAAATCATTAGTGTAATAACATTTTGTTGTTATAAAGTAATGTATAAATTTATCCAACTTACACCAAGTTTGATTACTGTAATTTATCATATAAATTATAGCTACCCCGGTCTTTTCATTTTTACTCAATCATTATTACTCAATTCAATAGTCAACACTTTATATTCTTTAATATTTCGTGTATCCGCCATTTTGATCGATTACAGCTTGCAACCGCGAACCCATGGAGTCTATTAATTTTTCACATAAATTGTGACCCCGTATAGAATCCCATACCTCCATGCAGTGAGTACTCAGTGCTTCCTTGGTCCTTTCGTTCCTATTGTCCCACTTTTGAACCATAACGCCCCATAAATTTTCAATGGGGTTTAAATCTGGCGATCTCGCAGGCCAAGGAATAATTCGTATGTCCGATTGCTGGCTAAACCACTCTTGCACAATTATGGAACGGTGTATAGGACAATTGTCCTGCACGAACGTTATTACTGGCATGTCTTCTACAGGAAAAACATTCCGCACAGTGGGCAACATGACGTCATTCAGCACATCTAAGTAGTTAACACTGTTTGCACGACTGGGTATTACAGTAAGTTCTCCTGGTCCTGCAGCTGTCATCCATCCCCAAATGTTCACTGTTATACGACCGGATTCAGAGTTAGGCACAACGTGATCACTATCATAACGCGTATTATTCCTACGCCACAACCTAACTCGCCCGTGCTGGCTAGACTTGAAAGTCTTTTCATCACTGAAGATAACGTTGCTCCAGTCGAAATGTCTGTATTTCAAAGCGAACTCCAATCGTGCTCTTTTATTAGCTTCGGTTAGCAATGGCTTAATAGCATGTCGACGATAATGCAGACCTTCACTATGAAGAGCACGATACACCGTCCGCAAAGATGTATCAAACAACTCTGCGTAATATCTTGTTGGTGTAAAGCCATTTTCCTCATAACCTTGCACCATAAGTTGACGCTGGTCTGAGTCAATATGGCGTCTTCTGCCAGATCTACTGCGGTGTTCCAACGAACCCTCTTCTTGAAACCGCTTTATCCATAAAGTGACAGTCTTTACCTATAAGGGAAATATATTATTTATTATTTTCGTGTATCGATAACCATGGATAATAAAATAAATAACGAACAGTGATTTTAAAACATTACTATAAGGGAAATATATTATTTATTATTTTCGTGTATCGATAACCATGGATAATAAAATAAATAACGAACAGTGATTTTAAAACATTACTTACGTTTAAGCCAGTTTCTCTCGAAATTTCAGAATAATTTAGGCCTTGATTATGCAATGCTTATGATTTACTGAGAACTAGACGCAATTCTCTCCCTTCCATCACAACAGATAATAAACAATAGCAACTAAATGTCGGTAAACGGAAAACACAACAATCATTTAATAAAAATAACAAAGTAAAAACAAATCATAATACTCTCCCAAGCCGACTGGTCCTCGTGGGGGAAAATGACCACGACCCTCTAAAGGTTAAAAGTAGTGCCAACACACACAATCAAAAGAAAACAAATGATATTCATATAGCAACTATAAACTGTCGATCTCTTAGAACCGCTGAAAAACTTCAAGAATTAGAAATAGCATTAGAAGAAATAAAATGGGATATTATAGGGATTAGTGAAATGAGAAGATTTGGGGAACAAATTGAAGATCGTGGAAAATATATACTACAGTATAAAGGAGAGACGCCAGGACTTTATGGAGTCGGTTTCATTGTCAAAAAGAATTTAGTAAACAACATAATAGAACTAAGAGGAATTTCAGAACGTATCGCAATTCTTAACATAAAACTAAATGAAGAGGAATGGTCTATTATCCAGGCATATTCACCAACGGAATCGGACAAAAAGGAAGACTTAATGAAAACGGAAAAATTCTATGAAGAACTCCAGAACACGATCGAAACTACACATAAAAATGTGATAGTGATGGGCGACTTTAATGGCCAAATCGGAACACAAAATAGTGGAGAAGAACATACCATAGGAGGCCACGGTTTTGGCACTAGAAGCAAGAATGGTACAAGGTTGGTAAATTTTTCACTAGAAAACAGATTAAGTATTCTAAACAGCTATTACAAAAAGAAAATAACAAAGAAATGGACATGGATCTCACCTAACGGTCTTCATAAGAATGAAATAGACTTTATTATGTCCAATAATAGAAAAGTTTTTAAAGATGTGTCGGTCATACATAATTTAAATTTTAACACTGACCATAGAATGGTACGGGCTACAATGACAGGAACACGCCCCAAGAAAACAAGAAAATTTCATAACAGATATGCAGTTGTTCAGTACACTGGCGACACAGAATTACTGCTTAAAAATCTTCAAACATCATTAGATAGTAAAGAACATTTACCAATACAAGAAAAATACAACAAATTACTACACCAACTAAAAACTGTAACTAGGAAAACAAATACAAACAGCAAGAAAGAAATCTCATTTAAAAGCAAGGAATTCTCCAGAAACGCAAGGAACTACTACAAGATAGGAAAACAAAAGAAAACCGTCAGGAAATATCAGATATAAGTAAAATGATTAATGAACAACTACGGAAAGAAAGAAAAACAAAACGAACTAATACAATGAAGAGTTATATAGAAAAAACAGGAGGAATAAAAAAGGCGCTAAAAGAATTAAATTGCAAAAAGGATTGGATACCAAATATGAAAAAGAAAGACGGTAAAAGTACAGGGAAGAGATTGGAGATACTAAAAGCTGCTACAGATTTTTACCGAAATCTGTACCAAAGCCAAAAGATGGGACAAGCTGTAAAAGAATACGATACATCTACTGATGAAGAGGAAGTACCTGCAATACTAAATGAGGAAACTATAAAAGCAATTAGTACACAGAAGAAAGATAAAGCTCCCGGATCAGATCTCGTTACAAATGAAATACTGAAAACAACACTACCAGCGATTGCTCCGAAGCTTACAGAAATATTTAACGAAATTATCATAACAGAAAAGATTCCCGAGGATTGGACAAAATCAACCATTATACTATTGCATAAAAAGGGCGATAAAGGAGACATATCAAATTACAGGCCCATTAGCTTAATGTCTAATGTCTATAAGGTGTTTTCAAAAATTATATTATCAAGAATTACCAACACTCTTGAAGAAAATCAGCCCAAAGAGCAAGCTGGATTTCGTCGAAATTTTTCCACCATAGACCACATCCATGCCCTTAGACAAATATTGCAAAAATATAAAGAATATAACAAGACTTACTATCTGGGGTTTGTTGATTTTAACAAAGCATTCGACACACTAGAACACGAGTTTATATGGAATGCACTAAAAACACAGGGCGTACAGACAAAATACATACGAATACTCCAAAATGTATACACCAAGAGTACAGCGCAAGTTAAGTTAGAAACTATAGGCGAAGAATTTCCTATCAAAAGAGGCGTACGACAAGGAGATCCCATCTCACCTAAATTATTCTCAGCCGTGTTAGAAATGATATTTAGGAACCTAGACTGGATGAATAAAGGATTAAACATAAACGGCGAAAATCTGAGCCACCTACGTTTTGCAGACGACTTGATCATTTTCTCTGAGAGCCGAAAAGCATTGGAATTAATGCTACAACAATTAGCTGACGAAAGTGACAAGGCAGGTCTAACAATGAATCTAAGTAAAACAAAAATTATGTCAAACTCTACACAAAAAGATAGCATATTAGTGAATAAAGAGCAAATAGAATATGTACATGAATACGTTTACTTAGGACAATTAATATCTACCGAAGACTGCATGAAAAAGGAAATAGAAAGAAGAATAGCTAACACCTGGAAACGATATTGGTCACTAAGCGAAGCTATGAAGAACAAAGAAATGCCGATGAAAGACAAAAGAAAAGTATTTAATATGTGTATTTTGCCATGCTTGCTATACGGATGTCAAACCTGGGTATTGACAGAACAACTGGTTAACAAAATAAAAGTTTGTCAAAACGGAATTGAGAGAAGTACAATAGGTGTTAAAAGAAAAGACCGAGAAAAATTTAAAAACATTAAAAGTAAAACTAAATTCAAAAATGCATACATAACATACAAACAATTAAAGTGGCGATGGACAGGACATATGACAAGAGAGAAAAAGGAAAAATGGACAAGACTTATAACAGAATGGTACCCGCTAGACTGCAAAAGGAACAGAGGAAGACAAACTAAGAGATGGGAAGATGATATCAGGAAAATAGCGGGTCCAACATGGACTAGAACGGCAAGGGATAGATTTGAATGGCGATCTTTAGAGGAGGCCTTTGTCGGAAGACAAGTTGAGGAGTAAATACCGTTTGCCGAAGTATAGATAATATTATAATTAGTAAATTTTGTTATTAGTAACGTAGTAGTAAAGATCTTAGGCATATTTACAAAACTTTTGTTATAACCAAGATCAACAATAAAGGCTTTTTATTTTTATTTTATTTTATTTTTATTTTATTTTATTTTATTTTATTTATTTATTATGCAATGCTATTATTTGGGCCCTCGTAGCCATATCAGTATTAGAACGCGAACTCATGGTAAAGATAAATATTAAAAAATTGTTAAATGCAATCGTAACTGAACTCACTCAAAGATAGTAAAGAACGTTATGATTGAACAAAAAGATTTAATTTTTATACAGTCAATATTAAACTACCCTCAATTCTTTTGAGATTTATGATACAGGTTAAAGTCGCTAAACAACTTCGATATAATAAAGAGTAGGATAATTTCAACTCATTGCGTAATGACGCAATAGTCCAGTGGCTATGGTATCGGTAAATTTTATGCCACCGAGTTCGAATCCTAGTTATTACGAGCTTTGCTTTATAAGGTTTGTAATGTCGTAGGAGAATTTGTGTTAAAATTAAGTAATATTGTAACTAGCAAAAAACAAGATAATGTTCTTTAACGAGAGATGTATATTTTCCAATCCAACTACTATACTAGCGCCATCTATGTCGTTCAAGACGTATTATTAAGGCGATGAAACCCTGTACAAACGATTTTGGTTTGGAACTCTCCATGCACTTCTGTCTTCATTAGTACAGACAATCCAGTACCAACGTCCGGTCGGCTGCTGGCAACACCGATGAGTTAAAGCCGACCCTTGATGCAAGCCTACAGCCACACGGCTGTAGGCTTGCATCAAGGGTCGGCTTTAAGTCCTTCCCTCTTCCTGTTGATTATGGACGCTCTCACGTCAGAAATACAGGAGGAGGCACCCTGGTGCATGCTGTTTGCCGACGACATTGTTCTGGTCGGTGAAGATGGACTTGAGATCCAGAGCAGATTGGAGAAATGGCAACAGAAGCTGGAGAAAGTTGGCTTGAAAATCAGCAGAACCAAAACTGAAGACATGTTTTGCGATTTCGGCGGTCTCTCCAGTTCTAAAGCTAAAGTGCTAGATGGCGCGCTTCTCCCAGTCTGCTCCGATTTTCGGTATTTTGGTTTACTCGTGCAAAGCGATGGCGAAATAAATCGGATTGTTAAACACAAAATTACCTACCTCACATAATAAGCTACCTCACCAATCGCCGACAAAACTTAAAATCTGGCGAGCACTCAAGTGATCAACTTCCTATAAATTTTGGAGTTCCGCAGGGTAGTTTACTGGGCCCAACCTTATTTGTAATGTACATGAATGACATACTGAACCTCAAACTACTAAACGCTGCAATAATATCTTACGCAGACGATACGGTTATCACGTTTCATGGTCGACCCTGGGAACAGGTCTACGGCCTTGCGGAAGAAGGATTATCTACAGTAGCGCAAACACTCAACCAAAACCTACCACACTCAACATAAAGAAAACCAAACATAATGCCTTTTTCAAAACTCATTTATCATACATAGCCCTCCACCAGACCTTACATTAAAGTTCCACACATGTCTAAACTATTCATACACCCCACGGGAAGACTGCTCATGCGACTGTATTGACCGAACACAGTCCAATCACATCCTGAAATCGCAAAAAAATCTGTTGTTCAGTATTTATTATGTTCGCCTACAGACTGGTCAAAATGTACTGTACTGCCTATTTTTTTTCGCGATTTCAGTTTTGGTCCCATAGTAAAAGTTGTTTGTTATCATGAGTACAATCACGTGTTAAAGTATCGGTCACTATTTACCAGTCACCCTACATTATATTCTTTGTTTTAGATGTTGTGTAATTTACGCAATTGTAAGTTTAGCTTTAACTCAAGTTTGATCTCATTTGTTTTAATATTTCTATAACTTTACTTTTTATTTTTAACTTCATACAAATTTCTTTTAATGATCGATAAATAGATATACGTTTATGTTTTCACAACTCCGGAAGCGGTAGTTTAGGGACCACTGGCAGAATAATTAATGTCATTACTTAAAGTTACAGACCGACACTAAGCTAAGATAATTTTAAGGTAATAATTGTAACAAGGATCAATAAATTATTATTATTATTCTATTTATTTAATTTTTATAAACTTACAATTTACATTTGTTTTCACAACTCCGGAAGCGGTAGTTTAGGGACCACTGGCAGAATAATTAATGTCATTACTTAAAGTTACAGACCGACACTAAGCTAAGATAATTTTAAGGTAATAATTGTAACAAGGATCAATAAATTATTATTATTATTCTATTTATTTAATTTTTATAAACTTACAATTTACATTTTTAAATAGTATCATATAAAAATTAATATAAAAACATTTATAAATATAAAAAATAGTATCCCACCGGTATCGGGATAGGGTCCAAGCTACCGGTGGTCAGGGCTCCTGAGAGAGGAACCTCCTAACTATGCGCGCCGTGTCCAGGAATACTTACTTCTGGATCAAGCCCTTAGATTATTATTATTAACTAACACTGGATGGATGAAATGGCGGCAGGTCACCGAGACTATCTGCGACTCCCGCATTCCCCTTAAACTTAAGGGGAAGATTTATAAAACAATGGTCAGACCTGCTGTCTTGTATGGTTCAGAATTTTGGGCCACAAAAGGGATGAATGAAAAGCTTTTGCATGCAGCTGAGATGAGAATGCTAAGAGCGATGTGTGGTGTAACGCGCATGGATAGAATTAGGAATAAGTATATAAGAGGAAGTCTGAAAGTGGCACCGCTGACTGAAAAGTTGTGTGGAAATCGGTTGTCGTGGTATGGGCGCATTCCTCCGCATCACATGCGGAGGAATGAAGAAAATGTCGTGAAGAAAGCCTTGTGTATGGATGTGGATGGCTATAAGAGTAGAGCAAGGCCAAAGAAACGATGGTTAGACTGTGTGAAAGAGGATATGGGTAAAAAGGGGGTGACTACAGAGATGACGACTAATAGAGGAGTATGGAAGAAAAAGACATGTTGCGCCGACCCCAAATAAATTGGGATAAGGGCAGGAGAATGATGATGATGTTTTAACTATTCAATAATTCTGGTAAACAAAAGTGGCCATTAACCTCTGAGAGAAAATCTGTGTAAGATTTTGGGCAAAGTGCTCTGTAGTTCTCGACTAATATTTTGAGAAAAAATGTAAAAATAATTGCTAGACTAAAATTAATGGTCCTGAACTCCTGAAAGACAAATAAAACTTAAGAATAAAGTTTCGTTGTTTTTCAGGAACTCTATAGGTAGTAGAAATTGGAAAAATGTGATCTAAGATTACTCTTGTATCAATTCATTAGATCTATACGCAACAGTATTCGTTATCTTTTAGCTAAAATGACTTGTAAGCTACATAGCAAAAAAGCCAAATAGTTATCATTTGCCGCTGAAAATAACGCTACGTACAACGCTCGGTTCCGCAGTTCCGCTTACCCCTTTGGAAACTTCAGTTTTAGATACCTCTAGAGACCAACGCAGAAACTACCAGGAACTCCAGTCACTACATCACTCTCAGACTTTCTAATGACACAAAAATCCGGTAGATGGCGGCTAAGTTAACACCTCCTTACTTAACCGTAAGATGGCAGCACTCTTTCAAGTTAAGAGTTAGCAAACTTTAGACTTGAAAACTGAAATAATTATGTTTTCTGAACAATCACCAGAGTTGAGGACACTTAGATTTAACCAAAATTAACATATTTAAACAATTTCGAGGATCAGTTCAGTGCGTCGCTCGGACTGTTGAAAATTTTAGACACATCGGAATGCTGATATTTACAATACTAAACATTACTTAGTTCATTTTGCAAGAGAATGCTTGTTTGTTTTAATATCATAATCCCTTAACTATCCAAACGGGCTTTGCAGTGTTTATAGGTGTGAATAGCTAGACTCATTAAATTGGCTCATGCAAGCTTTAGGCTTTCAAGAAAACTTACCAACACAAATTGATGAAGATAGCAAGGCACCAGAAAAGAATACCTTCAAATCAGACAAAGCTGATAAAAGGTAGACAACATCTAAGCTCATCACAACGCCTAGCACATAGACACTTCAGAACAGAAGCTCAAACAATAGCCAAAACCCCATAATTGTTATCACCCCCAAAATAATATAACTAGGTGCGCCTACTATCACCTGCTTGCCTTCCCACTTTCCAGATTCCCACGCATTCCTCGACAAACGGGTTACCTACAATACCTTGACGTAGGCTGACTACCTGCTGAGCGCCTGTACCTGCGCTGCGTTCAATCGGAATGTTTTGACGTAACAGCTGGCTGTTGTAAGACTAGGAGCCAGTTGGCACACCCACTAGATCCAATAGTACTTCTATAAACTGTAATGATTTGTAGCATATTTATTGGTTTGGTATTGATTACAGCATTATAGGTTTCGGGGAATTTGGAGTTGCAGTGTCTGAGATGGATTCAGAGACCCAATTGTTAGTGCCAGTCCTAAATCTACTTAACAATAAATTACTTATTCTTTAACGAAGAGAATCATTGTCCTGCCCTCATATCATTTATTTGGGGTCTGTGGGTTTACCATCCTCTCAATAGTCACCTCTTTTCTACCTTTCCTCTACTCTTACAACCATCCACACTCATACTCTCAACTCGCCTCACTATAATTATGTTCCTCAGCATGTGTGAATGAGGTTTGTTAGAGACATCGAATGAGACACCATAAATTCTTCGATGGCCAAAAATCCCAGAGTTATCTACTTACTGATTAATTTGCACAAATAGGTTACTACAGGTTCAGTTTCTCGTAGGCGATATAGGCTACCTGTCTCTGCCTGTGCCAGGAATGTCTAAACGCTGTCGTAAACTAACTTCTGCGGCTGACTAAGACGAAGGTGGAGGGATGAACTTGACTCCTACCGAAAACACTAACCCAAGGTGACAGAAGCCCAGCTGTAGGACATAACAGCATTAGATAAACTAGTTAATCTGCTGATAGTGTTTTGCATCCTGATACTTCATAAAATCCTATAAATCTTAGAGACAGCTATTCTGTCAAGGGACCGTAATAAACCGTACAAAGATGACTGTTCTAACAATATAACTAATAAACGACAATCAACGCTATTAAACACTTGTACAATAAACTGTATTGCCAAACATAAGTTATATCTAAAGTTATACTGGCAGCTCGTGATTGAAATAGAAAGTACATACCAATAGGTGCTATACACACTTCAATTTATTTAATGCGTTACCTATTACATGTTTATCTGTCGTTATACCATTATTTACGAAAAGGTAGCCTCCAGGCAATTACTGCTGATAAGTCTACACAATGATGCAAAGGGGCCATGGATGACATATGGGAGAAAACGTGGAATACTGACACCAATCTCAGATAGCAACCTCTGATTTGACCCGAAGCATTCTTATAAGGAATCCGCCCGTTAGTCACTCGCCATCGATTACGGTTGCCACAGACTATGTACTACCAATCTGAACAGGCAACCGACCACGATTAGTTCGCATTATTCTAAACTGTGACCTCAATAGTAATTGGAGTCGTGTATACTTCAAGTTCAATGAATTTGTATCAACCTTATAAAATTTTATTGCCTGTGCAGCTATTTCCAATTGTTTTATTTTATTGATCTATTAAATATCCCAATAACCACTATAACGGACATTTGAATTTACGGTCATTTTAAAATCGACCTATTAACGGAATTTATTAAAATCTAGCGACCATCGCGACAGATTTGCATGTCGCACGCTAATTTTCACTTTTGGGCTCATTTTTGCCATACAATAACTTGAGTCATGTTCTTGAATATGTCTTCTTCATTAAACACGTCTTACCTGCGACCGCAACTGTGTTAACTGCGTATAAAAGCAGTAGATAGTTGAAAAAAGTTATGCTTCTTTGCTCTATGTTGGCAACCCTGAAACTTTAACGTCTAATCTCCATATACGATATCGCAGCGAGGATTCAAAGGTATCATTCTAAGTCGGCGATCGGAGCTACGCGTGTTTGACTTATATCTGCGAATGTATCTAAAATAGAGAGTTGAACTCAGTAACAGTAAAGCACCGGTTTTTATGGCGCCAGCGTTCCCCTTGCAGGCTAGTGAGATGACTCACTGATTCTATGTCAGTTTAAAAGTACCTCACCGAGTTTTATTTTACGTAGATCAAGAAACAATCGCTCCACCAGACAGCGCGGATGTCAAGTGCATACACAGTGCGCTCTAGAAATAATTCTCATTTCTTAAAAGAGAAATTAAATAAAAAGTATTTTTATTGTTTTTATAATTGAGGTGATGTATGGGAAGTGGCCCAATCTAATGACAATTGAATGAGAAAGGTCTAACAGATATAGATACCGGTTGCCTGTACTGATGAACGTAAAGAGTTCAAGAGTTCACGTTTGCATAACATTATTGGTGATCACGTTACAGATATATTAGAGTCGTTCAATAAGGTCCTAAACGATAACGAAACTGCACACATGCGGCGTGAGACACAATCCGCAATTTGTTAATGTCAGTGTGCTGTTCTGGGCCATTGAACGGGTCAACTGAATGGTGGGCCCACGTCTGGATTCAAACCGATCCGTTTTTAGGTTGAACACATCAATCAACTTATTGCTTTTTATTTTAATACCGATTTGAAAGATAGAGATAACCGGATATTTCACCCAGTATGACCTACAAAGCCTTAAATTGACATACATTTCGAAATAGGCAATACATAGTAAGTGTGCAAGTGTTATTAGTTATTACACACCTAATTTAGGAGTACATACCAAACTTTCAATTTCTGTTGATTGTGCGCTTACTTTTAGACAAATGCATAAAATTAAAATTATTCACTGATTTGTCAGGGGTTTCTTCTAAGAAAAAGGCACCGATAAATAAGAGAAACAAACTGGTAGTAATGGAACGAAGATATTAACAACAGCGTCCATTAATAATGATGATAAACTTACAACAAATATCAATAGAAAAGCAGACGACATTATAATACATTACATTGCTTACAATAATAGGTGCTGTGTCTCGAAACATCCAGTGAATGAGTTTAATCACTCGTTAGCTATGTGGGTTAGTATTTCTGCAATTTGTGTCTCGACTGTTGACCTTTCACTTATCTCTCAGACAACCCCTTCGTTATGGATTATTAATAAATTGAATATTATTAATAGTTAGGTTGCGACGTGCGGAGTGAATGGCAGCCGATGACCAAGCCTCAGGTTTGGCCTTCGTGTCAGCTGTCTCACCCACATCTATTGAGTCATTCTCGACATCGCCCACTGTCTTTAAGTTACTCCCTGTCATTAGCATAATCTTTGTATTAATGTTAACGGCTTCCACGACCTTGATGCCTATACTTATTTTATTAATTATATCAATCAATGTCGATTATATTTGCACGTTAATCTTGACTAATTGTTCTAGTCTCTCCGAACTTGCTAATGGGTTCTGCGTTAGCGCAGGGGACCGTCAATATTTAACATGCGTGTGTACGCCAACTTCCTCTTTTTCAGAATTTAAAATAACTATTTCTAGCGAAGTGTACGATCTAATATGGAAGGCCATTTATTCGGTGCCGCTTCAACGACATAACTTATGATGTCAGTAGTCATGACATGAATATTTTAGCGGCGGAACCAATTCCGAGTATTTGCTGTATAATATTTAGGAAAGGTTTGCGATTCCTATGTTGAAGATGACCAGGTAAGGTTCTTTGTTCTTTCCATAGAATTATGGTGCAAAAATGTTCAAGATACCGTAGATGCTACTTCCTAGCATGAACTCAAACATCTGCGTGACCACACACCATGTCTCCTACCTACTTTAGGTAATAAGTGACAACTCACGTCGCACCTACAAAAGGGTGTTATATTGAACCAGATCTTGATAAGATACAAGTACACCTGACTGGCAAGTATAAGTTGGTATGTATGTCATAACGAGTTGTTTCATAGCCACAGTTTATACAGTGGATCCTGTCCGGTTTTACGACGTCCGGAGCATCAAGTCAACGGACGCAAGCGCGCAAGTGAAGCTCCAAAATTAGCCAGTGCGAATGCCGACCACGTGACCGGAGTGGCGGGCCCAATGCCCGGTGAGATAATAATTGCGTGTTTAGACGTGCAGAGGGGATAATACACACGTGACGACGCGAATTCATGTGTGAATTGTAGCATTTATGCACTTAAAAGGATAATTGCTTTATCTCGAAACGTTTTTGAGCAATGAATGCGAATTTTATACGGAGCTCGGAGTTCAAGTTTGCAAGGGTTAGATACCTATTCGCATGTTAACTATACTATCCTGTCTCACTAAGATATTTATCATGCTTGATATTTCGTAATATTTCATAATCTCGAAGTCCTTGTACCTTAGAATGTAGAGGTGTGCCAAATACAGTTTTAATAATGTCTAGGCCAAGACCTTTTCGGGCAAATGCGGCCCCCGTGCATGTTGTTTATGCACGGAGGCCTCACATCGAGGCCTTACAACACTGAACACCGTCATTCATGAGTTCCTCGTCGCAGATTATTGTACATTGCCCCTAAGATAGACGGGAGAGTGTGGTGCATGAGGAGGGGGAGTATGCGCATGAGTCACAGAGTAGATTCCATGTCAATGTAGCGCCGCTGAACTTGCGATTATAGTACACTTCGTCGCGCAACTTAATTGGTGCTACGGTTTTTTCTGAATGACTGAGATTAAATTGGCCCTAATTATGCAGTTTTGTATTAAATTACCCCTTTATTATAGAGCGTGGAATGATTGAGTAAAGGCAGTAATTGAATAAATTTTCTTGGACCGCTACTTTCCGGCGACTTGTGGATTTCTCGGTAAGTATAAAAATAACACTAAAATATAATTCCTTTAACCGCGACAGAAAATAGTAGGTACTACGAGTTTACGATTTTACGCAGGAATATTTTATGTATCCGCGCTCTATATGGGTAGCACAAGCTTTCAGTTTGAAGGTACGTTACGTCACTGCATCGATCTGAATGCAAAAAACGTACAAGACAAGACAATCGGACACCGGCTAGTCTATCACCTGTCATAGTAATGAGAGGGTCCGCACGAAGTATTTTCTAATAAGGAGAGTATTACGAAACACACTGTTGTTATTCAACAATTAGGTGACAATTCGATGAGATGAGATAATGACACAGCGGCTGATTTCTGATGCTGTTTTCTCCGAAGCGTGACGGCCTGTCTTATTAACATTCCTGTTCATTCAGAAACTTATTCTGACTTAACATGTTGATGAACAAGCGAAATCTATCGATACTCGCCCACGTCTATCAATCAAAACAAATATACCATTTCCGCAATAATTTAGACTGCAAAATTACAATTTTTGTAACACCATTACGCAATAGGTAAAAAAACTAGTTATAAATTCCATGCCTATCATTTATTTCACCGCATAAATTTCTTCTTGATTGAAACGAAAGGCGTTTGTTATCTAATTGATAGTCTTAATTGACTCATCACATGGTTCCAATTCAGTAGAAACAGTAGTAGAGCTGATCAATCATTTTCTCCGTTGTACGAAGACGTGTTAAACTTTCATAGTACTTTCACAGCTGTAATGACGAATGAGATTGTTTGCTCAAGTAAGACGGACCAGTTTTTCTGTATAAAAGAAAGAATCGAGCGCCACGCGTAACGTATCGTTAATTATAGAAACTGGTATTAACCTCTGAGTTGTCGTAATGGTCCTTCTCACGCATTGTGCTAGCAGGCCTTTATCAATAGGTTTTCATATGCGTAGGTAACGTGCCTTCTCTACGGGGAATTGAGTTCACGCAAACGTTTATAGATTTACCATGGTCACGTGACATACATTCGAGTATTTTACTGGAAAATAATTGAAACAAAATATCGTGTGATTATTTATTTACTTTTATTTCTGTGTGTTACCTATATGAAGAATTCAGAGCGATTTATAAATATGTAGCACTTGCCCGTTCACAAAGGGCCAATGTAATTAAAATATTAATAAATAGTTGCGAAAACAAAAAGTGGCACGGACTCATTACGTGAGGTAAGAGGAGAGCGCCTTCCACCATGCGGAACGATGGAGGTGTTGAACTTAAAACAATTCGATTGGATCAGGTTTTTATTATCATCAAAACTTATTTGAATCACCGTGTGAAACAATGAGATTCCAGCCACTAGGCTGACTAAACATCGATCTGCAGCCCCTTTCATTCTCATGTCGCTTGGAAACATTTAAAAGTAAACTCTCAAATAAAATCCCACTTTTGTCAATTAATGATGACCCTAATCAACATTACAATTATTTTTTCGAAATGTATTGCACGACATTTGATAGTTTTGATACTACATTTATTCCTAAGACGATTTTGGTAAATAGCAATACTTCCTTCAGTAACTGGGCCACCATTGGTATTAATAAAAGTAGAAAACGGCTGTATGAGCTGTATGAAGAACGGACTTATATTAACACTGTAGAATATAATTTATATGTTAAGAATTATTCTAAATTATTTAAAAAAGTTTGTTATTTGACGAAATCTCGCTACTGAAGTTCAAAAATTAAAAATAGTAGTAGTGTAATTAAAATTACTTGTGATATTATTAATAGCAAAACGCGAAGGTCTTGCAACCGAAGTAGTGATTACAGCCTTGCTATTGATGACACTATCATGAAATCAGATTCGCAAGTCGCCGCGGCATTTGAAAATTTCTTTGCAGAGATTCCCGTGTCGACTACAAAATCTCTAAATTCATCACCAACTGCTGCAGAAATATTACTTTAAGAAAACGTTCCAGTATGTGAATCCCAATTTAATTTCCATTTTGTCACTTGTAATGATGTAATTAAAACTTTTAATACCTTAAATGTTAAAAAGACTGCAGAACTATGGGGTAATTCTGTTGACGTTGCTAGGTTTATTATAAACATTGTAGCACCTACTTTAGCAGTAATTTTTAATAAATGTATAGATTGTGGTGAGTTGCCCGATCTAATGAAATATAGTAAAATTAAACCATTGTTTAAATCGGGAAGTACATCAGACCCTACTAATTTTAGACCTATATCAGTGCTACCTACTTTTAGTAAAAATTTTGAGAAAATTATTTTAGATCAAATTCAAAGATATTTTAATAAATACAAATTATTACATAATAAACAGTTGGGTTTCATAAAGGGTTGTTCTACAACTGATGCTGGTGTTGAACTTTTGGGACACATTTATAATGCATGGGAAGATAAATGCGATGCGTTGGGCATTTTTTGTGATTTGTCTAAGGCTTTCGATTGCGTTCTCCATGATACATTGATCAGGAAGCTGCACTACTACGGAGTCCGGGGCGCCTCTCTGGATCTTCTTACTTCATACTTAAGTAATAGGATTCAGTGAGTTGATGTGAACGGCAAAAGGTCTCCCGGATCTGTAGTCAGAATGGGGGTTCCTCAAGGCTCAATTCTGGGTCTATTTTTGTTTCTAATTTATATCAATGACTTGCCTTACCTCATAAAGGATAAACATGATATAGTGCTGTTTGCAGACGACACTTCACTTTTATTTAAACTCGAACGTCAGCAGGTGGTTATTGATGATGTAAATAATGCTCTTTCAACTGTAGTTAACTGGTTTAATATCAATAATCTTCTCCTTAACGAGAAAAAAACAAAATGCATAAAGTTCACATTACCCAATGTAACACAAGTGAACACTAGTGTGTCAATAAAGGGTGAAGAGTTGAAACCCGAAGATTCCACAGTGTTCTTAGATTTAACTTTGGATGCACAGCTTCAGTGGAGCCCCCATATAGATAAACTGTTCAAAAAACTTAGCTCTGCAGCATAAGCGGTAAGGAAAATTCGTGGTTTAACTGATTTAGAGACAGCTCGTTTAGTATACTTTAGTTATATTCATAGTGTGATGTCGTACGGCATTCTGTTGTGGGGAAATACCGCCGATATTCAGACAAATTTTGTTTTACAGAAAAGGGCTATTCGTGCAATTTATAAATTTAGTCCCAGACACTACACACTCAGAGACAAATTTAAAGAGATAATATTATGACTGTTCCCTCTCAGTATATTTATGAGAATCTCATGTATGCACATAAAAATATTAATCTGTTTGAAAGATACAGTGATATCCATAGCATAAATACTAGCCCGGGTGTTACCACAGCGTGGATCGCCCAGAGGACACGGTGGAGCATACGGTGGAAGTCTGCCCCGCTTTGGCGGAGCACCGCCGTGTCCTCGTGGATGCGATAGGTGGCGGCGACCTCTCGCTCCCGGCCCTGGTTCAGGCCATGGTACGGAGCGAGAGGGAATAGGAAGCAGTCTCCGCCTTCTGCGAAGCAGTAATGCTCGCGAAGGCGGAGGCGGGACGCGTGAGGGAAGCTCAACGGAGTGGCCCTCACGGCCCCGGCCGCTACCACCGCAGGAGAAGTACTGGGCGTACTGGGCGTAGGATGGCGCGAGACGATCTCCGGCTACCGTAGACCCGGGCCGCGGACGGCGAGCAGTGGGTAGCTCGCCGTCCAATCAGCACCAGGCCTGTGAGACGACGGCGCGTAGAGTTCCACGCGCGCTTCAAAGATATGATTGTCGGCCCACCATGCCTGCATGCCTAGAGGTAACGGATAAATTCTGAACATGATTTACCGCACCCCTGGGCACTCAGGCAGGGAAGGAACAGGGGTGGGTTTTAGTCAGTAAGAGTCTGACACGCCCTCCCGCTCCACCCAGAGCGGGAGAAGTCATTGGATGATTTCCCACCCCACCAAAAAAAAAAGCTATGCCAGAAAGCTTTTTACACAATTAATGACTACCTTGAGGACAAAAAGGCGTGGGATTGACCTGCTTCAATGATAGACATGAGCCATTGTTTTCATATGTTCTTTATAGTTTATAAACTCGGATGACATTTTTTTTATATTCGTTTTGGACATGAATACTTGTATAGTAGTATTTATTATATACATACAGGGTGTAACAGAAAGGTGTGGTCATATTTTAAGAGCTGATTCTGGCCATGGAAATGAACAACTTTCTCTCAGAAAAAAACAGAATATTCCCAAAAAAATAAATTGGATTTTCCATACAAAGTTATCATCAGCTGATCAATATTTATAAGGGAGGTTAAAATATTTTTTTAAGAATTTCCTCGGATTTTCTTGAAAAAAGTTGTTCATATCGATGGGAAGATCCGAAGATGCAGTTCATAAAATATGACCACACCTTTCTGTTTTTTTTTTTTTTTTTATGAAATTTCATTATTAAGTATTATATTTAATGACATGAATAATGAATACTTTGTAAAGTATTGTCCATTTTTTTATTACTTAATTATTTTAAATGTGAGGACTATGTGGATTATTATTATTATTTGTCTGACTCTCTCTTTTGTCTGTCTCTGAGACAGCGTTAATATTACTGTAAAAAGGAGTTTTTACAGTAATATTTAACGCTGTCTGACTGTTTGAGTACTTTTGCGGCCAACTCAAATGTCCTTTCTTTGGTATTGTTCTTCAAGTCATTGAGCTCCTTAGTGGTTTTAAGTTGAGCTATTCGACTATTGACAAATGCTAGCACTGACTGGAAAGGTCCACTCAAATGTGTGGTTCTTTCTTCAAAAGACCATTACAGACACTAAGCTGCATGGTCCTCATATAGCATAATGTGAATGCGAGAACTATGTATGGCGTTATATTCATGTAGATTTTATGATTGTCTAGCAGTTTGAGTATTTTTGCGGCCTACCCAAATGTCCTCACTTGTATTGTCCGTTGGTTCGTTGAGCTCCTCAAAGTTCTGATTTAAGCTTCACGATAGCTGACAAATGCTTGCACTGTCTGGATAGGTCCACTCGAATTTACGTTTTGCTTTCCTCAAAAGCTCATCCCAGATATAACCGTATGGTTCTCATATGATTTGACCAGTACATATTATATGGATTTTAACACTTTAAAAAAGACTTTGACCTCTGAGTTTGTTTCGGCGTTTCTTCTCAGGATAGTCAGCTAGGAAACACCGGTCTCCTCTACCTAAAACTGACAAAAAAACATGCTGACGTGTAAAAGTGTTGTTTTACTTTACTTACAAAAATAAAATCATTTATCATCTCATAATTGCACATCGTTTGGACTAGAAATGTCAATCAAATGTAAGTACATATATGCAAGTGTATTTTATAATGTTTTAGCAAAGCGTTCTCGCTTTGATAAGATTCATTCATTCTCAGAAGGGATACTAATAGACTCCAGTTTATTCTGAAGAAAAACAAGCTCTGGGAAAATCCAATTTTAGTTTTCTGAGGAAAATCTTTTTGTTGTTTTCTAATTTGATTTAAAATTAGACTTGGAAAACGAATAGTTTCGTCAGTATTTTGCAAGATTCATGGTAATTGAATGGTGTAGGGGAAACTATAGAGTGTGCTATTTAGTTTGAATGATTGTAATTTGTGTGTCCTTAAAACATCTTACTAATATTATATCAGCGAAAGTTTGGATGCATTTTTGTTACTCAATCACGCCAAAACGGCTGAACGGATCTGAATGAAACGCACAGAGATAGATTAAAGTCTAGAATAGCGCATAAGCTATAGCTATAGCTAATTCCACGCGGGCGAAGACAATAAATTATAATTTATTGTCTTCGCCCGCGTGGAATTAGAACTTACCCCAATTCTAATTCCACGCGGGCGAAGAAGCTGGCAGAAGCTATAGTCTTTTATATCTAATAACATGGAAAGCAACACAAGAAACAATGTAACCATACCAAAAGGCACCTTCGGTGCTTATGATCTCATACAGATACAGTTCTTATAGCCAACAAAGCCCTTGAAAACGAGAAAAATAAACGTTATTTATTTTGTGCAGGGTCAATACTAAATGTAAAAATAAGATTAGGCGTGACTAATGCCTCTCAAGGAGCGGGCTGTTTCAGAGTCTGGCTCGCAGTCAATGACTTCCAAATATCTGATTCACTGCGAATTTTGCACACAATTTATTACATTATTTACTTGAATTTAAAATAAAGACGTTTTGTAATAAAATAAAGAATATATTACATTTTATTCCATAAAATAAGACAAGCGTAGTCCAACAGGAAAGTTTATTAATCTTCTCGCTTCCAATAGCTTGAAAATGTTGGAACATGGAGAAGGCGGCACGAAGCCAAGAAATCGTTTGCATATGACGTTGTTTTCAAATAACACACCTTTATAGAATGACCATGAATCCTTGAATACGCCTCTCGTATTATTATATCCTTTGATCTGGATTATTATCGTGTATGATACGCATGAATCATTTGGTTAGTATACACGCCAGGCAGTATTCTGAACCATCAGAGTAAGTATTCTAAATTATTATTGCTGGAAATGATATTGAAATCCGTTCTACAATTACAGCGTAACGGATCAAATAAGCGTGTAAGCGTTCCGTTCGCAAAAATCCAGAAATCTCGATCGTAGAGCGGTGGCGGCAGTTTAGAAAGACACGATAATGTGTTCATTAACAAATAAATGTCGTATAACGTTTTTATAAGTGTAAATAGAGAAAGCAATAAAGTTTTATGGTCTTGTTTAATATGATCGAGTGAAGTAGTAACGTCGTCCGGTCTCCGGCGGACGCGAGCCGGAGTGGCTCGGGCGCTCGCCGAGCTCGGAGGAGCGGTCGTGTCGGGCGCCGCCGATGTGCGCACACGCCGGATATCGCAGGTTCGCAGAAGCGCCGCGTGTAAATATTATTGCGCCGAACCCAATGCCGCTCTTTAATAACGTGGCGAAATGCAGGCCGCGGGAAACATTCCGCTGTACCGCTACACGATGAGATATTGGCAGGTTTTTGACCGCCACGCATGTTCATCGACAAGAATTTTCTTTGTCCCGTTGAAGTTCAGAATGAGAAAGCGAAAATACTTCAGCATTCCGTAATCCAACATACCACAAAGAAACAGCACTTACCTCATAGTTTCCATATGATGTAACTATCTACGAAACAGCTGCCGATCATTCAAGAATTTATCAATGAATAGAAAGGGGATCATCTTTCTCAAAACTGGGCCAAAGCAAATGTTTCGTCGAAAAACTGGAAGTAGATTTAACGGTGCTTTGTCGAGACAGTCCGCGGCTCATTAAATAGCCGTGCGTAATGTTTGTTCCTGTGTGGAACTGTGAACTTAAGAGCTTTGATGGCGACCACATCTAGAGATAATCTAAACAATAAAATTGCTTAGAAATGCAAACGGCTTCAATAAAACTCAATTTCAAACTGGAATAATATATTTAGACGTCATACTAACTTGGGCTCGAGTCATTTGCCATGTGTGGATTCTAAGAGTTGGTTTAATGTACTAAGGCGACGTGTACAGTGTACACGCGTTTCCCCGGAACGAGTGAAGGTATACACGCATGTGGACAATGGGGATGTGTCGTGTGTCGACGCGTCGCCGACAAAGGCACGAGGCACGAGGCTATTTGTCAGTCAAACCTACACAATCACGACTGGCTCGACGCACATACAAATGAGACGAAGCTTCACAGGATATGTATTACAAAAAGTCTCTACTCTTGTTCCAAAGTCAACAAGGTTCATCTAACACTCCAATATTAGCCTCTTTACAAATATAGTAAAGAAATATTCAGGTTTATGCAACCAACTTTATTGCAACATCAGCTTTGATCCCAAATATTAGAGAAAGTGAAATATTTACGACCAATGCAATCGTAAAAAATTCTATCATACGCATCGTAGAATTTTGTTATAGAAACATTTAAGGGAGCGAGAGCAATAAAGCTGATTTAAGGGCTTATAAATTAAACACCTTTCGTTTTAACTTTCTTTAGATACGCCTATCGAATAACTTGTATTAGTTAATGATCAGCAACCATTCATTACTCATAAAGAGGTCATACTTTAGTAAGAAAAGCGCGTGTAGCTTTTTAAATTAAGTAGGTACTTTTGAGTATTTGATTAATTTTACTCTTGGTTCTCGATATGAGTTCGGGTTTTACAAATAATAAATTTCGTTATGAGTTGGACGCTGTGTTCCCACATATTGTCGAAGCATGGTGGATGGCGGACAGCTCTGCGGCTCCACCGGCTATGACTCACCATCGACTGGAGGTCAAGAGCACGCCGCGCCGACTGACTACCTGATGAGCTTAGCGTTTGCCACAAATCAACCTCTGCACGCTTCTGCCATCCATATACATATTTATAACGTCATTTAATTATTAACTGTCTGTTTATCATTATCACTCTCTTACTTAATTAACAACACCTTTAAATCATCACAACTTCACAAGCGATCGGAAGTTAAATTTATCTTAATTTGGTGCGAAATCATAAACAACAATTTTCTGGTTTTCAATCATACAACTCATAATAAAACAAAGTATAAACACTGAATGTAATTATATTCTTCTTTATTCACCAGTGTAAAACAAACAGTTTGATATTCAACCAAAACAAAATGTCAAAAGATCCGGTAATAAATGTTTACATTCAGCCTTACATTGAATGCACGTTATGCATCTGATTTGTTATTTCAATGTTGAATGGTATATAATAATACTTTAAACCAGCAATAACTTACGACAGTAATTGAAAATTACCATTAAAATTACCGTAACTGATTGCCTAAATATAGGACTATTGGGGAGTACGAAATAGACCACCTAAAAACAAAACCGTAATTTTAATAGCGTTACAGTTGAATCGGTTGAGTAGGCTATCGTTCATATGAGACCGTCACGCTCTCCTCAAATCGCTTTATAATAAAGGACCAACTAGCCACAGTGTATTCTCACGATCGTCAAGTGTGATCTTTATATGAATAGCGGCGGCTGCGCTGGCACTACCGCCCACGCTTCCACTCACGCCTCGGGCCCCGCCACACGTGACCAGCGGACAGGAACGCCATTCTTTACTTATTATTGTACGAGCACTCCGAACAGAGATCGAGTACCCTCGGCACTCGCTCGCCGCTCAGGAATGCTTGATAGGTGAAGCATCGCTGAAGATTTGCATTACTGTCATTCTCATCCGTCTTATATTCCAGCTCAATGGTCTACAATTATTATGAATGGAACAGTTGAGAACACAAAGCTTCAGAAATGCCTATTACTTGTAATCACAGAAATCGACAGGCGTTTTCAGTTCGATGGTAAATTATAGGTCTAGACGCGGCCCGATAATGAATACATCATTAAGTAGTAATAACGCGTTTAACGAGTATATCGGTATATGTGGATAGTGTGCCATTATTCAGTAGTTAATGCACATCTACTCGGTGCTCGTGGAATAATTTCTACCGTAATTATAGCTGCAAACAATTTGTTTGATCTTATTCGGTGCCACAGTATCAGAACATTACTAATAGTTTGTTTACTCTTATGTGCATTCTCAGAGCCTGTGTATTTATAAACATTAATATCCATACAAACATCTATCACTATTAGAGCATAATAATTGCAAAAAAGTAACTCTCTGATTGTTACCTCTTCACATCTTTTCGGATACAAAAGTATGAAATTTAGCATATGGGTACTATGTTTAGCTCGCCGTCCGATCAGGACCAGAATCAGAATCAGGCCCGTGAGTCGACGGCGTGTAGTGTTCCACGCGCGCATCAAAGAGATGTCAGCAATACCTGACGGAGCCCGTCAGGGCCGATGCTTGCCCGGGGTCATGGGTAAATTCGAAATAGAGTTACCGCGGCCTTTGGCACAGGCGACTGAAGGAACAGGGGTGGGTTTTAGTCAGTAAAAGTCTGACACGCCCTCTCGCTCTACCCAGAGCGGGAGAAGTCATTGGATGACTTCCCAACCCCACAACAAAAGAAGGGGGTTCTATGTTCAGTTGAATCCGAAGGCAGAAACTTAGTAGCTTACAAGCAAAGTGCCGGATTAGTGAGGCTCTGCTGTACTCAGCAGAGCCTCACTAATCCGGCACTTTCAGTACTTCGGCTCATCCATTATTCCGTCAACCTCCACCCGGGCCTACCCCACCGCGTTCTGGTCCCTTATTAAATTAGGACATTCTAAAACACTTTATTTAATTCGTGTTTTTTATATAATCAAGAAATCCGAACATTCCATAGTCCGGCCACCCCCTGGTTTGGATTAGTTTTTCTTTTTTTTGTGGGGTGGGAAATCATCCAATGACATCTTCCGCTCTAGGGTGGAGCGGGAGGGCGTGTCAGACTCTTACTGACTAAAACCCACCACTGTTCCTTCCCTGCCCTGAGTGCCCAGGGGCGCGGTAACTCTGTTTCGAATTTATCCACAACCCCTGAGCAGGGTTTGGATTAGTGAGACTCTATTATACTGTATTACGTAAGTAGGTACCTACTATGTATGTTGTGTTGCATGTTTACCGGCAGTCTTCCAAAAACAAAATGTCGCCATCATAAAATGTAATAACACAACAAACAGTTATGACAGTTGAATACATTTTATCTACAAGAGAACATCTGTTCTATGCTACTTGTAACAAAATAAATGTCTCTGCAGATTATTTATGTGATGCTGGGCTTGCGACACGGTACGTAACCGCGATAGTATCACCATATCCACTGTGTTACTGTGCTACGGAAAGTGAGATTTGTATTGGGACTTGGGAGATCTATGAAAAAGTGCCTCAGAGTCCGGTGGGCTTGTTAGTGCGCGTCGTTAAAATTTGAATGCCTTTTTACAGCGCGGGCGCAGCGAACAAACCTGCTTGCGCGGGAGGATCGACCACACACCTCGCGTATCACAGAGCATCGCGATCGCATCTACGAAAATGGCTGTCAGAGAAAAATGTAGTTTTAGTAGCTCTTGCCAGCGACTTCGTCCGCATCAAAATCGAAAAATTATCCTACAAGAACGCACTACTAGGTTAAAAAACTTTTTTACAAAAACAATAACCGACTCCCAAAAAAGAAAATACACTAAAAATTAAAAAAAAATTAATTGTTTAATTTTTAGTGTACTTTCTTTTTTAGAAGTTTGTTGTTTTTTTTGTAATAAGTTTTTATTTTTCAATTTTTAGTTGTTATACCCCAGAACTAAAAACTCCAGTAACATGGAACGTGGAATTTAAACATACACGTAATTGGAGAAAACAAAAACGTCATCTAGGTATACGTATTTTTCGTTTTTGTTCAGTTTTTCAAAAAGCGCTAAAGCAATTTCGATAAAATTTATATGGGTGGTCCCCTCAGAAGTATATGCTTTCGGATAAGAAAAGAATTTTGAAAATCGGTCTACAACTGACGGAGAAATCGACGGACATACACATTTTTTTTTAAATAATAAAAAAAAAGCATACATACAGTCGAACATAGAACCTCCTCCTTTTTCGAAAGTGGTTAAAAAGTATTCTAATCCAGATCATAGTGTATCGTGCTCCAAATTTTATCTTAATACTTCAGTTCAGGCGTTGGACCATGATTAATAAAAAAAAAACAAATAGAAATTCCTATTATAAGACCAGTAGGAAGAATAAGTAGGATTAACTAGTTTAAGCTTTTACAGAACCATCTGTTCGAACCAAATTGCGAAACGCCACTGAAATTAAGAAGAATGTTTTCGTCGCGAAACCTTTAATTAAGTTTAAATGTAAATGAATTATGCTGGTCGTGTCAAGTGCGTTGCCTCATTACGTCTTCATCAGGCGTGTAAGGCACAAGAGCAGGAACGGCACCTTTGTCTTACCTTAAATCGGTTTATGTATTATGTATTTCGTTAATTAACAATTTTATGATTTTCAACGTGTTTTTTTTGTGAATTAGCAGTTAATTTAATTTACGTGCCTTATTGTGTTGGAATTTGCACGAAAATTAATAATGGAAAAGCATGGCCTCAAAAGCTGTGAAATTTCTTAACCTACTCGTATTTTCTACTTACAAACCTACGTCATACAGTTCTTCTTCTTCTTAGTGTCGCTTTTATAATAGTGTTTAAATTTTTTTATTGGCCCAAAACTTTGCAAGTTCCACAGCTTCGTCGGTGGCAGTGCAGAGGTCACTTGTATTGCTTGTGTACAGGGGGCAGGACAGCAAGTGCAGCATAGTTTGCAACTCGACTCCACATCCACACCCTGCTGCTGTTCCGTCAAGGTAACCTCACTTTTCTAGGTTAGAGTTACACTTTCCTACTTGGGTTCTAAGGCGGTTCAGGGACTTCCAAGTGGACCACGGAAGATTAGACCCTGCGGAAAGATGCTGACTTAGTATTAAGTAGTTATAGTCGTTGGGAGGAAAAGTGTCCTGCCACAGTTTCCTAACAGGAAGGAGCTGGAGTCATACAGTTTATCAACTATCATGTACGAAAATCAAGTCATTAGCAAAAGGAAGAAGGGAAATCCACTGGTTTAGTGTGGTAATTTTCGCACTAAACCAGGGGATTTACCTTGTTCCTTTTCCTAAAATAGTATCATTTTCAGGAAAACTTCTCTCAATATCTGCTTAATCCATAATCAATTTACTCTTTTAATGCGCCAACACTTTGAGTGCTAACACTAACAGCATACAGATAAGGATGGTAACGGATTGGTAATGTTATGGTCCAAATGTAGGCCGAACAAATAATGATAACACCGAGCCCGCCATAAAGATAAGCGGTTGGCGAAATATTTTAACAGGTACTGGCTCGAAAATAGCTTTGTTCGATAATACAAAAAAGGTACAAAAAATCCAGAGAAAGAAATGGCCTCTCCCTATATTTCCGTCAGCGGAGTGGTAAAAGATAAGGAGGTAGGATAACACTGACAGTGCCAGCGTCTGTAAAAAAAACACGTTGTAAATGTTGTGGTTGTAATGATGTTACACTTGTAATCTCCCTGCATAGTGTGAAATTTTTGGCTTAACCCTATGTAGATAGTAGGTACAGGGGCATGTATGTCATATTTTAAATTCTTCCCATAGAAATTCATTCCATCATCATTCTTCCATTCTGTCCATTCCAGGTAGCCTGGAAGAGATCGCGGAATACGATAAGGCTGCCAATTTTATTTTTTTAGGGTTCCGTACCCAAAGAGTAAAACGGGACCCTATTACTAAGACTCCGCTGTCCGTCCGTCTGTCTGTCTGTCCGTCTGTCACCAGGCTGTATCTCATGAATCGTGATAGTTAGATATTTTCACAGATCATGTATTTCTGTTACCGCTATAACAACAAATACTAAAAAACAGAATAAAATAAATTTATCGGGTTCCCCTACAACAAACGTGATTTTTTGCCGTTTTATAGATAATGGTACGGAACACTTCGTGCGCGAGTCTGACCCGCACCTGGCCAGTTTTTTCAGTATATGTACTACACTATAGTATATATAAGTAAATAAATAAATGGACAACTTTCTTCAAGAATGCCATAGTCAAATCTGAAATAAAAAATTGTACCTCCCATACTAATTTAGATCAGCTGATGATAACTTTGTACGGGAAATCTATTTTTTTTTTCGGGAATTTACTATCACTTCCTAGAAGAAAGTTTTTCATTTCCATGGGCAGAATCTGTACTTAAAATATTTATGACCACGGATTTCCGTTACACCCAATAAATGAGTGTGCTTGACATGAGTTAAATATAAGTTTAGCATTAGATGCAAGTTGGATGTAAGACGTACGAGTATACCATATACGTGACGGTGATGATGATACAAAAAAACCATTCTAATAAAACGTACATCATTAAGAAAGATATTATCTCGAAATCAATACGCGAAAGTCGCTATCGATTTTCACGAAACGTATGCCTGGAATGTCATTACAAACTAAAACATACCACCCACGGCTCGATCGATCACGTTGCAAAGTATTGAGTATTCTGAAGAAATACCAGAAATTTTGCCAAGTACCGCGACGTTCACACACTTTCGCTGAGACAGTTTGGAGTCGTCTGATGTGGGCTCGGCCAATAAAATAAGACCTCGGACAAAATACATAATGCATGCAGCTATTAAAGTTTTTAAACCCCGCTATAGATCACTTAATAATGGACGACTACGTACAATATTACAGGCTGGCCGGGCCACCCAAGGAGTTCGCGGTGGGATCTCTCCTTTATTTCCTATTATCTTATCTTGAATTAATGATCAGTAAGGGTCTCATCGATGGGTTTCTGTACTGCGTTCGAAAAATCACCTTCAAAACGCGTTGGTTGAATAGGTGTATCATTCTCATTATTATTTATCGGAACTAAAGCGTGACTACAAATATTTCGGAAGATTTAGATGAGTCTTGGTAGAAAAAAAAAATATCAAGTGTGTGTGTTGTTTTTTGTTTTATACAAAAGAAAACAAAATGTAAGTATTATTTATCAATTCAAAAACGCATAAAGGCAGAAGACCAAAAGCATCTGAAAAAGACATGCACGCGTATAATCAATACGAAATGGGCATGAATTCATCCATTACTTTAAACACAGTCTCAAGAATCATCACTGTAACCTACTATAATTTTAAAGCAATCTTCAAAATTATAGTTACTGACCACGACGGTTGTAGTACACTTGATATATTAAAGAGCACATTTAAGTTTATTGATTTCGACATGCAAATATTCTTACATGAAGCAAAATATTTATCGTACACTTGAGGAGGCCGTTCAGGCTTCTCGTTCTCTACATTATGCAATACTTTGTGACCATGACCTTTCTGTTAACTGCAATCAAGTGCTCCTGGTATATTTTTAGTCCAAGTATTATTTCTGTCAATATTTACTTGTAGTACGCGCGCTTGCACATTTTTCCTGAACCGCATCTATTAAATTCCCGCGATATTATGCAAATATTTGCGTTTAACTCAACACTCTCGTCTCGTATCTCGTTCTTCACAGCATTGTTATATCATGCATGCACCATGGACATACGGTATTTATACTGCGAAAGCAAAGATCTCACGAGCGAGGCTCTACGTCATCTGACTGCGCATGTTTCACATTTACAAACACTCGGTATTGCACCCGCGCAACTTCGGCCACATGAGAATTCATTGACGAAACGCCAAAAGGAGTCGACAATGGGAAAATATTTGCTTATTGCACGATCGGTTTGACCATATATTTTCACACAGCAAATAGAACGGTGCTGGTAGTTGGTACTTTGTTCTTCGAGGAAACACGGTTCATAAATTAGTGTAAGCTCCGAAAAAATACTGGTGTTGGGCAATTTAAGTTCCTATTTTTAACTTTAAATAAACTGTCCGTTCGATCGTTTAAAATCGTTGTGGGTTACCTAGGTCGAATTTAAGATTAAACGCATTTAATGTATTTAAGATTCTAATTTTGTTGCTCAAACACGTACTCGGTGTTTATACACTTAATGTAATTATACACTCCTGGACATGAGCGATACGTTTTGACAAATGACTGAACATTAAATCGCTTTGCAAATTGTCGATTAACGTATGATCGCTGATCAGCCTTGCGTGTAGACTCCGCTTAATTATGGCATGGCACCTCGTAGCTCCTTTGATATGCAAAAAATTATGACAGTAATAAATTGGTTATTTCATAAACATTTTATATACTGGATATTATTGGTACAACTTAATAAATGACAAACGAACGTGTTGAATATTCCAGTCTCTCTGTGTTTTACTTGATCGTTAAGTGGGTAAAAATCGTTTAGTATGACAGCTTACTTGCTTCTTAAAGACATGGAATGTAGCGGCAATTCGTACCGGATTATTTTGTTATACTCGTAGGTACATCGACTATATTACAGCAAGTGACTATTGCGTCAGAAGCCGTAAGAAGTTTGCGCGCCAACTATGTTCCTCTCACTCCATCAGGGTTACCTCTATAAAATTTTTTTTTTTTTGATAATGTCAACATTTACCAACTAATAAAGAAGTTCTAAAAGCAAACAGGTTTATTTCGCCCACTGTTTGATGTAGCTAATTTCAATTTCACAATCATTCTCAGTAGATATGTAGATATGGTATATTGCCTATTTCATTGTATTTTTCCAGTTGATTATCGTACCGAGTCATCGGATAGAAGACGCCTCAAAACTTTTTGAAACCTACGAGGTGAACTTTTTTGTTTTTTTTATAGGAATACTAGCGACCCGCCCCAGCTTCGCTCGGGTACAAATTATACATATAAACCTTCCTCTTCAATCACTCTATCTATTAAAAAAAACCGCATCAAAATCCGTTGCGTAGTTTTAAAGATTTAGGGATATAGGGACAGAGAAAGCGACTTTGTTTTATACTATGTAGTGATTATATTTATTTAAAATAAGAACAAAACATTTAAAAAAATAGAAGGACAGACGACGTCAAGCACGTTTCCAGATGACAGCGATGTGGAGAAGTATTTCGACGCCTGGAGGTCTACTCCGAAGTGTTTTTACGAAGTATCGGCCGAATGTGCCATACCTAAAATTGTAGCTCTTCTCTGAGAGCTTCTTCATCCAAAAACATACGTAATGCCATTTCGCTACAATTTTAGGTATGGCACATTCACTTTAACACTTCACACAAACATTTCGGAGTAGACCCCCTGAACGTATTTTGTTTTTGTATATGTAGTTAGGTTAATATTTTTAGTTTTAGGGTTGATTTTTCAATAGTTAGATAACTTTTAACTGAGGAATAAAAATGGCATTTTGACAGCTTTTGTATAGAAATTATGTCAAACGGTAATTTTTATTCCTCAGATAAAAGTTATCTGACTATTGAAAAATCAGCCCTTAGTGTAGTTAAAGTTACTTAAGTACTTTATAACTTAGGACGGTCATCAATAATAAGTTAACATTTAGCAATCCTATGCGTTAGTACATATTTATCACTCAGAAGCGTAAAAGCGTGAGTGTAGATAGTAAATAATGACACTTTCGGCCCTAACCTTAAAAAATAAATTTTGACCAATGTTGAATGTAGGTACTTACTAAAAATAAAAATAATCCGGCCAAATGCTTGGTGCAGGGCTTCGCACATTTAGGGTTCTGTACAAAATGTATTTTTGACTATTTGTATGGCTTTAATTGGGTCAAAAATGCTGTGAAAATTTGGGGACTGCAGTAGCTCCAATCGTTTGGCTGTAAAACCTGTGTGACAGACGACGGACAAAAAGGCGGACAAAATAACACGTGAGTGACAGCAATATTGTTCCGTTTTGGCCCTTTGGGTACGGAACCCTAAAAAACATGGAGACTAATAAACATTTAAGATATACAAGGTAGTCAGCCAATGGCCGCTGTTACCTTGTTTCTTTGTCGTTTGCCGCGCTCTACATATCTGCGCAGGCGCACATGCATATTTGACAGCCCTATTTGGCAATATTGACTCGAGCATTTAGCAGTGTACAAGCAAGTAATCTGTTCCTACGCTCACGTTTGCTTTACGAATGTAAATATTAAATTCGCAATAAACTAACTGACATTCGCCTGTGACTACTTAGCACTTTTCGTAATGCTTTGTGGTCTTTAGCAATACCGTTTACCATTCTCATAATACAAAGGGAGATACAGTAGTTTACAGCAAACATACATCTTTTTACCGGTCATTAGGCGAAGCAAATAGACGATGTTATCTTTTAAAGGTCACGTTACCACCTTGGTCAAAGTCAACTAAACTGCATAATGTTTTTGTCACTTCCGCGGCCATTTGCAGACCGAAAACATTACCTTGACGATTAAGCCATTACGTGATTGGCTAAGTACAAAAGCCGAACACTCCTACTCGGAAATAAGTTTACAATGATTTCTTTAATCATCTGCAATTTCCGACGACCCAAATACAAAAGAAAAGTGAAACTGAGGGTCATTATCAGAGTTGATTGATGTCGTGTCATTCAATAAAGAATATTTCTACATGAAGGAGATTTATGCTTTTCACCGCTGTGAGTGGCGTGTTCATGTTTCATTCTGACGTTCATAAGACAATGTAGAGTAATTCGGACTTTGCACTGTCCCAAAATCTTGCACTTGTAGCGCCTTCGCAAGTGATGAATATTTACGCAAGCAGTCGACGTCGACAGTGACAATAATTTACCGGCAACCTCGACCTTG
Organism: Polia nebulosa; assembly: GCA_951329385.1. Classification (NCBI taxonomy): domain Eukaryota; kingdom Metazoa; phylum Arthropoda; class Insecta; order Lepidoptera; family Noctuidae; genus Polia; species Polia nebulosa. The sequence continues at coordinate 15,500,099 of OX589594.1, forward strand.
CCGCAGACTGCTCCCACTGATTACCGAATGCAAACCGCGCAAAATTCACAATAAAACACGCCATTTCGAAGCACCCACATGCACTACTTTATAATCCACAAACTGGGACGCACACGATGTAAATTTTGATAGCCTTTAACTTTTATAGCCAGAGGTTTTAGTTTAAGGCCGTCCTGTTTTTATTATGATATTTTTTATTGCGAAAAATATTTTGATTTGCGAATTAATTAATAATCGGTAATGCCATAACTGTAAAGTATGATAAAAGTAAACACAGGGGGTGATGTAAAATTCCCACAGCCAATCCAAGTACGATGTACGGTTTGCCAATAATAACCACATAAAATTGAAAGCAATTTTTTTGCTGGCGAGACCTCGATATTTTATGTGTTGGCGATACAGTATGGGTGTACCTTAACTGGAGCAATATCGTTAAATGATAACGAAATGATCTATTATCAACAAAGTACCGATCTATTTGTCATGGATCGTGATAGGATCACTTGTACAGCTTCCACCGGCCGCGGACAAATTAATTGCTGCGCCAGAGTTAAATGTTATTGTGTCAAGGCTATGAAGTTTTATTTAATTCTACACTATTATATGAATAGGTGACCCAATTTTAAAATATACTGTTACACAATTTTATATTGTTAAAGTAATTCAGCAGCTTTATTGTTTTTGTTTCTTCTGATGCATGTTTAACGTTTCCGATTCAAAATACCTAGGCATATATCCACTATATTATTCAACAGAGGTATCTGTATCGCTTGTTGACTCTATTTTCGAAGTTATGAAAAAAAAAATAAGACGAACTATCGAAAATTTCCTCGCAAAAATCGTTCGAATGGAACAAGTTATTCAACGGCTGCTATTTTTAGAAGAAATACCCAAAACATTCGTGTTTTGCCCGCCGTGCCACGTGGTATCACTAAAGACATCTGTTCAGCCTTTAAGGCAAAAAGAACTGTGACTATTATTTTTTGCTCCACGTCTGGCTGGATCACCTGCTGCTCACCTCCATTTATTCTGAAAGTATTACATGACAGCTACAACGAAGACCAAGGTTCTATGTGGGTTGAAACCATTTTCACTACTTTCTCAGATCATTTTTCATTGAAGAAACAATACATCTTAACGTGCCGCCCACACATAAACATATCGTTAAAAAACATCTCAACTAACTGGTTGACATTAAAATAAATTAAAAACAAAACGAAAAGTTGTCCAGTCCATACCATGTTTAGGAAGTTGTATATGCTTCCTCTTGAGTCGACTCTACCGCAAAGCAAAACAGACCTTTATTTGCTGCAGAGCCCGATGTAGAGGAGGGGCGAGCCGGGCAAATGCCCAGAGCGGCAAAAATTAGGGGTGGAAAAATTGAAGGCGGTTGGCGGCTAATAGAAAATTGAGAAAAAGAAAAAATAACCTCCTCCTTTTTGCGAAGTCGGTTAATGAGAAGACAAGGAAGTTTTCCTGAATTTTTGATCGATTTTACATTTCAGAAATGGCTGCTTATTTCGTTTCGTTAGAAAAAGCAACTTATTCGTGGTCCGAGGTGCTCATATTTCGAGCTCGCTCCGCTCGCTTTGCTATTTTATCCGTTCTTTTAGAAATACTTCTAAAGCATGTAAGATGTTGTGAAAATTATTAACTCTACTACTACGTTTTTCAATATCCCCCCCCCCCCCCTCCCTCCTCTGAAAAGCATTTGCCCCTTTACTAGGTTTTATTGTAAAGAGCGGCAAATTTTCTGTTTGCCCGGAGCGGCTAAATAGCTAGACCGGGCCCTGGCTGTAAGTGCAATGTTTAAACGATATACGTGTTCTCCATTGTTGGAGGGCTCATAAAACACCTACACGCTAATTAAAGACCCTTTATTTGAAGTATTACGTTGTCTGAAGATATCACCGCGTAGGTACTTACATAACGTGGAAAGTGAACCTGTCCAGGATTACCATTTGCGAACAATTGACGCTTCATCGAAGTTTCAATTTGGAAAGGACAAAAAGTGGTTCGAATATTTACAGAAAGTTGTCGCAGGACAGGGGGCATCGCCTTCGCTTTCGTCCATCGAGTACGAAAGTACAGTATTGTAGTGCTATCCGGTTTTCTGACCTTGGTACAAAACAACAAAACCAAATACTTATGGCAGGCGTGACTACGCTATATAGAGCACAAAAAGAAATCACTTGCGAACTTTTTTTGGCGAACTAATCTCGAGCAGTTTGATCTAGTGAAAGTTAACTACTTTACACTTAGCTGTACAAATATGAATTACTAACTATTCATTTGTTACTTCTCTATTTCAATTAAGTCTACTAACGAACTAGCAACTTGGACTTGAACACTCCCTTTAAGCAGATAATTGAAAAACTTTCCTTACTAGTTACCATTTTACCATTTATTCCAACTGATTGAACAGGAAAATTGTTACATTATTATAACTCTGATTGATGTATTTTTTTCCGAATATTCGCTACTGTTTATATTTTCAGAAACATAGCAAAAAATACAGAGTCACGTCTAAAAATACAGCCACATTTATTTCCACATCTGCCTTATTTTCACCTGAGCAGAATGTGTTCCGTGAACGTTAGTTTCTAACACTTAAGATAAATCAACATCAACTAATCGTCCAATTAGAGCCAAACATCTTTACACAGATGTTATACGAATCGTGGAATTACCTTCACGAGCGATGCAGTTATGATAGCCGCGGTAACGTTTCACACTATGCCGATGAGTGATTTCACATAGAAATCAAGTTACTGCGATAATTATCGATTCAATTTATTACCTGGACCATAAAATCCAAGAGGTCGACGACCGAAATTAAAAAATATATATCGATGCTCGCTATTGAATGGAGAATAACGCCTAAAGCCTTTAAACCGACCGAAGGCGGAGTCTCACAATTTCTCTATAAGTTTACGTCTTCCAAGTTATGTAACATTCAATTACGAACCGTAATGGGTATATCTTTGACAAATTATCAGCGGCCGCTCCAATGTTGGGACAATGCGAACTTTCCTGGAACCTCATCATCATATAATACGTCTATCAATCAACGAGATTATTCTATTACAAACATGCTTGCATTCAAATTAGCGGAGCGTGACCGTCGTCACACAACAATAAGTGCGGGGCGCTGGTGGCGCTGGGGAGGCACTTTCACTGCGCTCTTATCAGCAGCCTGGGCGCCGGGCCCCTGGCCCCGGAGCCCGGAGCAGGCCGGATGCCTAGCGCGACAGCACCACGCCGTGCCCAGCGCAGTACCACTGACCGACTAGCGTTACATAAACCAACAGGATGACGTTGTTACGACGTTTCCACATTTCTTTAGCTACCTACCTTCTACAGTCATTTAACTAGACTTAGTGGTTTTGAGTCGAAACGTGCAAAACACGCTGATTGCGGATTCTCATGTTTTTCTAGACTCTATAAAGAACCGCCAGGAAGGTGAACATTAACCGCATTTGAGGTGTGTCCGCTGTTCTGGAATGAGCTAAATCATGGAATCTCCATAAACTTAATTGACTTCTGGAGAGAGAGATTGTGTTTCAACCATTGGCCCCACCTTTGGTCGAAACACAGTGTCTCGAGGATGCACCAACATAACTTTACCGAAAACTTAAACACCGCATCTGGTCAACAAAGGCCATTAACATTAAGACCCGTCTTAAAGTGTCAACAGCCACAGCTTTACGACACAATCAGAAGGAAACTATTTAGGTCTCCAGTAAAAACTATAATAAAGTGGGCTAACGAGCGGCCATGATTTCTTTAATTACGAGCTTATATTCATGCTTACGTGAGCACCGTAATGTTAGGTGGCAAGTGTAACTTACTGAGGTGCATAGTTTTGCGGTTACGCCCGGGTGACACGAGCCCAGTGTCTGGTTGAGGGATGCATTTAGTGGGCAGTTTTGTGGGATCTCCAACAGCTTGCTGCTAGAGAGCTGTTCGTGTGTTGTAGAAAATGAGCCATAATCAAATTGGGCATCCTTCCCGTCTGTAGCTGGTGTTTATCCCCCACTCACTGGCCTTTTCCACAAAAGTCCAGGCACCTTTTGAAGGGTTCCCAAAGAAAACAAAAAAATATTGCTGATGTATGTCAATACACCATGTATTGAGCTAACTAAGACAATGCAGTTGACTTTCCCAAGTCAATACATGCAAATGTAACCCTACAGGCTTTTTTTTTGTCGAAACCTACTGCTGTTATGCCTGGCAATGTGTGAGCCCAAAATGTTGACCCAATTTGGGCAGAACTTAAAATTATAATGCTCGACAACCGGCTTACTTATTGGATTGCTTACAAGAACTATAACTGGCCTCATGTCAATCGGGCTTTACGTCCATATGACCACACTTTGTATGCCATCGCCGTGCCCGCTCCGTTAACCCCCTTATCTTCATTGCATGCGGCAGGCCACACAAAACACCGTTACATGACTTTATGCAATCAGAACTTCAATCACATAAGTCCTTAAAGTTTTATGTCGCTTTGCCGAAACTTCTGCCATGGACTTGAACTAAGCACCGGTCGTTTGATCTTCTTCCGGCAACAACCTTGTCTAAACGAGTTTGTACTTGACTTTATTTGGCTCAACCAGAAATTAAGTTGAGAGCTGGATTAAATTACTCTTAGCAACAACAACAAGACGACAACTAAAACAATAAAAGATGGAGTGGAGTGGAACTAAAACTTCGTAATAGGAAGTGGTAGATAGACATGAATTCTATCTCCTTCTTGGGCTGAAATAATAATAGGTTGGTTTTTACTTTAACTTCATGAAAAATTAATGATTTACATAATCACAGAAATATTTTAAAGCTGCGTAGGCTGTCTTGGAGCAATTAATATATGCAACAGTGGAACCACTTCTACTCATAAAACCCGACCTATTTACTTTAGTATCGAGACTAACATTCCTTATTCTGATTGTCTTGCGCTGTTTATATACTGTGACGATACAATGAATGCAGTCGCTTACTGTTGCAACCACCGCACCGACATAATATCCGGCTCATTGAATTAAATGAAACGAAAATTACACTGCTGAACCATTATCCTCAATAGGTCAAGGAAACCACATTCTTAGACCAAGTCAAAGTTCAAAACAAATGAAGTCTGTCCATGAGGTTTGTTTAACTGTAATTCTAAACACTCAGAAAACAATGTAGTCGCTAAAAGGTATGTGGCAGACGCCAGTGTATCTCACGCTCCATCGACGCCAGTTAATATACGTATTCAGTTCCATCGACCTGGATTTCCTACGAAGAATACAAATAGCTCAACCAATAGATAGAATTAATAGACTGAATCAAGTCTCGTAATACTTAGGTTTCTGTGTCGTCTGTTGATTCCATTATGCAATGTTCATATCACACATACGAACTTATAAAGCAGAGATCAAAAGACCCGATGTTTACTTTCTGCTACTAAGCCAATTACTTGCAACAAGTTACCAGTGTTACGACACAGTTACGCCTAAAGCCTTCAGTGACTAGATAACCAGGCACATCAGTGAGACGTGATACCATCAGTCGAGAGCGAGACTATTTCCATTTGCCATTTCTCCAATTGGTTAGTCATGCAAACGTGCAGCAATGTTATTAACTTATCGCTTCTCATTATCTAAACATTACACTTCATAAAAAAAAAAACTGTTTTCTTCGTCCAACATTCACTATTCAGCGACCAATCACTGTAAACGTTACCGAGAAACGTTTTAGTTGGCACAGCAGCAAATTGCCGAGATCCTAATTACAACATACATCCTTATCCAAAGATATCTTAATTAATTACAACCGGATTTATGATAGGAGAGCTCATACTTGTAGTTGACACATTGACATGTACTTGAGACGTAGAGGAAGATAGCACAGCCTAGAAAGCTCTGACGGAAGACGGCGGTGGTGTTACGTCCAGCGGAGGAGGCCACGGTTACAGCACCCACCTGCCTCGCACCGCCTCCGCCATTCATCGCGTAAGAAAGCAAAAGAATATTATAATTTAAATAACAGCCATAATCGAGGCATTGAACTTGCGTCCATAGACGAACGACTGATTAATCCAGAATACTTTCACTCGAACCGGCCAGTTATCGCGCGGATAAATTTGACTACGAAAATTATAATAATTAAGAGAATTGTATGGACAGTGAGTCAGCTAGCGATGTTCGATAAGAAGCCGGCAGTGTCATCGGCTGCGGCCATTGTATCCGATGAACTTTCGATCGCTGATTCTTTGTAAGTACAGAAAGAAAGCGGACATTTTCTTTTACATAATGAGAGGGATTATAATTCGCACGACTCTCATGGGAGCGAGTACACTAAACGGATTTCTATTCTAAGCCCATACGGTCGGTTAAGTTAGAGAGTTTAGAGACAATAACCAATGTTTCGCAATCGCCTACAAACTGAGCATGACACTGTAAACGCGGTAATAGTGTTGCGGAATATTCGCAAATTTTCAATACAATAGCGGTGTTAGTGAAGCTTATGCGTTTGGGTAATAGCCTGCTAACAGTACTATACGAGCGACGAGATATTGTTCTTGAACTGAATACGAGATTCAAAACACTTCACGGATACGGCTAACGTCTGTAACATTTTGATTATTGTTGAAGTTTGGCAGATATTTTTGAAGTTGTGTGGATTACAGTGTTACTCATACAGACGTTTTGGGTTTGTGTTAAAAATAAGTGTTACATTAGGTGTGAATGTATCATCATTTTCCATAAATAAGATGAGAGATAGAGGTAAAAAGCGAATCAAAATGAAAGACTATTAGTCATATTTACGAGTAAAGCCACACCTCCCACGTTAAGTTGAAGTGCACTATTAAAGCATAAATTAAAAAGTCCGATTAGCTGGTAAATTGAACGCATAGAAATTATGTATGGTTACGTAACGACACTACATGTAAATCACCTGTAATTACTATAAATGAAATAGTGTAGGTAATATCAACAGGTGGGCCTTAGGCTCTATCTTTTCAATAAAGAGTTACGCAATCTGGGTATCATATTGGACCCGTCCAGAAAGTTGATTGTGTAAATTATTTACTACAAAGATTTTTAATTTAGTCCGTGAATGTAATTGTTAATGGTTTTTACAGAATCGATTGCTTTTTTGACACTAAGTTCATGCTAAAAAAAGTTGTGCCGGCGAGCGTTGTGTCCATAGATAGAGCTAAGTCTTGAAATTTGAGTAAGAATTTTTAAAACAACAAGTAGTAGATCATATGTTACGAACAGGTGTTGTAGTCGAATGTTCATTTTATCGAATGGATAGTAAATTGAACACTCTTGAAGTCGTACACTGAATACATAGGATTTTCAAAATATCTTTTTAAATACTTAGATTGGTCGCATAGCGACGTCGTAGCTGTGTCATAGTTTTTTCTTAGGCAATACTACGTAGCTTTGTCCTATAGAGCGTTGTCGTGGCATTGCCGTAGCAGCGTATGACGTAGCGGCGTCTTAGCTTTGTCGTAGCATTACCGTGGTGGCGTCGTAGCACTACCGTGGAGGCGTCGCGTTGTAGCTTGGTCGTAGCATTCCCGTAGTAACGACGTACGACTGCTGAACGTGGGAACTGGGTTCGATTGCTAGTTCGGGCAAAAAGTGCTACTGGTGTTTTCATTAGGAATTACCCTGTAGCAGCCTGGAGTTTGGAAGTTGGCGGTGTGACACCCCGGTGCCTCGGAAAGTATAAAGCCGTTAGTCCTGCGCCTGATCTCGCCCCGGTCGTGTCGGATTGCCAGCCTATCGGATTGCCAGCCTATCGGACTATGTGAGTAAAGGAACAGCACCTGTGTTTGCGCACACGCTTGCAGTGCACACAATCTCCTGCGTACTTATATAAGCTCCGTTAAGATTGGCCACCGTGATTTAAATTCGGTCTGGAGGATTACCGTAGCGGCGCAGTAGCTTTGTAGTGTAGAGACGTACAACTATCCGGAAAAATTTGATAAATAGTTGTCGACCAATTGGTTTTCAATAATTTGACATAGTACACCCAGATTTCAGAATTAGTTAGAGTTCATTCAATCTAACTTCTTCAAGCAGCGAAGTCTATAATAAGTAAGACTTTGTCGAGAAGAATTTTCTCAGCAACCGCTTAACTAAAGCAAAGATCATAAAGATTAGCTTAATTAGGGTAATCAAACGATCAGCACGCAGCACTGAGCTACGATAACACGAAAACGATGATATAAACTTCCTATCAGTTTATTACATAATATCTCGGATAACGGGGAGCTCTAAAAGGTAACACAACAACAAAGTACTTAGGTGCATTGACCTCCGCCCCTAGCGCCAACCGTTACCGATTGATAAGGCAGGTTAAATGGTCCGTACCACCATGAACCCATAACAATGCCTCTCTATTGATACACGCCATTCAATCCGCTAATGTCCTTTTAATTGGTTGAGTGATTTATCTGAAAATAGCCGGATATAATGTTCCGAATTTGAATTAAATACCTACTTAAAAATAATAAAAACTCCTTAAATAGACGAGACCAATCAAATTATACAAAAAACGAACCAATTTTCCGTCTCTATTGATAATATTGTAAACAAGTTTTTTGTTTTGTATATTATTGTGAATTAAATCGGTAAACCAGTTTTATTAATATAATACACAATCTGACAATGTTTATTAATTAAAACAAACAAGTTTGACAAGAATGACTTCTTTCAAACATTCACCGGTGAGGAGAACTGGTGGAGAGGTTGACTAGTGGGTATCTACATATCAAAAGGTAATATATTTTTAGATCTGTCTCGGTAATCACGTCCTGTCCGTTACTTTTAGCTCTCAAGACGAACACATGAAGTGCAGAGTTCAACAAATGCCGCCCTCAACCGTCTGATAAGTCATCGTCTGCCGCCGAAAACTTGGGACAATATGAACATAAAAAGTTACCAGAAAAATGTGTTGATGGTGTGTTTCCATTGCCATATGTACACTGGGAGTCTGGGAAAAATCTATGTTTTACTGACTTGTAAACGCAAAGAGTAGGTAGTTTCGGTTTGGGTAGTCGGCCTAGGTAGCTGTACTTATTCCTGTGATGCTGATGGTCAGAATGGTCTAGTACCGCAAAGAGCGATGGACATTGATATTCATCCAACATATAAGGTGGTGGAAATGAAACACTTATGTTTGATACTTCGGAAATAGTTGGTTTATTCCATCTCTACATTGAGATTTCCTTACGTCCGAATATCACATCGAGTTCAAGATCCTAAACCTTTTCATAACTCATCACTATAGATATTCGTATAATCAAGTTTGTAAGTTTGTGGGGTTGTAAGAGGGTAATCTCTGGATCTACTGAACCGATTTTATTTGTTATTTTTGAGTGTCATAGGCTATAAATTTTTGAAATCCACGCAGTCTAAGTCGCCGGCGAAGTGTTAGTTAATTATAAAACAAAGTCCCCCGTCGCATCTGTTTGTCTGTCTGTTCGCGATAAACTCAAAAACTACTGAACGGATTTTCATGCGGCTTTTATCAATAGACAGAGTGATCCACCAGAAAGGTTTAGGTGTATAATTTGTACCCGTGCGAAGCTGGGACGGGTCCCTAGTTTTTATATTTCTTTCTTTACCGTCCTTCCTTCTGCTCTACACCGTTCCAGAAAGTTGTGTATGAATAACATCAGACCATAGTTGCATTCAAAGTCGGTTCTTTGTCATTGTCGATGTCCTGACAATGCTTAATAGCCACTATAATAATCCTATTCATTTGGCACCACGCTGTCTGCTTTACCTGCTTAATTAATTATTCAATTACGTACCTAACTCTTTGATAGTCTATTCTTAGAGGAATTAACGTATTTCGAGGAATTTGGAAAATTATTAAAATGTCCACAATTCTTGAATAAACAAAATGTCGTATTCGAGAGTGTCATGGTAAAAAACCCCATGAGTGTCAGTCGACTTTGAATCGACGGAAGTCGCCGGCACGACGCGATATTTTGAGCAAGGCGCGTCGAGTATGTGACTTGTAAAGGTATAAATAAAATGTAGTCCCAAGCCATATCGCTGGCACTTGGTTCTGTAATGAAGATTGAAGCATTGTTGCTTCACTTATGGAGTAGGCAGGGGTCCTTGATTGTTTATCGTGTCCCATCTACATACACAATTTTCTTCTTGTTAGTGTCGATGATTCTTGACCGTAACCAATAGCTGATCAGGTACTAGGCCTCGTTCATAGTATGGACACTGGCCTTGTATAGGGTTATGAAAGTACTGAAGGTGGATACAGCCGGAAGTGCAAAACATAATAGAAGAATAACCTTCTCCTTCCTAACCTAACCTAACCTAACACAGATGATGATGAACACAGATCGACGATCTTGAGAGTCCAAAATAACATGGCGTACTTTGCAAATATTTACCCACTTGAATTACGGATAATAGTAGAAACCTTTTAAGCACACACTACTAACATATTTTCGTCCACAAACAAAACTTTCTTCATTATGTTAAAATGCAAATTGTTCGTAGGTATTTTACCTCGCAAACACTTCTAGCAAATTACAGTCAATTTGTTTAGCTAAGCCCAAAAGCTACTACCTACATCGGTAGGTAACGGGAAAAAATACGCGAGCAAGTAGGGGCACATATGACAATAATAAGGAATTTTAGACATAATATGTAGTACAGCGAAATCTATGTATTAAAAAAAACATACAGACGAATTGAGAACCTCCTCCTTTTGGAAGTCGATGCGTGGTCAAGTGACCATACTTGAGAATCAAAAGTAAATAGTTCCTATCAAAGTTTAAAATAGATGAACTTGATGCGTAAATAATTGGATTGGCGTTAGGAAAATTTTTGCCTTGCAATCTGACGATGTTATTCCAGCTGGGACTAGAATTTTAGCCAGTGGGCTTACCTACCTATGTTAACTGCAGAAAAGGCTGCTGTTTCAAAATAAGCTTCTAAAATATAACGTTAATAAACTGGTGTCTGGTAATATGACAATCGTAGGCGTAGTCTTTAACTGCAGAACATAAAGTTACAGAAACGTCCATTATGTGTCTCTAAGTTTAATGCTTGTACAACCGTTAGGCATGTTGACAAACGGTGAAATATTATCCGACTAGGCAGGTACCATTAGCATTTATCCTTGGACCGAAATAGAAAGGATATCCGTTCGAACTGTGTGAACTTACATTAAATACATTATTTATCTGAAATACTTCTCCGTTGCTTTATTTATTTCTGTCATCATTATTAGGTACTACCAGCTATTTCGGAATGTTTAGACAGTTTATGTAGGTAAGTACATCACCCATGAAAGAAGAAAAGTTTGAAATGGAACTGCTCAAATATGTTAGGTAACAATAAAATTTTGCTTTACTAGGTCTTTGTATCAATGTTTTAATATTAGGGAGCTCTATTCAAAAACCAAAACAAAAATATGGGAATAGAAATTTCCGGTCCCAATGATGAGTTCAACTCGACTCAAGGACGCACCCAAACCACACCCTACTTCCGTTCCATGAATTGGGGTAAAGTTTATTGTTACCTAGCGAGCAAAAACAGAAACAGATGGTCCCGAGCGTACTGACAGGACAGACTTTAGCGAACAGAACAGGTAAATGGAATCTTCGTCGTATCATGGCAAATTTAATAGCCAACTACTTACGTTGTAAACAGTTTAAAGCGAGGTCAAACTCAAAGTTCGCGGAATCCCTTCCCTGTTTGCCGGTAGAAAGGCACGAAAGACTATGATCAAGTTGTCGCATTAAGAGTCTATGTTACCTCAAATGGCTTAGCATGATCCTCCGTTATGTCGATAATACTGCAGCATTAATTTTGAAATAAATATATGGCAAGGTTGAGGATCAATGTTAAGTATTATAAACCTCAAAAACACGATTCCATAAAATTTTCTCGATAGAAAAAAAATCCAAAGTTACCTCTAAACCGAAAACAATAAACCGCTAGCATTCAAAAAATGCTTAAAATTAGATCATGAAACTTTGCATACTAACTGAACTTACTATAAAGCAGGTCCTACAAGTTTTTTTATTTTTTAATTACCATTATTTTCACAGTAAAAATAAAATACCTAAACTATCACCTAAACTATGCCGTCTTGAAGCTAGTTCCCTGGCGCCCGACGCCCCCGTTCAGTCTCGCTTCGGCTTTCGAACGGGAGGGCTGTGTCGCTTGCGCTCAGAGCACACATTACGCAACAAGACTACGTAAAATACAAATCTTGTAGTACTTATACTTATAGTGTTGGTGCGATGGGAAATAACCGTAATAAAAATAAGAAACGAAAGGGTTGGCGCAAAGAAACTGGAAAACATGATAAACGTAATGAAGTAAGTATATAGCTACCTATCTACTTACAGTATTAGTGATTACAAACATGTCACGTTTGGTGCAGTGGCAGGTGATTGGCTGCTGCGTTAGGAGTTGCAGGTGTTTCTGCATGTGAAGATTTGTGTTTGTAAACGCACCTTTCACGATTCAGGCGAAATCCAGGTGTACACTTTTTTTTTTGATAAAAAATGTGAAAAATGGGTGTCCAATTTTGTAAAAAGTTAAAAAGTTCCCTAAATAGGTTTGTTATTGTTTTGACAATATACAACAAATAGGTATCTATGTAGTACCTAATTGTTTATTTTTATAATGTTGCCGACTCCAGGATTTCAACTGAATCGGAGACGGTGCGATTACAAACACAAATCTTCACATTCACAAACGCGCAGATCCGACAAAACTATCTGTAGGCCATAAAACACTGATCTGTTATTATTATTACTACATATGGCTATATAATTTTGACGGCACGGTTGGCGCAGTGGTTGAGCGTTCGGCTGCTACGCTGCGTGTCACGGGTTCGATCCCCGCACGGAACAAATATTTGTATGACCTGCAGATAGTTGTTCCGGGTCTGGGTGTCTTGTGTATGTGAATTTACATGTTTGTGAACGCACCCACGATACAGGAATATTCCTAGTGTGGGGCAACATTTTTTTAAAAGACAAACAAAAATCAAAAAAAAAATTATCAAGCTATAAATTTCCAGTATAAGCTGATCTCACATTGTATAGGAATTCCGTACAATGAGAGGTCAGCTTGTACTAGAAAATTATCCCTCCACCATCAAATACCAATTCACCAAATTTGTATTTCAATAAAAAATGTAGGGTGGGTAATTGTTATTTGTTATTCATAGGGCAAGTCTGCTTCTATGGACGATTTAGTCTTCTTTTGTATATTTTTAGGGTTCCATAGCCAAATCATAAATAAAAATATGTGAGGTCTAGGTAGGTATTTATTTGTCCCGTGTGATTGTTACAGGACCGGACGGACGGAGGTATGACCTCCGAAAACTGTAGAAATAAATTCGGACGAAACAAATCTTCATGTGTTACAAAATATATAATTGTAAGTACCTATCTATCATACGTGTGTGATAATCACGAAATTTGCTGTTCCCCCATGGCACTACCGCTTGGTACTAACGCGTAACGGTACTATCACGAAATTGGCGAATTCATAATAAAATTTTCATAATGTTGGACTTTTTAGGGTTCCGTATTATTTATTCATGTTGACAAAATTATGCTGCCGGGGTCGCGAGTATATTTGAAAGAGAGTTACCGCGGCTCTTGGCACAGGCAACTGAAGGAACAGGGGTGGGTTTTAGTTAGTAAAAGTCTGAGATGCCCTCCCGCTCCGCCCAGAGCGGGAGGTAATTTTTTATATTTTTTTTTATTATAATCGTTTATTAGGAACAGAACAACAAATACAGGCAGATAAAAAAACAATGTACAACGATGGTAGCTGCAAAAGTTTAAAACTTTGGCGCAGCCACCAACGCCCATCACGCCAGTCATTGAATGATAACATAACATACCCCAAAAAAAGTGTTTTATAATGAATGTTGTGTTTTCTTGCAGATCACCTGAGAACATGAGCTGTTCACTGAATATACACAATCATTGAAATCAAGCGTCCCATTGCAGCATTCTAAACATCTTTTGACGAAGCTAAGATATAGATAAGATAGAAGTAAATTTTTGGAGAAAAACTCAAAACGGACTTGTCGTAAATAAAAAACATCCTTGGTATATACAAGTGCAAGGACAATTACATATTATCGGTACAAAAAAAAATGTATTTTCGGAATAAGGTCTGGATGCGACAAAAACATCAAAGTCGAAATTATAGAAAGATGACCAATATTTCTGAAATGGAACTAAAATTAGAACATTTTTATAAAACATGCATGTTACCTGAGCTATGCAATTCCAGACATGTTCTAACTATGTAAATTAGAAATTTAAGCGATTAAAAATAAATGTTATTTAATTTTGACTATTTTTAATTACTTTGAAAAAAACTTATGGTATTTATCATACCTACCTACATACCTACCTGCATACTTACCTACTTATCCTACCTATACCTACCTATCTTATATTTATACAAACCTTGTCCTGAGAATCACGAACACAACAAAAAAAGAATTATGCAATTTGGTGAAGTCCTTCGAAAGATATACGCATACCTACATTTCGGCGATTCATTCTTATATAGATGCATAATAACTAAGAAAGTGGTAATACAAGGAGAAAGCTACCTATTATAAGATTTTAAAATGGCACAGCGTAAACTTACTACCAAGCCAATGTACCTACAGAACCCTCAGTGCAATGGTGACTCGCACTTGACTAGTTTTTTCTAGCTCTACTGCTACTAAACCGACTCTAAACCACTGCATAAATTCTACAATTTATGTAGTGGTTTAGAATCGATTTTTCTAACCTATGTATACCATATGTATGTATACCTAGGTACTTGCATATACCTACAACCTACATATTTACCTACATGCGCAAACGGCTGTCACATAACATACATACACTAAAACTATAAAACGCAAACTTACTACAAAACTAATTGGCGGAACCCACAGCGCAAAGTTGGCTCGCATTTGACTAGTATTTTATAGAAGTAGGTAGGTAAAATAAAATAGTGTGCACGGCTAGACATCACCTATACCGTCCAGTATAAGCTGATCTCGCATTTTATAGGCTTTCCGCACACTGAGAGGTCAGCTTATACTGGAAACTGATCGTTTATAGATACATTGAAATTGTATTTGCGATATAATATATAATTTTATATTCATAAAATGACAAGTTAAAATTAAATTAGATTGATAATTTTATTTCTTAGTACTCGTCCGATAATAGTGTAGTTTACTCTAACGAAATCGCTTCGACCTCAAGGCCGCGCGTGTCGCGTCTCTGCGAGCAAAAGTGTGCGAGCGAGATAAAGAGTGCAGTGGCACGCGGGGAAGTGGGGGCGAAATTAGAATTTGAGCTGAGATGGTGTAGGCTCTTAACACTTCACTTTCCCTACAACCCAGAATTTAAAGCATTTACTCATCTGCCGGCAAACTACCAGTAATTACAGGCCCACAGGGGTGGTTACCCGAGCCCTGTAATAATAAAGGAGAAACTCGTTACCTCCTTGATAGATCGCAATGAAGGATCACTTTCTCGAAAATTAACTGAAAGTCGGCCGTGTGAAATTATATTTTTCGAAAATATGCAATGGAGGCATATCTCTGTCGACGAAGGCCAACTACCACTGCACGCTGCGCGTGCTTTCATCAACAAAACAGCTGCTTGTTTATATTGCCATTCGCACATACCGGGCTCCCGCCGACTACGTACGACTCACCCGTCCACTTTTATGAGTTTGACGAGATGCATCTACCTACTATAGAATCTACGTGATCAGTGCAAGTAAATTGCTCGATCGTCTGTAAAAGTTCTCACGGTGTTATGATTTAAAATGTAGGTAGGATATACCTTTTGAGATATTTTAGTTAGGTACCTTTTTTGGTTCATAATAAGCAGTTTTATTTTGCAAAATAGGTAGATTATATCTTAGTAGAAGCCTTTCAAACTGATTATCCATATAAAGTTCGATTTAATTGTTACTTCGTTACGACATTTAGACAGTTTTAAAGAGGTCAATCTCGATGAATAAATCTGTAATTCAATACACCTGTAATATCAAACACCAAGCGCATTTTGATAATAATCTCTGTTGCAGTGCAGTAGAATAGGTACTGAACGCAGGCGAATGCAGGTTCAAAATAAAATAAAATGAACGTAACGTAATAATGAAATGACTTGCGAGACGAGACGAGGCGGGAAGGATAGGGGGCGCGGTAGAAGCGGTCGCGAGCCCCTCCGCCCGCCCGCACACCCGCTGTCCCCGCAGTCAAGCGAGAGGCGACAGCTAGCCAGCTGCGCGTCTTGTGTTTTTCGGATTTTGCGGTGCGATCGACGTTCCTTTCTTATTTTGTTGTTATTTATATAAAAAATATAATTAGACAAGATACGCGTGTGAATTTTTGTATGCAACACTGGAACCTAACCGTCTGTGAACTTTTGCAGTGCGTTTTGTGACTTTTAAAAGTGTTCGTTACATGGATACCTGTGTCTTTTGTCTGTAAAACAGTGGATTTTATGAGAGGTGGTGGTATTTAGTTGTTCAGTACGTTATTGTCAGATCTTGTGCCCGTGGACCCAACAGTGTGACCAGTGATTGTTGTCGTGGCCGGTTTCCAGTGAGGAAACTTTCCAAACGTGCATAAAACAGTGGGTAATGCTTACCTAGCGAATGCGGGCCCTGCCTGCACGCATTCCGTAGGGAAGCAAGTGCCGGCAATAAGCATTTTACGGTGAGTAAAGCGCGCTCAAGTTCATCGTACTTTGACCTAAAATTATGACAACGCCTGGTGACCAGCCCAGTGTCAGATGTCAAGACGTATCGTGCGGTGTGTCAGCGTGTGAAGCGTACTAGATTTATTTTGATTGCACCATTGATATTACGTGGAAGTAATGAATAAACTCGAGTGTGCTCAGTAAATTATCTTGAGTGCAAGGTGAAACTAGCTCAGTAGGCTTAATTAGGTGCATAGACTCAACAGCTGGCACGAAAACTTCTGGTAATTGTAAACAACTGGTAGTTCCTTTTAATGAATCACATCACTTGATTTGTAGAACAGCAAACCTGTGGAACTGCTCAATATCTAGTTATTGTTTTTAAAACATAACATCATTCCTTTACTCACCAAAGGGTTAGGCAGAATGATACCGTTATTATAGCACAACCACATTTTTGCTAGTTTGTGGAAAATGTCCCATGAGAGTACTTAAGTTTCATTTGATTTTCTCACTGTATTAGGACTATGATTCATCTACTAATTTTTTGATGAGAACCCATTTTATTAATTCCTGTAAAAAAAAAAGGAAATCACTCCTGTAATTAATTAAATCTAATTTCATAAATGACTAGATAAAAAAACAGTAAGGGAACACAAGGCAAAAATAAAAGGGATAGGCTTCTGCTGAGTAAAAACAAACAATTGATAAAATCATGCAAGTTCTTATCTTATTTGCATATAAAGCAGGGTCATAACATTTCTACTGAACTAAGTACCTATGTCTCATGTAGGTTCCTAGTATGTATTGTATGCAAGTATGTATTGGGGATTTAGTACAGACTACTAGACTCCCATTAATCTAAACTAATATTATAGAGAAAATTTAGATATTTGCTTGTTTTAAAAAAATAATGGTGCAGATTCTGTTGTACACAAACTAAACTTAATTTAGGCTATTCCTATCTTTTTCTCTATAGTAGAACAAGAAAGAGACGGACATAAATTAGAGCTGTCAAATTAAGTTGTACTAATATTTCTGTACAAATTAAGTAAAAGATAGCGATTCTCTAACTTTAGTTTAGTTATTGAACAAGAGAATCTGCACCACTGTCTGGAAGTTTTAATCTGATTACAAAAACTCTTTCACTGATAAAAAGCTCAGTATTATTTACTGTCAATAGCTACTGTTATAGCTGAAAATTGCAGTTCCTGCAGAAAAGGTGGCCATGGGAGCAAGCCTCAGAAGAGCTAATAAAATACATTTGGGAAGCCAACATATTTTTCTCCAGAAATGAATGAAAAAAGAGATTTGGCTTTGTTTTTCTTAATTCAGGTTCACCTCCTTCAGGATCCGGCATTCCGCCTAGACAAAAGGCTCTCCCTAAATTATTTACTAAAATGTAACAGGCTGAAATGCATATGCAGGGGATTTTATTACCAAAGCTATTGGAATCCAAAAATGTCTTATATAATTAAATAATATGAAGTGATCTGAACACAAACAATAGTATTATCAATAGAAACATAGAGAAAATTATGAAGATTCAGTGATATTTTTATTATGTTGTCATACAGACCTCCACAGTAACTGAAAAATTCATAAAAGAAAAGTTAAACAAAGAGTCAGAAGCCTGAATAGGATTATTAATTTTGTCATATACTTCTAAAATAACTAAAAACCAAATTTATAATAATAATCTTACTAAAGAATATTATCATACTAATATTTTAAATGTGAAAATTTGTATGTTTGTGTTTCAATCATGCAAAATTGGCTGAAGGGGTTTAAATGAAATTTTGCACACATAAATTATAACCTGGATTAAAACTAAGCTACTTTTTACTATGTGGGCGAAGCCACTGATAGAAGCTAGTAAACAATAATTAGGTAGTTGTCTGTTCTTGTTCTAGTCTATTGTATTAAAATCTAGTATGATATTTTCTTCCTTCCTTTATATTCCAAACAAAAATATATATTTTTTTTTTATGTTATACCTAATTTAAGGTGAATGCTCCACACTAGCCCGCGAAATTCAAATTTTCTTACGTTTTTTGCAATTTGCAGATCAGTGTCAGGTTGTATCTTGGTCAAAATTTGATTCGCGAATGTAGCAAGTATGTATTTATAGAATTATAATCATTAAAATCATCAATACAACTCAATCAGAATTGATGCCAAATGTAAGAATTTCATGAAATCATGACATTTGGCATCAATTCTAACTGAAAGAGTTGTATTGATGATTTTAATGATTATAATTCTATAAATACATACTTGCTACATTCGCGAATCAAATTTTGACCAAGATACAACCTGACACTGACCTGCAAATAGCAAAAAACGTAAGAAAATTTGAATTTCGCGGGCTACCCTGGCGCTTCCACCTTAATGGGCAACACTAATTTCGAACTTCCTGTAACAAAAGTTATTCTTGGAAATAGGTCTATTCCACAAATTGTTACAAATAAATTAAGTTAATTAATTTAATAACTCTTTCCTCAATGCCAGCTGTATTTTCATGGTAAAAACCTATTTGATACTATTATCATTCCACAAACAGAACTTTTATTGATAATAAAACAATTTGTATGCATTGTGAATAGTGATTCATTCATGTAGATGATAATATTATTAAAGTATGTAAATCAATTTTATTTTCCTCTACATGGTGGACCACCCAAGATATTAAGTTGTTACTTGCATCTTTCTGCTTGCATTTTTCATCTTTCTACAAGTTTAAAACACTTCATAGTATTGAAACAAGTAATTTTGATAAACCACTGTGGAAACAGATGCTATTTCTGTCACACTTTTATTATCAGTCCACATGTTTCCGAACACACCCTCTGTAGCATTATTGGTTCCTACCTTTTTATTTTTATTTCCATGTTGACTAAAGGAAACATAAAAGAAACCATTCTTGTTATTTCGAAGTTGCTACTCCTTTATTTGTATGAAGAAATTGAACAAATATTTAGTCATGAAAGTAATCTTTTTTAAGATCCCGAAATAAACAAGTCATTATGAAAATTTTGTGTAATACATATTCTTTGTAGTGATTCAAACTGGTATCTGTAAAAAGTATGTAATTATCTGTAACATTTATTTATTTATTTAATCATTTATGTACACACAGAGACACAGTAACAATAAACATAATTATAAAACATGTAGGTAACATGTTTTTGTCTTTGACCAATATTCGCAGTAGGTCAATTTTCATCAGCATGTGTAATTGGTTTGACTGATAATAAGCATTTTTTAAATATGGATAGCATAGCTTTTAGTTACATGCAGTAAAAAAAAAAAATATTTTTCAAAAAACCTGACTAAAATACAACTAAAAACTTCTTTTCAAGCAGTCTGTGGGAGTTATTTTACCTAGTTCAATTATAGATTTCATGCCACCAATTTTTATTTTCTACATTTTAGTGAGTTATAAATTGTCAATATCATTGATTTTAGTATTATGTACATTCAAGCCATAAAGTCTTCCAAAACCTACCTATTCATTCTTCGAATTTGTCTTCCTCTAATCCATTATATACTATTTTAACATAATGATATTTTATCACTGTTCCAAGGAGACTAGTATGCATAAATAATAAACTTGTCATTGAACTTACTATTCTCATGTCTAAGAAAGAGGCATTGTTAGGATTTTCTAAGCTTCTTGGAATCCTTGTGTTTTCACAGTACAATGTTTGTTTCTGAACTACCTACTTACAACGACAATTCATGAGATCAGATAGTTGCTATGTAAATAAGTTTCATACATATAATATACAACATGGATCATAGTGAAACCTGAAATAAAAAACATTTTAATGCAGCTCTAATCTAGTCCATTCAAGCTGTTAATTTAATATAGTGAATCTGTTGAATGACTAATTAAGTGCAAGCTTAGTTTAATGTTATTTTTATCTAATCAATCTTAAGTGTGGCTTATTATTTATGACAAAAAAGAAATACACTACCAATCATAGTGTATGAATCATTTTTATTATTTGATTACAATAATTATATACCTATACATAATAGACATAACTAAAAAATAATACAATTGCATCAGAAATTTTAGAAAAATGTTCACTGCACATCCTAGGTTCCCCTATTTTGGAAGAAAGTTACTCTCCATTCATTGACGGAAAAAAATATAATTTTAATGATATTTCAGACTGACCCACAAAAATAAATTTACATTCGGCATTCACTCTAATTAGATATTGCTGTTTTGGATTAAATTTTATATGGCTCCGCTCTTTCCCTCTGTGGAAACATTCACATATATTTGGACAAAATTGATGAAATTATTTGACGCACTCTTACAACTATTTTAAATGTTGCCATAGATGACCGAGCGTGTCTGCAAACCACACTACCCATTCGTTTTGGTGGGCTCGGCAGCCGCACAATTTCTAGTATAAATCTACGCATTCCTGTCCTCGGTCGACAGCACTAACAAAAGTTAACCAAAAGAATTTTAACTCCATCACTGGTTAACTGTGAAGTGCCGTGCTTGACCAACGCAATGAACGTTTGGAAAATAGCTTGCCCGGGCACGGCGTTGCCCGAGAACCCATTCTCCCAGAGCCACTGAGACGTGCTGCTCTGTAGATTGGTACGGAATAATCTCTTAAATACGTCAACCAATACTGCTGAGCGTGCCTGCCTGCTGGCTGTGGGTGAATGAGAGTCGGACCTCTGGCTACAGGCACTACCGTCACCCAACATAGGCACTATGCTAAGTAACACCACCTTCCTTCCTTCGCTACATGTCTGCGTCTGGGTGCTCCTAGCGGAGCTCCACATCGCTGCCAATGTGGTGAAGCAGTCGACTACCTCGGACACCATGGCCTATCCTGCAGTAGGAGCGCGGGTCGTATGGCACGGCACGCCAGCATTAATGACATCATCCGTCGGGCTCTTGTCACCCGGCGTGTGTCAGCCGTTTTAGAACCTCATGGCCTTTTTTTTTTTTGTTGGTTGGGAAATCATCCAATGACATCTCCCGCTCTAGGGTAGATCGGAAGGGCGTGTCAGACTCTTACTGACTAAAACCCACCCCTGTTCCTTCCCTGCCCTGAATGCACAGGGGCGAGGTAACTCACTCCTATGTTGTTGGCTTTGTATATTTGTGTATTTAGTTTATTCATATGAGTATATATTTTATCTGTAGTTTACATATGTATTTTATGTACCTTTGCATTTAAATAAAGATGCCTTGTTTTTTTTTTCCCCTATGGCACCTACCACTATTTGTCTCTGCATCACCCTAAGGTTGACTGGTAGATAAAAAACTTTTTACAAAAAAAAATACAACCGACTTCCATAAATAATACTAAAAAATGCAAAATAACTTTAATTTCGGAAGTCGGTGTTTCTACTTTGATTTCTTCATTACTTGACACCGACTTCCGAAATTAAAGTTATTTTGCATTTTTTAGTATTATTTATGGAAGTCGGTTGTATTTTTTTTTGTAAAAAGTTTTTTATTTTTCACTTTTTAGTTGTTGTACCCCATTCTAAAACTAAATTAATAGTAAAGTTATGCCCGAATTGATAGCCCCAAAAATAGGGAATTTGAACATAGTTGGCGAAATTAGGGTGTATCGGGGTGAACTGTACCAATCTGAATACCCCTTCAGAGTGTATTAGCGTGATGTATTGTTGTGAAGTGGTGAAAACAATATACAGACATGCGATTGCAGCGATTCTGGAAAGTTTCCTATCATTTATTAAAGAGTTCCATTGTGTATCTCCGAAGTTCTTTATCAGATCTTCACTAAATTAAAATGGGGCCACATGTGAAGCAACAGCTTTCAAATAAAAAAAAAATCTTCAAAATCGGTTCACGCAGTAAGAAGTTATGAGGTAACACATACAGTCGAATTGAGAACCTCCTCCTTTTTTTGAAGTCGGTTAAAAATGCCTGAGGCATTAAGTCCGCCTCTGTACTTGTATGTGCGTAAAGTGTTTAATAAATAAATAAAACTCACTTTCGAATTTCCCATTATTAATATTATCCACAACCCCTGGGTAGGCATCGGCCATGACGGGCCCCGTCATGTTTTGCTGACAACTCTTTGAGGCGCGCGTGGAACACTACGCGCCGTCGATTCTCGGGCCTAGTGCTGATCGGACGGCGAGTTACCCACTACTCGCCGTCCGCAGGCCCGGATCTACGGTGGCCGGAGATCGTCTCGCGACGTCCTCCGCCCAGGGCGTCTCCTGCGGCGGCAGAACCTCATGGCCTGACACGTGACGATGGAAAAAGGCCAGGCGGGATGCCCATACTGCCTTGGAATACGGTACAGAAAATCTCAAACGGCGCAAATATAACAACCTTATTGAGAGTTATATGTTTGAGCCGTTTGGAGTTGAAACACGGCCATGGGGTCCGAGTGCTCATCGAGTTTGCCGTGACATCAGCAAACCTTTTTTTCGGCCAAAGAATCAGCATTCTGGGCACTTTTCCCATTGACAGCGATGTGACCGAATTTTTCGATGCCCAATGAGCTGTACTCCTTCCTCTTTGATGCTGCTTGTACATATTTTATTTATTTCCTTTTAGCCTGTTTATCCCATTAAGTTATTTCTTAGTTTAGTGTATGGATATGAATGGTCACTCCGTGTGCGGGATTGGTTGAAAGAGCCGCAGCGGCCCTGGCACATGCAACTGAAGAAACACGGGTGGGTTTTAGTCAGAAAGAGTCTGACTTGCTCTCCCGCTCGCTGGAGAAGTTATTTGTTGATTTTCCTCCCCGAAAAAAAATAGGAGTCAATTTGCAGTGTCCAGATTTTGACCTTTATTTTAGCAACAAGCTCCATCATCATCATCTTCCTGCCCATATCCCATGTTACTTGGGGTCGGCGCAACACGTTTTTTTCTTCCATTCTGTCCTGTCAGCCGTCACGCTATCACTTACTAGCAACAAGCTCCATAATATTTAAAAACTAATAATTATCTACCTATTTTTGTATCCTAAGATCCTCACATATATTCGGTGTTCTTGCTTTATACATGCTGTAAATGAAGAACAACTTAGATAATAGCATAGAATATCACCTAGATTATTAATTTGTCCTTGTTCGAAACAACAACATGTATTTCACCATAAAACAAAGGCTAATCATACACTTATCAGCATCAATTCCTATTGAGTTGAATTGTTTTTACGACATTAATTCGCGTTGCGTGCAAAAAATTATTGAGATAATTGGGAAGATGTAGTCGAGTACGTTCAGTATGAAGTTTGAAACAAAAGAAACCCAATGTTGAGTTGACCAACTTTCGTAAAAAAAAAAAAACGGCCAAAAGCGAGTCGGACTCGCTCGGCAAAGGGTTCCGAACAAATAATATTTTTTTCAGGTTTAAACTATACATATACATATAGGTAGGTACTTCTTTGTATAAGCCCTTTCATTTGGTATGTAGCACAGTACAGTTTGTACCCCAAAAGTGACCCCCATATTCCAAATTCATTTATTTACGTTACATGTGTTTGGGTCACAGATATATGTACCTACATATAATATCTGTGACCCAAACATGTACCTATGTACCAAATTTCAACACAATCGGTCAAGTAGATTCGGAGCAAATTGGCTGTGACAGACGGACAGATAGACACACGAGTGATCCTATATGAGTTCTGTTTTTCGTTCGGACTTACAATCAATCTGCCTAGCCTTTTCCCAACTACCTTGGGGTCGGCTTCCAGTCTAACAGGATGCAGCTGAATACCAGTATTTTACATGGAGCGCCTGCCTACCTGACCTTCACAACCCAGTGACTGGGTAATACGATACCCCTTGGTAAGACTGGGTGTCAGACTTTCGGGCTTCTGACAACCCGTAACGACTGTCAAAGATCCACGATTGACAGCCGGGACCTACGGCTTAACGTGCTTTCCGAGGCACGGAGGAAACTCTGTATGTAAAGATGACCCCGGCAAGCGTAGTTATTTCCTAAATTGGGTCCCATCACCAGCTTCGGTACGTGGACTCGGCTACGGCTAGGCGACACCGCGCTTACGGCTCGCAGACCGCTGGTTGACCTGGCTGGCAAACAGTTTGAATCTATTTTGTTTGTTTGAAATCAAACCAACAAATTAATTCAATAAAACACGCGCACAACACGACTGAAAGTTATCTTGTGAATTACATGACAGCACGTTCGGCAACAGTAGTGTGCTACAAGCGCGGGGACGACTAGTCATAAGCGCATTAACTGCAAGTTGACCACGCACCGCACCGCGGTCCGTGAGCTTGTCTCGAGGCGAGTCGATTACGTTACGATTCCGATTAGTGTGCGTTGCAGTAAGGAGTTTCATACTGCACGATAAAGAATACTGCACGGCTCGAGTTGATACGGTGACGATCCCTTTCCGAGTTGATATGTGTGCTATGACCTTGAGACTGAGAGGGGACGACGAGCCGTACGCGCGGGGACGACAAGCCGTAAGCATGGGAACCGCAAGTTAACCACGCACCGCACCGGTTCGTGAGCTTGTCCCGAGGCGAAGCGATTACGTTACGATTCCGATTAGTGTGCGTTGCAGTAGGGAGTTTCATACTGCACGATAAAGAATACCACACAGCTCGAGTTGATACGGTGACGATCCCTTTCCGAGTTGATATGTGTGCTATGACCTTTAGGCAGGTTACAGAACAAGAGGATGGCTTCTGCTAATAGTCCCGATGGTACATCAATTAGGATGTTATTAAAGGACACTGAAGAAGTTTACAGGTTAATAGGACACTGGTAAAGTTGACCCACTGCTGGCCGAGTATACCATACTCTCTCAGCAAGCTTGAATCAGCCACAAAGAATTAAAAAATATTATTATTTACTCGCTTTTGTCCGTGGGCTCTCTCTCGTAGCCAATCTTACGGAAACCATGTATATTTTCCAGGAAAGTAGCACATGCAGCTATAGTCTAGCATTCTATTACTGAAAGATTCGTTAATAATAGTTATTGGATCAGCAAAATAAACAAAACTTTTCTCATTTCTTAGGAAATCATTGCATGATAAGATTAGGATTATTTGATCAGTAAGTATTAGAAACAGAATCGATTGGCATCATAATTTCTATTTCGGTGTAAAGTGGCATTTTCTTGCTAACTGTACTTACATTTATTTGAAAGTCCGAATAAGGATCAAATTTTTACGAAAAGTTATGGATAGTCCTCCTGACGAACAAAGACCCTTTTCGTGTAGGCGCAACTACTCGTATTAAGGTACTTCCCCTTAATGCCTTGCTGAAAGTTTCCACTCTGGTTAATTTAACTAAATAAACGAAGAAATCAAATTATTATTTTTATTAAACTAGCTTCTGGCAGCGGCTGCGCTCGCGTGAAAGTCAGAAATGATCTTCACTGAACGAACTCCTGGGATAAAAATAAAAAAAACGAGTGTGCTTTAGACCAGGGCTTGATACCGTTACCAATTCACATTAAGAGCTTATACCATCTCAGCTCAAATTCTAATTTCGCCCCCACTTCCCCGCGTGCCACTGCACTCTTTATCTCGCTCGCACACTTTTGCTCGCAGAGACGCGACACGCGCGGCCTTGAGGTCGAAGCGATTTCGTTAGAGTAAACTACACTATTATCGGACGAGTACTAAGAAATAAAATTATCAATCTAATTTAATTTTAACTTGTCATTTTATGAATATAAAATTATATATTATATCGCAAATACAATTTCAATGTATCTATAAACGATCAGTTTCCAGTATAAGCTGACCTCTCAGTGTGCGGAAAGCCTATAAAATGCGAGATCAGCTTGTACTGGACGGTATAGGTGATGTCTAGCCGTGCACACTATTTTATTTTACCTACCTACTTCTATAAAATACTAGTCAAATGCGAGCCAACTTTGCGCTGTGGGTTCCGCCAATTATTTTTGTAGTAAGTTTGCGTTTTATAGTTTTAGCCGTGTATGTATGTTATGTGACAGCCGTTTGCGCATGTAGGTAATTATGTAGGTTGTAGGTATATGCAAGTACCTAGGTATACATACATATGGTATACATAGGTTAGAAAAATCGATTCTAAACCACTACATAAATTGTAGAATTTATGCAGTGGTTTAGAGTCGGTTTAGTAGCAGTAGAGCTACAAAAAACTAGTCAAGTGCGAGTCACCATTGCACTGAGGGTTCTGTAGGTACATTGGCTTGGTAGTAAGTTTACGCTGTGCCATTTTAAAATCTTATAATAGGTAGCTTTCTCCTTGTATTACCACTTTCTTAGTTATTATGCATCTATATAAGAATGAATCGCCGAAATGTAGGTATGCGTATATCTTTCGAAGGACTTCACCAAATTGCATAATTCTTTTTTTGTTGTGTTCGTGATTCTCAGGACAAGGTTTGTATAAATATAAGATAGGTAGGTATAGGTAGGATAAGTAGGTAAGTATGCAGGTAGGTATGTAGGTAGGTATGATAAATACCATAAGTTTTTTTCAAAGTAATTAAAAATAGTCAAAATTAAATAACATTTATTTTTAATCGCTTAAATTTCTAATTTACATAGTGAGAACATGTCTGGAATTGCATAGCTCAGGTAACATGCATGTTTTATAAAAATGTTCTAATTTTAGTTCCATTTCAGAAATATTGGTCATCTTTCTATAATTTCGACTTTGATGTTTTTGTCGCATCCAGACCTTATTCCGAAAATACATTTTTTTTTGTACCGATGATATGTAATTGTCCTTGCACTTGTATATACCAAGGATGTTTTTTATTTACGACAAGTCCGTTTTGAGTTTTTCTCCAAAAATTTACTTCTATCTTATCTATATCTCTTAGCTTCGTCCAAAGATGTTTAGAATGCTGCAATGGGACGCTTGATTTCAATGATTGTGTATATTCAGTGAACAGCTCATGTTCTCAAGTGATCTGCAAGAAAACACAACATTCATTATAAAACACTTTTTTTGGGGTATGTTATGTTATCATTCAATGACTGGCGTGATGGGCGTTGGTGGCTGCGCCAAAGTTTTAAACTTTTGCAGCTAAAATCGTTGTACATTGTTTTTTTATCTGCCTGTATTTGTTGTTCTGTTCCTAATAAACGATTATAATAAAAAAAAATATAAAAAAATGACCTCCCGCTCTGGGCGGAGCGGGAGGGCATCTCAGACTTTTACTAACTAAAACCCACCCCTGTTCCTTCAGTTGCCTGTGCCAAGAGCCGCGGTAACTCTCTTTCAAATATACTCGCGACCCCGGCAGCATAATTTTGTCAACATGAATAAATAATACGGAACCCTAAAAAGTCCAACATTATGAAAATTTTATTATGAATTCGCCAATTTCGTGATAGTACCGTTACGCGTTAGTACCAAGCGGTAGTGCCATGGGGGAACAGCAAATTTCGTGATTATCACATACGTATGATAGATAGGTACTTAGGTACAATTATATATTTTGTAACACATGAAGATTTGTTTCGTCCGAATTTATTTCTACAGTTTTCGGAGGTCATACCTCCGTCCGTCCGGTCCTGTAACAATCGCACGGGACAAATAAATACCTACCAAGACCTCACATATTTTTATTTATGATTTGGCTATGGAACCCTAAAAATATACAAAAGAAGACTAAATCGTCCATAGAAGCAGACTTGCCCTATGAATAACAAATAACAATTATCCACAATACATTTTTTATTGAAATACAAATTTGGTGAATTGGTATTTGATGGTGGAGGGATAATTTTCCAGTACAAGCTGACCTCTCATTGTACGGAATTCCTATACAATGTGAGATCAGCTTATACTGGAAATTTATAGCTTGATAATTTTTTTTTTTGATTTTTGTTTGTCTTTTAAAAAATTTTTGCCCCACACTAGGAATATTCCTATATCGTGGGTGCGTTCACAAACATGTAAATTCACATACACAAGACACCCAGACCCGGAACAACTATCTGCAGGTCATACAAATATTTTTTCCGTGCGGGGATCGAACCCGCGACACGCAGCGTAGCAGCCGAACGCTCAACCACTGCGCCAACCGTGCCGTCAAAATTATATAGCCATGTGTAGTAATAATAATAACAGATCAGTGTTTTATGGCCTACAGATAGTTGTGTCGGATCTGCGCGTTTGTGAATGTGAAGATTTGTGTTTGTAATCGCACCATCTCCGATTCAGTTGAAATCCTGGAGTCGGCAACATTATAAAAAAAAAACAATTAGGTACTACATAGATACCTATTTGTTGTATATTGTCAAAACAACAACAAACCTATTTAGGGAACTTTTTAACTTTTTACAAAATTGGACACCCATTTTTCTTTTGATAAATGTGTGAAACATTTATCAAAAAAAAAAAGTGGACACCTGGATTTCGCCTAAATCGTGAAAGGTGCGTTTACAAACACAAATCTTCACATGCAGAAACACCTGCAACTCCTAACGCAGCAGCCAATCACCTGCCACTGCACCAACCGTGACATGTTTGTAATCACTAATACTGTAAGTAGATAGGTAGCTATATACTTACTTCATTACGTTTATCATGTTTTCCAGTTTCTTTGCGCCAACCCATTCGTTTCTTATTTTTATTACGGTTATTTCCCATTGCACCAACACTATAAGAATAAGTACTACAAGATTTGTATTTTACGTAGTCTTGTTGCGTAATGTGTGCTCTGAGCGCAAGCGACACAGCCCTCCCGTTCGAAAGCCGAAGCGAGACTAAACGGGGGCGTCGGGCGCCAGGGAACAAGCTTCAAGACGGCATAGTTTAGGTGATAGTTTAGGTATTTTATTTTTACTGTGAAAATAATGGTAATTTAAAAATAAAAAAACTTGTAGGACCTGCTTTATGGTAAGTTCGGTTAGTATGCAAAGTTTCATGATCTAATTTTAAGCATTTTTTGAATGCTAGCGGTTTATTGTTTTCGGTTTAGAGGTAACTTTGGATTTTTTTTCTATCGAGAAAATTTTATGGAATCGTGTTTTTGAGGTTTATAATACTTAACATTGATCCTCAACCTTGCCATATATTTATTTCAAAATTAATGCTGCAGTATTATCGACATAACGGAGGATCATGCTAAGCCATTTGAGGTAACATAGACTCTTAAAAGTATCGTTAAGTCACGGTATTTTCATAAAGATACCTGCCATATCGATACGTATTGGTAGCGTTTACTAGTATCATAACATAATCTTAACGTTAAACATACCGGTAAAAATTAACAATACATAACGTTAGTTCACGCGACGTTGCCGTTTACTTTGGCTTGGCTTTAGTAAACCTAGGAAAGATATGAAAGTGTAAAAAATATCACTTTTGTAGACTCTGAACTCTGACGAAACGCACGCCGTACCCTGAACGTTAATGCAGACTGAACATCTTTGCATTTGGACGAAAGAAATGATCACATAGCGATCACTTTTAACAATAAAAAACTTTTTTACAAAAAAAACAACCGACTTCCAAAAAAGAAAATACACTAAAAAATTAAAAAACAACTTTAATTTCGGAAGTCGGTGTTTGTATTTTACTTCCGAAATTAAAGATTTTTAGTGTATTTTCTTTATTGGTAGTCGGTTGTTTTTTTTTTTTTTTTAAAGTTTTTTTATTTTTCAATTTTTAGTTGTTATACCCCAGAACTAAAAACTCCAATAACATGGAACGTGATATTTAAATATACTCGTAATGGGAGAAAACAAAAACGTCATCTAGGTATAGGTATTTTTCATTTTTGTTCAGTTTCTCAAAAAGCGCTGAAGCAATTTCGATAAAATTTATATGGGACCACCTCGGGAGTATATGCTTTCGGATAAAAAAAAGAATTTTGAAAATCGATCGACAACTGACGGAGAAATCGGCGGACATAACATACATACAGTCGAACATAGAACCTCCTCCTTTTTCGAAAGTCGGTTAAAAATACCGATAAAACCTATATTAACGTTCTTTATTTTTAACGATAACGTGTTCCAAAAGTAACGTTAAGTGCGGTATTGTTATTTATAAATTAACGATATTTGCATCAAGCAGCTATAACGATACCATATTTTTACCAGTATTTCAACCCTGCTTTAGACCACACGACTGAAGTAAAACTTCTTTAGCTCCATCTCTTCCGTTCGCCTCGCCCGATCACACTTTTAGTAACGTTCTCGTCACGCATTCACCAGCTTACTCCACCACCAGTTCCTTAGCCTCGAGGATGTCGAAAATTATCTATACCAAAATTCATCAACATTGGCTCGGCGCAATTTAGTCGTGAAAACGAAACAAACAATTCCTGACATACAGACTGAATTACTTTCGTATAGACGTATGTTAGTTTGGATATAAATTCATAGCCTTCTATCAAACTAACTACTTAATACTACTAGTCTAAAGAACAACGCATCAATCGTATTCAATTTCGCTTAAATGACGAAATGGATAAAAACGTGACCATATCACCTTGTCTAGTACTATCTTGGATGGTTTTCTGTTACAATGGTGTTCAGAAAATACAAATTTAGTCGACTTGAGATTGTATTTCTATCAATTCTGGTAACTCCTTATCCAATTTGGCCTTATATATGTATAGGTACTAATATTGGTGCCGATTCTGTTGTGCACAAACTAAACTTATTTAGGCTATTGCTATATTTTTCTCTCTAATAAAACATGAAAGAGACGGACGTAAATTAGAACTGTCAAATTTCGTTGAACTAATATTTCCATACAAATTAAGGGTACACGTAAAAATATGTTGACTGTAAAGCGGTAAAGCGCAAGGCGTAAACTATTTTGACATCTCTAACTTAGTTCATAGCTATATCCATCCTTTTCTCGCACCGCCTTTTAGTAAAAGATAGCGGTTCTCTAATTTTAGTTTAGTTATTGAACAAGAGAATCGGTACCATTATGAATAGGTAAAATTTGTTAGTAAGTTTGTATTTAAGGGTAATCTCCGGAACTAATGATCCGACTTCTTTTTTTTTATTGATGGCAAACTACATTATTTGTGGATGCTTTAAACTGTATTTACAAGCTTTTATTTAACTTGCAATGTACGAGTATGTATGTAACTATCTTTGTTCGGGTGGAATCTCGCAACTCAAATTAGACCCACTTCCCGATGTCCGATTGGACTCAAATTTAGTGTATATATGTATCTTCGGTGACAATACAATGATATGGTACCATGAAGCTGGTCTGATGAGGAAGACGGGAGATGGCCATAGGAACTTCTGAACTAAGCAAGATAAACCCATCTAATCTGGGCTCGATTGATTTGTCTTGAGAAGCATTTTACGCCTAGACAATATCCAGGGTCCGATGATGAAGCTGGAAGGTAGCCACTGCATCTCTGTGATAAAACAACATAACCCCACCGAGTTTGGGCTCGATTGATTCGTCTTGAGGAGCATTTTACACCTAGATAAAAAAAAAAAAAACAAAAAAAAGGGTCTGATGATGAAGCTGGAAGGTGGCCACGGCATCTCAGTGATAAAACAACATAACCCTACCGAGCACATTTGATTAGAGATAGCCGGTATAAAAGCTTGTTTAAAAAATGTTTTTTTTTTTTAACTATAAACTTATTTTGAAATCCACTCGGGCGAAGTGCTATTTATTTATCATTTACAATATTTTCTTCACCATCATCAATCTGCTGATATTGGTCATCATCATCATCTCAGCCTTTTAATGTCCCCACACCCTCTGATATTGGTGCTTTGATGTAAATTGAGATTTAGACCTAACAAAGGGCAATGGATTATACCATAACGTCATAGAGCGCCAACCTGTCACTGGTTATGTAGACCTTTGATCTTTAACCCGACAAGTAGCTAGCTACTGTGTTCCTTTGTACTGTTGCCGATTTAGTCAGACATCTCACCGCTTAGCTCTGGAGCTGAAACTCTTAGAACAACTCTGAAAACAGGGTCATAGGTATTTACAAGAGGGTCGTATCACCTTTGAATCACCCGAATTGTTGACTCAAATAAAGAAAGCTAAAATATTTCATACTTCGTCATCAAAACCAACCAAACAATCCCACAAAAGCTTTAAAGGTGAAAAATATTTTAAAAGTGCCACCTTACAGATGAATTACGAGTTCTCGAATTCCTAAATGCTTTGAATACACTTGAGTGGTATGTGCGAAATTCACAAGTTTATGAAACGACTTGGTTATAATAAATCGTCCACGAATTCGATCTGCAACTCCGTCGGAAATTTCACGAGCCATTCAAAAATTGAGGTCCCGTTTTTAAGAAACCGAATGTTTTGGAAATAAAGTTCTTGCAACGATCTAAGGTTATAAGACTACTTCTATTAATTCCTCTAGTTTATACAGTCGCAATGTTTAATTCCTTTGTTCTCCATGGAAGTAGCTGATGACTAACGCTTAGCAAGCCAACATTAGCTTAGTTATTAGTACTATGTGCATCGCTTTTGCAATTGTTTTCCATGGTAAAATTAAGTTAATGTAACATAACACATAAACCTCAAAAAAATTCACCTCACTTCTCTATTCGTCGAAGTATTGCAGATCATACAGATAATTTGGTTTATTCAGGTACACAGTTTCATCCACTTGTGTTATGATGACGCCATGCTGCAATTACACATCCGCCTGCCAAGCTTGATGATGATGACATCATCGCCCAGCATTTTTTGATTGTAGTAGCGTATAACTGCACCAGCCAAGTTCATGCGTCGATGATTTATGACGAAAATTTCCCTTCTGGCTAACATTTCTACGAAAACTTCAGCATCTAATGCTGTGTCTTTGTCTTGCTGAATGGCTGAAGCTTAGAATAGAATTCAAGGTCGCAAAAACCGATTTCGCTCCACCAGAAACTTTCTGTCTTCATACTCTTTGATTGCCTCGTAGAACTTTGCAAGAGATGACAGTAAACTGCGGATCATCTAACAAGCCAGTCTTAGACAATTTCTTGAGTAATATCATTATCGACATTCGACGTTCATGACTGTATGAAATCAAGATGAACGTGACATATTCTATGAAGTCTTCCGCTATCTGTGTCACGATTAGCCCTATATTAATGCGTTATCACATGCTTGTTCTTATCGCCAAATTGATTTTATCGAATGACCTACGAAAATGCCTACTTTCACACTTTTTCCTGCTGTCAATCTAAAACCAGGCGCCGCGCAGTATTGCAATCGCTTCGCTTGTGAAACAGACGGCCTTGTTACGTAATAACGTAATACTAACTCAGTAATGATAGGCAGTAATAATTATGTACTGCTTCATTGGTCTATTGCAGTTACAGGGAGTTCTGGAATCCCGATAGCAACATCAACCTGTACATCAGCTTAACAGAAAGATCTTGCAATCCCTATTCATCGTTCAAAGCAAGGGCAATGTGGCAAGGCGAAGTTGCAATGAAAAATTTAAAGGATCCTTTAATTCCAGCTACTCATCTAAACGTAAAAATGAATGAAATACTTAATCCTTCTTAAGGCCGCAAAAAAAACACTAATATAATACGCACTGTGAAGCATGAAGTCTTGATTTCTTTACCCAGGTCCGGGCAAATTGAGTTTTTCTACTAGGAAATTCTCATGGACATTACAGAGAGTTAATGGCAAAGAGGACGAACCATAATAATAGTATCCTTCGGGAAATACATGTGAAGTTGTGCTTACATTAGTGTTGTGATTGCAGAGAGGCGAGCGGAGCGGGTGGCGGGGCGGGCAGCGTTGGGCTGCTGGCCATGAACGCCACCCAGGTGCAGTGCGAGCCCCACGACTCGGTCGTACTCATTAAATGTAAGTAACACCCACTCACTCATAGTAACCGTTAGGTATGGAGTACTCAGACATTATCTGTGATTGAATCAACGAATATTGAAGTGTTAACAAACGGACTGTCTCACATTCAACCTGGAAACGTGTAGTCAAGTCAACTGCATCGCAAATTCAAAACTGCACATCAAACTCTTAAGCCAATGTTTAAGGTTGTTGTTGTTTGTGCTGGCTAAACGCATTTGCGCAGACCACAATTCGCAGTTGGCTGGGAAGCAACTCGTCTGTAAACACGCTTTGACTACGCACGAAAGACGCTGTTCAAAGAATCCGTGATTGTAAAATGTGTGGTGGCAAAGATCATGTATTTACCAGCACATGAATTAAATTGTATTAATTAAGTTTGTACATACTTATGTGTTACCATTGTATTAATTTTCTTAGGGGAACAAACAATACGACATGGCTGCATTCAATTCTGTCTAGTGAGTATCAAAGTATGTATGTAGATAAATGTTGCAGTTCAGCCTAATGTGACTTAATAAGCACCAGAATTTGTTTATGTAGATTAGATTATCTTTTATTATGTTAGCAGAAATCCCCGACACTTTATCTGTTGTGTTTATTTTAGAGCAACTAAACATAAGCGGTGAACTGACTCACTAGATGTTCTGACGTCGAACCAACTGCATTTCATTCTGGCTAGTTTTAAATCACAGTTTACTTCATAAGGTACACTGAATCCATATAGAATCCTGCTCCTCGACGTCTAGACGCCTCAGTAATTATGCCTAATTACGCTAGATGCCACAGCACGCTTTATGGCAATATATTTAGCTCAATAATGTTGATTTAAATTCGTTCACCGTCGTCAGTCAACCTTTTACATTGATTAATCAGTCTAGTGCACGGCTCGCCAATCGCCATAGATTCATTGGCCTCATTGCAATATGCTTTTGTATATTTTTGGACTGGTCTCGACTGCGTACTGCGTCAGTTCGATGTGTTGCTCTGGCACGAGCACGACTATTCGATTGCATACGTCTTGATTATTTGATGTGCATTCATATTAATTCATGTGTCATGT
This sequence comes from Polia nebulosa, assembly GCA_951329385.1. NCBI lineage: Eukaryota > Metazoa > Arthropoda > Insecta > Lepidoptera > Noctuidae > Polia > Polia nebulosa. The sequence goes on from OX589594.1 coordinate 15,535,682, forward strand.
AGCAACGGCCCAGCAATTTGTTATCAAACGATCGGTTCTGCAATAATTATATGCGGTTATTATGTGTTATTATTATGTATTGAATATCTTCTCAGCATGTGGCATACCACTGCTACACAGATCATAATAATGCATACATTATTATGATCTGTGTAGCTTTAAATGCAACGACAAGATGCTCGTCAATCGCTTGTCATCTGACTGAAAATAGCCTTGAACTAAAGCGAATGACGTAATTCCTATGTAAATAAGCTGTGTTGAGGCTGTGACTCGCCCATCAATATAAATCTATAAACACCAAATGTAAATATCAACTTCGAGCGGTCCTACAGCATTTACACATTCATCTCGTATCAAAATCATAATAGGTACCTACTTGACTATGTATAAACTTTCATGAGGAGAGGCAAGTTACCGTATAGGTATTCATTTTGTAAAGGTTTTGTTAAATGACGGTCTGGTAAAACTGATTCAGTACACCTATGCACTTTAATGAATGAAACATGTGATAATGTTTCCTCGTTTGCGGTAACTCTAGGTATTCCTAGGTTTTGCGGTTATCGTGAGCAATTGTAGTTTACCATTCATCGTAGCAGACCATAAGCGTCCACCGCCGCACAGAGGTACCGTCTATGAACGAAGCAAAAATGACCATTTTCAGACGCCCATTTGTAAGAGTGCAGGGTGACGAGCGTTAACGGCTATTGTTGCAATAAATATTTAGATGCAATGAAAAAAAAAACGGTTGCGACAATGTCAGCGATCTCTTTACATTGTCGCAACGATTAATATTCCCTTCTGAACTCGCCATTTCTACAAATAGTAACAATGTGTTTATTTCCGTCACTGAAAGTTCCCCCGTTGTGCTGCCGCCGCCGATGCGCTCAATTGATGCGGGAGGCGCACATATTTACAATTAGCTTTGTTTGCGTGCCTGATAATAATAATTGCTGGACATAAGCCAATGTTAGTATTAATTTTTCAACATGGCTGCTGAGTGGTAGGCTCGGCAATTGCCGCAAGCACCAATTATGTTAATCCGGGTTAGTTTTGAAGGGACTGTGCAGTACGGTGCACGTTACGAACGATGCATTTATTAATTTGTAGAAGTTATGTGAGAAAGTTGAGTTGTTTCTATGTGTGTGCCGGTGTTGTGGGACGATGCAGTTTACGTTGGTAATCGTCGTAAACAAAGTCAAGCTATGTCCGGTAGTGGAGGAACCGCTGAAACCAATAGGTAAACTCAGTATGAGCCACATTATGTAATGTGTTGTCTGGACGATATCATGCATATTGATTTTCCTTCAGGGATACTTGCTGGAAAAAACATTTCAATTTATGACTCCTAAATAATAATAGAATTTATGTCGCATAGTACAAAAGCTATCAAAATGTCGGTCGTATTCGTCAACAATAAACAACTTGTTGACCAGCCTAAAATGACGTAGGTAATTATGGTTACAAAAGTGATTGTCAAACATTTGATCTATTTTTTTTTGTGGGATTGGGCAATCATCCAATGACTTCTCCCGCTCTGGATGGAGCGGGAAGGCGTTTCAGACTTTTACTGACTAAAACCCACCCCACCCCTGTTCCTTCAGTTGCCTGAGTGCCCGGGGCGCAGTAACTCTGTTTCGAATTTATCCACGACCTTTCGAATTTATCGTAGGTTAATTTTTAGTGGAAGCGGGAGGACGTGGTGTTGCGACGCTGCTTGGGAGAGGCCTATATCCAGCAGTGGAGCGTGATAGGCTTAAGTAATTGATTGATTTATTAGGAGGCCATTTAGGCATTGTGTAAAAAGAAATCATCAGAAGCGCATTAATCACAAAAAAAAAAAATTAACTAGGATTTCAGTATAAAATCTCTGCAACCTACATTAATTTGCACTTATAACGGCTAAAAATAACAGACATCAACGACATGCGCTATTACCCAGCTTTTAGATAAACCTGTGAAATGTTTTGGCAAGCAAATTTAACCTAGAATCATATTATGAATCATAAATTCATAACTAGCTCATTCTATGAATATGCGATAGAACCGTTAGCTTAGTAGGTGTCACCAGCTGCCCATGCGCCGCCCATGTGTGGCAACTCCGAACAATATTGTAAGTGACGTTCTTAACCATCTGAATAAACGTAATTGAACAATTTCTATCAACCCATTGCCCTTCTCCACTTGTAGTGGTAGCAGGACAAATTCGAGACACAATTGGTCGCAGCTAATCATTGTAATGTGTTTTCATTTTAATTTACTGTTTGTTTGTACTTGTTTATTGCCTGTAGTAGGTTAGGTATTTAGTTTATGTTCTATTTCCGCTTAAACATGGAAATGTTCTAATACCTAATAAGTATACCACATTCAAATTGATATTGTTCCATGTAATTTCGTGACTAAGATCCGTATTAGTCCTCAATTGACGTCAAACGAACAATGCGCGAAATAATTAACAGTGAAGATGTGCAGTAGAATGAGCCCACATACATACGCTATTCCCGCATCACACACTATGCGTCAGAAATTATGTCAAGCACATAATGGTCGGCTTGAGCGGTCGGCTGCAACGCCCTATTTGCTGCATTCTTATCTGAAACTTGTAATATGGCCGTATGAATCATAATATCTAGGCGGCCTAACAATGAGGCTGAGTGACGGCGCGGCGCGGCTCCTCAGATCTCGCCAGGCTCGACCCACTGCGATACTCAGATTATACTGGCCGAAACATAAATCGAATCTTGTTATGGACCTGCTATTTCACTATTTACATTTACCTGCATCAGATTATCCCATCTAATGAGGTTATCGGCTTCCACCCAGTTACTATTGTTCCGATTTCTGTTTCGCTGTGCTTTATTAGTAACTTGCCTAAAATGTCTTTCAATTGCTTACGGTGTGGTGTTCTAGTGTCTTTTTTTTGTGGTGGGATATCATCAAATAACTTCTGCCGCTCTGGGTGGAGCGGGAGGGTGTCAGACTTTTACTGACTAAAACCCACCGTTGCCTGTGGCAGTGCCGTGACTCTCTCAAACACACCGGTGACCTTGGCAGGCATCGGCCCTAGTCTAATGTCTGTGTTCCGCCTGAATGATGGCGATTCTCTCCCTATATGAACTCGCATTTTACGGATATGAAAAAATCAACAACTGTAATCTCAACCCGGATTTAAAAGTCTGTCACTTCAACAAGCTTATACTAAAAACAATTTGTTCACGAAATACCAACAAGATAACTCTAAAGAAACTATCGTTATATCACGGGGAAGGTTAAATTCAACATTCAGACTTGATCATTCTACAATTGACTAATAAGAACTTGAACCGCGGCTGTGCCCACACATGTAGACACATTCTGTTCGTTTTCCGGTATTGTTTTGTTTAAATCCATCAGAATACACTCACCTTCTAACAAACATCAAATATCCATTAAGGAGCATGAGCAATGATTGATTGATTTACAAATCCTCATTATTATTTCCTTCAAATGGAATGTGAGATGTTGCCTGTTCCAAGAGATATTGAAGACCTGAAACTGTCGGTTCTTTCAACTCGTGCTCTGGTCTATAAAATGCTATCTTAGCTTGTCAGTCTGATTTATCTTTCACCCCGCCATTACTGTATCTAAAAGTAGAGGTCAACAATGTTCAGGATGTAGACGTCTTAATTCCGTTCGTGATGATAAGAAAATAATGGAAGCAGGGCTATCACTTCAAGAAAAGCAACCATGTAAATGGTTTAGAGAGATTTCTTCATTTTTAACCGACTTCAAAAAGGAGGAGGTGGTTATCAATTCGGATGCTTATAGGTATTTTTTTATGTATGTTCGAGCCTAACTCCGTCATGTACAGACGGATATGCAAAATTCTTTTTTGTTCGAAAGGGGTTTTTTTCCGAAATGGTCCCTATATACACATATCTGATGATGAGTTTCGGAGACAGACAACGGAACTCTGCAAAAAATTACAGCGAATCAACTGCGATTGCTGCGATTTTATGTCTTTGTATTGTTAACACAATTTAATGGGGAACCACAACTAAAAAGTGAAAAATAAAAAACTTTTTTAAATAAAAACTTCTTTACAAAAAAATAGAACCGACTCCCAAAAAAAGTGCAAAATAACTTTAATTTCGGAAGTCGGTGTCAAAAAACGAAGACACAAAAACTTTTTTACAAAAAAATAGAACTAACTTCCAAATAAAGACCAAAATAACTTTAATTTCGGAAGTCGGTGTCAAAAAACGAAGACCCAAAACCAGGAACACCTACTTTTGGTCTTTTTTTGGAAGTCGGTTCTATTTTTTTGTAAAAAAGTCTTTTATTTTTCACTTTTTAGTTGTGGTTCGGCATTAAACTGTGCTAACAATTCATAGACATACGAAAGCAGCAAACGCGGTTGATTTGCTGTCAATTTTTGAAGAGTTCCGTTGTCTGTCTCCGAAACCCACGGAACAAACCCCTTTCGAACAAAAAAAAAATTTTATAAATCCGTTAATAAATGACGGAGTTATGCCATAACCTCCTTCTTTTTTGAATTCGGTTAGAAAAAAAATAGAACCGACTTCCAATAAAGGACAAAATAACTTAATTTTGGAAGTCGGTGTTCCTGTTTTGTGTCTGTGTTTTTTGACACCGACTGCCGAAATAAAAGTTATTTTGCACTTTTTTTGGAAGTCGGTTCTATTTTTTTGTAAAAAAGTTTTTTATTTTTCACTTTTTAGTTGTGGTTCCCCATTAAACTGTGTTAACAATTCATAGACATACGATAGCAGCAATCGCGGTTGATTTGCTGTCAATTTTTGAAGAGTTCCGTTGTCTGTCTCCGAAACCCATAATCAGATCTTTTTTAAATTTAAATGGGACCATTTCGGAATAAACCCCTTTCGAACAAAAAAAGAATTTTGCAAATCCGTCAATATATGACGGAGTTATGCCCGAACATACATAAAAAAAAAAAAAAAAATACAAACATCCGAATTGATAACCTCCTCCTTTTTCGAAGTCGGTTAAAAATAGAACAGACTTCCAAAAAAAGTTGAAAATAACTTTAATTTCGCAAGTCGGTGTCAAAAACGAAGACATAAAACTAGAAACACAGACTTCCGTATTTTGCACTTTTTTTAGAAGGAGGTTCGAAGTATTTGTTTTTGTAAAACAGTTTTATTTGTCATCATCATCCTCCTATCAGTGCAGGAGGATAACTCCCTATAGGGTAGACAACTAAAAAAATCTATTTCGGCTTTCAGGTAAATTACCAAAAGATATTAATAATAATAATAATAATAATTTATTCATCAAAAACATTGTAGTACAAATGATGACCATTTACAGAATCGTTTATCGGAATATAGTGTACAAAGACTACAATAAAATGGTGGGTGAGGTGCTGTATTCCTAGCTAGGTTAATAGAAAACCTGTGTTAAGGAGCACAGTGCCCGTATGTTTTCTTTTCGCACGTAAACAAAAAAATGAGGACGATACAGTGCGTTGAAATTTCGCGTAACGTCACACGTTAAAAATATACCTACCACTTTTTACACAGAAGTGACGTAACAAGCCCCCCACTCCTGAACTGGAATGCGTTTAATTTTTATAATTTTTACCCGACTGCCCCAGAAGGAGGGTAATGTTTTTTATTGGTTTGGTAATGCAAAAAATACGTGTCCAATATTTTTTGATAATCTAAATTATGAACAATAGAATTATTATTTTTGAACCCATGAATCATCCCTATACTTCCATTTTTTTTTTTTTTTTTTGTGGGGTGGGAAATCATCCAATGACTTCTCCCGCTCTGAAGCGAAAGATGAAGCGATGGAGCGCTGGCTGGTGATGAAGCGGGAGGGCGTGTCAGACTCTTACTGTGTAAAACCCACCCCTGTTCCTTCCTGCCCTGAGTGCCCAGGGGCGAGGTAACTCAGTTTCGAAGTTATCCTCAACCCCCGGGCAGGCATCGGCCATGACGGACCCCGTCTTTATTGCTGACAACTCTTTGAGGCGCGCGTGAAACACTACGCGCCGTCGACTCTCGGATCCCTATACTTCCATGCACCTCAATTAGTGGTCATCTCAGTGTTGATTTGCTTTCCAGCTGTATCGGCTACATGCAATTTTTAATTTTTGCCACTACCGTATGTTGTTTGTGGGCAAACATAAAACTAGAATTGCTACCTACATCAACAGGTATTCTCCGAATTCGGCGGCACTACAAAATTAAATATTCATTTTCTTGACAGTTTCAAAGCGTGTTTATCAACTGAATAATGATCAAATTCAAAGCATTTATTTCAAATAAGTAAACCTCATCATTCTCCTGCCCTTATCCCAATTTATTTGGGGTCGGCGCTACATGTCTTTTTCTTCCCTAATCCTCTATTAATTAGTCGTCATCTCTGTAGTCACCCCCTTTTTATCCATATCCTCTTTCACACAGTCTAACCATCGTTTCTTTGGCCTTCCTCTACTCTTATAGCCATCCACATCCATACACAAGACTTACCTCACGACATTTTCTTCATTCCTCCGCATCACATGCCAAATAAGTACTTAAACCTGTTACAGGAAATTTTGAATTATCAATAAGTCAGTCAGTCAGAAAAATGAAGTTAATTGCACATTCCAAAGCGTAGATCTCTATGGAGAAGAACGTGCAAGAAACTCCATGGACACTCTTTTAAACCATGTTATGTGTTACAATCTTTCTGGTTACATATTTCTTGTTGTTTCTAATATGTGAGAACAATGTAAAACAAAAATAAATAAAAAAAACAATCAATTCACAAAATAAAGACAAAAACAAGCCAGTGGCAGATAAGAGATGACCAGTCTCAACTGACGGCGCCCGTTCACGAACATGATGCGTCGATCAGCACCACTGAGCTCAACCATTTTGAAGGGAACTGAATGACCTAACACACGCGCCACCATCAGCGAGACATTGGAGTGAGCATGACAAACTTTCAACTGCCAATCTCGTTCATGTCAAACAAGCAGTTACTTAAGGTGAATGCTCCAGGGTAGCCCGCGAAATTTGATTTGCGGCCGTAGCAAGTTTGTATTTATAGAATTATAATCATTAAACTCATCAATACAACTCTCTCAGTTAGAATTGATTCCAAATGTAAGTATTTCATCATGAAATCATGACATTTGGGATCAATTCAAACTGAGAGAGATGTATTGATGATTTGAATGATCATATTTCTATAAATACTCGTACATACTTGCTACGCCCGCGAGTCAAATTTTGACTTAGATACAACCTGACACTGACCTGCAAATACCAAAAAATGTAAGAACATTTAAACTTGCTACGGCCGCGAATCGAATTTCGGGGGCTACCTTGGACCATGGTACTCACATCAATCTGCCTAGCCTTTTCCCAACTATCTTGGGGTCAGCTTCCAGTCTAACCGGATGCAGCTGAATACCAGTATTTTACATGGAGCGACTGCCTATCTGACCTCCACAACCCAGTTACTGGGTAATACGATACCCCTTGGTAAGACTGGTTGTCAGACTTTCAGGACTGACGACCCGTAACAACTGTCAAAGATGCACGATTGACAGCCGGGACCAACGGCTTAACGTGCTTTCCGAGGCACATGTAAATGAAAAAAAAATGCTTCAAAATTATGATTATCTATATCTAAAGTAGCCTACCTAATTGGCACTATTAAACTAGGCTATTTCTTAATGAGGCTTCATTTAGAACAAACGCTCAACACAAAAGCACAACAAACTGTGCAAATAAATAATTTAGTTCCGGCCGTTAATGGGTCGTCAACCCTGGTCAGTGGTTCTTCCTCAGACCGCGGCCTGTTAACAAAATAACTTACTATCATTCGTTAGTGAACACCATCAGCTCATTGAGAAGTCTCGTTTAGTGTGTGATCAAGCATCGTGGTGTCGACACGTGGACGATGTTAATTGTGTTTATTGTAAAAAAAAAATAACCAATTTCATTCCCATTCGTACAGTAATATGAACATAATTAACTTTTATATGTGCCTACTTATTCATTGTGCAGTGTTAACTACCGTGTTATTAATTCAAGAACCTTGATCTCACAATAGAGGGCGCAGTTACGTAACAGTGTGATGGATATGTACCGGTATGGTGACACGAAGAATGCAAGAAAGTGTGATAAAATAACTAAAATTAAACACAAGTTGATAAGGAAACACAGGCTAAGTAGGTAGTTATGCTAGTTTTTAGTGTTCAGTTAATCATGGTCACATTTGAGATAAATTAAATTTATATGCAGAAGTTTTAACGTCTTTTTGGTCTCGTGTTAGGAGCTACTTGGGCGTATTTACAAAACGTGGTCGCACCACCCGCCTACACTCGCCTTCAAGGCCTCGAATCAAATTAATCAGCGTTTCGACTTATGGAGCCGATATAACTCCGAAAGGATATTCGCAACGAACATTCCCAGTATATTTCTCCATTTGCCATGTTGTTCACGGTGTATTAAACTTGGATAATTGATGTTACGTACAAAATTGATATTATAAAAAAGAATTTCACATTCGCTTTGCGTTTCTGTTTCTCCGTCTGTTTATTTCCAAACCTGGTACAGCACAGCACATAATCATTATCTATGGAAATTAGCCCCCGTATGAAACTACCGATTTTTTGCTCTTATCATTCAATTACGAGACTTCGCTAATTCAAGGTTAACTCAATATTTATCTGTACAAGTTTGAACAGTATATGTTAGTTAGCATTTGTCTCCCTGTATAATGGTTTAGATAAGAAATAGTAAACTTTATCAGCAGTAGTTTATGATGTGTGACCAACGAACAGCTACTTAATGTTTTAAATAATGAATTCAGAATTTCTTGGAATCCTAATCATGTTTTGGCTGGCTTTTGACCGACATTGTTTGAGATATTGATTTTAAACACTGTTTACATATGTACATATAAGGCGGAGACGACAATACAATATAAATGAAAACGCTGGCGTTAATCAACTTTTACTAAGGGACTATGGGACTAACTCTCAAAAAAATCAGCTGTTCGGTACATTTTGTCGAGTTATGCAAACATAATGTATAGCGCAGCTGTTTTTTTTTTTCGCGTATTTTATTGTTGTGTTGTCGTCTTCACCTTGCATAGTAGAAATCTTACACCTGAAAGCAGAAAGCATAATATTTATTTAGCTTGGCGCTCATGGTATTCTTCTAGCATCCTGAAAACAAAGTTATTTTTAGTTTTCAGTAGACATAGGGGAGAATTCACTAGACGGACTTGTTCTAGGTAGGGAATGCCTATGGGCCTTGTCCGTCCAATTAGTGAAAACTGCTTTAGTTTAAAGAATAATGCAATTCCTAGGTACTGATATATACACTCTCCTTATTAGGCTTGACACTTCCTAAATACTCTGTACAAAGTATGCAAACACACCTCCAATATTTTATTTAGTTAATGTAGAAACATGCTATAGTCGCTTTAGGAGTCTGAATACATCAAAAATCCTTGTTCATCTCGTTTTTGTTCTCCGGCAGATGAGCACCGGTCAGCTGGCGGCAGTTGGGAGGAGCCTGTGAGCGCCGTGCGGAACACACCGCTGCGGCGCTCGCAGAGGCTCAACTCGACCCTGGACTCCAGGTAACGAACTATTGTTTTTTTGTGTTAGCCAGAGGTGCTCAAACCCGCCGAACGGTCGATCGCCAGAGCTGTTTGAATCTATCGCGGAAGTTGGAACATGTCAAACCCTACTTTAATGTCAAATTTTGTCAAGTTTTCAGGCTAAAGTAGAGTGATAAAATACTCAACTTCAAATTCTTATTAAAAAAATCAGGGGTAAGTAGTGACATGTCCAGTCTCAAATTCAGGGGGTATGCCTGAAGTATGAACACACGAATTAAAGTTAACACAACCTTTTTTTATTATTTAGTTTCATTATTATATTTTTTATATTAAGGACAGGCAGTCGATCGCTTGACTCTAAAATATTTTAAGTTTGAGTACCACTGATGTATGCTATCCGGTTTCTTTTGAATCGGTGATTCGGTGCTCGGGATTCCGGACGTATACTGTTCGTATAATACGGCTGTTGTAGTGTGCGTGTGATCCTTTAGGTCTCGTTCTAAATCGCGTAAGATATGCGCGTGCGCATGTCCGATGGTAAACTAATTTGAACTAATTTCATTAATGGTTGCTAATTGAAACTTTTCCTTCGATCTACAATGTTCGAAGTAACTTCATTGATCTTTGATTTGTTTAATTTAATATTTTACCTTGTATTGAATTGTCATCAGTACTTAGAAGCTTCTCAAAGCCACAGTCGTTGGAGATAACATAAATCTTGTTGTTGCTTCTTATGAATAATATAATTACTAATTTACTGTTGTTTTTAACTACCGTATTTAAAAGGTTAAAATATAATAGTTATAACAGTTATTAAAGCTACAGCTGCAATAAAATTATCTATCGCAATAATAATTCTAAAGCATTAAATCGATAAGTACTGCAAGTATTATACAGTTTAGTATCACGAATGTAACACATGTACTGGTCAAACGCAGAAAGCCGTTTAGTGGTGTCAGAACTAAGTGTGATTGATTGTACTTTCAGAATTAGAAACAATTCTCGTCTTTTAGGAGGGTGGCTATGTCTAAAATGGAACACTGTTTACTGTCAATAAAATAGCTGAAACCAAAATAAAGCATACGTTTTAATAAGAACTTAATGATGACGATCTTAGACTTATCTTCAGATCAGTACTTATGTTTCTTATAAAGTGACTCGTTCTTTGGTAAAAACAAAGCAAGAGTTAACTTTGACATTTCAGTTTAATGGATCTGCGTAAAACTGCTTAGTCACCACTCGACTAATTACTTCATCCAGTACCAGGGACTCATAAAATGCAGTACGTTATTATTTGTCACAAGACACGAGAGTCATAATGCTGCGCATGCGCTGTGTTGACAGTTGGCGCATGCGACTTCCCGTCGTTGCGCGGTGTGGTCCAGTCTCGCTCGACAATTAGCGAGCGGCGCGCGTCCAATTAACACGAATTTCCTGTGTTCAAACTCCAGGGGCCAGCAGAGGGCACTGCCTCCCGACAAAATGATCATTCACGCTTTAACGGATACCGTCTATTGTCATTCGGTTCAAGATCCAATCGCTGTATAAAATGTTCAGTTCACAATGAACTTTGCAACAGTTTAAGTTGATCTTTATAATCCAGTCTGTGACTAATCCCTAATAGTAATAATGTACCAGAACTAACAGATGTTACTCGATTTAGAATGTAACTTGCAGGCGCTTGAATTTTTTCATGCCGATCTGAGAATAAACTAAAAAATCCAATGCAAGATGTTAGACTTGACTGTGAGAAATAGGTTACTGTGGCACTCCTAGACCTCACTGATGGGCTTAGCCACTTATGTAGGCCCAAATACGTTGCCTATTATTATTTTACGTACTTTTATACGTACCTACACCAAAAGATGGTAGGCTGTAGATAAATATGATTTCAAGTTTTAACACAATCAACGATTTTAGAACCTATTTGATCAATTCCCCCTGAAAAACGGCTACATAACTTATTAACACTACCTACTACAACATTCATTAAGGCTCTACTACCCGCCAAGAGGCGCCCTCATTGATTAAAAATGGTAGCATAGCATAGAAAATAAATATTAAAGAATCCTACGTTGCGTTTGTAGCCAGCTAATCCCCCAATTAATGGAAACTTGATCCAGCCTTCCCTTGCTGCCCCTCCCCCAGTGACGCCCTAAGCCGAGGCCCGTACCCCGCAGGGAGTGCCCTTAGCGTAGTCACTTAGTATGTAAGGAAAATAATAAGTCTTGGCTGGAGGCTTTAATAAATTAGAGCCTTCACAGGCAAGTCCGGTTAAGCAGACGACAGCCTCATAGGCTGACCTGCAAGATGTCACTCAATAATAAAAAAATTAAAAAAAAAAAATAACGTTGCGTTTGTCACAAAGGTGATACAGTATTTTTACGTTATTAAAACAGGACTCAAAATGTTTCGTATCCAAAGTAGTAAGCAAAAGTGTCAAAAAACGGCCGTTTTTGTTATGAGGATCTACTACCCGCCAAGTGGTGCCCTCTAATGAGGGCACCACTTGGCGGGTAGACCCTTAAAGGTCTCATTTCTCGTCTTTGTTCTCAAAATAGCACCAAAAACCAAAACTTGCCAAACCTTATTTTAATTTAATGTTAAACACCTGAAAATCTTAACTTGACGTTGGGAAACAAAAAATTAAATATTCTAACACCTTAAAATCCCTTTCCTATATTTAAATGATTTTGACCACGCGTCTATATTTAGCAGACAAACAGATGACTTGTGACATTCTGTATAAGCTGATAAATGTTTAAAAATAGTGTCAAGGCCCCACCAGCCGTTGATTTGCATTCGTGTTGATGATAATACCAGCTCATAAGTCACAATCTATTTTGAAATGAGTCATCCTATCCCGTATAGTGACAACAATTTAGGTTATCAGGGCCTATTCCGGGACGATATACAATATTTGCCCGTAGTTCTTTTTGGTGCACGGTTGAAAACCACAAACATACCTATAATTTTGTTTTATTCCTTAATAGATCTAATCAGAAGGAAGTCTGTAGCATAAAATATAGACCTAACTGTGTATTAAGCAAATGTTTTGTTATGTTATCTCTTTTACCTTAGGCGCTGCTGAATCTTTCCTTCAATATAGGTTTTGGTTTACGTGGCTTTTAGTTACAGAAATATCGATTTATTAGATTTTCCTGTTACGTCATTTTGGAAGCAATATACACGGTGTAGTAAGTCCTCACTCAAATTTGGGAGTGGCGCGAGGAGCAGAAACGCGTAACTCCGCTGCCGCGACATATCGCGGCTCGGTGGACAGAGCTCCGGCAGGATCTCACGACTTGGAGAGAGCGCCTGTCGCAACCCAGCGCTGGGCACGCCACAATTGCGGCGGTAAGGTCCCTCTTTGAGGAGAGGCTGGAGAGGCGCCACGGCATCCTCACCTTCCGCCTGACACAAGTCCTCACCAGACACGGCTGTTTCGGGAGGTTCCCGTGCCGCATAAGGCGGGAGGAAACGGCCGGGTTTCACCAGTGTGGATCGCCCAGAGGACACGGTGGAGGTCTGCCTCGCTTGGGTGGAGGATCGCCGTGTCCTCGTGGAGGCGATCGGCGGCACCGACCTCTCGCACCCGGCCTTGGTCCAGGCCATGGTACGGAGCGAGAGGGAATGGGAAGCTGTCACCTCCTGCGAAGCAGTAATGCTCGTGAAGGAGGAGGGGGAACGCGTGAGGGAGACTCAACGGAGACGCCTGCACGCCCCTAGCAGCCGCCCCAGGAGACACCCCAGACGTCGGGACCTCGGGAGACGCAGGGCGACTCCCGGCCACCGTAGGCGCGTGTTTGCGGATGGCTAGTAATGGGTAGCTCGCCGTCTGTTAAGGCGCCGTTATACGACTTTTAATGGTTTTTAATTGAACATCACGTCTAAACGACTAGTCTTATTTTTTTTGAAAAAAATGTATGTTTTTCAAGACAATTTCCGTCATATTTTGATCTGAGAATATTGGAAATTATATTTTATAACATAGTGTAATTAATTTGTAAAGTTATGTCTAACGCGGATAAAAATTGAGAATCACGCAAAAACTATAAAGCGTATTTTTATGAACCCTTCACCATTATAAAGATCATTTAATTATTTATAATTTAGTCTAAGTTTAATACCTGTTGTTTTATGTGTAATAAAATAATAATGCGTTTAATTTCGGACGCGGCGCGCTTCTTGATGGGTGAGTTCTATTACTGGGTGGACGTACTTACGACGCGTTACGTGAGCTCAGCACAGAACACGCAAGCACACCACTCAAGGTTTGGCATTGGCAGTAGCGCCTAAGAACCAGGCCCGAAGCGACAGCGCGTAGTGTTCCACGCGCGCCTCAGAAATGTCAGCAAAAACTGACGAGGTCTGCCAGGACCGATGCCTGTCTGGGTCGCGGATAAATTGGAAAGAGAGTTACCGCGTCCCTGGCACAAGTAACTGAAGGAACTGGGGTGGGTTTTAGTCATGAACAACTTTCTACACAGACAGTCATACTTAATTCCCAAAAACAATTAAATTTCGAACAAAGTTATCATCAGATGATCAAAATTAGTATAGGTGCAATTTTTTTTTTCGGAATTAACTGTAAGTCACAGTTGCTTGAAGAAACTTGTTCATTTCTGTGGGCAGAAGCAATGTTTTAAATATGGCCACCCATTTCCGTCACACCCTGTATGTACGTAGATGGCAACAGACAGTGCCCATAAAACGGTTGCGGTATCAAAATTAAGTGTAATTTTAATGCCCATTCTGCAAAATAAACCTGCAAGGCCTAGAGGCGGAAATAGTGTTGATTAAGGGTCTACTACCGGCCAAGTGGCGCCCCTCATTTAATTAAAAATCGTAGCATAGCACAGAAAATAAATATTAAAGAATCCAACGTCACGTTTGTTACAAAGAGGATAAAGTATTTTCACGTTGTTAAAACAGGACTCAGAATGTTTCGTATCCAAAGTAGTTGGCCAAAGTGTCAGAAACGGCCGTTTTTGGTACTGTTGCCTACTACTTCGGATACGAAACATACATAAGACTTTCTTCACGACATTTTCTTCATTCTTCCGCATCACATGCCCATTTTTTTTTTTGTGGCGATGGTAATCATCCAATGAGTTCTCCCACTCTGGGTGGAGTGGGACGGCGTGTCAGACTCTTACTGACTAAAACCCACCCCTGTTCCTTCCCTACCTGAGTGCCCAGGGGTGCGGTAACTCATTTTCAGAATTTATCCGCTACCCCTAGGCATATCACATGCCCATACCACGACAACCGATTCCCACACAACTGAAACGTTGTGTAGTAATTTCAGACTTTCTCTTATACACATCATTCCTAATTCTATCCATGCTCGTAACACCACACATCGCTCTTAGCATTCTCATCTCAGCTGCATGCAATTGCTTTTCATTCATACCTTTTGTGGACCAACATTCTGAACCACAAAACAGCAGGTCTGACCATTATTTTATGGAACGCGGGAGTCGCAGATAGTCCCGGTGACCTGCCGCCATTTCATCCATCCAGTGTTAATTAGACTGGCCTGTTGGTCTAGTGGTTAGTGACCCTGACTGCTATGCCGGAGGTCGTGGGTTCGATTCCCACCCAGGACAAATGTTTGTGTAATGAGCACGATCATTTGTACTGTGTCTGGGTGTAATTTATCTATAATATGTATGTATTTAGCAATATATAAGTATGTTTATCGGTTGTCTAGTACCCATAACACAAGCTCTGCTTAGCTTGGGACTAGATGGCGTTGTGTGATAGTTGTGGAATATTAAAAAAAAAAAAAAAAAAAAAAAAAAAAAAAAAAAAATCTAAAAACGGCCGTTTTTAGTACTTTTGAATATATACGAATAATTTTAAGTCCTGTTTTAACAACGTAAAAATACTTTATCCTCTTTGTAACAAACGTGACGTTGGATTTTTTAATATTTCTTTTCTATGCTATGCTACGATTTTTTATTCAATGAGGGCACCACTTGGCCGCTAGTAGGGCCTTAACAGTCCGATCTATTTCGCCATCGCCTTGCACGAGTGAACCGAGATACCGAAAATCAGAGCAGGCTGGGAGAAGCGCGCCATCTAGCGCTATAGCTATGATTAAGACAATCACAGAACATTATTTACGACAATTTAACAGACGACAAATCAGTAAATTGGAATAACCAACCACCCTTGAGGTATACCCTATCTAATAAAAAAAGAATCATCAAAACCGGTTCATAAATAAACACAACTTATAAAGGGGTTAGGTAACATTTTAAATTAGGTAGAATTATAGTGATCTAAATACGTTCCGGGTATGTTCACCCCTTTTTTTGTGGGGGTGGGAAATCATCTAATGACTAGTCCCGCTCTGGGTGGAGCGGGAGGGCGTGTCATACTTTTACTGACTAAAACCCACCCCACCCCTGTTCCGTCCCTTCAGTTGCCTGAGTGCCCAGAGGCGCGATAACTGTTTCGAATTTATCCGCGACCCCTGGGCAGAGTATGTTCACCCTTGTGTCTTTTGGGTTTTTAGCATATTGACACGGTCATTTTAAATTGGTATAAAATAATATAACTAAAAAAACCGGCCAAGTGCGAGTCGGACTCGCGCGCAAAGGGTTCCGAACGAATCACATATTTTTTAAATGGTTTATAAAAAAAGTAAAAACTAACTTTTACATGAACTTAAAATAATTATTATTTTAAAACTTAGTTAAGCGTACAACTATAATATTTTAGGCTTATCCTTAAAACAGTGTAACAGAAGTTCACGCCTCGAGTTTTAAAGAAAATGCTATAGTTACAACTATAACATTTTCTAGTTTACGTTTTTATTTGATTGAAGCTTGCCTTACAAGATTTTTAATTATCTATACTTTTTTTATATTAGAATTTATTGAAATACTTATCCTGACACCAGGAGTGTATCAACTCTAAGGTAAAAGAGTCAGTACCTGGGTCAGCAGCAATCTGACCCAGGTTTCCGATTTCCCCCCCAAAAGTTACCCCTATATTCCAAACTAATTTATTTACGTTACTATTACGTGTTGGGGTCATATAAATACACCTGTGTAGCAAGTTTTAACTTAATCGGGCCAGTAGATACGGAGTAAATTGGCTGTGACAGACGGACAGACACACGAGTGATCCTATAAGGGTTCCGTTTTTACATTCGGATGTTCGGAACCCTAATAAAGCCACATAATTTCATAAGTTAAATAGTTATAATTAAATGTGACAACTGCTGTATAAATAGATTATAATAATAAATTCGGCGTCTATTGTAACGTTCTGTTCAAACAATATTGCATGTTTATTGTACTTTTGTTACAAAGTGTGCATTAAAAATAACCTTTTTTCACTCCTGTCTAATACTACCTATTGCGAATGGAGTAGGTATAGCATAGAAACATCATACGAGTATAAACTTCGCAATAATAGAAATGAATTAAACAAAATAATAGCTATTAACAATAGATAGTCATCAAAGTGAGCAATGAAGTAAACTTTCAACAAACTAACTAACCAATCTGTATCGCAATTCATTAACATTGATTGTTTTGTCATTGACTAGAGTTTTTATTTTCTCTAATTGAGGTCAAATGCCTGTTAGCTTTACAACTCGTGATGTGATGAAGGAAATAGCTTTTTTAGAGCTGGTGTTTTTATGAAATAGAAAGGTCATATCTGATCCATTTACAGACTGTGCGCTGTTGGTCAAGGAAAGACGTGGGAGAATATAGAAATAGAGATCATTCCTGGATACAAAAATAATTAATTCTATTTAGTCCGTAAGTTAGATTATGTATCAAACAATATTGGACTCGATTTTTTTGCTCTACCAAATCAATAAAAAAATACAAAGATAAAACGTTGAGGCGTTTTATCTTTGTGTAGTTTAGGAGTAGGGACTTGTTACATCACTGGTAGGTAACAAGTGGTACATTTTTCATGGTGACGTGACGTCACGCGAAATGTTTACGCACTGTATCGTCCTCATTTGTTGTTTCCGAGACAAGAAAAAATACATGTCCAATAGTTTTTGGTAATCAAACTGAACGGATCAAAGATTTCTTTAGTCATCTACCCTATATCCTCATGTAACCGCGATATACTCCCGAAACTTGTCAACTTTGTCATTTAAATATGGAGGTATTACAATTTGGAGGAAATATGGATTTATCTTTGTAGCACCATAATCCTCTCCTAAATCAAATGCAAATAAAAATCACATTCTTGCTTAAAACTTGCCTTGTGCCATAAAGAGTAAACCGATGGATAAAAAGACTACTATCGAAGTGCTATTTACTGGCACTGCTCCATTATAAAGTGCACTTATAAGAAGCTTTTGTTTTCACACTTCACGGTAGAGCAATTGCCCTTTATAACATGGGTTTATGTGATTTTTCAGTTCTAAAAACAAGAAAGAATAAAAAAATCCGGCCAAGTGCTCCGTACCAAATGAGCGAATTTCAAAGAAAAAATCTGATTTATCAATATATTGGTATTTGTTAGTAAAAATACGTAATAATAAACATTATCACCAAATTTCAAGTTACCCTTCGAGTACGGAACCCTTAAAACGGCTCGATATAGTGTTCTCAATAACCTCTACCATAAGTCTGAACACGATCTCGGACTTTTTTCGATTGTGTGAAATTTGAAAAGGGTTCCTAAATTTTTCAATTTGTTAAATTTTTTGTACTTCTAAATTTTATTAAAATGTTTGCAAATTTGAATAGGCTAACCTGTTTCATCATTGACTTATTTCCGGCAAACTAAATGATATTCCAAATATGCTGCACTTCCTCTATGGATTGTAACACTTATAACCTACCTTCTGAATCTGAGTGATGTTATGTATGATTTCAATGGCTTATTCAAACAATATTGCCTGCTTATCTTGGAGCAATGTTTACTTAGAGCAAAGTCAAAGTCAAAGTCAAAACGTTTATTGCGAACTAAGTGTACAATGTTGGTGTTATACTTTTTTTTTGGCAACATACTTACGGCGGCAGGTAATGCCAGGCTGACTTTTTTTTCGCCAAGGGGAAGGACAATATGATTTTATCCACCTACTGTAGAGGATTCATAAAAATGATTTTGAACTCTGGATCAGGATTTTGGTAGCTCACTTATTTTCCACTTACAATCCTTTTGTTCTTGGCCTATTCAATTAGGGTGATAATACACCCATCGATCGACGATCGAACGATTGGTGTAATAACACCCTTAGTTTCATCTGTATGACGTCTCCTTTCCATTTTGAGGACTTGGTATTTAATGATTTTCTTGTTTTGTTAGTTTTTAATTTGCCCAGCAATTTAGTTTGTCTCCTCAACAATCTATCCAAAGCTTTTGGGTGATAGAACGTAATTGTTGTTGATGGATTTTAATTCACATTACAAATACTGCTAGTGTTTCTGACAACACGAATCACATTGAAAAATCAACGCCTTCATCTTGTAATTATGTATTCTTGCTCTTAGCACTATCCCAGCTCATTGCTAATGTCTGCTTTCCGATCCATATCATAAATAGTGTCAGGTTGCGTGTGCGCCGCCTCAGAGCACAACATTAACTCGTTTCCCTCAGTTTTAATATAATAGGTAAACACCTGATGCATTATGTTTTACAAGTTTTTTTTTAATGCCAAGTATATTTTTTTATATGTATATATTTTTTTTGCGCTTGTTAATTCTTGAGAGGAAATCTTAATTAATTTATGATGATTTTGTCTAAAAGGAATTGAACTATTGGTGTTAATTTAGATTGTAACTTAGCTTTTTTATCATTCTGAGTATGTTTATGACCATCTTGGTTTTAGACGATACAACCTTATCATGTACTGTATTAACACGTTACTATACATATTTCCAGTAGCATGTTAAAATCAAAGTTTTTAATTAGTAAAACATAAATTAAGATTGTCCTGTTAAAATTCAACCTGTTGCTTATTGTTATTTTGTACGATGTGGCACTGTTTATAAATCTTATATCCATGACGATTACATATTAATTTATTTTCATTTATATTCGCGGTTTCCACATGACGCCGATGTTTTCCTTCATTGTCTGTAGGCGTTAATAAACATAATTTAAAATGCTAATTTTAAATAAATACAGTACGTATGATTGGATTTTGCGGTTTATCGATGCATTTACTGTAAAGAATAGCATTGTTTATAATTATGACACGGGTCATTGCAACAGATAAGCTGGCTGGATGCATGGTTGCAGACAGTGCGTCGTCTGTCTTCCGTTTATTACAACTTGTAAGTACAATCATCTTCGATACTTTATTGTCCTGTAAACTATTCTGAAAAGACACAATTGTTTAACAAAAATTGGCCAAGTGCGTGTCTGACTTTGCACATTTAGGGTTCCGTACCAAATGTATTTTTAACAACTTGTATGGCTTTGGGTCAACGAGATGCATAAACTGAAAATTTGAAAACTGTAGTTCCAACCGTTTGGTTGTAAAACCTGTGTGACAGACGACGGACAGATAGACAGACGGACCGACGGACAGATGGACACGTGAGTGACAGCAATAGAAATAAAATATACCGTTATGGAAATATACCCTTCGGGTACGGAACCCTAAAATCTGTTCATCTATTATACACGACCTCCTGTAATGAATGCGTAGGTTTGCAATTAGCAATTTTATTAGTTAAGACCTCTCGTAATTTTACTGTTTGTTTATATTTTGTGCAGTGATTGGCGGTAGTAAAGCTGATTGTATATCTCTATAATGATGTTTAGACTTAGGACTTTGACCTTGTAGACCTAATGCATAATAATAATAATGGCTTTATGTAACAACTAGGAAATATGCTTGTCCTTACTGGTGACATTACATCAAAGCTTAAGCGTTAAATAAGTGAGCATAGACTTCCTCTGAAAGTATATCTAATATAGTTTTGAGAATGCATGGATCAATTATGAATTAAAGAACACTGTAGTTTTGGTTGGATGTGGACTATTCCGCAATAAATCCTTCTAAAATATAATTTTCGTAGCAGTTCTTGCCTTGACCTGACTTATTAGGGTTCCGAACATCAGAATGTAAAAACGAAACCCTTATAGGATCATTCGCGCGTCTGTCTGTCCGTTTGTCACAGACAATTTGCTTCGAATTTAATGGACTGATTGAGTTGAAATTTGGTACACACATAAATTTCTATGACCCAAACACGAACGTGTAACGTACTTAATTAAATAAATTTTCAATATATATCTTTTTGAGGAAAAACTAGAAAATTAAAAAATAAATTTTCAAACTGTACCAATCTGCCTAGCCTTTCCCAACTATCTTGGGGTCGGCTTCCAGTCTAACCGGGTGCAGCTGAATACCAGTATTTTACATGGAGTGACTGCCTATCTGACCGCCACAACCCAGTTACTGGGTATTACGATACCCCTTGGTAAGAATGGTTGTCAGACTTTCGGGCTTCTGACGACCCGTAACGACTGTTAAAGATCCACGATTGATAGCCGGGACCAACGGCTTAACATGCTTTCCGAGGATCGGAGGAGTCTCGGTATGTAAAGAAGGTCACCCATCCACGGACCAACCCCGGCAAGCGTAGCTTAACCTGATGGATCGACCCGTGCGGCTGTTATTACTTTTTCAAACTGTACCGTGGGACATAAAAAATTAAAGGGTCTCAAAAAATAATTGTACCTACACTGTCTCGAATGATCGAATCTAGAAGCTTTCTATGGTAATATTTTATTGATAAATTGCACTCCTGACTCCTCCAAACACCAGCTTAACCTCCAACTTTGTTACTAGTCTTAAACCCAATCGTCTTAATCAAAATGAGAATCGTAAACTCGTTAGCAGACTGTACCCAGCTTCGATTAACGCAGACTTAACCCTGGGATCAAGCGATGATTGTCCTCTCGAACATAATTAGCAGAAACAAGATGGTAGGTTGTTTTTTTTATATGTATTCGCCTACGAAAACTAGCAGTTCCTCGTGAAAATCAAACTGTTGCTTAGGTGTTAGATTCGGCATTTACACGTTTGAGTTGGCAAATTAGAGGGACGAATATTGCTACATAAAGATTTGTTTACGGTCTGTCAAGGTAGATTAGAACAAATAGGAAATCGGTTTTGACGTAGATGTGCTTAATAGTCATGATGTGACAATTGTGTAGAAATTGCAAGATAAAAAAGTTGCTTAGTAGAAGATGCAAAACTGCACTTATAAATCAGTCCTAGAACTCCTAGGATATAAAATAAAAAGCTCTCTTTGTCATTTTCCAGTAAATTGTCTAAAAGTATCATTAATTATTTACATCTCAATACCTGCATCTTTTCCTCCACTGCCCAAATGCATGTTAAAATACTTTAAAAATGTTAAGATATCGCAACAAGAACTTGTGCAATCAGTAGACCAATTATTATCTAGAAACATAACACAGACAGATTGTCTAGTGCAATTTTATTTACTACGTTGTGAGAAACAATAAACGACCTTGGAATGAATAATGTTTTGCTCCACTTTACCACAATAATGGAGAAAGAAAACTAATAACGACAAAAACAGTAGCGTTCCCTCGAACCAAGTCGACGCCTCCAACATAAGATTGCATTACGCAGATTGCTTTGAGTGAAGCAACCGCAAAGACAATATTAAGTCTTTCATCACATCACCAAATAAGCTCTAATATATTCGAGACTTTAACTCATACATAAAACATTCAATAAATATTTTATAACCGTTTCTACATTGTTGGCCTAACCTTCAGTCTATTCTTTGTTTAGTATTTAGTCTAACTAATTGCTCTATTGTTAATATTAATAATTGTCGTCTGTCGATTGTTTCATCTGTGTGCTGTCATCTTAATTTGACTCTTGTTGTAGAAATATTGTGATTAAATGGTTGGATAACGTTGAATGATTAGCGGAAATTCATTAAAGAATATCGCTCAAGCGGTCAACTACTAAGTAATTGCATTTTATTTTATAGCCTATTTATTACTACATGTAATTTGGCATGGTAAATAAAAATGCGTTACATAACTAAAGCTTAACGATTGTACTTCAGAAAGTAATAGACTTGTACAGAAAGTCGGATCAGCTCTAGTTTCTATTACAAGTTTCACCAGTAATTATTGTTTTCTATCATTAAATGTACGTCTTCCGTGTTAGCTAATTGTCCATATCCTTCAAATTACATCATGGGCTAGGTAAAAGCCACTACTTAAGGTTCTGTTTTACGTGAATTAAATCAGCAGTCGCTACGTTTGTAGGTTTCCAAATAGAGCGAAAGTAATTAGAGAAGATGTTATATCAATTATCTTTTTGTTAGACGTTAATATTTTGGCAAGCTTAATTTATCATGATAAATTTCCTGGGTCAGCTACTTGCACACTTCTGTTATTAGTATTATCACGTTACCTAACTGTCAACAGCACCGTACAACATCTGTTCAAATACGACAATTTGCCAGAACTCATGACTTGGTCACGTTCTGCGAACCATAAAGCGAATACCTATCTACAACTATCCTACATACACCTGCAGTATTTCTTGTCTTTCACACATATTGGGTGGGTGTCATTAGAACCCCGGTTGTCAGTAGCATTCTGTAGAACGTGCCGTTTCTATATTTCTTTTAAAGAGATCATAACTTCAATTTTCCCTCAACCAGATCTAAATAAACCTGAACTGTGCTGAGTCAGTGGTATCGGAACCGACTCACGTGTCCTTAGCGTGGGTTCAAAACCAGGCAGGCACTTCACTTTGTGTAATTTGTTTTATCACCACTGCTCTCAAACAAAACGGTGACGGACATCGTGAGGAAACCGGGATTTCCTAGAAACACAAATTCGAACATATCCACCAAACCGCACTGAGCCAATGTGGTGGATCATTTGCTACTCCCTCTCACAGAGAGCTGGCCTGCTTTCTAGCAGTGGACTGATTATAATTTGATATGTAAACCTGAATAGAGGAACAATTTATTTTACTTTTAATTTAATCAACAATTTTTCATTGATTCAGGAGCAGCGGTCAGTTACGCAACACGCTGAGTCGCGCTCGCGAGCTGTGCGAGCGATGGCGAAACGGCGGCGGAGCGACTCCTGCGCCGCCGGCACCCCCTCCCGACGACGAGGGAGGGGGGCGACTGGCGCGCTGGTTCAGCGTGAGGCGGGGCTCCTCGCACCAGTACGACATGCATGGGCACGAGACCGATAAAATGCCCAAATTACCAGAGGTTTGTTCCAAGTTTCTACTAAACCTGAAACTTAAAGCCTTCTACGCGTGAAAGTCGCCCGACGTTAGTGTTATTACTACACCGTGACACCAACCCACCACCAAAGTGACTATCATGGGCCAAAGCATATCTCGTTCACTAGCTAGATGCTGCATTCACGAAAGAGAGGTCAAAATGAAGGCAGCTTGAAAGTTAGTTGCGCCTGACACTTCCGGACATGCAAATATTTGCTGTTGTACTAATTCTTCCTTTTAAAATGCTAATAGGAAAATAAAAGTCCCGTGGTTTATTAAAATTAGTTGAGTCTTGCGTAAAATTCTGGGAATGAAGTCCAACTACTGAATCATAAATCTGATGAGCAGTTGAATATTTGTACCAAAAATGTGTTTTCAATAGGTAAAAACCTTTGGACATTTGGTTTTTAAATATTTGTTATTCTGATTTCACTACGGGAAAACGCATTGGCACTTGAAACAGTACCGCTGGATCGATTCCAGGACCTCAAAACCATTATCGGCCGATCGATGCTTTCTATCAATAGACAAATGAGATAGTTTGTAATACTCTGTGCAGCTATACTGTATAGTTCTCTTAATAAATGAAATACTATTCAGCATTCAATTTATATGAATGGCCGGTCTTCATTCAATAATGTCATATACAAGGAATGCATTTAAGTACACATCCATAAGTGCATCCCTGCTCAACGAGTTTGTGTTACGTGATAGTGACATTTCTGGAATTACATTCCATACACAGCTCTACAATTGTCCTTTTACATGACTGGTATTACAATATGTAACATTATTTATCAAGTGTAACATAGATGATTCACAATTATGTATATTCCAGATGAATCATGATCGGGTCATTGAGTACTAGTAGTCAGTCAACAACAAACCGCAGTAACGAGTGTATCGTAGCGCGCGTCGCCTCCGCGCCTCTCGGAGGTCTAAGTCGCTAAACAAATAATCTATTTTAACATGTGATATAATGATGTCACAGTGGATACCAGTCAGCTACCATATTGGATTCATGTACACGATAGTAATTTTCTTATTTCAGTTTATTTTTAGTGAGACGACGTGAATAACGTGTGATTCGTAAATGTCAAAAGTTAATTCAATGCCAGTACGCTTCTAGACGATATCGTAGCAATGTTCTGTCCGTCGTGTATGAAACTTCTCCATGACAAGGCTCAGTATTCTTTGACAAGTTTTAACGTAAGTCACGTGGTCGGGTCGGTGTTACTTTTGACGTTTACGTTTTATAAGTAAGACAGTGGTTCTGATGACGCGATTTGTGACGTGATTAGACGGGGAGGTGACTGTCGCTCCGTGAGAATCTGTACGGCGCGGCCGGAAAGCGTCCTCGAAACGCGAGTTACAGCCGCGCGAGTTGAATAATCATGCAGAAGTTATTTCTGTTCATTTAACAGACACGCGACTCGAATAGCGTCATTGGATATTTGAAGCGAATTTTAGTCTGGAGTTAAATTGTGTGTTGTGGTGGAAGATGTACAGTGTTTGCGTGCCGTTTTCAGTTGGAGGAGGATCTGTTCTCATGCGGCGGGGAGGTGCGCGGAGGGCGCGTGCCGCCGCCGTCGCTGGGCGCGCCGCCGGACTCGCTGTCGCCGGTGCAGCTGCGCCGACGACATGTGGTGGCCGCCATCATACACAGCGAGAACTCCTACGTCGCCACGCTGCAGAGGCTCATCAACGTAAGTTACACGTACCGTACCACAAACCTGATATCAGGTGACCTGATATGCCTGAAACATCGCTGAAAACATCTTAAGAAATCGCTCGTAAAATTTGCAAAGAATAGACTATAATGTTACATAGATAAACATACATAAACAAACTGTTCACTTCACACATTCATTAGTCTCTTATGTTTCCTTGTAAATATTGTTCACATTGTTATCTATAAGCATCTAGCATCATATCCGCCTCGGTACTCGTACTTGTACCTACCATTGTTGCATTCTAACTAGCTGCAGTACCTACAAATGGAGCGACTCCATGCATGACAGATGTCAATAAGCGAAGATTGAGATTGAATGACATCACATCATTCGTGTAATTGGTGTGTGACACTTTGTCATACTACTTGAGACAATTACTACGCTTAGTACTGGTAAATAACTAGAAGTAAACATTACTGTGACTTATTATATCACCACGGAATGTAAATAACTACAATCGAGCACATTTATCTTTGGCAAATAATCTGTAATTATCCGTACGCGGCGACTGGCTAAATATTTACGATGACCAATTATGGTCAACCGAAATAAGTACACTGTCAACATACCCAACGGACTAATAGTAGTAGTTACAGTATACGAACCGGTTTACTATCGTAGTAAGTATCTCAGATCCTCAAGTCACAATGTTTGAATAACATACGCTGACATTTCTCATGACTCCGGTGAAATTCGTGATCGGGAAGGAAGCACGTTTAGATTGATGGCATAATATAATAGCCAGCAATTATAATACGATCATAATAACGACAGTTCCCATTGCGTAACTTGTACGGCAAATAGTGCTAGTAAAAGCCACTTTTGTTTTCTACACCAGGGAGGCCTGATTGACTTGACGGGCCGCTTATTTAATTCAGTGAGTTGACTTGCAAAATTGCGTGTTAAACGTTAGCGCCCATGTCGCTATGCTTATTAATGAGTATTATTATGCCACTTTCAGAATAATTACTTGTTCTGAAAGTGGCATAAGGGGTTAAGCTGAATAGCTGCTGGAGTACTTACCTTATGTAAGCTTATAGAGTACACGAGGCAAACGGTTACAATTTATTTTCAACTTCTCCTGAACTTGAAAAATTAGTACCTTATGCTTTTGACATTTACCTTACAAATGTTGCCTAACATCAACTCAGTGACTTTTGATATTTATAGAGAAATCACGATGTCAAGATAGGTTCATCAATATTCGTGATATTTAACTAAATTACAATTGCTTGATTAACACTTATCATAGCTATAATTGCGCAGATTTCACGAACAAACAAAGGAGAGAGAGCTCTCTCTAAACAACTGTATTTACAGTTTTATTATATTCGCAACTTTCTTTTTTCTTCAGAGACAAACGGTTATGAATTTTTATTAAGTTTTTGAGGTAACAATGGTTAAATAGGAAAACAGAAGTCGCTGCGACGCATTGGTGTTGTCAAAAATCTCAACGAACGTATGTAAATATGAACCTGTCTGGCCCACTTTGGCATTGTTTCGCCCACAATTCACATGCCATAGATTAGCATATTAGGAAGTGGGGCAATTTGAATAGGCACTATTTGCAAGCGGACTGTACGAGGTCGTCCCTCTGTAATGAAAATGGCGCCGACGTCCACTGGACTGTGTTTAATGCGGTAAATTAGAGCTTTTGTTCTAAGTACAGTTTGTTTTGTGCTATGGCATTTCTAATGTATTCATCTATATGATTTTCAATGAAACTGGTGGACGAACGTTTCTGCCTCGTTAGAAAGTCCAACACATCCTAGTTTGCAAATCCTTGTACAAAAGGCTGCGCTAGATTTTCCATAAAGAAAACTTTTTAATGACTAACCAATAAGAAGGAATCATATGTATTGTTGACTTATGTATGACTAACCAATTAGTATCAAACGTATTGTTTTGTTGTGGTCAGAAATTCCATACTTTCTGTAAGTTTGTTTGTCATTCCCACGTATCGAGCTTCCTTCTAATATTATAAATGGAGAAGTCTGGATATTTCTTAATCAATCACGCTTCAACGGCTAAGCGGTTCTGTCTGAAACTTGCATACACAACCTGGATTAGGATTATAAAAACCGTGTGCGAACCTGAAAAGTAACTTATTTCCATCTCGTATAATTTAAAGTTTTTCAAGCGAACACAGTACGTACGTTTTAGTAATTAAGAACCGTGACTATTAATAAATTAAATTATAAGTTGACGTAGAATGTTGTTGACCTATCCGTCACTTACCTATTAAAATTTCCTCATGTCTCTTATAAGGCAAAATTATTAGGAGTTTACCGCGAGTCCAACGTACCCGATATAATATTATTGTTTTGTCATACATAATTTATCCTTATTATTTGGTATTGTATTCAGTGGCTAAGTAACCATTATTATACAAAATGGAGACGACAATATGACAATAAATGAAAACACTGGCAATATGGGACCAACCTTTTTTTTTAGGGTTCCGAAAGTCCGAATGAAAAAACGGAACCCTTATAGGATCACTCGTGTGTTTGTCTGTCACAGCCAATTTGCTCCGAATCTGCTGGATCGATAGAGTTGAAATTTGATACACACATGAATATCTGTGACCCAAACACGGACGTGTACCCTAAACAGATTAATTTGGAATAATAATATGGGGGTCACTTTCGGGTTGAAAACCGGAAAATTAAAAATCAAAGTTTTTCAAACTGTGTCGTGTGATACATCAAATGAAAGGGCACATTGTGAGGGTCTCGAATATTTTTTTTTTCATAATTTTAAAATATATAATTTTGAAGTTATTTAAGAAAATAGATTAAAAATTACAATTCGCCCCTCCCTTATCTCCGAAACCACTGGGGCTAAAATTTAAAAAAAAAATACAGAAAGTAGTTCTTTACTTATAGATTACAGGAAACCCTATAAGGTAGAGAAAGTTAAAAAAAAACCTGAAAAAAAAAATGATTTGTTCGGAACCCTTTGCGCGCGAGTCCGACTCTCTCTTGGCCGGTTTTTTGGGTGGGAAATCGTCAAATAACTTCTTACGCTCTGGGTGGAGCGAGAGGGCGTATCAGACTCTTACTGACTAAGAGCTACCCGTGTTCCTTCGGTTGCCTGTGCTAGGGCCGCGGTGAATCTTTCAAACACACCTGCGACTCTGGCAGAACCAATCCTGTAGTCGCAAAAAATTTTTTGGTCCCATAGTAAAAGTTGTTGATAATGATCAGTATTGCTTGTGTTTTGATTTACTGTCGTACTCCACCTTGTATATGATAATCCTTAACCCACTTTGGACGTCATTGAATTTCACGATCAATTCTTAAGAGGGAACAGGGCCTGCGAGGAATTTACAAAATAGGTATTTGAAGAAACTATTACTATTGCCATCGTGCTCCCTCAAGCCTGCCCCTGTAGAGTGCGATAGGGACAGCTGCAACTCAGACCGATTTTATCACAAAATTTTTGACGAGGTCGACGTTTCGTATTCCCCTTTTTTGTCCTTGAAAACTGAGCCGATTCAATTATTTTTGGCACCAAATTTTTAAGAAAGAGATTGTCTAGGTCCCTATTAAATGTTTTATGTTAAAACTTTTCTAATTTATCTGGTAGTCTTCTAAGAACGGCGGTAAAAATAGGGCCATTAATTGTCATTTTTGGGGGGTCATATTTTCTTTACTTATTAGTTGCTGAAAAAAAGGAAACGACAGGGACGTGTCAGCAGACCTTGACTTTATGAAAAAAAAAAGTATTGCTCTTGAGGCATTATTCAGGAATAAAAAAAGGGAATACATTTGTATGGAGAATCGCAGCCTCTGTTCCCTCTTAAGTAAGTAAAAACATAATCGTGTAAATAAGTGATGCTTCAGAGAATCTTCGCGTAACGACCTTGGTCATCTAGTAATTATTGCTATCTTCTTCAATCTTTTTACTATGCTATGTCGTCAGTAGCAAATTATTTTAGCTCCATAAATTGAGCACAATGCAACCGTTATGATTTGCTTACACACACTTATAAAAATACTTTGCATAATAAATTACACTGGTCATATAAGGGTTTCTCTTACATCATTAATTCATTTCAAACGGCTAACCGCAGCAGTGGTGGCCCAGTGGTAACGGCCCGCGACTTACAAGTTTGTACGTCGTGAGTTCAAACCCAGGCAGGCGCTTTACTTTGTGTAAATTATTTCATCACCACTGCTCTCACAACGGTGAAGGAAAACATCGTGAGGAAACCGGCATGTCCTAGAACCAAACATTCGAAGACATGTGACATCCAGCAATCCGCATTGGGCCCACGTGGTGGATTACGGCCCACACCCTCTCACAGAGAAGAGGCCTGTGCCCCAACAGTGGGGACATTAAAAGGCTGATGATGATGATGGCTAACTGCATATCATTACCATGTATAAGAAAAAATCCAGAAATAATTAGAATTACATAAACGTAGGTACGTGAAGGACATTTCAGTGGGAACAAAAACAGTGTACATATATATTTATCTAAACTAGTTATCTGTAGATGTCTGAATAATACAACGAGCTAAGTGTGCACTAAATCGATTTCTCCGTTTGTCTTTGTCTATGACAAAGTGGAGTATGAAACATGACGCTCGCGGAAGCAATCTTGACTCTTTACGTTTGTCTCGTGGAATCGTCGCCTCACAAGATCCATAAAGGATTGTCCACAATTTACACTCAATAAGCCAACTTAAAATAAGAAATGACGCAACTTATGACGACTTTTAAGTTTTTATTTCCACATCTGAACAAGGTACAAAACCAACATCTTCACTGGACTTTGCTTATTTTGTTTTATAACACAACATTTTTTTAGTTCAAAAACCGATGCTCGAAATGATCAGTATTAACTATTAACATTAAAATGTAAATGAACGCGGTAATGCCAGTGCATTAATGTGTATAATTACGTTATATTACAGGCATTACCTGCGAGTCAGGGGCAAACAACTTTTTACTCATGTCTATGTATTAACTTCTATTATTCTATGACAAACACGTGCACAATGTGTTCTACTGCAAAACATGTCTTTGTAGTCGTGTGTTCTTTACGACACAAAAGTCAAAACTAGTCTTATTTCTTTGAAAAAAATATATGTTACTCTAGACAATTTTCGTCGTAATTTGATCTGAGAATATTTGAAATTATATTTTTATAACATAGTGTAATTAATTTGTAAATTTATGACTAACGCGGATAAAAATACGAGAATGACGCAAAAGCTATAAAACGTATTTTTATGAAACCTTCCCCATTTTAAAGATCATTTAATTATTTATAATTTAGTCTAAGTGTTTTTGTTTAACACTAGTTGTTTTATGTGTAATAAATTAATAATGCGTTTAATTTCGGACAGCGCTCCTTGTTGGGCGAGTCCTATTACTGGGTGGACGTACGTCGCATTACGTGAGCTCAGCACAGAACACGCAAGCTAACCACTCAAGGTCATTGGCAGTTAATAGCGCCTTAAGAGAAAATATGCATGAGCATTCTCAAACACAAGCCACAGTCGGATCTAAGAACGATTTTTAAGTTCATACGTTTTTGTAGGATCCATAGCCTTAAAAACCGGTCACTGTGGCAGATTATGGAATATGCAAGTAATTCCAAACCTTTTTATTTTTTAAATATACATTGACCTTAGAAACAATGTGGTACACTTGTTTGATTTTTTAGTTCGCATATTATACAATTAATTATTTTATGTTGCATGTTTTTGATGAACCTAAACGTAAACTCAAAACGTATCGTTCTCAATAATGCCTGTAGTAGCGAAAAAATATATGTGTCAAAGTAACACTTAATTCGTAAAAAGTACGTTAAATTTCACTAAAATTTTATTATAATATTGAAATTGCAATTTCTGCTTGACTTAAGAACATATACATAGTAAAATAATAAATACAAAAAATAAAATGTAAACAAGGCGTATCGAGGTAAGTGACGTCACAGTACAGCTTTGACAAGACGTTTGAAGTATAGTAGAAAATTGTAGGAGTTAAATTTTTTTTTTGAGCGTACATGAATTAATTTTAAAATAATTTTCTCGACTTTACCTATTAGGGAAGAATATGAACAGTTTTTAAACTGATAATTTAATTTGACTTTTTCATTACAGGACTACAAGAAACCCCTAGAAGAAAGTAGCCCAGCGATCCTGAACGCGAGCAAAATCCAGACGTTATTCCACCGGCTGCCCGACATATTACAATGTCACCTACACTTCCGCACAGCACTGGCCGATTGCGCGAGAACGTGGGACCGCGATGAAAAAATTGGTGGGTGTCACTGTTAAAAACTACTTGGCTGAGAGGCTAGTCCTGGCCTGTAAACCTTATCGATCATGAACAATCGTGAGGTCAAACATTTATGTTTGACAAACGAATTAGTATTATTATCTGGCGTTTGACAGCACTAGTGTTGCCCAAATGCAAGACCAAGACGAGACTTAGGCCAGTCTTGGTCTTGGTCTTGCGTCAATACACCTGGTCTTGGTCTTGGTCTTGGTATTGCGCTCTCAGTCTTGGTCTTGGTCTTGCAGCAAGAGTCTCGCAAGTCTTGCAAGTCTTGCAAACACTTATTAGCCTATTGCTATTTATTGAACACGTTAGTTTAGATTTTAGATTATGATTCGCGCTGTAAGAAGTATGTAGTTACAGAATTATAATCATCAAAATCATCAACACAACCCTCCAAGTTCATAAAGGTCGAGGAATTATTAAAAAAAAAAATACTTTTTCAAGGTCAAACTCATTCCTCGACCTTTGAATATCAATTTTCAATCTTGCTGCTCACATTTTAGTACCTAGGTACTCGTATATCACTCACTATCTATCATTTACCGATATTAACAATGATTATTTCGAAATCAAAATATTCGCAAATCAATAGATGCAATACCTACTTAGTTATTAATTATCATCTCGCCCGACAGCTTTAAACGCTGTAGTGTTCGAATTCGAGCCAGTGTGTGAATGTATTTATACAAGTATACATTTGTATGCATTCAATTTATACCTACTTACTGCTGAGACATCTTCAAGGTCATTTAATTTTATCCTCCTGTACCAAACCCTACCAAAATAGGTAACAATTTTGTGCGCCTCTGTCCGTACTCTTTGTCGGCGAATGCGGTGCTCAAACAGTGTCAAATGCTGTGATACACTTTTTGCAAACCGCGGCGTCTTTGTCGGTAAATTATCAAATAAGTAGGTATATAATACACCGACCGACCAACAGTTTATTCGCAGAACGTCACTTTTTCCCAATCAACCTTGAACCTTAATTCTTTAGCGATACAGTTGAAAATCTGTTAAAGAAATTTGACAGATTGTAGTAGCTTGATGTGCTGGCGTCTGTACCATAACATTGGCTGCCGTAGAAACTGTTACTAGACCCACTCGACTCGCTGTTAGTTTTAAATTTTGCTGAATAAAAGAATAATATAAACTTTGAAACATAAGTAGGTACCTACATAATGTTTATATAATTTTGTTGGCTATAATTTTAAGCACATACCAACCTACGAGTACTAACGTTAGATCTGCACATTAGACATAAACAAGCATAATATATTATTATAGGTAGGTTGGTAGGTTACAAGGTATGAACTTTGCTAGAAAGTTATTCTAGGTACATTTCATCACATGGGATGTTGGGAACAGATTTGTGAGTATTAACACGCTACCTACTTAATAAATAGTTGAAACATAATAAGTACTTACCTACCTAATCAATACAACCTTTTAGGGTTCTTTCAGACGAGCGGCACGTTGCCAACTGCAGATACAACTGCAGCCCTTAGTTTAGTGTTATGACGATACCTACGGTTTTGATACTGGGGAACGTCTCTCAAAATCGGGATTGAAACCAAAGACCTACTTAATAACGCCCAAATCTCAGTTTGTCTTAACTGCAAGACGCAAGAGTCTTGCAGGCTTAAGTCTTGTCTTGCTCAAGTCTTGCCGGGTTCAGTCTTGGTCTTGGTCTTGCTACAATAAGGCGGTCTTGGTCTTGGTCTTGGTCTTGCGAAAATGCAAGAACAAGACCAAGACTGCAAGACCAAGACCGATTTTGGGCAACACTAGACAGCACCAACAGATGTTTTCCAACCAACAGGGTTACTGGTACCCATGGTCAGTCGCTCCATGTAAAATACTGGTATTCAACTGCATCCGGTTAGACTGGAAGCCGACCCCAAGATAGTTGGGAAAAGGCTAGGCAGATGATGAGGGTTACTGGTAACCCCAACATCTGATTCCATCATCTGCCTTCTGAATCATTTTTTGTCAGTTAACAATGGGAACCTCTCATGGCCATGGTCAATCCGCAGACCATGGCCTACCTCTTATCTTGCACCGCATGCACTGTCGCCTGTACATGTAACGATCTTATGGCTTCGTCAGCGAATCCTGTTGCTTTGGTTGAAAGCTGGGCCAAACATTACATTTAAAAACTAAATTTGCCATCGACACGCGAAGAAGACGGGGAACCTGTCACATTGTGTGAACACGATGACAACACAGGAAGCTAGATACTCATTGCTAGATTGTAACAACTGCGCAAATTTCCTTCGCTTTTTTCCTTCGGAAACATACGGATGCGGGCGCTGCTATTGATTTTTTTAAAGTCAGTGTGTGAAGATTAAACGTCCTTATTTAGCCCGTATTGTGATAATAATGCGTATGTCGTCACAAAAAAACTGCGCTTAACAAATCTATCAGTAATAGTATTAAGTTTAGAAAAAAATGGACGGATGTAATTATTTGGTCGAGCCACTTTAATATTGCTTATTAAAGTAAATAAAATCAAAGATAAATTAGGAGTAAACTTGTTTTAAAGTTCATGGTCTTGTAATTATGGTTAAAAGTTGACCTTAAAAGCAATATTTGATCGAAGACTTATTACCAAACAAGTTTGGTCTCTATTTTCTTGCCACTTTTGCAAAAAGACACATAAAACACTAAAGCATCACATTTAGTACCAAAGACAGTAATGACCATTCATTATTAGATAATATTCTAAACTGTCTTTTCTCATCTTTCAGGCGAGGTCTTCTTGAGCGCGTTCTCAAAGGCCGTGGTGCTGGACGTGTACTCAGACTTCATCAACAACTTCTCTGTTGCCATGGAACTGGCCAAGATGGAGTCCAAGCGGAAGTCGGCGCTGGCAGACTTTTTCAAAGTGAAGCAGATCAGTGCGCATGACCGACTGTCCTTCTTCGGGCTGATGGTGAAACCTGTGCAACGGTTTCCGCAGTTTATTATGTTTTTACAGGTAATTTGCATGAAATCTTAAAAGGATTTGTCTGTGTCGCATGTGTGTCTATTCAGTCAGTTTGACACATAATTTCGAAATATGCGCAAGCGCAGTCCATTGGTTCTGCTACTTTTGGTGCCGCCTCCACAGAAACAGATTCTAACTCATCGCCAAACTAACCTTTTTTGTCTTTTGATTTTGTGCTAAGGAATGAATTTTATCCACTGAATATATCCATATTAATTCATCAATTCACCGAAATAGTATCATTTAGCATGCATATTCGAACTTTGTTACTATGACAAACAATCTGGTTGTAGGCGACACCTTACAACAGTTACAAATTATTAATTTGAAATTTAAGTATTATTAAAATATTGAACATTCAACGTAATCTGATATTGTTTGAACAAGACAACCTTTGGAACTGACGCAGGCATTATTTATTATACAAACATACATATGTTTTCATATGACAGGTGGCACTTACTCTTGCTAAAGGCATGTGTTTTTCGATGTTTATCACCGCTAATAATAAACACATAATATTGAAAAAGTTTTCCGACTGTTGTTCAAGTTATTACCTGAAACTACCTCGCGGTTTTTCTACCGTTTGTCACTGCTAATAGTTTTTGAGGAAGAATATTCATGCGTACAAATTGGTCGGACAGCTATAGATAAAACTGACATGATGCCTAACTTCTGTCATATACCTAATAAACAATAGGAATATGTTATGTAAAATCATCATTGATTGGTCGATGTTTTGTCGAAAATTCGACACGCTGTCGTTTCTCTTTCTTGTTCATGAACAACTAATACAAAAGTTGTGGGATAAATCGCCCGCGTAGTATGTAAAGAGTGATTATCGGAAAGCGGCCCTCTTTGTCTTATCTAATTAGGATATCATAGATGATGATATCAACTCTAGGGGTACCTGTTATTCCGTAATAGGTAGACAGTTGCAATTTTCACACAGCGTGTATTTCTATAGCCGCTATAACAACAAATAAAAATAAAATTCAACTGTGTAGCTATTACGGATCGTGACATACAGCCCACTGACAGACGGACGGACAGTGGAGGCATAGTAATAAGGGTCCCGTTGGTTTCCCTTCGGGTACGGAATCCTAAAAATATTCTATCCTACTCATGTCATAAAAACTAAACTTGTGTTAATCTTTCCAGGACTTATTAAAACACACTCCCCCGGGCCACTCAGACCGAGTCTCCCTACAACGTGGCTTGACGAGGCTAGAGGCTCTAGCCGATGCTTTGAACGAGAGGAAACGAGACGCTGAACGGACACAGGTAAACTAAGATCTTGATTAACTTTGTTCAGTGTAAGACTATAGACTGAACAAAGTATAGACTAACTATAGATACTTGAACTATAACTAAGTGTAGACTACTAAAGTTAAGGACATTAGTAAATGTCCTTAACTTTAGTAGTCGTAAGTGGTGAGCACTGTATTATGCCACGGTGCATCTCCCATGTATGGCTCAATTTTTTCTTAGCTTAGCGTACCTGTCGATGGCAATCTAAATGGTTTTGGATCAGAATAGAATTGACGACTAAAAAAATCTAATTAATCCGTCATTTCGATTACCAAAAAATATTGGGCACGTATGTTTTTCTTATAACATTAACAAAAAATTAAGACACAGTGGGTTGAAATTTCGGATGACGTCACACTTAGGTTAAAATTGTACCACTTTTTACTTAAAAGTGACGTAACAAGCCCCCACTCCTGAACTTTGTTGCGTTGTATCTTTTCATTAATTTGATAAAGCAAAAAATACGTGTCCCATATTTTTTGATAATACTGGACTAAATAGAATGATTATTTTTTTACTCTGTCGTCATCCCAATTTTGCTACGAGTTTGTTCCTCTATGGAGTGCGAACCAGAGGGATTAGACAAAATACTTTTCTGTTAACGTTAACGCTTCGTGC
The DNA here is from genome assembly GCA_951329385.1 of Polia nebulosa. Classification (NCBI taxonomy): domain Eukaryota; kingdom Metazoa; phylum Arthropoda; class Insecta; order Lepidoptera; family Noctuidae; genus Polia; species Polia nebulosa. The sequence goes on from OX589594.1 coordinate 15,572,468, forward strand.
AAAATGTATGGCAACGACATTACTGGGCGTGAGACACGTGACAGTTCTCTCCGCAGGTAATGTCGTTGCCATACATTCTGCACGAAGCGTTAGTGCTATTATAAAAGATATTTGGTTAAGGGGGCAGGACACACTATTATTATGGAACACCCCTCAATGCTACAGAAGTTCTCTTTACCATAACCTCCATCTAAAATGATGTCATGATTGCAGGCATTCCGCGCAGCCCTGAGGCGCCTGACGCGCGGCGGGGTAGCGGGGGCGGGGGGCGCAGGGGGGGCGGCTCGCTTCGGGGCCGCGCGGCTGCTCGCGTCACGGGCTGACAAGCGACATCTGTTGCGCCAGGATGACTTGCTGCAATTGGTCAGTACACTTTACCACACATTACACATGCATACAATTACACTCACACACTCTTTACCTATATTTCAATAATTAATGCAAATCGCTCTTTACCGAATCTACGTCATCATCTGCTTGGCTTATCTGACTGAGAGCCTTTTGCCAACAATGTTGGGATCAGCTTCCAGTCTAACCAGAGCCTTTAGACAAAATACTTTTCTGTTAACTTTAACGCTAACGCTTCGTGCAAAATATAGACGAAATACTTTTCTGTTAACTTCGCTAACGCTTCGTGCAAAATATATGGCTACGACATTTTGCACGAAGCGTTAGACAGAGAACTGTCACGTGACTCACGCCCAGTAATGTCTTTGCCATACATTTTGCACGAAGCGTTAGCGTCAACGTTAACAGAAAAGTATTTTGTCTAAAGGCTGTGGTGAATCTGAATACCCTTATTTTACATGAAAAAACTACTTATCTTAAGGTTTGAGATCATTTATTCTTATGAGAATTACATTATTCACTTGCATGAGAATATCTTACCTCTACAAACCGCTTCTGAGTAATAAAAATCTACAGTCTTCGCTTAAATCTCATGTGAAACCCTCAGTCACCACACTGTTTTACTTAGAGTTTGCCACATGTGCCATAATGGCACATAGCAATTTTTCGGGCTTGAAAAATGTTTGCTGAAACACTATAACAAGGCCCTCAAAACAATTCACTTAGTTACAACCACGGAATAGAAAAAAACAAGTGGAAGTGCCCACGCAGCTATCCGTGTGTCACAATTATGCGGTAAAATAATAACAACCTTCGATAATTGTAATAAGTCTTAATTTTGTATGAACAATAAATCCAATTTTGAGGAGGTGCTCGTGGCTAAAGTAATAACAGCCGCACGGGTCGATCCATAAGGTTAAGCTACGCTTGCTGGGGTTGGTCCATGGATGGGTGACCATCTTTACATACCGAGACTCCTCCGTGCCTCGGAAAGCACGTTAAGCCGTTGGTCCCGGCTGTCAATTGTGGATCTTTGACAGTCGTTACGGGTCGTCAGAAGCCCGAAAGTCTGACATCCAGTCTTACCAAGGGGTATCATATTACCCAGTAACTGGGTTGTGGAGGTCAGATAGGCAGTCGCTCCATGTAAAACACTGGTATTCAGCTGCATCCGGTTAGACTGGAAGCCGACCCCAAGATAGTTGGGAAAAGGCTAGGCAGATGAATAAATCCAATTTTGACGAAAAGCTTGTTGTTCATACAAAATTTAATTTAAATTGAAAAAAAAAATCCGCATACTTATTTATTTTTTCTATTCCGTGGTTGCAACAGTGGGATTTGTCTGTGATCATACGACTCGTGAATTTAATTATTCTATATAATTTCACAATAACTTACAACCTTTTTCGCCCACAGGAATTTAACCAATCGGGCGGTCTAACCAAATGCAAGCCGCGTCGCCTGTTACTGCTGAACGACCTCGTGGTGTGCGTATCGGTGGGCGCCGGCAGCGACGACGCCGAGCGGCTGGGCCTGAAGTGGGCGCATCCCGTGCAGGACGTCGACGTGCTGGACACCGGCACCTCGCCCACTCTCAGCAGGGTGCTGGCTCAAGGTAACACTCATTCATGTATACCTAACTTCTAAAATATACAAATGCAAAAATATAATTGAAAAATCAAAAGTTGTCATCTTTAGAAATTTAATGTAACATCACAAATGTCTGTGCAAGAACAGTTTCGAAAAATTTTTGCTTGCAAGTTGTGAAGCATACTTCGCCCCGCCCATTACGTTGTTGTCCAATAGCTTTACAAAAAAGGGCATTGTCTCAAATGGTTTTCGTCTCCTTGGGCAACAACGTTATATTGACGAACACCATTTGTTGAGACAAAGTCCTTTTTTGTAAAACCCTGTTTGTAACATTTATGACTTTTAAAATCTTAGTCAGTTGTCTGAATTTTGTGCATCACTCCTCAGTTGCATTCAGTACAGTTACAAAGTTTGTAAAAAGCTTGAACTGTGTGAGAATGTCTTGAAGTTAAAAAAAAATATTCGTTTATTTAAAAATTCTTCCAACCTTCGACAGGTATGAATCGCAGCGGAAGTCTGCGATCAAACTCGAGCAGCGGCATGACGACATCAACGGGCGACTCCCTCTGCAGCGAGATGTCCGCGCTGATGCACGACTACGAGACCGTCTCCCGCATGGCGGACCTGGCGGCCTCGCTGCGCATGTCCTACCCCGAGCTCAACTCCGACACCTTCCGCGCGCTGCTGCAGAACATCCAGCGCAGTATACAGGTGACGAACATTCACGAACACTCCCCAACGACCACCGTCTCCCGCATGGCAGACCTCACAGATACAACTTAAGGTTGAATTAGTCGCGGGCTCTAACTCACTGGTGGGCTTGGCCAAAAAGCACGTTGTCTCATCTGACATTATGTCCGACAAAGAAAATATGAGTGATGAGCAGTTAGACGCTAGTCTACATGTACAATGTCTAGTTTGCACGCACACAAACACCGCTGCATCGTTCCGAACTAAAACGAGCGCGCAAATAATTACGAAAAGTCCTTTGGAAAATTGAGTTTTATGAAAAAACCACTGTCAACAATCAATTACAAATTAAGTGTATTGAACTATTCTATAACTGAGGTTTTTCGGTGCCTTTTATTACTTATTTACGCCTAAAATTGCGTTAAAATTAGCAAGAAAAACGAATCTTGTGGGCTTATATCTTTTTAAGGGTTTTTTTTTACTATTCTGTTTCCACACAGACAAAATTAATAATGTGACAAAGAGATATCATGTTTAACTTTGGATGTCCAATATCAATCAGTGTAATACCCTCCAGAAATTTGCATGGACAAAATATCGACTAGTGCAACCTTAAGAACTTATACTGGTTGATTCACTCAAAAGAAGTGCGTAAGGCAGTTGCTCCACCGCCAGCGAGGAAGCAACTAACTGTCGGCTATTTTGACGCTCAAGAAACGTAAAATAGATATACAACTCGTTTTTAGTTTGAAACTCTACTCGCTACTCACTCATCGTTGGCGGTGGGACAAGTGCCTAACTAAATCCATCTCCAAGTATCACCACCTTGTGGGTCCTACCTTCTCTCGCTTTGCTCTCCTTTCTTATGGTATTTTTTAGATTAGTGTTACTTTAAAGGACACACCTCTAGTAAGATAATTAATCTCCACAGAAAAAAGACGACGAGATGGCCTGGGTAGACTCGTGCTGCCTGCAGCTCACCATCCGCGGGCGCGAGGAGCCGCTGACGTTCCGCGCCAGCGAGCCGGGCGCGCGGCTGGCGTGGGCCACGGAGCTGCGCCTGGCGCAACTGGCGCAGGCCTCGGCCAACTCGCCCGCCTGGAGGTTCCCCTCGCAGCAGGCGCCCGCGCATAAGATGCCGCTTTTCGTGGCCGCTACGCCCGTTTATTCGTCCAGGCAACTTACTGAGGTATGTAGTAGTTAACCGCACGTGTCACGTGTCAATCTCTATTGTAACTATTAGACTTGAACAGTGCCTTTATTTCATAGCACCAAGGGCGATTTTAGAAGTTTCAAGTGTGTACTGACATCGGACCTAAATTTTTTCTTGGCTAAGAAATGTGTTCACATTACAATCATCGGCACGATTCTTGAGCGCTGACTTTCACCTGCGCAAAAGTGAGTTATTGGGTCCCTTTGGTGGTGTGAAGTGAGGCGCGGGGCGGCGAAAGTGTCGTGATTGGCCCGTAGCGCATCGCGTCATAGGCGTCACTCGGGATTTGTTCTATACTCTTGTTGCACGTACCTCACGACGACGAGTACAATTCCGGCCAATTTAATTGACACCAATTTTTAAACTGCATCATTTTAATTTATCTGGTATGATAGAACTCAAATATTTTATGTGATTTTTTTATTAATTAGACCTTTGTAATTATAGTATAAGGTGATATTTATCGAAAGCAAAGCGGGGAAAAACATAATTAATGTCAGTTTGTAATTATAGCCAAACTATTTTTGATTCAATTATTTTATTTGTACTTGTACTTGTATCGAAATGTACTATAGATAAAGTTTTTATCTACACTAGTATTATACAGAGGAAAGATTTGATTGTTTGTTTGTTTGTATTCAATAGGCTCCAAATATACTGGACCGATTTCAAAAATTCTTTCACCAGTTGAAAGCTGCCTTGGTCCTATGTGACATAGTATTCTTTTTAGGTCTAGGATGCCAAGGTAAAACACTGTTTTAAATAGACAAGCCAGAAAACTGATTTACCATGTAAACTGTTTTATGAAAAAGGAGATTGAAGAAGGAGTCAGAAATTTAAAACAAGTTCAAAAAAGAACAGCGGAGGCTACGAACACATCTGTTTCTTTCAACCATAGAACCAGTAAGAAATTACGTAGGTAACTTAGAAAAAATAAATAATAAACGGGTGTGCGTTTTATTTGTCATAAGTGTACGATGCGCAAAGCGATCCCCAGTCTTCCGCCGAGCGCTCAAGAACCGTGCCGGTATCCATACTGTAGCTCCAATAAACGCTTTGATGTTCCTTTTTAGGGTTCCTTACCCGAAGGGTCCGAACGGAACCCTATTGCTGTCACTCACGTGTCCGTCGTCTGTCACACAGGCTTTACAGCCAGACGGTTGTAGCTAGTCTTCAAATTTTCAAAGTATAAGCATCTTTTTGACCCAAAGCCATAAAAATAGTCAAAAACACGTTTGGTACGGAACCCTAAATGTGCGACGTCCGACACGTACTTGGCCGGTTTTTTTATATAGATTTTAAACTTTAATGAGGGTGGCAAGCTAGTGACAAGTTCGAGTGCGTTTTTATAGGGCCGTATTGACCAAAAATGCCATAAGTTAATGGACCTTTTTGTCGTACTCGAGATTATCAACATTTGTATGTCATTCCAGGTGCGTTGCGGCTGTTTCTACACGTCGTGCGGCGGCGGGCGCGGCGCGTCCTTGCGACGTGCCCGCTCGCTGCTGTGGGTGAGCGCGGCCGGCGCCAGCGACAGCCACGTGGCCGTGCTCACCCACAGGGCCGCCAAGCTCAAGACGCTCGTCACGCTGGACCTGCCCGACACCAAGGTAACGTGACCCGAGGCTCTACTGTCTGTCACTTTCGAGACAAAGCTTAACAAATGTAAAAGTCTATAAAATATGTTCGTTAACAATCACGTCTCAGCGACTGAATGGATTTGGAACATATCATCCTGGTCTATGTATCTGACATGACCAGGATAGGATATAGTCAATTTTTATCCCTGTATTACGTTCAAACGTAAGTTTCTGGCGTAAAATGATCCTAATAAGTCTTATTTATTACAGGTTACCTCAATGGAACACGCACGCGGTGTGCGGCAAGCGACGACACTCAGCGGGGACACAGTATGGCTCGGTACAGAAGATAAGAAAATTATCATATTCTCTGCTATCGAGCCAGAAAAGCAAGAAAAGTTAACCGAAGTGCCAACGATCGCATCCATCACGCAGATCCGCTACCACTGCGACGCCATGTTCGTGGGGCTTGCCAACGGGCGCGTGTCGGTGTACCGCCGCAACCACGACGACTCGTGGGCGCTGCAGGAGCCGCTGGCCATCGAGCTGGGCGACCGGCCCGTGCACTGCGTGCTGCCCGTGGACGGCATCATCTACGCCACCTGCGCGCGACGCGTGTTCGCCATTAACGCGCTCACCGCGGAAATCATGCGCATCCTAGAACTCAAAGGAGACTGCGACCGGTCCGTCAAATACCTCGCGCACTCCGGAGTCGGTCTCTGGACAGCTTTCGCCGACTCAACATACGTGAGCCTGTATCACGCTGAAACCTTCGAACACCTTCAAAATATTGACATCGCAGCTGATGTTGCGAAAACCATCGGAGCACGAGAAGGAAGCAAGCCCGCATACGTGTCAGCCCTGTTGGCGTGCCAGGGGCTCCTGTGGGTGGGCACCACGGCCGGCATCAGCGTCACCGTGCCACTGCCCAAGCTGGAGGGCCTGCCGCTTGTGGGTGGACACATCGCTGCCTCGTACCACGCACATGCCGGACCCGTATCCTTCCTACTTAATCTAATGCCGGAAACTAGAGACGTAGACGTCAACACGGTGCGGCGGAATCTATCAAACGCTCGCCACCTTGCCGAGACCGTAAACACTCTGCAAGAGTTCAAAGAGGAGGATGGCAAGGAAGACAACGACAAACCGAAACTAGAGAGGCGGATATCAGAGGAGGCCAGCCCGTACCGACCGCAGCGCGTGCAGTCCGCGGTCGTGCGGCGGAAGAAGCCGGGAGACGTGCGACTTTCTAAGACTTTGCCCAAGTGTGCTAACTTAAACGCGTGTGACGTATACGGACTGTACGGAGACCTTATGTTCGTAAAGGATTGCGTCGGCGAAGCGGACGTGGGCGGCTCGGGCGGAGAGGCGCTGCGCCGGAGCGACCCCGAGCTTGCCGCCATCCCCTTCCGGGTGAGCACGCTCGACCGGCGCCTGCGCATGCGTGCGGGCAGGCCGCGCAGTCTGGACCTGTCGAGCTGGTCGGTGGACTCGCGCGCGTCCAGCTTGTGCACGTCTTCGGGCAGCGAGGAGTCCATGGCGCTGCGCGGCGTGTCGCGCACCAGCTCGGGCGCGTCGGGCGCCGCCGCGCTGGCGCCCGTGGCCGTCTCCACGCCGGACTCGTCCTCGGCCAAGTCCAGCGCGTCCTCTGGCTCCGGGTCGCGCGTGGAGCCGGGCGCGGGCGAGGCGCGCTCGGGCGCCCGCAGCCTGCGCGGCGCGGACTACGTGGTGGGCGAGAGCGCGGCGCGGCGCTCGGTGCTGACGGTGGTGGGCGGGCGCGGCTACGTGGACTGGCGGCAGGTGGCGGACGCGGCCGAGCGCCCGGCGCCGGCGGCCGAGCCCAACCCCAAGGACGCGCACTTGATCCTGTGGGAGATGCGCTTGTGACCGCTCGGTGCCGCTGCCGCCTCGGGGAGTCTCGCCGCTCCCCTAGGAATCGTCCGTTCCACGGATGCTATGATTGTACTCGGCGATTTATGTGTCATATTTAATTTGTCGATGGCCTGTAAATATAGTGCTAATACGTAGACTCGTTATGTTAAGGTTTTACACGAATACGATGCTACTACACCTACACGTCCGTTAGCATTACACTGAAATAGTTTATGTGTGACACAAATCATTTACATTTTGTAAATTATGCGAAGCTTTAAATTATTTTTTGAAGTTAGAGCTACTGTGCGCTGGCTCGAAGTTTACATTGGTTTAGTAATAACACTTAAGAAGTGGTGCATTATTTTTGTGATCAACTATTAAAATGTTAATCAATTCATAAAGATTTGTATAGGGTGCGTATTATTTGACTGTACGTTTTTAGCGACACCGATGAGTGTTCTCTTTTTAGAATGAATGATTCTTCAATCAGCTGAATAATTGTGCTTTTATTATACACTTAGAGAATCCATAGTTGTGATGGTTTTAAATAAAACCTTAAACGATACTATACAAATAATTATAAATTGGACTCCATTTGATAGCAAAAAACTTATTTTAACTGCAGCTAATCAAATCTTATAAATATCAATCACCATTCTGTTTCTCAGTTGTAGAAAAAAGTCAGTTAATCTACCACCTGCATTTTATTCCTCCTTGCCAGACGTCAAAAAATTATTTACCCAGGTTTTATGTTAAAACATCCATTTATCATTCTATTTTCAGTGTAAAATATAATATATGAATAACACGAACCGCCTTTGTTTTAGAATAATTACATTTGTAAAAATTGTTTGTATCAAGATGCAGAAATTCCAATAACATTAAATTAGTTTGTGTCATTTTTAACATTTTACTAATTATACTTTTAGTTTTGGATGTAAAATGATTTGCATAACAATTAACATAATGGTGGCCTTAATATGTACTTGAAAATTTCCAGTGTATGATTTGTATAGCATTTGTTTAAGCTTTATTGTTAGACATGTTAATGTCGCTTTAAGAATTAGACTGATTTAGGTAAGCGTTAAAATGTATTGTTAATGGAATTATTAGTAAATAAGATAAACGACATTTGAAAGATTCTCAAATTTCTGTGCACTTTAATAACGTAATGCTACTGCATTGCATCGAGAATGCACATTTTAAAATCGAACGAAAAGCTTTTACATACTTGATGGGAACATTTTGTTGAATTTATGATATATTGTATTTATATTCTTGATGTTATCCTTGTCTACAATCTGTTGTTGAACACGGTTGCTATTCCGTATGAAGTTTGCTCATGTTTTGTCAAAGTTTATAATTAAATTATCACTTTACAACACATGTTGATTTCTCAATAGTTGATACTGTCTTACAGTCTATTAAAGTTAATCGTTACTATATTTGTTTTCGGTCAGTAATCTCACAAAACAATATTTGTTTTGCACACCCAAAGAATTTCATGTTAAGTCAGGCATTACGAATATTAGATGAACCACAAAAAATTTAAATGTGCCAAATTGTAAAATATCAGATACCTACTTATTATTTATGTACATACATTCTGTACATACAGAAATATCATAATTATGACATGTATTACATGTCTCATGTATTGAGCACAAAATACAATGTTACATGAGATATGAAATACCTTCTTAATAATTTAATTTAATTAATGTAAATACAGCAATGTAAAACGAAATCTCGAATGAACACGCCGAAATTGTTTTGTTTACCCATAACTAAAAAAAAATTGGAATATTTATGCTGCAAAACGTCACAAGTGTACTTTTGTGTAAATAAAATTTAAGTTTATACATATACACACTGTATCTATTGTTTTATTGAATTCTTTCCACTGCAACTAACGCCTTTTATATATGTACGTGACTACCGCAGGACCACCAACGCCAATCGCTTCCATATTTAGTAAATAATTAGCACTCAATTGGTACTAATTAGTACTCGAACAACAGAATTGGTACCATAATAGTTGCCGAGAAAATCGACTTTGAAGGTGGTCCGGCGGTAGTCACGCTCCGTTCAGCAGGACCACCATGAGCGCCGAAAAAGGGGGCATGCTACAGCTATTCTAAGTATACAAATAATTAGTACCCATTTATGTGATTCATATCGTAAAAAAATCAGAACTGAAACATTTGTACATATTTACCGAGAAATCAACGATGATTAGTTACGCGCGCTCGTTCAGCAGGACCACGACTATCAATGTTGATTAAAAGTTTGAGGAGCTTGTCGCTTTTCTCAAACCTACATAGAAAATTAGTACCCAAAATCCAAAATAAGTACTCTCCAGTAGTTTACGAGATATACCAGGCCATTGGTGGGGTGGCGGTAGTCACGGTGTTAAATTTTCATTTCAAGATTTCTCTATTAAAAACTCCGTGATTTTTTTCCCAAAGTTATACAAAAATTAGTACCCATAAAGAAGTTATAGTGACCGAAAATTCAAACAATTGACAACTTAATTTGGTCGGCTTATACGCGGAGATTTAGTATGGAAAAGAAATGAAAGCTAATTTCTCTTAAAATACAACACTTAGGAATCTGAATTTTTGGTTGACTATAACTTCTTTATGGGTACTAATTTTTGTATAAATTTGGGAAAAAATCTCGGCGTTTTTAATAGAGAAATCATGAAATGACAATTTAACTCCGTGACTACCGCCACCCCACCAATGGCATGGTATATCTCGTAAACTACTAGAGTACTAATTTTTTACGATATGAATCACATAGAAGGGTACTAATTATTTGTATACTTAGAATAGCTGTAACATCAACAACACAACCTTTTTCGGCGCTCATGGTGGTCCTCAATATTGTGTAATTATTTGTTAATACGATATTCTTCTTCATAAATGACATGGATCGATTTCCTAATGCAAGTATTTTCCAGCTCTGCCTGCGCCTGCAAAGCAAATACTTTCACACTTGCAAGTTTTTCCTGCCCGTACCAGGGCGCCGTACTTACGAAGCAAAGCCCTGGTTTACAAACCTGGTATGGTAAATACGTCTCATCTCTTTAGGGATGAGATATACTTGCAAAATTCAATTCCAGGGCTTCCAAGTACGAGTATTTAAAAAAAACCAGGGTCGAAAATCAGGTATAAAATTACTTAATAATTTCTTATTATAATAAAATGATCTGCATTGCCCTTTAATTACTTACCTATTTAATTTTTTAAAGCATAGGTACTTAGATTTTGACTCGCTAGTCGGGTCCTGAGCATAAACACACGCCAACAACGATGACTCTGAGGCGGGTTGTGAGCACACAAAAGAATTATTGTGCCGGGTGCTGGGTACCGAAAGTTTTAAAAGAAGTTGTGTAGGTACATACAGTAAGAAGACTGTTTTGTGTGCATAGCCATCATAGCATATATCAGTAGCTTACACAATACCATGCAAGTGGATTGTTTGCCATTGTGCAATAAGTACTTGATTGAGGATGGCATACTTCCTACTGACGCGTGTGTATATTTACGAAATGAACATTCATCAATGTCATCTCAGGAATGAAATCGATAGCGAGGAATTCGATCATGCGAATCTACCACTATGGAAGTGTAGGTCTGTACCTTATCTTAGGGCCGATTTCACCAATGAAACTAATCGCGATTAGTTTAAACTAAAGTCAGTTCATGCGTTTAATCGAGATTAGAGCTTCATTTTGCGTTTTACCGAAAACTGGGCGTTTAGAGTTTAAACTAAGTTAGCTTAAACTAGTTTAGTTTGTAGTGGTGAAACACAAAATGAAGCTCTAATCTCGATTAGACGCATAAACTGAGTTTAGTTTAACTAATCGCGACTAGTTTCATTGGTAAAATCGGCCCTTAGAGTTTAGAGTTAAGATTAATGATGATGATCATAATCAACTTACGACGAATCAAAATAAAACAAAATTATATTTGTATAAGTTTATTATTATGAAGCAGGTGTGTTAAAAGTTCATTTTTGAGGGGAATGTGTGTTGTTTGATTGTTGCGATTTTTTTGCTGGTGTCTAATGAGTGGCTACGGTAAACCTGGAACAAATAAACTCATCAGCATTTTATTACAATTTTTACAGAAAAATATAATAATTTTTGTCACCCGGATCGATCGGATAAAACAGTTTTTTAGAAGATTTCGAACGAAAGTGAGCTCGAAATTTATTTACTGCACGATATCTTTATATGTTAACCACCAAGTGGTAGTAATCTCCAAGCAGTAGGTGGTCCATGTAAAGCATTTTGTTAAATGGTCCCATATCAATAACAGGTTTAGTTATGTGTTTTATCAGTAACCACTGAAAAAACACAACTAAATTAGTTCAAGCGTGTTCCTGCGAACCATGACATCGAAAATCTTGGTATCGGCCAACCATTCATTCTTTGTCGCTACAATTTATTCGGTGAAACGTGCTGTCGCTAAATAATGGTATCGACTAATAGTTTTTTCGTACCGTTCAATGGTGAACCATGCTTTAGGTAGACAATTATATCGTTCAAGGGTAATTCTATTACCGTACGAGACTCCCGAAATTTTGAGTAAACAGGACCGGAGAGCTAATAATTTTCACAACATTTTAGATGCTTTACAGGTATTAGGTACTAAAAGAACGGCTAACATACAAGAGCGAGCTCAAAATTGGAGCACCCCGCCACGGATAAGTTACATTTTCTGACGAAACGAAAGGGGCTGCCAGTTCTGAAATATAAAATCTCAAAAAAAACCTTCCTTGTCTTCTAATTTTTGGCTTATTCTCACTTTACTAATAGCCGCCAACTGCCCTCAATTTTGCCGCCCCTCCTTTTTACCGGTCTGTGCATTTGCCCGGCAGCTTGTTGTTGTGTAGCTAGCTTTGCCCTTCTTGTTTTTCCCTCGCCCTATCCCACTGATCTAGAGAAACATCACGCATAGCTTGCGTCGCGCATCTTCATAGCGTCTTACTCGCCCTGTGTAAGTGGAGCCGAACAAATAGGTAGCTTCAATCACCACTTAGGTAGCTCGCAAATCTCTAGTGGTACCACAGTCTCACAAGGGTTAGGTAATCTCAGAGTCAGAGTATCTGCTCCGCACATTGAAAGAGAACTAATTTAATAAATTCACATACGGTATTGCTGTTTGCATTGTTTGAGAGCTTCATTGAACGCTTGACACGCCGTGATGTCCTCGCTGTTGCTCGCGCAATTCAGGAACTGTTTGATTTCGTATGCGCAGGGGCCACTGGGTTCCGATCCAAGATCGTAGTCACGTGGAAGGGCATGTACTACTTCTTCTCGCCGACGACCGCTGAATAAACCCGTTATAGCTTCGCCGGCCACGTGACCCTAGAAACGTAAATAAAATACACTATGTTTGCTCAGAACTAATGCAGTAAGCAGTAAGAGGTACTTCTACTTGTCCTAAATAAATAAAACATGTGTGAAAGCAGTGTCAACTACAGCAACTAGGTACTACTCTAATAATATATCACGTTATTACTACCAACCCTTATGAAATATTCAGCAGCATCAGAAAAGCTTAGACTGATGAAATAGCCTTTCAGGTACAAAGTGAAATAAATAAATAAACCTCTCGATGGATTCAGTTGCATTTTTGATAAGGAGCCAGACAATGCAGAGATGCGTCACATAACCATGACTATCAATTTTAAGAAAACACTATGAATAATGAATAAGTAGGTATACCCATCAGTAAATTATGTAAAAGGAAGATTGAAAATCAAATCCCTAATACATACCTACCACTTTCAAGCAATAGGTATTCTACATTTGCGGGACATACAATACCTAGTTGATACCCACTTGAAAGAAGTTGTTCTCTACATTATTTACCTACTGTGAAAAGGCAAGATCAACGAACATGTAGTAGGTAGGGATGGTCGTTGGGCAAGAAAACTATAAACCAATCGCACTTTGACTTTGCTAAGTAGGGTTAGCGTTCTATACTAATAAGAATCTTATTGTTAGTGATATAATTTTCATATTCGTTTAAGTGAATGTAATCAAGTGCTTCATTATATCCCAAATTTTGACTTATATCCTTTAACATAAGGTTCATATTTGTACGAAGCGCTAACTCTACTTAGAATAGCATCTTTTGTAACCTATAAATTCAATAGCGCTACGACCTATGTAATAGATATTGTTACCGGAGGAAATAAATCTGTAGGGAAAAAAAGAAAATTAGCTGAAACAGCTACAAGAGACGTAGTACCTTTGCGTAGTACCAACCAGTACGTAGGTTAGCCACAATGTTCAGTTGTACTTTTGCCTACATATTAGGAGTACTTACCTCGGGGCTGCTTTGAAGCGGCTCCTGCCCAATCTGGGGGGTCCAAACGCCTCCTGCCGTAGGCTCTACGCCGGGGTCGTGCGGTCCATGGCCCGTTACGGGGCACCGATGTGGGCGCGTTCCTTGAGACGGCGACCAGCTCGCCGACTGAACGCGTCCCAAAGGGTCATGGCCATTCGGTTGATCCGAGGATACCGCACGGTCTCCTGTGAGGTGGGTGAGCCTCCTTTCCGGACTGTCGCCATGGGATCTGGAGGCCAAGGTCCTTGCGCTGCTCTGGGAGTAGCGCGAGAAGGCCAAACGCCGGCCGGGTCGAAACTCCGCTGCCGCGACACCTCGCGGCTCGGCGGACGGAGCCCCGACTGGATCTCATGGCGACATGGAGACAGCGACTGTCGCAACCCAGCGCTGGGCACGCCACCATTGCGGCGGTAGTGCCCTCTTTGAGGAGTGGCTGGAGAGGCGTCACGGCGTCTTCACCTTCCAGCTGACGCAGGTCCTCACCGGACACGGAAGTTTCGGGAGGTTCCTGTGTAGGATAAGGCGGAGGGAAACGCCCGGGTGACCCCACTCTGAGGATCGCCCAGAGGACACGGTGGAGATCTGCCCAGCTTGGGCGGAGCCCCGCCGTGACTTCGTGGAGGCAATCGGCGGCAGCGACCTCTCGCGCCCGGCCCTGGTCCAGGCACTAGTACGGAGCGAGAGGGAATGGGAAGCAGTCTCCTCCATCTGCGAAGCAGTAGTGGTCGCGAAGGAGGAAGCGGAACGGGTGAGGGAGGCTCAACAACAGAGTCGCCCTCACGCCCTCAGCAGCAGACGCCACAGGAGACGCCTGTGGCTTCCGGCGCCGCGAGACATGTCCGGCCACCTTGGACCCGGGCCTGCGGACGGCGAGTAATGGGTAGCTCGCTGTCCGATCAGCACCAGGCCCATGAGTCGACGGCAGCGCGTAGTGTTCCACGCGCGCGTCAAAGATAATTAAAATTTATCAGCCACCACTGACGGGGCCCATCATGGCCGGTGCCTGCATTCCTAGGGGTAGCGGATAAATTCGTAACAGAGTTACCGCTCCCCTGGGCACTCAGGCAGGGAAGGAACAGGGGTGGGTTTTAGTCAGTACGAGTCAGACACGCCCTCCCGCTCCACCCAGAGCGGGAGATGTCATTGGATGATTGCCCACCAAAAAAAAAAAGAGAAGTACTAACCTATTAGCTACAATTTCCAGCTGAAATGTTTGCCGGTACCTCCCATTAGCTACAATTCTCAGTTGAGTGTAGCAGGATCGTAGAGGGCCGATCCCACTCGGAGAAGAAAGGTCGTAGCTCACTTACACGACGCCGCTCCCACCCGGCAAAATAATGTTCATATATGAGCTTTAGAGCGTCCTCAAGCGACATACTTTACATTGACGACACAAATCAGCAGACCCCTTTACAGTTTCCTCATGGATGATGGCCCTAATAAGCGTTGTACGGAGGGGGTTCCGGGGCATCTTTTAAAGAGGTCACAGGACTCCTTCCATGTGCTGGTAGTGATCACCAGGGTGGTTATAGTGAGGTAAAAATCCCACTCTCTCCCTAGTCTTTTTCCCCAAGTCCAGACGACTTTTGATGGTTTCCCACCGACAACAAAAAAAAAAAGTTAGGTATTAGGTACCTAACCATATATAAAGAAAATGGCTAACCTACTAGCTGTGCTAGTGTTACTAGTAGGTACCTAAATACCAAAATGAAGTAATTTAACACGAATTCTTAGAAAAACAACGTTTTTAGCAGTTAACTTTATTGATGCAACCTAGAATAGTATCTACATACCTTTGGGTAAACATTGCCCGGGGAATTATTATTATTATTAAACTGCCTAAGAGGATTGCATGTTTTTTTTTTATTGTTGATAGGCACGCGTTTGACCACTATCACATCTGATGGTAAGCGATGATGTGGTCGAAGATGGAGCACGCTTGCCTAGAAGTAACCTATTCACTCTTGACTGAAAGACTCCCAGATTGCAAAGTGGGTTCCTATAAACCAGAGGGGTGTGCAATGTACTGTCACATGTAGGTAGGTAGGTACCTACATAAAAAAGGGTTGAACATGTAGTCTAGCCTACTGCAAACATGCTGCCACAGTGGCCGCACCATATTTTCGGTGCCAGCACCTCATAAACTCAGCAACAACACGACTCAAACTAAACTAAACGTATATCGTACCACAGCGGTGCCCACGGTGACTCCTCCAGCGACCGCTGCAGCGTCACGAAACATGGATCGTCGTGGTGGAGGAGCATAAGCGGGTGCATGCTGGTATCTCCGCGAATATTGGGAGCCTCTGAATCCAAATGTTTATCGTTAGGGCAATCACTAACGTCTTATTACATAAGTTGTATAAAATAAAAAGCTAATAACTCTACCCCTGTTTCTTCCTAGCTCCACGACAGCTGTTACACATATTGTAACTAGAGATGCTGTACTTTCCGATTGAAGTGTGCATATTACAATGTGTGTTTAATTAATTTGAGTGGAGCCTGCAATGCAATTTAATTAGATAATTGAACATATAAATTAACTAACGTAACAACAATAAGATATATGTAGGAAAGTAGAATAATCTTACATTTACAGACAACTCGAAAAATACCCAGGGTACACACACCAGCAAAATTAAGGGAGCATTAGGCAGGTAAAATAAGTAATTTGCATTCATTGTTATGAACAGAATAAAAGCTGTCAACAATTTTATTGGTCCACCAATTTAAGGTAGCTCAGCGCGTTAAAGAGCAGTCTTTGCTACGTTCAGATTACCTACTTTTTTTTTTGGAGAGTGAGGGAAATCATCCAATGACTTCTCCCGCTCTGGGTGGGCGTGTCAGACTTTCAGTGACTAAAACCCACCCTTGTTCCTTCAGTAGCCTGTGCCAAGGGCCGCGGTAACTCTCTTTCGGATTTATCTCCGACCTCAGGTAGGCATCGGCCCTCACGGGCCCCGTCAGGTACTGCTGACATCTCTTACGCGCCGTCGACTCTCGGGCCTGGTCCTTATCGGACGGCGAGCTAAGCTGCCAATACTCGCCGTCCGCAAGCCCACGCCTACGGTTGAGTGTCCCTCACGCGTTCCGCCTCCTCCTTCGCGAGGATTACTGCTTCGCAGAAGGAGGTCACAGCTGCCCATTCCCTCTCGCTCCGTACCATGGCCTGGACCAAGGCCGGGCGCGAGAGGTCGCTCCCACCGATCGAGCCCACGAGGACACGATGGTGCTCCGCCAAGCGGGGCAGATTCCACCGTGTCTTCTGGGCGATCCACACAGTGGTGACACACGGGCGTTTCCTCCCACCTAATCCTGAACAGGACAACGGTAAAACGGTTCTTTGGTTCACAAGACGACTTTCTAAAATGTTGTCAATGAACACATTGACACAATTTTGTAAGTCTCGTGATGTTTCACGGAACCTACAAGGACAGACTGAAACTACAGTGAGTTTCGATAGTTATAACAGTTGAGTGGCATCGAAGCACGGGCAGATTTATTTACCAGAATCTTTTCCGGGGTAGAAAGCCTAGCTCCAATCCACCTGGTTCTCATCTGGTCCAGTTGGCAACCATCTAAACTCACATGAACAGAACAAGAACTTCGAAAAACTACCACCAGATCGGGCAATCTGAGTGGAACTTAGGTTTACATGATAAAATCCGGTTCCCGGCCAGGTGCACGTCAGACCACTGACATGAAGTGCTGCACCAGTTCTATTGGCCTCGATTACCTAGAATAAGTCACTTTTACGCTCAGTCGATGGTGGAGCGTTTTTCTGTGAATTTTAGAAATGGCGGATGGTAGGTACTGCACCAAGAGTATTGAACATTATGTTCCGTAAGTACCTACCTAGTTCATTGGAAAAAAAAATTGAAAAAGAAAAAAACCCGAAAAAAAAAAAACCCGTAAAAGGAAAGAAACCCCTATCTGGGCCTAACTGTTACACGAATCAGATTATGTACCAAACAAATCGTTTGTTTTGCACTGTTTTTTTTGTTCTGTGGTTTTGCATATGTATCGAACCCTTTTAGATGTTAGCCTCAATAACAATGGCCAAGTGTAGAAAATAAGTAGATTTCTATTTTTTAACCGACTTTCGAAAAAGGAGGAGGTTCTATGTTCGGCTGTTTTTTTTTTAATTGTGTCCGCCGAATTCTCCGTCAGTTGTGGACCGATTTTCAAAAATCGTTTTTTATCAGAAAGCATATACACCCGAGGTGGTCCCCTATAAATTTTATCGAAATTGCTTCAGCGCTTTTTGAGAAACTGAACAAAAACTAAAAATACGGTTTAAATTCCACGTTCCTTGTTATTGGAGTTTTTAGTTCTGGGGTATAACAACTAAAAATTGAAAAATAAAAAACTTTTTTACAAAAAAAAAACAACAGACTTCCAAAAAAGAAAATAAGTAAGTACACTACAAATTAAAAAATAACTAATTTCGGAAGTCTGTGACAAATAACGAAGAAATAAAATACAAACACCGACATCCGAAATTAAATTAATTTTTTAAGTAATTTTTAGTGTATTTTCTTTTTTGGAAGTCGGTTGTTTTTTTTTTTTGTAAAATAGTTTTTTTGTTTTTGAACACCCTCTGTAAATCGTCACAACCTCACAACACTTATTTTATTACTAAGAGCGGTTGCGCACTACGTCCGATACTAAACTTATCCGTGAAAAGTATAATAATTTGTATTTTGACGGATAAGTATCGATATCAATATGTATGGTAGTAAGATACTACCATACATATTGTTACATGACGCATAACAATAATTATGTATGGTACCCGTCATGTATGGTAGTAAGATACTACCATACATATTGTTCTACGACCACGCCGGACCGTATTTTGACGGATAAGTATCGTAGTGCGCAACCGCTCTTACAGTATCGATTATAAATTGCCACTAAATCGATCGAAATGGATCATATTTTTAACCGACTTCAAAAAAAGGAGGAGGTTCTCAATTCGACTGTATTTTTTTTTTTTTTTTTTTATGTGTGTTACCTCATAACTCTTTACTGCGTGAACCGATTTTGAAGATTTTTTTTTTATTTGAAAACTGTTGCTTTACATGTGGTCCCATTTTAATTTGATGAAGATCTGATGAAGAACTTTGGAGATACACAATGGAACTCTTCAAAAAATGATAGCAAACCTTCCAGAATTGCTGCAATCGCATGTCTGTATATTGTTTTCACCTCTTCACTACATTACATCACGCTGATACGCTCTGAAGGGGTATACAGATTTGTACAGTTCACCCTGATACACCCTAATTTCACCAACTATGTTCAAATTCCCAATTTTTGGGTCTAGCAATTCGGGCATAACTTTACTATTAATTTAGTTTTAGAATGGGGTACAACAACTAAAAAGTGAAAAATAAAAAACTTTTTACAAAAAAAATACAACCGACTTCCATAAATAATACTAAAAAATGCAAAATAACTTTAATTTCGGAAGTCGGTGTCAAATAACGAAGAAACCAAACTAGAAACACCGACTTCCGAAATTAAAGTTATTTTGCATTTTTTAGTATTATATAAGGAAGTCGGTTGTATTTTTTTTGTAAAAAGTTTTTTATTAGAGTACATACACTCTATTGATTTATTGCCAGCGCTTGTGAAGTTAGTGACGTGTAATGATCCATTGTTTTAGTATTTTTTTTTCTAAGTATTAAAATCAATGTAAAATAAAATAAAAACTGGAAATAACGTTAACCATTAAAAAGACTGTGTACCCTTTTTTTTTTGGGGGGAGGGGGGGGAAATCATCCAATGACTTCTCTCGCTCTAGGGTGGAGCGGGAGGACGTGTCAGACTCTTACAGACTAAAACCCACCCCTGTTCCTCCCTGCCCTGAATGCGCAGGGGCGAGGTAACTCTTTCGAATTTATCCTCAACCCCTAGGCAAGCATCGGCCATGACGGGCCCCGTCATGTATGCTGACAACTCTTTGAGGCGCGCGTGGAACACTACGCACCGTCGACTCTCGGGCCTGGTGCTGATCGGACGGCGAGCTACCCATTACTCGCCGTCCGCAGGCCCGGATACTGTAGGTACCCTTGGCCGTGAAACTCTATCAAAGGCGTAATCGTCCGATTATAGGCCGGCGATGTGAATGAACTCTAGCGAAACAGCTGTACCTACGTATTTTATTAACCGACTTCAACAAGAAGGAGGTAATCGATTTTGATGTTTGAATTTTATTTTATTTTATGTATGTTCGGGCATAATTCCGTCATTTATTGGACGCATTTGCAAAATTCTTTTTTTTGTTCGAAAGGGGTTTATTCCGAAATGGTCCCATTTAAATTTCATATAGATCTGATGATGAGTTTCGGAGACAGACAACGCTCTTCAAAAATTAACAGCAAATCAACCGCGATTGCTGCGTTCTAATGTCTATGTATTGTTAACACAATTTAAGGGGAACCACAACTAAAAAGTGAAAAATAAAAAACTTTTATACAAAAAAATTGAAAATATTTATAAAATATTCTCCACCCAGAGCGAGATACCATTGAACCCCCCCCCAAAAAAAAAAGAGAAGGGGTTCTACAATCACGCACTGCTGCCATAAGCCATAATATAATGTTTTTAATTAATAACACCTATTCATTTAATTTGATCGGGTTTCACGGCCAAGGGTACAGTGGTTAAAATTGGTTTGCCACAGTATCATCAATGGAACAGCCAAGGGTATACAGGAAAAGAAAGGAACATCCAATCTGCCTAGCCTTTTCCCAACTATCTTGGGGTCGGCTTCCAGTTAACCGGATGCAGCTGAATACAAGCTCCTCAATTTTGAAACATCCATTCAGGACAAATTAGTTTCCCGTTTATGCCTTTGGTTAAAGAATGCAAAAAACAAAGATGTTTGTACTACAGAGAAAACTCCCCTCAACTTGCTGGTACATGTATTATGATGTTGCGGTTCATAATCAAACGAGAAAATTGTGTTTTGGTTGTATTTTATTGGTACATGTATTATGATGTTGCGGTTCATAATCAAACGAGAAAATTGTGTTTTGGTTGTATTTTATTGTTCTAAAATTTACGTAAAAGAAACGGATAAATAAATTCAGATTATAGAATTCTACATCACAATAAATTGTCTTAAAATATTTAAATATAAAACAATAGTAAAAGTTACTAACAATTTATGTATACTACACATGATAATTGAAAAACCTAGGAAATTTAAGAATATCTCTTAACTAAATCAGTAATAATAGCTACTAGGAAGGTGCCGTTTACTTTTGTCTAAATTAAATGTTTTGACTTTGACAAAGCCTTTCATGAAAAAGACTTTATGTAGACATCTTTTGTACAACATTAGTAAAGTTGTTGGGAAAGAGTAAATCATTATTGGAAGATTTTGGAACTAATGGCACCTTGAAGATTAAATTAACTACTAATTTATATATGGTTGTTTATCTTGCATTGACGCAAGGCCTCATTAAAGCCCTCACAGAGGGTCAAGTCGTGCTGTTGCTGAGCGCACTCAATGAACTGCTTGATCTCCCAAGCACAAGGACCCTGAGGAGTCTTGTTCTGGTACTGGTCAAGAGTCTGAGCTGCTGGCTGTGCTGGCGCCTGCTGATGTGCAGGCTCGCTGCTGCCACTACCACTGAACATGCCAGTTAAAGCACTACCGGCCACGTGACCCTGTATCAAAACATGTTTTATCAAATCATTGGCAGGTAACTTAAATCTACTTTTATAGAACTGTGCATGGTTGTTTTAATGATTTGGGAAAAAAGTTTTATTTTATCAAAGAGCTGATTCTCTTGCAAAAATCATGTTTCTACCAATAATAAAACTTGCAATAATATTATTTATTGTGCATAATGTCAATTCATGTAAACAAAAGGACTGAATCATGATAACGTCACACTAACATGTGACCATCTTCACATTGTTTGGCTCCTAGCCAAACATAATGCAACTGTAAAAGAGGGATAATTTCAATATTAAACTGTGATTGCCACTCAAAATCAATATTTTCGGAGGTTAAGGTCAAAATATCTATCGACGTGTTATGTTACGTAACAACAAATTACGCACCACTGCCGATCCGACGGCGACCCCGCCGGCCGTAGCTGCCATCTGTTGGAACATAGAAGGCTGCTGACCCTGGGCCGTAGCAGGCATAGGGGTCGAAGGTGGAGCATGAGCTGGAACTCTGCTCTGAGGTGGAGGTGCAGCCCTAAAAACATACCACTAGGTTATGTGTCTCTGCATGATGAAATAAAATATCGTATTGTAATGCCAATGCAAATAAAAAACCAACTTACCGTCGCTGCGGGGCTGGAGGCGGGCTCGCGGATCTTCCACGTCGAGGCATTTTTTTAAACTTTAATAACTTGGGGTTTAACAGAAATCCTGTTCAATCGAGAACAACACTTCCAAGTTTCAATAAAACTGACACTTCGCTTCGCTGTCAAACATCTAATAACGAAGGTTGCAACTGAAGAACGAAAATTTTTCTAGAATATTTTATATTTGGAACAACTATTGCTATCCCTGTTTGACATTAGTAATTTAATAGCCAACGACAAAAACAGCAAAATTTATCAATTGACCAACATAACGACAACAATTTTATGGATGAGATTCAAAATAGCAGCGTTCTTTTTATAAATTACTAGCACTTTGCCCGCGGCTTCGCTCCCGTGACCTTCCTATCCCGCAGGAACTGTTATTTTTCACGGGATAAAAGCTTATATTACTCGCTAATAATTTAGCTTTCTATTGGTGAAAAAATGGTTAAAATCGGACCCGTAGTTTCGGAGCTTAGTCGGTACAAACCTGTACAAACAAACAAACACAATTTTTTTTTCTCTTTATAACATTATATAGTATAGTTAAATTGATTCGTCACATTGATTTCTACTAAAAAATAATAATAAATCTGTAGAAAAAAAACGGAAAAGAATCAGTCACACTGTACAGAAATAAAAATTGCAGGATGAGCTTTACACTGAGGCTAATCAATTGCGGTCGAAAAATTTTTTTAGCCTTTATAGACCCTAACCTTACCGTACTCAAACTTTAATTTGGAATAGGTACTTGATTTAGAAAAAGCATTTACCTGCTGCCTCTGCTGCTGAATCCTCCTCTCCTGGGCATAATATTTATTTTATGGAGTTTGTTTCGATTTAATTCCGGGTTATTTCGGTGTTTCCACTGCAGTTTATTTTGATTAATGTGTTTTTTTTTTTCATATCGAGAGATTTCAGAAAACTAGTTTTCTACTCCAACCAGCAATAATTTCGCATTAAGGCTCAATTACATGGGACCAAATTCTTCCGATTTCATGGGACCAAATTTAGGAACAATCTAACTAGGAAGTAGGTAGGAAGCTAGCGATTACACTATCCTAAATTGGACTCCTAAAGGCTCAATTACACCTTCCGATTTTAAGGGACCTAAATAAAATAAAACAGGAAACAGGAATTAATAGGATTCCGATAGGAGTATAATTTAAGATAGTGTAATCGCTAGCTTCCTACTTCCTGGTTAGATTGTACCCAAATTGGGTCCCTTGAAATTGGAAGGTGTGTAATTGAGCCTTTAAATCGGAATCCTAAATCGGGAGTGTTGCCAACTCTTAGAATCATCCAATGAAATCTCCCGCTCTAGGGCAGGGCGGAAGGGCGTGTCAGATTCTTACTGACTAAAATCCACCCCTGTTCCTTCCCTGCCCTGAGTGCCCAGGGGCGAGGTAACTCTGTTTCTAATTTATCCTCAACCCCTGGGCAGAACAGGAAGAGGTAAGGACTTAAAGCTGACCCTTGATGCAAGCCTACAGCCACACTGAACCCGTTGGTGTTGCCAGCAGCCGACCGGACGTAGGTACTAGATTTACTGTACATAGCACGAATCAACTCTACATACTTCCCAGGCAAACCTTTCTCTTTCAAGGCCCACCACAACACATCACGTCTGTACTTCTTTCACAATTGACGGAGAGCAAAGGTGGCGTCCATTGTCCCTCGACCTAACCCAAACTGGTTCGGAGTAATCTCACTCTCCTCTCGCAATCTTTTCTCTATCACTTTCTCCCATACATTCATACTATGTGACATGAGCTTTATCCCTCAATAGTTGTTGCAGTTCTGTACATCCCCTTTATTCTTGAAGATGAGCACTAGCGAACTATTGCACCATTCTTGTGGGATCACATCTTCATAAAACAATTTATTGAAGAATAAAGTCAGTCACATACATCCATCCTCTTTTAAACACTTCCATACTTCTACTGGTATGTCATCAGGGCCCATGGCCTTTCCATTTTTCATACATTGACTGCCTTTCTTACTTCATCCATGCTAATTTCTCTCACCAAACCCATATTTACTTGTACCTCTTCAAAATAACCTTCCATCGCTCTTTTATTTCGTCATCTTTCGACAAGACTTTACCGGTTTTATCTTTCATACATTTTGTATGGGTTATAACCCTCGTGCTCCTTTCTCTTACTTTTGTAATCCAGTACAGCGCCTTCTGGCCTATATGGCTGTCCAGTAAGTCATATAACTGTTCCTGCGCTTTTTTTTATGTTTGATAGGCTCGCGTTTGACCACACCGCTTTAGCCCTGGAAACTACAACCGCCTTTTTGCCTAAATCGTACAGAATCGTATGTGATCGTACAGAAGTCAAATCGGGACCTCCCAATCACACTAAATCGGACACTAACTGCTCTAACTGCTATTACATCTTCCAGTCTCCTTAAATGGGTCCCTTGAAATCGGGAGGTGTAATTTGAGCTATTAGTTGTATGTCAAACCAATCTATTGAAAACAACAACAAAGTTGAGTACCATATTTTTAAATGTTGTTTTATTGAAGTTATACTTCTTGAAGGCACAACTACACCTTCCGATTTCAAGGGACCCAATTTAGAAAACAGGAAGGTGTGATAGCAGTTAGAGCAGTTAGTGTCCGATTTAGTGAGATTGAAAGATCCCAATTTGACTTCCTAAATTGTGTACGATTTAGGATGGTATAATCGCATCACTCTGATTTAGAGCTAAGTGTTGCCAATTTAGTGACTTTGTCGCTACAAATGGGCTATTAGTATTTTTATAAGTGTTTAAAATAAAACTAAATTTCCCAAAGTCCCTTTCCCAGAAAAATAATCTGAGTCCGCTGTTTTTATTTTTTAATCTGCTCCTGGTAGAATCAGTTTTTAGGAGACTCTAAAGCAACTTTTGATATTCTGACTAGGGACTCGAATTTGTAAGAGTTGGCAACACTGCCAACTTAGGAGCCCGATTTAGGAGTTCAATTTAGGATAGTGTAATCGCTCGCTTCCTACTTCCTTTCCTAGTTAGTTTGTTCCTAAATTGGGTCCCTTGAAATCGGAAGGTGTAATTGTGCCATTAGGCGCGTTGTGAAAAAATGATGAGAGTGAAATTTTAAGATGCGCGCGCATCACTGTCACACAAAATTCACAGGTTGAAGTTAGCTACAACCGACCACCCTGAAGTTAGCTATGGTCTGTGGTTCATGAAGCACATGAAGAATGATTGTTTTTGTTAAAGCCTCTTTGGAGTTCTTCAGCTGAAGTGACATAACATTTTACATGTTTCTTTTTCTGTATGACGTTAGGTAGTCACTCTTCGATTGTCGTTTTAATATACATTCTTCTATAGTTATATTTTCTTTTATTCTTTCTACAAGCCTTTACGTTTCCCTTGAAACGCTTTACCGCAAAGTAAGCACTCTGCTACAGGTTATGTGCTAGCGGAAAAATGGAAATGTGCGAAAAAGTGGAAAATTTAAGTACAAAGGTACAAATTGCACCACTTCAAGGCAAGTGTAACTGGGATACCTGGAAATATAAAATATCCATCCTGCTTAGAAGTATACCAAATGCATTGGATATAGTAGAAGGAAGATGTACGAAACCCGTGTTGCCAGCAGGTGTAGGAGACGCAGAAGTTACTGCATTTAGAACGAAACTAGCGCGTTTTATACAGGCAGAGAACAATGCTATGATCCTGCTTTCAACAAATTTGAACGAAGATACCGTTAGAAAGGTAATGTCATTCACATGTCCGAGAGAAGTATGGCTAGAACTACATCGGTTATTTGACGGAGATAATGAGAATCGAGCTTATAATCTCTGCCTAGATTTCTTCGGATTTAAGTTAAATGCTTCTGATGATATGGCTTCACATATTTGCAAATTGAAGACTCTCTGGTGTCAGTTGAATAGAGAGATTGGTAAAGATGATCCCAATATGAAACTACCAGATATATTCCTTATTTGTAAAATTTTGGATACACTAGATCAGAAATATTTCGAATTTAAATCAAGTTGGTTGTTATTAGCCAAAGAACAGAGGACAGTAGAAGGTTTGACAAGTAACCTTTGCGCTCATGAAAAGTCACTTGAAAAGAAAAATGGTGAATCGAGTGAAGAGGTATTAGTGACGACACAGAATAGCACGATTCGTAAAGAAAAGAAGAATAAGGATAAGCATATGAGATGCAATTACTGTCATGAGATGGGACATCGAGTAAGATCCTGCCAGAAGTGGATGAAAGATGGTCGCCCGCCTAAAGACAGTAGTAACAAGCCGTTTTCAAGTCAAAGTGCGAATATGGCTATTATGAGTGTGGATGTCATGGCATTCGTACAGCAAGATAAAGAGTCGTGGTACGTGGACAATGGCGCGACTAGTCACGTGACCAACAGGAGTGACATGTTCCAAATATTTCAAAAGTTTGACGAGTTCCAAGGAGTTACTACAGCAAATGGTAGCATTGTTCAAGCAAGAGGCAAAGGAACAATATATTTGGAAGCAGATGTCAAAGGAAAGATTGTGAACATAGCACTTACGGATGTATGGTATGTACCAGAGATCCAGCGAAATCTGTACTCAGTGCTAGCTATGCATGATAAACAGAAGAATAGCAAGTTCGTTTCGACCCCGGAAACTTGCGAAGTAATTTTGAATGGGGAAGTAGCAGTTGTTGGCAAACGGAACCACTGTGGAGGGCTTTTTAAGTTGAAAGTTCGCAACGTCCTGCCACCGGTACCTGTACTTGCTACTACAACAACTGATTTGATGCAGCTCTACCACGAGAGATTAGCGCATCAAAACAAAAGGCACGTTAAAGAAGTCATTCAAAGAGAGTTAGGATTGACACTTCCTATAAACAAAGAATCGTGTGAAGCTTGTATCTACGGAAAGATGCATAGACTGAAGTTTGGCATACGAGAGAGATCTTCACAGCCAGGAGAAATAATTCATTCAGATGTTTGCGGTCCTTTCCCAATGAGTTTTTCAAAATACCGTTATTATGTACTGTTTAAAGATGACTTTTCCGGATACTGCATGGTTTATTGCATGAGAAATAAAAGTGAAGTCAAAGACAAATTGAGCATAATGTTACAAGAAGCGACGGTCACAGGACATATTATCAAAATACTGTTGAGTGATAACGGAACCGAGTTTGATAACAAGGAAGTCAGAGATATATTGAATAAAAAAGGAACTAAGCAACGTCTTGTTATGCCGTACACGCCAGAGCAGAATGGCTGTAGCGAGCGCCAAAACAGGACATTAGTAGAAACCGCAAGAACATTGATGAATGCTCAGAGAGAACTGCCAAAAGCATTATGGGCGGAACTTATAATGACAGTTGCTTATATTTTAAACCGAACAGGTGCTACTAGAGAGAAGGACAAGTCACCTTATGAGTTATGGTTTGGGAAGAAGCCTAATATAAAGCATCTTAGAATCATTGGAAGTACTTGTTATGCCCATGTTCCGAAAAATAAAAGGAAAAAATTGGATAAGAAAGCAACTAAAGGCATTCTCATAGGATACGACAATGATGATGGTTATCGTATCTGGTATGAAACGCAGCATAAAGTTGACAATCTGATCCGATCTAGAGATGTAATCTTCGAAGAGACACCTATTTCTGGGATTGAAGCTAAGGCTTCAGGAATAGTTGCTAAATCTGACCCAAAACCAATTGGAAAAGAGTGGACCGTGTCATACGATACAGTTCCTGAAGAAACTATTTTACAGCATTCGCAAATCGACAATCCCTTGAATCAGGAAGCCCAATGTGAACAGAGAACTGTTCTATTAGAGGAAGGAATAGAAGAAGATAGACATTTAAGAAGGCCTATTGAGACATCAATAGAGGCAAATGAATCAGGAGATCAAAGACAGTCAGTCCAATTAGAGGGAGAAAGAGAAATAGAGTTTATCGAAGACGAAACCGCATTTTCAGATAGTGAAAATGAAGAACATTTCGAAGATGCCGTTCCTACCTATGTTGAGATAGAAGAGAATTCAGAGGGAGACGTTTCGGACGTTCCAAGATATAATCTCAGGGACAGAAGCACTCTACGACCTCCACGTAAATTGGATGACTATAGTTTATTCCTAGTCGATACTGAAAAAGAACCCTCGACGTATAAGGAAGCAATATCGAGTAGAACAAGTAAAGATAGATGGCTAGAAGCGATGAAGAGTGAAATCGATTCTTTGCAAAGATTACAAGTTTGGGACTTGCAGAATCTACCGAGCAATCGAAAAGCTCTGCCATGTAAATGGATTTATAAAGTGAAAACCAACCCTGACGGCACAATAGAAAAGTTTAAAGCACGTCTTGTTGTAAAAGGGTTTAAGCAGAAGAAGGGTTTTGACTATAACGAAACATTTAGCCCAGTAGCGAGGTTAGCTACTATAAGATCTTTGCTCAGCGTTGCAGCAAGAGAGAGACTTCATCTTATTCAGTTTGATGTTGCAACAGCTTTCCTCAATGGAAATTTAACGGAAGAGATTTATATGATGCAGCCAGAAGGCTTTGAAGATGGAACATCTAGAGTATGTCGTCTAAAGAAAAGCCTCTATGGTTTGAAGCAGGCACCACGGTGCTGGAACTACTGCTTTGCAGAAACACTTGAATCTTTAGGCTTCAAGACAAGCAACGCTGATCCATGCTTATATACCAAAATCTTAGGAGATAAGAAAATCTTAATAGCACTCTACGTTGATGATGGCTTAGTTGCAGCGAGTGATGAAAACCTTGCAAAGAGTTTCATCAATGACCTAAAAAAAATTTTGATGATTACTAGCAAACCAGTTTCATACTATCTTGGGTTAGAGATAGAACAAATGAAGGACGGCTCGATTTTCATTAAGCAGGAAGCTTATGCAAACAAGGTCTTGGAGAGATTCAATATGAAAGACTGTAATCCAGTATCAACTCCTTTGCAGAAAGAAGGAATTATTGAGAAAGGGAAAGCTGACAAAGAGTCACAATCATTTCCCTATAGAGAAGCAGTAGGCTCACTCGCTTACTTGATGGTGGGCACTCGCCCTGATCTGGCTTATGCTGTAGGATTGGCTTCGAGGAACTTAGAAAAGCCAACTTCTAGCAACTGGCATATGGTTAAGCACATAATGAGATATTTGAAAGGCACATTATCGAGAGGAATAATGTATGTTCATGATGCAAATTCTCCTAACCAAATAAAGGCTTACAGTGATGCTGATCATGCTGGATGCTTGAAAACAGGTCGATCTACGACTGGAGTATTGTGTTTATTTTCAAGAGGAGCAATCTCCTGGATGAGCCAACGACAAGCTTCAGTTGCCATTAGCACTACAGAAGCTGAGCTTGTGGCAGCAAGCGAAGCTGCGAGAGAAATAATTTGGCTAAAGAGACTGTTCAAAGACTTGAATGGCCAGAAAGAAATTCCAGTTTTGTTCGTGGACAACGAAGCCAAATTGGCACATAATCCAGAATTTCACCGTAGGACCAAACACATTCGTGTGAGGCACTTCTTCGTGAGGGAGCTTGTGCTTCAAAACGACATCGTGGTCGAGAGGACTAGCTCTGCTACCCAGCTAGCAGACCTCCTAACTAAGGCCATGCCCAGACCCAGATTGCAGGAACTAGCTCAGAAAATGGGTCTGATGGATAAACCAAACGGTCGACTATCAGCTGAGGGAAAGTGTTAAAGCCTCTTTGGAGTTCTTCAGCTGAAGTGACATAACATTTTACATGTTTCTTTTTCTGTATGACGTTAGGTAGTCACTCTTCGATTGTCGTTATATACATTCTTCTATAGTTATATTTTCTTTTATTCTTTCTACAAGCCTTTACGTTTCCCTTGAAACGCTTTACCACAAAGTAAGCACTCTGCTACAGTTTTCCTTTTGTAAACTTTGTGACAGTTTGGTTTTTTTATCTTGTTACGCCAAAGAAGTATTCTTGCGTGCATAGATAAGTACACACACACTTTTTTTTCTAAAAAATGTTCATCTATATGTTATCAATGGATAGTTTTTTTTAAATGTATTTACTTACTAAATACTCATATTTGGAGGGAATACAGATTATTAAATAAGAAAGCCTCCATTTGTTGTCTAATGCTAAGGGAGCGTGCAGGAACTATAGATGGCGGCACATACATATCAATGTCAAGTATATAAACAGTAAAAGTTGCGGATTTCACTCACTAAATGTCAGTCTACGTTATGCGTGCTGAATGTGGGCATGATGCGTGTGTATAGGTAACGATGGTATACACATTTATGGCACGGAAATATCATGACAAGTTTTTCTTTGGTAAAAGTTTCGAATTGACTCCACTAGATGGCACAGTACAGCATGCGTGTTCTGCCCAGGGGTTGTGGACTGCCCAAGGGTTGTGGATAAATTCGAAACCGAGTTATCGCACCCCTGGGCACTCAGGGCAGAGAAGGAACATGGGTA
Source organism: Polia nebulosa (assembly GCA_951329385.1). Taxonomy (NCBI): domain Eukaryota; kingdom Metazoa; phylum Arthropoda; class Insecta; order Lepidoptera; family Noctuidae; genus Polia; species Polia nebulosa. Next base: position 15,602,905 of record OX589594.1, read on the forward strand.
GGTTATAGTCAGTATGAGTCTGACACGCCCTCCCTCCCGCTCCACCCTAGAGCGGGAGATGTCATTGGATGGATGATCCCACCCTACATAAAAAAAAACAGCTGTGTGAACGCTGTTTTTTATTTAAGTATTAAAAAATTAGAATATTTTCATACAAAATTAAAACGTTTAGTTCCGATTTCGATCGCGTGCAGACTTATCGTGCGCGCGCTCTACCTAACCACCGGTTCAGAAAAAGTGACTTGTGCAACGGCTCTCAAGAGAATTTCATTCGTTCAATAGCTTCAATCGCTTCATCAGTCAAATGAAATAAGAAATATCAGATCTGTGGTTAGTTATTGTGACTTTGTGACCGCGTGATCGTAGCTGTCGTGATTTTCGATTCTGTGATTATTTAACGTTTTCGTAAAGAATTTTGAGTGAAAATGGGCGATATTCTTGCCGGTCAGAACACTAATGTGTTCCTGATAGGAGGAATTACATTTTTTGTCTGTGTAGTAATACACTTTGTTTACAAGATCGCCTTCAAAAGCAAGGAAAAGGAAGCACCCCAACGTGAAATTGAGAGCGATTCTGGTAAGTTTGGTCTAAAAATACTAAAAATAACGAAATAAAAATGATTAAATGATGCTAACAGCTATCATTACTAAGCGTTGGTTGTACGCTATAAGTCAAATAAAAAAGGCGGTAGATTTGTGTCTAACTGGAAAAATATCTTGCGGTTTTGTCGGATGTGAATGGACGAAGCTATAACTGTATACGAAGAATGCAGCTGCTGACACACTTCGTGTGTGTGCTCTCGTGAATAGATAGGTAGGTATATCTTAAATTTGTGAAGCATCTAATACGTATAGTTAAAACTTAGACAAAAGTTTCTGAAGCACCATGCTTGTTCTAAAAAATTGTGCCATGTGATCCCCTCATATCATTCCCCACAGGAAGTTATGACTAAACTATAGTCACAATTTATTTCACATTGTGAGGAGTAGCTGTTATTTTTTTCTAAACCACAGAGATGTGGCAAGTGTTGTGCATTAATTAGTTAATATATAATATTTATACTTTTGGTTCTATGTGAAATTCTACCTCTTTATAGTAAATATTTAAATATTTTACATCATGAACATTTATTGAGGTAGATTAGACATAAAAAAAAAATATAAACACGTATAATTATGTCTATATATTGCCTAATTTAAAAATAAAAATTATAAGGAAATTTTAACATAAACTACATAATATATTTTTTTCCCTATATAATGTTTTTTACAAACATTTTGTATATAAATCAAAATTTTAAAATATGTATACTCAACTTTGTTGTTGTTTTCATTATATTGGTCTGACTTTCAACTAAGCTAAGGTGTCCGTTCATTATGTTTTAATATGCCATAACGTGACACTAGGCAGCTGAACAAATGTTATTGAAAGAACATTATTACAGAAATACTTGCTTGAACAGTTTAGTAAAGAAATAATACATATTATATTTATGATTCATTTTATGTTTATTTTTAATATTGTTTGACTGTTCAGGTCACACCTAGCTTTAACACATGTTTTGTTTATACATTGAGTCATGTAGATCACTGTAATAATGTCATGCTGTTTTTAGAAAAAAAAATGCATTTTAATTTAATAAAATCTTATAAGAAAATGAGGCATTTGAAATACAGAATAACTAAGCCTCCATTTAAAAATAAAACATGTTTTATATTTTCAGTTTTTGTGGTGAGGAAAATGGTGTATTTTTTTCAGTGTTCTAAGTACTGCACAGTTGCAAGCATACAGATGAACAAAAAATCCTGTTGCAGTAAGCAAAAACCTACACAAAAAAAAAAATTGACAAAAAATAAGTTCTTAACAGTTTTGTTTCAGTGTAGCCTGGCCTGTCTCTCTTTCTCTCGCCGTTAAGGCGTATATATCCGCCAAGTGGCGCCCTCATTGAATAAAAAATCGTAGCAAAGCGTGGAAAATAAAGATTATAGAATCCTATGTTGCGTTTGTTACAAAGAGGATAAGGTATTTTTACGTGCTTAAAACGATAGGTACTCAAAATGTTTCGTATCCAAAGTAGTAGGGCAAAGTACCAAAAACGGCCGTTTTTGACACTTTTGCCGGAATTCCCGCGGCGCCGCGGGCATCCGCGCGACTCGTTCGTTTCTCATGCGATAATAAGTATTGTAAAAATAAAGCTAAAATTCATATGACACTGAAACTGCGCTGCGCTTCGACGCTCTTTTGGTGTGAGTTGACCCTTAAAGTGAACATTATCTTACGTAAGAAGCTTTAAGTCGTTTACTTTCGACATTTAAATATTTTGTTACAAAGAGGATAAAGGTATTTTTTCGTTTTTGAAACAGAACTCAAAATGTTTCGTATCCAAAGTACCAAAAACGGCCGTTTTTGACACTTGCTTATTATTTTGGATACGAAACACTGAGTCCTGTTTTATCAACGTAAAAATACCTTATCCTATTTGTAACAAACGCAACATAGGATTCTTAAATCGTTATTTTCTATGCTAAGATACGATTTTTTATTCAGTGAGGGCGCCACCTATGCGGAGGTAGGCCCTTAATCTTGTAATTAGATAAAAAAATCTGATAGTAACTCTGTCTGTTACCTTTTCGCGCCAAAAGTGCTGAAAAGATTTGGTCAAAATTGGGGCATTAGCTATGGTTTAATCCTCAAGGGGGTAGGTAGGTAAAGTAGGGGATGAATTAAACATTTTTATGTAACTTGACTTGATTACAACACGGACGAAATCGCGGGTAGAAGTTAGTCTAATTTAAAAATGTAATTATAAACATTTTTTTCTCCATTTTTAATCGACTTCAAAAAGGAGGAGGTTATCAATTCGGATGTTTGTATTTTTTTTTATATGTATGTTCGGACATAACTTCGTCATTTATAGACGGATTCCCAAAATTCTTTTTTGTTCGAAAGGAGTTTGTTCCAAAATGGTCCCATTTAAATTTCATGTAGATCTGATGATGAGTTTCGGAGATAGACAACGGAATTCTTCAAATAATGTCAGCAAATTAACCGCGATGGCTGCTAACGCATAAATATGCATTGTTAACTTAACAATAATGGGGAATCACCACTACAAAGTGAAAAATAAAAACTTTTTACATAGAAATAGAATCGACTTCCATTTTGTCAGATCCTACCTACTGAATACGTTAGTTTCGAAGTACCTATATTGCACACCACATGTGGAGTGTCAGCCACCACTGACAGGGCCCATCGTGGCCGGTGCCTGCATGCCTAGGGGTAGCGGATAAATTCTAATAATGAGTTACCGCATCCCTGGGCACTCAGGCAGGGAAGGAACAGGGGTGGGTTTCAGTCAGTAAGAGTGACACGCCCTCCCGCTCCACTCAGAGCGGGAGAAGTCATTGGATCATATCCCACAAAAAACACCACATGTGGATCCATAGAACTTTCTAGTCATTCTACCAAGTTACCAACATAATGTAACAACACATCTGCCAGCCGCCAAACGGCTTTAAAGTTGAACGTGCTCAAGTCGCATAAAGGCTCAATACACCTTCCGATTTCAAGGGATCCAATTTAGGAACAATCTAACTAGGAAGTAGGAAGAGCGATTACACTATCCTAAATTGGACTCTTAGATCGGAATCCTAAATCGGCAGTGTTGCCAACTCTTACAAATTCAAGCCTCTAGACAGAATATCAAAAGTCGTTAGAAAGTCTCTAAAACTGATTCTACCAGGAGCGGACCAAAAAAGAAAAACTTACTTAACGACTCAGATTTGTTTTCTGGGAACGGCACCTTGGGAAATTTATTTTATTTTAAACACATATAAAAATACAAATAGCCCATTTGTAGCGACAAAGTCGATAAATTGGCAACGCTTAGCTCTAAATCGTAGTGATGCGATTACACTATCCTAAATAGTACACAATTTAAGAAGTCAAATCGGGACCTCCCAATCACTAAATCGGACACTAACTGCTCTAACTGCTATTACACATTCCTGTTTCCTAAATTGGGTCCCTTGAAATCGGAAGGTGTAATGGAGCCTTAAAAAAAATAAACTGAACGCTATACATAACTACTACATAAAGCAGCAAGCTGACTTTCTCACAAAGTGTTAAATTAGACCTTTCTTCGCTTCCGCTGTATTATTACAATTTGCGATCCGCTGCAGATAATATTGTGTTGTGAAGTAAGTTAGGTAGGTAACAGCCAAGTAACAGCTTACTGTCCAAACAATTGTCTAAAAAGTTTTTCAAAATCATTTGTTTTCACACGACAACGGGTAACCGCAATTTAGTTTGTTTAATTGGCCATAATATAACTCAAACAATAATATCATAAGGTTATTTACGCGGCATATTGCTAATTTAAATTTAAAAAGAAGTAGGTAGGTATTTTCAGGTCGTTGCGACAGAAAAGCTGGTACAAGGTGCAAGAAGTTATTAGATCATTCAACTCCATCAATTTCTGGGGCAGTGTTTTCAACTCACCTTTGGATTGGCCATCGTCCGTCATATATATTTATAAAGATATTGATGAATCACAAATAGCGATCATCGATTAGTCAGATTTAGTTGAACTCTTAAAAATTATAATCTTATCCATGATCAATGTCATATTTCACGGAATGCCCGTTTTATCGTGTTTGTACTAATTTACTAGAATTTATTGATCAAATCTTTTTCAACATGATAATTTTACACGATGTAAATGCATGTGAAGATTTAGGCGCCAATTTTCGTTGAAAACAATTGTTTAAACACAGTATTCATATTTTTTTTTCCCGCGCTTTATCCCAAGTCCCCACTTTTTAAAACTCTATTTCAAAAACTCGTAAAAGTGACTGGAATCGAAAATGCTAGCTTTACGCCTCCACAATGACGCGTAAGTGACATCATCTTCTATTTCTAACATTACATGAGACAGGTACCTACCTACGAGGAAACTATCGGCTTGCAATTGTAACGAGATATGGCATGTACATATATTACTTATATCTCTTCAGAAATTTTTGTCCGTTAGTCATCACGAGATCATGACGACCTATGTAACGGTCATTTTTTAAGCATCACGTCAACCTACTTCCAGTCTAAAGCAAAGTGGCATTAAGTATGTATTTTAAGATTCGTCATCATAAAACAATTTTTACTCATCATCTCCATCGAATCCTTTGTGGTATTTATTATACTTAGTGTCTCTGGGAATTCGGAAAAGAGGTTAATCATGCCCAAATCTCGTTTCGTAAATAAGTGAATGACCTGTCGTCACTGGTTTACACTAACATTAAATCAATAGACCACTTATTTTTTTTGCGTATCGTGCAGACCGTATATGAGTGCAAAAATCTTAAGTTCATTACCCTTTCTAAGTCGCTCGGCTTGTCTGTCGCTTTTAGGTACCAGTTAATAATCAATATACCGACTTGTATTACAGGTGCTCCCGCAGAAGAAGTAAGCTCCGAAGCGACCGCGACTGAAACCAGGATCAGCGGCAAATCGAAGAAACGCGCAACATGGAAAGGAAAATCAGAATTCAGTCACCCATGGCTGTTAAAGAATCTCAAGGGACACCCCGGCACCGTTCTTCTCGTGGACTTCTCTGCCAACGGCAAGTTCATGGCCGCTACCTGTGATGGTATGTTACCTTGCATCTTTGTTGTTGTCACTAATGAACATTCTCACGCTAAGAATGTCTTTTAATTACCTTTGAAAAGTAATGGCCTCATTTCTCGATTTTCATCAATAAAGATATCAGATGAATAATAAATAGTTTTAAAAAGTTTGTAAATAGTGTGTGGTGTGTTTGCATGTCTTGTAAATATTAGAGAGCATACGTATGAAGGAACAGTTTAATGCAGGCGTACTTTGAATATTCGAATACTGATTAAATTAATTTGTCGTGAATTATGAGGCCATTCTAACGAAGGCTTAGTATAACGAGAAAGTATGATAACTGTGCTTTAGCACGTAGAATTAGAATTACGGCTGTAAATATATTTTTGCCCATAATACAGTTAATACTCTCTTGTCACACTAAACTAGCAAAATAGATTAATTAAAATGCTGATTCTAGTGAGGAAATACAAGTATGATTGGAATCTATAAATAAAGTTGTTAATGATTTGGTTCGCGAATACAAAACAATCAAATGGCTTACGTAATACAATTTGTTTATTTTCAAAGTGCTGTATTTAGCCTCTCTAGATTTAGTATTACATAAAATGATCGAATCTCAATTGCATCAAGCTGAACATAGTTATTCATTCAAATATTAATCAAAATCCAGTGGGAGGATTTGGAGATTCCAGTAAAAATAAATGAAATATTCAGTGACTGGTATGTCATAATTACACTGCTTGTTGAAATTAAGATGAACGATCACATAACTAAATAATTTATTAAATTGTATTATAATGATAATTGTAAGTTTGGCTTGGACATAGTGCTCTCATAAATACTCTTGACATTCCAATGAATCAATGCTAAAGCAATTGTTGCAACGAATGTTCTGGAACGAATTTGTAATATTAAAGAGAGCAATGTGTACCAGCTTTATCAATTTAAGCTTATCGTGCAGCCATTAGATAATATTGATTTGTCCGATAGTAGATTTTGAGAAATGTTCGGATGTTGTGAAATATTTTGATTGATCGGATGGTTACGTCCAATGGCTGGATGAGGAAGCGGCGAGTTCTTGGTTCTGCCAAGGTCTCGCGTTTTTGTCCCACTCCGCTACGCCACTGTTATGTGTAATTTGGAGGTCCGCCGGTCGAAGTCGCACCCAAGGCTGTTTACACTTAGGTACTGAAACTATCCAGAAAACACGGTCAAAATATCATGCGGTTAATTTCACTTCAACAGTTGTATAATCTGCATCGAATATCAGATTTCTCAATCAAGTGAAAGGCGTTAACAGAGTGAAGTTGATTACGACTTCCAATTCTGAAGTTTTAGCATGATGCTTAGTGTGAAATTGAATCTTAGTAGAAGAATACTAAATTACTATAGAAGTGCTACACAATGACTTCCCTACACTTGAACAAAGATGCTGATAACGACTATACGTACTATGTAGTTTAGCTGCGTAGTACTAGTCGTGGTATTTAGATAATGAAATCTAATCTCGATTAGGTTACTAAGTGCATAATACTACATAAGAGTTGAGAGTGATAGTCGGTTCATTCAATTGATATCAGACTGATAAGCCTATACTGACACGCAGAACGTACTATAATAATTCAATTAATTTCTATATTTAGTAGAAGTTCTAAATTGACATCCTCCATTTAAAACTCAACGCTAATAAAGCTGTGTGAAATAATATCATATTTTTAATTTACACAAATGTTAAATTATCATAACGGGTCAGCATAATTTATATATTTTTACTTAAAAAAAACCGGTTAAGTACGAGTTTGACTCGCACATGAAGGGTTCCGTATGATTTTATTATTTGTTGTTATAGCGGCAATAGAAGTACACATTCTGTGAAAATTTCAACTGTACTGTACTATTACGTATCATGAGATACAGCCCGCTGACAGACAGACGGACAGCGGAGGCTTAGTAATAGGGTCCCATTCGTTACCCTTCGGGTACGGTACCCTAATTAACTCGTTGACCACCGTGACAGAAGCCATTCTGATGATTAATAGAGTACTTTCTATAATGTATGCATCCTCATTGTTTTATGAAGTATTGGTAAAGATATTATGATAATAGAGTTATAATTGTAATTGGCAGGCCTACGAAGTATATTGTTGTTAATCTGTGGGAAAATGCAGCTACTTTCATATCTCATAGTACACGTGTCAAGTAAATTGTAATTTCTGGACAACAATTTCATTAAAACAGGCATTAACATTTAGACGATAACAATCATTAAACTGCTCATCAAGATTTAATATAAACGAGGATTGCTTCCGCGATCAAATTCGAAGCCGCATCGAATCAGTCTTCAATAAATTGCAGTAATCAAACCGACGTAAAGTAAGTAGTCTATGTTTAGTATTTACGATGTACTAGCCGCTAGCCAATTGTATCAATTATTCAATGGTTAAAATGCTAATCGATGGATAAAGTTCATCAAGAAAGTCATGGCACAATAAGTAGGTCGATTCGAGAACATTCAACGATTCTATTCTAGTAAATTAACACTTTGAAGATTCCTAATGAAATGGAAACAACAAATCAATTAATCAGAGCTATTATGCAATAAAACCAAGCGATTACTTCACGACATTAAAATAATTGCGATCGCAGAATTAAGGCAATATGGCGGCGTAAAAATCGCGGCAAAAAATCGGTTTCCCGCTCTAGTTTGCAGCTGCTGCTACGAGCAGCCTGCACGGGGCAGCCCGCAGCGGCTTCTGTGCCGATAAGCTAACCGGAATGATCGCCATCGCCATGATAGCGGGGTCGCTCACCTCGCCCAAACGTCTTGCGACCCTGTTCCGCAGGCTTTGTTTACACTCAATAACTAGGTCGAACTATTCAATAAACTTAATAATATGACACACTTGCGCACGTGCCATTACTTTAAATTTTAAAATCCGATAGAATTTTGTACATCTGCGCTGCCATCTGATTGAACAAGAACACTCAAACCTCAAGTACGTATTTACTCGTATCTTATCTTTGCTTCCTGTGAGAAAAATTGATGTAACGATTCTCCTTAGTATTGCGACGTAATCTATACTGTGAAAAAATTACAGAGTGCATAAAACAGTGTTGCGTCTACAGAACAAACTATGGTAGTAGGTAGTTTATTTTAATTTTAAAACAGCATGCTTGGACGTTGGACGCAGAATCACATGTTGGCAAGAAATGAATTACATAATTTAGCCACGCAATGACAAAGATGCTGAATAATGATAATATGTATGATTAGCAAGCGGCCCGTATAGCCGCAGGGCGGAAGCATACGGAAGGCTATGCCTATATCACGTCGTATCTGGGCATACATAATTCGTGAGTAAATTATTGCCTCCTCGTTCTAACATAAATCAAATAATTTGCAACAAAAAGTTTAGTACCTGCCTACCTAAATTAGCAATCTGACCTGACTTCTTCATATCAGATTTATGTAATACTTCAAATGTACATAGGTAACGTATAGTAAAAATACAACCACTAACCAGAAATAATAAAAGAAATTATAAGAAATTGCTTTTATACGTTAAGGTGAATGCTCCAGGGTAGTCCGCGAGATTCAAATTTTCTTACGTTTTTGGCATCTGTTCTAACAGAGAGAGAGAGATGTATTGATGATTTTAATAAAAAAAAAATCTTTTTAGTTCAGACACATTTGGCCCATAACATTGGTAGTAGTCCACCTAGAATATTAAACTATGTTACATTTAAAAAATTAGCTTAAATTAAATTCAAATCAAAACCAGATCCAAAATCAAAATCAAATTAAATTCAAAATTAAATCGAAATTAAAATCAAATTAAATTAACGCGTCAAGTGTCTCATTAGCAGACACAATTAAAAACCTTTTGTTACGGCGACGCGAGGGGCCTGACGCGTTAAATTCATACCAAAAAAGAATGAAAAAATAATGACGATTACGACGTGACGATTATAATTCTGTTAATACATACTTCCTACGGCCGCGAATCAAATTTTGACCAAGATACAACCTGACACTTGACCTGCAAATTTCAAAAAACGTAAGAAAATTTGAATATTGCGGGGTACCCTGGAGCTTCCACCTTAACACGCCGAAATGCAACATGTCTATTTTTTTTTTAATCTTTCATATTTTAAGGAGGGTTTAATCTAAACAGATTATGCCACCCTCATCGTTAAAAGTCGACTTTACAATTTTCTTATTACGAACTTATTACCCCTGAGCTCAACCCCTACAATAACCAGTCTGTACATCATCCTGGCTGCTTCTTAAGACGGAGCAGCAAGGACGATGTTACATCCCCCAGTCTCGTAAATATGATTAAAAAACATCAGCAAATCACGTCTCTCCGGCTCCTTTCGAACACTTTCCATCATGATATGGTGTGTACTCAATAGAGTACCTACTTTACCCATCAAAAATGCAAATTTGTTTAAGGGTATGTGTCCGGAGCGAAGTCGGAGGGCTGTTATGATCGTTTGCCTTCCCATATTAGCACTGTCAAACAAAGCACGTATTTTTAAAACGCTCGCGGCTGTATACAGGCGGTACCATAAACCTTTACTGCGCCTACATTCGTTAAAATATTCTTGCCACCGGTCATAACAATGGTGTCTTCATTTAAAGTAACGTTCTGTATAATACGGTAGACAGGGATATATATAGTTCACCAACTGTTACGAATTTATCCGCTACCCCTAGGCATATCTGTTATTGCCTGTTTAGCTAACTGATCGACCATTTCATTACCTACAATGCCAATATGAGACCCACCCTTTGTGTAATACTCGTCTAATTGTAATTGCAATTAGGTGCCTTTCGTGAAAACTGTCAACAGTAATCGATGACAACAATCTAGTAATTTCTTTAGACTCAAACCGCGCGTAATGCTGACACATTGATCAAATAAGATCTATCAGATCTTCCAAATACTGATTGCAGAATAAAATCCGCGATAGTGACAATGACGCTAGCTGATCCTAATCTGTCGTTCGCAGATAAGTTATTGCCGATCTATTTATGTAGCAGAACAATAGATAATGTTTTGCGGGCAGTATACTACAATGTGAAGCTGTCGTTATGGTCCGTGGATGCGCGGCGAGGACGGTCGCCCTAGGTCGCTCCATGGTCATGCTTCACGCGTCATCGCTCGTTGTATAAGCTACAAGCTACCTGATCCGAGTCTACCTCGTGAGCTGTGAAAATGAATCGCCTATAGGAACACCGATGACTGCTTACACAATGAAACTTAACCCACGCGTGGTAATCATCATTATCATCATCGAAAAAACCCAGTTTCCCGAAATTTGAGTTTGTGTAACAGATAACAAATAATACCTATCATTTTTGCTTAATTTAACAATCAACACTGCCAGTATTCTATTTCGATCGATCAATGCTGTAAAGAGTGCATCCCAATTTGAGCCGGGAATATGCACCTTATGTCGAATGACTCAAGATAACCAGTCATTACATTGTTTTTTCGCCTTCAGAGTTAAAAAGTTACACGCCCAATTTAACACTATATAAACTAGTAGGTAAGATAATGACTTAAATAAATCGTTTTTTTTTTCTTGTGAATCTACATTATGCTTAATGTTGAATGATAAGAATTATCTCGTAGTCGCGTCGTATTTGGCCTTGGTTCATTTTATAACGCTTCCTAGTTTCGACGAGGTGTTCGTCTTTTTTGGCAAACTTAAGTTTTGCTTTAAAAATAATTTTAAATTGTCCCCTTTTGTAATACGCTGATAGCAACGCTATTATTTGTAATCTAGTGTCAAGTCTATTGGGCCAATTTTGATTTCCCTTTCCGATACCAACAATAAAATAATGCTTTTGCGATAATATTTTATGGAGCGGCCTCTAGGTTAATTAATCGTCATGATATGAGAATTAAACTAGGCTAACAGCATTTTTACTTATATCTAGAAAATCTTTAAAATTGGTACATAAGATAATATTGCACAAACAAACACGAATTAACTCAATAAAACCGAAAAAGTTTTTACCTTGGTTTTTTTAATATCCTCAATAATATTTAGTATCCTTTAAATGACACTAGCTTTTGCTCGCTACTTCTCGTTTGAGCCTTACAACTAATTATTGTATTATGTTAAATATACATGTTTTGTATTAGTTTTAGATTTTTCCCTATTCCTGAATTTTCAAAAGCACTTCAGTACCAATTTACACTTTTGCATGTGTTGTGAATCATTGTAAAAACTTTCATGTTCAAGTCTCAACAGTGGTACACTGTAAAGCAATTCCGGAGCTTTTAAAGGTTTTTCAATATTTAAATTGTTAGTATTCTGTTAATTTTCAATTAGATTCAGTTAATTAACAATTCACGTTGGTTCGTTTAACATTAATACGATTCGAATAAACATTTCGTAACTCTTACTTTTTACATAACTTGCGTAGATTGTGCACTTGTGCTTCAAAATATTTGTGTGCAAAATATTGCTGTACACTATTCACATGTTGGTAATAGGTATGCATATAACATAGTACGCTAATAGCCCGTTCAGCAAGTAAAAATAAAACAGTACATAACAGTGCATACAGGGTACAAAAATACTTCTTTGTTCGCGTTTACACCGTGACCGTGTTATGCATTAGTGTTATTCAAGTTTCGTAATGAACTTTGCAAGTACTTATTCCTTGTTTTCTAGTAGTACTTGTACACGCGATAAGCGATACTTGTAATACCTAGTGGATACATCCATTACCTTCAATTACAAGTGTGAAATCACTGGTAGGGAAGAAGTGTAGGTATATGAAAATAGAAATCAGCTCGGCAAGATTGCTGGTTGACGATGAGTTGGCGAATCTTGTTCTCTAGGTACCTACACAAGCGAGCCAAAACGTCAAAGAATACAATGGGCCATTAAATTATACGACAGGCTGCATGACCGAGTTGTCAGACACGCCACGCGACGTCGCCGACCTCTGAAACAGACCCGTTTAAAGCTATCGTGATGTAGTGCCTCCTTGCATAGGCTTCTGGGTGGCATTGGACCTATCAACTCAACAGATTTCATTAAGCGAATGCAAGCCCCATTTGTTGGCAATCTACATATACAAACACATGCAACTGCAATGACCCATTTTGCACGAGACAATAAAATATTGCTTAATTAAATAATTGCATTGAATTATGGGAAATTTCAATTAATTAAACGGAATTTAGACTCATTAGGTTGAGAACTAGAAGACCGCCTTGACATCATTGCTTGTATCATCTTAAAGCGCAATGGTTAGTGCATTTCAATGGACAAATTACAGCATTAATTAAATCTTTTTGTCTTTAACACATTTCTGTAGGATTACTTTAAAATGTGGTTTGTTGTCAATAGTTATTCTTTTGAGTATATAGCCTAACCTTAACCTTTGCTGGGCATGGACTTGCAAAAAATCAAGATCTATTTCATCAATTTGATAGATTTTTGATATCTGCAGCTATATTGTCAAAGTTTATATGTAATTTAGTTTAATATTTTTGAACGAAACGTTAAGCACAGAATTAATACTGGATGGATGAAATTGCGGCAGGTCACCGAGACTATCTGCGACTCCCGCATTCCCCTTATACTTAAGGGGAAGATTTGTAAAACAATGGTCAGACCTGCTGTCTTGTATGGTTCAGAATGTTGGGCCACAAAAGGGATGAATGAAAAGCAATTCCATGCAGCTGAGATGAGAATGCTAAGAGCGATGTGTGGTGTTACGCGCGTGGATAGAATTAGGAATGAGTATATAAGAGGAAGTCTGAAAGTGGCCCCGCTGACTAAAAAGTTGTGTGGAAATCGATTGTCGTGGTATGGGCATGTGATGCGGAGGAATGAAGAAGATGTCGTGAAGAAAGTCTTGTGTATGGATGTGGATGGCTATAAGAGTAGAAACGATAGTTAGACTGTGTGAAAGAGGATATAGGTAAAAAGGGGGTGACTACAGAGATGACGACTAATAGAGGAGTATGGAAGAAAAAGACATGTTGCGCCGACCCCAAATAAATTGGGATAAGGGCAGGAGAATCATGATTTTTGAACGAAACGTTATCTTTGTTTTGACAAGTATATCGCAGTGAGCCGAGTCGGTTGTTGAATGAACTGAATTGAATATTGAACAAAAATGCAATGGAAGTTATACTGAACATTAAAATTTATATTTCTGTTATCGCTTATTCACAGTTGAAATGGATTTACTACAATAGTTAACGAGGTCAGTTCCATACTACAGCTCGTAGTCACTCGTAAATTGAAATCAGTGTGTAAAAAGATCCAATCATACCGATTTGATAATGAAAATATTATTGGCTGACATTTTTTCTTTAGTAATGTTCTCTCTTGCAATCTGGCATTTTGCTTTCTTAAGAGATTTATCGTAAACGTTGCTTCATTAATTTACTAAAATTGCCACTTAAACGAAAAGTAATCCCAATATTGTATATTAAATAAATCAAGTTACAACATTACAATTCTATTAAATTTGTTAGCAATATCGTATTGCTTAGTGTTATCGGTCAGCAAAACTGAGCTAATCTCGGCTTACAGAGGGATTTTTGCCACGGACTAATCTCATCACTATGCCGATTACTTACTGAAATATTAATACTGTAAATTCGCAACAGTCAGAGGCACTCCCAGACTATCTAAAACCACAGTATCTTTATTTAATTACGTCGTTACGTAGTGCCAATCAATGTGTAGGTATGTGATAAATTTCCGATCGTAATGTACCCTGTAAGTGATAACGAACATGCTTCCTGGACTTTTAACATTCTTCGTGTTGCCAGTCATTGATAAGACACTGTTAATGAGGATGTAATGACGCCATTGTTAACCCATTTTATGTGTTAATTAAATAACCCAGCCATTTACCTTGAGATTTTCATGACTAGAAAACGTATCCGTCAAGAAAAAAACGTAACTAAACTACCGTAAGTAAAATCACAAATTAATCTTGTATAGATTGTATAGAATATGTAATTTTCCCGTTCTGTATCTTTCACCACTAATATCAACATTCTCAAGTCAATCCACTGTCCCAGAGAAGTAAAAGCAATATGAATGTAATCTCACAAAACTTTCCCTTTACGGGGTTAGATAGTGTTCGAGCCACGTAACCATAACATATCGAAATTACAGGTTGCAATGCTGTAAAGTAGGCACTAGACACTTAGTGAAACCACAGGAAAGTTAGCTACTGCACTTCCTTTAGACCACGCCTATGTGCAGCTAATAAGTACAAGCAAACGATAAAGTTTTTTCCTTTTTTTCCGACTGCCCCAAAAGGTGGGTAATGTTTTTCGAGAGTATATATATGTATGTAGATATGTTTGGCAAACAAAAGAGGTATCATCTATTATTATTTATTTATCTATTTTTTTTCAAAATTCACATAGCTACAACCTATTGTAGCTATGTGAATTTTGAAAAAAATACAAAATGGCGGTCGCCATTAGACGAGTGTGGACCAAAAATAAATGTATTTGTTTATAAAAAAATTAAGTTGCTACCGTTCAAGTTGAGGCGCGTAATGAAGATCTGCCTTTAACATTTTCGTTCATTTCCGAGTTACATGATAATTATTACTTCATCACTTATGTGAACTCCGTTCACATAAATTCTAAACGTAACGTGAAAAAAAAAAGTTCATTGTGTCTTCCCAATGCGTTTACATCACTTAGTTTTTAGGGTTTTATTGATTCGAGGAAGCCTTGTGCTTGCGTCATGACTGTATGACATCCGCCGGAATCCTTCGTAGTTCCTCTAATATTCCATACGTGTATCAAATCTTGAAGTTTTATTTTTTTATAAAATGCTTAAATTTTCGCTAAGAATGACCTTGCAAGTTCGTGGAAAGTGGTATTCTACTAAATTTAGTAATACTGTGTGTGAGTAATTTGATAGATCGTACATATGGCAATGTCATGATCTTCTTATTTTCCATGACATAGATTTGCACAAAATATATATATATATATGTATAAGAAAATTTTTACTGTACCTATTTGGATATTTGTAATAAACATTAGGTATACATGTTCTCATGAGAAAGTTAGTTTGTGATTTATTATGTGTGCTTTTTTCTTTGCAATTTTATTATAAAATGTAAAGTAAATTGCATTAGGCTTGTATTTACTTATATTGGTGTTTCATTTGTATTACACTTATTTTTGTTGGTATGCTCCAACAGCTGATTTATGCTAAGTATAGAATTAATAAGCGATTTGCATATTCACGCATCTTAGTGGTGACGAAGTCTGCCCAGGGGTAGCGGATAAATTCGAAACAGAGTTACCGCGCTCCAGGGCACTCAGGCAATTGAAGGAACAGGGGTGGGTTTAAGTCAGTAAAAGTCTGACACACCCAGCTCCACCCAGAGCGGGAGAAGTCATTGGATGATTTCCCAACCACACAAAAAAAAAAAACAGAGGTGACGAAGTATTATGTCAACAATCTATCATTTACTTTGGCCATTTATTCAGAAATCAACTAAGTCAGGTTTCTCTGTTTATCTTATTTTAAAATAGACACATTCAATTAATAATATCTAACCCATTATAATTTATGCAATTAATGTGGTAGCATCTAATAACAATTCTTGTATTCTTACTTTTATACGTTTGTAGTAGAAATAATTTGTAAAGATCAGTTGTTTAGTTTGCACAAGACAAAACCTTTGACCTGTGACCGCGGCGTATCTGATCCACCTAAAATTTCCATAACATTATGTAAAAATGACGAATTAAATTTTATAATATGGAATTTTTGACGAAATCGTAAGAAACTAACCTTGTACATCTAAAATCTCCAAGAAGAGCCTTGTGCCTATGTTTGTTTTATGTACGTTTAGTGCATAGACGTTGTATAAATATTAAATAGTCCCATCTTATCTTTCTTTGTACAATTTGTTTGTTTAACCGTAACGTGAATGGTACTAAATGTAGGTTTTAGTTTGTCTATTTGCTTAGTTACGAGCATTGTGTTCATGAGATCAGCGATGACGGTGTTTTAAGGCCATCGAATCAGACGTAGGCCTCTGACTAGTATAACTTAATTAGTCTATTCATTGTTACTACCTTAAAAATTAGAACTAGTCTGAAAATAAGCTTATTTGCACTAAATGTGGGTCACATTAAAAACCACTTTAGGAGAATTCGGGTTTTCCAGAGAATTCTGGAAAATTGGTCGTAGTTTTTCATAATCTGTTGTACTTGATAAGATTTATTTATCGGCTTAGACAATTCTATATTTATACAGCAAAAATGTGATTATAAAAAAAAAACTTCCTCATGTTGTTGTGAATTTTCCCTGATAGAGCTATATTTCCGAAATGACTAAAGTCCACAGTATAACTGTAGATACTTTTTTAGGGTTCCGTACCCGAAGGGTAACCAACGGGACCCTAATACTAAGCCTCCGCTTTCCGTCTGTCTGTCTGTCAGCGGGCTGTATCTCATGCTCCGTAATAGGTAGACAGTTAAAATTTTAACAGAATGTGTATTTCTGTGGCCACTGTAACAAAAAATAATAAAAATAAATAAAAAAATTAAAGGGGACCCATATTATAAACGTGTTTTTTTTTTGGCTTGCTAGGTCTTGATAATGGTAACAAGTAGACGCGTATAATCTTGTATGATGGTACGGAACCCTTCATACGCGAGTCCGACTCGCAGTTGGCCGGTTTTTGTCTTTTTTAGAAGTCAAGCATGTTACTCTACATGTCAATTAATTTTGTAAAACGAAATTTAATCAGTGTTTAAAAAAACATTTGTAAATAATATTCCGCCAGTGATATCACAAAATTCTTCAATGTTTACATAAACATGCCTTTCTACATTATCTATATATACCTAAAACTACCACTTACTTTCAGTACCATCGTAATATAAATACGCAATTCGTCTATATCA
Organism: Polia nebulosa; assembly: GCA_951329385.1. Taxonomy (NCBI): domain Eukaryota; kingdom Metazoa; phylum Arthropoda; class Insecta; order Lepidoptera; family Noctuidae; genus Polia; species Polia nebulosa. The sequence continues at coordinate 15,620,469 of OX589594.1, forward strand.
CTAAAATTATGGTTAATAGTTATTATTAGTAATACATAAAAATAAATACGTAATTTACTTACGAAATAAACAAAGCTAAAGAATTAAAAAAATAATCATTAAATGAGTTTCTCTTCTGATCTGGTCAGTTTTAAGAGCTGAACTAGGAAATAAAGAGCTCTGCCGACAAGCTTCACTGTCACGGATTACCGCCACGACAGAATTTTTCTCATTTGTATGTATTACCAGACTGTGGCCTTCCATTGTTAGTTTCTGTAAATAGGAGGTGTTTAGTGCGCGGACATGTTAATTTGGCGTGCGCGAACAATGTTTCCGTGGATGCTGCGCCAGCGCAACTGGAAAGCGAAAGCTGATATTATTAAACAAAAGTTATGCTGCCGAAGCGGATACGGACTGAACAATTCCTCTTAGCGACAACAATAAATTGCAATAACTGCTGAAAGCGTAGCAGTTATTTGGCGACACGACTGTTCAATAAGCCGGCATGATAAACGAGTTTTTTTTTTTACAATCAGACATGTTGATACTTCTTTTTATTTGTAAACATTGCTTGTGATATAATCCCAGTCGGATAAAGTGATATAATGTATGCGCGCGGCGCTCCGGACTACTTTCTCTTGAATTCGGTCGCGAAAGTTGTCTCACTGCGCACTTTCTATAGTTCAGTATGAGTGTTGTGCCTTCTTATTACAAAAACAATATTTTACATTTTAGTTTTCATTTGTATCTACAATACGTCATCTAATGTTTTTGCAAGTAGGTAGGTACCTGTTTAAATATGTCAGTTAATTATTGTACACTTTCGTAAAACAATGCGCGATGAAGCATCAATGATATAATCCCTATCGTTTACAGCTAATAGATAATGATTTGAGCACGATATAACAAAACACTTTTCATGTAATATTTACACATGTGTAACTAATTTATGGCCTTCAATTTGTTAACTGGTCATTGGATAAATATAGTTTTATGATGTGTGCTAATTATGTATTGTATCGCTGTTTCCGTGATAGCTGGCATTGATCAGCTAATGTTGGAAAGCTAAGTGAAATGCCTAGCTTGCGCTGGGTGCAGACCAAGTCACACTAAACAAGTCGATCCACTTTCACCCTCCTTGCATCCGAGCCAACTCTCAATAAACGCTTAAAATTTCAAACGCAATATTGCCAATACTTTTACGTGCTTATACTATAAAGGGAACCGTGTAGAATTAATAAAGGAAAAGAAATTGCGTAGAAAATAAATCATTTGTAACAGTCGTCTTATATCAGTATTATGAATTATAGCATTGTTCTAGTTGACCAATCCGATAGTTATATTATAATATAACACACGTGGTTCGTTATTGCGCTACGAATTGTTATGCACCGACCGGTGAGCCACGCGGTGTGCGTAGTGTACGCACTAGTAATACGTTTTTACTATTTAGGTATAATTACCAGTCCGTTGGCATATCGCACGCCATTGAATGAACTTAACTTAATTAAAATTATCGCCGGTAAAACAAGTGGAGGCGCACTTAAATAATTGCTATTGTATTTAAACAATGACCGACTGTTTAATTATACCTACCTATTTATAGTTTAAGATAAATTGGTTTCCTTTCTATTGAACTGTAAAATTAGTAAAACAAAGTACTGTTTACACCGTCTCGTGTTTTTTCGCTGCTGTCAATGCCATCTAGTTGTTAAGCGTTGATTCACTAGCTTGGAACACCTGTCTCAAGTTCTACGCGTAGCCGTTAGATGGCGCTACAAGTACTAAGACGCGTTTAACTTCATAGCTCTTGATTTTAATTTTATAAATACATAATTGTTCATTATTAAATAATATTATTTTGATGTAATATGGAGGCGTTAAGCTAATACAAAGCTTTATGATAGAGTATTAATATAATTAAATAAACAACGAAAGAAAAATACAGTTACTGAAAGTGAAACCGAACTGTTTGTTAAGTGTTAGATTTTTTTCGGTACCGATTAGGTTTGATTGAAAACATGTCAGTTAATTGTCGATTTCAAGGGCGTAAAAATTTACAAAAACTAGGAAAAGAGTAAAACGTCGAGGTCTTTTGTCGTCAAACAGCGGCGTCACCCCAAGTGCGGAAGGTCCTCGGTTCCAACCTTGGTTTCATGCACATTTACACAGTCGACTTCAGTTTTCGAATTATTGTACGTTTGGGTCCATGGCGGGAACTGCTAGTCGAGATGTTCTTATTATAATTTATTTATAACACACAAGTCTGCATACCTTCATGGAACGGAGTGTATGTATATTTTTCTTTCTTTTTTAAGTAGGTACGTATGCTTGTTTTTATATTTTTCCTTATTTAGGTACTCTTTTACCTATTCTAATAGCATTTAGTGTTGGCATTTGGTTGGGCCAACATTAAATGCTATCATTTTATTGTTGGCCCAACAATAAATGTTATTAGGGTAATTGCATAGGAACTTAATAAACAAATTGCTTTCAGAAATCACATGAAATCGATCGAAATGAAATAAAATCCAGGAAAACCTGTACTTAATGTATTCAAGCATTGTTGTTCAGTTAGTGAATTTGATGTAGCAAATACGCAAATCTGCTGAACCGAATCACGCACTAGTTTGCATACAGCTATGAATGACGCTAATATCATTAATTTAAGTAAAAAAAAACATCAGACCATGACATCAGCCTGCATGACAATTTGCAACTCCGATCGATTTTTATACAATCCATTGACATTAACAAACAAAATAATAAAACCTCTAAGGTTTTTGAACTTTGGCTGCCATCCAATGAAACTATGGAACTGGTTTAATAATATAAGCCTGGGAAACGTGAACAAACGTTTACTAATTGTTGTCATTTCTTCGAACTGTCATTATTTTTCTTTTGTTTTCCTCATACTTACATAATGCATGTATTGCGTAATCGTATTTATTTAAGTGTAGCTTCTCATTATATTTTAAGTATTTTTTTTCTACTAAATAAAAATATATTATTTTAGATTATTTGCCATTTTTTTTTTATTTTGGATCAACAACGAACGACCGTATGGACCTTCGAAAATGCACATGACTGGCACTCAATGTAACATAATGATAAAACCGCTACGCTTTATTTATTAACACTGGTGATGGTGATGGTATAACACTAAGATTATTGTAAACATTATTTTTATAAGAATAACCTAAAAACTTGCTTGTGTATTCAAAGAGCCGAGATTCGCGGGTTAAAATGTTAAAATTAAAAAGCTGGATTAAGACTACGTGCTATTCGGTAATGTTTCTAATACGAACAATTAAAAGATCTGTTTTAAAACGTTAATAATTTCATATTCAATGTCATTCAAATGAACTGAAAAAATAGAGTTGTTGCAATGAGCTTGACTCTCGCAGATGTTCACTTGTAGTTTTATAGATTCTTACCTTAATCTTGTGGCTCATTGAATAAAAAATCGTATCTTAGCATAGAAAATAAAAATTAAAAAATCCTATGTTGCGTTTGTTACAAAGAGGATAAGGTATTTTTACGTGGTTAAAACAGGACTCAAAATGTTTCGTATTCAAAGTAGTAAGCAAAAGTACCAAAAACAGCCGTTTATGACACTTTTGCTTACTACTTTGGATACGAAAAATTTTGAGTCCTGTTTTAACCACGTAAAAATAACGTAACAATACCTTATCCTCTTTGTAACAAACGCAACATAGGATTTTTTAATCTTTATTTTCTACGCTTTGCTACGATTTTTTATTCAATGAGGGCGCCACTTGGCGGATATATACGCCTTAAGCTAAGGGCTTAAAAACTTATTAATTTTAAAAGCTATAAGTACGGTCATTTAAAGGATGATTTATATTTTTTAAACTGATACGGTCGAATAATGCCAAGAAATATTAGTAAGTAGAAAGCGACTCTCTATTTTCTTCTTTCGAGTCTGACAAATTGATACGACAGTGATTTATTTATGTCATTAATCTCTCATCATCTGCCTACAAACTATCTTTGTTTATATAAAGAAAAGTTATGTACATTTTAAATCTATATAATTTATTTTTAGAATAAAAATGTAACATGCGAATTTATTTGCGGAATTATTTAGCATACAGAGAATGAGAACTGTTTTGGGAGTTCAAGTGAACTCTAAACAATCGTATAAGAACCCTGATAGGACTTCGATCAACTCAGTGATACCTAAAGTGATTACTAAGTAGGTACTGACACCAAATAGGCAGTGAGGTAGGAATCATAGAGCATAAATAAAAGTAACAGGCGTGTTAGTTAAATTAGCGCCATTCAAATTAGAGCGATGTAACGTAAAAACGCGTAGTCCTTGGGCATTCAACTCTAACCGTTACGAATGACCGTTCAAAGCCGTCCACTGTGGTTATCTTGTATTTTTGTTACCAACTTCACAGAAATTAGCGTCTCTCCACTAAAACCTGCCAATTTCATACTAGGCCAATCTTTTTTCGAAAACACTTTCAGGTTGGAAAAATACCAACTTAGACAAAGGTCGCCATGTCAGTATAATTAACTGGCTGTTAACATAAACTTGCAATTTTTAACATGATTAAAATTCTCTATGAACAAGAATGTAAAGTTGAATCCTTCGTGTTCAGTAAACACAAAGTGGAGTCGTGGCGCTCGCGAAGAACAAAGCCCGTAACACTGAGTAGGAAGCAGGAAAATATCTCAATGACAGGCGCATCCTAAGTACAAAACGACGATGTAATTTATTGAAAGTGATCTGAATACTGAAACGAGAAACACTTGGGACTCTTTGAACTAAAACCTTTGTTAAAAGATAGATTGGGAAATAAGGGCGTAGCACTACTGCGATGAAATGTTACGATTATGTCCAAGGAAAAGTTTTCTACACCCACTCATGCTCATGTTCAATTGTTACATAAAACCTTTTCAACGATTCTGTTTCCGTTAGTTACCTAGCGATATCTGTTTGATGTTATCTAAAAATATACAACATAATTTACCGCCTTCCGCGCCGGGAAATGCTTTTCAAACGAGCAAATTAATTTTCTTGACGTAATAAAGAAAAGTTTTTCAATCAGGTTCCTTCCGATTGGATCAGCCATCGCAGTTGAAAGAAGAGACTACGAATAGAAAATCAATAACAGTTTTTATATCATTTCCGATTGACCTAGAAATATACCGATGTAGGATGTTAACATAAAAAGATGTCTTTTCGAGATAATTTTCTAATTAAAAGTGAATAGTCTTTTGTCGGAATCAAATTTGGCCTTAAACATTTGCGTATCCACATAGCCACAGCTGTAAAATTTGCGGACTTCGATTTCTCTCATCTCAATTTTGTTTGCTAATTTCTCGAAGTTGCTTGAAGCCGATTGTCGAAATGGCCACGTTTGCATAAGGCCATGGCCGCCGAAATCGCGTCACCGCCTGTTTCAATAGGCAATAATAGCTCCTAAGTAACCAATGATTGACTTGGTAGACAGCCGTTTGTAATGTTAAAAATATTTATATTTTCACCATTCATTATATTCTTCTGAAAGTAATGCTTTACTAGTAGAGCTTTACTTGCAGACTGAACCCAATTGAAAATATTATCTAATTGTTTTTTATTTAATTTGTTGCCATATTTTGATAATGATCTTAAAATATTGGTCACTACTATTTATTGTTATAAAAATGCCAAACGAGACTACTTTTGTCTTAGTCACGTTTATTTAAATAGTTTTCAATCTCGTAGCAACGTATCTGTGCTCGCATTTGTATATTTTGGAATAATCGAAAAGCTGGGGTGTGCCGTTAGTTTGGAAGTAGGTATGTTATAAAAACATTGTCAAAACAATAATGTTTTAAATTATGTATATCGCATGTAAATTCGACTCTAATCGTCATTCATGACACACAAATTAAAATGAAAGAACAAAAGAGGCTCGCTCCGTTACTTCCGCTAACGTCATCCTGCACTCCATACAGATGCTGAATAAACAGAGGAATTCATAGCGATACTGTAACCCAATTCTGTTGCCAATTGGCAAGGGACCACATCCGCCACGAATTTACCTTTATTGATTATACTTATCGAATTAAGTGCAAAAATAAATAATGATACCGCCTTATGTAAAATTTGTTCCCTATTTAGAAATGCGAACACGTGCTAGAAATACATAGTATCGTTTCGCGTGTAAAAGACGTTGTGTTAAGACTTGCGAGGTCAGTCTGACAGTTAGGTTTATGGTTAATTTAGTTACGGTTTACTAAACTTCGAAGTTACTTAACAGAACGTTTGTTCACGTCCATTTGTAATGTTAAAAAAATACGAATGATTTTCCTTCCTTATTAAGTAAACTTTTTTTCGATAAAAATCTGCGTAAAATGCCGTATTTTTTACAGTTACTTTTTTGTGGTACTTAATTACAATAAAAAAAAAACTTGTGCGAATCAAACAGTTCGCCCACTGAAGTTTTTATTTGCAAGACCTTCAGCCCCATTACATGGATACGGGTTGCATAACACTCGTACAAAGGCAGTGCAGCTTGGTGTTTCCGTTTAGAAACCAGCTGTTTAAATTATTAGGCAACTGCGATGTCTGTGGTCGCGTCCTATTCACATGGCACTGGCGCTCAAGGGTAGATTAAACAAATATGATCATCACTATTTATTAAATTAAAATTAACTACTTATTAAAAATCCTCGGATTACCATTCTGGACGTAACAATCGTCTAATTTGTATGTAGCAACTATGCGCATAATTCGTCTGTTAACAAGCGTAAACTTGTGTGTAGTCAACGACCATACAGCCCGATGGTCGTTGTGTCTAGTAGTTTCTTAATCATCTGCTTGTGACGTGCATTATTATATCATCATACGCGTTTAGCAATTTTCCTTGTTTTGAGATCCGGTAATTCCTCCGATACGATGAGGTAAACGGATTTGCTTCTGTAGAATATCCCGCAAGACGGTGAATACGACGCTTGACGTCACACGAATAGTATTATTTTGGTCACACATCCTTGTCATAATGTAACGATGTACTTCCATGTGAACGCTAGCTCGTCGTCTCGCTGATAATTGACTCTACGCAGTAATAAGCTTTGAGATCGGATTCCGGCTGATCCGACGACGCTCTGATTATGTACTAGCAATACATAAGATCGTCTGCAGCACATAAACACTATGTATTGGCTTTGACTACTTAGTAAATCAATACAGGGGATCGTATTGTGTTTTGTGGCTAAAGTAATAACAGCCGCACGGGTCGATCCATCAGGTTAAGCTACGCTTGCCGGGGTTGGTCCATAGATGGGTCACCATCTTTACATACCGAGACTCCTCCGTGCCTCGTAAAGCACGCTAAGCCGTTGGTCCCGGCTGTCAATCGTGGGTCTTTGACAGTCGTTACGGGTCGTCAGAAGCTCGTAAGTCTGACAACCAGTCTTACCAAGGGGTATCGTATTACCCAGCAAATGGGTTGTGGAGGTCAGATAGGCAGTCGCTCCATGTAAAATACTGGTATTCAGCTGCATCCGGTTAGACTGGAAGCCGACCACAAGATAGTTGGGAAAAGGCTAGGCAGAAGGAAGTTTACCAGATTTCCTCACTACGTGTAATTAAATTAAAAATTGAGATTTCGTATCGAATTATATATAATTGTGTTTTGTACATACACGTAATTACTCTTCAACTATTGGTTAGGTTTCTTGTTTAATTTGCACACCATATTAAATACATTTTCCTACTTGATATCAAAAGGTATACATTCATGGAAGGTCAGTTTCCACCTCGTTCATTATGGCACTTTACGTCATCAATCGCCCCATTGAATGACGTGGGCTGCGGTTTGAAAATTTCAATGATACCAGTTTACCTCTTGGTTAATTCAAGAAAACAAGTTAATCAGTTTAATTCGTGTAAATGTGTAAAAGTACAAGACCTGAAATTCTTTTATTGACAGTAAGCTAACCTATTGTCTTTTACATCACAATGACTCATTTCCGTTAGTTCATACAACTTCAAAGCTCATTTACATTAGTTCAAAACTGGATTAATGAGAGTATTCTACTTTCCGGGAAACAGCTAATATAAAGCATTGGTTTTGTAGTCACAAAAAGATGTGAATTGACTATGGAACGTAAGCAGTTAGAATTTGTTGCATTTACGGCCCAAAGACTCTGTTCACGTTCCGTAACGATGTCTTTAAAGAATTAGAATCAGAATTTTTATTTGTGAACTAAGGTACATTTAATTTTACACATTGTGTGAGATGTTAAATTTTTACAGGCTCTCTATGTTTTGCCATTAGGCGTACAAATGTGATTAATTTAATTAATTTAATTATTCGTTTCACATTATCAGTTAAAATTAAGTATAGGAAGAACTAGAATATAAATAAATAAAATATTTCCATGTCGATTAATCAATTTCAAATAAAGCTGCGTAGCATAGCGTCGAAAACGCATAGGCCTGTGTGGTCGTTGGCATAGGCGCTCCGTAGCACTGCGTTGAAGCTGCGGAGCAATCGCGTAGGCGTTTCGAAGGTTTGGTAGCAATCCATCCGTCCTGTTGGCATTTGGTAGCAATCTGTAAACGTTTCGAAGCAGTCCCGTTGGCGTTTGGTAATAATTCGTAATAGTCGCGTAAGCTTTCGTAGCAATCATGTAGGCGTTTCGTAGCAGATTTGTAGACGTTTCGTAGCAGTCGCGTAGGCTTTCGTAGCATTAGCGTAGGCGCTTCGTAGCAGTAGCATAAGCGCTTCGTATCAGTAGCGTAGGCGCTTTGTAGCAGTAGCCTAGGTGCTTCGTAGCAGTAGCACAGGCGGTTCGTAGCAGTAGCGTAGGCGCTTCGTAGCAGTAGCGTAGGCGCAACATAGCATTGCGTTGTAGCTGCGTAGCATTGCGTAACCGCTTAGTAGTACTACGTTCAAGCTGCGTAGCAATCGTGTTTGGGAGAGTCATCGCGGCTCCCAGGCAACTGAAGGATAAAGTCCAGTAGGAGTTCTATAGCACTACGTTGAAGCTGAGTAGCAGTAATGTAGGAGAGGGATTGCGATACAGCGGTGTAGCACAGCGTAAGTGATTCAAAGCATAAAAAGAAGCCGTAAGTGCTGCATTGCATAAACGGATTCACCAACCGTTTATGCCTAAGCTGGACCAACGCCGAAGACTTGTGTATTGCTGACTGCGCCGTTTCCGAGAAAATTGCCAGTAGGGTATTAGGAACCTTGAATTTTACTAGAAAACGTTAATAACGAAACTTTCAATATTTCTGAGAACAGCACATCGGTAGGTACTGTGTTCACGTGAAACTTTATCTACCTTGTTTCTTCAACAAAGTCGGTTTAACTAGCAAGCAAGCTAGAACGATTTTTATTATCTTTATTTGTTAGATTTGTTTCCGGGGCAAATAGCAGAACTATTAAAACATCGGAAAATTTTACGAAAAAAAATATATGAAGATAATTCGATTTCTCATACATTTTGCTAATATCTTAACACGACATAAATATTGATTCTGAGGCGGTACGAAGTTCGCCGAGGCAGCTAGTTATACATACATACTTGTTGATACAAATCGTTCTAAGTTACTAACTTTATTTTTAAATAATTACTTGTCTAAGGGATGTCTTCAATTATGCTTCCAATTTAGCACCCTCTTGGCGTCAGTAGAGACAATCAATCTACCTAGCCTTTTCCCAACTATCTTGGGGTCGGCTTCCAGTCTAACAGGATGCAGCTGAATACCAGTATTTTACGTCAGTCGAGACATTGGTTGATTATTCTTTACCGGTACCTACACTGTCAACTCAATACGTTGTAAAACTACTCACTAAAACGACCCATAAGTTAGTATAAACGAGGAACAAATTTGAAGGTTTGTCAGCTGAACGTTATATATGCCTGGAGTTTTTACACCTACACATTTTTTTTGCTTACAAATACATTTTTTTTCGGTTGACTAAAGCTTAGTGGCAAAAAGGCGACAAGTAGGTAGTAACAACGTACCTATGACCCAATTATGGTACTCAGCAATTTATCAATTGAGCAGTCGAGTTCCACTGTAGTGTTTGACCGGATTACTTGACGAGTTGTTCCGATTTGGGGTCGAAACTAAATCAAGTACGTGTTGTTCTTGGCAACAATTTGGTGTAGATTCAAATGTGACCTAAATTCAGTTCGGTTCAGGCACGCCACTATTTTATATTATTTCTCCTGGTAATGCTTACAGAAGTATTAAGTTGATGCTCGTTGAAGCCAAATATAACTGAACCAGTCATTAATGAGGGAAGTTCTAATATGAGTTTGTAAACAAGGCCTTTGGATGCCTGTACTACCAAATGGCTGCACAAAACCAAGCCTCACTCACACTCACTCAAACTCACGATTTCAGCCACTCCTCTATTCGGAATTTAGAATATGTATTAAAAATGTTTTTACAACGTATGCGCGAATTGTATTTTATTTTACACGTCGATCGTGATGATTAAGTGGATGGCATTGTACTCTTCTGTAAATTAGCTCAAAGCAATTTGCATATGACGACAACACCGTTCATGGACTAACAAGGCCGATGACCGCCATACGTTTACTTCGCTAGCCATCTAGCATAAAATCACCGGCGGCAGTTACACATTTGCTTAAATAACCTGTTATCTAACAAATAGCCCCGTATAACGTGAATGTACAGCTGTTACATTTCATTACGTAGGAAGGTATATTTCATTTAATATCATCTACCGTGTGGTTTCCGCACGGAAATAGAGATCCCTTATTTTGATGTGGGTTTCCTGAAAGATGGCCAAGGGAAACTGTGAAGAGGATCGGCGACATTAACCTTCTAAGTGCTATAACAATTTACGGATATTGTGACCATCAATTGCTTTTACAGTCTCCTGAAACCGGTTGTTTGTAGCTAGACAGATACGTAAACAAATAACCATTGATATTTTCAAATTGAAATAATAAATGAAAGCAACATAAGAAAATTGAATAGCTAAGAAAATATGAAATCGTAATAAAAGGAAAGGAAGTTAAAATAAAAGGTAGGTAGTCTTTAAAAATCATTTCTCTCATCATCATTTTGCTCTCCAAAAACATTTTCGTAGTGATTGGTGCGGTTCAGTTTCAAAGCTTAGCTAATTAAATAAAGGTGTTGAATTCGGAGATAGTTGGCTGGAAACCACTGAACTGTGGCAAATCAATTGTGTTTACTTCATTAAAAGAACTGAAGGAGAAACATTTTTTGGTCGATAAAAAACGAATTCGAAGCTTTTTGCTGCTTAAAAACTAGTCTTTTTTAGACAAGAAATAGCTACATGGAAAAACAATTCACTCAACCAGTAACTATCACTCTGTAGAGGTCATGGCGTCGTGAAGGTCTTTCTATCAGGGAAATAGAGAATAATTTGGGTATGGTTTGCGGTTGGTTCTAAACCCAACTGAAATGGCTATTGGATAGAAAACATCTTCTAGAATACTTTAATAATGATGAATCTAATTTGTATTCTTCGGAGCCAATTCGTGTTAGACGATTCATCATAACAAATTAGTACATGATTATAATGATCTTAATTTTATGAACTTATCGGATCTTTACGTAGTGTGACGCACGTCGGAGTGGCGTCGTCGCACGTTGGCACCTCGCCACAGAGGACTCCGACCGACTCGGTCAATCGGATGGTGCGTGTCGCCGCCTCGTTTGTCCTCCACCTTGAAATTTTATTGATCACAGCTAAAAATAAGAAAACGTCACGCTACAATTTGTCAACCTATAATAAACCCATTTTGTAAAATTTCTCAATGAAACTGCGTCACGAGTTCACGACTCTTGTCGTTTCCCAAAACTGATATTATTACGACCTGTTTGGTTTACGACAGCTCACAACTTAATTAGCATTTACACATGTAGATTTTATTTAAGTGGGTCGTATATACGAGGGGCATTCAATAAGTACCTAGCCTCATCGCCAGAGGGCGCTGTAGTTTCAAAAGAGTTTTACCACAGTGTAGCACATTCTTTTTTAATTCTTTTTTCAAATTTTCATTCCAATCCCTTCATTTGTTTTAATTTGACAACTTATGGAAGCGAACGTGTCGATCGGTTTTACAAAAATGGAAAAAGAGCAATATCGTTCGGTGATTCGATTCCTATTTTTGGAAGGGAAAACGCGCATCGAAATCAAAGAGCGCTTGGATGCTGTGTACGGTGACTCTTCTCCATCGATGGCCACCGTCAAGAATTGGTTCAACGAGTTTGCACGTGGCCGTACGTCGGTTTTTGATGAACCACGTCCAGGTGCACCGAAAACAGCTGCTACGAAGGAAAACATTAAAAAAATCCATGATCTCGTATTGGCAGATCGCCGATTGAAGGTTCGGGAGCTAGCTGAGACTGTAGGCATTTCAGAAGGAACAGTGCATCATATTCTTCACGAGGAACTCGGCATGAGAAAGCTGTCGGCGCGATGGGTGCCGCGTTTACTCACACCAGAAAACAAGCGCAACCGTGAGACCACATCGGAGACGTGTTTGGCGCTGTTTAAGCGGAATCCAGCGGAGTTTTTGCGTCGTTTTGTGACCGTCGATGAAACCTGGATCCACTGGTACACACCAGAGACCAAGGAGCAATCAAAACAACAGATCCAGACCGGGGAACGTGCTCCAAAGAAGGTGAAAACTGTAAAATCGGCGGGAAAAGTTATGGCCACCGTTTTCTGGGATTCACAAGGTGTGATCTACATCGATTACCTCGAGAAGGGTAAAACAATTACAGGGCTTTACTATGCCGATTTATTGGGCCGATTCGACGCCGAATTAAAGCAAAAACGACCCCATCTGGCGAAGAAAAAAGTGCTGTTTCACCACGACAACGCACCGGTTCACACGTCTGCCGTTGCCATGGCCAAATTGGTCGAATTACGCTACGAATTGCTGCCCCATCCACCGTATTCTCCAGATTTGACCCCTTGTGACTTCTTTCTGTTTCCTAATCTGAAAAAATCACTCGCCGGGAATAGATATGGATCGAATGAGGAGGTTATCGCCGCCACGGAGGCCTATTTTGCAGAGTTTGACAAAAACTATTTTTCGGACGGGTTAAAAAAGTTGGAGCATCGCTGGGCTAAGTGTATCGAACTAAAAGGAGACTATGTTGAAAAATAAATTGCCACTTTTCCAAAATTTTCGTTTACTTTTTGTAGGCTAAGTATTTATTGAATGACCCTCGTAATCAGCTTCAGTAGGCATTTAGGGAAGTACGATTAACACAATTAAGAGAAGTAATAAAAATAAATATTGGTGATATGCAAGTGGTTCCTACGAACTGCGCAGTACCGCACAGATAAGCGGTCAATGTAAGAAACGTAGTTTCCTACTATCGAGTGGTTTCAGACGGGTCGCTGTCTGGGACGTGGCGACATTATGCACTATTTATAAATGATAGTATATGATACACAATGTAGTCATATAGTATTTACTGATGGGGCAATTTAGTTACAATAGTTAATGTCCGTTATCGTTACTTTGAATTGATGTTATTATTATTAAAATTCCAAGCACATGATAAATGTCTCTGAATCGACCACAGTAGGTAGCTAATTAGGATTGGTCATAATAACAAAATTTTGAAAATGATACTCGAGTCATCGGGCGTTTGTGTGGGTTTATATTATAACCCACGGACTGAATCTTCTTGCTCCGACAAAAACGAATTCTCTGAAATATATTATAGCCAACTTTTATACTTAGGTATTAACTGCAAGTAGCAGATGACCCTGTCCCACGTAAAAACATGTACTCGTATATTAGATAAATGCAATTAGTTCATGTTTGGTCTAAAAATGTTTTTGTTATAATTTATTCTTGTCTTCGTAGGTTTTCGAACCATGTTTTCAGTTCCAACAAAACTAGCTAGAAAAGGTGTAGCTGACACAACTCAATTCTATTTTCAAACTGTTTCCAATAGCTGGATCGTAACTTTAACTGGACTTAAAATGTAAGAAAGAACATTGGTCTTAGATCGATAAATAAATCCAAATCATTCTACTAAATTGAAAATCAGTAACTCGTGCAATAAACGCAAGTAGTAATCGATGCGTTCTTATACCGTTTTCAAATAGTTACCTCCGCGATCATTATCGGCTGTCCATGAATTTTCAAACTTCAATTTACTCCCATTTATCTTTGACTTTGATGAGTATAAAAAGCATTATAAGATGATAGTTATTACTAGAGTCTGCATAATACGTAGGTGGAAATATGAAGGTAATGCTGAACAAACATCTATGGATAAACACTTATATACTATGTCCTTTGCACTGTCAGACGGCTAACGATGAAATCTTTGGACTTTGAATTGAATCTTTTAAACAATCATTACACAAAATGCAGCTACATATATTATGTTTAAGATTGACTGGCTCTTTATCGAGTTAACTTAATGACTTAAATAAAAAAATAATGTTGTTTTGACAAAGATGACACGACTAAAATGAGACGTATCATTATATGCGCGTCTCGTATAAGGTAGTATGTGAACCACGGTGTCAACACTGTAGGTGGACGTGCCCCGAAAACGTTATTTTTCCGGTTTGTTACAGACTAGTTTGGTCTTCTCCAATCCACCGTTATTTCAATAGTCCTTATTAGCGCCAGCTCTGGCCGTATTGAACCTCTCAGAAACCATTGAAGCAACTATTTAGATCAAGTCTTTTATAATTTTATGCTAATCTGCGTGATATTATTTACCTACTTAAGTAAATCGCTTCTACGCGTCCGTTGTTTATTGGTTACACAAACACTTGAGAATTTAGCGGTTGTCTGCTTGTTTACATTAGTGGGTGTGTTATTGTGATGTTCATTGTTCATTTTGCATCACCCTTCTATTATGTTTCCGTCGTCATTTACAACATATTTCCTATTGTTAGTCATTTCCTCGAATATTTGCTGTATTCAGCGAATGTTTTATCGATAAACTTATTCATATGGCTTAAAACTGCGAGCCATTCATACGGTTGGCTTAGTCACAGTGGCTACGCAAGCTCCTTGACCTACTTGCAGTTGCGTGACAGTGGTCAGCTGCCGATGATGTACAACTTTCACCCAAACACTGCGCCGCGATGTTATCAGCCCGCACTAGCTTTGTTGTTACTCTCTGACCCACACACTCATTATCACAGTTATTTTGGAACACGCCTAACAATAAGAACGTTTGATGTTTAGACAATGAATTAATTTGACATAAAACTGTATTTTTGTGGTTAATACATTAACGATTCTACTGATTCATTTAGATATCTACAGATACATAATTGTAAATATTAAAGTTAATCGAGATTCTGCGGTAAAAGCACAAACTGGTTATGATGTAACAGGTTCTTTGGTTGCGAGTTCTCTGATAAAAAGTGTGTATCTGAGACTGAGCAAAATCTTTGAAATACTCTGTCACACCTCCGCGAAAAAACTGCGGTTCAATAGTGAAAAACATGATCTCAATCGAATCAAGAGTTCGTTGATTAGAAGTCGATTGTTTCATTTGTCAATACAATACTCGTGTATTTAAAACCATCTTCATTTTTGGGGACATCACCAGCAACGTAGAAGTCGTATTATTGATGCAATTATTTCTTAATATGGTCACAGTGTGTCTGCAATATTTAACGTGCGTGTATGACGTAGAGTCTGTCTGTAATCACCATATATGTTTTTACTGTCAAGGTCTTCCGAACTCCGCATAGGTAACTGAAATTTAAAGTTCCGGTAATATACTCATCGCTTGCCGTGGCCCACTGACCGCGATCGCGTAGTAGAACAACAAAAGTAGGCATTTACGTTTATTATTGGCGTCGTAGACAAGCTCTTATTCCATTTGAACAGTTCTCTTGTAACGGAGATCATAGTAGTGTTGAAGTAAACCCAGGTGTGAGCCTAGAGCGACATGGATGGGGAATACCTCTAGTCCCGGTTCGCCCATTGTACAGCGGTCGCACGACTCGCACGTAACATAAACACGTTTAGCTATACGAGATTTTAACGAGAGCAGTAGACGCTCATCTTTAATGTTCTTTAATGAACCTATTAAATAATGATTAATAATCAACTTATATTCGGCACTTTGTCGATAAGAAATACCTTATCATTTATCGTTAAAAATAACAAAGTCGACATAGTTCCCAATTATTAAATACCTATCATAAACGTAACTGTACTCTAGTTCATGTAAAAATACCGTATTACAAGTGCTAATATATAATCGGTTTCATTTGCATACTACCAACGCACACACCCACAAAAAGTTTAATTTCAAACATCGTCCTACATCTTCTTAAGTAGGTAAATCTGATAGAAAATCATAGACGGCAAATACCTATTCCTCAAATTTTAATAAAATAATGGAAAATTAATATTATAAAACAAGCAAATCCATATTATATTAAATAAAATAGTAGACAGTAAATATTGGAATAAGTGGATTTAAAACATGTATTTTGTCACATAAATTGTAAAGACGTTTTGTTTACACAACTGAATGTCATTTGAATAAATTTTATGAATTTACTTTATTCTGGAGACTCCATATAAAGCTATTCAAGGAATCTACGGTGCAGGCAACATCGCCGCTCCACAATCCGATGTCGAGTCCGGTTCCATTTCTCAGAGAGGCTCTACTCTTTCTAAGTTTTTCCACTTTTTAGTAACCCCTTCGCGTCATTTGACGAGTTGAGCTGTGTCTTCCTGACTCAAAATAATTTATAAGGAATCATATCACATCAGTCAGGACAAAGTAGTCGCACCGCACACTTGTGTCGTGTTCGGTACCGTTCGGCGTTCGGCGAGTCGATGCGCGTTTGACATCGAAGGTTATCGCCGGTGTCAGCGACCAGCGCGCCGCGCCCACACGCGCTCTTGTATACAAACAACTGCTCAGCACAAACGCTCGCACGCTCACACGGCCGTGCTACATACATGTAGATACGTCTACGTCTCTACTAGTCAACACCAACCGCACGATGTACGCACCGACAGACAGACAGACATATTATTGCGATTATATACCGTATCCTTCGTGCGCACATGCGCTTGATAGTGAAGTTCATTACAGATTATTGATCCGAATAAAAACAACTTATTGGAGCGATTGTTTATCTAAATACAATTAACGAGTTCTGTATACAAACAGATCTATCTATAGATACCTAATTATTTCAAATGATGGAGATATCTTAATTAAAAGTAAAACAACCGATAAAGATGATAAGCATTTATTGTAAAAGTAAAAAAATAAAAAAAAATTCCTTACCATCTTGTCCTATAAATTTCTTCCTTAGCACGACACTATCTGTCTTTAGTCACGTATGCTAATATTCGGAAAAATCATAAGTACGTAAGTTTCATCCTAAACTAGTGACTCATACCGGTAAATAATATTTCACAAAGAAGAGCATATTTTACATGTAGTCAATCTTTAATCCTTACATTAGTGAGCCCTTAAACTTATAAATAAACCCTGAGACAAACAGAGAGATTTTATTTTTAAATACGATTTTCTTATGCACAACGAAGTCAGGGTAGGGCAACGGCCGTCCTTCCTTCCGCTACCGCCCGTAGTATCTCGCTTACAATTAGCTTCTTGGTTCGTAACTATACGTACAACTGTCTACAGACTTATTTATGATTTCAACGGAAAATATTAACGAAAATTACACGTAAAATTCAATAATGACTGAGTCATTATTTAATTTATTACTTCTTGGTATTTTCAATCATAAATACAATTAGGTAAACTGATGTTTCATATATTTCGTAAAAGAAATGTCTAAAGACCATTCTCTAAAAAAATATACTCTTAAAAACTACATGGCGTCGTTTTTATTTATATACAATTAAACTAGTTGAATATTTCATATATTCCGTAGAAGAAATGTCATTTATAAAGAATAATCTCTTATTATACCACTTGGCGTTGTTTTTATTTATAACTGTACGTAAACACCACGCGGAACATCAGCTGATCTGTGTAAACAAAGCGTGCGGGACTTTCTCGATAGCGATTAGGATTAGAAGAAGTCCTACCAATGTTTCTTTACAGATTTAAATACGTACATTTTTTTTTATGAAATGTCACATTTCACTTATTTACAAGCTTTTTATTGTTTATAAAAAGGAGAATAGGCCGGTCGATTGGCGTGTCCCGTTAACGAACGCGCGCTACCTACGTAACGTATAAAGCGTGGGTGCCCCACCATCGCGCCATTAGTACAGCGCCCGCGCGCGCGACAGCACGTATCTCTCCAGCTCCGCGCTCGCTATCTCGACTCTATGTGTATACAAGCCAGTACACAAACATGCATTTTTGTATTCAATTACACGATTGGTTTTATGAAGAGACCCTCGCGCCGGTGGACTCTGCCAGCGCTGCAGCACGCCGGCGCAAGCCGCGTGATCGACGCCGCCCCCCGTCCGCGCCGCCGACGCCGTCGACGCCGTCGAGACTAGCCACCGAAGAACTGGTTGAAGCACTTCGACCACATCTGCTGACTCCCAAGCGCATGTGGACGCTGGGATATCCGCTCGAGATTGATCCAAACTCGACGAAAGCCGTTGTTTATATCAATCCGCCGCCGCGACCGAGACCTCTGCCAGCTACGACATGGGATGTTAACGCGCCGGAGTTTGTGCCCGGCTCACAAGGCGACAGCGGCCGCGGGTCGTGGGGTTCGACTCCGCGCTCCGATAGTGACGAAGAAGCGGATACAGTAGAACATTTGTGTGTGCGGTGTGAAAAAAGATTTCGAATGACTCGCGAAGGTGAATACCTTAAGGACGAACCATGTGGCTATCATTGGGGACGTGTTAGTGCGGATTGCCGTTACACTTGCTGCAAGTTGTCCTGGGGTACCAGAGGTTGCAGCACAGCGCGCTTTCATGTTTGGAGCGGCACTCGTCCAGGCATGAATGGGCCTCTCGAAGGTTATGTCCGTGCCCGCTCTCCTCGCGGTGGTGTGTATGCCATCGATACGGAGATGTGTTATACAACGGCAGGCCTGGAATTAGCAAGTATTGCAGTTATCGCAGCTGATGGCCGCCTTGTGTATAAATCACATGTTAAACCGAGTTCACCTGTAGTGGATCACAACACCCGTTTCTCGGGCATCAGGCCGCGCGACTTGGCGCGCGCGACTAAGACGTTACGAGACGTACAAAATGATATACTCGGGTTTGTGGGCACGGACACAATACTCGTCGGTCATGCTCTGGACAACGACCTGCGTGCACTAAAGCTGCTGCATGGAGCTGTAGTGGACACCTGCGCGCTGTATCCTCACGCGCGAGGCTTCCCCATGCGCCGGTCACTGCGTGCGCTCTCGCAGGAGCTACTCGGGCGCATCGTGCAGCGTGACAGCGCCGGCCACTCGCCTCTGGAAGACGCCCGCGCCGCTATGGACCTGGTACTCCTCAAAGTACAGGAAGAACGAGCAACCGCGAACCGAAACCGTCTGTCGAACCTTCCCATGCTACAGCCATATGACCCGTTATTAGTGCCGCCTAAATACTGAGTTTAAAGTTTAAGACGACTATTCTGGACATGAAATGATTGAGGACTGCATTTTTAAGTGACAAATTCGTCACGTTGACGGAGCTGCGCGTACTGTAACAGTATGTGCCTTCGAATTGCAATTACAGCAATAAACGTGATATTTTTTCTTAAAAATTTTGTTTGTTTTATCCTGTTCCTAAACACTAAACACACCATAGTTATCTGTGAAACAGACACACAAAGAAATTGGGTATGTACTCGAAACGAAACTTTTTACTGTGCCTAAATAACAAAACATGCATCTTATTTAAGCTTAACGTTTCCGAAATTTCGGAATAAAATTAACTGTGACACCATTTTATATTCAACATTAATAATCCGTTAGATTAAACTGTGATAGTGTTTTGTGTGTCACTGTAGGTAGAGCCATAAAAACTTTCACTGTGTTAGGTTTCTCCACTACGTAACCAGTGCTAGTTTAGCTATGCAACTCGACAGTTTTTCACTCGCTTAGTTATCATTATTTATCAGAATAAATACTGGTAATATTCTTGCTACATGATACTCATTATTACGTAGGTGTGTCTCTACGTAGCTCCTTGCACTTGCTGTATATAACATATTTTCTGACGTAAGGGATTCCCAGATTGCGAGATAATAAGAATATTATTAATGATTCATGAATGAGGGGTAACGGAAACTCTACAGGGAAAATCACATGTGCGCAATCTCTGAGTTCACAGGAAACTTTTGATTCTAAACGAAATTTCCTCAACATTGTTGTGCTACCTTAATGTTATCAATATCATAATAAAATGATGTAAGTTTCCTAATGACTAAGCCTTGGCGTCAGCATATTTTTTGTTATTCTCAAGAACTGAGTCAGCGCGCATCGATGTGGCTTCCCGGTAAAAGCTTTTTCAATGATCGCCTGACCTATATGATGCATGAGAGTATTAATCATAATATGTCTATGGTTTTAATACAGCTCTTCAAGACACGAAACGTATAACGTACTAGTTCCATTATTAAGAGGCGCTTATTTAATCTGATATAATTGAATGACCGTGCATTCAAAGCCAGTTTACATAATGCTGTTACATAAAATATAAATGACGAAACTAACATGACATGCGTCTCAAATGTCTTCCTCCAGAAATGCCCAATTTTTGAGGAATTGCAGAAATTAGAACAATAAATAGTGCCTCATCGATTGATATAATCGTGAATTATAAAGCTTGTGTTTAGAATGGAATTAATGTAAATCTATTATGTGTACCTATTTAGGACAACGTACGATCGAAATTTTAAAAACATTTATGTAAAATACATAAGATACTGTGTGTATCAGCTAAGAGCAACGCCCCCCCGCCCGGTCGTCTTTATGAGCGTTTTGTTTACGTTTCGTGTCGCCCAAAAAGTTTATATTCAATTCACAAAAAGATCACACATCAACAAAGTCGATCAAATACTACGCTCTAGAATTATGTTTGCTAAATTAATAGAAAAATGGTGCCAATCTAACAGGGCCACCTAATCATTGCTAATCATTAAGGACATGTATTACATTTACGATTTCCTTAACAGATAGCGTATCCTATTCTTAATAGGCGCTTCACGCTGTATTATCTAATCAACGTGTAACATAATTAAATATGATGTTGGATTTCTGAACAATACGTCTAGATAGGTTCTTTCTTTATCTGGCGATCGAGATATTACCTACATGATGTCAAATATTTAAAATAAACACAATAACAGCCGGCTTGTTATGAATGATAGCATAGTTTGTGATGTGACTCCTTAGTATCAACAAAAAACATAAATGACGCGGTGGTTATCTACCGGTGAGCGAGGCACATTTCTACGAAAGAGAGCAGACGACCGGCGTGCCACGTCAGCACCGGATCGAATGAAACGGCCCAAAATAGATCAGTATAGAAGCGTAAGTATTGTACAGTGCGACGAATCCGCGATACCGATAATGATATCAGCACGATCAGATGATACTAACATGTTTGTATCGCTGACGTTTATGTGTAACCTCCGTATCGTATTCGTGTTGTCTGATTGTTACGGTCGCTGTGTCGTAATTTCTGTACGAAAACTCGATAAATGCGTGTTTACTTTAGCAATCGAAGAAACTATAAGTTTAATACATTCAAGTTAATTTTGTTGTTTATGAAACGTTGATCTTTTTCCTAACCTTCAGTCACAAAAGTACTTTGTTACAAGTCAAAATGGATGGTAATTGAGTATTTATTATTTCTTGCTCGAGTGTTGTTAACTTTTTGTCTTGAAATATTAGAAGCCATCGGTGTAACGATGTTCGTATGCAGAGGTGACTTATTATGCATAATAGTATTGAGAGTACATCATGTTGGCCTCCATGGCGCCGTCGTCGGACTCGCCTCCGCGTCAATAGGTACTCTTTCACAATAATACTTGCACAAAATGAGGCGTTGTTTCGTCACCGGCCACACTCCGACACGCCTACGTGGACCTCACCATGCAATACTTTATTCATAAGCACTTTGTATAAGGCGAACATATTCTTACACTCTACCTTAGTTGTTAGTAGTAGTAGTAAGTAAGTAGTAAGAGTGCACAGCAAAGTAGGTAGGCTACTTTGCTGTGCACTCTTTATTCGATTTTGGGAAAATTCAATGTCACTGAACTTATTAAAACGATGTATCATTATTTAAACCTATGATTCATAATGACGGTTGCTCATTTAACCAAATCATCGAAGCCTTAACTGAATTTTATTTATTGCTGTAGAAGTAGGTAGTACATATGTAGCCACCTACTGCCTACATAAAGAATCGCACTGGTGGCTGGCCTCAACCAGACTGACAATGCCATTGGACCTTGAATTTGGTACAAGTAATACTGACACAGACGAGTTTTTGTCTCGGATAAGAATCACTGGGCTCATTATATATGTATGAACCAACAGTCATGATTATTTTAAATAAACACAAAAATATAATACGTACCTACGTAACAATCATACATGATGGCTATTGTATATTATTTTTTATGCCTACGTTAGCCCACCAACAGACACTTCCTAGTTCTTGATGCTCGAAGAGGCCAATGAACGAAAAGAGTTAAACGCGCTCTGTATTAAATAAAATATTTTATTCTTGCAATCATTTGATCGTTACGGATCTTCAGGCAATCTTTTAATTACTAGGATATTGCTAGACGGAACATCGTGACATGAATTATTTAAAAGAGGCACAAGGATATGCGTTGATGTTGTGGGCTTAGTTGTAAACTAACCGAGAACATTTAACTGCTCATTGATACATTATACTGTTATTTGGGTGTAGGTCACACCGGCAGGTGCCTTTAATAGCTAATAATTTTTTTTCAATTAAAGTCAACAATGTTTCTGCAAAACGTTTCCTGAATTGACAATATTTATTTATATACCGCCCAAGGCTGCTCTATATAATAGCGTGCAGTATCTAAAAAATATCGTAAGCATTCTAAGTTGAGAGGTAGTATTGTAATTGTAACGCTAACCATGAAATCGTTGCCCTATGTTTCGCACGGTAGGGGACTTAAATTCGCAGTGCCTGAAATCAAGAGGCCTTGATACAGTGACTCAGTTTCGATATCTCAAGTGGTCCGTTGACCTTTTGCCGGTTCGCTCATTGTTGCATGCATAATTCATTTTACCTACTTTGATAGTACATAACGAAACTATATTCCGGTGCATATTATACTTCCTAGAAAGAGCACGAGAACATCTTTGCGTGAATAAAAGACAATAGTGTTCTGTTTAAGTAAATACTCACTCGCATCATAATCATATTCAAAAATGAACGACTTCATACATAATTGATGGTTTATAATTAGTTGAAGTGAAGCCGAGTTGGTTAAACCTGAATTATTATAATATGTCTATATACAGATATTCATCTAACCGCATGACCTTCAGTTTTTATATACAATATAACACGATCTAATGAATACATAGATTAATTTCCAGAAGTTTGTCTTTAGCTCAGATAATACAGACTAACATTGCTACTCATAATTTGCGAATATGCTTGCAACAATGGGCCAGTTCTAAATCAACTCCCACATAAACAAAAACAGTTTGTCAATGAGAAGTGTAAATGACAGTCGGTAGGGTTTTGCTGGCGAAAACAATACCAAACTAGACTGTTTCAGCCAGCAGTAGATTTTTTTTTGCACGTACGTACCATAGAAGGTAGATAATTACCTTAATTCGACCATAAAAAGGACTTCTAAATTAGACAAAACACTCAGTTAAGTTTGATGGTTCTTACATTTTTATTTCTTAAAAAAATAAGCGAATTTAAGACACGTTAACGTTCATATAACAGTATTTTGGGGTGACTTCGACGCGCTCGCAAAGGTCGAACCCGAAGAGGTTCTATGACCTTATATTGATTTTATATTTCTTTGAATTTTCTGTGGCAGGCGTGCTACAAATTACAAGGCTTGTCCGAAGCGTTTAATAACCGCTAGGTATTGTATTCAGATGGCTCCGTGATCCTCTGGGACGTTCGGGATCTAAACCAGAAAGAACACAAAACTTTGCGTGTGAACATCGAATTTGACCATGCATCGTACGTCGCCTGGAGTCCAGACTCGAAGGCATTTATTGTCCACACCGTGCGTGAGAATCACATCATAGTCTACAAGATAGAGAAGAAAAAGGACGGCACCATAGGCTCGGCGGCGCCGGTCATCACGTTCGATAAGGTTAGTGAGTCTTTCTGTCTCAGTCACGGTCTCTACCTGAAACGGGACCCCCCAAAATTCTTGTTGACATTCTCGACGCTCGAATTTTTAATCGACACATCTTTGTTCATTGATTTGTCTGTAAAGGGCAACGTCTCTTCAATTGTTTCACTTTTTATTGATGTCCATACACATCTAACGAGTCTCTAATATTCGGTAGTCAGCATACATAATGTAGACTTTTATGCAACCACATTTTCTTGGCATACTTTTACTGGTAGTTTCACTAAATTTGATTGTATATTATTGCTCAGTTTATTGTCGTAGAAACATGCAACTTATACGCTACTATTAGTTATGTAAGAGCTATTTGTCGTTATCTCTCGTTATCTCGGCTGCAGATGCATCGTACCATCTCAAGACGCACGAGCCGAAGCGCACAGGCCGTACATTGTACCAATATGTACGTGTACTATCTGCTCAAATATACATTGTATGAATGCTCAAGAAAGTAGGTCATTAGGTTATGTACCTACCTATTCGTGTCATAATAGTTACATAAAAATTAGTAGCTAATGCTGCGAAACCATTGTTTTGATAGCTATGTGAGAAAGGATTAGGAGCATGTATCAAATCACAAGCGTGTACGATTTCATGAGTAGCATATAAATAAAGCCTGTGCATTATCGTTGGATACTCGAGAATAGATGTTTTATTACTAATCCACAGCCTTATCTAATCAAAAATATTTTGGATTAACTTGATAAGTAGAACAAATATTTTTATTTATAATCTGGGTTCATCGTTTTAGGCCAGTGACCTAATGGCGTATCATCGCCCTGTTTAGTTTGCCCTCTAGACTAGTCTATTGCGGATCGTGTTTGTTTGCACTGTATACCCAAAGTCACATTCATAAGTATTTTGATCGCATAGGAGAGTACTTATATTTACGTTTGTTTGGGAGCAATAACGTGAAATAAACATTAAAGCGTGGCGCTGCTGAAAATAGGTGGGCGTCATAGCGTAAGCGCATGCAAAGAGCAATGGCCGCGGGTGTTGAAAATTCAAATTAGAGTTCAATATACATGTATGCCGGTCGTGGAATGTTCGATCACAACTTTACACTATTTTCATCGAGTGACCGATAAACGCCTTTTAAGATGTCAGATCTGTTTTCCTTTGTTAAACATCTCCAAAAAATTGTTTTTATTTTTTTATTTTAAATGGATCATCCATATAAGCCACTGAGACTATGTTCTCTACCTCACTTGAGTGAATATGCTTTCTTACTGTTTTTTTTTTTATAGATTTGTCTTGGAGCTTCTCTCTCAGGTATCAATGAACCTAGTTATGGATCTGATTTTATTACCCATGCCAGGTCAACTAAGGTCATAAGTATAAAAATATATTTCAAGTTCAAGCGACTTGTTATGAAATAATTTCATAAGTAATAGTATTATATAAAATTCAAATATATACAGATATTTGTATTGTATATAAAATTCGAAGTCCTGACTGTCTGACTGACTGATATATCAACGCACAGCCTAAACTGCTGGTCCTAGAGACATGAAATTTGGAGGGTGTGTTCTTTGTGAAGAGTAGGTATAATACTAAGAAAGGATTTTTCGAAATTCAACCCTTAAGGGGGTTGAAAGTTTATAACGAGGGAAGTGCTAATTCCACGCGGGCGAAGCCGCTGGCAGAGGCTAATTTAAAAATTAAAAGACAGTGAACACAGTCGGCCGTAAACTATTAATCAGCACTTATAAATAATCGTTTAGTTGTTGCTTTTTGGTCCGTGAAACATTCTATTAGCGCTACGGAAATACAGTGTGATGCAAAAATGACGTGTGATGACATTGCTCTGATTAGGTCAGTGCTGTAATACGAAACGTCATTCATGTCGAGATGTATATATATTATCAAAAAAGTAAACATGTTAATTATTTTATTTTTTGGCGACTTAATGGCTTGACGTCTTGACCATTTGCTGTACCAGAAAAACTTTTTTACAAAAAAATAGAACCGACTTCCAAAAAAAGTGGAAAATAACTTTAATTTCGAAAGTCGGTGTTTCTGGTTTTGTGTCTTTGTTTTTTGACACCGAATTCCGAAATTAAAGTTATTTTCCACTTTTTTGGAAGTCTGTTCTATATTTTTGTAAAAAAGTTTTTTATTTTTCACTTTTTAGTGGTGGTTCCCCATTAAATAGAATAGAATAGAATAGAATACTCTTTATTATGTACACCATACAACACACACACAACCGTTGTTAAACTGTGTTAACAATTCATAGACATACGATCGCAGCAATCGCGGTTGATTTGCTGTCAATTTTTGAAGAGTTCCGTTGTTTGTCTCTGAAACCCATTATCAGATCTTTATGAAATTTAAATGGGACCATTTCGGAACAAACCACTTTCGAACAAAAAAAGAATTTTGTAAATCTGTCTGTAAATAATGGTGTTATGGCCGAAAATACATCTATCTTGCCGTAAAGATGAGTTACTTAAAAAATCTTAAAAAGTTCTGGCGACTCTTTCAACACCAACAATTAAAACCATAAAATGAAGATATAATTTACAATAAGCACGAGTATATTATGTTTTGATTCACAAATAACCTGGATGAGAGATAGAGAGACATTGTGAATGTGAACAGCCATTGACGAAACAAATTTCAATTTGATGTCTGTGAACTCTAGTTTCTAATTATGTAATTAATGATCGATTAATCTCCCAAAGGGTTCAACGATCCTTTAAATCCTTTCGATGTTATTTTCAGCACATTCATAATCTTTTAATCAAGTCTTTGGTACGCGACGTACAAATATTTACAGAGTTAAAGTATGTATGTTGTACTTTTAAGGTAAGTACTGAATAAGAAGGTTGTACAGTACATGAACCCGTGAAGGTCTATTTGGAGTTCGAACTATGAACGACCATTGTGTAGCAGGATGGTGCTGTCAGTATAACAGATTGCTGTTGCCCATGCGCCTAATGAATAATGATGGGATTAAACGTAAAGCGTTACGTAACTGCATCGATGAAACGGATGTTCGAATTAAATTCAGGTGTCGAAGTACCAGGTACTCCTATCATGCATTGGTATCTCCAAAATCCGACTTGGACCACGGACTTTCATCGTCTCCAGATAATGTCTTTGTTCCACACAGTAAACTCGATTGGTCCGGCCTCTTATCGCCGCCAGATTATGAAGGCCTACACAATCACAGCAATTAGTCAGCGCCACTTCCACTACGAGCTACGATAACGCTAAATCAACACGATTATAATAAAAAAACAAATCTGTTTTCAACTGATAACGTTATAAACAAATAGATCCACTATACTTAACAAAGATGCTCAGTTCTTTCACCACCCCGGAAAAGTTTATGTCGTACCTACTCATGCAAATAATTACACATACTTTATCAATAATAAAATGAGTCTTTGTTTGAAAAATAAATGGGCTAAGGCTAATGTACTTGCTACAACCGTTGTGTTCTTGGTTAATATTGATTTTGATGATATATCATAAAAATAAACCGGCCAAGATCGAGTCGGTCTCGCGCGCAAGTATTCCGAACAAATCATATTTTTTCAGGTTTAAACTACCTATAAGGTACTTCTTATAAGTTTTCCTGTAATATATAAGTAAAGCACTACATTCTGTACTTTTTTCAAAATGTTGGGCGTAGTGGTTTCGGAGATAAGGGGATGGTTTTTTTTCATATACAGGGTGTAACGGAAAGGTGTGGTCATATTTTAAGAACTGCATCTTCCCATCGTTATGAACAACTTTCTTAAGAAAATCCGAGGAAATTCTTAAAAAAAATTGTTTATCTCCCATACAAATATTGACCAGCTGATGTTAACTTTTTATGGAAAGTCCAATTTATTTTTTGGGAGTTTTTATTTTTTCTTAGAGAAAGTTATTCATTTCCATGGGCAGAACCGGCTCTTAAAATATGACCACACCTTTCCGTTACACCCTGTATTTTCCCAAATAACTATACTACTTTAATACTTTTTTGAATTATGAAAAAAAAAATTGAAATCGTTACACTAAGCCCTTTCATTTGATAAGTAGCACATTAAAGTTTAAAAACTTTTTTTTTAATTTTCTGATTTGCATTTCACTTAATTTACGTTACATGTTCGTATGTGTGTACCAAATTTCAACTCAACCCAGGGGTTGAGGATAAATTCGAAAGAGTTACCTCGCCTCTGGGCATTCAGGGCAGGGCAGGAACATCATGTTTGCTGACAACTCTTTGAGGCGCGCGTGGAACAGTACTCGCCGTCAACTCTCGGGCCTGGTGCCGATCGGACGGCGAGCTACCCATTACTCGCCGTCCGCAGGCCCGGGTTGATGTAATTAGGTTAACGACCTTATTTTTTACGGATCACGTTTACTACAATGTCTGAAAATCGTTTTATCACCAGTAAATTGTGTCTGGTGATGATAAAATTGTCTGATGATTGTACTGTCTACATATCTGCTTTTCAGTATCTATCTGTCGAACTTGACAACATACTGAGACAGTGATAATGAATAATGATTTGCTAATTTTTACCCGATTGTCCCAGGATAGTGTTTTTTGAGAGCATGTATGTACTTATGTCTGATTATTTGGCGTGCCTTGTAGCCTAAACGGCTAGATGGATTTTAAAAAAAGGTATCCATAATTTGGGTTTAACTACCGAAGAGACATCGTCCGTCGGTTTTTTTTTTAAACATTCATATTTTAGGGTTACAAACATACGAATGTAAAAACGGAACCCTTATAGGATCACTCGTGCACCTGTCTGTCTGTCCGTCCGTCTGTCCGTCACAGCCAATTTATTCCGAATCTGCTGAACCGATAGAGTTGAAATTTGATACACACATGAATATCGGTGACCCAAACACGAACGTGTATTCTAAATTACTTAATTTTGTATATGGGGGTCACTTTGGGGGTGCAAATCCCCCCCCCCCCCACGTCTCTGGTCCTGGCGGGCCTTCAAACGCCTCCATGTTCCCTTAATCAAATCCTAAAAAAGGCTTTCATAATAAGCTTAGTACTTACCTTTTTAAGAGGTGGTCTGGAGTAGCGAGGGCCCATACAAATAGCATTCCATACAGATAAAATACGAATAAATAAATACAACCTGAACCGGTAATAAGTGTTGGATTTAGGAAGTTTAATAGATTCAGTGAATTTGCTAGATGCAGTGGATTTAGTAAATTCAGTGGATACAGAGGATTCAGTGGACTTAGCGGATTCAGTCTTCAGAAATCAACTCGTTGAGGGGATTTGTGGCCAGAAGTAGAAGATTCATTAGCATTGCGGAAACGATTGCTGTTAAATTCCCTTTTCCGGCAATTTTCTAATGTGTGTAGAGGTAGAGAATACAATCTCGAGCATTTTTTCAATAATGGGATTACGGGATTTTTGGTAAATGATCCCGGGATCCCGGGACTATCACGGGATCAGACTGAGAATTTCTAATTAGGTACAATAAAACCGAAAAAAAAGTGATTTCTTTAAAATTGTTTATTAATATTGTAACACAACAAAAAAGTTAGAAAAAGGACAAACATAAACATACTCTGAATCCTCTCAACATTATCAAAATTTTAACCTTTCAAAATACATAGTCTCACACTAAAGAAGTCCTTAAACATCTCAGGATATTCCATTTATATCGTAATTCTGAAGAAATTAATGCTCTTCATCAAACCTGCTCTGACTATTCTGATATATTTCATGTACCCGGCCACGATCCGTTGACATCAAAGACGGCGCTATAAAATAAAAACCACCAGTAACGCACCAATTATCCTATCGATTTCCTGCATGCCAAAAACAAGATTCAAAGTCAAGTTATTAAAATGCTAAAAGATGGCATCATTAAACCTTTTTAACCGACTTCAAAAAGGGGGTTCTGTATTCGACTTGGATTTTGTTGGGGTTTCGTTATTCAAATGCATATTTTTCAAGGAAGGTTTTAGTATATAACATTAGGATCTGATGAAGATCTTCGGAGATAGACAGTGTTCAATAACTAAAAGCAAATGACTCGCGATTACTCCGATCGTTTGTCTATGTATTGTTAACATAATTTAATGAGGAACCACAACTAAAAGTGAAAAATAGAAACCTTTTTACAAAAAATAGAACAGACTTCCAAAAAAAGTGCAACATAACTTTAAATTCGGAAGTCGGTGTCACAAAATGAGGAAACAAAACCAGAAACATACTATTTTTTGTAAAAATGTTTTTTTGTAAAAATCCCGACTCCTGCCAAACGATAATAAATTCAACCCTAACGTAGAAAATATTTTTTATTTTACACTTTTTAGTTGTCATACGCACAGCTAATTCTTAATAGTGTACCAGTTCTATTACTATGGGTACCTTACTAGGTACCTACCTATAGAATATAACCATTTAAAGCCTGAGTGCGTTTCATGAGAATTCCAATAAACCCAAACACGGCTAGGATACATTGTTTTATTTTGCAGAGTCTCCGTGCAAAACCCGGCTTCGTCATCAGATCAATTCGATGGTACCATTTTCATCAGAAGCATTTATTTCAATTTACTTTGTCATAGTCGCTCTGCTATCTTAAGGCCCTACTAACGGCCAAGTGGCGCCCTCATTGAATAAAAAATCGTAGAATAGCATAGAAAATAAATATTAAATAATCCAACGTCACGTTTGTTACAAAGAGGATAAAGTATTTTTACGTTGTTAAAACAGGTCTCAGAATGTTTCGTATCCAAAGTAGTAGGCAAAAGTGCCAGAAACGACCGTTTTAGTACGTTGGATTCTTTAATATTTATTTTCTGTGCTATGCTACGATTTTTTATTCGATGAGCGCACTTGGCCGGTAGTAGACCCTTAAAGTGAAAGCTCCACCCTAGCCCGCGAAATTCAAATTTTCTTACGTTTTTTGCAATTTGCAGGTCAGTGTCAGGTTGTATCTTGGTCAAAATTTGATTCGCGGCCGTAGGAAGTATGTATTTATAGAACTGTAATCTACTAAGACTAACTAAGAAAGGAAGTTTTTTGAAGACGGCTAAAATGGAAAACTAAACTATGCGTATCGTTCGAAATCGAAGTTCCATCTTAGTAAAATCTCTTTTTTTATTGAAAACACTCCACAAAGGTACTTACGGTCTAACAGCGAACCCTTTGCGGGCGAGATCGTCTCGCACTTAGCCGATTTATTTTGTAAAGTTGAATACTTAGCACTGCAGGAAACCGTTATTGTCTTATCAATGTGGTAATAACTGGTACTTACTAATTAGTTTAAAGTATATCAAACCAAACCATTACGGTTGGTCGTTAGTGCTAACGCATTAAGGGCGACTGTCGATCAAATGAAGACGAATGACCGACTCAGGTAGCCATATTTATCAATATTGTCGCACAACTAGGAAGAGGCTTCAATCATTTAACTGGTAATTGACGTAGATTATAGAGGTCGAATGAGTGTGTGTGCGGCCATTTTCTCTTTCAGACAAAAAACATTTCAGCGTTTTAAATTACCACTAAACTGTTAGTGGAGTTAATTGAGCTTGTTCTACATTTTGTACCAATAACAAGTGGCCACGAAGAACTGAAGAAGTTCAATGGCATGATGGTCTTCCACCAAACATATTAGGGTTGTCACACTTAAGGCGTATATATCCGCCAAGTGGCGCCCTCATTGAATAAAAAAAAGTAAGAAAGCGTAGAAAATAAAGATTATAGAATCCTATTTTGCGTTTGTTACAAAGAGGATAAGGTATTTTTACGTGGTTAAAACAATACTCAAAATGTTTCGTATCCAAACGCAACATAGGATTCTTTAATCTTTATTTTCTATGCTAAGATACGAATTTTTATTCAATGAGGGTGCCACTTATTGGGAGGTAGGCCCTTAATATGAAGATTTTTTAATAGAAAACGATGGAAAAAAGAACCTTACCTACCCAGTGGGTTGTAAATGTTCCGCACAGCTGTTGATGGCAATAATATGCTTGCCCTTGGTATGGTATTAAAATAAATGGACTGTACTAAGAAGGTATATTTAAGCATTATACGCTTCTGCGTACTTGTCTTTTCGGGGAATTCGGGTGTGATGAAAAAAAGATAAGCAGATAAGTTATTCATCTATTCTTCTACTTATAGCTACAAATTACATCGTAAAAGTCAATAAATGTATGGCAAACTTGACAAAAGGTTTCTTTTTCACCTCGCACCCCGTCACGTCAGTTTGGCTTTCGCCCCTCGTTGCAATTGGAGTTATCAATACGTACAGCTACAGGTAGGCGGTCGTCTGGGATTAACTTCGGGATTGTATTGTGGAGTAGCGGTATATCTGCAGGTACTTAGACCCATATTGGCTGTTAAATGTTTAAGCCTCGTATTATTATTAAAATGGAAACAAAGCTTTCAAATGTTAGTATGCATTCAATACAAAATAATGTGTTTATGTAAGCATATTATACTAAGTATATTCTGTTTTTTTATTTTTATATATTACTAGCTGTGCCCGCGACTTCGTCCGTGTGCAATAGGTGTTTCAACCTTATAGCTCTAAAAATGACGATATACTTCCATACAACTTTTCATCCCCACCTTTCAACCCCTTTTTTTGCATTAAAAAGTAGCTCCTTTCTCAGGCTCTAGACTATCTGTGTACCAAATTTCATTTATATCGGTTCAGTAGTTTTGGCGTGAAAGCACGACAGACAGACAGACAGATAGAGTTACTTTCACATTAAACTATTAGTAAGGATTATACCTATGTAGTTAGGTTATAAATATTTAGTTATAAGTCAATATTTATTTTAAATTAACTAAGTACTTAAATAAATACCTTTGGCAATAATTGTCACTTAAAAAAAAAAGATGTGACGTGATCACATATTTTAATAGAATTAGGTAATTACCTAATTCATTATCATGTTTAATTGCCTTTAAAATGGTTTTAAATGACGATGGCGAAATATTTTAAAATGTTGATTTGTTTGGTTGAAGCATTTATTTGAAATTGAGAAATAAGGCGTAATGTTGCTGTGTTCAAAATGTATGCAGTATTAGCGATAGCTCCGATTAAAACATTAATGAGTCTGTCGTTCTCGCACTTACAAGTAGATATTACATTATAATTCATAAAGGAAATTTTAGGACGAAGAACAAAGCTTTGTCCGTAGAGTGTTTATACAATGCAATACATATTGGGACAACGTGGCCGCCCGGCTGCGGCCCGGCCGATATCGGCTCCGGCAGACGGCCGTTACTGCGCAGATACGTACCGCGACTATTTCCGAGATGACCCACATGCATATGTGCTTATTGATTTTTAATTGCTCCCGTTCAAATATACTCCCACACGACTTATCCAATCGTCTGCATCTATACTTTAATCAAAACATATTTAATTGGTAAAATTTTGCTTTAGAGTAGATATTGAAACAAATCTTCATAGTTAGTCAATTCGAGATATTTATTATAATGGGCGTGATGCCAAACTCCAACGACCATTCAATATCCTTTGGCTGGATTACGTAAAGCTTAGCTCTTTGTGTGTCATAGTTCAAGACTAGGTACCGTGCGTGAGTCATGCACTCGCTGTAAACATATGCGTAAATAACGGTATGTGCAATATGGGTACGTGTCAACATTCTGCCCCTGAAAACATACTAGTGGTAATGCCTTACTCATTGTTTTATTGATACCTAAAATATTTCAACGAATTCAGAGCGAATAACAAACACACGAGTAATTTCATGGGAATTACCGTTTACCTATAATTGATTCAGCATTCACCTTGTATATCGTTTAATTCAGTTATTTCAATACAACGTGTTAAAATTAACCCGCATAATTAAAAATAGGATCTGCCTTATACTCATAAAAACTGTAAATGAAAGGCACTGAACTCTTGAAATATCCAAGGTTTCACTCGAATTTCAGCTTTGCATATTATAAGCTTTGACAAACTTGAAAACTCGCAACCTCGTTCTATACAAAGAAACTGTCGTCTACAGAGGATACACCAACTTGCTTTCTCCAATGCCTTCAGTGGTCTCCTTTACACAAAGTTTCATCAGCTTAAACAAAAATGAAATAAGTATTCCAATGAGTTGTGAAATAAGCTAAGATTTATAAATATCTCCCACAGCTACGTTTTACCCAATATCTAATCTTAGACGAAGGTTTCAAAAGGCTCAACAATATCTACACCCTCCTATTTCAAGACACGTGGCAGTTTTGTCGTCACGCCCACGAGCCGTAATTGTGACGTAATAATGAAGCTCTTTGAAAACGACAACTATTTTTGGTAGCAATTAACGTAATTCATTATGTAATTAATTTATCAGTGTAATCATTAAGCGCGTATTTTAATTGCTGTTTGAGGTTGAATGCAACTCTTGATGTTGTTCCGCATATTGTTATGGTACGAGTAAAGGTGCGGCTTCAGTATATGAATTGCTTACAAGTCTTTCATTGAACATCGGCGTTGTTTTTGTACAATTAGTAGTAAATAGTTTTTGCCACTTTTGCGTTATTGCAATTTAAATTGGACAGAATATAAAATAACTTTGCTTGTTGTGAAGATTTAGTTCCGTCTTGACTCTTGAAAATTAAATTTAATGAAGAGTGGAAGCTTCAAATTAATTATGTTCTTACGTAATTAAATTCTAAGTATCATACCTTGATGCATGACGTAAAACAATGTTAGCTTTCCCCGAAAAATATTTCAACAGAACCATACAATCCTTATTGTGAAACTCAGGGAGAGTTTCTCTTTGAAGTATTTTATGTAACATCACTTGAAAGTTTTCTCTTTGACATTTTGTTTCACACAAAAGATGTTCAGGTAATTGTTTCAATAACCGTAAAAAACTTCTAGAAAGAAAAAAATAAAAATCATTTTATTATTTTACTATGTAGCATTTAACTAAGGTCTGCTGTAAAAGATTTGCAAGTATTATTTTATTAGAAACAGCAGATGATGGACAATCAAATTTTTTTAAAACATCAGGTCGAAATATTTATGCCAGAATTCAGTGGAACAACCCTAATAGCTAAACAAAGAGTCTATACCTGCGACATTCAGACAGACGGACGGTTAAACAGTTTATGGGCGTCCTTAATGGCTTAGTGAGTCGCGAAAAGATAATGAAGACACAAAAACACAATCAACCTTGTAGTTAGTTCCTTGTTATGGGTACGTTCATACATAACAAATGATTCCCAAGTATATTTACAGCGGCTGAGTCACAAGTCGCTCGGTTAGCGATAAGTGCAGCATTGGACTTGATGCTTTGCATTTCTAGCCCCTATAACAATACTGGCCTACATACCTATTTGTATGAATACGAACACACCCACTAATTAGCGTTGAGGGCCAAAATTTCACATTTACTGCACTATAGTGTTCATTAAATTTTGACTGAAATGCACCTTCTAATGGCCTTTAAATTTTGGCATAGTGGAAATGAAATTGATACGACTATGAGATTCATTGTTTTCATGGACCGTGGACTTCGTATTGTTTGTAGTTGCTAGATTAATGAGCGTCGCGTTCAATGGGTAAATTAGTACCTAAACGTACACAATGAGCCACACCCACAGAGTTGTGGATTATGGTAAAACTGGCAACTTGTTTAACTCCAAGTTCTGGTAACATAATTGATATGGTTTGACAGGTATTAGTAACTTCACTACCCTTAAATCGGATTTTCGCAGCATGAATTGATTTCATAAGTATCTGCGGCCCAGTCGGCCGGAATTATCCCTTAATCGCCATTTACGACGCCAACAGGAACAAATAGGGTGCGCTATTATTAGATGGATACCACACAGCCAGCCGGGGATGCGACACGCGATGTATTATTCATTTACAATTCTGGTAAAGAAACCTTACCAATCAATAGATAAATCATTTCTATTTAAGATCCTCAGCTTTTCTTTGCCATCATTTCGATTTAAGGCAATTTTTTGTCTGTTGTGATATCCTTTTCTTGTAGGGTTTCGTGTCTCAAAAGGAAAAAAAGGAACACTTATAGGATCATTTTGTTGTCCGCCTGTCAAGAACCTTTTTCCCAGAAACGCGAGGAGGTATCAAGCTAAAAACTGAAAAAAACTTCTAAGTCAAGACTATCAAAAGATACGGCCGTTTATGCCGCTTAATTTGACACTCTCAAGGGAATCAAAACTATAGGGTACTTCCCGTTGACCTAGAATCATTAAATTTGGCAAGAAGCATTTGCATAGAGCACAAGCAAAGGAAAAAATCCGATCACAGTTAATTTGTAGTTACCTAAATCACAAAAAAAAAACTTTTTAACAAAAAATTCAACCGACGAAAATGAACTAAAAAGCAAAAAATAAATAAACCTTTTAAGTCTTGAGTATTGAGCTTATTTACCTACATAAAATATCAATTTTTATGTAAACTAATTTTGAGTCGGCGCCAAACAACAATCTGATTATTACATATCTAAATTTTATATGTACGTAGAAATGAAGAAGGCTAGATGTAGGTAATTAATCATTTTATTATGGCGCCGACTCAAAATTAGTTTACATAAAATTTGATATTTTATGTAGGTAAATAAGCTCAATACTCAAGACTTAAAAGGTTTATTTATTTTTTGCTTTTTAGTTCATTTTCGTCGGTTGAATTTTTTGTTAAAAAGTGTTTTTATTTTATGATTTTTTGTGACTCGCATCATCTTTGAATACTCTGAAGCTAATTTCTAATCCTTCATCATTCCTCTTGGCACTGAGCTGATGATGTAACCATCCTTTCATAAGGTTCCCAGGATATTGACCAGTTGAGGTTACCTCCAATATTCCAAAGACGTCTTTTCTTCAAAGTATATTAAGTGGTATCTGTCACTAAAACCAGTTTTTTAAAACTAACTTCTATTGTTAAGGAAAGGTATGGTTTCCATCATCAGCTCAGTTTCATGATGTGATGATTCCTAAATGCAAATATCTGATAAAGTTATGAAAAGTAAACAGAAACAATATTCGTGCCCAATTTTCGAGGTTTTCTCTCAATTTTATCAGGATTCCATGATCAGATCCTAATGTCCTTGACATGGGACCATCCTTGAGGTATACCCTATCTATGAAAAAAAGAATCGTCAAAATCGGTTCATAAACAACGGAGTGAGGGCCGAACATACGTACAGAAACGCTAAACGTGCCCACAAATTTCGAGGTATTCTCTCAATTTTATCAGGATTCCATGATCAGATCCTAATGTCCTTGACATGGGACCACCCTTAAAGTATACCCTATCCATCAAAAAAAGAATCATCGAAATCGGTTCATAAACAACGGAGTGAAGGCCGAACATACGTACAGAAACACTAAACGTGCCAACAATTTTCGAGGTTTTCTCTCAATTTTATCAGGATTCCATAATCAGATCCTGATTTCCTTGACATGGGACCACCCTTGAGGTATACCCTATCTAATAAAAAAATAATCATTAAGATCGGTTCATAAATGACGGAGTGAGGACTGAACATACACAAAAAAAAAAAAAACATATATACGATCGAATTGAGAACCTCCTCCTTTTTTTCGTCGGTTAAAAATGTGATAGAACTAACCGCGACCTACATATGTCGATGTATGCGGACAACAGTTTTCCAACGGCAAAGTTAAGTTTGTTCGAGATTCGATTCCCATGATGGACTCTTCTTTTTTCTATATTAACGCTATCACTAAGGTCCTATCTTCACATTACCATCTCTATGCAGACGACTTGCAGCTATATCGCCACTTTAAACCTGAAGAGCTTACTGGAGCTATCGATGCCATCAATAATCTTAAAAACATTAGTCAGTGGGCTAAAAGTTTTGGACTTTTAGTTAATCCAACAAAATCACAAGCTCTCATTATTTGTGGCAGACACTTCGTAAATCTGTTGAGTGGCCAGTCTCTTCCTCCTGTTTTGTACGGTACCGTCGCTATAGCCTATTGCCAAAAGGTCAAAAGCTTAGGCGTTTTCCCGGACTGCAACCTATCTTGGAATGTTCACATTGCGGAAGTAAGCAGGAGGGTGTTTTGTTCGTTTCAGTCGCTGAAACGTCTCCAAAAGTTCCTGCCTTTTCCGACCAAAATTACTCTTGCTCAGTCTCTCCTTCTACCTCTTCTGGACTATGCTGATATCTGCTTCCTTGATGCGACGGAGGAACTTCTTGATAAGCTCGAACGTCTGCAGAAATTGTGCATACGCTTCATCTTTGGCCTCCGGAAGTACGACCATGTATCGGAATTTCGGAAGCGATTGAGGTGGCTTCCTATTCGGCTGCGTCGGCATACTCACACTCTTTCTTTACTCTTTTCAGTTCTTCACAATCCCAAGTCCCCCTTGTATCTTCGGGAACGCTTTGAGTATCTTTTTCCAAGAGGAAAACCTTGCCGCTCATCATCTTCCCTTCTCCTTCGGTTCCCTCCCCACTCCTCTAGTTGTTACAGTGGATCCTTTACTGTTCGAGCTGTACGCCTTTGGAACTCTCTTCCACACACTCTTAGGGCTAGCCCTTCGTTAGAGGTGTTTAGGAGAGGAATTAGGGAACACTTCCTGTCGGTATGACCCGTAATATGTTTTGTAAAAGGATTTCTTTGTTAGCCATACCCATAGTATTTAGTATGTTTATGTATTACATATTGGTTTAGTTTATTTAAGTAACAGATTGTGTTTTAAGTTTTTGTTGTGCACTTAAGATGTACCTACCTACTTATGCAAATGTATTTTTCACCCTGAGGTTTGCTGTAAGAAACCCCAATTGCTGCGTTAAGCTCGCCTTTGTAACTAACTGTTAATTTGTGTTTTATTTATATGTTCTATGTGTACAATAAAGAATAATAAAATGGACGAACTATTAGGCATAGCGCAGACGGAACGGAGCGCAGCGGAGAGGATTTTAGTAACGCACTTGAAAATAAACTTTAAAATTATTTCATTAAAGTGCATAAATGCTTGAATGTACAAAATATGCTTGCGCGTCCTCGAAGATATGCGGGGGAGCATACGCGATCCGTAAAGAAAATGCCCGAGACCGCGCGGGGATTATTCCTCTCTGTCTGCGCAGTACCTTACATACAAACCTTTAAGTTGTAAGCAATGTAAAAAAAAGTGACAATAATAGCCAGCAGTCCGGACGAGCAGCCATCTATAACCACTCGGATAGACTGATCCCTTAGGAAATCTGCAATCCAATAAGACAGACCGAAGGAAGGAAGCTTGCCAATAAGGCTATCGTGCCGGACCCTTTCGAAGGTTTTCGAGATGTCAAGGGACACCCCGGCAAGGGCTTCCCCGTGTTTCTCGATGGCCTCACTCCATATGTGAATGGCATACGCTAGAAGATCCCCAGTTGACCGATTTCGGCGGAAGCCGTATTGTCGGTCACTGAGGATATCGCTAGCTTCTAGGTATGCCAGGAGCTTACCATTAGGTACGCTTTCCGAGACGACTTGCGTACCGAAATGGGCTTATAATTCGCTGGATCAGTTCGACTACCCTTCCTGGGGGCTTAGACAAAGTAACAATTTAAAAACGATAACGAAGTTAGAAAAGACTAAAATGTATGAGATTGACATAAACCGCGCTAAGTCACGTGGTCAGTCGACTGTCGACATCGTTATCGCAAGTTGGTAGACAATGTTATAATTCGTAACGAAACCATAAAGAAACGATTGCTATCGTGTTTATCCCATACAAATGCGTAGACAAGCAGCGCTTTCAGAGTTCGCCTTCGCCTCGATCGTGATCGCCAAAAAAGATAACGAAGGAACGCTAACGCTAGGAAATGTTTATCGATATCTCAGAGACGATGACGAATTTAGATATCGTTTCGCTACGAAGCGATGTTACTTTGACTACAGGGCCTGGGCACGGCTTGCACGTTAGCTTGCTTCCAAGCCATCGGCACTTTTCCAGTCTCAAACGAAAGGCGAAATAGGCGTGTCAAGATCGGAGACAACTCAGGCGCACAAGTCCTCAGTACAATTGCCGGTATCCCGTCGGGGCCTTGTTTACGTCTAGGTTACGCAGTACCCTACGGACATAGTACTTCTGATGAATGCGAATGTCCGACATAATCGACTCGCATCCACCAAGAGAATCAGGGGGTCTCGCGCTACCAGGATGCAGACGTGAAGATTCCGTAAACAGAGAGGCAAACAAGTTTGCTTTCTGTTCAGCGGAGTGGGCCAGCGAACCGTCAGGTTTTAGCAGTGGAGGTAGTGACGGGCGGCAGAAGTTCTTTCTTGGGGTTGGCGATGATCTTTTTTGGGTAACGAATCAATTGACCCCAAATTCTCGTGATGCCACAGATTCTGTGTGATTGATTGATGTGATCGTTTCTGTGGGATATGTAATACAGTAGGTACCTATGCGAAAATTTAATGAAATTAAGTAAAGTGGCAAAGATTTGGTAAATGTTGACAACATACTTATACAAAATGATGAAGCCTGAGTAATATAATTATTAAAAAAATATCTGGTAATTTTCTTTCGATAAAAAAATTATGTTCATTTAAAGTTGTATCCGACTTGGCCACCATTTTTTTTCTAAGTACAACAATAATCTGGTATGTGCATGTGCGCATAGAATAGTCCTTTGTCTTTTATTATTTTCCGTTCAATTTAATAAACTGTCACATCAGTAAAACAAAACCAATAAAATTATGATGTTTATTTACACAAAATATTTATTCATGCTAGAATAAAGAAAAATAAGTTCCATTCCATTGCCTTTCTTTGCTATTCAAGGCAGTACACGCTGTTTATTTTGTGAATAATACACCTGAAGTTAATGACGGCAGTTTAAAGCGGGCTTTAAAAATCATAAATTTCGGATATGTCTTCCTTAAATTGCTACTTTTCTTGTGAAGGACTAAAGGAAAAGTTAAGCATTTCACCACAAAATAATTTTTACAGACCAATTAAGTTGTTAGGGAGACCGGTACAGCTCCCCAGTCAACCGCGCCAGGAATGACGTTGTTCATACAGCGGTTTATTTTTGAATTCAATGGTGGTGACGAAATACTAATGATAAAAAGTTTTCAAACATAATGCTTACTGTTTCACAACCTGCCGTTTTGAAACGTTACGTCATAATATCAGTGATGGAAATGAGATTATATTGAATGTTACGTGCTTTGTGGAGAAGCTAAGTGTCGATTGTAGACAATATCACGTACTATTTATCACTGCCCGATGTTCATTTTAAAACGAACAAAGATCTGTTGGTTGCACATCTCCGTTTTTGTGTTTGTGGTGATGCAAACCCAGGAACATGATGTCAGTCATTGATATACAAATATTTTAACTTAAACTAGATGATACCGCATCTGTTACACCTACTCACCTGATACGTACACGTACATAATGGTACGAGGTGCATTCAATAAGTACCTAGCCTCATCGCCAGAGGGCGCTGTAGTTTCAAAAGAGTTTTACCACAGTGTAGCACATTCTTTTTTAATTCTTTTTTCAAATTTTCATTCCAATCCCTTCATTTGTTTTAATTTGACAACTTATGGAAGCGAACGTGTCGATCGGTTTTACAAAAATGGAAAAAGAGCAATATCGTTCGGTGATTCGATTCCTATTTTTGGAAGGGAAAACGCGCATCGAAATCAAAGAGCGCTTGGATGCTGTGTACGGTGACTCTTCTCCATCGATGGCCACCGTCAAGAATTGGTTCAACGAGTTTGCACGTGGCCGTACGTCGGTTTTTGATGAACCACGTCCAGGTGCACCGAAAACAGCTGCTACGGAGGAAAACATTAAAAAAATCCATGATCTCGTATTGGCAGATCGCCGATTCAAGGTTCGGGAGCTAGCTGAGACTGTAGGCATTTCAGAAGGAACAGTGCATCATATTCTTCACGAGGAACTCGGCATGAGAAAGCTGTCGGCGCGATGGGTGCCGCGTTTACTCACACCAGAAAACAAGCGCAACCGTGAGACCACATCGGAGACGTGTTTGGCGCTGTTTAAGCGGAATCCAGCGGAGTTTTTGCGTCGTTTTGTGACCGTCGATGAAACCTGGATCCACTGGTACACACCAGAGACCAAGGAGCAATCAAAACAATGGATCCAGACCGGGGAACGTGCTCCAAAGAAGGCGAAAACTGTAAAATCGGCCGGAAAAGTTATGGCCACCGTTTTCTGGGATTCACAAGGTGTGATCTACATCGATTACCTCGAGAAGGGTAAAACAATTACAGGGCTTTACTATGCCGATTTATTGGGCCGATTCGACGCCGAATTAAAGAAAAAACGACCCCATCTGGCGAAGAAAAAAGTGCTGTTTCACCACGACAACGCACCGGTTCACACGTCTGCCGTTGCCATGGCCAAATTGGTCGAATTACGCTACGAATTGCTGCCCCATCCACCGTATTCTCCAGATTTGGCCCCTTGTGACTTCTTTCTGTTTCCTAATCTGAAAAAATCACTCGCCGGGAATAGATATGGATTGAATGAGGAGGTTATCGCCGCCACGGAGGCCTATTTTGCAGAGTTTGACAAAAACTATTTTTCGGACGGGTTAAAAAAGTTGGAGCATCGCTGGGCTAAGTGTATCGAACTAAAAGGAGACTATGTTGAAAAATAAATTGCCACTTTTCCAAAATTTTCGTTTACTTTTTGTAGGCTAAGTATTTATTGAATGACCCTCGTATATATAAATCTTCCATATACGTAGGCTCTAATCACACGACATACGTAGCTTACCATCTCAATATACACAACGTATACGTGATGTATCTAGTTTTAATAGTGCATAAGCATGATTCAAGTTGCAACGCTTATTATGGAATTTGCATAATCAATTATTCCGTACAGAATATATCGCTTTTAGTAAACTTATCTTCCGCTTGCGAATAAAAAGTTGGATTCACCATAAAAGCAGTAGGA
The DNA here is from genome assembly GCA_951329385.1 of Polia nebulosa. Classification (NCBI taxonomy): domain Eukaryota; kingdom Metazoa; phylum Arthropoda; class Insecta; order Lepidoptera; family Noctuidae; genus Polia; species Polia nebulosa. The sequence goes on from OX589594.1 coordinate 15,663,648, forward strand.
GCCACAATGTCAGTCACGCCCGCATGTATATTTCGACAGTTTTTATAAAAATTAACAACCTTGTGTGCTCGGCAATGAACCTCCGCAAAAAATATATAAAATATGAAATGACTATTGTTTCGTCCGATGTATGAATCTGTATGAAAATCAGTTCGTTATATATCTTACACGGCTCTTGTTTTTGTATGTTTGCTATTGTTAGCGGAGATAGGATCACAAGATTTCGCTAATTGTGGTGCATGAAGCGACTCTCGAATGTTCTCTGCACTGTCTCACTGCTGCAATAATTCCCATCGTTAAGGGTATACTACCGGCCACGCGGCGCCCTCATTGAATAAAAATTCGTAGCATAACATAGAAAGTAAATATTAAAGAATCCAACGTCACGTGTGTGTGTGGCTGACAAAGAGGATAAAGTATTTTTACGTTGTTAAAACAGGTCTCAGAATGTTTCGTATCCAAAGTAGTAGGCAAAAGTGTCAGAAACGGCTGTTTTTGGTACTTTTGCCTACTACTTTGTACAAAAAACTTTATCCTCTTTGTAACAAACGTGACGTTGGATATTTATTTTCTATGCTGTGCTACGATTTTTTATTCAATGAGGGCGCCACTTGGCCGGTAGTACGGCCTTAAAGAAACCGCTAAAGAAAACGACATCATATCATGAACTTATTTTCTGTTAAAGTGTCTCCTACTGGTGTGTTTAAATAGAAACTGTTTTCTAAATGTGGTGTGCTTTTCAAACATTTAAATAGGTCACAAGCTCATACTGTTTACAGATGTTAATTTTGGTTAGTGATGATGTGGGTTTCAAAGAGGAAAATAAACCGACGCATGAAGAGACAGATAGCACTATTCTAAATTAGGTTTGAAGAGGCGGTCGGCTTTGAATTAAATGATGATTAAATCGAATCACTTTATTGATATGCGATCTAGAACATGCGCAACACTTTTAAATGAGGACTACTGTTAGAGGAGAGCTGAGATTACTAATTTTATAAGTAGGTGCAGACACAGATAGTATTCATATATTTATAAATTATAATCGATGCTATTTATCATGTAATAAACAATATTACTCAGTTTACAGTGTTGATTCCAGTCAGTATAACATTTAGACAAATATCGGGGTCGATGTAATGTCGCACTAGTTACCAGGTTGACATGGTACAGCTGCCATTTATGCAAGTGTTGCTCTCAATAACCTTTTTCTTTGTTGTTGTATTGCAGGCAATAATATTGGCTTAGTTGCTTTAGTAAAGGCCTAGATACACAGTTGTAAGTTTGATCTGATTAGCAAGCCTTTAAAAATCGTTGTCTTTAGAAAGTTGAGGGAGCTTGAAACAGTGTAGGTGTGTAGAGATGGCAAGTTTTGTGCGCGGTTCACAGTGATTGCATTTGAACTCTGCTCCAATACTGAATGAAATGTTAAACATACAGTCAAATGAGATCAACTAACTGTGTAATAGTACCAAAACAAATCTTTCATGAGGTATTTTCTCTCCAAATGTCAATCAATCTGCTTAGCCTTTTCCCAACTATCATGGGGTCGGCTTTCAGTCTAACCGGACGCAGCTGAATACCAGTATTTTACATGGAGCGACTACCTATCTGACCTCCACAAGCCAGTTACTGGGTGATACGATACCCCTTGGTAAGACTGGTTGTCAGACTTTCGGGGTCCTGACGACCCGTAACGACTGTCAAAGATCCACGATTGACAGCCGGAACCAAAAGCTTAACGTGCTTTCCGAGGCACGGAGGAGTCTCGTAATGTAAAGATGGTCACCCATCCATGGATCAACCCCGGAAAGCGTAGCTTAACCTGATGGATCGGCCCGTGCGGCTGTTATTGCTTTAGCCACGAGCTCCTAAATGGAACAGACTATAATTATACTCACTGAACAAACGGCTTATTGTACCTATTCATATAACTTTTTCAAAAGATAAGGGAACGTTCCGTACAGGGTTTTTTGCTGGGAGTGATAATGATATTAAATCATAAACAATAAATTTAAAAACAGAAAATCCCAGAAAAAAGAGCTTATTGAAATTAAACTTGAGTTTGCGTCATCCAGGTCACGACACCGGGGCTCAAATCGAATTGGTTTACTTTGATATCCGAATATTCTATGTTTCATGTACATAAATCTTAAATAAGTAGATATCTTGCAACTGTGTGACGGTGGACGATTAAAAAAGACCTTCCACCGGAACAATGGCACTTTGATGTTGGCGATACAGTGATCAAAGCCTTTACACCATCTGTTAAACGTTTACGCTATCTTCAGGCGAAGGCAATAGTGCCTATAATGGCTTACTTATTACAATATTTATGGTTGGCTTATTTTGTGGCCGATTGTATTGCTCAAGTATAGCTACGTTCGGATCGTCGTACGCGCAGCCTCGAATAATATTATTTTTAGCCGCAGGAAGGTTCTCTGGTTCGTTTTCCGCACGCATATGATTGCTTACATAAATCATGATGCGCGAGGCGTCAGGACTATACTGAATATTCAACAATATACTAGTTCCGTGTCCAACCTATGCGCTTATTTCAACAAGGTATCAACCTTATTATAGTACAGGTACCGCCTTATCTACTATAATCCGTTGGTTAAATATTAGATTTACATCCATGTTTGGTATTACTTCTTATCACTTCTAGTTTGCTTAACAGTACCAGCACTTACAGCGACCTCTTTCTGGCGGTAACGACGCAATACAGAGCAAATAGACTTAAATATATTCCTAAATACATATTTTGCATTCACAGGTCCATGAAGGAGATGTGGTCGGCTTCGACATATCCAGCAATGGAAAGTTTATGATGTCCTGTTCATCCAACAACGACATGGTCATATGGGACCTGAAGGGGCAACAACTGGATAGGCTCGACACGTATCTGGTGACGACACACACTGCCAAAGTTTCACCGTGCGGCCGCTTTGTGGTTGCGACGGGTTTCGCACCCGATGTCAAAGTGATGGAGGTGTGCTTCACAAAGAACGGAGAGTTCAAACAAATCACAAAGGCATTCGAGCTAACCGGCCACTCTTCGGGTGTGTACGACGTCGCCTTTGACGTGGACACGTCACACATCGCCACTATATCGAAGGACGGCACGTGGAAGCTATATCATACAAAGAGTAAGTATTGACATGTCATGTTAATGCGCAAATGCTTCCTTATTATCACTTGCATTTTACGTACATGTTGTATGAGACGTGACTCGGGAGGAATATCTGAAGTAAGCGAGTAGCGCGAAAGTGACGTCATCGACGGAGGGTCGCCCCGCGAGTGTCGTGTTCGTTTATTTTGATAAACGTTCAAATTAATTGGAACTGGAACACTGGCTAATTCATTGTTCTTTTATCAGTTCTATTGAGTCATTAACTTCAGCTCTCAATTTATTTCTTGAATGCTAAGTTCTCCTTTTACTTTAGATTTAATATACGTATCTAGTTTTATAATGGGTAGTCGTCACGTGTGTCATAGAGTATTTAATTACATTTTGTAGTGCGCAGATTGCTCTCACAGTCATGATTAAAGTCAATGAATTATTATCATCACCTAATGGATTCATCAAAGAACCACGTGACTATTTCCTCATGTTATTGTCAATACTTCTGGAAAAATATTTATTTTGATTGGCAGAATATGATTGCGTATGTTACGGAGGTCATATACATAATAACTGCTTGATTTTTTCTCATTATTATGTATATACACGTGTGTCTTTATTTCAAATAATGATATCCACTCGAAGTACATTTATCCTGACAATGATAATGATATGAGCGTACAATTTGCGATACACTCGCATGTCTGTTCTATATTTTCCTGTATCCCTTTTCCTAAGTATCCAGTACACTAATATGGCTTTTGTATGTTTGATTAAGCACTAGTGCTATTTCGCTCTTCATAAAATGCAGTGTCACTTTGAAATTTTAATGCAATTTATAAAAAGTTATTATTGAACGTGTACATTCTATAGATAAAGTATTATAATAACTAACCCAAGGTTTTCTTTTCACTCGAGGAAAGTGGTACCATACCGGAGATCAGTAAATAGTTTGGTTTTATAGTACCTACTAGCACCTTGTAGGTTTTGATTACGCAATTTTATTTGTTTGCGCATTGTACGTTGACATAGGTCACGGTTGCGTGTTAACATTGGACCTGCTAACCTCCTTCCTTCCTTTGTTTCCCTGTATCGTCTTGAAAATTTTTGCTTACATGAAAAAAAAATATTAAATCAGATGACGATGCTATTGGGAATTGTGGAAAACATTGTCTATCTTTGTCTGTTTACTACGTGATGTCTGGGAATTACTAATGGCGTACGGACACGTCATATGGGTCAGTCCCACAGACCAAACCTTGTTTCATTTCATAATGACGCGATGGTACAGGGTTTATTTAAATTTGATTACTCGTTTAAAATGCGTTTATAGGTAAACGTGTTACGGCAAAGCCGTTTCCAGTAACTACTTAAGCATGCTGATGATTCCAATAAATTTAAAGTCGAGTTGTTTATCTGTGTGTCGCATCAAAATGTGTTCTCAGGCCATAATGTGACGTGCGAAATTAACGGTATTAGAATGTTAATAAACGTTCAATAAACCATTAAGTATTCGGACAACAAAATATTTGCGTTAACATCGCATTAAAATTATGGAATTTTCTAGATGTGTTCTTCAATAACATGTTTATTTTTTAATCTAAATAAATAAAGACGTAAAATTCTTTGTTTGTTTATGTTTGTCAAAAAGTAATATATGGAAGTAGTAGTTTTAAATATTTTAATAAATAAAATGAGCATGTTTTTATTTAAGAATATAAACCACAGTCTGTACGATGCCGTAGAATAAAACCCTAAGCTAGACTCCAGTCAGGCTTCCAAGCTTCAAATAAATAAGTTTTTCAACTCCTTTTCTTCGACTTCTTTACTTTACCTTGGTTGTTTCTGCCATGCTCGTGTCTCCAAGGTTTCATCGATTCAGCGTCGCTCCATCTCCTCAGACCCTTTATTTACAAAAATGAACTTTATGAGCCTGTACCCTCTTAAAATATATACCTTTCGCATCAAATATTCCGTATCCCACCTATTTAACACTACACCTATTTACGTTCCAGTCGAGTACACTCGAGGCGAGTCCCCGCACGTTCTCGAGACGGGCACATACGGGCAGACAGCGAACCCTCCTCGCATCGCCCTCTCGCCCAACGCAGAGGTACTGGCCGTCTCCGTGGACTCCTCCGTCGAGTTCTACGACACTTACACCGGGCAACTTTACGATACCGTGGAGAATATTTACTCCGGTAAGTTTATTTTTGTCTGCTTAGTTTATGGGTAGTTGGTTGTGAAGAGCTTCGGTATTATCGTCTGAGAAATCCTGCCTGTGTAGGTTTCCTAATAGCTACAGCCTGGAGTCTTTAAGTCAAGAATGAATTAGGTTACTTCTAGGCAAGCGTGATCCATCATACATTATCGCTCACCATCAATTCAGATAGTGGTCAATGGCGAATCTATCAATAATAATAAAAAAAACTGTACTTTGGGTTGTGCGAAAGATGATATTCGCTTGAAAGAGAGTCAATACTTAGTTGAAAGCTAATAGGGATATAAAATGAACCAAGGTGACCAGTTGCACCGGCCTCAAATCAATTGGGACAAGGTCAGGAGTATGGTGATCGATACGATTGGATAGTACCTAAGCTAGAAAATTTAAAATTACTTCTTCGACTCTTGGGTCGAGTTAGTGATTTATTTATTTATTTAGTACATGGTAGACTTACAGCTAATAAAAGCAAATAAAAAAAGAAATCATAGTCACCAGAAAGCCAATTACAAATCCTCACTTATAGAACTATTATAATTTTGTGGTGTGAGCACAAAAACACACCGCTTTAAAGAAAGAAGCAAAATTGGTTTGCAATTGTATGACGAAAATAATAAAATAAAAACAAAAGCAAGTAATATAACCTACCGCTACTTACTACTAAACAACTTACTACTAAAAAAAATTAAGCTTAAGCACCTTCTGGCCGAATTCACACTAATTGTGAATGGATCTAAAGCATATTCCTTGCACATATCATTGAAACTACTACTTGCGCGCACAATATAACTGTTCTGCCTATAATTCGAAGATGTATGAGGAACACGTAAGGGCGGATTAAAGCGAAATATTTTACTTGGCACATTAAAATAAAATTTTGACAGTAACTCAGGGCTATCAATACTATTATTGAGGATTTTTAACAAGAATAAACGATGATTCAAAAGGAATATTACGCTCCATAGGTTAACTTACTTTTTATATAGGCCAAGTAAAACTTTGAATCGAAGTTACGTAGAGTATTCATAACTAAAAGAAAAACAATTGATACAACCGAAGGAAGCTTGTTTCCTGAGATATTGTAGCATTTAGTGGCAGCAACGCAAAATAAGTTTTAGGGAAAATACTATATTTGGGATTTCCCAATACTAATATGACTACGGCAAACTGCGAATAAATATTTTAAAAGCCACAATAACATTAAACGGACAATTTGCAAATCTTATACCATGGGGATTGCCCGACTGGCGCATCTCTACAAGTGTTTTTAAACTTTGCCCCACACTAGGAATTATTCCTGTATCGTGGGTGCGTTCACAAACATGTAAACTCACATACACAAGTCACCCAGACCCGGAACAACTATCTTTAGGGCATACAAATATTTTTCCGTGCGAGGGTCGAACCCGCGACACGCAGCGTAGCAGCCGAACGCTCAACCACTTTTTTTTTTTGTGGGGTGGGAAATAATCTAATGATTTCTCCCGCTCTAGGGTGGAGCGTGAGGGCGTGTCAGACTCTTACTGACTAAAGCCCACCCCTGTTCCTTCCTGCCCTGAGTGCTCAGGGGCGAGGTAACTCTGTTTTGAAACGCTCAACCACTGAGCCAACCGTGCCGTCTTAGAGTGTTTTTTTTTATCTTTTTGGATGGTGGGCAACCACTAGATGAGTTCTCCCGCTCTGGTTGGAGAGGAATAGCGTGCCAGACTCTTACTGACTAAAACCCACCTATGTTCGTTCAGTTGCCCTTTGAACTCCAGGGCCGAGGTAACTCTTTCGAACAATCTCCCAACCCTAGAAGAAAGTGGGAGATCGCTACAACTTAAAAAAAAAAAAACTCAAATTTAATAATATTTCATTTATTCTTGTAAATTAAATCTCATGTACATTATGTTTACATAGCGGAAATATTAGTGGCTATATAGATAGTTTAATAGAATATAAAATGATACGATTATGTTGTTGTCATGTCATTTGAATAACGCCGAGACCTTGGCGACTAAGGTGGACCGTCACGAAAAAAAAACATTATAAACTTCTTGTTAAACAAGCTCTTGTTTGTTTACTTATTTCGATTTCACGGGAATTCTAAACATGGTGAAATACAACACATTTCAAAGTTTAGTAGACATTTAAATATTGATCGATGACTTAGGCAATAGGTGGGTTTAATTTACGTTTAAAGCTGATTTTACTACGATTGACTTTTTTTTCTGTTTGGGGAATTATCCAATGACATCTCTCGCTCTGGGTGGAGCGGGAGGGCGTGTCAGACTCTTACTGACTAAAACCCTCCCCTGTTCCTTCCCGGCCCTGAGGGCCCAGGTGCGCGGTAACTCTGTATCGAATTTATCCACAGCCCCTTTTTTTTGGGCAGACGATTAAGGGCCGATTTAATAATAGTCAGTTAAGTTTTAATTGATTGACTAAGGACCGAATTTTCAATAGTCAGAAAAGTTTTATCAGAAGAATATTATGGATGTTTGACATATTTTCTATACAAAGGCTGTCAAACTGCAACTTTTATTCCTCAGTTAAAAGTTTACTGACTATTGAAAAATCGGCCCTTATCATAAAACACTAGCAACAGGGCAGATAACTAAAATCTTTAAGGTCCGTCAGTTAGATTATAAAAAAATTTTGGACATGTATTTTGAGGGTTCCGTACTCGAAGGGTCCAATCGGAGCCCTATTACTGTCACTCACGTGTCCATTTGTCTGTCTGTCTGTCGTCTGTCACAAAATTTTGTTCCAAAGAATTTTTTAACTTCCTTTTGACCTATGAACTTGAAATTTGGTGAATCCGCACCAATATCTCTTGTTCAATAACTAAACTAAAAGTAGAGAATTGCTATCTTTTACTAAAAGGCAGTGCGAGAAAAGGACGGCTATAGCTATGCACTAAGTTAGAGATGTCAAATTAGTTTACGCCTTGCGCTTCGCCGTGTTGTTAGACGACATGTTTTTACGTGTACCCTTAATTTGTATGGAAATATTAGTTCAAACTAAATTTGACAGCTCTAATTTACGACCGTCTCTTTCTGGTTTTATTAGAGAGAAAAAGATAGCAATAGCCTAAATTAAGTTTAGTTTGTGCTCAACAGAATCAACATGAATGTTTATTATTGCGTATATTTTACTAACAAATACCAATATATTGATAAATCAGATTTTATCTTTGATGATTCCCTCAATTGGTACGGAACCCTAAATGTGCGAAGTCTGACACGCACTTGGCCGGTTTTTTGTTTTATCTCGTTAACAAAAAATGAGGATGAAAATTCGCGTGACGTTACACTTACGTAAAAAAAACTGGCCAAGTATATTTATGCCATATAATGGGGATGATTATCCCCAATATATGACATAAATAACGGAACATAAACAGAAGTTGGCCCTTTACTCTTTGGTTTATGAGCGTGTATTTTTAACTCCGCTCCGAGGCTACGAAGGAGGCCGTGAATTATTGAGTAGGCGATTCAAGGTACCCTTATCGATCACTTGCACATAAAGCGTCTATAAACGCACAACTTGTGATAAGGATGACGGCTATTTATCAAAATTAGCTCGTATGCTCATATGTAACTAAGCCTTTTTCCTCGTTATTGTTTCAGGGTTAATAAACTACATGAAATTTGACGCTAGCGGAAAATATTTGTTTGTTTGCGGCGATCGTGCTGTCCGGGTGCTGCATAATGTTTGTGGGTACTACACCACCATAGCAAGCTGCGTCAGGCTTCAAGGGTCCAAGCAAACCTCGGCGACTGTGGAACGACAGAAAAAGACCATCCAGGAATGCAAGGAGGCCCTCGCGAAATTTGGAAAGTAACGCTATGTTTCTCTTCTATACGTTAAGTCAATCTTGTCGGAACTGCATTTACTTTGATATGTTTTTATAATTACGTATACATTTGTGTAATTGTCAGTGTTGCCAGAACATAGGTACGTTAACGGAGGTTTATCTCGGTTTTAAGAACTGGATTAAGTTATTTTAAATGGATTTTTATTTGAAGTTTTGGTAAGTTTTATAAAAAAAAAAGTTTTTAATATTGACTGTTGTAGTAATTTATGGGAATAAGAATAAATCTGGCAACTCTGACGATAATATTTATAGGAATGTAATGATTAAGTTAATTGTCATATTATTTGGTCACCATTGACATGGTTTTGTTGTTGATCTCGGTCCAAAAGTATTCTCAAAATTATATTGATAAATACTATGTCTTATATACGAATTTGTAGAACATTGTATTGCATGACTGAACTAATAATGTCTGTTACGTGATATTCGAGTAACAGCAGTAGTAATTTGCATGTCAATTATAATTATTACTGCTATTGTAAGACCACTACATAGTATGATAAACATTATATAACGTAACAGCCCGAGACAGCGTCAGTTTTTGTGTTTAGGTACTTGTAACAATAATTACAGAAACATGAAATTGTTCCTAATCTTAAACTATTCCACTTCAACGTCGTCTTTACAGTGAACCTTATTATAAAGGTTATTTATTTCTGTATCCACTCACTCATTCCATTACCAGTTTGAACTTTTAGCACTTCAGTAATTACATGAAATAAAGTTCAAAATCAAATAGGCGATATGGCTCTGTACCAATTGATCGCTGCAGTTTATGGTACGGTATTTTTCCATATTTTTAAACAATAATATCACATGGTGGAAGTTAGCTATACCTACAAACGTCACAATTCCTGAAGTGTTAACCAGGGTCGGTTGTCACAACCGCCACGTCATAGTTCAGTGTATTTACGTAAATACGTACAAATTATATTGTTATTGATCGCGCCGATGAGTGACGTGGCGTGCATGCGAGTCGATATTACAATTAAGTCAAGGAACTGAGTAAGGTTATTTTTTATAAAATATTTATTGCACACATTTTCGTGCAATGTTTGATGTTTTCTCCCAGTGATAATCTCTCTGCATTTAGCTATACTTAATTAATTTGTCAATAAAATTATATGTTTTAAATATGCTGCGTTTTATTTTTTTGAAAATAGCTTTTTATCTTGTCTACACCATCCGCCTCCTCCCCCAAGTCCTTCCAGGAACTCTTCTCCCGTGCTCCTCAAACCAGCCCTCGCGGTAAGCGTCGTCTCGTCACCTCTTCCGCGGCCGTCGGCGGCGCCGTCCATTTACAGTAAGTTGTTAAAATAGTTTTACTTGGTTTCTTTCGAAAATAGTTTAAAACAAATACAAATAATAGAGTTATATCACAATATAATTCTCAGACAAATGGTGCACAGACTGAGCAATTAACATTTACGCTAGGTGTCGCGGGTTCGATTTCCGCATAAATATTTGTATGGCAGGTGTTTGTCCGTGAGAAGATTGTAAACCACAATGCATGAGAAATCAGTTTTAATAGAAATAAATTATTGTTCCCGCCCATGCACGGTAGTTTGGTTTAGAAAATTTCTACCTGATTATTATTGCTCCCAAAATTAATATTCGCGCTAACCAAATTCAAGTCTTGTGTGGACACAGCTTAAAAAGAGGTCACAGCGAGTTAATCGCACATACACACAATAGAACAATGACTTTAACGATGTTTGGCGTAAATGCAATTTCTTCGGTTCCGTCATGTGCGCCCATTTTTTATTTCAATTTGGCCAACTGCGCAGAATTCATTAAGTCCATACTATTTCACTAACGACTTCAACAGTATTAGCAAATGACCTTTTTAAGAACAGAGAAAGTAAAATTTTATTAAACACGGAAGAAACTTGAATAGTGAATAAGAATGCTAGTAAACAGTGGCTCAGATGGCTTGGCTTCGGTGCGTGGGATTTGATGGTTTAAAAATTGGGTGTTCGTATTGGCTCCTCTGTTTACCGAGCTGTTCACTAAACTATACTCACGGTTCAGGGAATTTTGCGCAATATTCGAATTGCGATCTAGTTGCTAAACGGTTGACAACGTAGTTTTATCTCGGAGATAGTAGTCATCTCAGCCTTTTAATGTCCCCACTGCTGGGGCACAGGCCTCCTCTTCGTGAGAGGGTGTGGGCCGCAATCCACCACGCGGGCCCAATGCGGATTGGTGAATGTCACATATGTCTTCGAATTTTTGGTTCTAGGACATGCCGGTTTCCTCACGATGTTTTCCTTCACCGTTTTGAAAGCAGTGGTGATGAAATAATTTACACAAAGTAAAGCGCCTGCCTGGGTTTCAAGACCTACAACTTGTAAGTCCCGGCCAATACCACTGGGCCACCACTGCTCAGCGGAGATAGTAGTGCTGCATATAAAGTAAATTTTAAGTGGTTAAGTACTTATAAAATAATTAAAAGACGTTTTAATGTTTTTTATTTAACTTTATTGTGTTTTGCACAAAAGTGACGTTATCGACATTACACTGAGATACTCTGTGATTATAATTTAAGTACAGATTCACAGCTTCTGATAAATAATTATACTTTAGCTTTTAGGCGTACATACAATCAATAAATGAGTCCTCTATCAATTCCATCAATTTTGTCTGAAAATAGTCGATCTGGTGCCAAAATAGATTTATTCATCTTTTAAAACAATAGAAAACTTCTTGACTACGATTCATTTGAACAGTTTACATCTAATGCAAAAAATAATTACACTTCGTATCTATTTATAATTATTTTGTACCAATCTGCTGTTGACCTGTTCTATTCAAATAACTATCTATAGAGATTCTGTACTGATGGTGATTAATTTTAAGAAGGGTAAGCAGATAAAGATTTAATAAGTGTCTCATTGTTAAATGCTCTCAACAAAATAAAGGCAGTGTAAGCGAGTTGTGACGACAGAATGTATGTAACAGTTTTTATTAGACAACACTAAAACGAAATTCGGTTTATCAATTTTAAAGCTGAAATTGTTCACGACAACACAAGCACACAACATAATACAACATACAAACAATACATGTACCTATGATTAAAATCGTTAACTATTCAATGGGATAAGTTTTATATAAGACTGGTAACCGCAATAACAGTATATTGTGTAAACAGCGGGGTATATGAACAAACAGCGTATGAATAGATACTATAGTAAAGTGTATTAAAATAAACAACGATTATGTCAAGTGTAAACATATCAATCATAAGTCGTTATGCAACTGCGGATAGATGAACTTAAAGGAACTTTTAATACCTACGTCATTCATCCATTGAATCGAATAACTAAACAAATTATAATATGTACACGTGATACAAATAAGCGGTGTAATAACTAGCATACCTAATATTCGGGAATTCAATGAGAACATGACAGCTCCAATTAAGAGTCCGCTCAGTAACATTATATGATTGGGAACAATAATCTGGCTGTGCACTTCCTTCTGTACATGTTCCGTACATAAGTTTTGGCATGTATTTAATTCACAAATATTGGGTCCGCCTTCAGAATGACACATCAAAACGTAACTATAATAACTTAGCGAAACCCACGAAAAAGATCATGTTATATTATCGTGGGCTTTTTCGTGAGAACAAAACATCACATTTACAGCTAACGTTCCAAAAACAGAATTTACTTTTGACCCGAAACGTTTTCGTAAAACTAGAGTAAAACCAAAGTCTCCAGCCATATTCTTATGTAAATATGCATATTTGCAAACTGTACTTTTCCAACACCATGTCAATCTTCTCAACTACATACGCGCATTTCCAAATTATACATGCCAATCACGTCTTGACTTCACGCACATGCTAATTTTCTTAACTATGGTTTGTTTAGCAATAATATGTTGGAAAATGGCATCGATACGGCTGTTAAAGTACATTGCGTTTTCGAAACCCTTCAGCTAGGTACTTCTTGGTTTAAACTTGCATTGTGTAATATAGAAAAAGTCGTTCGTATTTAAACCAGACTAGATCTAACCCAATTGCCGGTGTCCATCACTTTCTCATACCAGTAACTTAATCTACGCGAAAACAAGCCTCACATTAAAAAAAAATATGTCAATGAAAAATCTCTTGATTTTATTAAAAAAAAGCAAAGTAACCCCCATGGTGGCACTTCACATCGCTATTCGTGTTCGCGTATTTGTCTTATTCGCCCAAATAGGACGATGTGAAGTAGCTCTATTCGTCTATATTTGCCTATTCTCACGAACAAGACGAATACGCCAAATACCCGAACATTCGTAAATGTTCGGCGTATTTGCTGTTCATGAACGATGTGTAGTCGGTGTGTTCGTATTATTCGGAATTCAACACGAATATAGCGAACAAAGACGAATAAAAACCCGAACATCGAATAGCGATGTGAAGTGCCACCACCAGATTCGGGTTACGAATTCGCCACCACGAATCGTTTTTCATAAAAATTAAAGAGACCATAAAAATAAATCAATATTTTGTTAACATTAATATGTAACAAGTAATAATTATACTGAATTAATATTTGTTAAGTTACGGTTCTAGGAATAACGGGGTATAGCAGTTCAGTTGGCGATGAAATATCATTTCGTTCATTTACTTACATTACAATACATATAAATTATATTTTTTTAAACAAATCATATAAATCCGCCGGTGTCGGGATCAGGCTCTAAGTTACCGGTGGTTAGGGCTCCAGAGACACGAACCTCCTCACAATGCCATATCGAGGAGTACTGCTTTCTGTATCAGGCCCTTGATCCAACGTCGCAACGACAGCTTCGACAGGTAGTCGTCGAGGCTTTTGGCCATCAGGCCGTTAGCGGTAACGAATATCAGCATTGTGCCGATTCTACATTCCATTCCAAATATTATTTATCATTAAACGCATCGTTATGTTAATGTGAGGCCTTGATTACATTTCACAAAAATACGTTTTTAATGAGATTCCCTAAGCATCATCGCCACAGCGATGTTAAAACAATAGAGAATATCTATGCATTGTGCAAGTCCAAGTTAGGTAACAGGCTTTAGTTCTACAAAGTAATTTGTCATGATATTATGGTAGTTATAGCTATTTGTAAGTTGAATTAGGTGGAATTTCATGATTACCAATCGATTGAGGAACATAATTTAATGATTACTTTAGTATTATTTTATGTTAATAAAGAGATAATAATGAGATGACGACTAATAGAGAAGTATGGAAGAAAAAGACAGGTTGCGCCGACCCCAAATAAATTGGGATAAGGGCAGGAGAATGATGAAATAGATCAATAATATGTAGGTATACCTGCATGAACTATAGGAATTGTGAAAGAGTTTTTGATGAATTCGGTTACTATGATTACAACAGAGTATTTTAGTCAAAGGTTCTAAAATACTTAACGATTTTAACAGTACATATTCCCTTTATCAGGAAATCTTAAATTAACACAGATTTCATTTATCCTGGTCCACGTAAGTCACTCATTCAACCTCCGAATATCATAAGTTATACATTAGGTAAATAAAGACCAACTTAATGAGATATATTTTATAAGATTTCAAGTTGATACGAAATAACGATAGCATCAATAAACAGTCAACGTCACTAAACTATAGTGAAGAGAAATTTACTTAAACTAGTATAATCAGAATAAATTAGGGGATTTTAGTACTTATGTTTTTTTAGTTAACTTTATGAAGAACTGGCTTTGACCGCATGATATGATGTTATTATTTTTTATTGAGCAATCCATAAAGATGATATTTTTTTTTGTTAAATTTCAGTTCAACCGTAACGTGTTAAGAATTAAAATATGAACGCTATTTTTGTCCGCAAGTAGCATAGCATACACAATTTTTTTAAAACATATTGGTCATTAATCAAAAATATGGCAGCGAGTCCTTGAGAATATTAGATAAACAACTAATTTAGTAGGCAATAATGATTTTTAGTTTTAAATGTTGTATGCAAAATAGAGTCTAGAAGTTCAATTACTAATAATACGATTCCTTAAAGTTTTAAATGATCACATGGGTAGCTATTTCATAATAACTGTATATAATAGGTAGCACAAAGCGTGGTATTTTATAGGGCGGCCAGGTAAAACTTACATTTAGCAACTTACTTAGTAACACTTACAGACTGGTGTTCAGTACGCATTTTTGTAGGTTCGGGTGACGAATGCAGCTTAACAACTTTATCACTGTGATTATATGGTAACTTTTGTAATGTGTATTTACAGTAAAACGCTAATCGTAAGCCATGTCTGGCCGCAGACTTAGAGAGTAAGCTACAGGCCTGTCGGTCGTGTCTGACGCCAGCACTCAATCGACTCGACAACTAATAATGCACTATCACTAAGCGTATCAAACAAGGCTACTGGATATGTAACACGAACAACTAATCGATTTAGAATTATTCCATTTTTTTATCTCCATTATCTAGTTTGTATTAGTTGTTAGAATAGGCATACGATGAATACCCTAAATAGATACTTTATCATAAATATTGTCGTTAATCACTATTATTGTGTGAGATTTTCCATTTCCTCGGTGAGAAGTGATACCAAAGACTAACTAACGTTTTTTTAAAAAATAAATGCTCTCGTCTTACGACTAGTTCAAGCGAAGTTAGAATTGCCAACAACAACAACATTTTTGATGCACTAAATAAATAAAGTGATGATGTCATTGACAAGAATTAAAGACTAATTCAAAAATATCGCCGATTGCACGGTGGATCATCCAGTTACACTTAAACACAGAGTGCATATAATATTAAACATTATTATAAAACGTCACCATTCGCCGCCCGCGTGGCTGGCGAAAAGTAAGCAAAACGAAAAATACATAAAAAATCAAAATCAGTCATAATATTGTCAAGTTCCATATAAGCGCCGAACTAAAATCGGCAAAGTAAAACGTTTTAGAAAATAACTTAATACGAAATAAATACTGTAAGTACTAAAAATATAGTATTGATTAACGCAGTGGCCGTGGCGCGGCGACTAAAGACTTTGGTGCTCGTATCTGCCCTCGCAGTCCGTTGATATGGCCAACAGTTCGATTCTCCGTTATAATATTGGACTAGCATGAAATTCGATTACGACGCGCTCTCCAGCGCTCCGCTCCCTCTCTCTTTACGCGACACCTGGAAATAAGACGATCATTTTATACGTAAGCTAGTGATAGGAATTTTAAACTTAATACTATGTTGCTGCGTTCTTAGAGGGTCTTCTATGATTCTGGGGCCCAATTCTGTAACTTTGAGTTAAGCAACACGCCATCGACACTATCGACACACAGCAGACATTATTTTGCCACTGTTGCAAATTTGGTATTCTGCAAAAACTTCAATTGCTATTGACATAATATAGTAGAGCAGACTACAAATTATTACAATAGTCTTATTATGGCGTTTCAATGGCACTACAGTGGCAAGTCAATGATCATAAATAATTTATAGAATACCAAATGTCAATGACTATTCCATTGACACACCACTGACACACTACCGACACACTATTGACAAGTTAGTTATTTTACAGAATTAGGCCCCTGAGCTTTTGAACATATTTGTGGCAAGCTAATACAGAGTGTAACGGAAAGGGTTGGTCCTATTTTGAAAATTGCTTCTGCCAATGGAATTGAACAAATTTCTCTAAGGAAGTCCTAGAAAATTTCCAAAAAAAAATTGAACTGTCCGGTGTCCGTACAAAATTATCATCAGCTGATCAGAATGAGTATGGGAGGTGCAATTTTTTTTTTGGAAATACAGAATGACTTCCTTGAAAAATGTTGTTCATTTCTATGGGCAGATGCAGCTTTTAAAATTTGACTACACCTTCCCTATACAACCTGTGTGTGAGAATAAAAACTTTGGGATTTGTGCCTTTTGCGAAACTTGATGGAGAAAATTATTTATTTAACCCTCAAGATTAACCCGTGGCGCGTCCAATTAGCATCACACAACAGTAGATTTTAATTGTATCTCGCCCATTTCGATCACACCATGTGTCCCTTAGACGCGCTAAGACCTGTTAATTCAACAATTTTTACAGCCTTATTTAAGCACTAACCATAATGCTTAGTTTAAAAACTGAATAGCTGATTCTAAATTCAAGATGATAAACGTCTCATCCATCAAATACAACAGTCTATAGGACAAACCCTACTTTAAATGATTACTCTGTACTTTATTACCCACATCTACATAGTTTTAGGTACCACATATATTTATAAGTTTATGTAGTCAACTTTATATAGCTATATAATTTTATATCTGTGTCAGTACACTGCAGATCAACCCCCTTTTTATTTTAAGTTCTTTCGGGTGAATCTCCAGGCGATAGGCTGATAATAATGACAGAATGTTGCCGACAATGAATACTATTAGTGTACTTTAAAATTAGTGTATTAAAGTTGAATATCTCACGATTCTTCATTGTCGGAAACAGTCTGTCATTATTATCAGCCTAACGCATGGAGATTCACCCTTTCAGACCATCCAAAGGTTGTCTGGTAGATATCGCTGTCAGCGATAAGACCGCCATGTATAAGAGTTGTTTTAAAACTGTTGTGGTGTATAATAAAGAATAGCTATATAGCCTTCTTGGGTAGAAAATTTTGAAAAAAGAACCTGTAAACTAATGACATGGTATTTTTTTTTTATAATCAGGCGTGTTATACGTAAGTGGTCTGTAACAATCAAGTCATTAGTTAAGCCAGCATTCGTGAACGTTTAGAGACAATAGCTTGATTGACGCGGGGCGCGAGTAATAAGCATTACGTGTGATATCGCACGGGTTTATTGTTCGTGCGTTGCGAATACTCATAAATAAACAATAAACTAATACGTCATAAGTTCACGTGTGGGACAAAAATAACTGCGTCAGAGTTACCACGCAGCGCGGTTACTGCTTAGTCAGTACCTCATATATGTATTCATTGCTTCATATTATTGACAGACCCATTCGCTTGACAATGAAATTGACGCAATGTATAGGACAGAAAAATAGAATCAAGAAAGGAAGGCTTTTGCCTTAAAGTGGGACATAATAGGCTCATTAAAATAATTGCCGTCGATTTTCTGTAAGAGCGGTTGCGCACTACGTCCGATACTTATCCGTGAAAGTACGGTCCGGCGTGGTCGTAGAACCATTTGTATGGTAGGTTACGCACTACCGATCCGAGGTCGGTCCGAGTTTTCTATAGATCTGTATTTTGACGGATAAGTATCGGACGTAGTGCGCAACCGCTCTTACGCATCAAGCTTCTAAGCAACTCGCAAGAAACTCACCCTCAACTCATGTCCAGGGTTCACCAATAAGTGTGTAACCTCAGACAGTCGGCCGCCAGGTCGGCCAGCAGCGCGCGCCGGTCGGGCAGCAGCGCCAGGCCGGCCACGCGCCGCGGCCGCCGCTCGGCCAGCTCGGCGGCGCCCAGCAGGCGGCCGGCCAGCGCGTCCAGCACCAGCAGCGCCGGGCGCCCGCGCACCGAGCGCGCGCACACCACGCGCCGCGCGCCCGAGCCGTCCGCGTCCAGCGCCACGCCGCCGTAGCCGCCGCGACCTGACAAATACAAATCATCATCAGCCTTTCAATGTCCCCACTGCTGGGGCACAGGCCTCCTCTCTGTGAGAGGGTGTGGGCCGTAATCCACCACGCGGGCCCAATACGGATTGGTGGATGTCACATGTCTACGAATTTTTGGTTCTAGGACATGCCGGTTTCCTCACGATGTTTTCCTTCACCGTTTTGAGAGCAGTGGTGATGAAATAATTTACACAGCAGAGCTGTGGTGGCCCAGTGGTATTTGCCGCGACTTACAAGTTGTAGGTCGTGAGTTCAAACCCAGGCAGGCGCTTTACTTTGTGTAAATTATTTCATCACAAATACAAATACAACATCAAAAAACATTCATCACATTCATCATTTTAATTTTTTTTTCATTCATTCATCTACAACCGTTGTTAGCATACATGAATATGGAATATGCATGCCATTTTTAACTTGTAATGTAAACAAATTTCAGAAGTTAAATTCAACCTACTTCCCGGTTTTCCTTTTTAGGGTTCCAAACGCCCGAATGAAAAAGAAACCCCTAAGAAGGAACACTCGTATGTCTGTCCGTCTGTCACAGTCATTTTACTCCAAATCTACTGAACCGATTAAGTTGAAAACACATGAACATGTAACGTAAATAAATGAATTTGGAATAAGGAATTCACTTCTGGTGTGAAATTCGGAAATCATCATCTTCCTGCCCTTATCCCATGTTACTTGGGGTCGGCGCAACACGTTTTTTTCTTCCATTCAGTCCTGCCAGCCGTCACGCTATCACTAACTCCGTTTTCTTTCATATCACTCCTCACACAATCCATCCATACTTTCTTGGCCTCCCTATCCCTCTCCATCCATCCACATTTATATTCATAACTCTTTTAGTTACATGTGTTTCATCCCTCCTCTTCACATGACCATACCTAGATAAGCGGTTCTCTTTTTGGTGACTGGCGCCACTTTTAAACTACCTCTAATGTACTCATTTCTCACTTTATCCAGCCACGTTACTTCACATATCCATCTCAACATTCTCATCTCCGCCACATGCAATCTTTTTTCATCCGTCTTTTTCACAGCCCAACATTCTGACCCATACAGTACGACAGGTCTAATCACGGACTTATAGATTTTTCCCTTTAATTTAAGGGACATCCGTCGGTCGCAAGATGTTCTAGTGACCTGTCGCAATTTCATCCATCCTGAGTTGATCCTGTGCGTTACGTCTCGGTCTATATCGCCATCCCCCTGAACAAGCGACCCGAGGTACCGAAAGCCGAAGCAGATCGGTATAGGCGTTCCGTTGAGAGCTATAGGCATATGACTGGAGAGACCGCCGAAATCGCAGAACAGATATTCTGTTTTGGTTCTGCTCAATTTCAGGCCCACACTCTCCAGTCTTTACCACCACGTCTCCAATCTGCTCTGGACCTCTAAGCCGCTTTCGGCAACCAGCACAATGTCATCAGCAAACAGCATACACCAGAGAGCCTCTTCTTGGATGTACGACGTCAGAGCGTCCATTATCATCAGGAAGAAGTAAGGGCTGAGGGCCGACCCCTGGTGCAAACCGATCGCTACATTGAAACTGTCAGTGGTGCCCACTGCAGACCGGACTTGGGTACTGCATCGACTGTACATCGCTCGGATCAACTGCACATACTTCCCAGGCACACCTTTCTCCTTAAGGGCCCACCACAAAACCTCTCGAGGCACCCGGTCACATGCCTTTTCGAGGTCAATGTACACCATGTACAAGTTTTTATGCACAGCTCTGTATTTTTCGCACAGCTGGCGGATGGCGAAAATGGCATCCGTTGTACCCTGACCAGGCATAAAACCAAACTGGTTTTATGCCTAAGATTTCACTCTCTTCTCTCAGCCGGTTTTCAGTAACTTTTTCCCATGGTTTCATACTATGTGACATTAGCTTTATTCCTAGTTGTTGCACACCAGCACATCACCTTTGTTCTTGAAGATGGTCACCAACGAACTGTTGCACCATTCCTCAGGTATGGCTTCTTCCAGCAACAAATTATTGAAGAACAAAGCTAACCACGTCCACCCATCTACCCGTAATGACTTCCACAGTTCAATTGGTATTTCGTCTGGACAAATTGCCTTACCATTCTTCATTCCATTCACTGCTATTCTCACTTCATCCACACTGACCATTCTCACTAACCCTTCATTCATTGGTTTATTCTCTACAATACTACTCAGATATTTTCCTCATTCATCAGTCTTTCAAAATAGCCCTTCCATCTATCCGTAATCATTTCATCCTCTGATAGAAGCATTGCAGCTTCATCCCTTACACATCTTTTCCGACTAACTTCCTTCGCCTGCCTCTCTCTGGCTCTAGCAAGCCGGTACAGATCTTTTTGGCCAGCTGGACTGTCCAGTGTATCGTACAGTTTGTCCTGAGCTTTTGCTCTCGCTATTGCCAAGGCTTTCTTAGCTTTTTTCTTTAACGCATCATACTCGCTCTTTTTTGCAGCTTTCAAACTAACGCTTTCCAGTTCTACACTCTGCCATTCCTTGAATTTCTTCTTTTTTTCCTTCAACACTTCCTGTATTTCTGTAGACCACCAACCACCATGTATCCCTCTCTATTGTGCCCCTTCCTTTTGTCTCTCCCAAGATATCCTTCGCTGCATCCCTAATACATCCAGCTATCTCATTCCAGCTTTAATTTACACTTTGATCATTCATGTCTCCCATTTCTATCATTTTTGTCTACTACTCGCTCTCTAAATTCCTTCGCACAATCATTCTTCTCTAGCATATTATGCCATTTTATTTTAGGAGGGGGACGCTCTTTGCTTTTTGTACACTGTGTTTTAATCGCTAATACCATAACCAGGAGCCTGTGCTGTAAAACCAAGTCTTCTCCTGGCAGCATTTTGCAGTCTTTGACGTGCCTAATATGGTTGCGCCTAACTAGAAAATAGTAAATTTGGGTCTTGTGGACCACTTTTGTATGTGACTAGGTGTTCATCTCTCTTCTTGAACCAAGAGTTGACTACTGCCAGATCAAATGCGGTAGCAGATTGCAACGTTTCACCCTCGTTATTGGGACTAACAAAACCCCATCCTCCGCGCGTGTACTCTTTCATAACAATTTCTCGTTCTTCCTAGATGCCCATTAAAATCACCTCCAACTATCAATTCCTCATGCACGGGGATGGTCATTACCGTTGTATCAAAATCCTCCCAAAACTTCTCTTTCACCCTTTCGTCACATCCTACCTGCGGGGCATACACACTAACTATATTCAGCATCACATTGTCCATCATAACTTTCACAACTATCAATCTATCATTAATCCTTTTAACCTCCATCACGCTTTCTTTCAATTTACTATCTAACACTATTCCCACGCCATTTATTTTACCGTCACTTCCACAATAGAAAAACTTGTATCTTTCACCAATTTCCCTCGCCTTTGTTGGGATTCCACTTAGTTTCCTGTAAACACGCTATATTTATTCGTCTTCTTTTTAATACGTCCGCTAACTGTCTGGCCCTTCTAGTCATAGTCCCAACATTCCAACTTGCATACCTCAATCTCACTTCCCGAGCTAGCTTCTTACGTTGCCCCCGCCCGGGGTGGTGCAACAACCCTGGTCTATTTCCCACACCGGCCGGGTGCTGCCCCTGCGCGTCGCCTGTGGGGTACGCCCTAACTCTATCGCACATTCCATTTATACCTAACATATTGCTAATGATTTGCCAAATGTTTTACAGTCGGCCGCCTGCCTGACACCAACCCTACTTGGGAATGCGGTTGCTGATGGTTTACGCGTCACCATGCGGGTGAACTAAGGTGCTGAAATAATACACGGTCTAAAAATTTTTCTTAGTCGCCTCTTACGACACCCATGGGATGAAATGGGGTGGCAGCATTCTTAAGCCGGAGCCACACGGGCAAAGTGTGAAATTCGGAAATAAATCAAAAAAATTGCACCATGCACATATCAGATGAGAAAGCATATTATAAAATTATCTAAGTATTATATTAAAATAATATTTAGCTGCACCCCGCGGTTTCACCCACGTAGACCGGGATTAAAAGTAGCCCCCTCAGCCGTTACTCAGACTTCTCAAGTGTTAATCCAAGGTATAAGCACAAACCAAATTACATCCAAAACGGTCCAGACGTTTGAGCGTAAATGACACACACACAAACTTTCGCCTTTATAATATTAGTGTGATATTTTAGTTGTACAACGAGAATAACGCGAGTTATATAAGAAAATACATGATAATTGACCATTCCCCCCCCCCCCTTCTCTCGTGACTCGGACTCGCAATTGTTTTATGTGAAAATTCTTGATTCGTCTTCGTTATGTCGGATTCTTACCGATTGAAACATCACAGTTCCTACTACCACCAAAAGTCGGAGGCCCGGGTTACATGGGAAATTCACCGCACCGCTGACTGAACTTAGCGGTTCCTAGAAGAATGCATTAATATGATTTTCCTAGAAGAATGCATTCATATACTTTTGGATTTCCAACTCTAGGCTCTAAGCCGAGCGTTGTAAATACAACAGTGCGATTTTAGTCATCAGGCATTATATTAACTTAGGTGTCATTTAATAAAATAACTAGTCCGCCATGTTGGATTTAAAATGACGTCAGTTGGCTAACTATGCATTGTCATCCAAACTAACATGTACGAAAAATTTCAGCTTAAAGTGGAAGCGCCAGGGTATCCTGCGAAATTCAAATTTTCATACGTTTTTTGCAATTTGCAGGTCAGTATCAGGTTGTATCTTGGTCAACATTTGATTCGCGGCCGTAGCAAGTATGTATTTATAGAATTATAGTCATAAAAATCATCAATACAACTCTTTCAGTTGGAACTGATGTCAAATGTAAGTATCTCATAAAATCATGACATTTGGCATCAATTCTAACTGAGACAGTTGTATTGATGATTTTAATAATTACAGTTCAGTAAATACGTACTTAATACGGCCGCGGATCATATTTTGACTAACATACAACCTGATACTGACCTGTAAATTGCAAAAAACGTAAGAAAATTTGAATTTCGCGGGCTACCCTGGAGCTTTCACCTTAATCGGAAACCGAGAAAAGGGTCAAATTTAACTTAGATTTGTTTACATACTTAGTAACAAACAAGTTACAGGTGAAGCTATAATTTCAGCCGTTTAATAAAGTATATGAAGTTACATTTTGCTTGTCTTCAGACTTGTATCTGCACACTGTCTGACTTGTATCTAACTTCATGATGAGCATTAGTGTCGACACAAAGCTAAAAGTTCCATCATCTTATTCTTACCTTTAGGCACTGGTGCAAATACGTTTTTGAGATTCCCTTCGATGTCGTACACTCTGACGGCGACGTCTGCTATGATGAGCAAGTCTTCTGACAAGGCGAGGCCACCAACTAAACCCAACTCTCCGTTGCCTACCTTTAAACAATATAAATACGGGTATCAGCAAAACTATACTAACTGAAAACATCCATAATTTCATAGACGATAGATATGAGAGGCTCGTGGAAAAGTAACAGCCACACAGATCGATCGATCAGAGATAAACTATGCTTGCTACGGTCGGTCCGAGGATGGCAAACTGCAACCACTTCATGCGTCGTACAGCAAGGTAAGCTGACAGTTCCGAGCTGCCGGACTAGTGTCAAAGATCTACGATAGTTCGTAGATCTTTGACAGTCGTTACGGGTAGTTAGAAGCTCGAAAATCTGACAAACGGTCTTATCAAGTGGTATTATGTTACCCAGGAATTGGGTTCTTGAAAACAGATAGGACGAGAAGACTGGAAGTCGTCCCCGACCGACATAGTCTAGAAAATGCTAGGCAGATGGTATCACGGTACCTCTCTCTCAATATTCCCATGTCTATCGAACAGGAACACAGCTCTCGCACCGTTGTCGGCGACGGCGAGACGTCTGGTGACCGCGTCGGCAGCGACACACACCGGCTCCACCAAACGCTCTGAACGAATCGTGCGGAGCGTCGTGCCGTCTGTTGTTACCTAGAAACACGAACAATTTGTGGGAATGAAGACTGGTTGGAGATGGGTAAAAGGTTGAATGTTTGTAATCGTATCGGTGTACAAACATAGTCTTGACTATGAACACGACCATTCAAGATGGCAATGCTGCCAGTTCAGGGGGGTTGGACAAAATACTTTTCTGTTAACGTTAACGCTTCGTGCAAAATGTATGGCAACGATATTACTGGGCGTGAGTCACGTGACAGTTCTCTCCGCAGGTAATGACGTTGCAATACATTTTGCACGAAGCGTTAGTTAGCGCTATTATAAAAGTTATTTGGCTAAGGGGGTTGGGCACTTTTCCTATTAGCGATGTGGACGAATTTTTCGAAGCCCAATGAGTTCTACTCCTCTTCTTTATATGCTGTTTGTACATATTTTATTAGCTTGTAAATACTTCTTAATTCAATAGTTAATCTATAAATATATGAATATAGTTCTATAACGGCATTACCACCGTAAATGAACTGCATTTTAAATGCAAATATTATCTGTTATACAGTCACGGCCTCGTCAGTCAACATTTAATCATTCGATGTCGACGAACAGAGTTGTAACTCCACCTAACTCTAATAATATTATAATGTATTTAAGAATTAAAAGTGAGCAACCGGTATACGTTGATTTGAACTTGTTTTCTAATGATGAAAGAGATTTTAGGTACCCACATATTAGTGGATTCATGTTATTTAAGTACGAGTATTAGTGACTAAGGAGTGATGTTATGGCGAAAGTGAGTACCAATACCAGATCCATTCTAGTTGAATGGTACCAAAACAAACTGAAATTGTAACCACACTGTATTTATAAACGCTACTTCAATCAACACTCATGATCAGGGGCCCAGTTCTGTAACTTTGAGGTAAGCAAGACGCCATCGACACTATCGACACACAACAGATATTATTTTGCCACTGTTGCAAATTTGGTATTTTGCAATAACTTCAAAATGATATTGACATATTCTAATAGACCAGACTACCAATTATTACAATAGTCTTATTATAGCGTTTCAATGGCACTACAGTGGCAAGTCAATGACCATAAATAATTTATAGAATACCAAATGTCAATGACTATTCTATTGAGACACCACTGACACACTACCGACACATTATTGACAAGTTAGTTATTTTACAGAATTGGGCCCCTGGAGTGGCTCTTCCCATACCAGTGCACAGACTATGCAGGACGAAAGACGCGAAAGCTAGCGCTAGCGTTATATCTCACTCAGCTGGTCTAGGAAGCAACGAGGTTGCCGGATGTTGATTCGCACACACAGCCAAATGCTTGGACCATCTGCTGACAACAGATCCAGACCGCTACTCGGTGTCGATCTCTTCACCTTTAGGTAGTTCCGACCACTGTCTGGTGAAGTCTGTGTCCCCGCCCGATCCTAGCCCTAAGGGCACCAGGGTTTGGCGAAACAGGTCAGCAGATGTTATCTCTTTTTTTTGTGGGGTGGGAAATCATCCAATGACATCTCCCGATCTAGGGTGGAGCGGGAGGGCGTGTCAGACTCTTACTGACTAAAACCTACCCCTTTCCTTCACTGCCCTGAATGCCCAGCGGCGAGGTAACTCTTTCAAATTTATCCTCGACCCCTGGGCAGGCATCGGCCATGACGGGCCCCGTCATGTTTTGCTGACAACTCTTTGAGGCGCGCGTGGAACACTACGCGCCATCGACTCTCGGGCCTGGTGCCGATCGGACGGCGAGTTACCCACTACTCGCCGTCCGCAGGCCCGGGTCTACGGTGGCCGGAGATCGTCTCGCGACGTCCTCCGTCCAGGGAGTCTCCTGCGGCGGCTGCTGCTGAGGGCGTGAGGGCGAGTCTGTTGTTGTTGCCTCTCCCTCACCCATTCCGCCTCTTCCTTCGCGAGCATTACTGCTTCGCAGAAGGAGGAGACTGCTTCCCATTCCCTCTCGCTCCGTACTATGACATGGACCAGGGCCGGGCGCGAGAGGTCGCTGCCGCCGATCGCCTCCACGAGGACACGGCGGGGCTCCTCTCAAGCGGGGCAGATCGCCACCGAGTGCTCCACCGTGTCCTCTGGGCGATCCTCACAGTGGTCCGAGTCCACGAGGACCCGAGCGTTTCCCTCCGCCTTATCCTACACAGGAACCTCCAGAAACTTCCGTGTCCGATGAGGAACTGCGTCAGGCGAAAAGTGAGGACGCCG
This sequence comes from Polia nebulosa, assembly GCA_951329385.1. Taxonomy (NCBI): domain Eukaryota; kingdom Metazoa; phylum Arthropoda; class Insecta; order Lepidoptera; family Noctuidae; genus Polia; species Polia nebulosa. Next base: position 15,690,662 of record OX589594.1, read on the forward strand.
CGGCGCCTTTCCAGCCACTTTTCAAAGAGGGGCACTACCGTCGCAATGGTGGCGTGCCCAGCGCTGGGTTGCGACAGTCGCTCTCTCCATGTCGCCATGAGACCCTGCCGGAGCTCTGTCCGCCGAGCCGCGAGGTGTCGCGGCAGCGGAGTTTCGCCTCCTCGCGCCGCTCATATAGGTGCGCGAGGACCTGGGCAGCCTACTTGCTTTTCTTCGACTGATGCTTCGACGTGCGCAGCCGTCGTGACGGATATGTTGCGACAGGAGATGGAGTTGTACATTACGTTTTCTGACGTAACTATGTCTAGCGAAGCTCGTCCATGGTTTGGTGCCCACTGAAATCGCGCCGAAGCGCTTGAACACGCGGCGTACCTGGCATGGGACGACGCTCGTACGCATAAAGCAAATGATGTCCCCCTGCTTCTCTTCTTGATGGATGCGAAGCGAGTGTGTCGGACATTCGTATCCATCAAAAGCACGTCCGTAGGGTACTGCGTAACCTAGACGTGAACAAGGCTTGTGACCCCGACGGGATACCGGCAATTGTTCTTAGAACTTGTGCGCCTGAATTGTCACCGATCTTGACACGCTTATTTCGCATATCAATATCAAATCGTGCATGTTATTATTTTGACCCAGTATGTAGTTTAAAACTATCGTGGTTACGCGACTCCTACATAATAAAACAGATCTGACTGAATTTTTAATTCAGTGCAACGCCTCCTTTCCAATTCTCTCTATTTTTCGCAGTGTGAACCAAACGTGCTTGTAGGGGTCATGATGCCGCTGGAAGTTCTCTAGGATTCATATATATATATGAAACAGGGATTTCTTTGCAACATAAATTGACTGACCTCAGTGAGAGTTCTAGTCCGCCAGTTGACTGCCACTATTCCTTCAGCAGTTACTGCAATACCTGTGCAACTCCGACCTGCTAAACCTGGAACATATTCAGAATGATATTGAGATTGTTAATCTCAAGTATGACCGCCATAATCTCACGTAAAGCAGAACAGCAATACACAGCAGCATTATACAGTGCACAGTGTTCAAGCTTTGCAACATCAGTCCAAGGCAGGTGAAGTGAGTAGAAAACAAAGCGTACCTTCGTTAACGATATGCGTTTTGAATGCGAACGTCTCGTCATCCAACACCTTCACTCTCGAGTTGCCTGCGTCCAGGACGTAGATCTCCCGCCGCTTCGGACATCTGAAATGAAAAAATGTGTCACGGTTTTAACAATCATCCCTTCTTTTTGGGCGGGGTGGGGGGGGGGGGGGGGGGGAAATCATCCTATGACTTTTCCCGCTCTGGTTGGAGTGGGAGGGCGTGTCAGACTCTTACTGACTAAAACCCACCCTTGTTCCTTCCCTGCTCTGGGTGGGGCGCGGTAACTGTTTCGAATTTAGCCATGACCCCTAGGCAGGCATCGGTCATGACGGGCCCCGTCATGCATTGCTGACACTCGAGGAACATTATGCGTCGTCGACTCTCCGGCCTGATCCTGATCGGACGGCGAGCTGCCCACTACCCGCCGTCCGCAGGCCCGCGTCAACGGTGGCCGGAGATCATCTCGCGACGAATCTCGGACGCTCAGGGCATCTCCTGCGGCGGCTGCTGCTGGGTGGCTGCGTGAAGGCGACCGTTCCGCCTCCTCCTCCTTCGCGTGCATTACTGCTTCGCAGAAAGAGGCGACTGCTTCCCATTCCCTCTCGCTCCGTACCATGGCTTGGACCAGGGCCAGGGCCGGACGCGAGAGGTCGCTAACGCCGATCGCCTCCTCGAGGACACGGCGGGGCTCCGCCCAAGCGGGGCAGATCTCCACCGTATGCTCCACCGTGTTCTCTGGGCGATCCTCACAGTGGTGACAACCGGGCGTTTCCCTCCGCCTTATGCTACACTACCAATCATCCCTAAATCTTCACCTAATGAAGTGCCCTTAAATAAATACAGCTTTTATAATTTCATTCACACCGAGCTAAGTTTCAGTCTATACTGATAAAATCCTAACGAAAAAGTCATAAAATGTTAGGTCCTCCTAACATTTTAAAATTTTAAATGGATACATGAATTTTTTTGGTTTAAAAGACTCATTTATGGGTTAAAAAACCAAGGTACTTACGGAACATAACTTAAAAAAGAAATCTAGTCTTTAAAAACAATAAAAATATCAGTCAGTATTTTTAAGTAAGTATTTTTAATTAATTGGTTCACTTAAATAAACTGTTTTATAATAAAAACTATGTAAATACTAGCGAACCACACTCATAAGGAAACAATTGTCAGGTTCTGCAAGTCGCAAAGGATTAGATGGGCAGGTCACCTGGAAAGGATAAGTGACACCAAAGCGGTTAAGATCATGTCCGAGTGGACTCCGCAACAGGAAAAATCCAGGAGGCGTTGGAAGGATTGTGTCGAGGAAGATCTAATTCTTATTTGTACACTAAACAACTACCATAGTACACAGTGATTAAATAGTTAATGTACTAACAAAAGCGAGTTTAACTCAATGTAGAGTTTTCTCCCAGCAAACCTTTGAGTGATAGGAGGTCACATTCGAGGGTAGGATCCAGTGTAAAACATGCACTTACATAAATAAGTATAACTATGCGAATATATATATAATACATAAACTAATAAATACCAATTTTCTTCTTGAAGACATCCAGAGAAGGGCTGTAGCGTAGGAAGTGTGGGAAAGAGTTCCAGAGACGCCGTGCAGTTACAGAAAAGGAGCTACCATACTGGCTGGAAGTGTGACGCGGAGTATGAAGGAGAAGAGAATTGGCTTTGCGACAGGGTTTACCCCTGGGAAGGAAGTACGGTACTCAAACGGTTCACGAAGGTATTGAGGAGTATTAAGATTGTGCAGAATAGTATAGAGAAGACCGACCCGCCGACGCCGAAATGGCAGCCACCTCAATCGGGTCCGAACTCCGACACATGGTCGTATAGAACTTGTGCATCTATTTCATTTTTGTCCTCCGCAAGGTCAAAAATAAAACGGATGCACAAGTTCTGCAGTCCCTCGAGTTTGTTAAGGTGAAAGCTCCAGGGTAGCCCGCGAAATTCAATTTTTCTTACGTTTTTTGCGATTTGCAGTCAGTTTCAGGTTGTATCTTGGTCAAAATTTGATTCGCGGCGGTAGTTAAAAATATTTACAGAACTGTAATCATTAAAATCATCAATACAACTCTCTCAGTTAGAATTTATGAAAAATGTCATGATTTCATGAAATACTTATATTTGACATCAATTCTAACTGAAAGAGTTGTATTGTATTTTAATTATTATTATTCTATAAAGACATACTTGCTACCGCCGCGAATCAAATTTTGAACAAGATACAACCTGAAACTGACTGGTAGGAGAAGATATCGAGCAAGAGTGACCTTAATGTGAAATGGTAAGAATTTTTGAAGACTTTTAGGAAACTGAAAAGAGTAGAAGACCCTCTTACTAACATTAGCAATATGAACATCCTAAGAGAGGTTAGTGTCTATATGGACGCCTAGATTTTTAGCGCTTTTCGAGTACAATATGGGCACCGAATCATACACTACTGACGGGAGAGACTGGTGATCTAAAACGCTGAGCATGTTTCTGGTACCAATAATGAGCGCTTGAGACTTAGTTGGGTTCAATATTTATCCAAAGAATTTAGCCTATTTGTTGATGTTTTCAAGGTTATCATTGATGGCATCCACAGTCCCAGCGAGTTCACCTACTTTAAAATGACGATATAACTGCGAATCGTCTGCATAAAGATGATAGTTAGAGGTGGACCATATTTATGACGTTTATGAAAACTGAGAAAAGAAGAGGAGAGAGGACGCCACCCTGAGATACATCCGCAGCCAAATCACACCATTCAGTGGAATCCTCATCAGACCGAACAGACTACGAGTGGCCCTGAAGATAGGATTAGAACCACTCAATTACTGGTGCAGAGACATTAAGGGAGCGAAGGATTCAGATGATGTCAAAGTCAAGTGAGTTAAAGGCACTGCTGAAATCCAGTAAAACCAATACCGTTAGACATCATCAATGGGCAATTTTAGTTTATTTTGTTAAATAACTTTTAAACGATTCATTTTAAAATTATGAAATAAAAAAACATATTTGAGACTCTCACAATCAGCCCTTTAATTTGATATGTCGCACGGTACAGTTTGAAAAACTTTATTTTTATATTTTCCGGTTTTCCCCCCAAAAGTTACCACCATATTCCAAATTAATTCATTCATGTTACTCGTCCGTGTTGGGGTCATAGAAATACACATGTGTAGCAAATTTCAATTTAATCGGGTCAGTAGATTTGTAGTAAATTGGCTGTGACAGAAGGACAGACGAACGCACGAGTGATCCTATAAGGGTTCCGTTTTTAGATTCGGATGTTCGGAACCCTAAAAAGGAGCAGGGAGCTGTCCATATGTGGCTACTTTGTTAGGGTCTGAAACTAGAATGAGATCTAAGAGAGAAGGTACAGTGAGTAGCATTTAGCGGAAGTATGTGCATATTGACAAGAGAGACAAGTGATTGGAGTACGGTTGCTTCGGGAGGTTCGAAACGCCCGGGTGCCACCACTGTGTGGATCGTCCGGAGGATTCGGTGGAGGCCGTCGGCCCAAGGAAGGAGGTATGCGTACGTTCAAAGTACATACTAACCAACTAACTACCCAGTTAATCAGAAAATAAGTTATGTCTGGCTTTGGGATCTAGGACTATTAATTATCTTTTCTCGATATTCGCAAATATTTTCATTAAACTAGTAACTCATATGCCTTAACAAGACAATTTACCATTTCGAAACCCAGTACGACTATTGAGTAAAATCTGTTTTTTTTTTTTGTGTTTTTACAATTGAAGGGCTTCCTTTTGTAAAACTAAAGAAAGTTGAAAATGATTTTTCTAAAAATGTCGCTTACTAATTCTTATTTATGACAGTCCCACAGTTCCTAGGCATATTTTTATATTTTATTCTATTCGCGCAAGGTTTGAATGATATAATACCAGATCACTTATTTTAGTGATCGTTATTTTCGTAGCCATTATTGCGCAGCCGTTTTATAGGCAAATAACAGTGAACGGTTCACACATACGTCGTTTTCTAGGAATAAGGCGGCCAACATTTTTTTAAGGATTATTTCAGTAATAAACAACACTACAATAAATAGGCGGGAATTTTAGACCAAAAATAATTTTGGTTTACCAAGATATCTCATTTAAATGGTGTTTTCCAATACAAAAACCGTTTTTGCTAATGGTTTTACATGTATAACTGAACGGTTTTTTGACGTAATCGGATAATTCTTTTAATGATGGTAGCACATACTTTCGAGTTTAATTCGTTTACATTTTTATGTAAACCGGCTGATTAGTTTTCGAGATGCTGGTAATTCATTAATCACGAGTAGTGAGTAAAACAAGCTCATGTATGAAAAACCTTTAATTTATTGATTTTCAGTACTCCACTATCTCGCCCTCTTTTTACATATTACGCAATTAAACATATACAATGGCTATGACACAAATCCAATATAATATAAAAAATGTGAGGTTATTAGTTATTTTCTAATACTAAATGCCAAGTGTCAGGAATACTTAGACAATAACAAGAAAATACTATTTTAAGAAGGTTTACATGAATTAAATTGAAAAATAGATACAATAATTTTTCGTACATTATTTTATTTCTCTATCCTCCTCACCGTCAACTTCCGTTAATAAAGAACTCGTGAGGCGTTTCTTTGTCGTCCTGTTTTTTTTCCTTCTTTACTGCATTAACTTCTCAAATTACAGGAAGACCCTGTATTTTGAGAAGTGCCAGATCCAAAGTTGCGCGGGCGTCTTCTAGAGGCGAGTGGCCTACGCTGTCTTGCTGCACGATGCGCCCAAGGTGCTCCTCAGAGAGCGCACGCAGAGAGCGGCGCATGGGCAAGCCTCGCTTGTGAGGGTACATCGTGCAGGTATCAACCACGGCCCCATGCAACAGCTTCAGTGCCCGCAGATCATTGTCTAGGGCATGGCCGATTAACACGGTGTCCGTACCCACAAATTTGAGAATGTCTTGCTGTACGTCTCGTAGCGATTTAGTTGCGCGCGCCAAATCGCACGGTCTGATACCCGAGAATCGGGTATTGTGATCAATCACAGGTGAAGCTGGCTTGACAAGAGTTTCGTACACGAGTCGGCCATCAGCGGCAATGATCACAATACTGGCCAATTCTAGGCCTGCCGTGGTAAAACACAACTCCGTGTCGATGGCGTATACACCACCACGAGGCGTACGGGCACGGACATAACCTTCAACAGGCCCATTGAAGCCTGCACGAGTGCCGCTCCAAACATGGGAGGCCGCTGTGCTGCAACCTTCGGCGCCCCAGGACGATTGGCAGCAGCTGTAGCCGCGATTTGCACTACTACGACCCCAATGGTATACGCACGGTTCACCCAATCGACACATTTGGTGACAGCGCACACACACTTTATCCGCTTCACTACCGGAGCTCGGAGTCAAACGCCACGACCCGCTTTCGCCTTGTGCGCCCGGCACAAACTCCTTCGCGTTCACGTTCAATCTTGGTAGAGGTCTCGGTCGTGGCGGCTGGGGATAAATGTAAAACACGGCACTCGACGAGATCGCACCAATCCCGTGCGGATATCCTAGTATCCACATCTGCCTCGGAGTCAGCATGTGCGGTCGGAGCGCTTCTACTAGCTCAACAGTGGTCGACGTCATCGGCGGTGCGAACGGAGGGCGGCATTGAACACACAGCTTGCGTTTACGTGCTGAAGAACTGGTAGAGTCCACCAGCGCGAGGGTGTGCTCGTAAAACCGATAGTGTAATTGAGTACAAAAATACATGTTTCTGTACTGGCTTGTATAAAAAAAGAGTGGAGATAGCGAGTGGAGATAGCTGGAGAGATACGTACTGTCGCGCGCACGGCTTCTCTACTACTGGTACGACTATGGTGTGGACGCACGCTTTATACGGACTTCGCAGGTAGGGCGCGTTCGTTAATGAGATTCGCTAATAGGCCGCTATCTATTTTTAATAAGAAGCTTTAAAATATAAAACTTTTTATTATTTAGAAGAATAGGCTGGCTGATTGGCCAGCTGGGGAAGGAAGTGAAATAGGACATTGTATAAAAAAAAACTTTTTTTACAAAAAAAAAATGCAACCGACTTCCAAAAAAAGTGCAAATAACTTTAATTTCGGAAGGCTGTGTTTCTGGTTTTGTGTCTTCATTTTTTGACAACATCATCATCTGCCTAGCCTTTTCCCAACTATCTTGGGGTCGGCTTCCAGTCTAACCGGATGCAGCTGAATACCAGTATTTTACATCGAGCGACTGCCTATCTGACCACCACAACCCAGTTACTGGGTAATACGATACCCCTTGGTAAGATTGGTTGTCAGACTTTCGGGCTTCTGACGACTTGACGTAACGACTGTCAAAGATCCACGATTGACAACCGGGACCAACGGCTAAACGTGCTTTCCGAGGAACGGACGAGTCTTGTTATGTAAAGATGGTCACCCATCCATGGACCAACCCCGGCAAGCGTAGCTTAACTTGATCGATCGACCCGTGCGGTTGTTATTACTTTAGCCATTTTTTGACACCGACTGCCGAAATTAAACATTTTTTGGAAGTCGGTGCCATTTTTTTATTTTTACTTTTTAGTTGTGGTTCTCCATTAAATTGTGTTAACAATTCATAGACATACGATCGCAGCAATCGCGGTTGATTTGCTGTCAATTTTTGAAGAGTTCCGTTGTTTGTCTCCGAAACCGATCATCAGATCTATAGGAAATTTAAATGGGACCATTTCGGAACAAGCCCCTTTCGAACAAAAAAAAAGAATTTTGCAAATCCGTCAATATATGACAGAGTTATGCCTGAACATACATAAATAAAATAAAAAATATATATATACAAACATCCGAATTGATAACGTCCTCCTTTTGGAAGTCGGTTAAAAAATTTTAACAAATTTAAATGCGTAAAGAAACATTCTAAACCTAAATGCTATTGAGACACGCGTTGTTAACACAGATCAGCTTAATGTTCCGCATGGCGATTTTGCACAGTTATGAATACATATTTTCTTTATTTTAGTTTAATTAAAAATTTCATGCAAGCAACTGCATCAGACTTCTTGACAGTGACTTGTTTGGAACTTATTAGTTGTTTTTTGCAGTTTGGTTTTTGAAAATATTCATTTCTTTTTCTACGTTTTAATGTAGTAATACCCCACATGAAGATGTCGTAAAATATTAGACCTCATTAACCTAATGGGGGCCGCTAGTTTATTGATTCCTAATTAGTTTATTTCTTACTGTGTGTATTGAGTAACGCTCGTTAAAATTACCTTTCTAAGCAGTTTCATTATGGGTTAGTCACTCGTTTTTAAGAAATAGATTATGATAGTTATTTTCACGTTAACAAGACCTATTATTATATGCGATTATATACGAAATTAATAAAACCTTTATTACAAGTATTGAAAATTTAAGTCAGAATGGTGGCTAATCAACTTTAAATCATTACGACCCTAAATGGAAATTCAAAACAAAAAAGGATAAAAAACCAAAAGATGATTTTCAAATCAATCAAATCCTATTCAATGATACCTCACTTAGCATAGTTCGACGACTTTAATTTATTTTTATTTCATCAAAGGCGAAGTCAACGGAAAACCATGCAAATTGACGTTAGATACTGGAGCTTTTCACACGGTCGTCAATTCTCACTTAGCAAGTTGGTTCCTTGGGGACTTCTTCAATAACCACGACCGTATACAATTACAGATAGCTACCGGTCAGCACATAATCGTCCGAGGCAGGAAGGAGGTGGAGTTAAAATTAGGTAACAAAATTTATCGGTATAATGTCATCGTGGCTGACATAGTGGACGATTGCATCCTGGGTTTAGACTTCATGCGGAAACATCGTTGTGAGATCGACGTTGATCAAGGAGTATTGAAGTGTGGTACAGAGGAAATCTTCATGGAAGGTGTACCATCAGGAAAGGTGTTCCGTTTGAAATTTGACGTGTCAACACTTTTGGAAAACTGCGATTTAACGGAAGTAGAAATGGATAAAGCTAAGAAGATGTTACTTCAGTACGCCGACTCTTTCTCTACAAATGATGCTGACATAGGAAGAACAGGACTGGTTCAGCACAAAATTAATACTGGCAACGCGTTACCAATCCGTCAACGACAAAGAAGACTGCTGAAAAGGAAGTGGAAATGATGATTGAGGGCATGGTAAAGGATGGTGTTATAGAGCCTTCATCGAGTCCATGGTGTTCTGTGGTCCTGGTGAAGAAAAAGGACGGCAACACGCGCTTTTGTGTGGACTATCGACGATTGAACGACGTCACGAAAAAGGACAGTTACCCACTGCTTAGGATCGACGACACATTGGATACACTGACTGGAATGAGGTGATTTACCACGCTAGACTTGAAAAGTGGCTACTGGCAAGTGGAAATAGACCCTAAGGATAAGGAGAAAACTGCATTTTCAACAGGAAAGGAGCTATGGCAGTTTAAAGTTATGCCATTTGGATTGTGCAATGACGCTGGTTAATTAATTGGTGTAAAATAATTTATCCCATACCCAGCTCGTAACATTATTGATAAAATATGATCCTATTTATACTTCGCTTAGTTTGAATGTCACAGAAATCCGAATACTTGCTAATTAGTAACTTCATTTTCTTAGATACATTAGAAAACAATTACCTTGATACTGCCCGATATATTCATCCTACTAATATTATAAATGTGAAAGTTTGTGAGGATGTTTGGATGTATGTTACTCTGTCACACAAAAACTACTGAACCGATTTTGATGATATTTTACAGTATTATTGATTATTCATCAGAATAAAACATAGGTTATAATATATAATGGGGGGAAGTACTAATAACACGCGGGCGAAGCCGCTGGCCGTAGCTAGTATTATATAAATCAAAACGATGCCTTGTGGTATTTTGAAGAGAATATTCTATGTACTTACTGTTCCCGAGGGAAAGAACAATTACTTTCGACGGTCTCAATCGCTTTAGAAATAAAGAAGAAAGAAACATTTATCACCAACACTAAACAATCATAACATAAACAAAAAAACAACACAAAAGACAATTTATCCGATGATTTCAGTGTGGCTGAAATCATATGTGCTGATCAAATGTTGAGCGGCATAGCCACGACGCTGGTAAAGTTACACTTCAAAATGAATACTATTAATTTTAACATTTAAAATCAACCGTTTAGTATAATCTGTCGAGTTATACAATAGCCGCTGGCAGAAGCTAGTTCAGCCAGCGGCTTCGCCCGCGTGTAATTAGTACACCCCCGTTATAAACTTTCAACCCCTTTTTCTACCCCTTAGGGGTTGAATTTCAAAAAACCCTTTCTTAATGGATACCTACTCTTCATAAAGAATATGTCAGTCAGTCAGAACTTTGAATTTTATTTATACAGATGTATGAGGTGGTAATTTTAGCAACGAAACAGCCAGACGTAAGATGAATGAGCAGGATTAAAGTATCCAAAGACCAAAGCAAGGACCACGCCATGCACACGTCTGAATGTACTCTTCCACACACCGTATCAGATCAACAACGGGTTGACGAGATGGTCAGAGAAATGTTTTCTTTGTTATTTACAAAGTCTTTTATGACCATCTTGTGCTCCTAGAATAACTCTTTTTAAGTATAATTATGTGTAAATCATTGAAGCAGGCGCTGGTGCAGCATATCTTGCAATTTTTTTTAGGCACGTTTAGATAAGAGTCTGGTTATTCAAATTTTTCAAAATCTACGAGGTACACTGAGAGTTACAGCCGCCTGATAGTGAGATCGTTCTTCGACGGTTAATAAGCAGATCCGGGTGAAAAACACAGCGCTATGTTGCATGTTCGATTTTTTTCTGTGATCGAAATAACCTATACATTACTTCAAACAAGTTATAAAAATAGATTTTTTTAGTTATGTTTAGAGTGAAAATTAATGTATTTTTTGGTGTTTTTACAATTTGAAGGGATAAAAGTAAAGAAATTTGAAAATGATTTTTCTAAAAATGTCGCTTACTGCATTCTTATATAGGACAGTCCCACAGTTTCTAGGTAATTTTTATAATTTATTCTATTAGCGCAAGGTTTGAATGATACAATACCAGATCACTTATTTTAGTGATCGTTATTTTCGTAGCCATAAGGTTGGTTTCATAGGCAAATAAAAGTGAACAGTTCACACATAGGTTGTTTTCTAGGAATAAGGCGGCCAACATTTTTTAAAAGATTTTTTCAGTAATAAACAACAATACAATGAATAGTCGGGGATTTTAGACTCAAAATAATTTTAGTTTACCAAGATTAAAAAAAAAAAAAAAAACTCATTTAAATGGTGTTTTCCAATACAAAAACTGTTTTTGCTAATGGTTTTACGTGTATAACTGAACGGTTTTTTGACGTAATCGGATAATTCTTTTAATGATGTACCGCACATACTTTGAGTTTAATTCGTTTATATTTCTATCCAAACCGGCTCATTAGTTTTCGAGAAGCTGGTAATTAATTAATCACAAGTAGTGAATAAAACAAGCTCATCTATAAAACCTTTCATTTATTGATTTTCAATATACTCTACTATGCCCTCTTTTTACATATTACGAAATTAAACATATACAATGGCTATGACACAAATCCAATATAATATAAAAAATGTGAGGTTATTAGTTATTTTCTAATACTAAATATCAAGTGTCAGGAATACTTAGACAATAACAAGAAAAATACAATTTTAAGAAGGTTACATGAATTAAATTGAAAAATAGATACAATAATTTTTTGTACATTATTTTATTTCTATATCCTCCTCACCGTCAACTTCCTTCCCCCTTCTTCCCTTCCCAATAAAGAACTCGTGAGGCGTTTTTTTTTGTCCTGTTTTTGTTCCTTCTTCACTGCATTAACTTCTCAAATTACAGGAAGACCCTGTACTTTGAGAAGTGCGAGATCCAAAGCAGCGCGGGCGTCTTCTAGAGGCGAGTGGCCTGCGCTGTCTTGCTGCACGATGCGCCCAAGGTGCTCCTCAGAGAGCGCACGCAGAGACTGGCGCATGGACAAGCCTCGCCTGTGAGGGTACATCGTGCAGGTATCAACCACGGCCCCATGCAACAGCTTCAGTGCCCGCAGATCATTCTCCAGGGCATGGCCGATTAACACGGTGTCCGTACCCACAAATTTGAGAATGTCTTGCTGTACGTCTCGTAGCGATTTAGTTGCACGCGCCAAATCGCACGGTCTGATACCCGAGAATCGGGTATTGTGATCAATCACAGGTGAAGCCGGCTTGACGAGTGTTTCGTACACGAGTTGGCCATCAGCGGCGATGACCACAATACTAGCCAATTCTAGGCCTGCCGTGGTAAAACACAACTCCGTGTCGATGGCGTATACACCACCACGAGGCGTACGGGCACGGACATAACCTTCAACAGGCCCATTGAAGCCTGCACGAGTGCCGTTCCAAACATGGGAGGCCGCTTTGCTGCAACCTTCGGCGCCCCAGGACGATTGGCAGCAGCTGTAGCCGCGATTTGCACTAATACGACCCCAATGATATGTGCACGGTTCACTCAATCGACACATTTGGTGACAACGCACACACACTTTATCCGCTTCACTACCGGAGCGCGGAGTCAAACGCCACGACCCGCTTTCGCCTTGTGCGCCCGGCACAAACTCCTTCGCGTTCACGTTCAAAGGTCTCGATCGCGGCGGCTGGGGATAAATGTAAAACACGGCACTCGACGAGTTCGCATCAATCCCGTGCGGATAGCCGAGTATCCACAATTCGCTTGGAGTCAGCATGTGTGGTCGGAGCGCTTCTAATAGCTTAACAGTGGTCGACGTCGTCGGCGGTGCGAACGGAGGGCGGCATTGAACACGCAGCTTGCGTTCACGTGCTGCAGAACTGGTAGAGTCCACCAGCGCCAGGGGCTGCCCGTAAGACCGATGGTGTAATTGAGTACAAAAATACATGTTTCTGCACTCTCTTGTATAAACAAAGAGTGGAGATAGCGAGTGGAGATAGCTGGAGAGATACCGTGCTGTCGCGCGCGCGGCTTCTCTTACTGTTACGACTCGTTCGGAACGGTCGCTACGCCCCGCAAGGGGCGTGGCGAGCGGTATCAGGACTAAGTCCTCTGACCGCGGGGGCCTTACCGTGGTCCGTTACAACGGACCCGTCATTTGGTTGCCCATAGGGCATGGTGGTTTGTGGGCGCGGCGCGCACGCCGCGCCTACTTGAGAAGGTGACTGTTGTGTACTGTAGGTTTGTTGGCGTATCTTCGCGACACCCCGGCGGTCTGCCACCGCTAGGTGAGACCCCCAGTTACCTGGGGGAGGCCCGGCGGATGGCGACCAGCGACAGAGGTGCCGACTTCATAACAAACCTACAGTATGGGTGTATGGCTCCCGTCTGACACGTTTCCAGAGCGAGCCGGTTGCGCGCAGACCGCAGAGCCGTCCGTTCAATGTTGGTAGAGGTATCGGTCGCGGCGGCTGGGGATAAATGTAAAACACGGCACTCGACGAGATCGCATCAATCCCGTGCGGATACCCTAGTATCCACATTTCCCTTGGAGTCAGCATGTGGGGTCGGAGCGCTTCTACTAGCTCAATAGTGGTCGACGTCGTCGGCGGTGCGAACGGAGGGCGGCATTGAACACACAGCTTGCGTTTACGTGCTGCAGAACTGGTAGAGTCCACCAGCGCGAGGGTCTACTACTTGAGAAGGTGAATGTTGTGTAGGTACTGTAGGTTTGTTGGCGTATCTTCGCGACACCCCGGCGGTCTGCCACCGCTAGGTGAGACCCCCAGTTACCTGGGGGAGGCCCGGCGGATGGCGACCAGCGACTTCATAACAAACCTACAGTATGGGTGTATGGCTCCCGTCTGACAAGTTTCCAGAGCGAGCCGGTTGCGCGCAGACCGCAGAGCCGTCCGTGTGAGTTTGAGCGGTATTCTGGTACGACTATGGTGTGGACGCACGCTTTATACGGACTTCGCAGGTAGGGTGCAGGTAGGGTAGAAGCGCGTTCGTTAGTGAGATTCGCTAATAGGCCGGTATCTATTCTATGTAATTAAGTGAAATAGGTTTTCATTTGAAATAGGTAATTGTATACAAAAAATGGTACGCATTTAAATTCATAAAGAAACATTGTAACCCTAAATGCTATTGAGACACGCGTTGTTAACACAGATCAGCTAAATGTTCCGCATGGCGTTTTTGCACAGTTATGAATACATATTTTCTTTATTTTAGTTTAATTAAAAATTTCATGCAAGCAACTGCATCAGACTTCTTGAAAGTGACTTGTTTGGAACTTATTAGTTGTTTTTTGCAGTTTGGTTTTTGAAAATATTCATTTCTTTTTCTACGTTTTAATTTAGTAATACCCCACATGAAGATGTCGTAAAACATTAGACCTCACTAACCTAATGGGGGCCGTTAGTTTATTGATTCCTAATTAGTTTATTTCTTACCGTGTGTATTGAGTTACGCTCGTTAAAATTACCTTTCTAAGGAGTTTCATTATGGGTTAGTCACTCGTTTTTAAGAAATAGATTATGATAATTATTTGCACGTTAACAAGACCTATTATATGCGGTTATATACGAAATTAATCAAATCTTTATTACAAGTATTGAAAAATCAAGGCGCGGTATTACCTCAATAGTAAAAAAAAAATGGTTTCTCTGATAGTCGAGTATGACGTAATGCAATGAAAATATCTTTTGCAAAAAATACAATGGACAGTGAAGGATTTAAAGAAAAGTTTTAACCGAATAGAATAGTAAAAAATAGTTTGATACTTCCAATAAAAAAAATAGGAAATTGCTCCACAAAAGTAAACTTTGGCGTCGAATATCTCTGTATTTTCAGCGATAACAACATATTTTTTTTAAGAATTGAATAGAATTAGCATTTTAATAAAACTTTAACCGGACAATTATTTAATTTATTGTGTATATTCTGGATAATCTAAAGAAAACCCGTAAAATAAATGCCAATTCGCATCGTCAACACAACTATTATGTTCAATTCTCAACCTTATTTGAAGCTATCTCAAATCGTAGTCAGTCCGCGCCTTAAGTCAGAATGGTGGCTAACCAACTTTAAATCATTACGACCCTAAATGGTAATTCAAAACGAAAAATTATAAAAAAAAAAAACAAAATCTCGGTATCCGCTTTTACAATAAGTTACCCCTTTCTTTTATTGACCTGCCTTTTAATGCATTTAAAACTAAAGTTCAATCTAGTCTCTGTTCGAAGGCATACTATTCCATCAACGACTATTTAGAGATGAGAACAATAGTTGGTCGCTGTGTTGAACGCAAGACAATGTTACACTTGATGTTCTTTTATTGACCTGCCTTTTAATGCATTTAAAACTAAAGTTCAATCTAGTCTCTGTTCGACGGCATACTATTCCTTCAACGACTATTTAGATATGATATCAATAGTTGGTCGTTGTGCTGAACGCAAGACAATGTTACACTTGATGTTCTTTTATTGACCTGCCTTTTAATGCATTTAAAACTAAAGTTCAATCTAGTCTCTGGTCGAAGGCATACTATTCCTTCAACGACTATTTAGAGATGATAACAATAGTTGGTCGCTGTGTTGAACGCAAGACAATGTTACACTTGATGTTCTTTCTTCATAATAGGGATGACGGCAAGGTTGAAAAATAATAATTTTAATTAGTCTGTAAGTTAGATTATGCCGCGAAGCCGCTGGCTGAAGCTAGTTTTTGTATAACTCGACAAATTATACTAAACACAGTGCATTCCGCTGGTTTTATAGGAGTGGCGATGTTTTTATTTTAGACCGTGGATTTCGCGACTCAGTAGAAAATCTCGAGTCTTGCGGTTATGTAACACATATGCCAGAAACTAAGCATCCAAATTAGACTCAATTAACGACGGATCAGGCAAATAAATCAAGATTAATTACGATCTGCCGTTGGGTAGTAGAAGTGATCAACGGCAGATTCAAGAGAGATTTTCGACTACTACGGAACGTGTACAATAATAGAGCGCTGAGAAGCATGTTCGATTATTTTAAGATTGCAGCAGCAATATTAAATCGTTTTCATGTTTTAATTGAGGACAATCCACATATTACAAGCATGTTGGAGATTATCCATGAAAGGATAAATATGCCAAACAGATTGGCAGCACTCGTAGAACGGCACAACTACAACCGCAGACGTGCTCAATTCAGGGCGATGACAGCGGATATGGAAGAGTTCTCTGAATTCCCAAGGATGACCGAGCACGAGCTGTTTTTATTCGCGCTTGGGGTATACCAATTAAAACAAGCGAAGAGCTAT
This sequence comes from Polia nebulosa, assembly GCA_951329385.1. Lineage (NCBI taxonomy): Eukaryota > Metazoa > Arthropoda > Insecta > Lepidoptera > Noctuidae > Polia > Polia nebulosa. The sequence goes on from OX589594.1 coordinate 15,707,091, forward strand.
TATGGCGAACATATCCTCGAAAACGGATCTTTTACAATTGAGCTTAGCAATGATTTGCCAGGCGAGCACCTGACGGAGTTGCAGGAGCAGGGAAATGATTTGTGGATGATTCGTGGGCGATTGCAATCCCGGCATGTCAGAGCAAGACAATATTATACGTATATTGTAGTGGACAAAACGTTATCGGGAAGACAAGCCATCGCTCACTACTACTGTACGTGCGTCATAGGAAAAAGAACTATTGGGTGCCGTTCTCATATAATGTGTATTATATGGTATATGAGCTATGCTCGACATTTACAAAATATAGCTCCACCAGCTTTGGGATTAGAGAATATCATTGTTATGCCAGATGATTTTGATACAATTGTTTAATAATAATATCGATTATGTTATATTAAAATATGTTTATTGAAATAATTCAAAGCTATTATTGTAATACATTACATTAAACATATAAAAATCTATTCTTATTTTATTACAATCCCCCAAACAAACTACGGACTAAGATCCATAACAAAATGAAATGTTCTGTTATGGACCCTATTCCGTAGTTTGTTAGTGTGGTAATTCATTTAAGCGAAAATATTATGGTACCTCATTGTTTTCGTTAATTCATTTGATTGAAAAATGTATGAAAAATCAGGTTTTTTTTTAACATGCATACCACCAAGTATAATGGTGCTACAGCTTTGGTGTCATATAAAAAAATGCTAAGGCGAACGAGTTCTTTCAGAATAAAGCTCTTTTTTTTATTGACTTTGACATTTGGACCAAAATGGATGATGTCCTTTTAATCCTTTGGGAACGAAATTTTAAAAAGTGATAACATTGAACATAACGTAAATGGTTTATAATCCCTTTCCGAAAATTGCAAACGATATTGATTTTAAACAATAAGTAGCTGTTTTCTTTGTTTCAAATTGTACGCCAACGTAAAAACAAGTTTTGTTCTATTATCTATTATATATCTATGCATACAATAAAACACTAAAAATGTGGAGCTATGTTTTTACTTGTCACAAAAACTACTGAACCGATTCTGTTAAAATTTTGCTAAAATATAATCCCTTTAGACTTTATTGTTTAAGTTTGTAAAATTATCGTCGCTACTCCTGATAAGTTATATTTGTGATTTTTGTATGGTTGTTAAATTACCATACAAAAATCTGAACCTGAATCTGATCTTTCAGTAATATTTTTTGTGACAACAAATAAATCAAATAGTTTATTTGCAAAACATGGGTAAATACTTAGATAGTGCATAAATGTTTAGTTAACATTGTAAATAGTCTCCTCATGTTGACCATCTCGTATGCAAAACTTAACTTAAATAGAATGGTAATTCAAACCTTATTTTATATGTAAGTAAGTACATAATTATTATGCCAAGGGGTCACGGATAAAGTCGTAACAGAGTTACGGCGCTCATGGGCGAGTGCCCTAGAGCGCGGTAACTCTTTTGCCTGAGTAGGCAAGGAAGGAACAGGGGTGGGTTTAGTCAGTAATAGTCTGACACGCCCTCAGAGAAGAGAAGAATTTCTAACTGACAGATAAGTCATTGGATGATTACCCACACCAAAAAAATATATAAGTAAGTATATAGTTCTAATATGGCTTTGTATACTTTTTTTGGGGGCCGAGTCACCCGCGTCCGTAGGAGTATACCCATTGAGTCCCTACACGTGGTCCCCGGGTGGTGCTAATCAGGTGACACTAACTGGTGGTAGGTTTCGACCGGTGGCTTGTGACCACCCACTGGGCAAAGACGTACCGCCAAGCGGCCTAGCCGTGTTCCGGTACGATGCTCAGTGTAGCCAATCCAGAGGAGTTGGGTCGAAATAGTTGTTCCATTGCAGGCAGACCAACCGGGCTCGCGCTGATATGGATGTATCGGGAGACTAGTCGCGGAGGGTAGCGAGATCCGAGGCACGGTGCGCCGCTGGCCGACCGCAGTTAGTTGGGGGCCCAAGTAGTGTACTAGCCACACATGAAAGGCTGCCCCGCCAACTGACGAAAAATCCCGGAATGCACCATCGTGCTGGTTGGCGACCAGATGAGAGGGCCCGATGGACATTCCCGGGGTGGCACGGGCGTCCCCGCAGTCTCCAGACTAGTCCCCCAATGATACCGTCCTGTCAGTGCGTGCCTGAAGGTAGCCAGCATGGAACCTCATTTCACTTCCTTCTCCTCTCCTTCCTTCACTCTTCATAAATATGATAAAAGGAACTAAAAAGAAAAAAGCTGTACAGCGGCAGCACTCCCTCTCACTCAAAGTGCACCTTTCTAACATTCGAGGTCTGCACTCAAATCTCGCCGCAGTCCACCACCACCTAGAGACTGAGAAGCCAGCTCTCTTATTCCTTTCGGAGACGCAGATCGGATGTCCGTCTGACGTGGCGTACCTATCTTACCCAGGGTTTACCCTGGAGCACAATTTTAAGCCACGAGCTGGTATATGCATGTACGCCCGGGACGACATCTGCTATCGGCGTCTCCGTAACCTTGAGGACTCCAGGTTCTCAACTCTTTGGGTCCTAGTGGACACAGGCCTAGATAAAATTGTCTACGCCTGTGTCTACCGTTCGCACAGCGGTGATTTGGAGACAACTAGGCTCACACAACACCTGAGTAAAGCGGCGGATGTGGCTCAGCAACGGTACCCTTCTGCCCAATTGGTGTTACTGGGGGACTTCAACGCCCACCATCAGGAGTGGCTCTTCCCATACCAGTACACAGACCATGCTGGACAAGAGACGTATAAGCTAGCGCTGGCGTTAAATCTTACCCAGCTGGTCCAGGGGGCAACGAGGGTGCCGGATGTTGATTCGCACACAGCCAATTGCCTGGACCTTCTGCTGACAACAGATCCAGACCGTTACTCAGTGTCGATTTCTTCACCATTAGGTACTTCCGACCACTGTCTGGTGAAATCTGTATCCGTCTACTCCCCGCCCGATCCTAGCCCTAGAGGCACCAGGCGGGTTTGGCGATACAGGTCAGCAGATTGGGATGGCATGCGATCTTTCTTCGCATGTTATCCTTGGCGGCCCACTTGCTTTTCTTCGACTGATGTTTCGTCGTGCGCAGACGCCGTGACGGATGTGCTGCGGAGGGGAATGGAGTACTACATTCCATTCTCTGACGTAACAATGTCTGGCGAGGCTCGACCATGGTTTGGTGCCGAGTGCAATCGCGCTGATGCGCTTAAACACGCGGCCTACCTGGCATGGGTCGACGCTCGGTCGCGTAAAGCAAATGACGTGAGTCAGAAGAAGAGAGCCTTCAACAGGGCTGCCAAGTCCTGCAAGAAGGTGTTGCGGAGGGCTCGGTTTGACCACATAAGCCGAATTGGGAACAAACTAGCTTCTTACCCAGCTGGTAGTAAGGCGTTTTGGTCCCTGGCTAAGTCGGTTGAATCGAACTTCTGCCGCCCCTCACTACCTCCACTGCTGAAACCCGACGGGTCACTGGCCCACTCCGCTGAGGAGAAAGCAAGCTTGTTTGCCTCTCTGTTTGCGGAATCTTCGCGTCTAGATCCTGGTGGCGCGAGGCCCCCTGGTACTCTTGGTGGATGCGAATCGATTATGTCAGACATTCGCATTCATCAGAAGGATGTCCGAAGGGTACTGCGTAACCTGGACGTGAACAAGGCTAGTGGCCCCGACGGGATACCGGCAATTGTATTGAGGACTTGTGCGCCTGAGTTGTCTCCGATCTTGACGCGCCTATATCGCCTTTCGTTGGAGACTGGAAAAGTGCCGATGGCTTGGAAGCAAGCTAACGTGCAACCCGTACCCAAGAAGGGTAGTCGAGCTGACCCAGCAAATTATAGGCCCATCTCGGTAACTTCCGTACTCTGTAAGAGTATGGAACGTATACTGAATGGTAAGCTCCTGGCATACCTAGAAGCTAACGATATCCTAAGTGACCGACAATATGGCTTCCGTCGAAATCGGTCAACGGGAGATCTTCTAGCGTATGCCATTCACATCTGGAGTGAGGCCATCGACAAACAAGGGGAAGCCCTTGCGGTCTCCCTTGATATCTCGAAGGCCTTCGACCGGGTCTGGCACGACAGCCTAATTGGCAAGCTTCCTTCCTTCGGTCTGCCCGCTGGTTTGTGTGATTGGATTGCAGATTTCCTGAGGGATCGGTCTATCCGAGTAGTGATAGATGGCTGCTCGTCCGGACTGCTGGCTATTAATGCCGGTGTTCCTCAGGGGTCGGTGCTCTCGGCAACATTGTTTTTGCTGCATATTAACGATCTGCTAAAACCCGGTACCTTTGGGTATGCAGACGACAGCACTGTTGCCGAGAGATACGTGCCTGACGCACGAGTTAGTGGGTCTCAAGTCCGGTCTCTCCGCGAGGCTATGGTTGGGCGCTTGAACTTGTCCTTGCAGGCTGTCTCAGAATGGGGCGATGCCAATCTGGTTAAGTTCAATGCTTCTAAAACCCAGGCGTGTCTTTTTTCTGCTAAAAGGAGCCAATTTCACCCGGCTCCAACTTTCCGAGGTGTAACCGTGCCGATAACCGATCAACTTGATCTTCTTGGTGTTACTTTAACATCTACCCTCAATTTTGGTCCCTTCATAGAGGCAAAGGCTCAAGTGGCTGCCAAAAAGTTGGGGATCCTCGCAAAGGTGAGACGATACTTCGCGCCGGAACAGCTGCTCCAACTCTATCAAGCGCAAGTCCGATCGTGTATGGAGTACTGCTCTCATCTTTGGGACGGATCTGCCAAATACCAACTTGATGCCCTTGAGTCAATTGAGAAACGAGCCAAGAGGATCATCGGCAATGATAGACTCGTTGAGTCGAAACTCCAAAGTCTTGAACATAGACGCCGAGTTGCTAGCCTGTCGGTTTTCTATCGATTACATTTTGGGGAGTGTGCTACGGAATTGCATGATTTGATTCCGCCAAGCCCGTTTCATCAAAGGACCACAAGACGTACGGCGAAGTGCCACCGGTTCATGGTAGACATCCCATCCATACGCACAAAGCGTTTTGAGAAAACATTCATTGTGCGTACAGCTAGAGAGTGGAATTCCCTACCGGAGTCTGTGTTTCCTGATAGCTATAACCTGGGAGTCTTTAAGTCAAGAGTGAATAGGTTACTTCTAGGTAAGCGTGCTCCATCTTCGACCACATCATCGCTTGCCATCAGGTGAGATAGTGGTCAAACGCGAACCTATCAAACATAAAAAAAAAAAAAAATATACCACGGTATGAGTACGTCAGTCTTTTATTCTTAGTAGGTACCTACTAAGATGTGTAAATGAGGAACAGATGGCACAACATCATCAAGTCAAAATTACTCAACGTTCAGGGGATCGCGACACGACCTTCAACAATGAGGAAAAGGACGCGAGGAGGAGGAAGATGTTCTTGGGTAGAATAGAATCATTTTTCAACTAGTTAGTTTAAAAATGACGAAATGAGCTCATTTGGATGGCTCATTTGGTAATTTGTTGAATAGCTTAACAGATATTGGTGCGGATTTTGTTTTGTACGAACTAAACTTAATTTAAGCTATTCCTATCTTTTTCTCTCTAATAAAACAAGAAAGAAACGGACGTAAATTAGAGCTGTCAATTTTAGTTGAACTAATATTTCCATACAAATTAAGTGTACACGTAAAAACATGTCGATTAAAAACACGGTGATGCGCAAGGCGTAAACTAGTTTGACATCTCTAACTTAGTTCATATCTATAGCCGTCCTTTTCTCGCACTCCCTTTTATACTCGGAATTTTAATTCGATTCCAGATTTGACAATTTCAGTGTTGCAACGTTATGACAAGTACTAAATAGTGACGTTGCGAAATTATTCGATATGGAAATGGAATATTTCCAGATCGATTCTTCTCGTTTATAATTTTACTCTCGTAAACTAAGTATATCAGGAAATTAAATATTTCTGAACCGATAATTTAGTTTTGACGATTAATTAACGATCTAAGACTTTTCTTTTATAATTGTGCGTGAAATAAATAAAAAAATGTGATCATGAAGGAACATGACAAATAAAACAGATAGATGTATTATGGTAATAATAATAAAAAAGCTGGCAACACCGACAACGTCAGACGTGTCATAAAATTGTCCAACCCAGATTTCGATTTTAATATATTATTTAAAGTATTTTCAAGCTCACAACCAAAAGTTAAATTAATTACCATTTTATCAAGAACCGACAAAAAATAATTATGAAAAACTACCACCTCTACACCGAAAAACTAAAAACTATAGAAATGACAGCTAAGCTGTCATAAACAAGGAACAAAAAATCGAAAAATTGGACAACACGTCCTAAATGTTGACGAGATCAGCAGCTCGCCGTGCACGCCCACCACCTCCGGCCTCGTCGCTCAGCTCCGCCTCGCCGCCGCCGGAACCCAGCCCCATCGTGAGTGCTGTGACACCGGCCGTGGCAGTTGCGTCGAGCTCCAGCGACGAGTTCTTCTCGCCGCCGACGACACCACCACCTGCGCGTCGACGGGGAGGACGCCGGCCGCCGAGCGGCTTAGGACCTCGAGGCCCACCGGCCTCTGATAGGGTCCCAGCTCCCGGCGGAAGTGTGCAGCGCATGAGATGGACGGAATCCATCAATGAAAACGGAGACAAGACAAGACAATGAGGACGGAATCCATCAATGAAGACTACAGAGGGAGGTAACAGCCTGACCGCGTACCGTGTTCGGATGCTCTCTTTGTTCCAGGTGCTTGAGCCAGGCGTCAACGTTTCGGCCCAACGACTGTCGGATCAGGTGCGGGTCATCCTGCGTAATCATATGTTGGATGATACTGTACTTGATCGCCTCCGAGCTGAAATGGGTAGCCATGTTATTGCCCCTCCGTCGCAGACTGTGTTACCAGTTGTGGTACCACCGTCCAACCATGTTCCCAGCCACGCTGACGAGGAGTGTAATGACATGGTTACAAACGTAAGTACCCACTACAATGATGAATTGAGGAGTGCTTTGGAGTGTGCTATTCGGGAATATCGCAGCATGCCGCTCGAGCTTAGGCCACGCTTACCTCGTTTGCCCATGCATAACAAGAATAAGGCGCTGCTGGTGGCTGCTCTGGATTCGCAGTTGTCCAATTATTTTGATGACTGCGAAGACCTCACCGATACACACTCGATACTGTACTGCGCGGCTGTAGCGGCATGTCGTGTAGCTCACGTCAAATTTCCTAATGACAGAGCTACACGACCGAAGCCAGCCGTACCGGCTTGGCAGTGCAGGATCGAGCGTCGTATTAGTGGGGCCAGAGCACTCATAGGCAAACTAATCTGCTTCAGGGAGGGCAACACTCGCCCAAGAGTGATGCGCTTTGTGAGACGGGCGTTTTCGGGGACTGATGTCAGCTCCCGAGACTATATGTCCCGTGTCACAGAGCGCATCGACTTCCTGAAGCAGAAAGTATATGCATGGGCAAACCGTATTCGCAGGTATAAGCGGCGAGTGGAACGATACACCCAGAATCGCACATTCCGAAGTAATGAAAGGTGGGTGTATAGGGATTGGGAGCGACCGGACCAAGGTGTGACTAATACGCACCTGCCGGATGATGACGCCATATACTCGTTCTGGCGCAGCATCTGGTCGGTGCCTGTCTGTCATACCGAGGGCGATTGGATTCGGGATGTTGAGCGCGCGTGCGATCCAATACCAGAAATGGGGGCAATTATCATCAGCCCCCAAGATATAGCTCGTGCAGTCCGTCCGTTAGCTAACTGGAAATCTCCAGGTCCGGACGGGCTGCACAACTTCTGGATAAAATGGTTTACGCGGTCGCATGCCCGCTTGGCATCTCAGATCCAGTCTGCCTTAGAGTCAGGGTCGCTGCCCCAATTTCTAACTACAGGAATAACCCACCTGCTCCATAAATCAGGTAGTACTGCGGAACCTAAAAATTATAGACCGATCACGTGTTTACCGACGGTCTATAAGGTTCTTACATCCATTTTGAGAGCTAAGATTAACACACATATAGATAGTAACTGTATCATGTCGGCCTCTCAAAATGGATGTAGGAATGGGTCCCGCGGTACTAAGAAGCTTTTCCTCATAGATATGACCATTGGCCAACAGGTTCGACGTTTCCGAAAGGATCTGTCGACATGTTGGATAGAATATAAGAAGGCCTATGACTCAGTTCCTCATACATGGCTCATGAGGGTGCTAGAATTGTATAAAGTTGATGCAACGCTACGCACCTTCATGATGTCATGTATGGGGCAATGGAGGACGGTCCTTCGCTATCCAGGATGTCGACAAATCCAGAGGAATAGCGAACCGATAAGGATCGAGCAGGGTATATTCCAGGGTGACAGTTTGAGTCCGCTTTGGTTTTGCCTAGCTTTGAATCCTCTAAGCACACTGCTGGAGAATTCAGGGCTAGGCTATCGGTTGAAGAGAGGTGGTCAGGTTATATCTCACCTCCTTTACACGGATGACTTGAAACTTTTTGCCCCCAGCAATCTGCAACTGATGGAGCTACTGAAGGTAACTAAAACCTTTAGTAGTGCCATCAGGATGGAGTTTGGTGTAGGCAAATGTGCGGTCATGCATGTAAAGCGAGGGGAGATTGTGGAATCCGTGGGTACTCAACTCTCGGATTTCATAAACCTGAGATCCCTCTCTCCAACCGAAACCTATAAGTATTTGGGTATGTCGGAAGCGTTAGGTATCAATGTTACTGACATGAAGCAATCGTTGAAGGAGCGCTTCTTTGGCCGCCTGAAGAAGGTACTTAATAGCCTTCTATCAGGCGGAAACAAGGTGCGCGCCTTCAACGGTTGGGTCATGCCGGTATTGATGTACTCTTTCGGCGTACTCAAATGGACTCAAACAGAACTTGACGCCCTGGATAGGCGTGTCCGTACACTGCTGACTGCATTTCGAATGCATCACCCACGGTCGTCGCTGATGAGACTGTATATCCCGCGGAAGTGTGGAGGCCGAGGCTTTTTAAATGCTAAGACCCTCCACAACCGCGAGGTATGCAGTCTAAGGGAATATTTCCTAGCTGCTGACGTGGGTATGCATCGAGATGTAGTGGCAGTGGACAAGGGCCTTACTCCACTCTCCTTGGCTAACGAGAACTGGCGCAAACCTCTAGTGCTTGACACTAACGATCGCAGAGAAGTATGGCAGAGTAAGGAACTTCACGGACGCTTTTTCACTGGCACTACATGGGCCCGATGTAGACCAGTTAGCGTCCGTAGCCTGGCTGCGTGTCGGTGACCTCTTTGGGGAAACCGAAGGTTTTGTCTGTGCAATTATGGACGAAGTTATCATGACGAAAAATTACCGGAGATTTATTGTAAAGGACGGCACGGTTGACATATGTCGGGCATGTCATCGTCCGGGAGAATCAATCCGCCACATAATCTCTGGTTGTTCTCGTCTAGCTAACGGTGAGTACTTGCATAGGCACAACCTTGTAGCCAGGATTATCCATCAGCAACTTGCTCTGAAGTACTCTCTTGTGGAATCGGAAGTGCCGTACTACAGATATGCGCCCGACCCAGTTCTCGATAATGGTCATATCTCATTGTACTGGGATCGGTCCATCATCACTGACAGGACTATTGTAGCCAATAAGCCTGATATAGTGGTGGTGGACCGAATCGAGAGGCGTGCAATGATTGTTGACATTACCGTTCCACATGACGAGAACCTCGTGAAAGCCGAGAAAGATAAACAAATCAAGTATATTGACTTGGCTCGCGAGGTTGTCGACATGTGGGATGTGGACTCAGCGATCATTGTACCGATAGTCGTGTCAGCCAATGGCTTAATAGCCACGAGCCTCGACCAACACCTCAGGAGGCTCTCGTTAGGCGGCTGGATCAAGGGCTTGATTCAGAAAGCAGTACTTCTGGACACGGCTCGCATTGTCAGGCGGTTCCTCTCTCTGGAGCCCTGACCGCCGGTAGCTTGGACCCTGTTCCCGATACCGGTGGGATACTATTTTTTATATTTTTAAATATATTTTTTTATCCTTTATATTTAAATATTTAAAAATGTAAATAATATTTCTATAAAAATAAATAAACGGAAAATAATAATAATATATAACGGCGATAGCTGCACGAGCGCGCGTTGCCAATACTGAAAACTATCTAGGCTCTTTTATTATAAGTTTTGTTTTTAATATAAAAACTAAAATATTAACTTTTTATAAAATAGAGCAGCGATTACTAATTAATAAATAATTATTATGAATAATTATGTATTTATTTAAATAAAAATCAATAATTTAGTCTTTAATTGGCACACTGATGGCACACACACTGATTGTTTATCGATTTTTGTGTTCATCACTACACTATTATATGTGGTACCATTATTTCACAAAATGACAGTAGCTAATGTCAAATCTGGAATCGAATTAAAATTCCAAGTATAGTAAAAGACAGCGATTCTCTAATTTTAGTTTAGTTATTATTAAGAGAATCGGCACCATTGGGTAACAATTTCTCTTTAATAGATCAGTTTTTATATTAGGTAACGGAAGGCTATTGGGGTATTAAAGTTACAATAATCACTAAAAGAATTGTAATTTTACAATTTGTTGGGTTTTAGTCAGTAAAAGTCTGTCAGAGCGGGAGAAGTCATTGGATGATTTCCCACACCCTAAAAAAACCGGCCAAGTGCGAGTCGGACTCGCGCGCAAAGGGTTCCGAACGAATCACATATTTTTTAAATGGCTTATAAAAAAGTAAAAATCAAAAACAAACATTTACATGAACTTAAAAATACTAATTAAAACTTAGATACTTAAGTACATAACTATGTTTTAATTAGTAGTTTTATCATAGTTGTACGCTTATGCGTACCTACTACTATAATATTTTAGGAACAGTGTAAGAGACGTTCATGCCTCAAGCTTTACAGAAATGTTAGAGTTAATAAATCTCGATTAAATGCATAAACGGAGTTTAGTTTGAACTAATCGTGATTAGTTTCATTGGAGAAATCGGCCCGAAACCATCATAACATAAACAAAAGACAAAACAAAAGACAATTTATCAGATGACTTCAGTGTGGCTGAAATCGTATGTGCTGAGCGATGTGTGTGCGCGGCATAGCCACGATGCTGGCAAAGTTACACTTCAAAGTAAATACTATCACTACTCAATCCCACATGTTACGTTAATCAGAAAAAAAGTATTGTCTGTCGGCCCTCGGATCTCGATTTATAAAAAATTATATTGTTCAAACACAGAAGTGGGTATGTTAGTATTTTGCCAATTAGATATTGGTGCGGATTCTCTTGTTCAATAACTAAACTAAAATTAGAGAATTGCTATCTTTTACTAAAAGGCAGTGCGAGAAAAGGACGGCTATAGCTATGCACTAAGTTAGAGATGTCAAATTAGTTTACGCCTTGCGCTTCGCCGTGTTTTTAGACGACATGTTTTTACGTGTACCCTTAATTTGTATGGAAATATTAGTTCAAACTAAATTTGACAGCTCTAATTTACGTCCGTCTCTTTCTTGTTTTAATAGAGAGAAAAAGATAGCAATAGCCTAAATTAAGTTTAGTTTGTGCACAACAGAATCAACACCATTGACGAGTTAGTAATTTAGGTACACTATTATTATCATTTGTGCTATTTTGTCCACCTATTCCTTGTTTAGACCCTAAATGTTAGATAACTTTCCAAGACTACTTCAATTAATATTATATTTTTAATATAATATTTCGATGCACTTACTGCGTTATGAATGATATATGGCAGTGGTTATAAATGACGTCACATGACGCCGTCTGACCTGAATAATAAAGTTTAAAAACAAAAAGACTGGGCGCAAAAAAACACGAGCAGTTCTTTAATTAAATGAGACTTTATCTATCTACAATGTGGAGACGACAATACAACAATTAATAGAAACAATGGCAATAATCATCATTAGTAACAACTTTTACTATAAGATCAACCCTAAACTCGCGGAAAAAATCAACCGTTTAGTATAATTTGTCGAGTTATACAAACACTAGCTTCAGCCAGCGGCTTCGCCCGCGTGTAATTAGTACACCCCCGTTATAAACTTTCAACCCCTTTTTCTACCCCATATGGGTTGAATTTCAAAAATCCCTTTCTTAATGGATACCTACTCTTCATAAAGAACACGCCCTCCAAATTTCGTGTCTCTAGGAAAAGCGGCTTAGGCTATGCGTTGATATGTCCGTCAGTCAGAACTTTGAATTTTATTTATACAGATGTATGAGGTGGTATTTTTAGCAACAAAACAGCCAGACGTAAGATGAATGAGCAGGATTAAAGTATCCAAAGACCAAAGCAAGGACCACGCCATGCACACGTCTGAATGTACTCTTCCACACACGGTTGACGGGATATGATCAGAGAAATGTTTTCTTTGTTATTTACAAAGGCTTTTATGACCATCTTGTGCTCCTAGAATTACTCTTTTTAAGTATATGTGCAAATCATTGGAACAGTGAAATCTAGTTTTTTTTCTTATATAACAGCTATTTTGATGGAGTGATCTTCGCAGACGCTGGTGCAGCATATCTTGCATTTTTTTTTGGCACGTTTAGATAAGAGTCTGGTTATTCCTTTTAATACCAAATCTTCAAAATTTACGAGGTGCACTGAGAGTTACAGCCGCCTGATAGTGAGATCGTCCTTCTACGGTTAATAAGCAGACCCGGGTGAAAAACACAGCGCTATGTTCATGTTCGATTTTTTTTCTGTGATCATAATAACCTTTATTATACATTACAAACAAGCTATAAAAATAAAATTTTTAGTTATGTTAAGTTAGAGTGAAAATTAATATATTTTTTGGTGTTTTTACAATTTGAAGGGATATCCCTTTAAATAAAAGTAAAGAAATTTGAAAATGGGTTTTCGAAAAATGTCGCTTACTGAATTCTTATACAGAGTGGTGATGACAATACGACATTAAATTAAACCTCGCATACCTCAAGACGTTCTTAGTCTACATACAAAAAATCATTTGAATATATCCAGTAGTTTAGTCACAGGAAATTATTTTTCATTTTTAACATTTGCTACATGATGTATCTGATAATAGGGAAACACTGTCAGGTTAATGACCCACATCGGTATAAACATCAAAACATTAAAGTCACGTTGCCAACTCGCTAGGTACTTAAACACTTTCGCCAAATTAGTATTTTCATCTGATTTAGTGAAAATTATACCTTAATTCTGAGTAATAAGAGTCAGAGAAATTGCGTTTCATCATAGTTGGATAAGAAAGTAACGAATGCGGAAATTGCAATGCACTCATTATATTAATAGAAAATTTAGTGTGTGCGAAAGAGATAAATCTAGTTTCGTTTGTTACTTCGCTTTCTTGAAGAAAGTAGTCTGTCGCCGCGATCCTGTGACGAGTCACGCGTCCTTGCTTGGTAGCGCAGCCGCAGGTGCCGCTAATTTTCGTTCGCGCCGCGTCGCCCGCCTTTGATGTAGGTACTTCCCCGCCGCTCGTGTTTAAATTTGTAAATTCATTTACGACGGTATTAGTCCGAAATTGGACGCTTTATTTTGGTGACAGTACATGTAACGTTTTAATAGGTATTTAGTTAAACAGTGAGTGAATTGTGCGAAACTAAACGCTTAGTTTTTATTGTTTTCGTGTTTTTTTTTTTTAATAATCATGCCGCGATACAATTACACAGCCTCGGAGTACACCGACATGATTTTAATTTATGGGAAGTGTCAAAGAAACGCCGCTTTGGCTATACGGACATACCGAGAGAGGTTTGGAAGCACTCGAGTTTGTCCGACCAACGGGCGCACCATTGTCCAAGCTGTCCAGAGGATGCGAGAAAATCGATCCTTAATCCCGCATGTGGATAGTGCTCCTCCACGTGTAAGAGTGACCCTTGAGGAACGAATTTTAAATTATTTTGAACGCAACCCAACGTGTAGTTCGCGAAGGGCAGTTCTTAAAGTTCTTAAAGTTTTAAAACGCGACAAACGGAAGCCGTATAAATACAAGAAATTGCATGCATTGTTACCTAGAGACAAACCGGTTAGGGAAAACTTCTGAAGCTTTTTTTTTTTTTGGAATGAAAATAAACATTTCGAGAATCCGGATTTCTTGTACAATGTGATGTGGGCTGGCATTCATAGCTGTGATTCAGTGCTAAATAATCTGTGATTCAGTGTAATTTTACTGAGCATTAATCCATAATTAAAAGCCAAAAAATCAAGTCGCTACAGGACCGCGCGTTGTTGCCGCTCTTACGAGAGGTTAGTGAACTAATATTTATAAATGGTGTTCTATTTCGTTTCTAGTTTTATGCCATTTAGTTTGTTTGAAATTTTTATTTTTTTATTTTCGTTGTTAGGATTTTTTTGATAGCTTAAACTTATTCTTATAAACTAGTATTGTCCGTGTTTTCATTTATTGTCGTATTGTCTTCTCCACCCTGTATAGGACAGTCCCACAGTTCCTAGGCATATTTTTATAATTTATTCTAATCGTGCAAGGTTTGAATGATACAATACCAGATCACTTATGTTAGTGATCGTTATTTTCGTAGCCATAAGGTTGGTTTCATAGGCAAATAAAAGTGAACGGTTCACACATAGGTCGTTTTCTAGGCATAAGGCAGCCAACATTTTTTTAAAGGATTATTTCAGTAATAAACAACACTACAATGAATAGCCGGGGATTTTAGACTCATTTTAGTTTTAGTTTACCAAGATAATCTCATTTAAATGGTGTTTTCCAATACAAAAACTGTTTTTGCTAATGGTTTTACGTGTATAACTGAACGGTTTTTTGACGTAATCGGAAATTCTTTTAATGATGTACCGCACATACTTTGACTTTAATTCGTTTACATTTCTATCCAAACCGGCTGATTAGTTTTTGAGAAGCTGGTAATTAATTAATCACAAGTAGTGAGTAAAACAAGCTCATCTATGAAAAACTTTCATTTATTGATTTTCAATACTCTACTATGCCCTCTTTTTTACATATTACGCAATTAAACATATACAATGGCTATGACACAAATCCAATATAATACAAAAAATGTGAGGTTATTAGTTATTTTCTAATACTAAATGCCAAGAGTCAGGAATACTTAGACAATAACAAGAAAAATACAATTTTAAGAAGGTATACATGAATTAAATTGAAAATAGATACAATAATTTTTCGTACATTATTTTATTTCTCTATCCTCCTCACCGTCAACTTCCGTTAATAAAGAACTCGTGAGGCGTTTCTTTTGCGTCCTGTTTTCCATCTTCACTGTATTAACTTCTCAAATTACAGGAAGACCCCGTACTTTGAGAAGTGCGAGATCCAAAGCAGCGCGGGCGTCTTCTAGAGGCGAGTGGCCCGCGCTGTCTTGCTGCACGATGCGCCCAAGGTGCTCCTCAGAGAGCGCACGCAGAGACTGGCGCATGGGCAAGCCTCGCCTGTGAGGGTACATCGTGCAGGTATCAACCACGGCCCCATGCAACAGCTTCAGTGCCCGCAGATCATTCTCCAGGGCATGGCCGATTAACACGGTGTCCGTACCCACAAATTTCAGAATGTCTTGCTGTACGTCTCGTAGCGATTTAGTTGCGCGCGCCAAATCGCACGGTCTGATACCAGAGAATCGGGTATTGTGATCAATCACAGGTGAAGCCGGCTTGACGAGTGTTTCGTACACGAGTCGGCCATCAGCGGCGATGACCACAATACTAGCCAATTCTAGGCCTGCCGTGGTAAAACACAACTCCGTGTCGATGGCGTATACACCACCACGAGGCGTACGGGCACGGACATAACCTTCAACAGGCCCATTGAAGCCTGCACGAGTGCCGCTCCAAACATGGGAGGCCGCTGTGCTGCAACCTTCGGCGCCCCAGGACGATTGGCAGCAGCTGTAGCCGCGATTTGCACTAATACGACCCCAATGATATGTGCACGGTTCACTCAATCGACACATTTGGTGACAACGCACACACACTTTATCCGCTTCACTACCGGAGCGCGGAGTCAAACGCCACGACCCGCTTTCGCCTTGTGCGCCCGGCACAAACTCCTTAGCGTTTACGTTCAAAGGTCTCGATCGCGGCGGCTGGGGATAAATATAAAAGACGGCACTCGACGAGTTCCAATCAATCCCGTGCGGATAGCCGAGTATCCACAATTCGCTTGGAGTCAGCATGTGTGGTCGGAGCGCTTCTAACAGTTCAACAGTGGTCGACGTCGTAGGCGGTGCGAACGGAGGGCGGCATTGAACACGCAGCTTGCGTTCACGTGCTGGAGAACTGGTAGAGTCCACCAGCGCCAGGTGCTGCCCGTAAGACCGATGGTGTGATTGAGTACGAAAATACATGTTTCTGCACTGGCTTGTATAAATAAAGAGTGGAGATAGCGAGTGGAGATAGCTGAAGAGATACGTGCTGTCGCGCGCGCGGCTTCTCTACTACTGGTACGACTATGGTGTGGACGCACGCTTTATACGGACTTCGCAGGTAGGGTGCAGGTAGGGTAGGGCGCGTTCGTTAGTGAGATTCGCTAATAGGCCGGTATCTATTCTATGTAATTAAGTGAAATAGGTTTTCATTTGAAATAGGTAATTGTATACAAAAAATGGTACGCATTTAAATTCATAAAGAAACATTGTAACCCTAAATGCTATTGAGACACGCGTTGTTAACACAGATCAGCTAAATGTTCCGCATGGCGTTTTTGCACAGTTATGAATACATATTTTCTTTATTTTAGTTTAATTAAAAATTTCATGCAAGCAACTGCATCAGACTTCTTGACAGTGACTTGTTTGGAACTTATTAGTTGTTTTTTGCAGTTTGGTTTTTGAAAATATTCATTTCTTTTTCTACGTTTTAATGTAGTAATACCCCACATGAAGATGTCGTAAAACATTAGACCTCACTAACCTAATGGGGGCCGTTAGTTTATTGATTCCTAATTAGTTTATTTCTTACCGTGTGTATTGAGTTACGCTCGTTAAAATTACCTTTCGAAGGCGTTTCATTATGGGTTAGTCACTCGTTTTTAAGAAATAGATTATGATAATTATTTTCACGTTAACAAGACCTATTATATGCGGTTATATACGAAATTAATCAAATCTTTATTACAAGTATTGAAAAATTAAGGCGCGGTATTACCTCAATAGTAAAAAAATAATGGTTTCTCTGATAGTCGAGTATGACGTAATGCAATGAAAATATCTTTTGCAAAAAATACAATGGACAGTGAAGGATTTAAAGAAAAGTTTTAACCGAACAGAATAGTAAAAAATAGTTTGATATTTTCAATAAAAAAATCGGAAATTGCTCCACAAAAATAAACTTTGGCGTCGAATATCTCTGTATTTTCAGCGATAACAACATATTTTTTTAAGAATTAAATAGAATTAGCATTTTAATAAAACTTTGACCGGACAATTATTTAATTTATTGTGTATATTCTGGATAATCTACAGAAAACCCGTAAAATAAATGCCAATTCGCATCGTCAACACAACTATTATGTTCAATTCTCAACCTTATTTGAAGCTATCTCAAATCGTAGTCAGTCCGCGCCTTAAGTCAGAATGGTGGCTAACCAACTTTAAATCATTACGACCCTAAATGGTAAATCAAAACGAAAAATGATAAAAAAAAAACAAAATCTCGGTATCCGCTTTTACAATAAGCTACCCCTTTCTTTTATTGACCTGCCTTTTAATGCATTTAAAACTAAAGTTCAATCTAGTCTCTGTTCGAAGGCGTACTATTCCATCAACGTCTATTTAGAGATGATAACAATAGTTGGTCGCTGTGTTGAACGCAAGACAATGTTACACTTGATGTTCTTTTATTGACCTGCCTTTTAATGCATTTAAAACTAAAGTTCAATCTAGTCTCTGTTCGAAGGCATACTATTCCATCAACGACTATTTAGAGATGAGAACAATAGTTGGTCGCTGTGTTGAACGCAAGACAATGTTACACTTGATGTTCTTTTATTGACCTGCCTTTTAATGCATTTAAAACTAAAGTTCAATCTAGTCTCTGTTCGAAGGCATACTATTCCTTCAACGACTATTTAGATATGATAACAATAGTTGGTCGCTGTGTTGAACGCAAGACAATGTTACACTTGATGTTCTTTCTCCATAATAGGGATGACGGCAAGGTTAAAAAATAATATTTTTAATTAGTCTGTAAGTTAGATTATGCCGCGAAGCCGCTGGTTGAAGCTAGTGTTTGTATAACTCGACAAATTATACTAAACGGTTGATTTTTTCCGCGATTTTAGGGTTGAAAGTTGTTAATAATGATGATTATTGTCATTGTTTACATTAATTGTTGTATTATCATGCCTACATTGCAAAATTAAAATCAAAAGTCATTCATTCAAACTAGGCTGGGAGCTAGCACTTTTAGAACGTAAAGTTCCACATAAAGGCAGTCCCTCAAAAACGCCTGCTCGTCACCACTTCCTAGTGTTTTAGCTGTGAAGAAGAATTGGCGCAACAAACTCCCCAGCAACAGTCTGTTAAGTTTTAAGAACGTGAATCTACATATTTATATGCAACAATCTTAGCACTTGTATGTACATAAAACAGAAAAATAAAGATACATCGACCAAAATATAATCATATAATTAAATTATCCGCCACTTGTTAGCTAGCACATTCCATTATGCCATCAAAAACTCAAGCACAAACACTAAACCTAATTTAATAAGCTTCCATACATAACTGGTGTGCCTGCTTACACATGCAACGATAGAATCTATCTGCTGTGATTCGAAGCCACAAGTGATAAACTAGAGCCATCACAGTAAAATTAGTAAACTATTATTATATGAACTCATAAATTCTGTCATAACCTAATAGGGTTGACGACAAAAAAAATCGAATTAGTGCGTCAGTAAGATTACCAAAAAATATTGGACACGTACTTTTTATTTTGTCACTTTAACAAAAAATTAAGACGATACTAGTGGGTCGAAATACGGGTCCATTATTTTTTGTAATCTAACAGACGGTATTTTTAGGACACTAGCCTATTCAGCATCAGACTGATCACTATATATTTATGACCTATTCATTGAAACCATGTCAATGAGCTCAAACACGATACCTCTGCCGTAAAGAAATGAGGAGTTGGGAATTATGCATATTTCAAAACATGCTGAAGCATCAGGTCAAAGGTTACCAATCTACGTATAATAAGTTCGTTGAGATCATTCCAATGAGCTCAAACACGATACCTCTGCTGTTAGTAAGTGAGGAGTTCGGTATTCTGCAGTTTACAGGTCATGCAGCATCATTAGGTTAAGGTTGCCATGTTATTGCAATATAATTGAAATAAAAAGTAGCCGATGGATGCGAGACGCACAGGACCGGTCATTGTGGCGACATTTGGGGGAGGCCTATCTCCAGCAGTGGACGTCTTTCGGCTGAAATAATGATGATGATGTAAAAAATACCAAATTTCGAAGTTGCTCGCGTCTCTTCATTAACTAAAAAAGACCTGATGATCTTCAAACGGCTGAACAGATTTTGTTGAATTATAACTTAGAACATTCTCAATCAAGTCACCTTTCAAACAAAAATAACTAGACCATAATCGGTCCATTCGTTTACACAGACAGACACACATAACAAACTTATAACACCACTCTTTTTTTTCAGAAACAAAAACAAAAAAGTGCAAAATAACTTTATTTTCGGAAGTCGGTTTCAAAAAACGAAGAACCAGAAACACCGACTTCAAAAATTAAAGTAATTTTGCACATCTTTTTTTGTTTTTGGAAGTCGGTTCTTTTTTTTCTAATGTTAATTAAGAAACAAACAAAAATTAGCGTATTTTTACTAAACTGACAGTTGGCCACTATTTTAAATGAAAACTTGTTTCAATTCGTACGTAGTGGAAAATTCGGTAATATCGTAAGTGGCTATCATAACAAATCCTGAGGCGTATAGTTACAAAGTAAGTTGTGTTTTTACCCGACTGCGCGACGCAAGGGAGCGTAATATATTTATCAGCCTATATATGTATGTTTGTTCCTTTCTGGCGCTTTAGAGACCAAACGCGTGGGTCAATTTTGATAATTCTTACGTCAATTGATTCGTTTTATAATCTTACGAGTGCTAAGGACATGGCAGAATCAAAATACAATATGGCGACAACCAGACGCCATATTATATACTAGGTTAGGTATTTTCTAGTTTCCTGAGTGAAGAAAGAACAAGGAATTGAAATAAATTTTAATCCTTTGGGAACGAAATTTTTAAAAAGTGATAACATTGAACATAACGTAAATGGTTTATAATCCCTTTCCGAAAATTGCAAACGATATTGATTTTAAACAATAAGTAGCTGTTTTCTTTGTTTCAAATTGTACGCCAACGTAAAAACAAGTTTTGTTCTATTATCTATATCTATGCATACAATAAAACACTAAAAATGTGGAGCTATGTTTTTACTTGTCACAAAAACTACTGAACCGATTCTGTTAAAATTTTGCTAAAATACTCGTATAATCCTTTACAAACTTAAACAATGAAGTCTAAAACTTCATTGTTTAAGTTTGTAAAATTATCGTCGCTACTCCTGATAAGTTCCATTTGTGATTTTTGTATGGTTGTAAAATTAGGGACCCTTAGATTATAAAATGTCCAGATACTGTGTTCAATACAAAACGCAACGTTTATCGTGAAGCCAAATTTTCATACGTGTGTGAGTGAACGCGACGCTCGCGAGTGTATTAAGTATCGCATTTGCGTGTGTGTGCATCATGTGTATAATACCAGCGCCTGAGAATTACCCTAAAAATGTGGGAATGCTTAAAATTTAAAGGATAATTTTAATCATTACTGTTGATGATTTGTTATGTTATTTGTTGTCATTTATTTTGTGTATTTTTCAATGTACCTACGACCGCATGTTTATGTCATGCATTTGTGAATGTTCGGAAAATCCATCATACATATTTTTAGTGTAGTGTGCTTGTGTACGATTATGAAATGTGTTTCTCAGTTTCCTCAAATGGGTAGTAAAGCAGGGGATAGCCCAATCTATAGATGCGAGGGCTTAAAATCCAATTTCGGTATATCATTTTCATATCAACGCCGATTTGTTCACGTGGGTTTTTGAAGTTATACTTCTATTCGCGGTAAGGAAAAATGGTGAGAATAAATGTTTACGATGCGCGCGCACACCGTCACAAAAAACCGACACCCTGAAGTTAGCTATAGAATGATTGTTTTCCTTTTGTAAACTTTGTGACAGTTTGGTTTTTTATTTTGTTACGCCAAAGTTTAACTTATTACGTGCGTACACACACACTTTTTTTTTTTAATCTGCCCTGGTTGAGAAAAATCATGCGTGTACCTTTGCGCCCCATTTTCGCATCTTAAAATAATTAATAAGTAGTATGCCTAAGCCCGCATCGCAGTCTAACTTTTTTTGAGTTAACAGGCAAGGTTTCCAAGGTTTGGGGATATCTGTCAGGATCACTGTTTATTTTTTTAAAACAGGTACGTGTACTTATTTTTTTTTTCAATTCAACCATTGGCAGCTACGGGATTGGAAATCTATGTAAGTAAAAATGATAATTTTGAGAAAAAGAAAACTTTAACTTTAAACTTCATAAATACGAGCTAAGTCGCAAAAAAATACTTAAAAGTTTTGTTTATTTTCTTAATAACTTTAAAACGATATATTTGAGATCCTCACAATCAGCCCTTTAATTTGTTATTTCGCACGGTACAGTTTGAAAAACTTTATTTATAATTTTTCCGATTTTCCCCCCAAAAGTGACACCACATTCGAAATTAATTTATTTACCTTACTTGTCCGCGTTGGGGTCATAGAAATACTCCCGTGTAGCAAATTTCAACTTAATCGAGCCAGTAGATTTTGAGTAAATTGGCTGTGACAGACGGACAGACAGACAGACGCACGGATGATCCTATAAGGGTACCTTTTTTACATTCAGATGTTCGGCATCCTAAAAAGGGTGCTGTTAATAAGTTTAGTTTTTTAAACAATGGTTTGCAGGCCGTTATTAAGTCTACATTACACAGTGCGCGAATGCACTGCTTTTGAGCCAGGTATACTCTATTAAACTCTATGGAGCCACCCCATAATAGAATACCATATGGTAGGTTGGATGCTACATTCCCATGATAGTAAATGATTCTGAACCGTATTTAAGTTTTTGCTCTAAAAACTTGTGACGAACTGCAGAAGCGTTCTTTTTTTTTTCACGATTTAAAAACTTGCAAATCGACATCAAGGATTTTGGGGTGAAAACGGGGTTAGGGGAATGAAAAGAAGACGGAAATGAGCTATTTTAGTTTTTATGGTTACTTAAACTGAGATTATTTTCCATTAAGAAGTTAGTACAGAGGTACATAGGTTTTTCTGAAACTACTATTTTTCTTGGTAAACTCCCACATAAACAAGAAATTACAACTTTCAGCTGGGGTACAAAAGTCAAGTAAACTAGTGTAATTAGCGAAAATATCATTAGCATTTTACAATAACACTAAAGAACAAATTAGTGAGCTTATGTTTATGATATCCGATGGTGTCGATCGTTAGGTACTTAATTGAATTTCAGGGAATTCCTGTACTACTAGTAACATTGGTGTCATTAAGTAATGTTAATGGCACCAATGTTTTTTTTATCATGTTACTAATGTTAATTGCTTATTAGTAGATTTATATTGATCTGATGTCGGAACGATAACTAACTGATATCGAACAATAGGTAGTCAATTTTACTCATGAATAAAAAATGTCCCAGGCATCTATTTCCATCAATGTTAAATTGAAAGTTTTTTATTTTGCAATTTGATCCTAAATTCCATTTTTAACCGACTCCGAAAAAGGAGAAGGTTCTATGTTCGACTGTATGTATGTCTTTTTTTTATGTATGTCCACCGATTTCTCTGTCAATTGAGGACCGATTTTCAAAATTCTTTTTTTATCCGAAAGAATATACTCTCGAGGTGATCCCCTATAAATTTTATCGAAATTGCTTTAGCGCTTTTTGAAAAACTGAACAAAAACGAAAAATACGCATACCTTGATGACGTTTTGGTGTTCTCCAATTACGAGTATGTTTAAATTCCACGTTCCATGTTATTGGGGTTTTTAGTTCTGGGTTAAACAACTAAAAAGTGAAAAATAAAAACTTTTTTACAAAAAAAACAACCGACTTCCAAAAAAAAAAAATACACAAAGGCGGGTGCATATATGTCATAATTTATTTTTGTTGCCAATACTAACATTACTTCTTAAGTACTTTGTTACTAACAAAATATGGACCTGGTCTTAATTAAATGTTTACTATTATTATTATAGTATTATAACGAAAACCCCATCCAAATCGGATCAGTAGTTTTCAAGAAAATCGCGGACTAACAAGATACATAGAGTCTGGCAAACGAAAGTAGACATTCGAATTATTACTAATGTCAAACTCCATTTTCCAAAAGATTGCTACATAATATCTAAAGTATTACCTAAAGTACTTACTTAAAGTATTTTATTCAGACGAAGTAAAACAAATAATTCTAAAGTATTAAATTATGTTATTTCAGGTATTTCTTACCAGTTTTGGGGTTGCTATGCTGATATTTGTTAAATTTGCAGCTTTTTCAATCTCTACTTTCGTTTGCCACACTCTACATACAGGTCGAATACAGAACCTCTTTTTTTGAAGTCGGTTAACAAATAATGTAGTTTTTAAAAGCAATAAAAATATCAGTCTATTTCATCACTACATAGTATAAAACAAAGTCGCTTTCTCTGTCTCTATATATGTCTGTATGCTTAAATCTTTAAAACTACGCATCGGATTTTGATGCGTTTTTTTTTATAGAGTGATTCAAGAGGAAGGTTTATATGGATAATACATGCATAATATAGTAGAGAAACACTGATAATTTTAGAGGTTTCTAATATGATGTCTTAAATAAACCCATTTTTTTGCGCTTATATTGCAAACGCTGGCTGAACCCTACGAGATAGATCAAAATAATGTACTACAGTATTGTACACCTTAAAAAGTTCTACAAAAAAGTCCGCGATGGTATATGTCTATCTCTTAGGGATAACCCCCACAATAACCATTTTTATCCTTTACTTTTTACGAGAAATAATGGCTTATTTACGAAGCGATTTTGAGCAATACAGCATTAATCCTTATCCAATGAAGTACCTTAAGTACATATATAGACATATAGGTATTTAATATCAGCATTACACCCGTGCAAAGCCGGGGCGGGTCGCTAGTAAAATATATTCTGCAGAAAAGAGCTATCAGAGCCATATAATTATAATCTACGCTGGCGCGATTCTTTTAGGGGGTTGTTTAAGATATACTTAAACATCATGACGGTACCTTGTCAATACAATGAAAACATTATGTATGTTCGAATAAATCTGCATCTCTTTTCTAAGATAAGTGACAGGCATAATTTTAATACAAGAAATAGGAACTTAGAAAAAAAACTAAAATTAGATCAATCTCGATTCAGATTGGCTGAAGTACACAATTCTTTAATGGGGTTCTGTGTAAAAGTTTATAAAAAATACCACTACACATTCTCCAACTAAATGAGACAAAATTTAAAACATGCATAGAACGCATATTATGTAGACAAGTATATTTTAAATTGGAAGATTATATCCTTGATAAAAATGCTTGGCTTAATGCCGGTCCTGCTCCACAGTCACAGCCACTTGGGTCCACAAGTTAGTTCTTTTTTGTATTTGTACATTTGTATATTTGGAAGAGATGCTCTCCCTTTTATTTTTATTTTTATAAACATTTTTTATCAATAAATTTAAATTTTTTTTTTTTATTAATTGTTCAATTTTTTTTTTAACTTTTCAAAAGTATTGTATTTTTCGAAGCATTTTTTAATTTTATAAATATGAGTACCATGGGGCATACTGGGTGTAACGGAAAGGTGTGGTCATATTTTAAGAACTGCATCTGCCCATCGACATGAACAACTTTCTTCAAGAAAATCCGAGGAAATTCAAAAATTTTTTTGTTACCTCCCATATAAATATTGATCAGCTGATGATAACTTTGTATGGAAAGTCCAATTTTTTTTTTGAGAATTTTATATTTTTTCTTAGAGAAAGCTGTTCATTTCCATGGGCAGAACCGGCTCTTAAAATATGACCACACCTTTCTGTTACACCCTGTATAACATAACTGCTTTTTTTTTACATGAACGAGCATTGTTATGCTCACTCAAATGTCTCGCTGATGGTGGCACGTGTGTTGGGTCATTCGGTTCCCTTCAATATGGCTTCATCTTTCTGACTGACCGACTTATTGACAATTCAAAAGTGCGTATAAATGGTTTATACTTTTTTTAAATTAATAGGTATACTTAAATAAACTATTTCATAATTAAAATTATGTAAATACAAGCGACCTGCCCCGGATTCGCACGGGATCAAAATGATTCGAAAGACACGTAGCACCATCTAGCGTCCTAAAGCAATTGGAACCGTCTAAAGGTACTATTCTTTTCCTCGAGGAGAAAACTAATAACAGCATGCGTTCGACTTCTGCCGAAAACAATGTTAAAATGTGGTCTAGGAAATAATCTACTAGTAGGTACTACTCTCCAAATACAATAGTTTACGTACTATATTTGCATATTAGGTACTAACTTTCTATTGTACTTTTATTTCAGGAATGTTACCTATTAAAACGTGTCACATCGGTCCAATACTTTGCTAGGGGCTAGTTAGTGTCAGCCACTGAACATTCGGGGTCCTAGATTTTAAGAGCCACCTTAACGTGTCCCTTAATGGTTGGTAAAAACGAAAACTTGGCTTAGTTGGTGAAAACGGATTATTTTGTATTAGTTCATTATGATAATATAATTGAATATTTGGCTGGTTTAGGGGGCTGTTTAATTTAGTCGCAAATTGTAATGTCATATTGACGTAGTTTTGTGTCTCATGTGTTTACGCAACTGCACAATACGTTGAATCATTGTAACAGCGCGATAACGGTAAAATGAAGCTGAGAATTTTATTGCAGTATTGACTACCTTAGCGAAGCTTAGCTAAGCTTGTCGACACGTTGGCTGCTAAATACTGCAAAAACATTAGAATTAGTTACATCCGCATTCTAATGGACAACAAAGTGACTGTATTCTGTATCCAAAAACTAAATACTTTTTAAAATTGACACTGATTAATGTTTAAGCTGCATTGCGGATTTCAGACGGCAGCCAGTTTTTAATAAGAGGAGCTCCAATTTAAATTCTGATTTAACTCCTCTAATTTAATGAAGACCATCGTGGTACCCATTGTGAAGAACAAGACGGGTGACATGGCGGACAAGGGTAACTATCGTCCTATTTCTCTTGCCACGATTATAGCAAAGGTGTTAGACGGTTTAGCGATGCAATAATATTGGCTACACATAATAAATGTGTAGCCAATATTCCCACTGTTAAACCAAGGCCTTAGTTATATTTTTATGAAGAGGACTATGTGAACTACTAATTTGTTAAAAATAAAATGAAAAACTGAACTGACAGAACTTCATCATCATAATTGCCTAATCTTTTTCCAAAGATGTTAAGGTCGGCTTCCAGTTTAACTGGATCCAGCTTCATGACTATACCGTTACTCATCCGAACAGAAAGAGTGCTTACCTGGCTAACGCGACAGGCTGACTAAGCTGCTCTTTCCCGGTGCCTCTGGAGCCCCATACTAGCAGAGGAGCTGCAGTAGCCGCTATCTGAGCGCGTAGAGGCGAGTCCCGAACGCCGCGAGCGAACACTAGCACGCGCACGCAAAGTGCACCCGCGTTCCACGGACGCATTGTGATTCTGAAAATAATATTAGTATTGTTTAGTAACAGGAGCAACCAAGTCAGACTGAAACTGGGAATGCTACATCCAGGGCCTGATCTGGGAGCCGGGCAAATTCCAAGAGCGGCAAATTTGACGCGGTTGTAGGCTACTAGAAAACTAATATTATAAATTTTGTAATAGTAAATTTAGTAATAAAAAACCGACCACGTGCGAGTTGGATTTGCGCATGAAGGGTTCCGTACCATCGTACAATATTATACGCGTCCATTTGTTGCCATTATTACGATCGAGCAAAAAAAAAAAGCCAAAAAACACGTTTCTAGTAGGAGCCCTTTAATTTTTAAACGGCAACAGAAATACACATTCTGTGAAAAGAACAATGAACACTGTGAACTAAGAAAAAACAGAAATTGGTCCCGAGATGAGACTGTCACCAATATGTAGTGCATATAAAATATAAAATATTCAACTGATGATATACATAATGTATATCATCAGTTAAATATTTTTGAGTATGTTGTTGAGTTGTTATCATGTTTGATATCATTAATTTATTTTTAAAAGCAGGGAAAATACAGATCATCGTTGAAAAAAAACTACTTTAATTAATAGTAGTAGATTTGTATCGGTTACGTTCTGAAGTGTGCGACGGAATTGCATAATTTGATTCCGCCAAGCCCGTTCAAACAACGGACCGCAAGACGTACGGCGATGTGTGCCACCGGTACATGGTGAACATCCCATCCACACGCAAGAAACATTTTGAGAACACATTCATTGTGCGTACAGCTAGGGAGTGGAATTCCCTGCCGGAGTCTGTTTCCTGATAGCTACAACCTGGGAGTCTTTAAGTGAAGAGTGAATAGGTTACTTCTAGGCAAGCGTGCTCCATCTTCGACCACATCATCGCTTACTATCAGGTGAGATAGTGGTTAAACGCGTGCCTATCAAAATATATATATATTATATGTAGAATGCAGTTTAACCCGTCAAATCATTAGCAGACACAATTAAAAACCTATCCTACCGAGGGGCCTGACGGATTAAAGTATCTAACTTTGAACGCATCCGTAATTACTTACGTTACTAGAGAAGTCCATACTTTTTCTTAAGCCTAAGTAGATTTTATTTCTTAATCGAAATTAAATTCCAGGCAATGTGAACCGTATAACCTCACGTTGATTATTAAAATACGGTTAACCACTAATAGAATCTGATGTTACTTCGTGGTAAATAGTTAAATAAAGCCATGAATAAAAAAAAAACTAATAATTTAACATCTAAAATCGATACTGCCATAAATCGATTGATTACGTCCCTCCCTATTTTTGACAAGTAAACAGAAATTAAAAAGTTTTCTGTGCAAACCCTTGTAGTTTGAGACTAGTAGGTATTTTCGGCGACGACTTTGTGTTCTGTGCGGTTTTCCTGTTTTTATTTGATATTTTGCGCGACTTAGTTTGCTGCTTGCAAAGAAAATTCAAAGTACTTATGTTTAAATAAATAAATAGTTATGCACCGTATGTGGTAGACCACAATTAGTTCCGATATTAGCCACACGCAGACTTATCGGGCCTCTGCCTACCTAACCCATCCATCTTTTCTTTGGCCTTCCTCTCCCTCTCCATCCATCGACATTCATATCCATCACTCTTACACATATAGTTGGACCAATATTGTTTTTCTCTCTTTCCAGAGAGTATGGTCAATTTTATACAGATAATGCTCCATTCTCTATGTGTAGGTAGACACAGAGAATAGACTTAACCTTAATGCCACAGATTCTTAAAATGTGACCATAACCTTAAAAAAACATATTTCATAATTACTTGATTCTCCGACCTTTTAAAAATATATTGAAGATTATTTATATAGGCGAATGAAATGATATAATTATGTTTCGTCAAATTACATTTTGTTAGATTTTACTAGTCCAAGCATATTAGCCGAGTGACCATTGTTCTTCCAACTGTCTACCTTTACGGATCACGAGATACATCCCGCTGACAGACAGACGGACGGACAGCGGCAGCTTAGTAATAGGATACCGTTGGTTAGCCTTCGGGTACGGAACCCTAAAAACCGGCCAAGTGCGTGTCGGGCCACGCGCAAGGTTTTGTAGTCGCCAGTTATAACATACGGATTTAGAAGGGTCTTTATTTTTAATACTATGAACATGAGTTCATGGTTTTACGGTTTTGAAATTAAAAACAAAATAAAGGTTTTATTATTGCAAGCATTTTTTTTTTAAGGATTTGTGTTTTGTACGAAATTTTTCAAGTAGGTACATTACTCTAAAATTAACAATGCTAACTTATCCGTGATATTTCTCCTTCAAAGTTCGTTATCACGATTTTGTTCAGTTTTTTCAAGCCAGCAGTTTAGCTTTTAAGGGAGTGGGGGACGCTCGACTCGGATATAAGATATCCCGTCAGATCCCGCGCGTCCCACATCGGAAATGCAACAATAGGTTTTTAATTGTGTCTGTTATTCCGGTATCTCACGGATTAAAGTTAAATATTTCGCAAACGAATCACTGAATCGAAAAATAGTCGTCAGCACAATGATTTTGAAAGACCTACCCAACGATACCTCGCACTATAGGATAGCCGAGAAAAAAATGTCATCCCGACTTTAGATGTACGAGAGCACGGGGTCTCATCTCGAACAAAGAAAATTTATTTCAAATAAATTTCAATAGATCGATTTCTTATTGAACATTTTGAAAAAAAGAAATATAGTAAAAACTGTATTTTCTTATTTAATAATAAACCCTAAGCATAAAATTGTGGAATAATTGGCTTCTAATTCAAATTTAGATATGTATTTATATTTATATAATATTTCTCGTATCAATAGATGGCGCTGTTTGAAGTTTTAGAGTTTATCAATTCGTTTCTTTAAAATTTGTAGTGACACATTTTGAAACTGTTATGAAGTGCCAAAAATACTATAAAGTAATTCCTCAATGTGTGAGACAATATTGGTAAGACTTTATGTAAATTCATTCAACTTGCAAGCCGTCGCTGCTAACACCATCTAACGAGGTGTAGAAGACGGGCCCGAACGAAGAACAAAAGTTGCTTGTTTGAGTCAAAAATCCGTAGTTATGGCGGTACAGTTTCTTGATATGGGATGATGCATATGTACGCTAGTATTATATCAATAACTTTATTTTTTCTCCTGATAAGGCGTCATTTTAAAGGGCAGGAAATGCATTTGCCCGGAACAGCTTAACAGCAAGATCGGGCCCTGGCTACATCAGCCGCATGAAGCGACAGCATTTGTCGGAAGAAGCCTTCAGGTGGTTTTACACTGACGAGGCGAGGCGTGGATGGGATGGGCGAGATTTTTTTTTTCTTTAAAAACGTTGCCCCACACTACGAATTACTCCTGTATCGTGGGTGCGTTCACAAACATGTATACTCACATACACAAGACACCCAGACCCGGAACAACTATCTGCAGGTCATACAAATATTTGTTCCGTGCGGGAATCGAATCCGCGACACGCAGCGCAGCAGCCGAACGCTCAACCACTGCGCCAACCGTGTCGTCAAATTGAAATATGTATGGCAAAATTTCTATCCACGCTCTGCCCACCTTTGGTGTAAAAGGTCTTCATGCGCGAGGATGTGCGAGGCGAGAATTGAAATATTTGTTAGTACAATATTGAACTTTATTACTCTAAGAATAGAATAGAGTATTTATTTACTTTGTAAAACGTATATACAAATCTCACACCAGCCATCGAGGATCCGCTCGGTCTCTCTCCGTCAAGCGCTATCTCGCGATGTCTCGCGATGGCACGCGCTGGCACGCGCCGACCATATTGAGACATCGCTGCAACTATACACTCCAAAAAAAAAACTCCCAGTGCAACTTACATGCCTGTCGGTTTTCTATCGATTACATTTTGGGGAGTGTGCGACGGAATTGCATGATTTGATTCCGCCAAGCCCGTTTCATCTAAGGACCACAAGACGTACGGCGAAGTGCCACCGGTTCATGGTGGACATCCCATCCATACGCACAAAGCGTTTTGAGAAAACATTCATTGCACGTACGGCTAGAGAGTGGAATTCTCTACCGGAGTCTGTGTTTCCTGTAAGATACAACCTGGGAGTCTTTAAGTCAAGAATGAATAGGTTACTTCTAGGCAAGCGTGCTCCATCTTCGACCACATCATCGCTTACCATCAGGTGAGATAGTGGTCAAACGCGAGCCTATCAAATATAAAAAAAAAAAACATGTTTTCTTCTTCCTCCATTAACATACATATTAAATAAGTAATGACGAAACATGGCACAAGACAAACCGCGCGAGGTAGCGATGGCCGGCGCGTAACAGCGAGACGGCGCGAGGACGCGCTGGCCATCGAGAGACATTTTCGGTGTACTCGTAAAAAGGTAAGCGTGATTTTGATTCTCACCCATCCCAACCACGCCTCGCCTCGCCGGTGTAAAACGACCTTGAGGTTGAGTTCCAAACTACACAAACTGACTACGCGGTAAGCCCAGAAGGAAATGTCGAGACAAATACAAAATGGAAGTTAGGCATTTGCTTTCCAGTGGGGAGCAACAGGCTCATGATAATAATAAAAAGTTATGAAAACTGGGCCTATGATATTTCCTGTGTGCACTACGGGTATTTCGTTTCACCATTTTTTTTTCTGGTTATTTTTATGGTTTAAGCTTTTTCACCGCATTATACACCCTGTCGAGTAACATTCATATTTTAAATTGTTTACAATTTTATTCACCTATAAAACATAGTTAACAAAGCTAAAAGGTTTCTGTCGCGACCTCATTTCGTAATAGCTCATGAATAGGTAAGGGCTCAGTTTGATCCTAAAATAGACGGCCAAACCCGAAACTTGCATGTCAGTAAAATGGTAATTCATAATCCCACACATAAATGAGTGTAATTAATATGAACGAACTTGGTTTCGGATTAAAATTGGCAAGTTTTTATTTAGATGCCGCACATTCGCTACTCGTAAGAGCTATTTTCATTTTGAAATTATTGGATCTAAAACCAATTGATCATCATTCTTCTGCCCGTATCTGAATTTTTTTGAGGACGAAGCGTGACTTTCTCCATACTTACCAGCAATTGGCTGCTGTTTGCTACAGTCCTGTATCTAGGTCATGACATCAATGGTCTGCCTGACTCTTCAGAGAACATCGATATCATTGGACCTATTATCAGTAGTTGATTATAATACTCTTGAAGATTACTTACCAACCTATACATGCCAATATGAAGGTCGGTGACGGTGCAAGGCAGGGGCGCGTCGTCGATGGTCGGCGTAAGCCTGTTTGACTATAATAACCTTGAAAATAGATGAAAAACCTGTACAGCCTAGTATCATGATTCTATAGTTTACCCAGCAGTTGACAATAATAATAACCTATAAATGTACATACCTATACAGGCCAGTGTCAAGGTCAGTGACGGTGCAAGGAAGGGGCGCGTCGTCGATGGTCGCGGCCGCACTGACGGGGTCGCCGCCAGTGCAGCGCGCCTCGCCGTGGTAGTCTACTGTTCGGAGTACCACTACCACTTCCAAGCCACATACACAGGCTGATTCTGTAATTGAGAAATGGTCAACTTTATTGAACTTTTCCTCATGATTGAAGCAATAATCAAACAGATCAAAAAATTTTTGGTGATCATAAAATTTTCATCTAATGACTGGAATATGGTGATTGATGAACTTAAATTAAAATAATGTAAGGTATGGTGAGGTAAAAGCTTGAAAAGTTTTCAACCTTCAGCGCTTATTTCAGTAGTAATTTAGATAATAGCATCCTATTCAATATACCTGGTTAAATCAGTGACTACTAAGTCTGGTAGACATCGCATGACGCCATCGAGAAACACGGGGAAGCACTTGCGGTCTCCCTCGACATCTCGAAGGCTTTCGACAGGATCTGGCACGAAAGCCTTATTGGTAAGTTTCCTTCCTTCGATATACCCGGTGGATTGATGGTTGGATCGCTGATTTCCTGAGGGACTGGTCTATCCGAGTGGTCTTAGATGCGCTTGAACTTGTCCTTAAAGGCTGTCTCTGAATGGGGCGATGCCAAACGGTTCAACGCTGCTTAAACCCAGTTGTATTTTTTCCGTTACAAGGAACCAATTCTACCCAGCTGCATCTGTCAGGGGCGTAACCGTGTCGATAACCGACCAACTTGAGCGTTTTGGTGTTACGTTAACATCTACGCTCGCTTTGGTCCTTACATCGAGACGAAGGCTCAAGTGGCTGGCAAAAAATTGAGGATCCCAGCAAAGGTTAATAGAGTGCGTCACGCCAGAACAGTTGCTCAACCTTTATCAAGCGCAAGTTCGATCGTGTATGGAGTACTGCTCTCATCTCTGGGACGGACGCGCCAGTAATCAGCTTGATGCACTTGACTCTATTGAAAAACGAGCCAAGAGGATAATCTGACCATAAACCACTAAACGTACGGCGATGCGGCACCCGTAAATGGTAAACGTGGGGTGTTTATATATACGCACAAAACGTTTTGGGAACACATTCATTATGCGCACAGCTAAGGAGTGGAATTCCCTGCCGGAGTCTGTGTTTCCTGATAGCTGCAACTAGGAGGTGTTTAAGTCAACGAGTGAACAGGTTACTTCTAGGCAAGCGTGCTCCACATCGACCACATCATCCGTTACCATCAAGTGAGACGGTGGAGAAGCGCGAGCCTTTCAAAAATAAAAAATAAACTTTCTGAGTAGACGGACATACATCAATGACTTACGGTAAAGAAAAACACTAGGAATCTTAATTAAATATGCAGATAGTTACAAGCTAGTATGCTTTTATTTGCATTTGACTCACCTAATTGTAACGTACAGAGCCCAGGGAAGGTGGTACTGGTCCGTACCCTGCCCAACTCCACTAGTGCTTCAGAGAACCGCTGCTGAGCGTCATTATGAGCGAAGTCTACTGCAAGAAAGGCGTTCTCTCTTGGTTCTGCGAGAGCGGCCGCGTCGCCTAGCCGGGCGCCTAGCGCAGCTGCTCGACTACTGACCTCACGGACTTCCACTTGTTGTTGAAGCCCTGAGCATTCGGCTTCCACCTGATGAGTTACATTGTTTGTTAGGTTTCGAATGACAGGGGTAAATGATACGTGAAGTGGAATCGCCCGTACCTTAGCCTTTTCTGCGTCAATCAATTTCAGTTGTTCTTCAAGCAATTTTCGTTTGTGTGTAGCGGCAGCTGCCGCGGCCGATTTCAGTTCGCTGTGACGTTTATCGATCGCAGCCTTCAGTTCCGCGAAATGTCGGTCTATCGCTTCGTCCGCTGCCGTCGCCGCCGCCTCGAGTCGTCGCAACTCGCTAGCCACCGCATCTCTCGCTGAACCCAGCTTACTGAGACATTCGTTCGCTCTATACAACAGTATTTCGGACATTCTTTTCAATGCTATGGAGAATGGTACAACTGTGTGGTCGCATGGAGTGTCGCTGTGGGGCCCGTCGGCGCAGTGTCGACAGAATACGCAATCACAGGTCTCGCAGAAAAGGAGTTCTCTGCCTGGATGTGAACTGCACTGCGGTATGACCTCCCGACGCTGGCGCGCCATTAGATCAAGCAGTTGATTGACGAGGAACGAGGGCGGGAGCGCGGCCACCCCGCCCCGCGGTATCGTGATGAGCTCGCGGCAGATGGGACATCGGAAACTGCCCGCGTCTCGGGTCTGTGACGCCGCTATTCGTGTGAGGCAGTGGAGGCAAACTGTATGAGAACAAGGCAGAAGCTTGGGCGTATGTTCTCCTCCATCGTAAGTGCCTGGAAAGATAAATATAAGATTTAAGCTACAATTATAGTACTTATATTCTTCATTTTACACATTGGGAAATCGTCCTAATTATTTTAAGTATTCATTTAGTTAGCAATATAACTAATTGCCGACTATTTTTTGATTAAGTGCTGGTTCTTCAACAGTTGCCGCAGTCCTCAATTTTATCTAAATGGTTTGATATACGTAAGTATACTACAGACTACAGTAGATTATAGTCATTACTGGAAATAAGGCACTGATTAATATGGCACAAGTATCTAACTGCAATAATGAATATTAATGAAAACATTTAACATGGAGCTACTATTATGAAATGTGCTAATAGCAACAGTGTTAGTAGCAAGAGTAATAGAAATGATGCTAAGATACTCAATAAACGAGTTTACATGTTTATCTATCCCAGTGCAGGGCTATCATGCATGCTATATGTAATTTCCTCTACTTGAATCAGCCTCCCTTAATCAATGCGAGTTATTGCATATTGATGTCTTTATAAATATTTCACTATAAAGGTTTAGTCACGGTGACTAATTCAAGGGAGTGGTGGAAGTTCCCATTTTTTTTCTTCTTGATAAGTCTGTAAACTCCCTTATCTCGTGTACAAGTGATTGGTGTACTGACATAAACACGTGCCGCAGGTGAGGAAGCTCTCGTTAAAGTCCTCGTAGTTGATGGAGACGGTCTCGACGAGCGTGGAGCTCATGCTCGCCATCCCGACGCCCAGCCGTGAACTGGCACATAAGAAACATGTTTATCATAACACCATAGATGCAGAAATAAGACAAAAAAGCAAGATTTTACATGAAAAAAAAAATAATATTACTGGCTGATGACTGAAAGGCAACTCCATTTTTAATTGACGAAAAAACAAGGAGGAGGTTCTCAATTCGACCGTATACAGAGTGTAACGAAAAGATGTGGTCATATTTTAAGAACTGCATCTGCCCATCGATATGAACAACTGAGTTCAAGAAAACCTGAGGAAATTCTCAAAAAAAATTTGCCTCCCTTGTAAAATAAATATAGGTATGAACAGTGATGACGATAACTTAGTATGGAAAGACCCATTTTTTTTTAGGAATTTTCTTTTCTATGTTAGAGATAGTTGTTCATATCCATGGGCAGGACCGGTTCTTGTATATTATATAAGTTTTTTTTTTATGTATGTTTAGCCCTTACTCCATTATTTCTGAACAGATTTTAATGTCCAAAAAACTTAGCTCTGCAGCATACGCCGTAAGGAAAATTCGTGGTTTAACTGATTTAGAGACAGCTCGTTTAGTATACTTTAGTTATTTTCATAGTGTGATGTCGTACGGCATTCTGTTGTGGGGAAATGCCGCCGATATTTAGACAATTTTCGTTTTACAGAAAAGGGCTATTCATGCAATTTATAAATTAAGTCCCAGACACTCCCTCAGAGACAAATTTAAAGAGATTAATATTATGACTGTTCCCTCTCAATATATTTATGAGAATCTCATGTATGCACATAAAAATATTAATCTGTTTAAAAGATACAGTGATATCCATAGCATAAATACTAGGAACAAACACAAATTTATTGTACCTAAAATCAGGCTCAAGAAAAAAATAGGTGGTTCGTTTAGATGCCAATGTATACGTTTCTATAATAAACTTCCTAGCCACATTCAAGAACTAAGCATAAATAAATTAAAATCATTTATTAAACGTAAGCTAAGCCAGAAAGCTTTTTACACAATTAATGACTTTCTTGAGGACAAAAAGGCGTGGGATTGAGCTGCTTCAATGATACGAGTATATGTATATGAGCCATTGTTTTCATATGTACTACTTATATATAAACACTGATGATTTTTTTTTATTTTTTATATTCGTTTTTGACATGAATACTTGTACCTATAGTATTGTATTATATTTTTAATTTTTTTTTTATTGACATTTTAATATTATTATTATTTTCACTTGAATACTTTATTAAGTATTATATTTTTTTTTTTTTGATTGACATTTTATTATTACTATTTTGTTTGACATGAATATTTACTTTGTAAAGTATTATATTTTTATTTTATTTTTTGATTATGCAGCAGAAATCATAGGGGGCAAATGCTTGTCAACTTCCTTGAGAAGGAGGGGCTTTTCTTGATGAACTCCTTCTTTAAGAAACAGCCTTAATTATTGTAAATGTGAGGACTTGGGTTATTATTATTGTTTTATCCTCCTTTTTACAGTAATTTTTAACATTGTCTGACAGTTTGAGTACTTTTGCGGCCTACCTAAATGTCCTTTCTTTGGTATTGTTCGTCAAGTCATAGAGCTCCTTAGTGGTTTTTAAGTTGAGCTATTCGACTATTGACAAATGCTTGCACTGACTGAACAGGTCCACTCAAAAATGTGTGGTTCTTTCTTCAAAAGACCATTACAGACACTAAGCTGAATGGTACTCATATAGAATAATGTGAATGCGAGAACTATGTATGTCGTTATATTCATGTAGATTTCATGATTGTCTGGCAGTTTGAGAATTTTTGCGGCCTACTCAAATGTCCTTATTTTGGTATTGTTCATCGGTTCGTTGAGCTCCTCAAAGTTCTGAGTTGAGCTTCACGATGACTGACAAATGCTTGCACTGTCTGGACAGGTCCACTCGAATTTGTGTGTTGCTTTCTTCAAAAAGCTTATCCCAGACATAAACAAACATGGTTCTCATATGATTTAACCAGTACATAATATTGTATGGATTTGAACACTTTAAAAGAGACTTTGAACTCTGAGTTTGTTTCGGTGTTTCTTCTCAGGGTAGTCAGCTAGGTAACACC
Organism: Polia nebulosa; assembly: GCA_951329385.1. Taxonomy (NCBI): domain Eukaryota; kingdom Metazoa; phylum Arthropoda; class Insecta; order Lepidoptera; family Noctuidae; genus Polia; species Polia nebulosa. Next base: position 15,744,573 of record OX589594.1, read on the forward strand.
GGCCTCATCTAGCTTAAACTGACAAAAAACATTGATGTGTAAAAGTGTTCCTTGTAACCTATTTACTGAATAAACATCATTTATGATTTAATGATTCATTGTCTTAGATATGGTATACCTCAAGGGTGGTCCCATGTCAAGGAAGTCAGGATCTGATGAGAGAAACCCTCGAAAATTGTGGGCACAAATAGTGTTTCGCCCTCACTTGGTTATTTATGAACCAATTTTGATGATTCTTTTTTTAACCAACTTCAAAAAGGAGGTTTATAATTAAAGAGGTTTACGCCGAAATGGTACCATTTAAATTTCATATAGATCTGATGATGAGTTTCGGAGATAGAGAGTGGAACTCTTCAATAACTAACATTTTAAGCAAATGACTCGCGATTACTGCAATAAAAAAAACAAAAAGTGCAAAATAACTTTAATTTCGGAAGTCGGTGTTTCTGGTTTTGTTTCTTCGTTTTTTGTAAAAAAGTTTTTTGTTAGTTAAGGCATACCTCAAAGGTAGTCCCATATCAAGGAAGACAGGATCTGATGATGTAATCCTGATAAAATTGAAAGAAACCATCTAAAATTGTGGGCATGAATAGTGTTTACTTTACTTTTCATAACTTAATCAGGTATTTGCGTTTAAATAAAAGTTCTACATTTTTTGCACGTAAAAATGAAGAAGGCTCTACATAATTATGTCATTAATCATTTTATTATTTGGCGCCAACTCAAAATTAGTTTACATAAAATTTGGTATTTTATGTAAATAAGCTGAATACTCAAGACTTAAAAGTTTTATTTAATTTTAACCGACTTCAAAAAAGAGGAGGTTCTCAGTTCGTCTGTATGTTTTTTCGCCGCCGTTTGTGAATAGATTTTGATGATTCTTTTTTTGTATGATAGGCCATACTTCAGAGGTGGTCCCATATAAATTTTATCAAAATTGATTCAGCATTTTTTGAAAAAATCAACATAATCAAAAAATGTGTTTACACTAGTGACGTTTTGGTTGTCTCCAAATGTTCAAATTTCATGTTATTGGTGTTATCGATATTCGGGCATAACTTTAATATTTAGTTTTACTTCTGGTGTACAACAAAAATAATAAAAAAAAAACTAAAAAGTGAAAAAATTTTTTTTTTTTCAAAAAATACAACCGACTTCTAAAAATTGTAAAATAACTTAAATTTCGGCAGTCGGTGTCAAATAAGGAAGAAACAAAAAATAGAAAAACACCGACTTCCGAAATTTAAGTTATTTTACAATTTTTAGAGGTCGGTTGTATTTTTTGAAAAAGGTTTTTTATTTTTTTGCTTTCTATTTCTTTTTCGTTGGTTAAATTTTTTGTTACATAGTTTTTGAAGTTGCCAGGTTGTCAAGTCACTTCAAGGTGTATTTTAATAACAGAAATTTGAGTATTTACAATGACATGAAAAAATAACTTTTAAATGTGGCGCTTGAAGTAGAACACAATTCCTAAACACTGTCAAATTGTTGAACAAATGTTGAACTCACCACACTTTTTTCATTCAAATTTTAATTATAAACAGAACTAGGTTCCTAACTGGTGTTTTTGTAGACCACAATATTATTTTAAAACGAACTAATATTCATTGCAGTTTCTATTTTGTTTTTCCTTCATTGTTAAGGAGTTTAAGTCCAATGGTTATACTCCATCGGTAAAAGCTTGAACACTAAAACAATAGCTGTGACTAAGTGTAAATCCTTTAACAAGTTCACAAGGAAAATTAATAGAATAATAATGTTATAAGGAAGAAGTGGAGTATTGTTTGTTACCAAAACAATTTGACCTTTGTTCAATATAAGAGGGCATTCTTAAGCAATTTTATTAAAGGTCCATGTTTTGTTATGTGCATTCAGTGCCGCTGTACACAACTGTGTATGAAAAAAAAATAAAGGCTTTAATGGGGCATTTTACTAAAAAAATGTAATTAGCCCGTCAGTTAAATAACCAAAATATATTGAACACGTATTTTTTCTTTTATCACAATAAGGGCGATACAATGACACTAAAGTGACGTAACGAGCCCCCACTCCTGAACTTTGATGCGTTTTATATTTGTCATTTTTTATTGGTTTGGTAAAGCAAGAAATACGTGTTCATTTATTTGGTTATTTAACTGACGGACTAGTTCGATTTTTTAATAAAATACCCTATTGTTATTTACCGCTTCTATTATTAGGGGGATAGTATCTTGTTTATTAGAAAGCAGTAACAAAAATTGTGCCCTTAAGTGTAAAATTACCTACTATTTGTATGATTTATGAAGTCTGAGATTTATGTATTGTATGTATTGCTAAATCCCTATAATCTAATTGATAACTGAAAATTTATAGTCAAAATTTATAAACTAAATTCCAATCTGCTCTAACAGGTAGCTATACTCAAATGAGTACAGTACTTAGAGGGGAGCGTGTTTATTTCTCCCTCTTTTTTTCTAACTTATATTTGGTTAGGTTATGATAGGAAAATAAGTATTTTATAAACATATTGCCGCCAGTTTATGTTTGGCGCTTAACCTTTTTCAGATGCAATAGCTAGGTAGTTTAACCCGTCAACTCCCGCGTGTCTCCAATCGGGGACATAACAATAAGTTTTTAATTGTGTCTGTTATTCTGGTACCTAAAGGATTTTTTTTAAATTTTCAACACATGCATATGTTAATGATTTATTGCTATTATTTTAAATGATTCCTCTTCTCTCTAATCACTGCAGTTATGAAGAATGAAAGCAAAAATGCGTTTTATAATTTAAAATTCATAATGTCACATTACACATGAAATACAATAATTGATTACAAAAATATACATCAAAAATATTTAAGTATATTTAAAATATGTATCAAATCAATTACAACTGGTCCAATAACAACACATCTGATAGTTTGTAACTGGGTTAACTATCTAAGAGATAAAACATAATTTGATGTGCACAAAACATTAACATTTGTGATTCACCAATCAGTGTGCATTGCTCTTGGTACATGCCTTTGTCTCCAATTGAACTAATTATGTAATTGTTTTAACATTCACAACTGTAATCTAGAGTATTAAATGGGTTAAAACTGCAAATCATGGCTTTGATTATTATATTTATAGTGTGACTGACGTAATTTTAATATGCTTTGGTTTCACATTTTTTTTTATTTGATTCATGTACATATTGTTTTAATATGATAATAAATAAAAATAATTTCTCTTCACAAACAAGACCATAGTAGGTATGACTATATTATTACGTAATTTTTTAAGTTCAACATTATAAATATGAAATCTTAATCCGTCAGGCCCCTATAGATTTTAAATTGTGTCTGCTAATGAGGGACTTGACGGGTTAGTTTATTTAAAAACCAGATGGTGCCAGGAATTAGGAAATTAATATTTATATTTTCTTTCTAAATATGTAAGTGAAAATTTACTTATTATTTATTTATATTTATTAAAGCAACACTCATTACTTTATTGGAACTAGCAATAAATAAGAATATTTATCAACCTTGAAAAAAAACAGACAACAGCTAGCTATCTATCACCTGATTTATTTATCTTGAATCTTGAATATATAAATAAACCAAAATTAGTGTCTCATTTACATAATAGTAACTAACATGAATAAATTAAATGGAATGGAGTGTCAAGATTGATTTTGAACAGCAGTGAACATTCAGATTATAATATCAGAGCAAGAATATAAAATTGTAAAGAGATAATGACAACAACATTGTGAGAAAAGTGGACAGTGGAAAATGGAATGAATGAAACTCACCTCCAAAGATAAAGATAAGGTGATATCTCTTAAACAAACCAATAAAAATACAACACACACACAGACTCAGAAGAAAGATCATTGGCCTCACTGAGTTTTGTTATTATAGTGTGGTGCATAATTGTGACTATTGAATGTGCAGTTTATGGCTCAATTACACCTTCCGATTTCAAGGGACCCAATTTAGGAAACAGGAAGGTGTAATAGCAGTTAGAATTGCTCGCTTCATACTTCCTAGTTAGATCGTTCCTAAATTGGGTCCCTTGAAATCTGAAGGTGTAATTGAGCCTTTAAGCAACTAAACTTATGTACAGTGCAGATTGTTATATAATTAATCACTGCGTATTACTGTGATGTATGCAGAAACTATCGTAATAAAAATACTGTTTGATATTTATTAGCGTTTTAATGCAGTAAAATATGATAATACTTACAGGAAGGAGCAACAATACATGGACGTGATATCAGGAACAATTTACGATATGGCTCAGTCTACGTATCTCATATTACACGCGACGGCACTAACACTAACTAGCTTTATGACTTTTTTAAGTAAATTGAACGCGTGAATACAACGAAAAGCGAACGTAAACACATATTATATGAACACGTTAGCAACTTCACAATCACGCACACTCCTCAATTATGTACACAGCACATTCTGCACATTTATACTTATTTATTAAACGACTTCCATATATTATTATAGGCCACAAATATCTTTAACAATGTAAAACTTAAAAGCTCTTTCGTAATCGATCGATAGTTACCTATAACGAAACTATTCTCATGACAAAGAAACTTCATTACAATAGACTTTGCATCGGCATAACTTAACCGTAAGAAGAAAAGAATAAGCGTAGCACTATTTCGAGAATGCTTTTTGAGGATATATTGTTGATTTATTCATATTTGAATGAAAACCCCTACCCAAATATTTATCTAAACTATTTTGTATCGACCATTAACCTCACATCACCTAAACATTTTGAACTGTCAAACAATAAGGTTGTACCAACTATTGAATGCTACGTTCATCTATTTTTATCGATAAGTTCTAGACCAGTATGCATTATATTCAGGTTGGTTCAAAACGTATGCATTTTATTCAGTTTTTAAGTTCGAAATAACTTTGATGTAATTGAACACTCAATGATTTAATATAACCTTTAATTTGCTGAGCCTTTTATGGCGAAGCACTGGCTAAGTGGCTAGCAAATTCCAGCCCCTATACAGCTGGGTTTCGGTCCCAAAGAAGGTTGGACGCTGCGGTTAGGGAACACCCGAGCATTGACGGCACGGATGGCGTAGTAGTTGAGCGTTCCGCTGCTGCGCTGCATGTCGCGGGTTCGATCCCCGCACGGAACTAACATTTGTGTGACCTACAGATAGTTGTTCCGGGTCTGGATGTCTTGTGTATGTGAGTTGAAATGTTTGTGAACGCACCCACGTTACAGGAGTAATTTCTAGTGTGGACCAAAAAAAGAAAAGAAAGCATGTTATACAATCCCGGGATTTTTCTGATTTCTTAATGGGTTCAATAAAATGAAAAAAAAAGTACCTAATTTCTTGAAAATTGTTTAAAATTATTTATGCACAACAAAAAAGAGACAAAACAAAAAAAAACTACTTCGAATAAACATCAAAGCATCCAATCTTTGACTACAAGTCTATGCCGTAGTTTATTGACAATGTAAGCTACAGCTGAAAATGCTCGCTCTGGTTCTACACTGGTTGAAGGAACAGAGAAATGATATTTTTATTCTAATTCTGCTAGGTGGTTAAGAGGAGTAAGTGATATCCACGAATTTCTCCTTTTTCAAAAACTTTCACGTCTAATACTATTTATTAACCCTGTTTCATTTTGTACTTCTGGATCTGGGGGATCTGGGGATGTCATGCTCTTATCTATTTGAAAGAAAGAAATAGTAAAATTTATTCAGCAATAGTACACGAAATACGCACGGAACACAGAAATAACAATGAAGAAAAAGACATACTTAAACAAACAAAGTTTATGACTCACGACTGCGCTAAAAAAGTCCATTTCAGCGATAATGTCAGACAGGCTGGAGGCGCCTGACGCTGGTTTGCAGCTGTAACTTTTCTTTTAGTGTCAATTGGGGTTGGGAGGTTTGTTGCCTTGGCTCATCATCTGTTGGTGATTCTGACATTTCTTCTTTTTCTATGTCATTTCAACTATTTAGTCTTCAAAACTCTTTATAATCTTTCTCACTAAAGCCTATCTATAAGAATCAATCCCGAAAATTCGGACGTAAACCCTAGAGTCCCGGGATTTTTGGGGTTACAAACGGACGGGATCCCGGGTTTCAATATTCCACGATAACGAGATTCGATATCCCAGGATACCGGGATTCGAGTTACCAGGTTCGTATTCTCTATCTGCAGTAAATCTTCTTTCTACCTACTTCAACAGCAGTATTATTGAGGTCATGGTTAAATAACAATAAATAAGTACAATAATTGTGTTTATAGACATAAGTGAGATAAATTAAATATAAGCTAAAATAACCCTTTTAACTTAATTACTGGTCCCAAGCGAAAGACGGAGGACATTCGATGAACTATAAAACAATGTCGATATCGAATGTCAGCCATGCCTTGGCGATCTATCTAGTAATCTAGTTGAAGAAAGTGATAACAATATGAGCAGGGGGCGCACCCGGCTTCGACATTGCTCTCGACTTTGCCCGTGTGTGTCGATATCGAATGTCCTCCACATTCCCCATCGACATTGTTGTAAAGTTGAATCAGCCAACTCAACCAAAAGACAATGCTACCAACTGTAAGAAAGGTTTTTGGCGGGATTTTGTCGAGTGAAGTTCAGTGGCTGTTTTAATTATTATTCGTTTATTGATTCCTAGTGGATATTGTGATGTAAAATTGGTGTAGTTTTGTGTCTCAAGTGTCAACGCAAATGGACAATATGTGGAATCATTGAAACAGGCGCGATCTCGGGAAAATGGAGCTGAGAATTTTATTGTAGTATTGACTACCTCAGCGAAGTTTGCCGAGAAGGCTGACTCGACACATTTGTTGCCAAATACTGCAAAAAACATTAGAATGTGTTACATCTACATTCTAATGGGAAAAAGTGACAGCAAAGAGTATAATAATAATACGGGACAGTATTATTTGTATCTAAAACTAAATACTTTCTTAACTTGACACTGGCTAAATGCACAAACCGTGCGAAGCCAAAATTAAAGAAAAAAAAAAAACTAAGAAAAAAAATGCGAAGCGTTCGAAAATAGGGCGTTTTTGGCGGGATTTTGTCGAGTGAAGTTCAGTGGCTGTTTTAATTATTCGTTTATTGATTCCTAGTGGATATTGTGATGTAAAATTGGTGTAGTTTTGTGTCTCAAGTGTTAACGCAAATGGACAATATGTGGAATCATTGAAACAGGCGCGATCTCGGTAAAATGGAGCTGAGGATTTTATTGTAGTATTGACTACCTCAGCGAAGTTTGCCGAGAAGGCTGACTCGACACATTTGTTGCCAAATACTGCAAAAAACATTAGAATGTGTTACATTTACACTTTTTCACTATTGACTCAAAGACCCCCAGGTTGTAGGTGTAGCTATCAAGAAATATACAGGGTGTAAGGTAAACGCTCCCGAAAACGGAGACCGGTGATAAGGCTAGTGATTCTTGATACGATACCATCAAAAAATCTGAAAAAAAGTAAAAATACACTACATAAGACTAGGCAATATGGTCAAAAGACTTTAGCCTTCCCTTCGGGGAAAATAAAGAAAAAAAATCTAAAATAGTTTTTAACAGGGCTGCCAGATTGTATAATTGGATACAAAAACTGTATAATTTGGTTACTGATTGTATCCTCTTTGTATCCTGGACCCTCATGTATAATTGGATACAGAAAGCCTAAATTATATTATCTGAATTTAACACAAAGATTTTCTGAGTAAAACTATCTATATTATTATTTACCACAATCTAAGGTAATATTTTTTGAGTTGCCTTAGGGATGCGCGTTAAGGTGGATGCGCCAGGGTAGACTGCGTAATTCAAATTTACTTACGTTTCTTGCTTTTTGCAGGTCAGTGTCAGGTTGTATCTTGGTCAAAATTTGATTCGCGGCCGTAGCAAGTATGTATTAATAGAATTATAATCATTAAAATCATCAATACAACTCTGAGTTAGAATTGATGCCAAATGTAAGTATTTCTTGAAATCATGACATTTGGCATCAATGAGCGAGATGTATTGATGATTTGAATGATTATAATTCTATAAATACATACTTGCTACGGCCGCGAATCAAATGTTGACAAAGATACAAACTGACACTGACCTGCAAATTGCAAAAAACGTAAGAAAATTTGAGTTTCGCGGGCTACCCTGGAGCAATTCACCTTAGGCCAGTGAGTACCATAATAAATAAATAAAAAAGACGTGTGGCACTCGGAGACTGCCGCGGTAAAGCTATTGCATAGCATTTTTTATCTAGCAATTATAATTATTTATTTATTTTATTTATGCAGTATTTTTTTTTCTTTGTTATTAAAGTTACACTTTTTACACGCACGTAAGAAGTTACACTTCTTTGGCGTAACAAGATAAATATCATCATCATCATCATCATCATCATCGTCACCATCACCGTCACCGTCACCGTCACCGTCACCGTCATCATCATCATCACCACCATCGGAGTGGGGGGTGTTAGGTTATTTTTCGTTACGGAATTTCTGGATTCGGTCTCCACGTTCAAGGCCCGCGATAGAAGCTATGCAATAGCTTAAAAATAACGTAGGTAAGTTCACGTGATTAATCATCATTGTGCATTAGCTTGCTAGTATTATACACTTCTGGACACATCTATTGGCCCACCTTAGAGTTTAGGTTTCGATGGCCCCTACCGAAATATGATTGCTAGATTGAACAAAAACTGTTGATGCAGTTTTAAACCTGATACATTTTACCATCTTTTTCGATCGTATTGTTTTAAATTTGAATTCAGAATACCATACGACATGGAGCTACGCCTAACGAGTCGGATATGCGCCTTGTTAAAGGTAATTGATTTTTGAATAAAAAACATGTTTTATCAAATAAAGGTTTAATTTAATAACGCGTGTTGCCTTCATGGGCATCTACCACAGCTCTCATACGAATAGGCATAGAGTTTATCAACCGCTCTATGAAATTTTGAGGGATCATCTCCCATTCCTCTTCTATGGCAGTTTTCAACTCCTGCATCGTCTGGGCAACTGGCTGACGAGCCCTAACACGTCTTTTTAGCTCGTCCCACATGTGCTCAATGGGGTTCATGTCTGGGCTTTTGGCTGGCCAGTCCATAACTGTGATGTTCACATCCCGAAGATATTCCCTGACGATGCCGGCCGCATGGGCTCTTGCATTATCATGCATAAAAAGGAAATTTGGGCCCACATAGTCCGCGTATGGTATCACGTGAGGTTCTAAGCACTCACGAATGTACCTTTCAGCATTTAATGTTGGCAGCCGTGGTCCTGTAATAACCTCAAGTTGAGTTTTGCCGCTCGCGGATATACCGCCCCAGACAGTCCATGAGCCACCGCCATAAGCAACCTTCTCTTCAAAGCAGCATTGTGCGAAACGCTCTCCCTTACGTCGGTAGACCTTCTTCCTTCCATCATTGCCATGTAACACAATTTTAGACTCATCAGAAAAGAGTACACGGCTCCAATCTTGCTGTGTCCAATTTAAATGACTGCGTGCGAAATGAAGGCGCGCTGTTCGGTAGGCTCGCGTTAGTTTGGGCCCATTAGCTGGCTTGTGTGGTACCATATCGCGTTCTTTTAACCTTCTCCGAACAGTTCGAGCGCTCACAGATACTCCGTGGAAGTCGTGAAGTTGGTTTTGTATCTCAATGGAGGTAAGGTGACGATTTCTCAAGCTGGTCGTCACGATGAATCGATCCTGTCTTTCAGTTGTGACCCGAGATCGTGGCCTTCCTTGGCGACGAACAAAGCCGCCAGTCTCTAGGTACCTCCGATAAACATTTCGGACCGCAGATCGACTTAAATTAAGTTGAGCACTCACGTTTCTTTGACTGTGTCCGGCCTGAATAAGTGCCACAGCTTGGGCGGCGACTTCAGGTGAAGTATCCATAGATTATTGATAGAACCTCACCTTAATGTTAAGAATAAGTAATGTTTGTTGCAAAACCAAAGATATCAATCACTTTTTCAAGAATTAAATCCAAGTAAACCAATAAAACCAAGTTTTCTTAGTATTCGATTGTTTGATATCAACAAACAGGCTCCAAATTGTCTTTTGTTTCTTTAAATTCTGTGTTCGAAATTCAAAAAAAGACTATTGAATGAAATTGTGAATGTGCCAGGTTCAAAACTGCATAAAAACTTTTTGCTCGACCTAATATAAAATTTTAGCTAGGACCAAACGAAACTGAAAATACAAGGTGGGCCAATAGATGTGTCCAGAAGTGTAGTTATCTGTGTTGTGTCATGTTTAAAAATTTTTAAGCACTGTTTGTATCCTGAAATTCAATTTTGTATAATTTCAGAAACATTGCCGAATAATTTAAAAATATGTACTGGCAGCCCTGGTTTTTAATCTGAGTTAAAAAAAAAATGTTTATTGGAAACAGATGCACTGTTTTTCTAATTTACTCTAGCACTCACAATCTGAATTACACAATAACATAAATTACGAATGTGATTTTAGATAGTAGGTATGTTTTGTAACACTAATAAATTAATCTCGATGTAATTTCAATGAAAATTCGAGATAATCTATTTTTTTTTTAATTGACACACGGGCGAAGTAGCGAACTCGCGAGCAATGTCGAAGCCGGGCGCGCCCCGTACTCATTGTTTTACTTTCTTCAACTCGATAGTGCGCCAAGGCATGGCGGTATTTTAGTAACAGCATCTTATCTCTTATCCGTACTTATAATGCACATTTTAACTTTCATCATGTTCCATAATGTAAAGAAAATATAAGTACCTACTCATGCATTTCAAGCCAATCATTAGAAGCAGTCACTCTTCATCGAGTTTCTCTTCTTAGAGTCGCGAACGATTATCGTTTTAGTTTCGTTCATTACATAATTTTATCACTTCCAATTCGTACACTGGCCGTCGTACAAGGTCAAACAAATCAGTTGTCAGAGGCACGGCAACCCATGTTGTACCGTCTCTTCATTCTATCTATGTTTTAACAAATCTACAAATATATTAAAATGAGAAATAAAACTTTGAGCGAGTGCTATTCGATATTATTTGCTGTACGAACGCAAGCCTATATACAGTAAGTAGTAAAATAATCATGTCTGTTTTAAATTTGTACTTTGGATTTTTATTTTTTAGTTTTTGTGATGAATACGCTATCCGCGCCGTGAGTTTATCTATAACCTACTAGTAGTACAGCATATTTCGCGTTCATTTAACGAGTGTTCGGATATAAAAAGACAGTGTCCGAAGCCGAAAGCCACATATTCTACCCATTATTTGGATATTTTTTTCCCTGGGATGGAATCCACTGGTTCGGGAGATATTGAAGATCAAAGTAGCATTTTTTTTTTTTTACTTTTTTACGATAATGAACTCTTAGGTGTTATTATATAAATTCGAAATAAATTTCCGCGGCCCTTGGCACTCAGGCAACTGAAGGAAAAGGGGTGGGTTTAGTCAATAAAAGTCTGACACGCCCTCCCGCTCCGCCCAGAGCGGGAGAAGTCATTGGACGGTTTCCCAAACCCACAAAAAAAAAAATGTTATTACTGAACATTTTCCCAAACAAATATTACCTGAATTTTCGCTTTTGTTTTTTCGTATTTTCGAAATTACGCATTTGACGCAATGAATATCAACCGTATCCTACAAGTACCTACGCGGCTTAGAGCGAAGGGGCGTGGCTTAACTTCACTTGTTCGCGTTACATTGCACGCAATAAAAGTTTTTTTTTCATACCTAAAAATAAAAGTCGTTTCCCAGCAATAATTATTGCACAAATCTACTTTGTTATTACAGTATGTGTAGTTGATGGCCTAAACTAATATATTATATATAAATATGTATGACTTAGACTGGCAACTGACAGTTTGATTATCTCTTAGCGAAGGGCGACATCTTAATCCTTACATAATTATGTTTCTTATCATAATTAGGTTTCTACTGTTTTAGGTTAGTTCACAAAATATCAAATGTACCTGCTGTTCGACCGATTTGTAATATTGAGATTATATACCTTCGTGGCTAAAGTAATAACAACCGCACGGGACGATAAACTAGGTCAAGCTACGCTTGCCGGGGTTGCCCGGCAAGCGTAGCTTGCCATGCATTGCATGGACCAACGTCCATGGATGGGTTACCATCTTTACATACCGAGACTCCTCCGTGCCTCGGAAAGCACGTTAATCCGTTGGTCCCGGCTGTCAATCGTGGATCTTTGACAGTCGTTACGGGTAGTCAGAAGCCCGACAGTCTGACAACCAGTCTTACCAAGGGGTATCGTATTTCCAAGTAACTGGGTTATGGAGGTCAGATAGGCAGTCGCTCCATGTAAAATACTGGTATTCAGCTGAATCCGGTTAGACTGGAAGCCGACCCCAAGATATTTGGGAAAAGGCTAGGCAGATGATACCTTAGAAAATAAAGTAGATATATAATTTCGCATCCAAATCGGTCAAATCAGTACGTTTAATATTTCGAGAACTATGTATCAAAATATAGGGAACGTGCACGGCGTAGTCTGTGCCATCTAGTGAAGTAAATTCGAAACTTTAACCCTTAAAAAACTTGTCATTGACATTTCTGTGCCTTGTATGTATACATACACACATCATGCACACATGCAGCACGCATAACGTAGACTGGCATCTAGTGAGTGAAATCCGAAACTTTTACTGTTTAAATACTTGACATTGACATAGAAGTGCCGCCATCTATAGCTCCTGCACGCTCCCTATACAAGTCTAAATATTTACTAGAACCAAATAAACAGTCAGGTAATAAAACCAAATTTAGATATTGAATTAATTTATTTTCAGACGTATGAATAGTCCAGTTTGCCTTTCTCGGCCCTATCTGCATGTATGTCACCAAACACAGTCAGTCTATGCTTATTCTATGAAAATTAAGGGTCTATGCTGGAATTTCGGTATTTCGGGAATATATACGGAGGAACATACTTCAACATAATAAATAACACAAAAACACCAAACATTACGAGAAAAATGCGCACAAGCCTATAAACACACCAGTAGAAAATTTCTTGACTTTTAGTATATATTTTTTAAAATTTTTATTCATGACCATATTATAGGTATATTCAAGTCTTTCCGGCGGATACATAATAATAATAAGATATAGAACACAATTCTTTTTCCATTACAATGCAGATGCACATTTTAATGTATTTTGCAGTATTTGGCAACAAATGTGTCGAGTCAGCCTTCTCGGCAAACTTCGCTGAGGTAGGTAGTCAATACTACAATAAAATTCTCAGCTCCATTTTACCGAGATCGCGCCTGTTTCAATGATTCCACATATTGTCCAGTTGCGTAGACACTTGATACACAAAACTACACCAATTTTACATCACAATGTTCTGTTCTGCCTAGCCTTTTCCCAACTATCTTGGGGTCGGCTTCCAGTCTAGCCGGATGCAGCTGAATACCAGTATTTTACATGGAGCGACTGCCTATCTGACCTCCACAACCCAGTAACTGGGTAATACGATACCCCTTGGTAAGACTGGTTGTCAGACTTTCGGGCTTCTCACGACCCGTAACGACTGTCAAAACTCCACGATATTTGGTTCTAGTAAATATTTAGACTTGTATAGGGAGCGTGCAGGAGCTATAGATGGCGGCACTTCTATGTCAATGTCAAGTATTTAAACAGTAAAAGTTTCGGATTTCACTCACTAGATGCCAGTCTACGTTATGCGTGCTGCATGTGTGCATGATGTGTGTATGTATACATACAAGGCACAGAAATGTCAATGACAAGTTTTTTAAGGGTTAAAGTTTCGAATTTACTTCACTAGATGGCACAGACTACGCCGTGCACGTTCCCTATATTTTGATACATAGTTCTCGAAATATTAAATGTACTGATTTGACCGATTTGGATGCGAAATTATATATCTACTTTATTTTCTAAGGTATCATCTGCCTAGCCTTTTCCCAACTATCTTGGGGTCGGCTTCCAGTCTAGCCGGATGCAGCTGAATACCAGTATTTTACATGGAGCGACTGCCTATCTGACCTCCACAACCCAGTAACTGGGTAATACGATACCCCTTGGTAAGACTGGTTGTCAGACTTTCGGGCTTCTCACGACCCGTAACGACTGTCAAAACTCCACGATTGACAACCAGGACCAACGGCTTAACATGCTTTCCGAGGCACGGAGGAGTCTCGGTATGTAAAGATGGTCACCCATCCACGGACCAACCCCGGCAAGCGTAGCTTAACCTAATGGATCAATTTTACATCACAATATCCACTACGAATCAATAAGCGAATAATTAAAACAGCCTACTAAATCTTTCAAGCACAAAAAGTGATAACACTGCAATAAAAATCCCTCTAAGGGGGATAGATGGCACTCCGCACTTTTCACAATAAAAAAGATGTTATAAGTTACCAGGGCATGGTTGACGGCTTTGTGATGTCTTTTTACACTCAGATAAAGCCAATTTACCTATCGATTTAAGTATCCTAAGAGCTACATTATGTAGATAGATGTGTACCTACCTAATGCCCATTTTCACTAGTACTAAGCAACACCTACATAAATGCCAAAATGAAAACCCTGTTGAATTTTGAATGCTCGACTTAGCATTGAAAGTTGTAAACCTAACAGCGCGACTTTATTTAGGCATTCATTTGGGTGTTGCAAAGTGTTAGTGAAAACGGGCATAAGTGATCATGTGATCCATAAATCATTGTATTACTTAATTAAACGCTACTTACCTACTCCTTCTTCGTGTCGCTAGCACGACAGTACTTTCAAATGGTTTTGGCCCAAAACTTTGCCACTTGCACGTCGTCGTCGGTGGCAGCACAGAGGTCACTTATGCTACATGTTTTGGGGCATAAAGGGCAGGACAGCAAGTGCTGCATAGTTTGAATCTCGGCTCCACATCCGCACACTTATCTACTTGTACCTATTACTTTTTTAGTTTCTGAAATACCAGTTCCAGTCTCCCAGCCTTGTTGGTTTAGTACTCGCAAGTGCAAGACTGCTGAAAATAGGATCCTGGGTTCGATCCAGGAAAAGTTTTCTGGCTGTACGTGTACATTTCAGCCCAACCTTTCGGGGAATACCTACCCACAGGCCTGATTTTGCTTTATTTTGTTTTAGGAATGGTCGGCGAAGTTACTCATCGGCCTCACAGGAGCCTAAACCATTTAAGTCGATACCGGGACTTTCGTCTTTACCTTTAATCGGTCCCCTGCATCATTTTCTGCCCATAGTCGGTAAGTAAACTGACCCTCAGGTAGTCAGGTCCGGCCGTTCCAGCTAAATTACATTGTTGTACGGGCTGTTATAGTGCGTACCGCTGTGACTGTAATATCTTAAGGGGCCGTACACGAAATTTTGGTCAAATTCACTGATTTACATGATTTTACAGATGTGATTTTACAGTTAAAATAATGCATTTCTACAAGTTTTAATGCACTACATTAAAGATCATTTAAATTATGATCTAATGAATGAGCTAGATTCGAAGCTTGCGTTGGTTAGTTTTTATAAGTCGAATTTTGGGTTGTTTTAAAAGATTTTTTATTGCTAAAGTGTTGTATTTTTTACATTTTATTCTCAAGTAATGGATTGATGGTGAACTGAAGTCTATTTTTAGCTATTTCAATTTTATGAACGAGAATTGTATATAGCCAAAGTCAAAAGCAATTCTTTGCCCAGCATTTTCTCTAAAATTTGACTAAGTTAAATATTTTTTTACTCAAAATTTTTAAATAAAAGTTGTAAAAAGTGATTCATACATTATACAGCGTGGAGAAGACAATACGACAATAAATGAAAACACGGACAATACTAGTTTATAAGAAGAAGTTTAAGCTATCAAAAATGTCCTAACATCGAAAATAAAAAAATAAAATTTTCAAACAAACTAAATGGCATAAAACTAGAAACGAAATAGAACACCATTTATAAATATGAGTTCACTAACCTGTCGTAAGAGCGGCAACAACGCGCGGTCCTGTAGCGACTTGATTTTTTAGCTTTTAATTATGGATTAATGCTCAGTAAAATTACACTGAATCACAGATTATTTAGCACACCCCAAACATTGACAGCAAGTCTGTACTGGTGCGAAGTCTCCCGTCCTAGACGCGGATTCACGCGGCTCCAGTAACGAAGATTCTGTCTGTTCCATAAACCGTTCCTTGTAAATGTACTTTAATCAGTCCACATCACATTGTACAAGAAATCCGGATTCTCGAAATGTTTATTTTCAATCCAGCGACAAAAGTTTTCCCTAACTGGTTTGTCTCTAGGTAACAATGCATGCAATTTCTTGTATTTATACGGCTTCCGTTTGTCACGTTTTAAAACTTTAAGAATAGTTGTATGGTCAACACCTGACCTGCCCTTCGCGAACTACACGTTGGGTTGCGTTAAAAAAAAAACACGAAAACAATAAAAACTAAGCGTCTAATTTCGCACAATTCACTCACTGTTTAACTAAATACCTATTAAAACGTTACGTGTCCTGTCACCAAAATAAAGCGTCCAATTTCGCACTAATACCGTCGTAAATGAATTTACAAATTTAAACACGAGCGGCGGGGAAGTACCTATACGAAAGTTAGCGGCTCCTACAAACAAAGCGAGGACGCGTGTCTCTTTACAGGACCGCGGCGACACACTAAGCTAAAGTAAAAGTAGTAGCAAATTTCTTCAAGAAAGCGAAGTAACAAACGAAACTAGATTTATCTCTTTCGTACACACTAAATTTTCTATTAATATTATGAGTGCATTGCAATTTCCGCATTCGTTACTTTCTTATCCAACTTTGATGACACGCTTTATGACTCTTATTACTCAGTGTTAAGGTATAATTTTCACTAAATCAGATGAAAATACTAATTTGGCGAAAGTCTTTAAGTAGCGAGTTGGCAACGTGACTTTAATGTTTTGATGTTTATACCGATGTGGGTCGTTAACCTGACAGTGTTTCCCTATTATCAGATACATCATGTAGCAAATGTTAAAAATGAAAAATAATTTCCTGTGACTAAACTACTGGATATATTCAAATGATTTTTTGTATGTAGACTGAGAACGTCTTGAGGTATGCGAGGTTTAATTTATTGTCGTATTGTCATCACCACTCTGTATAGATGACTTTTGCAACAATACATTCTAATTTTTTCATACCGTTTATAATCAAAACGATTCGTAATTATGTGTTAATTCACATTACCGTCGTCGGTTTGTGGTCGATTAATCGTAATTATGATAAAAATAAAAAAACTAGCTCATAAATTAGATAATAATTGAAATGATCTTTAATATTGTGCATTAAAACTTTTATAGAAATACATTATTTTAACTGTAAAATCACATAAATCAGCGAAATCGGCAAAATTTCGTGTACGGCCTCTTAATCGATTAACCTATAATTTTATCATTCATAAACTGTCACACTTACAGTTCTCGCCAAACTTCTTGGCCGCTCTGAAGTTCGCTACAATGGCTGCGCAGTAGTAAATCTCATACTCGCGCTGCGCCTTGCGCATCGGAAATTCAACTTTAGGGCGGCCAAGATGTTTGGCGCGAACTGTACCACCATACATTGCCGCTACTTTATTATGAAACTAAGAAATCTCTATGTCTTGTCAAATCGTAAATATACCGTGCGAAAGAGAAGCGGGTATTGTTTTTATCATTAGGCTTGCGTATGACTACTATCTCACCTGATGATAAGCGCTGATTTATCATTTTAAAAAAATCATAAAATATCTTCTTGGAAAATAAGTAAATACAAGTTGTATTTACTTTAGTTTAACCGATATATAGCAATAATCAGGCGAGAAATGTTAGAAACATTCAGTGTTGAGGGATAATAGGGGATGATAAAAAATACATACCTACTAAAAAAACTTTTTCCAAAAAAAATACAACCGACTTATACTTAATACAAAAAATGCAAAATAACTTTAATTTCGGAAGTCGGTGTTTCTAGTTTTGTTTCTTTGTTATTAGACACCGACTTCCGAAATTAAGTTATTTTGCATTTTTTTGGATTATCTGGAAGTCGGTTGTATTTTTTTGGAAAGTTTTTATTTTTCACTTTTTAGCTGTTGTACCTCATTCTAAAACTAAATTAATAGTAAAATTATGCCCGAATTGATAGCCCCAAAAAAAGAACAACCGACTTCCAAAAAAAAATACACTAAAAATTAATAAATAACTTTAATTTCGGAAGTCGGTGTTTATATTTTACTTCTTCGTTATTTGCCACCGACTTCCGAAATTAAAGTTATTTATTAATTTTTAGTGTATTTTTTTTTTGGAAGTCGCTTGTTCTTTTTTTGTAAAAAAGTTTTTTTATTTTTCACTTTTTAGTTGTTGTACCTCAGAATTAAAAACCCCAATATAAGTGAACGTGGAATTTAAACATTTGGAGAACACCAAAACGTCATCGAGGTACACGTATTTTCCGTTTTTGTTCAGTTTCTCAAAAAGCGCTGAAGTAATTTCGATAAAATTTATATGGGACCACCTCTGGAGTATATTCTTTCAAATAAAAAAAGAATTTTGATATTTTGATAATCGCGAGTTCACAACTGACGGAGAAATCGCGTAACATACCTACATACAAAAAAAAAACATACAGACGAATTGAGAACCTCCTCCTTTTGGAAGTCGGTTAAAAAATAGGGAATTTGAACATAGTTTGTGAAATTAGGGAGTATCAGGGTGAACTGTACAAATCTGTATACCCCTTCAGAGCGTATTAGCGTGATGTAATGTTGTGAAGTGGTGTAAACAATAAACAGACATGCTATTGCAGCATTTCTGGAAGGTTTGCTATCATTTATTAAAGAGTTCCATTGTGTATCTCCGAAGTTCTTATCAGATCTTCACCAAATTTAAATGGGACCACACGAAGAGCACCAGCTTTCAAATAAAAAAAAGATTCATTAAAATCGGTTCACCAGTTCAAAAGTTCTGAGGAAACACACATTAAAAAAAATAGTCGAATTGAGAACCTCCTCCTTTTTTTGAAGTCGGTCAAAAAGAGTGGACGACCAAGATTGAGCAAAAGAAATTAAAATCACTTCCTTTTTTATCGTCAGATATCTAAGGATCGCGTTTGGCCACTATCTCATCTGATGGTAAGCGAAGATGAGGTTGAAGATGGAGCATGCTTGCCTAGAAGTAACCTATTCACTCTTGACTTAAAGACTCCTAGGTTGTAGCTATAAAGAAACACAGACTGACAGGGAATGACTTTCTAAGAAACATCTGGGGACTACTATCACTAGAGGAAAACGTGTTCTACCAAAAATAACTAATCTAATCAGCACTATAAAGATAGCTTCTTAGCAAGCGATAAAACAATAATATCCCACTACTAACGAGTATCTAATGCATTATCTTATCTTATCTTCAGGGAAGTTCGGACCACGAGTAAACTTTTTCGAAATGGTTGGTACGTTGCACGAAGAGTATGGCTCCATAGTCAAAATGGACGGGGTCTTTGCAAGAGCTAATATGGTCATCTTATTCGAGCCTGAACATATTGAGCAGGTACATCTACTTCTTGAGCATTGAGTTGATGTACAGTCAGGTCGATCTGCAAGCAGGGGTCGCGGATAAATTCGAAACAGAGTTACCGCGCCCCTGGGCACTCAGGCAACTGAAGGAACAGGGGTGGGGTTTAGTCAGTAAAAATCTGACACGCCATCCGAGCGGGAGAACTCATTGGATGTTTCCCACCCCACAAAAAAAAAATACATTGCGAGGCACGGTCGAGCAATTGATCGTATTATACGTAGATAGCCTGCAATGTAATGAAACTTGCATGCAAGCTGGCTGCAGGTGGAAACATGGCCTTAAGGTTGAAAGTCACTTGCATGTCATTAAATAACATGGTCTATTTGTCTATGTCACGGTTGGCTAGTTTTAACTTTAAAAGGTAGATTGATTTGTTGTCAAAAAAATAATGAATTTCTACGCAAGTAATCTAAAAGTTAATGTGAATTTCCTTGACTTTACCGATTGATATTGATAAAAAATCCAAAGCGTAATTAAATAGTTACAACTTTTTTGTTTTTTTACAGGTTTACAGAGTGCAGGAGGCAAACCCACTACGACCTGGATTTCAGACACTTGAATATTTCAGAGAAAAAACCCAGAAGGGTACAATTGATGGTTTAAACGGATTGACTACAGCGTAAGAGAGGTTTCGCACTACGTCCGATCTGAATCCGTGAAAATACCGTTCGGCGAAGTCGAAGAACTATTTGTATGGTAGTTTTTTTTTTTTTTGGGGGGTGGGAAATCATCCTATGACTTCTTCCGCTCTAAGGTGGAGCGGAAGGGCGTGTCAGACTCTTACTGACTAAAACCCACCCCTGTTCCTCCCTGCCTTGAGTGCCCAGGGGCGAGGTAACTCTTTCGAATTTATCCTCCACCACCGGGCAGGCATCGGCCGTGGCAGGCCCCGTCCTTTTGCTGACAACTCATTGAGGCGCGCGTGGAACACTACGCGCCGTCGACTCTCGAGCCTGGTGCTGATCGGACGGCGAGTTACCCACTACTCGCCGTCCGCAGGCCCGGGTTTTGTATGGTAGTTTACGCACTAGATCCGGTTTCTCTCAGTCATCCGTGAATCTCCATTTCGGAGAAGATTATTGACGGATCGAAGTAGCCATTTTATATTTGCATGAACAGTTGCGCACTGTGCCCGAACCGAATCCGAACTGCGTACGAGCATAGGCAGAGGGGCTGGTGGGTATGTGGCCGTGGAGTGAAGTGACTCGGCGGGCAGGGTTCCCAACGTAGGGGTTTCCTCCCAAAATTAGGGGGTAAATAAGTGTGATGGGATTTTTAGGGCCTTTTTTATTTATAAGTACAGGTCCTAGGATACTCCTATTTTTAATTGTTGACCTAGCGACTTAGGCGACCTAGTGCAATAGGGATGTTTCCTGCGGGTAATAATAATAATAATTGTATTTAGTTCGTAAGTTAGATTATCAAAAAATATTGGACACGTATTTTTTGCTTTACCATACCAATAAAAATTTTTGAAGATAAAACTCACCAAAGTTCAGGAGTGGGGGCTTGTTACGTCACTTCGTGGTAAAAAGTGTAGCACGGCGTGGCGTTAAACGAAATTTTAACGCACTGTATTGTCCTAATTTTTAGGGTTCCGTACCCGAAGAGTCCAAACGGAGACCTATCGCTGTCACTCACGTGTCCGTCTGTTTTTCCGTCATCTATCACAAAATTATGTTCTGAAGAATGTTTCAACTTCCCATTGACCGGGGTTTGAAGATCCGTGGCATACCTACTATCCGCCATTTTGATTTTATTTAAAAATGGCGGCTACGCATGAAACCTATATAAATCGATAGCTGACATCAATGCAAACAGAAAACATCATGAGACCAAACCCCGTAAAGTGTCACGTTTCCAAGATATTAACGTTCAAAGTTGATCACGTTACATCCATATTTTTTTGAACTTTCGTAGATTTTGTTGCATAGATGTTTGAAATAATCATTCTGAATGTAATGAATGAATCATTTTAATAATGACGTTATGCTAAAATATTAATCAGTGTAGTAAACATTCTTCTGTTATGACTACGAAGATAATCTGACTAAGCATAACGTTTTTTAATTAATTAATTCGACGGCATGTGAAACCAAGTCCAGAGGCTTAAAATGATTATTCATCAAAATGGCAGCCAGAAGGTATACCAGGCTCCATAGAAAAATCTTCAGTCCCCTTTGGTGATAATGTTTATTATTACGTATATTTTACTATCAAATACCAACATATTGATATATCAGAATTTTTCTTTGATAATTCTCTCATTTGGTACGGAACCCTAAATGTGCGAAAAAAAAATACGTGTCTAATATTTTTTGGTAATCTAACTGGTGGACCATTAAAATCCATCCTGTCGTATTGACGTAACACTGTGTGGTGTTTTTTTTTTTTTTATTGTAAAAAGCTGCACCCACAATTTTCTACTTCTGGGTCTTCGTACAGTTCGTACGTACATAGCATTGCCAGAAGTTGACGCCGATTGAAAGGACTCATGATCAACGACGTGAACGCTCTGCTGTGGCTCTGCGTAAAATGACGTCCGACTCACGGATTTAGATCGGAGGTAGTGCGAAAAGCAATATCCGAATACGGTCAGAGTTTTCTAGATCTGTATTTTTTATCTGTAGATTCGGATCGGACGTAGTGCGAAATCGCTCTTATGATTTATAACATTTATGGCCGTTTTCATTGACAGTAGGCGAAACCAAAATAAGTTATTTCACTATTGGATTT